>OY292279.1:2930854-4396281 GCA_958496175.1 Sisyra terminalis | reverse complement strand
ATTTCAAAAAAGTTTTCTAAGCATGCCAATTGAAAGTATACGTCCTTTTGTACATGCTGTGCAAATTTTTCCGAAAACAAGCCACGTTTATGGGAGATATCGACCATCAAAGTGGCAGAAGAAATCATTTTCGCACAAGAAAAAACCGTGGTTAACCATCGTTGATTTTTCACGGAAATCGAAAATTTCAAAAAAGTTTTCTAAGCATGCCAATTGAAAGTATACGTCCTTTTGTACATGCTGTGCAAATTTTTCCGAAAACAAGCCACGTTTATGGGAGATATCGACCATCAAAGTGGCAGAAGAAATCATTTTCGCACAAGAAAAAACCGTGGGTTAACCATCGTTGATTTTTCACGGAAATCGAAAATTTCAAAAAAGTTTTCTAAGCATGCCAATTGAAAGTATACGTCCTTTTGTACATGCTGTGCAAATTTTTCCGAAAACAAGCCACGTTATGGGAGATATCGACCATCAAAGTGGCAGAAGAAATCATTTTTCGCACAAGAAAAAACCGTGGGTTACCATCGTTGATTTTTCACGGAAATCGAAAATTTCAAAAAAGTTTTCTAAGCATGCCAATTGAAAGTATACGTCCTTTTGTACATGCTGTGCAAATTTTTCCGAAAACAAGCCACGTTTATGGGAGATATCGACCATCAAAGTGGCAGAAGAAATCATTTTTCGCACAAGAAAAAACCGTGGGTTAACCATCGTTGATTTTTCACGGAAATCGAAAATTTCAAAAAAGTTTTCTAAGCATGCCAATTGAAAGTATACGTCCTTTTGTACATGCTGTGCAAATTTTTCCGAAAACAAGCCACGTTTATGGGAGATATCGACCATCAAAGTGGCAGAAGAAATCATTTTTCGCACAAGAAAAAACCGTGGGTTAACCATCGTTGATTTTTCACGGAAATCGAAAATTCAAAAAAGTTTTCTAAGCATGCCAATTGAAAGTATACGTCCTTTTGTACATGCTGTGCAAATTTTTCCGAAACAAGCCACGTTTATGGGAGATATCGACCATCAAAGTGCAGAAGAAATCATTTTTCGCACAAGAAAAAAACCGTGGTTAACCATCGTTGATTTTTCACCGGAAATCGAAAATTTCAAAAAGTTTTCTAAGCATGCCAATTGAAAGTTATACGTCCTTTTGTACATGCTGTGCAAATTTTCCGAAAACAAGCCACGTTTATGGGAGATATCGACCATCAAAGTGGCAGAAGAAATCATTTTTCGCACAAGAAAAAACCGTGGGTTAACCATCGTTGATTTTTCACGGGAAATCGAAAATTTCAAAAAAGTTTTCTAAGCATGCCAATTGAAAGTATACGTCCTTTTGTACATGCTGTGCAAATTTTTCCGAAACAAGCCAGCGTTTATGGGAGATATCGACCATCAAAGTGGCAGAAGAAATCATTTTTCGCACAAGAAAAAAACCGTGGGTTAACCATCGTTGATTTTTCACGGAAATCGAAAATTTCAAAAAAGTTTTCTAAGCATGCCAATTGAAAGTATACGTCCTTTTGTACATGCTGTGCAAATTTTTTCCGAAAACAAGCCACGTTTATGGGAGATATCGACCATCAAAGTGGCAGAAGAAATCATTTTTCGCACAAGAAAAAACCGTGGGTTAACCATCGTTGATTTTTCACGGAAATCGAAAATTTCAAAAAAGTTTTCTAAGCATGCCAATTGAAAGTATACGTCCTTTTGTACATGCTGTGCAAATTTTTCCGAAAACAAGCCACGTTTATGGGAGATATCGACCATCAAAGTGGCAGAAGAAATCATTTTTCGCACAAGAAAAAACCGTGGGTTAACCATCGTTGATTTTTCACGGAAATCGAAAATTTCAAAAAAGTTTTCTAAGCATGCCAATTGAAAGTATACGTCCTTTTGTACATGCTGTGCAAATTTTTCCGAAAACAAGCCACGTTTATGGGAGATATCGACCATCAAAGTGGCAGAAGAAATCATTTTTCGCACAAGAAAAAACCGTGGGTTAACCATCGTTGATTTTTCACGGAAATCGAAAATTTCAAAAAAGTTTTCTAAGCATGCCAATTGAAAGTATACGTCCTTTTGTACATGCTGTGCAAATTTTTCCGAAAACAAGCCACGTTTATGGGAGATATCGACCATCAAAGTGGCAGAAGAAATCATTTTTCGCACAAGAAAAAACCGTGGGTTAACCATCGTTGATTTTTCACGGAAATCGAAAATTTCAAAAAAGTTTTCTAAGCATGCCAATTGAAAGTATACGTCCTTTTGTACATGCTGTGCAAATTTTTCCGAAAACAAGCCACGTTTATGGGAGATATCGACCATCAAAGTGGCAGAAGAAATCATTTTTCGCACAAGAAAAAACCGTGGGTTAACCATCGTTGATTTTTCACGGAAATCGAAAATTTCAAAAAAGTTTTCTAAGCATGCCAATTGAAAGTATACGTCCTTTTGTACATGCTGTGCAAATTTTTCCGAAAACAAGCCACGTTTATGGGAGATATCGACCATCAAAGTGGCAGAAGAAATCATTTTTCGCACAAGAAAAAACCGTGGGTTAACCATCGTTGATTTTTCACGAAATCGAAAATTTCAAAAAAGTTTTCTAAGCATGCCAATTGAAAGTATACGTCCTTTTGTACATGCTGTGCAAATTTTTCCGAAAACAAGCCACGTTTATGGGAGATATCGACCATCAAAGTGGCAGAAGAAATCATTTTTCGCACAAGAAAAAACCGTGGGTTAACCATCGTTGATTTTTCACGGAAATCGAAAATTTCAAAAAAGTTTTCTAAGCATGCCAATTGAAAGTATACGTCCTTTTGTACATGCTGTGCAAATTTTTCCGAAAACAAGCCACGTTTATGGGAGATATCGACCATCAAAGTGGCAGAAGAAATCATTTTTCGCACAAGAAAAAACCGTGGGTTAACCATCGTTGATTTTTCACGGAAATCGAAAATTTCAAAAAAGTTTTCTAAGCATGCCAATTGAAAGTATACGTCCTTTTGTACATGCTGTGCAAATTTTTCCGAAAACAAGCCACGTTTATGGGAGATATCGACCATCAAAGTGGCAGAAGAAATCATTTTTCGCACAAGAAAAAACCGTGGGTTAACCATCGTTGATTTTTCACGGAAATCGAAAATTTCAAAAAAGTTTTCTAAGCATGCCAATTGAAAGTATACGTCCTTTTGTACATGCTGTGCAAATTTTTCCGAAAACAAGCCACGTTTATGGGAGATATCGACCATCAAAGTGGCAGAAGAAATCATTTTTCGCACAAGAAAAAACCGTGGGTTAACCATCGTTGATTTTTTCACGGAAATCGAAAATTTCAAAAAAGTTTTCTAAGCATGCCAATTGAAAGTATACGTCCTTTTGTACATGCTGTGCAAATTTTTCCGAAAACAAGCCACGTTTATGGGAGATATCGACCATCAAAGTGGCAGAAGAAATCATTTTTCGCACAAGAAAAAACCGTGGGTTAACCATCGTTGATTTTTCACGGAAATCGAAAATTTCAAAAAAGTTTTCTAAGCATGCCAATTGAAAGTATACGTCCTTTTGTACATGCTGTGCAAATTTTTCCGAAAACAAGCCACGTTTATGGGAGATATCGACCATCAAAGTGGCAGAAGAAATCATTTTTCGCACAAGAAAAAACCGTGGGTTAACCATCGTTGATTTTTCACGGAAATCGAAAATTTCAAAAAAGTTTTCTAAGCATGCCAATTGAAAGTATACGTCCTTTTGTACATGCTGTGCAAATTTTTCCGAAAACAAGCCACGTTTATGGGAGATATCGACCATCAAAGTGGCAGAAGAAATCATTTTTCGCACAAGAAAAAACCGTGGGTTAACCATCGTTGATTTTTCACGGAAATCGAAAATTTCAAAAAAGTTTTCTAAGCATGCCAATTGAAAGTATACGTCCTTTTGTACATGCTGTGCAAATTTTTCCGAAAACAAGCCACGTTTATGGGAGATATCGACCATCAAAGTGGCAGAAGAAATCATTTTTCGCACAAGAAAAAACCGTGGGTTAACCATCGTTGATTTTTCACGGAAATCGAAAATTTCAAAAAAGTTTTCTAAGCATGCCAATTGAAAGTATACGTCCTTTTGTACATGCTGTGCAAATTTTTCCGAAAACAAGCCACGTTTATGGGAGATATCGACCATCAAAGTGGCAGAAGAAATCATTTTTCGCACAAGAAAAAACCGTGGGTTAACCATCGTTGATTTTTCACGGAAATCGAAAATTTCAAAAAAGTTTTCTAAGCATGCCAATTGAAAGTATACGTCCCTTTTGTACATGCTGTGCAAATTTTTCTTTCCGAAAACAAGCCACGTTTATGGAGATATCGACCATCAAAGTGGCAGAAGAAATCATTTTTCGCACAAGAAAAAACCGTGGGTTAACCATCGTTGATTTTTCACGGAAATCGAAAATTTCAAAAAAGTTTTCTAAGCATGCCAATTGAAAGTATACGTCCTTTTGTACATGCTGTGCAAATTTTTCCGAAAACAAGCCACGTTTATGGGAGATATCGACCATCAAAGTGGCAGAAGAAATCATTTTTCGCACAAGAAAAAACCGTGGGTTAACCATCGTTGATTTTTCACGGAAATCGAAAATTTCAAAAAAGTTTTCTAAGCATGCCAATTGAAAGTATACGTCCTTTTGTACATGCTGTGCAAATTTTTCCGAAAACAAGCCACGTTTATGGGAGATATCGACCATCAAAGTGGCAGAAGAAATCATTTTTCGCACAAGAAAAACCGTGGGTTAACCATCGTTGATTTTTCACGGAAATCGAAAATTTCAAAAAAGTTTTCTAAGCATGCCAATTGAAAGTATACGTCCTTTTGTACATGCTGTGCAAATTTTTCCGAAAACAAGCCACGTTTATGGGAGATATCGACCATCAAAGTGGCAGAAGAAATCATTTTTCGCACAAGAAAAAACCGTGGGTTAACCATCGTTGATTTTTCACGGAAATCGAAAATTTCAAAAAAGTTTTCTAAGCATGCCAATTGAAAGTATACGTCCTTTTGTACATGCTGTGCAAATTTTTCCGAAAACAAGCCACGTTTATGGGAGATATCGACCATCAAAGTGGCAGAAGAAATCATTTTTCGCACAAGAAAAAACCGTGGGTTAACCATCGTTGATTTTTCACGGAAATCGAAAATTTCAAAAAAGTTTTCTAAGCATGCCAATTGAAAGTATACGTCCTTTTGTACATGCTGTGCAAATTTTTCCGAAAACAAGCCACGTTTATGGAGATATCGACCATCAAAGTGGCAGAAGAAATCATTTTTCGCACAAGAAAAAACCGTGGGTTAACCATCGTTGATTTTTCACGGAAATCGAAAATTTCAAAAAAGTTTTCTAAGCATGCCAATTGAAAGTATACGTCCTTTTGTACATGCTGTGCAAATTTTTCCGAAAACAAGCCACGTTTATGGGAGATATCGACCATCAAAGTGGCAGAAGAAATCATTTTTCGCACAAGAAAAAACCGTGGGTTAACCATCGTTGATTTTTCACGGAAATCGAAAATTTCAAAAAAGTTTTCTAAGCATGCCAATTGAAAGTATACGTCCTTTTGTACATGCTGTGCAAATTTTTCCGAAAACAAGCCACGTTTATGGGAGATATCGACCATCAAAGTGGCAGAAGAAATCATTTTTCGCACAAGAAAAAACCGTGGGTTAACCATCGTTGATTTTTCACGGAAATCGAAAATTTCAAAAAAGTTTTCTAAGCATGCCAATTGAAAGTATACGTCCTTTTGTACATGCTGTGCAAATTTTTCCGAAAACAAGCCACGTTTATGGGAGATATCGACCATCAAAGTGGCAGAAGAAATCATTTTTCGCACAAGAAAAAACCGTGGGTTAACCATCGTTGATTTTTCACGGAAATCGAAAATTTCAAAAAAGTTTTCTAAGCATGCCAATTGAAAGTATACGTCCTTTTGTACATGCTGTGCAAATTTTTCCGAAAACAAGCCACGTTTATGGGAGATATCGACCATCAAAGTGGCAGAAGAAATCATTTTTCGCACAAGAAAAAACCGTGGGTTAACCATCGTTGATTTTTCACGGAAATCGAAAATTTCAAAAAAGTTTTCTAAGCATGCCAATTGAAAGTATACGTCCTTTTGTACATGCTGTGCAAATTTTTCCGAAAACAAGCCACGTTTATGGGAGATATCGACCATCAAAGTGGCAGAAGAAATCATTTTTCGCACAAGAAAAAACCGTGGGTTAACCATCGTTGATTTTTCACGGAAATCGAAAATTTCAAAAAAGTTTTCTAAGCATGCCAATTGAAAGTATACGTCCTTTTGTACATGCTGTGCAAATTTTTCCGAAAACAAGCCACGTTTATGGGAGATATCGACCATCAAAGTGGCAGAAGAAATCATTTTTCGCACAAGAAAAAACCGTGGGTTAACCATCGTTGATTTTTCACGGAAATCGAAAATTTCAAAAAAGTTTTCTAAGCATGCCAATTGAAAGTATACGTCCTTTTGTACATGCTGTGCAAATTTTTCCGAAAACAAGCCACGTTTATGGGAGATATCGACCATCAAAGTGGCAGAAGAAATCATTTTTCGCACAAGAAAAAACCGTGGGTTAACCATCGTTGATTTTTCACGGAAATCGAAAATTTCAAAAAAGTTTTCTAAGCATGCCAATTGAAAGTATACGTCCTTTTGTACATGCTGTGCAAATTTTTCCGAAAACAAGCCACGTTTATGGGAGATATCGACCATCAAAGTGGCAGAAGAAATCATTTTTCGCACAAGAAAAAACCGTGGGTTAACCATCGTTGATTTTTCACGGAAATCGAAAATTTCAAAAAAGTTTTCTAAGCATGCCAATTGAAAGTATACGTCCTTTTGTACATGCTGTGCAAATTTTTCCGAAAACAAGCCACGTTTATGGGAGATATCGACCATCAAAGTGGCAGAAGAAATCATTTTTCGCACAAGAAAAAACCGTGGGTTAACCATCGTTGATTTTTCACGGAAATCGAAAATTTCAAAAAAGTTTTCTAAGCATGCCAATTGAAAGTATACGTCCTTTTGTACATGCTGTGCAAATTTTTCCGAAAACAAGCCACGTTTATGGGAGATATCGACCATCAAAGTGGCAGAAGAAATCATTTTTCGCACAAGAAAAAACCGTGGGTTAACCATCGTTGATTTTTCACGGAAATCGAAAATTTCAAAAAAGTTTTCTAAGCATGCCAATTGAAAGTATACGTCCTTTTGTACATGCTGTGCAAATTTTTCCGAAAACAAGCCACGTTTATGGGAGATATCGACCATCAAAGTGGCAGAAGAAATCATTTTTCGCACAAGAAAAAACCGTGGGTTAACCATCGTTGATTTTTCACGGAAATCGAAAATTTCAAAAAAGTTTTCTAAGCATGCCAATTGAAAGTATACGTCCTTTTGTACATGCTGTGCAAATTTTTCCGAAAACAAGCCACGTTTATGGGAGATATCGACCATCAAAGTGGCAGAAGAAATCATTTTTCGCACAAGAAAAAACCGTGGGTTAACCATCGTTGATTTTTCACGGAAATCGAAAATTTCAAAAAAGTTTTCTAAGCATGCCAATTGAAAGTATACGTCCTTTTGTACATGCTGTGCAAATTTTTCCGAAAACAAGCCACGTTTATGGGAGATATCGACCATCAAAGTGGCAGAAGAAATCATTTTTCGCACAAGAAAAAACCGTGGGTTAACCATCGTTGATTTTTCACGGAAATCGAAAATTTCAAAAAAGTTTTCTAAGCATGCCAATTGAAAGTATACGTCCTTTTGTACATGCTGTGCAAATTTTTCCGAAAACAAGCCACGTTTATGGGAGATATCGACCATCAAAGTGGCAGAAGAAATCATTTTTCGCACAAGAAAAAACCGTGGGTTAACCATCGTTGATTTTTCACGGAAATCGAAAATTTCAAAAAAGTTTTCTAAGCATGCCAATTGAAAGTATACGTCCTTTTGTACATGCTGTGCAAATTTTTCCGAAAACAAGCCACGTTTATGGGAGATATCGACCATCAAAGTGGCAGAAGAAATCATTTTTCGCACAAGAAAAAACCGTGGGTTAACCATCGTTGATTTTTCACGGAAATCGAAAATTTCAAAAAAGTTTTCTAAGCATGCCAATTGAAAGTATACGTCCTTTTGTACATGCTGTGCAAATTTTTCCGAAAACAAGCCACGTTTATGGGAGATATCGACCATCAAAGTGGCAGAAGAAATCATTTTTCGCACAAGAAAAAACCGTGGGTTAACCATCGTTGATTTTTCACGGAAATCGAAAATTTCAAAAAAGTTTTCTAAGCATGCCAATTGAAAGTATACGTCCTTTTGTACATGCTGTGCAAATTTTTCCGAAAACAAGCCACGTTTATGGGAGATATCGACCATCAAAGTGGCAGAAGAAATCATTTTTCGCACAAGAAAAAACCGTGGGTTAACCATCGTTGATTTTTCACGGAAATCGAAAATTTCAAAAAAGTTTTCTAAGCATGCCAATTGAAAGTATACGTCCTTTTGTACATGCTGTGCAAATTTTTCCGAAAACAAGCCACGTTTATGGGAGATATCGACCATCAAAGTGGCAGAAGAAATCATTTTTCGCACAAGAAAAAACCGTGGGTTAACCATCGTTGATTTTTCACGGAAATCGAAAATTTCAAAAAAGTTTTCTAAGCATGCCAATTGAAAGTATACGTCCTTTTGTACATGCTGTGCAAATTTTTCCGAAAACAAGCCACGTTTATGGGAGATATCGACCATCAAAGTGGCAGAAGAAATCATTTTTCGCACAAGAAAAAACCGTGGGTTAACCATCGTTGATTTTTCACGGAAATCGAAAATTTCAAAAAAGTTTTCTAAGCATGCCAATTGAAAGTATACGTCCTTTTGTACATGCTGTGCAAATTTTTCCGAAAACAAGCCACGTTTATGGGAGATATCGACCATCAAAGTGGCAGAAGAAATCATTTTTCGCACAAGAAAAAACCGTGGGTTAACCATCGTTGATTTTTCACGGAAATCGAAAATTTCAAAAAAGTTTTCTAAGCATGCCAATTGAAAGTATACGTCCTTTTGTACATGCTGTGCAAATTTTTCCGAAAACAAGCCACGTTTATGGGAGATATCGACCATCAAAGTGGCAGAAGAAATCATTTTTCGCACAAGAAAAAACCGTGGGTTAACCATCGTTGATTTTTCACGGAAATCGAAAATTTCAAAAAAGTTTTCTAAGCATGCCAATTGAAAGTATACGTCCTTTTGTACATGCTGTGCAAATTTTTCCGAAAACAAGCCACGTTTATGGGAGATATCGACCATCAAAGTGGCAGAAGAAATCATTTTTCGCACAAGAAAAAACCGTGGGTTAACCATCGTTGATTTTTCACGGAAATCGAAAATTTCAAAAAAGTTTTCTAAGCATGCCAATTGAAAGTATACGTCCTTTTGTACATGCTGTGCAAATTTTTCCGAAAACAAGCCACGTTTATGGGAGATATCGACCATCAAAGTGGCAGAAGAAATCATTTTTCGCACAAGAAAAAACCGTGGGTTAACCATCGTTGATTTTTCACGGAAATCGAAAATTTCAAAAAAGTTTTCTAAGCATGCCAATTGAAAGTATACGTCCTTTTGTACATGCTGTGCAAATTTTTCCGAAAACAAGCCACGTTTATGGGAGATATCGACCATCAAAGTGGCAGAAGAAATCATTTTTCGCACAAGAAAAAACCGTGGGTTAACCATCGTTGATTTTTCACGGAAATCGAAAATTTCAAAAAAGTTTTCTAAGCATGCCAATTGAAAGTATACGTCCTTTTGTACATGCTGTGCAAATTTTTCCGAAAACAAGCCACGTTTATGGGAGATATCGACCATCAAAGTGGCAGAAGAAATCATTTTTCGCACAAGAAAAAACCGTGGGTTAACCATCGTTGATTTTTCACGGAAATCGAAAATTTCAAAAAAGTTTTCTAAGCATGCCAATTGAAAGTATACGTCCTTTTGTACATGCTGTGCAAATTTTTCCGAAAACAAGCCACGTTTATGGGAGATATCGACCATCAAAGTGGCAGAAGAAATCATTTTTCGCACAAGAAAAAACCGTGGGTTAACCATCGTTGATTTTTCACGGAAATCGAAAATTTCAAAAAAGTTTTCTAAGCATGCCAATTGAAAGTATACGTCCTTTTGTACATGCTGTGCAAATTTTTCCGAAAACAAGCCACGTTTATGGGAGATATCGACCATCAAAGTGGCAGAAGAAATCATTTTTCGCACAAGAAAAAACCGTGGGTTAACCATCGTTGATTTTTCACGGAAATCGAAAATTTCAAAAAAGTTTTCTAAGCATGCCAATTGAAAGTATACGTCCTTTTGTACATGCTGTGCAAATTTTTCCGAAAACAAGCCACGTTTATGGGAGATATCGACCATCAAAGTGGCAGAAGAAATCATTTTTCGCACAAGAAAAAACCGTGGGTTAACCATCGTTGATTTTTCACGGAAATCGAAAATTTCAAAAAAGTTTTCTAAGCATGCCAATTGAAAGTATACGTCCTTTTGTACATGCTGTGCAAATTTTTCCGAAAACAAGCCACGTTTATGGGAGATATCGACCATCAAAGTGGCAGAAGAAATCATTTTTCGCACAAGAAAAAACCGTGGGTTAACCATCGTTGATTTTTCACGGAAATCGAAAATTTCAAAAAAGTTTTCTAAGCATGCCAATTGAAAGTATACGTCCTTTTGTACATGCTGTGCAAATTTTTCCGAAAACAAGCCACGTTTATGGGAGATATCGACCATCAAAGTGGCAGAAGAAATCATTTTTCGCACAAGAAAAAACCGTGGGTTAACCATCGTTGATTTTTCACGGAAATCGAAAATTTCAAAAAAGTTTTCTAAGCATGCCAATTGAAAGTATACGTCCTTTTGTACATGCTGTGCAAATTTTTCCGAAAACAAGCCACGTTTATGGGAGATATCGACCATCAAAGTGGCAGAAGAAATCATTTTTCGCACAAGAAAAAACCGTGGGTTAACCATCGTTGATTTTTCACGGAAATCGAAAATTTCAAAAAAGTTTTCTAAGCATGCCAATTGAAAGTATACGTCCTTTTGTACATGCTGTGCAAATTTTTCCGAAAACAAGCCACGTTTATGGGAGATATCGACCATCAAAGTGGCAGAAGAAATCATTTTTCGCACAAGAAAAAACCGTGGGTTAACCATCGTTGATTTTTCACGGAAATCGAAAATTTCAAAAAAGTTTTCTAAGCATGCCAATTGAAAGTATACGTCCTTTTGTACATGCTGTGCAAATTTTTCCGAAAACAAGCCACGTTTATGGGAGATATCGACCATCAAAGTGGCAGAAGAAATCATTTTTCGCACAAGAAAAAACCGTGGGTTAACCATCGTTGATTTTTCACGGAAATCGAAAATTTCAAAAAAGTTTTCTAAGCATGCCAATTGAAAGTATACGTCCTTTTGTACATGCTGTGCAAATTTTTCCGAAAACAAGCCACGTTTATGGGAGATATCGACCATCAAAGTGGCAGAAGAAATCATTTTTCGCACAAGAAAAAACCGTGGGTTAACCATCGTTGATTTTTCACGGAAATCGAAAATTTCAAAAAAGTTTTCTAAGCATGCCAATTGAAAGTATACGTCCTTTTGTACATGCTGTGCAAATTTTTCCGAAAACAAGCCACGTTTATGGGAGATATCGACCATCAAAGTGGCAGAAGAAATCATTTTTCGCACAAGAAAAAACCGTGGGTTAACCATCGTTGATTTTTCACGGAAATCGAAAATTTCAAAAAAGTTTTCTAAGCATGCCAATTGAAAGTATACGTCCTTTTGTACATGCTGTGCAAATTTTTCCGAAAACAAGCCACGTTTATGGGAGATATCGACCATCAAAGTGGCAGAAGAAATCATTTTTCGCACAAGAAAAAACCGTGGGTTAACCATCGTTGATTTTTCACGGAAATCGAAAATTTCAAAAAAGTTTTCTAAGCATGCCAATTGAAAGTATACGTCCTTTTGTACATGCTGTGCAAATTTTTCCGAAAACAAGCCACGTTTATGGGAGATATCGACCATCAAAGTGGCAGAAGAAATCATTTTTCGCACAAGAAAAAACCGTGGGTTAACCATCGTTGATTTTTCACGGAAATCGAAAATTTCAAAAAAGTTTTCTAAGCATGCCAATTGAAAGTATACGTCCTTTTGTACATGCTGTGCAAATTTTTCCGAAAACAAGCCACGTTTATGGGAGATATCGACCATCAAAGTGGCAGAAGAAATCATTTTTCGCACAAGAAAAAACCGTGGGTTAACCATCGTTGATTTTTCACGGAAATCGAAAATTTCAAAAAAGTTTTCTAAGCATGCCAATTGAAAGTATACGTCCTTTTGTACATGCTGTGCAAATTTTTCCGAAAACAAGCCACGTTTATGGGAGATATCGACCATCAAAGTGGCAGAAGAAATCATTTTTCGCACAAGAAAAAACCGTGGGTTAACCATCGTTGATTTTTCACGGAAATCGAAAATTTCAAAAAAGTTTTCTAAGCATGCCAATTGAAAGTATACGTCCTTTTGTACATGCTGTGCAAATTTTTCCGAAAACAAGCCACGTTTATGGGAGATATCGACCATCAAAGTGGCAGAAGAAATCATTTTTCGCACAAGAAAAAACCGTGGGTTAACCATCGTTGATTTTTCACGGAAATCGAAAATTTCAAAAAAGTTTTCTAAGCATGCCAATTGAAAGTATACGTCCTTTTGTACATGCTGTGCAAATTTTTCCGAAAACAAGCCACGTTTATGGGAGATATCGACCATCAAAGTGGCAGAAGAAATCATTTTTCGCACAAGAAAAAACCGTGGGTTAACCATCGTTGATTTTTCACGGAAATCGAAAATTTCAAAAAAGTTTTCTAAGCATGCCAATTGAAAGTATACGTCCTTTTGTACATGCTGTGCAAATTTTTCCGAAAACAAGCCACGTTTATGGGAGATATCGACCATCAAAGTGGCAGAAGAAATCATTTTTCGCACAAGAAAAAACCGTGGGTTAACCATCGTTGATTTTTCACGGAAATCGAAAATTTCAAAAAAGTTTTCTAAGCATGCCAATTGAAAGTATACGTCCTTTTGTACATGCTGTGCAAATTTTTCCGAAAACAAGCCACGTTTATGGGAGATATCGACCATCAAAGTGGCAGAAGAAATCATTTTTCGCACAAGAAAAAACCGTGGGTTAACCATCGTTGATTTTTCACGGAAATCGAAAATTTCAAAAAAGTTTTCTAAGCATGCCAATTGAAAGTATACGTCCTTTTGTACATGCTGTGCAAATTTTTCCGAAAACAAGCCACGTTTATGGGAGATATCGACCATCAAAGTGGCAGAAGAAATCATTTTTCGCACAAGAAAAAACCGTGGGTTAACCATCGTTGATTTTTCACGGAAATCGAAAATTTCAAAAAAGTTTTCTAAGCATGCCAATTGAAAGTATACGTCCTTTTGTACATGCTGTGCAAATTTTTCCGAAAACAAGCCACGTTTATGGGAGATATCGACCATCAAAGTGGCAGAAGAAATCATTTTTCGCACAAGAAAAAACCGTGGGTTAACCATCGTTGATTTTTCACGGAAATCGAAAATTTCAAAAAAGTTTTCTAAGCATGCCAATTGAAAGTATACGTCCTTTTGTACATGCTGTGCAAATTTTTCCGAAAACAAGCCACGTTTATGGGAGATATCGACCATCAAAGTGGCAGAAGAAATCATTTTTCGCACAAGAAAAAACCGTGGGTTAACCATCGTTGATTTTTCACGGAAATCGAAAATTTCAAAAAAGTTTTCTAAGCATGCCAATTGAAAGTATACGTCCTTTTGTACATGCTGTGCAAATTTTTCCGAAAACAAGCCACGTTTATGGGAGATATCGACCATCAAAGTGGCAGAAGAAATCATTTTTCGCACAAGAAAAAACCGTGGGTTAACCATCGTTGATTTTTCACGGAAATCGAAAATTTCAAAAAAGTTTTCTAAGCATGCCAATTGAAAGTATACGTCCTTTTGTACATGCTGTGCAAATTTTTCCGAAAACAAGCCACGTTTATGGGAGATATCGACCATCAAAGTGGCAGAAGAAATCATTTTTCGCACAAGAAAAAACCGTGGGTTAACCATCGTTGATTTTTCACGGAAATCGAAAATTTCAAAAAAGTTTTCTAAGCATGCCAATTGAAAGTATACGTCCTTTTGTACATGCTGTGCAAATTTTTCCGAAAACAAGCCACGTTTATGGGAGATATCGACCATCAAAGTGGCAGAAGAAATCATTTTTCGCACAAGAAAAAACCGTGGGTTAACCATCGTTGATTTTTCACGGAAATCGAAAATTTCAAAAAAGTTTTCTAAGCATGCCAATTGAAAGTATACGTCCTTTTGTACATGCTGTGCAAATTTTTCCGAAAACAAGCCACGTTTATGGGAGATATCGACCATCAAAGTGGCAGAAGAAATCATTTTTCGCACAAGAAAAAACCGTGGGTTAACCATCGTTGATTTTTCACGGAAATCGAAAATTTCAAAAAAGTTTTCTAAGCATGCCAATTGAAAGTATACGTCCTTTTGTACATGCTGTGCAAATTTTTCCGAAAACAAGCCACGTTTATGGGAGATATCGACCATCAAAGTGGCAGAAGAAATCATTTTTCGCACAAGAAAAAACCGTGGGTTAACCATCGTTGATTTTTCACGGAAATCGAAAATTTCAAAAAAGTTTTCTAAGCATGCCAATTGAAAGTATACGTCCTTTTGTACATGCTGTGCAAATTTTTCCGAAAACAAGCCACGTTTATGGGAGATATCGACCATCAAAGTGGCAGAAGAAATCATTTTTCGCACATGAAAAAACCGTGGGTTAACCATCGTTGATTTTTCACGGAAATCGAAAATTTCAAAAAAGTTTTCTAAGCATGCCAATTGAAAGTATACGTCCTTTTGTACATGCTGTGCAAATTTTTCCGAAAACAAGCCACGTTTATGGGAGATATCGACCATCAAAGTGGCAGAAGAAATCATTTTTCGCACAAGAAAAAACCGTGGGTTAACCATCGTTGATTTTTCACGGAAATCGAAAATTTCAAAAAAGTTTTCTATGCATGCCAATTGAAAGTATACGTCCTTTTGTACATGCTGTGCAAATTTTTCCGAAAACAAGCCACGTTTATGGGAGATATCGACCATCAAAGTGGCAGAAGAAATCATTTTTCGCACATGAAAAAACCGTGGGTTAACCATCGTTGATTTTTCACGGAAATCGAAAATTTCAAAAAAGTTTTCTAAGCATGCCAATTGAAAGTATACGTCCTTTTGTACATGCTGTGCAAATTTTTCCGAAAACAAGCCACGTTTATGGGAGATATCGACCATCAAAGTGGCAGAAGAAATCATTTTTCGCACAAGAAAAAACCGTGGGTTAACCATCGTTGATTGTTCACGGAAATCGAAAATTTCAAAAAAGTTTTCTATGCATGCCAATTGAAAGTATACGTCCTTTTGTACATGCTGTGCAAATTTTTCCGAAAACAAGCCACGTTTATGGGAGATATCGACCATCAAAGTGGCAGAAGAAATCATTTTTCGCACAAGAAAAAACCGTGGGTTAACCATCGTTGATTTTTCACGGAAATCGAAAATTTCAAAAAAGTTTTCTAAGCATGCCAATTGAAAGTATACGTCCTTTTGTACATGCTGTGCAAATTTTTCCGAAAACAAGCCACGTTTATGGGAGATATCGACCATCAAAGTGGCAGAAGAAATCATTTTTCGCACAAGAAAAAACCGTGGGTTAACCATCGTTGATTTTTCACGGAAATCGAAAATTTCAAAAAAGTTTTCTAAGCATGCCAATTGAAAGTATACGTCCTTTTGTACATGCTGTGCAAATTTTTCCGAAAACAAGCCACGTTTATGGGAGATATCGACCATCAAAGTGGCAGAAGAAATCATTTTTCGCACAAGAAAAAACCGTGGGTTAACCATCGTTGATTTTTCACGGAAATCGAAAATTTCAAAAAAGTTTTCTAAGCATGCCAATTGAAAGTATACGTCCTTTTGTACATGCTGTGCAAATTTTTCCGAAAACAAGCCACGTTTATGGGAGATATCGACCATCAAAGTGGCAGAAGAAATCATTTTTCGCACAAGAAAAAACCGTGGGTTAACCATCGTTGATTTTTCACGGAAATCGAAAATTTCAAAAAAGTTTTCTAAGCATGCCAATTGAAAGTATACGTCCTTTTGTACATGCTGTGCAAATTTTTCCGAAAACAAGCCACGTTTATGGGAGATATCGACCATCAAAGTGGCAGAAGAAATCATTTTTCGCACAAGAAAAAACCGTGGGTTAACCATCGTTGATTTTTCACGGAAATCGAAAATTTCAAAAAAGTTTTCTAAGCATGCCAATTGAAAGTATACGTCCTTTTGTACATGCTGTGCAAATTTTTCCGAAAACAAGCCACGTTTATGGGAGATATCGACCATCAAAGTGGCAGAAGAAATCATTTTTCGCACAAGAAAAAACCGTGGGTTAACCATCGTTGATTTTTCACGGAAATCGAAAATTTCAAAAAAGTTTTCTATGCATGCCAATTGAAAGTATACGTCCTTTTGTACATGCTGTGCAAATTTTTCCGAAAACAAGCCACGTTTATGGGAGATATCGACCATCAAAGTGGCAGAAGAAATCATTTTTCGCACAAGAAAAAACCGTGGGTTAACCATCGTTGATTTTTCACGGAAATCGAAAATTTCAAAAAAGTTTTCTAAGCATGCCAATTGAAAGTATACGTCCTTTTGTACATGCTGTGCAAATTTTTCCGAAAACAAGCCACGTTTATGGGAGATATCGACCATCAAAGTGGCAGAAGAAATCATTTTTCGCACAAGAAAAAACCGTGGGTTAACCATCGTTGATTTTTCACGGAAATCGAAAATTTCAAAAAAGTTTTCTAAGCATGCCAATTGAAAGTATACGTCCTTTTGTACATGCTGTGCAAATTTTTCCGAAAACAAGCCACGTTTATGGGAGATATCGACCATCAAAGTGGCAGAAGAAATCATTTTTCGCACAAGAAAAAACCGTGGGTTAACCATCGTTGATTTTTCACGGAAATCGAAAATTTCAAAAAAGTTTTCTAAGCATGCCAATTGAAAGTATACGTCCTTTTGTACATGCTGTGCAAATTTTTCCGAAAACAAGCCACGTTTATGGGAGATATCGACCATCAAAGTGGCAGAAGAAATCATTTTTCGCACAAGAAAAAACCGTGGGTTAACCATCGTTGATTTTTCACGGAAATCGAAAATTTCAAAAAAGTTTTCTAAGCATGCCAATTGAAAGTATACGTCCTTTTGTACATGCTGTGAAAATTTAAACATAAAACTTATTTATTTAATTACAATTTTATGAATTCATTTCTTAATTGGAATATATAGAATTTTCCTACGAAAAAATATTTGAGCATTGGTGTTTGTTTTTTAGAATTTGAGTCAAAAGTTGATAAGTTATCTTCTTATTTAACTGAAAGTTTTCTCTGTGGAAATCATTTAGTTGTATTTAAAAAAAAAATATTTAGTTAGTGTTATAGGTAAATAAATTGATATTGAAACTATCTTGGTCATAATTTTGAAAAACTTTTTCCTTTTAGTTTCTTAAGTCTTGCATTTATTTTTATTAAAGAAAATTTCAAAAATCATTCGGTTTCCTCCAAACTCCATTCGTAATGACTTCCATCACCTGTTCTCAAAACTCGTCGCTTTACCAAATGACTAGAAACACTTTTTAAATCATATGCCCAACCGATTTTTGCAAAACAATCAATAATAGTGGTGGTTGGATTGAAAAAACTAGTGATCTCATGTCCACGATAATCCCATGGGAATGTATGATGGTAATTGTGCCATCCTTCTCCACTTGTTAGTAGAGACACAAACCTATTTTGTGTCGGTCGAATATTCCTTAAATATTCAAACAAATAAGTAATAAATGTCATGAAAAACTTATCAAATTGTTTTTACTTATCATAAGGACGATATCCCCAATAATGCGCAACACTATTGACTAACCAAGTGGCATTTAGCGAAAAAACATATCTCCAAATTAATGCGACAAAAAAAGAATTGGAAAAAGTTTCGCCCCACATTGTTATTGGAATAAGCAAAGGAATTACTCCACTTATTGTTGTCACCAATATAAAAAAATTACTACAAAAAGAAATTTCAATAAATTTAAAAAAAAAAACAACAAATTTTTGAGATACTTATGCTGAAATCGTACAAGTGGATCGTTGTATAAATCTGATATATCAATTTCTTTGCCCTTTCGCAAAACTTCAGGATGTTTTCGGCAAAATTGGCAACCAATGTGCGAAAAGAATAATCCACGCGTGGCGTTATGGGGATCGGCGTTGGTTTCACTGTATTTATGATGAAGACGATGGTCTCGACACCAAATTATTACCGAATACTAAAATTAAATTAATTTTAACAACAAATTTACGTAATATACATTTAAACCTGAAAAATACCTGAAATGCTAAAGTTTGTAATACTAATAAAATCACTTTTAACTGCCAAGTGGCTTTATAAGCTTTGTGTGACCAAAGTCGATGAGCCCCTGCTGTCGTTCCGATTATCCCCAACTGATATAACAATAAAGCTAAAAAAAATTACCAAAAAAAAAAATATAAAAAAATCAACCAAAATCGAAATACAAACCAAAAATTGTTGTATAAACTTTAGCCGATGTAAAAATCAATTGCAATCCATAGGCCGCCCCCAAATGTAACAATAAAAATGCAACAAATACTTTCCATTTCACCTGGGTTTTATACTCGATACAATCATTCTCTGGATTTGTTGTATTGTTGCAAACTTTTCCGCGAGTCCCGCACATTTTCAATTTGCTAAACTTATTGCATTTGATAACCAACTGATGGACATCTGTGGTTTTTATAGCGAAGCTTTCGGATAAAAGTTGAGAATTATTGCCATTAACGTTTATTGCTGGTCATTTTGTGGTTTATGACGAAAATAAATCGATCATTGTAAAATCTCAGGCAATGCATATTTTTTTGGAATTCTATAAAAAAAAAAATCATTACTTTTTGGAAAAAAAGTGGAAAAATTTTATGGAAATTGTTGAATAACTTTGGTGGTTTATATCTTATACTATAAAGTATTAGCCACAGTGTTTTTACTTTTAGTAATACCATAAAAAAATTTAATAAATATAAGTTTTTCTTGAGTTCGAAATATGCATGAATATTAGGGTGATTCAAACAAAATATATTTTTTTAATTTATCTTGCATAACGTAGAAAGACACCAGTTAAAATTTCAGCTCTTCATATTAATATTAAGGTTGTCATCGCATTTTTTTATTTTCCATAAGAATGGCATGGGAATTTTTTTTAATTTTTATTTTAAATTTTTACTTCTTCTGATTTTTATACCGTTCAAACTACTATTTAAATAATAAATATCTTCTATGATCTTTATAGAGAGCTAGCTGATCCCCGCGACTTCGTCTGCGTAACGTATTTTATTTTTCTTATTTCTTTTACGAAAAATATAATCATACTTAAAAACACTTCATATATCTTCAAAAAGACACATTTAATAAAATGTTGCAAAGAATAAAATAGTTCTATGCAATAATCAATTAATTTTCATTGAATTTACGGTAGGTACACCTACCGTGAACCAAATAATAAATAATAATAATAAAAATAAACCGAAAGTTATCAAAATACTCGCATCATAATAACCCCATCTCACTGTTTCGATTCCCGAATGAATCTTTTTCCAAAAACTATTATTATTTTTCCAAAAACTAATATTATGAACGTAAAAAGGGCCCAAAATCATATCTGTTTACACCTGGCTGCGAAGAGGTGCGGTCAAGTGCGCAACGGCAACCCTGACTTTTCAAAGTCGTTATATATATATATTGCCATGAAGTGGACGATATTTTATTTTAAAAACAAATCAATAAAATTTTTGCGTAAAATAAATTAAAAATAATTTAATTAAAAATACTAGCGGCCAAATTTGGATAAGCAACCTAGTAGATACTTATTCCCCTGATGATAAATATACGTAAAAATTAGGTTTTTAACATAAACTCGATCACTACACTTTTCTGCAGTGGGATCCTAGACTATAAATATGTTTGAATTTTTTTTTAATCTTTTATGAAAACATCATAATATTATTTGCCTTGATTCATTAGGGAACAATTTGTACCACTTTTTATGTGGTGGATTAAGATTCGATCACCTACTGGCTCTTTAATCCGCTTAATACCGTTTTGTAATAATAACGGAGATAATAGAAATTATCAGTACATTAAATTTTACAACTTCTTAACAAGATTACTTTCAATTTAATGTTTGATTTAATCTTTGGTAATTAGATGTTTATAAATCAGTTTTGTTAACAATCAGACATTAATAATTTTGGCTGTAATTGTTAAAATTTATATATATATATATATATATATATATATATATATATATATATATATATTATACTTTCTCCATTAATTGCCAAATGCGCCCATTTAATTTTCGAAAATATTTGGATTAGACAAAACATCGTAAATCAAAACTGAAACAATAGATTGTTAGATAGGCATATTCTTAACAAAATTTCCTTATAAATTCGAATCTCTAATTAACCAGTGTTACATCATACGTGTGTGCATTAATTAACGAGAAAAGGAAAATGCGTGCGTAATAATAATAATAGAAAATTGTCTTGAATCAAACATTTGCGTTGAAAAAGACATCCACAACGGTAATTAGAATGAAGAGATGGGTAATTGGATGTGATCATTCTCATAGGAGGTTCAGGTGGGCAAATCACGTTTTTGTAATATGTAAGAAAAGTATGACAAATTCCTTGTTATTGTTGGAGAAAATTTCAAAAAAGTTTATATATACACACGCATGTTTATTTTTTTTTTTTTTTAGATGTTGCAGCATAATTTTTATTTGATAGAAAAGTACAGAGAAGCATTGAGGTTGATCAGGAAGCATTTTTCGTTCGGAAGGGTTGAAAATTGAAGGGATGGGTCTCTTGATGCATTTTTGGGATTATCTTTGGGATAATTTTATGTTTTTCCTCAGCAATTGCATAAAATGGTGGATGGTAATCGGTGATGAATTTCATTCAAATGAAATAATATATTTAAAAGAAATTTCGTAAGTTAATTTAATTAATTATCCAAACAATCTTTATTTTAAATGGAAAAACTTTTGCTGTAGAGGTTTGATGTTATATTCCATGAAATAAGCGAACTTGTGGGAATTAAAGCCAACCGGTATGAAGAAATAACGTAGAACGATCTAATTACACAAGATAGGAACATTGCCGTTTTGCAATATAGATATTCATTAGGATGATTCAAACAGTGGCGTAGCTACCTAGGGGCTAGGCGGGGCAGTGCCCCGGGGCCCTCAAGCTCAGGGGGCCCTCGAATCCTTACCAGAAATCTCGATCAAACTGAACTTTTGGAAATTCAGTTGGAAGTTCACCAATTATTTGAGGAAATAATGAGCAAATATGGAGTGCTACAATGCGACCTAACGGAAGTATTTACAGCAATGTTATTATTCTTTACAATTCCTGTCACTTCTGCAGCAGCTGAAAGGTCATTTAGCAAATTAAAAATAATAAAAAATTATTTAAGAAATAATATGGGCCAAACTCGACTTCCATATTTATCGCTAATAGCAATTGAAAACAAAACCGCATCAAGCCTGGATTTAAACCAAGTCATTAATACTTTTGCGAAAACTATAGCTAGGAAAAAAATGTAAATATAATTGTTATTTGGTCAGTTGGTAGGCCCGACCTTTATATAATAAACTCTTGAATCTTTTCTATTTCGTTTTATTAGCCAAACCTACACCAAGTATTAATTGTAATTTATGTTGTTACTGTTTAATATTTTTATTACCTACCCTACAGTGCACAAAAAAGAGCTTAAGTAGCTTAGCATTTTTAAAATATTTGTATATTTCATATTTTTATTTGATAAAACCTAATCAGTTTACATAGCAGTGAGGCTCCATTTTTTAATTTGACCCAGGGCCCTTGATTACCTAGCTACGCCACTGGATTCAAAGAAAATATTTTTTTAAATTTTTTCTTGCAAACAGACTGAAAAGTTTTGTTTTGACGTACAAAGACACCAGTTAAAATTTCAGCTCTTAGTATTAATATTAAGATTGTCCCCATAGATTTTTTTTTATTTCCCATAAGAATGATGGGAAAAGTTATTTTTACTTCTTCTGATTTTTATACCGTTCAAACGACTATTTAAATAATAAATATCTTCTATGATATTCATAGAGAATTAAACGCTCTACAAAAAAGAACCGATAACATTTTTTGATTAGTCCATGTGTTCAAAAGTTATTCAAGATCAAAGTTCATTGGGTACATCTAATTTTTCGGGTCACATCATGGCTTTTCAAAGGATCCGAATTATTCAAATCGATGAATTGAGTAGAAAATTGCATCAGAATTTCAAGCTTTCCATAGTTTCGTTTCCTAAAAAAATGATGTTAAATTATTAGGAAAAACTTTTCAGATTTATATTTTACATTACAAAACCACAGTTTCCTTTTTAAGACTAGAAAGATATTGATGATATATTATCAAATTCCACTGTGAAATTAGTATCTGCACGAATAATGTAGATCAGTGGTTTCTAACCTTTTTCAGCCGCGGACCCCCAAGGAAATCAAGCATAAAGCATAAGGATCTCTAAGTGAAAAAGGTGCAATTTTCGGACAATATTATACTTTAGTATTCCTTCATTAAATTAAAAAACAAACTTTTTCAAATGGGATTGCGGACCCCCAAACATAAGCTCGCGGACCTCTGGGGGTCCGCGGACCACAGGTTAGGATACAATGATGTAGATAATCAAAATCAATTTTTTTAGTATTTATACAAGTGAAGGAATTCATTTTTCATCAGGTGCCAATCAAAAATTGCCCACCAATACCATTAATTAACTTTTAAGAGAAACATTTCGTTTACATTTTAAGGGAATAAAACCTATTTATACTACTTTACAATAGTGTATTTAAAAAATTTGAAAGTCACAGTTGCTGCTGATTGCTTAGCTGCAACCTCTACGCACCCAAATGTAAACAGAGATGATTTAAGAAAAGTCAGCTTTTCTCTAAAATTCAATTGACTAGTTTATTTTGAAAGTGGTCCAAGTCCATTTCAAGGACAGTCTATATGGTGATTCTTCTTATTGTAACTAGAGCAAAGTATGCTAACTATTTAACTGCTAAGTTTTCAGAAATTACTGATTTCACTTTAGTTGTTAACAAAAACGCCACTTATTCCCTCCTCCATAGTATCTTATGTTCCTATGGTTAAAAATAATAATACTATACGGATTGTTCTTGAAATAGACTTAACTCACTTTCAAAATAAACGGCGCAATTAATATTTTAGTTAATAGTACTGAGAGGCAATTTTTAATTGGCACCTTATGAAAAATTAATTCCCGCACTTGTAAAAATACTTTAAAATTAAATTTGGATTGTCTACATCAGTGCTTCTCAATCATATTTGGCTTGAGTACCCCTTTGCAGTTTATTATTCTAAATTGTACCCCATATATCAAAGAAAAAACAATTAAATTATTAAAACTCGCGTATTTGTTATTATTTTAAACTTCCAGACCATTATTTCAAGGTCCACGGCCTGGCAGTACTGAAAATTTACTAAATTTACCAATTTACCTATGAAAGGCAAATAACGCCAGCACGGGGCCCACAAAACTTTGAAGAATATTTTGTGTATAAATAGTGAGCGCTAAAATAATTTTTTTGTCCAATACTTGCCACCGCTTTACAAATAAACTAAGGCGAGAGTTATATTTTTAACATCCACCGTTAATATTTTTTCGCGTATCCCTAAGTTATCAGACGCGTACCCCGAGTTGAGAATCGCTGGTCTACATTATTCATATACTTATCTCAAAGCCAGATTTCTTACTAAAAGTTTTGATTATTTTGTACTAAGTTTGAAATAAGCTTGAACTTAATTGTTCCCATGCGATAATATTCGTATATTGTGGAATTGGGTCGTTCGGTGTTATTCCTCAACAACGGCTGGTTTTCGATTTGGTTTCAGTTCCAATATTTTTGCGATTTTAATGAAATACAACATTGATTCTCGACTAAAAAAGATTTCCAATTAAAAATTAAGTTTATTTAGATAATTTAATTTAACTTACGTAATTTATTTTGAATATATTATTGCATTTAAATGGTCCTTTCAATTGAACAACTTTCAGCACCGACTTGACCAAAATATAACAATCGAATAACCGAACTGAAGAACCCAATGAACTGAAGTTAATTAAAGTTTACCATTATCCAGGAATAATACAGAATGACATAAGAACGACGTAGATATACTGTCGTATGGGAATAAAGATTATAGATTCATACTAAAGTTCAATTTCATCCCTTTAAGTTAAGAAATTGAAGAAAAAAGTTTATCAATAGGCCTTAATTACACATCTTAGATATTTAACGATATTTACATAGCAATTTCAATAACTAATATCGTTAATGTTTTTTTTTCTAAGCCAAATTTTATATTGAAGACATTTATTCTTAATACAATTATTTACTTTTTGAACTTTCTATTATATTAGCAACCTTAATTTTGGGTGCGTTTTTTTCTTATAGAAAACTAAATTGTTGAACCAGTCGATTGTTCTATATAATATTTTTTTAGAATTTTTCGAAAAGAATGCGGTCTGTGTAAATTGCACGTAGAAGCTATTGAGTCTATGTAAATACAAATATGAAATGTTATTGCGGAGGAATATCGGTAAACATGGAATAATAACAACAATATTTTCAATACGGCACGACCGGAATGGTATAGAAGTGTAAGTATAGAGTTCCGTTATTGGAGAAATTTAAATTTCTAGACGAGAGCCACGAGACTTTCTCGTGGGTGCGGTCCTCTTCAATCCATCTTCTCGCATCTTCACACACATCTTCTATTATTCCCATTACCATTTATCCATCAAGATCTTCATATCTAAACATATCTGGCGTTCATTTCAGCGAAAGAAAAAAAAGAAGATTATTTATGCGAGAATATGCGACGATAATTGACTGAACTAGCCAAATCGTTTTCACACAATATCAATCGATTTCGATAATGACTTGGAAAATCGCTGAGCAATCAACGTTGGTGAACTGTTGAGCTAATTTGGTATATGTTTTCAACCATACACATTAGACTGATTCAAAAAAAATGATAATTTTTTTTCTTAATTATATCGAAAATATTGTTGGGAATGACAAAAAAAAATCCTGTGGAAGTTTAAGCTCTTAAGATTAATATTAAGAGGTGCCGCATCGCAAATTTCGATGTTCCAATTACAATAACATGGGAACAATATTCTCTTGCACTTTGGAATTTTATAACTCACGTTGGTGACAATATTTCGGAACAACTAAGATATATTCTTGTAGAAAATTGAACGATCTATAAAAAAGGTCTCGGACAAGTTTTTGATATATTTATTTCTTCAAAAGTTATTCGAGGTCAAAGTTGAACTAAAGAGAAATTTAAATATTTTTTCAATTTTTTGACGCAACCATCAATTTTATGAGAAAATTTTATAGGACATTTTTTGTAGAGCATTTTTTTTTCTATAATTTATCTCTATAAAAGTTTTTGATATTTTTCACAGGTCCTAAAATATAATTGCACAAAACTGAAAATATTCGTAATTTTATTGTTTTAAATTAATAATATTCCCTGAATTATTAGGACGATTTTTTTAGGGATGAATCCCTTGGCATATAATACTTTTGACTTATATGTATAGTAGACGGATTCAAAAAAAATGATGATTTTTTTTTCTTAATTATATCGAAAATATTGTTGGGAATGACAAAAAAAAATCCTGTGAAAGTTTAAGCTCTTAATATTAAGTATTAAGAGGTGCCGCATCGCAAATTTCGATTTTCCATTTAAATAACATGGTAGCAATATTCTCTTGCACTTTGGGATTTTATAGCTCACGTTGGTGACAATATTTTGGAATGACCAAGATATATTCTTGTAGAAAATTGAACGATCTACAAAAAAGGTCACGAACAAGTTTTTGATATATTTATTCCTTCAAAAGTTATTCGAGGTCAAAATTGAACTAAAGAGAAATTTTAAAATTTTTCAATTTTTTGACGCAACCATCAATTTTATGAGAAAATTTTATAGGACATTTTTTGTAGAGCACTTTTTTTCCTATAACTTATATCTATAAAAGTTTTGGATATTTTTCACTGGTCGTAATTTATTTAATTAAAAAAAAATGTTAAAAATATAATAATTCAGGGAAATTTTATTTTAATTAAATAACTTAAGAGCTGTGAAAAATATCAAAAACTTTTAAAGAGATAAGTTATAGAAAAAAAAGTGCTCTACAAAAAATGTCCTACAAAATTTTCTCATAAAATTGATGGTTGCGTCAAAAAATAGAAAAAATATTAAAATTTCTGTTTAGTTCAACTTTAACCTCGAATAACTTTTGAAGGAATAAATATATAGAAAACTTGTAGCAGACCTTTTTAGTAGATCGTTGAATTTTCTACAAGAATATACCTTGGTCATTCCGAAATATTGTCACCAACGTGAGCTATAAAATTCCAAAGTGAAAGAGAATATTGTTCCCATGTTATTTAAATGGAAAATCGAAATTTGCAATGCGGCACCTCTTTTTATTAATATTAAGAGCTTAAAGCTTCACAGGATTTTATTTTGTCATTCCCAACAATATTTTCGATATAATTAAGAAAAAAAAATCATCGTTTTTTTTGAATCAGTCTAATATATATATTTTAAGCACCCTGACTTTCATCATTGTCTCTAGGTGACCCTTAAAACCCTTTATCAATAAAGGACATAATTAAAGTGCAGAAAACCTATTTTTTTTTTAATAAAGCCTTAAAAACACAAAATTAAAACATTGCTTTGTTGATCTTTGTTTCATTACGATTTATACCCCAAAAAAAGTATATTTGTATCTGAATTTCTCCATTTTTATAAAACGGCATAATTGAAAGGTATTAATTTAAAAAAACAAGTTTTTTTTATGATAATTTTGATGCGATTTCACGTTCAACCGAATTGTAAATTTTATCAATGGGCGACAGGTTCTTTTTTCCCCCAATTTTAAAACTAAAAGTTAACAAACGATAGAACGATAAAACTAAGAATGAATAGAATCGAAAAGGAGGTTTCGAGTTCAAATATTTAACCGTGAATTTGGTTTCGTTGATATTCTTTAATGAACCTCGGAAACTTTCCTTTTTTAATGTAATTTATTGAAAAAATAAAAAATGCATATGTCTAGGATAGGTTGGGGCGAAAAGAAAAGAATGCATTTTTCATGTTTTAAATGAAAGTAGACTTGATTAATTATTTGCTTGGTAAATTGTTGGATATTTTTTTCTTATTTTCTAAAAAAAAAAAAATCAGAAAAAAGTTCCCAAATCAACTTTAAAAGAAGTGCAAATTGTCTTACGAAGATTGAGGCACCTGGTGAAGTGATCGTGGAATACAAATGATCCACAAAACTATTGAACTAATAAATAAATAAAAAAGAAGGAATTACATTACTCTGGGCTGGATATATTTAATTTTTTTTCAATTTTCTCCTGAATACATATGTCTTTTACTCCGAAAGTATAATCGAGGAATATCGATGCGGTCTCAGAAGTAATTTTATAATATTTGTAGAAAATTCCCAGAAAATTAGCAGTGTAAAGTGTGAAAGTAAGTGGTGGATGGAAAAATTGACAAGGAATATAGTTTACAAAGATTCACGTTATAGATGACACTCCAGTAGTGCCATTAACTATGGCTGAATTGGGGAATATCCAACATATTATATTTACAATTGAAACGTGAATTTGAGGACAAAATTTGATTATTTAACCCTACACTATTAATAATTTTTTCAAATGATAAAATCTTAAGAAAATGTCATTTTCCTGTAGTCTAGATATTTTTTTATTTGTGGTAGGAAAAAGCTTATATTTTCAAGCGAAAATTGTTAGAGGGGAAAGGGTGGTTTTTGGGAATAATGAGGCGAATTAAAATCTTTGAATTGGGGAAGGTCTAACCAATTCTTGATCCAAAATTCATATGTTTTCCTTGGTGGAAAATGTTTCCTTTAGTTAATGTATCCTTCACCATGCAGTCAATATCCATTACTTGCATTTTTTTTTAGAAATTTGATCAAAAATCGTAAAAATTATTAAATTTTTGAATCGAATTAAAAATAGCTTTTATAACAATAAAAAAGTTAATTTTATTTTAACATTAAATTTAACTTTCAGTAGCCTTAAAATTCCAAAGTGAACAACTCAAATCGTAAAAATAGATCAATGATTAAGGCTCGATTATAAGGAAATGGCTGATCTGACGAAAATTTACAACGAAACCTTTTTTATAGAAAATTTAATTTGCTTTGAGTATATGCATTCTTTTATAAATGTTGGCAATGATTTTTTTCTAATAATTCAATTCTCAGGAAATTTAATTAATTTGTTAAAGCAACAATTATTCACCAAAGATAATTACGTTCCCAATCAAAGAACTTTGAGATAAGTAAAATTATCAAAATTTTCTAAGGGTCCATTTTTGTAGAGCATTAAATTTTCAGTAAGAATATATAGAAATTTACTCTAAATATTAATTCATTCATGAGCTATAAAATTTCAAAGTTAACAATTCAAATCGTAAAAACAGATAAATGTTTAAGGCTTGATTATAAGGAAAGTATTGGTCTAACGTAAATTTCTATTCAAACCTTTTTTGTAGAGCATTAAATTTTCTTCAAGTATATGCATTGTTTTATAAATGTTGATAATGATTTTTTTTAATAATTCAATTTTCAAGAGATTTAATTAATTTGTTAATCTTTAAAGCGACAATTATTCTCCATAGATAATAAGGTTCACAGTTAAATTACTTTCAGACAAGGAAAATTATTAAAACTTGCTAAAATACCTTTTTTGTAGAGCATTATTTTTTCTATAAGAATGTATAAAAGTTTACCCGAAAAATCAACTCATTCATTAGCTACAGAATTCCAAAGTTAAAAAATCAAATCGTATAAAAAGATCAATGTTTAAGGCTTCATTATAAGGAAACGGTTGGTCTGACGAAAATTTACATCCAAACCTTTTTTGTAGAACATTAAATTTTCTTTAAGAATAACTGGTTTTTTATTATTGTAGATAATAATTTTTGCAATTTATAACAATTTTTGTTTTAATAACTCAATTCTCATGAAATTTAATCTACTCGTTAATCTTTAAATCAACAATTATTCTCCACAGATAATTAGGTTCGTAGTTTCATATTACATTTGTACAATATTTACCAGAGATTCATCATTCAATCTCGTCTTTGGCGAAGCACCAAAAAATTTTAATTGAAAAAATATTTAATTAAATATAATCTCATCTCAATGGAGTAATGGTTTCATGTTACAAAACAACACATTTAAGTAAGTAAATATAATGGAATAATAACTTTCTATGGGCTAATGTTTTAGCTAATATTTTTTTTTTTTACTTTGATCCAATTAATTAAAATGCACTCATTTATTTGCATTTTCTAAAATTGAATTTGTAAACGTGAGAAATTAATTACTTCATCCAATTGGTATCAAAATTTAGCATCGAATAATTGGTTTCCTTTAATATTAAGCCAATGAAAAGTGCAACTATTAAATTAGTTGACATCATGGACTTAAAAATTCATAGATGATAAAATTCAATTCTCAGTTTTTATTAAATACGAAAACAATTCAGGTTGTTTAAGATCAGTTTTTTTTATTTAATATTTTTACTTTTCAATTAGTTACGTTTCGTTACGTATCGCAACTTCATCAGGCTTCTTGATTCACAAAAATATAATATTTTCCATTTAAATTCAATCTATCTATTATTATGAAAAGGAAAGATTTGATTGTTTGTTTGCTTTGAATAGTTTCCGAAACTACTTGGCCGATTTGAAAAATTCTTTCCCTGTTGGGAAGCTACACTATTTCCGGTGAACACAGGCTATATTAAATTTTCAAAAAAATAGGGATCCATACTAAAACTCCAATAATGTGTGAAAAAATTTCCAAAAAACTTTCTTACATCACGTGCGCTGGCGATTTAACTAAAGAACAAAACAACCGAATTTAATGAAACTTTATACTAAGATACAATACAATTACCCACACACGTTAGGCTATTTATCATTCCTTTAAAACAATAAGGGAATGTTCCCCCTTACGTAAAAATTGAGGGATGAAAAAAAAAATTACTTTAGATAGGCGAGTTATATATCATTGAAAAGGTATTTAAAAGTTAAAAAATGGTCTGTTTTAATATTTTTAGTTGAACTAATAAAAAGCACAGTATTTTAATTTAAAGTACAAAAAATTGTCATTTTGAAATATAAATGTTTTTATAGATAATAATCTGACAGTAAACTTTTTTTTTACAAAGTTGTTGTAAATAGATCCTTAAGGTTGCTCAGTAAGGAAATATTAACGAAAAAAATGTAAAAGTAATAATAATAATAATAATAGTAATAATAGTAATAAAGCTTAAAGTAAATACGTTTTTAAAACCGTGCATACATAAAATGGTGTATTTATATACTCCTCTGACTGATGAAATTTTAATATTCGGTGTATTCCTTATAGGAAGTAGGCATGTGATAAGATTTTTTTTTTTTTTGAAAATCCTACCCTAACAGACAAGGATGGATTCAGGATTTTTTCCTGGGGGGGGGCACAATATCTTTTATTTGCAGGTGTGTGAAGGGGATCACGAAAAAAGTTCGCAATTCCAGCCAGAAATCATCATAATGATAAATAATAAATAATCATATCATCATAATGATAAAAGAAATTTAAAATCTTCTTCCAGACCAAAAGGCATACGCCAAATCGTGTATGGTGAACTCTGGACTATCCAATATGGTTTAATTATATAGTTGAAATTCAGATATTTCAATAATAAGTTAAAAGATACATAATGGTTATACATGATTATGGATTAATTGGGTTTCGTGCAATTGTACAAATTTCAATTTCGCGGTTGTGTTGTACAGTGCAATAGTGTAATAGTTTTTGGAAAAAGGTTCATTCGGGAATCGAAAAAGGGAGATGGGGTTATTTTGATGCGAGTATTTTGATAACTTTCGACTTTTTTTAGTCATAATTAAGACCGAATTTATTGAACTTGGCGATATTTTTTATTTGATGTATGATGTAGTATGATTATATTTTTCGTAAAAAAATAAAATACGTTACGCAGACGAAGTCGCGGGGATCAGCTAGTAAATAATACATCCGAATGTATTCGAGTGTAAATCTCTTTTTTTACGAGCGATTGCAAGTTAATTTCGCGGTTCCCATAGCAAATATTTGCCATCGTATAAAATGGAGTTTTTAAAGGGTGTAATGATAACAATTTATTGAATTTAAATTGAAAATATTATATTTTGTGTGACTCAAGAAGCCTGATGAAGTTATGATACGTAACGAAACGTAGGTAATTGAATAGTAAAAATATTAAATAAAAAATAATAGTAATAATTTCTTAAAAGTTCTGGTTCTTATTCGTCTACAAACTCAATTTGATTGCATTAAAAAAATAAATAATACATGAAATTATAAATGATAAATGTTAACCGTTTGTTGGCCTTTTTGAAAAAGATTGAATAGAAAATTTATTATAATAAATAATGAAATCAATTATCAATGGATTACGCATCGATTGGTATCTCGAATGATTGGTATCTCTTGAAAACTATTCACCAATTGAATAATCGATCGTTAATCCATTGTACGACCTCTTGAAAAGATTCAATGAATATAATTAAATCGATAAGTAGCAGTTATTTGGAAAACTGGAAGCCAAGTGGTCCCAAAATAATCCAATCCATTCGGAAATGATGCGGAGACATTGAGTTTCTTCTTTCGAGAAGGTCACAACAACCACGTAAAATTTATTGACCAAATCGAAGCCGAAGACTATGCCACGGCGGCGGCGGCCTCTGCTTGCGGAGAAATTTCTTTGTGGAATTCTTCGTTCATTATTTTTATTTTCGATTTGAATGCCACATAAGAAACGTAGTACGTTGTCGAGAGATAGAAACTTCTCGTGAATCCATGACCTTATGGCTTTCCTCGGCGTTTCTCTCCACCACACCACATGTAACCTCTTCACCCATTTAATCGGATATTATGGTATATTGCTTGAGTTTATGGATCCAAATAATAAATCATCGAATCTTTTGTTTGTCGATAGGAAAAATGTGTTAATTGTAAGTTTGAAATATCAAATTTATAATGGGTTGATATATGAACTTTCAATTTCCCATTTGCTTGGATTGATTCATTAGTGCTCATTCTAATTTCAACAGATTTTTCACAATGGTTTTCCAGGTGATGCAATATGATCCTATGGAAAAGTTAAAGTTAGTGAAATTTCTTTATTACGTTATATTTACAAATTGATAGATGGTGTTATATTGAATGATGAAAAATTAATTGTAATTCTTTGAGAAAAACTAGATCGAAGCACTTAAAGAAATTGCATTTTACTGTGCAATCATCAGAAAAGAAAAATTAATTAATTTGAAAAAATAACTACAAAAGTTAGTCCTTTTTAAGTTTTTACAAGTACTCAACTTTAAAATTTTATATTTTTTTGGTTTTTTCTTATTTTTTTTTAAAGGATCTAGCAGGATCCACATGGTTGGCCCCAAAATAGAAACCTATGTCGGAACTTATGTTAAAATATCGGCTTGATATACAAACACATTTTATATACTTTTCGCGACCAAATACCTCTTTGACCTGGAGATATGGACAAAAATGTCCCCCCGCATGGCTACTTTTCAAAGTTATATATATCAAAAACTAATTAAGCTAGAGAAGTAAAACCAACGCGAGGCTTTAGATTATTTTACAGAGTATATCATATATTTATTTTTTTGAAATTTTTAGAAAAATAAATGATACAAAAAAAATTCAAAAAGCAAATGAAATAATTTTTTTTATGTGTTCTCTGAAAATGACGATTACGAAAAAAATATATTTTATGCTTTCAAATGAGCACTATAACTCATAAAAATTGCGTGAAAAAATAATTGGTGCAACACCTTGAAAAAAAAATAAAATGTAATTTACGCCTAATAGTATATCTCGGTTTTATTTTTTTTCGAAGTGTTCCACCAACTTTTTTTTCACAAAACTTCACCAAAAAATAGGCCACATATAGGAGCAAAACTTGTATTATTTTCATAATTGTAAGTTTAAGGAAACTTAAAAAAATATTTTTTTATTAGTTTTTCTATATTTACTCTTAAGATGATTACTTTCAAGATCAAAACAATTGATTTCAAAAGAAAAAAAAGCAACTAGTGTTCAATTTTAATTAAAATAAGAATAAAAAAAATTTTGTGCTCGGTTTAGTTCAAAAAAACTTTTGTGTCACCAAAACTGCCGATTTTAACCATTTTTTTTAGTTTCCTCGAATTTTTGAGGGTGTACGGGTCAAACCGACCTCGGATTCATGTTCAGGGGGTCAAAATACGTAGATTTATGTAGGTCCGGTCAAAAGTACAGAGCACTTTTTTTTTGTGTGCCGGTGTTATTTTTCAAATGAACAATAATTATTCAGAATTCTGGGTCCTACGAGATACTAACTAAATTATTGTAGGTCCATAATATTCCAGTTGTAATAAATTATAACAAAAAAAAATTTTTTTTTTCTTATTTCAATAAAAATTGAACACAAGTTGTTTTTTTTTCTTTTGGGATCTATTATTTTGATCTTGAAAATAATCATCTTAAAAGTAAATATAGAAATACAAATAAAAAAAAATCTTTTTAAGTTTCCTTAGACTTATAATTATGAAAATAAAATAAGTTTTGCTCCTATTTGAGGCCTATTTTTATTGAGGTTTTGTGAAAAAAAAAGTTGGTGAAACATTTCGAATAAAATTAAAACCGAGGTATACTATTAGGCGTAAATCACATTTCATTTTTTTTCAAGATGTTGCACCAACTATTTTTTCACGCAATTTTTATGAGTTATAGTGCTCATTTGGAAGCATAAAATATATTTTTTTCGTGATTATCATTTTCAGAGAACATATAAAAAAAAATATTTCATTGGTTTTTTGGATTTTTTTGTACAATTTATTTTTCTAAAAATTTCAAAAAAAATATATGATATACTCTGTAAAATAATCTAAAGCCTCGCGTTGGTTTTACATCTCTAGCTTAATTATTTTTTGAGATATATAACTTTGAAAAATAGCCATGCGGGGAGACATTTTTGCTTATATCTCCAGGTCAACGAGGAATTTGTTCGCGAAAAGTATATATAAAATGTGTTTGTATATCAAGCCGATATTTTAACATAAGTTCCGACATAGGTTCCGATTTTGGGGACAACTCGCCATGTGGATCTTGCTAGACCCTTTATTATGAAATTTCCAAAAAGTAGCATTTTCCGCAGATTTTGTAGGCACAAAAGAGTATGTTGTTAACACTTGAACGAAATGGCAAAGTGAAAATTTTATAACGCTTTGAAATAAATATAATTTAAAAATAATCAATAACGATTTAATCCTGGTAACATCATTTTTTTCTAATCCTTTAAATCTTATATTTACACCTTATAAAGTAAAACTACCGGAAAACCCCGACAGATGGCAGTAATTTTCATTGCCTAAAATTTCAATTGAAAGTAAACAGCAAATACGTTAATACAGACTACCTAAAAATAGAACCCCTTGGCGTGTAAATTAGCAATAAAATTCCAAAGTAATTAACAAATAAAATAAAAATTGTACAAATATTCAATTAAATATTTGATTGTTGAAAGAAATCAAAAAAAAACATTAATTAAATATTATATGTACCTGTGTTGACTAAAATGGCTGGAAAGCTATTAATCCAATACTTAAACGCACTGTATTAAAACAAGTTATTTAATGTTTGATGCAATAAAATAATAATAATAATATAATCAGGAAATAATTGAACGCTTAAAAATTAAATCAAATTATTAATTGGATTGTTAAAATAGTTTAAATTGTTGATGCATTTGAGACAATAGTTTTATAAAAAGGATATCGATGGCTTTCTCGTATAACTTTCATTTTTATAAGCCATTATTTTGTTTATAATTTAATTAAATGTAGATATTTGAAAATAGAAACTTGATATTTGAACAATATAATTTTATTTTGCTATAATGTTTTTTTTCTTTATTGTTGACGTAATGCTGTTGATATAGAGACAATTGTCTTAGAATTTTGGAAAATATGTGTGGGTACGCATTGGGTAATAAATTCCGAAAATAAAATGATGATGGACGTAAAATTTCTCTACAATTATTTGAAAATAATATTTTCATGTGTTCGCGTGTTTATTATATAAATTAACAAATAATTTCTATATGAAAAGTTTATGATTTTTTTCTTCTTGATAGTTTTCCCAAATCGTATCAGTATTAAACAATAGGTTTTGGCTTACGAGGAAATTATTAGCAAGAAATTGTTATGGATTATTGTTCGAAAATAGTTTGGGTTGAGAAATGTAACATTTGTTTAAAAGAAATATTTCATAAGGCTCAATATTTATAACTTTACAACACGTGTTGCCTCGGAAGAACTCCATTGGAATTTCAACATCTCTTATTCATAACACAATCCTTAACATCACAGGATACCTTGAAATTTTCGTCCATATTTTATTCCAACTATTTACGCATTTTCCAAGGGCATAGCATTATTAAAAAAAGGATTTAATTCCTGGATTTCCTGCTCCTAAACTGTTTTATTAATGGAAGGTACTGGTTTCTGAAAGTTTCCTAGACCAATTAGTTGTCCTATGCTTTTTATTTTTAAATAGCAGTTCTTCATTTGAACAGGACGTCTTAACAAAGGATTCACTTAAATCCTCCTCTAGCTCCATATATATTTCCTCAAGATCTATAAGTGGTTTACGAAACAATAAATTTATATTCCATATCATTATTTAAATGTTATTAACATACCTGGAATCCAATTCCACGATTTTCCTTTAAGAATTAGAAACCCGGTAGGTTGTTTTATCAGTCAATTGATTGTACCCAAGAAAAGCTTCTTTTTTTTAGCCCTGAGATCCATTTTTTGCCACATCGTATCCAAAATAGGTACAAAAGCTTTTGCCCAAAGACCCAAGGGTGTAAAATATTCAGCTCCTTTCCGTACCATTTAAAATATGGTGTCGAATGTATAAATTTATAATTCCCCAATTTGGGAATACTTTTACAAATAGTTACTGTTATTCCAATGGCTTTAGTCCAAAGTAATTGACGATCCATTTTTGATAAATATGTGTTGATCAAGCAGTGGCCCAAAGCATCTGGTTCTCTTTTTCTGCCATTGGATTGTTTTATATTCGGTGGTGATATGAAAAACTGTTTCAAAATATTCAATATTTCATCTTCATGAAAACATTCTGCAATTACTGGATGTATCTTCTTTTACTGTCAGAAAATATTAACATTTATTCCATGACATTATCCCAACATCCCAATGAAAACGTTCACCAGGCAAACAACCCCATTTTCCTCGAATTTTCGAGGATACAAATTAAGGGTTTGTTTTCCAAAATGATATGCATCATTGGCATTTCTTTTCAAGAATATTACTTCCAATACGTTCGTAAGGTGATTCTTCGGCATTGCTTGAATCACTGTTACTTAAATGGCCAATCTGTTGATGCCATAATTTAGTGAATTGTGCTTTTTTCACAGAAATCGATGATAGTTTGACCCAAATTAAAGGTACACATTAATTTCCATTTTCATCGAGTAACTAAATTAATATTCCTTAATATTTCCATAAATATGGTTGAAAATAGCAATTTACTGCTCGAATAGAACACATTTTCTCAAGGAGTTCCCATAGATTTCCATTAGTTAACTTTTCAACCTGAGTTACCCATAAAGTTTTACTTTTGACAATATTTAACATGATCAGTGATCTAAGATTATACAATAGAAAAATCCATTCCAGATTTCTTATGAAATGAATACTTGCCCCCAAATCTGCAATAATTCAATCTTCATTTCCTGCTTTATAAATAAGTGATACCAACATACCGTTTTTATTCTTCTGACTCTTGAGGATCTTCTCTTCAAACGATTCTTCTTTTGCAATTTTTTTAAACTTTGACCAAAAGTCTCTTTTTATATGTCCATTTTTACCACTTGCTTTGAAACTTCTTGTCCAATATTTGCTTTATTTGTCTCTTTTGAATCTTTAATATTTCGTGCAGAAAATCCTCTGTACTTTCAATAAAATTTCACGCAGCATTTGATAGATTTTCCAGGAAAGGTTCCAATAACACACTTCCGCTGATAAAAGTCTCCAATTCGTGATAAATTTATCAAACTCTTTTGGTAAACTTTCAACAATTTTGGCCATTAAAACTTTTTCCAAAATCCTTTGGCTTTATCACTTTAATTTAACGAGCAAAATCTTGGAGTCCTGCAACAAAAGTACCAACTATACTCTACTGATTTTCACGAATATGTAAAGTACTCACGTGGCTTTTCCAGTGAAAAGTTTCATGTTTTTGGTCCATAAATAGTATCGATTCTGTTCTAAAAATCAATCAATGTTTCACAATCGCAAATTTGATCGAATGTTGTGTAATCTAGCAATGATCGAATATTCCAGTGATCTTCAGAGTCTTTGGATCTCCAGTCATCAATTTCCTTTTTGTTTGTAGTAATTCCACTGTCGTTTCTTACATCTTCCGGCTTGATTGTTGAGCCAACAGCGATCCCCACATTCAATGACTTTCCAGAACTTTTTGAATCCCAATCTTCCAGCGACTATACTTTTCCGTCTTAGGTTTTAGCACACGATTACCTTAAATAACAATTTCATCAGCAGCCATGGTTTTATCAATCTTTACTAGCGAAAAAGTTTTTAACGATAGAAAATTATCGCATATTAATTTGTTATATTGAAAATATTACATTTAATTTAAATACACATTGTTACATTTGATTATTGAAACATTTCATAACGGCCAATAATTACCACTTTAAAACACGCTTTATTGTCTTGGAAACGTTTTGAATACTACCATTTGAATTCCAACGAATTCCTACTATTAAATTTATAGAAAAATAATTTAAATTACTGCAATAATAATGTAAAATCGGTTGGCATCTCCCAAATTTGAATCTCCTCAAATGAACTCCAAATTGGTCCAGGAATGCATAATACTAATCATTTAGCTGGCGGCATTTAACAAAGGATTACTTACCTAATTGTAGCCAGGACAAATTGGCATTAATAGTAATCAAAAGAAGGACGGGTTTGCAAAAGAAGGCTCAAATTTAAACTTGTAAATAAATATATCATTTATGGGTTGAATGAACTGAAAACTGGAAATTCGGTAAGGAAAATTTATAAATTTGTAAATTCATAGAATTTGAAATCATTTAAAAGTAAATTTGAAATCAATTTTCACTTTTAAATCAAATCAAATGAGAAAGTCGGAAATTAATTATGACATTATCAATTTGTTGGATGTCTAATAGATCTTCAAATAAAATATTCATTAATCAAGCGACAGAAGATATTTAAACCGAAATACTTCAACCAAGAATAACATTTATAAATGATTTATTAAAATCCAATGATAAACTTGAGGAACTTTGAAGAAAACCCGCTTATTTAAGTGCATTTCTTTCCAGGGGAATTACACTGATTTTGTCTTTTAAGGAGCAATCAAATCCCGTACGATTTTATTATTTCCCATAGGCCTATAATAAATAAAAGTGATAGGAATCAGAATAATCTTTGGTACATTCATTATTAGTTAACGGTCTTCAAATGGCTTTAAAATTAGTAGGCACTTAATTAGTGGCTATTAATTGGATGTGTATTAGACTGATTCAAAAAATATGATGAATTTTTTTTCTTTATTACATCGAAAATATTGTTGGGAATAACAAAAAAAAATCCAGGGAAAGTTTAAGCTCTTAATATTAAGAGGTGCCGCATCGCAAATTTCGATTTTCCATTTAAATAACATGGGAACAATATTCTCTTGCATTTTGGAATTTTATAACTCACGTTGGTGACAATATTTCGGAATGATCAAAGTATATTCTTATAGAAAATTGATTGATCTACAAAAAAGGTCTGCTACAAGTTTTTGATATACTTATTCCTTCAAAAGTTATTCGAGGCCAAAGTTGAACTAAAAAGAAATTTTAATATTTTTTCAATTTTTTGACGCAACAATCAATTTTATGAGAAAATTTTATAGGACATTTTTTGTAGAGCACTTTTTTTCCTATAACTTATATCTATAAAAGTTTTTGCTATTTTTCACTGGTCCTAAGTTATTTGCATTAAACTATATTCGTACTTTTATTGTTTTAAATTAATATTCCCTAAATTATTATATTTTTAACATAATTTTTTTTTATTTTAATTAAATAACTTAGAATATGTAAAAATATCAAAAACTTTTATAGAGATAAGTTGTAGGAAAACAAATGCTCTACAAAAAATGTTCTATAAAATTTTCTCATAAAATGGATGGTTGCGTCAAAAAATTGAAAAAATATTATAATTTCTCTTTAGTTCAACTTTGACCTCGAATAACTTTTGAAGGAATAAATATATCAAAAACTTGTACATGAACTTTTTTGTAGATCGTTCAACTTTCTTCAAAAATATACCTTGGTCATTCCGAAATATTATCACCAACGTGAGCTATAAAATTCCAAAGTGCAAGAGAATATTGTTCCCATGTTATTTAAATGGAAAATCGAAACTTACGATGCGCCCCCTTAATATTAATATTAAGAGCTTAAACTTTCACAGGATTTTTTTTTTGTCATTCCCAACAATATTTTCGATATAATTAAGAAAAAAAAATCATCATTTTTTTTGAATTAGCCCAGTATACAATATTTACGTACAATTACACCCCTATATAATAAATGACATAATAGAATCAGATTTTGTCTACCTGCTTTGCAAGGAAATGAATCGAATATGTGGAACATTAACAAATAAAAGCCATATAATTGTACGTAAATTTTTGTCACCCGATATGCCTATTTATAACTCAAATAATCGGTTTATCGATTTCGATAATTTTTTGTACTTAAAACTTGAAATTAATTTCACTAATCTTTATTGATTAAGCCATGTTTTTATTTGATTTTAGGGTTTCGTACTTTGAAAGACTGAAGGAAAATCCTTGTAGGATCCTTCCGTTATACCTATGTCTACGTCCTGTTTTATGCAAAAAAATCAAGGGTTTAAGTCCAATACAAACGAAAATTACGATCATTTATGTTATACCATTTCTGTTGCACTTTGGAATTTTATAGCTCACGTTGGTGACAATATTTCGGAATGACCAAAGTATATTCTTGTAGAAAATTGAGCGATCTACAAAAAATGTTTCTAACAAGTTTTTGATATAATTATTCATTCAAAAGTTATTCGACGTCAAAGTTAAACTAAAGAGACATTTTAATATTTTTTCAATTTTTTGACGCAACCATCAATTTTATGAGAAAATTTTATAAAACATTTTTTGTAGAGCACTTTTTTTCCTATAACTTATCTCCATAAAAGTTTTAGATATTTTTCACAGGTCCTAAGTTATTTGCATTAAACTGAAAATTCTCTGAATTATTATATTTTAACAAAAATTTTTTTTTTTTAATTTAATCAAATTACTTACGACCTGTGAAAAATATCAAAAACTTTTAAAGAGATAAGTTATAGAATAAAAAGTGCTCTACAAAAAATGTTCTATAAAATATTCTCATAAAATTGATGGTTGCGTCAAAAAATTGAAAAAATATTAAAATTTCTCTTTAGTTCAACTTTGACTTCGAATAACTTTTGAAAGAATAAATATATCAAAAACTTGTCCGAAACCTTTTTTGTAGATCGTTCAATTTTCTACAAGAATATACTTTGATCATTCCGAAATATTGTCACCAACGTGAGCTATAAAATTCCAAAGGGCAAGAGAATATTTTTCCCATGTTATTTAAAAGGAAAATCGAAATTTGCGATGCGGCACCTCTTAATATTTAATATTAAGAGCTTAAACTTTCACAGAATTTTTTTTTGTCATTCCCAACAATATTTTCAGTATAATTAAGAAAAAAAAATCATCATTTTTTTTTGAATCAGTCTAATAGAGCCAGGATGGAAAGCAGAAGACGTAAGGAAAACCAAGAGATATCTGATCGATAAATTAATGGCTATCATATTTTTTCTTCGTTTCTGTCCATGGAGGGTCGTAGCACGAAATCGTAATAAGTGAAAAAGAATAGTAAGTGAATCCAAGTCAAAGAAAATGAAATGCACCAAAAATCTTCCAAAACCCCAGAAAGTAAACCAAAAATTCTGGTCTTATTAAAAAAATTACCATATAAGTTTCCATTTTGATTATTTTTTTGGAAACCTGCAGATTTGAAAAGCGTAGCCAACGCCTACAAAACCGAATTCTTCGACAACGAAAGTGGAAGAACACAAAAAAGAAAATGTTTACAAGTGGCTTTGATGTTGAGCAATAAATTAACGGTCGAATGAAATGGAAAATTTTGCGCGCGACCTTTACGATACGCCGAAAGAAGAAATTGTTAATTGTTTCCAATGCCAATTTCTCATGTCACACCAACGATGGTTTGTGCCGGGGGTAAGCGGCGGCCGCTGAAGATGACCACTTGGGATGATGTCCACTTTTGAATTTTCGGTGTAAAGGAGGTCAAACACATACCGAAGATGCCAAACGTATGCATCTTCAACACCTGTAATTTGGTCCACCAGTGGCAACAAACACTGCTGCCATGAGCCCACCCTCCTCCACATCACTCATCTTCCACTCTTCACGAAAAAATTAACCATCGTGAAGACATTGTTTGTTATAATCATACGTCTTCGAAACTCCATCGACTTAAGCCGTCTTAATAACTGTGTTTCCGTAATCGTTACAATTCTCGGGTTTTTTTCGTGAATTTAAAAAAAAAAACTTACAATTGTGAAAAAAAATTCTGTGCTAACCAGTTAATTTCAATTCAATTTTCCAAGTGGATAAGATGAAGTTGGTAAGTTCATATCCCCAAATTTACAGAAAAAGAGAAACTAGAAAATCTTTTTCTTCTTGTACAACGGAAGGAAGTGCAAAAGGAAATCATAACAAAAAAAATTTATATAAATATAATCCGCTTAAGATAAATCTAGAAAACGAATTTTGCGATTAAAAAGAGAATGCCGAGAAAAAAGTTAGAGTTAAATTGCATTTTAAATCCCTCAGTTCCTCATCACATTGAAAAATGACATCAGCAACGTTTTACACTAATGGTCCATTCAATTGCAGTGATTTCAATGATGGATTAACCATCAAGAATTCGTCGCTGGAAAAAAGAATCGAGATATTTTCAATTGGCAATTAATGGAAATTGGTGATGAGATTTTTAATCAGGAAATACTTCCATTATCGTTTCCAACTAAATCATTTAACACAAGAACTAGTTACTGATATCTTCTCTATTCTTATTGGAACAAATACTCGCGACTTCGTCCTCTAAAAAACACTAAAATCATAGCACAATCTTATGTCTGTCTGTACATTTCGATTTTGAACTCAATTTGAGGGTTAATATTTTTTTCAAGGGATCCTTATTTTAAATTTAACATTTTTAAAATTTTTGTCTGTCTGTCTGTTTGTGTGTCCCGATTTAACTCAAGAACGGAACAACCGAATTAAATGAAATTTGGTTTAAAGATACTACACAACTTCTCTCACATGTTAGGCTACTTATTATTGCAAAAAAATAATAAGGGAAGGTACTCCCTAGGGATGAAAATATAAATTTTTACACTAGACAAGTGAGTTATATATCATTGGAAAGGTAATTAAAAGTTAGAAAATAGTCTGTAAAAATATTTTTAGTTGAACTGATAAAAAGCACAGTAAATTCAATTTAATGTCTAAAAAATTGCCTATTTGAAATATAAACGTTTTTAAATATATTTTTAAGTATCTGACTTTCTGGTCCTCCTAATTATAAAGTCGTGGGTTCGAATCTTACAGTAAACTTATTTTTTTACAAATTTGTTGTAAATAGACTCTTAGAGTTGCTCAATATTGAAATATTAACAAGAAAAAGTAATAGTAATAAAACTTAAAGTAAATACATTTTTAATACCGTACATACAGAAAATCGTGTATTTATATATCCCCTCTGACTGATGAAATTTTAATATTGGATGTATTCCTTTTAAGAAGGAGACATCTAATAAAATTTTACCGAAGATGGCCACTGAACCTGATTTTTCCATAAAATTCAAGGCTTAATATATCGTTTAATATTGATCTAAGCGATTTGGTCTAAAGGACCTTTTTTGTAGGAAATCAAATTCTCTACAAGTTTTTTATTTATAATTTTTCCGTAGCTCTTGTTATTTACGAGATAAATGCAAAAAAAAAACGCGAATTTTATGGAAAAATCAGGTTCAGTGGCCCGTACTATCTCACCGGTGAGAGTTACGACTTTGTCGCAATGGGCACTTTTGTAGAGCGTTTAATTCTGAGAAAAAACCATCGTCGGTAAGAGCGATCCCATGAAATTCCGCTGAGATATAGAAATTTAAAAATAAAAAATCAGAGTTTCCGTGTATTTTCAATGGGAAATCTTTACACGTCTTGGTCGAGGACTTAAAATTAATATTAAGGGCTCAAACTTTCAGAGAATTTTTTTTTTGGTATTTCCAACAAAATTTCTCGATGGGACCAAAAAAAAAAGTCAAAAAAAAAAATCACCCTATTGGTTATACTTGATTATGAAGGAACTGGGTTTCGTGCAATTGATCAAATTTTAATTTCGCGGTAGTTTTGTACATTGCAGTAGTGTAATAGTTTTGAGAAAAAGGTTCATTCGGGAGTCGCGACAATAAAATGGGATTTCTACTATTATTCTAAATCTAGATCCTTAATTCTGTTATTTTGACGCGAGTATTTTGATAACTTTACTGTTTTAAATCATAATTAAGACTGATAGTTTTTATTTATGAATAGATGGTGATTGATTTATGAGTTATTTGGTTCACGGTAGGTATACCTACTGTGGGTATATGGAATTAAACATACTCTTTTTAGATATTTTTTGGAAATTAATTGATAATTACATACAAATATTTTATTCTAAGTAACAATTTATTAAATGTGTATTTTTAAAGTTGACCAAATATTGTTTTAAGTATGATTGTTTTTCGTAAAAGAAATAAAAATAAAAATTTTCATATTCTACTACAAATAGCAAATCTAAAAAGAAAATATAATCTACACCTACGTTACGCAGACGAAGTCGCGGAAATCAGTTAGTTTACTATAAAAGTAAAGTTATTTCTTTTAAGGAAAAAAAACCTTCACACCAAACAATAAGATCAGCTGAAAATTAGTGAGATTATATGCAAATTTGCATATTGTATGTATGCAACTCATTTGTCGAAGAAATTTGAATCAAATTTAAGATGTAATTGGATGATAAACGTTGAGTAATTGTTGTGTGGAAGTGCTTAATTGTTATGGTGCGATGAGTTGGTACGATACGAAAATTTAATTATTTTTGTGATTGTTGTCGCAAAAAATTGCCCCCTCCTCACCCCCCAATTTTCAACTTTGTAATTTGGGTGATGATTTGATGAAATTATTTTGGTTTGGCGAAGGAAATTCCGCAATGGATACTTACAAACCACTTTATTAACAATCACTCCAACCAATTGATGAGAGAAATCATAGAAAAGTAAGAACTTTTTTCTGTCAATTAGGTAATTTTTGGTACTGGGCAAAAACTTAAGATTGCAACATTCGTTTAACTTTTATAAAACAATAGTTCTCTATTCTTCGTTTACATTTGCTTATTAATTACGCCGAATTGGTGTTGACCTCCATAGATCTTTCTTCATTTCCGTAGTCAGTGAAATGTAAACAAGTGTTTAACTTTTTGATTTCAACAAAAATTTAATTAACAATGTTAAAGGTTTACAATTGTCAGAATGCCAACACTTAACACTTGTCACTTTGTTGGCAACAAAATTGGTTTAGAATTCAAACTGCCATTCATTAATTTAACAATAAAAGATTCTGTTAAGTCATTTCTACGATATAATGTGTTATACAATTATATTTGAACCAATATGCAATTAATTGTAACTCAATAAGGTGTGGTATCTTTCTTTAATAACAAATAACTTTTACCCTACTAAATATTCCACTAAATGTATTATTTTATAAATCACTTTGGATCAATTCTTCATGCAATTTATAAAAAACCAATTAAAAATTGGGTCATTAAAGAATCGTTAATATTATTTGATTGAAAAACAATTTCTCATTCTTAATCATCATACATATTTCTTCAATCTTCATTATAGGTATGAGAATATTACGTTGAATGCAAATTGCCAATATTGTTTTAATAACTTTTACTTTAATTATTATGTAATGAAATACGATGTTAGTTAATATCTTATTTATTGTATTCTTTAATTAAAATCAATCAAAAACGATCTCATCACAAAATTTAATGGTTTTTAATAGTTTTTCGATTTATATCGCAATATTAATTATGGTTTTAAAAGCTGCAACAAATTGCAAATAGTGCAATCTTTGAAAGGCTGAATTCGACCAATTTGAGCCTCAAATAAGTTTCGTTTTGGAAATATATTTAACTTCATGAATTTAAATTGTATATAATCACATTTTTATAATAAAAATTTCGGATTTAAGGTAAAAATTTAATATTTCAATGCAAATATTTAGTAAAAAATCAAAACGCCATCTACGCTATTTTTGAATGAAGTTATAAGACTTAAGCCATTTACATTTAATATTTTCAAGTTAATAAAATATTTTTTTTATTGTTTGTATTGAAAATATAAATTAAAAGAACCATTTCTTCAATATTTTTATCTTTTAAGCCTTAAAATAAGATTTTAAACTAAGTAAATCCATGTAAAAGTTTCTAACTGACATTTATCATATCTCCAAACCATCATGAAATTTAAAATTTGGAAAATCGGAAAATTCTATCTACCTAACCAGAACTGAAAATTCAGTTCGAGAATTTGAATAAATTAGTTCAATATCAGGCAAAAACTATGAATTTGACCAAATTTTAAAGTCTGGAGTCTTAAATTTTGTAGAACAACCAAAAATAGTTGGTTTTGTAAGTTACATAATCAAACGAATTTAAATGCAATCAAAATCAATTTTTAAATGCATTTTCCTAGGTGTACTGTTAGTATATTTTTCCAATCTTAGTTTAACGATTTTTTCTTAAAATAAATTTTAATAAAGGTAAAATCCAAGTAAATAATTCAAATTGGTATTTAGCACATCTCCAAACCTTTGCTACTAGTACTTCATCGATGTCATCGATTTTATCGACATAAAATTTGAATTTTTACCGTTTTAAACTTACTGCAAATCTAGTCCTGGAACTCAATTGAATTAGTTCAAATTGTGCAAGAACTAATAAAATTGAAATTTTGGAGCAAAAACGGTCGAAAATTGCATGTTTTTTACAAGTACGCATGATCAAATAGATCAAAAGCAATAGAATCAATTTAAAATTCTTGCATAGACGAACCTATTGTAAAAATTGCGCTTATATCAGGACCAAATTTACAGGATGCAGCCTATGCATCTACAGTATTAAATCTGGTCCTGATTTATGGTATTTCGTTAGTTTTCAACAGTAAAATAAGCTTTTAAATTATGCAAACCCAATTAAAAGTTTGAACCATTTGAATTTGACATTTATCATATCTCCAAACCTTTATGAAATTCAAACTTCGGAAAATTCTAATTCTTTAGTTAGAATTATAAATTCAGTTCGAGAACTTAAATAAATTAGTTCAATTTCGAGCAAAAACTATGAATTTGAAATTCTGAAGTCTCTTAAGTTTTAAACTATAAAAAAACGACCAAAAATCGAAGGTTTTGCAAGTGTGCATAATCAACCAATTTAAATGCACTCAAAACAAATTTTGAAATGCATTTTCCTAGATATCGTACTTTATAATATTTTTCCAATCTAAGTCCAACAATATTTTCTTAAAACTCTGATTAATAAAGGTAAAATAAGTAACTCATACTGGCATTTAGCATGTCTCCAAACCTTTAGCTATTATTTCATTGATTTTATCGACATGAAATTTAAAATTTTACCGCCTTACTGCAAATTTAGTTTTGGAACTCAATTGAATTAATTCAAATTGTGCAAAAACTATTAAAAATTGAAATTTTGGTGCAAAAATAGCCAAAAAAATCATGTTTTTTATAAGTGCGCATGATCAAATAGTTTAAAAGTAAGTAGAATCAATTTGGAATTCTTGCAAAAATGAAGGTATTGCTCCGAATTCTGGTAAATTTTGGGTTTATATCAGGACCGGATTTGCAAATAAGTCTAAATAGGCTACAACCTGTGTATCTATAGGCATCTACAGTATTAAATTCGGTTGTGATTTCTACTACAAGAATATAAAAGTTAAAAAAATAATTTATTATCCAAATATTTTCTTGTTAATAAAATTAAATTTAATATGTTTGGCTTCAAAAAAAGTCAAAGAGTTTTTTTTACTTAAATTTCCAATTATTTTTAAATTATTTCTAACAAAAAAAAAATAAATAGATATTGGTTAAACAGTTGGTCAATAAAAAAAATTAATTCCGCCAACTAAAAACCCATGAAATTAGTTTTGAATAATCCAATTAATTATCGAAATTATCTATTCAATTTCTTTTCTTTTTTTAATATTATTTATATATTCTTAGACTTATAGAAAAAAAAGTGTGAAATCATTGTGGGTAATTCAGAAACTAATAAATTTCCTCAAACTTTTTGTATCCATTTTATTTGCATACGATACTCACGATTGTACCAAATGTAATTTAAAAGAATATATAAATTGAAATAAATTGCGTTGCAAATCAAAGAAAAAATCATATTTCTTATTATTTTTCAAATGATTTTCATTTGCAACAATACTTTGGCATTCGATATGGCAACGTTATTTATCCAAGACACAAACTTCATATGAAATTTTTATTTTTCAATTGAAATATGGAATTGTAAGATTTAGAGAAAATTTAAAAAGTTAATGTTTGAAACTTAGCATAAAATCGATTGACATTTAGGAGATACAAAGTTTTTAGAAAAGACACTTTCTATTAATGAATATTGCTTTTAATTGAAATGTCACATTTGCATTTGATTTTCATCAATACAAATAATTTAAAAATTTAATCAACTTAAGAATCCAAGAAAAAGATTGAGAAAATCGGCTTTAGTATCTTCAGTAGACTGATTCAAAAAAAATTATGATATTTTTTTCTTAAATATAACGAAAAAAGTATTGGGAATGACAAATAAAAATCCTGTAAAAGTTTAAGCTCTTAATATTAATATTTAGAAGTGCCTCATCGCAAATTTCGATTTTCCATTTAAATAACATGGGAACAATATTCTCTCGTACTTTGGAATTTTATAGCTCACGTTGGTGACAATATTTCCGAATGATTAAGGTATATTCTTGTAGAAAATTGAACGATCTACAAAAAAGGTCTTTGTACAAGTTTTTGATATATTTATTCCTTCAAAAGTTATTCGAGTTCAAAGTTGAACTAAAGAGAAATTTTAATATGTTTTCAATTTTTTGACGCAACCATCAATTTTATGAAAAATTTTATAGGACATTTTTTGTAGAGCACTTATCTTTCTATAACTTATCTCTATGAAATTTTTCAGTATTTTTCACAGGTCTTATGTTATTTGCATTAAACTAAAAATTCCCTGAATTATTATATTTTTAACATAAAAATTATTTTTTTTATTTTAATTAAATAACTTAGGACCTGTGAAAAATATCAAAAACTTTTATAGAGATAAGTTATAAGAAAAAAAGTACTCTACAAAAAATATCTTATAAAATTTTCTCATAAAATTGAAGGTTGCGTCAAAAAATTGAAAAAAATATTAAAATTTCTTTTTAGTTCAACTTTGACCTCGAATAACTTTTGATGGAATAAATATATCAAAAACTTGTAGCAGACCTTTTTTGTAGATCGTTCAATTTTCTACAAGAATATACCTTGGTTATTCCGAAATATTGTCACCAACGTGAGTTATAAAATTCCAAAATGCAAGAGAATATTATTCCCATGTTATTTAAATGGAAAATCGAAATTTGCGATTCGGTACCCTTTAATATTAAGAGCTTAAACTTTCACAGGATTTTTTTTTGTCATTCCCAACAATATTTTCGACATAATTAAGAAAAACAAAATCATAATTTTTTTTGAATCAGTCTAATCTTCAGGGTGTTAATTTTTCTTTCTAATCAAATTTTGAAAAAATTATAGATATCCCGAACCTTTTGGTCAATAAAAAGTAGTCGATTCCTTTTATGTATGATACTCAATGTAATATTTTTTGAAGATAAAGGCGTAAATGTTTTAGTAGATAGAAAAAACCAGTATCTAAATCGCTTTGTTTTTAAACGAGGAAAATACAAATGCGTTTTTTATTAAAATTACAACTTTAATCTATGCATTTTCTTCTCAAATAACTTGTCAGATAAATTTATGAAGTCATAAAAAAAAATCAAAAGTAAGCAGTTGCAATGCATACGAGAAGTTCGCACGTTAAGAAACTAATGCAATCTAGAAACATTTTACGACATGTTTTCACTTTCAACATCAAAAGCCAACGGGAAAAACGTGTAAATGCACGATTTATTCCGCCGATAATATTTTCAAAAACGACTGTTTTAACGGTTTATGTTGAAAAACGCTCGGTCGGGTCGTGGCATAAATTGATACCAAGAGAAATTAGCAGATTGGAGAGAATAGGAGGAGATTTTACCATTGGTTTTCTTTTCATTGTGAAAGATATTTTAAGTTCTATACAATTTAATTCCCAGTACTGGTGGACAACAAATATTGATAGAAATAATATCGAAAATCCACCAAATTTGATCTTAACTTTGAGAAAACTTTCTTAAGGATTCAATTACGGAAAATTTGTAATAATTCAACTTCTTTTTTTCCTCACTTCCTCCTCGTACCTACTTGGGTAACAGTGAATATAATGTATTTAACCATTTAATATGTGACATACTTGGCAAATTATTATTAGCATTATTAGCTTTCAGAAAGAAGTATATGTTTTAAATTTAAGACATGAATAACAGTTAGCCCAGAGTAGATGTTATTTTGTGTAAAATGCCTTTTTTGCCCAATATATGTCACATATTAAATGGTTAAATACATTATATTCACCTACTGAAGTATGCATTATTTTGACATTTTGTGCTTGCAATACCTCTGCTCCTACTCAAATCTCAAACTCCAAATTTTAGGTGCATAATACTATCATACAGTTCTATAATGAGGTGATATTTCAAATTTTTATCTGGTCCCCCACCAGAGATATTGAGCTCAGAAAATTGCAAATTTTGAAAATTTCCAAATTTTGTTATTTTTTATTTTAAGAAGGCTTAAAGTCTCTGACTTCAAATTTTGTTTTTGAATACAACTAGTACCTAATTGTTTGTAAAAAAAGTTTTAACGTGTACACTCTTTCTCTTCCTTCACAATCTTTCCGTGAAAATTGAAGTTTTTACAAATGAGAGCTAAAAATTTAGGCTGAAATTTCACCCCTTAGAATTACATTTAGGTGAAAACGTCTTATTACAACTTTATAGCTTATATTTTTATGAACCCACTGCTTTTAGTTTCATTTTGATAGAACAAATAGGGCCTGAGATAATCAAGTTTCCGCAAACCCTTAAAAGTGCAAAAATGTTTGCGCCTAGTAAAACTAATATGGCCACCACTGGAAAACCAAAAACAATAAAATTAAAATAATGATGAATTTGAACTACCAACATGTTGGGGTGATAGCACACAAAAAAATATTTTTGGACCACTTTATTTGGATTGACCCTTTGGTGATTTTTAGAGATTTAATTCCGAAATATTAAGAACTAAAATTTGTCCCTAATTAATCCCCAGTGGATTTATATGTAAACCCAAATGGGAAAGAATAAATGTGTATAGGAAACCACATGGGAAAGAATGTATTTATGGAGGAAATTAAATGGGAATGGGTGAATTTAGGTAGGAAACTACATAGGAAAGCATTGATTTATGGGAATTCATAGGGGAATTAATCTGCATGGATTTATGTGGGAAATCACATGGAAAAGGATAGATTTATGTAGGAAACTACATAAAAAAGCATATGGTTTTATACAAGAAATGTCGAGAGTTATGAAGAATGGGAAACCACATGAGAAAGGATGGATTTTCGGAAAATAACGAGAAATTTTCTATGAGATATAGCATTGATGTGGGAGAAATTTCAGTTCAAAATATTTACTAGTTCAGTCACTAAAGATCCCTATAAAAATCACCAAAATATAATAAAATTGAATTAATTGTAAGTCAGAAAGTTGTATAATTTCATGAAAAAAATCATATTTGCGTAATTTTTCATTATTTTAAAATTGATTTCAACTTTATTGATGTCAAAATATTTTTAACGAAGATGATTTTCTGGTAAGTAATTTATAGTGCTGCCCTAGAAATATTTATGGGGAAATACCATGAAAATCCAGTTGGAAATCGTTTTGAATTCCTATGGGAATTCACATGGGAATAATAAACGATTTCCAACTGGATTTTCGTGGTATTTTTCCATTATTTCCGTGTGAATTCCTATCGGAATTTTCTGGTAAGTAATTTATAGTGCTGTCCTAGAAGTTTTAATGGGGAAATACCATGAAAATCTTCTTGGAAATCGTTTATTATTCCCATGTGAATTCCTATAGGAATTCAAAACGATTTCCAACTGGATTTGCATGGTATTTTCCCAATAAAATTTCTAGGGCAGCACTATAAATTACTTGAAAATTCCTATACGAATTCACATGGACATAATAAACAATTTCCAACTGGTTTCCATATGGATTTTTATAATAGAATACAAACTCTATCGTAACTTTTACATCAAAATCAATAAATGTATCTCATTATTTTACTATAAATATTAATAATTTTATTGCATCATGCACAAATTCACAAAAGAATATTTCCTCCATGGGAAAGATATTGATTTTACATTTATTACGTCAAAAAAACAATATGAAACTATACAAAGTCTTGGCAAAAAGTCGACAAGAACGTAAACATCTTAAGATCTCAAGATTTTCCATTGAAATTGATCAATGTCCTGATTTTTCAGTTATATAATCTCGTTTCAATGTAAATATTCGAAGAAAAAAGAATTGAATATTTCTTTTATTCATGAAATTTCAATTAAAATTTACATGAATAAATATAAAATATGAATTGAATATGATTGCGAAATTGAATACCTTTGAATAAATTACATCGAAAAGGAAGTTAAAATATCATCATCGATTTAGATTAAGCAATACGTGAAGACGTAAAAAACCAACAGACCAAAAGATTTATCTTTCTAGATCCTTTTACTTAGTGGTTTATAAGTTCAAGGGCAACGCAAGATCGTTAATTAGGTTTATAAACCGAAACGCTTTTTTCTAGGATTTTATTGACTTTCTCTTGAAATCTTTTCAGTCACTTAAGTCATGAATTTATGGAGATTTAAGACGCAAGTGTCTAATTATATTTATTGTTGTACTTAACTATGAATTAAAATTTTATTTCTGTAAATTTAAAATCTGATTAAATGTGATACTATCTCCCTTTATATTCATTTCGAAAACTATAAGATTTTATGTTTATGGGTTAATGAATCAACAATCATTGGGTTAAACCACAAAATTATAGAGTTTTTTTTGTTATAACTTCTATGTATTTAAAGATTTAACAGTGGACAATCTTTAGAAATAATTGGAATGGATTGTTGAAAATCAGTAAGACCAAAACCAAATTATTGTTGGTATAAAAAATCTCATATACTCGTAATTATACAAACCATGAATAAAAGGCATAAATGAAAGCCATAGCTCTGTAATTATCGAGAAAAATTAAAACAATTTCAAAGAATCTTTTCGATTTCTTTGTCGATTCGAGGAATTTTATGAGTTTCTACCTCAAAAAGAAAAAAAAAACGTTAATTTCTTAATAAAGAAAGTTATATACGAACTGTTGGTATTTCTACGTTTATAGCCCAATACTTCACCAACAAATTTGATTAGTAGAACTCGAGGCGAAATTAAACTGAAACTAATTTCAGAGTTAAAACGCGATCGAATAATTTTTTTACGGCGGTGATCGATGGAAGACAATTATATTGTGGGAAATATGATTTAATTGAGAGAATAAAGTATGTGGTAATATATTGAATCGATTGCTGGTTATATAATTGTTGATTAAAACTGGGATTAAACTTGGGATTCCATGTGTGATACCTGCTATTGTTTACATTGTTAATTTTCTAGTCAATGTTTTGTAATCGATTTTTTTTTCGGTGTTATACAATTTTCGTTGCACTTCCTGCCCAAAATATTAATGTACATTGGACAAAGTTAGATGGGAATATATTGATGGATTATATTCCGGAAATAAAAACAATCAAGAATGTTAGATTTGCAAAGCAGAAGTTGAAGAAAATATTGTATATAAAAAATAAGTAATTTTCGTCTGTTGAAATGACAGATTTTTCCGGAGAATCAGGAAAATCTTTTTAGATTTAGATTGAGAATGATGTAGATGTCATCATAGCAAAGCAAAAAGTATATTGCATTATAAATTTAATAAAATACAGACGAAAAATCACAGCATCGCTGTTTTGAATAAAAAAACGAGTTTTAGTTTAGAAAATCAGGAAATTTGTTTCCCAAGAAGAAACTTAACATTGTGTGTGCTACTGGAGTACCATCTTTGTGATCTCTTCCAAACCTACATTGAGTACCTAATCCCTAATCAACTACCCTACCGACCAAAATCGTTCTCGATAATTAAATATTAGTAATTATTTTTCAATCCATATGGATTTTTTTGAAAAAAAAAATATCTTCTAAGGCAAATTGAGGACTAAGATTTATCATTGTTATTTTTACTTTGCTATTCCTGAACTAAAATAAAAAAAGGATTAAATATAGCAGCGGCTCCTAACTTTTTTCAGCCGCGGATCCCCAAGGAAATCAAGCATAATGCCAAGAGCCCCTGAGTGGAAAAAAGGTGCAATTTTCGGACAATATAATATTTTAGTATTCCTTCATTAAATTAAAAAACAAACTTTTTCTAATGGAACCCTTGGGGGACCGCGGACCACAGGTTAGGAAACAATGAAATATAGAATAAAAAACATTCCTCTAAATACGAGAAAAATCTTTTGCTTGAATCCTTCGATAATTTATACTTTTATTAAAAAAAAAAACATTAAGTCATTGATCTGTAAAAAAGAACATTTTTCAATAGAGTTCCCAAACATTATGAGTTTAAAAGATTACCTGTTCATTTTTTGGCACTTCTTTGACTAAACCAAAAAAAAAAACTTATCCTTCATCAATCCCGTATTTCAAATATTCGTCTATGGAATAATTAAAGAGAATAAAATCATATCTGTAAACAAAGAAAAAAATGTATTGATTTAATTGGGAATCTTAGCTCATGTGTATTATGTATCAATTAGTATGTATCCTCCCTGTTAAAAAAGGCAATTGAAAGAATTTTTAATGTTCAAAAAGCCCATTAGAAGTCGTTAAAGAAGTTATTAAAGGTATTTTAAATGTAACGACTTCTAAATGCCTTTAAGTGCTTTTTTTTTAAACAAGGCTATCAAAAAAATCCACCAAAGAATATCAAATAAATTCTACTCATTAAATTTGCTCCCAGTATTGTTTAAATGATTATAAGTCAAAGATTGAACATCTTTAATAAAAATTAAAAGCATTTTTTAAGCCATAAAAAAATAAAATTTTGAAATTTTCCAAGTAAATGCAAGTTAGAGTGTCCGTTACTTCCCAAATTGATTTTTTTACTGCGATCACCCCCTGAATTTTTAGTTTAAGGTATAAAAAAATTATCCAATACAATAAAGCTCTTAATTTCTTGATTAAACCGTGCCGGAATCATGTTACTTTTACCAAATAAATAACATGGGATTATTTGACTTTTTACCATTTTATTTTTTTTCTCAAAAACAAATGGATAAAAAGATTTAAACTTAAATTATTCTGACGTAAAATTTAACGCTCTACAAAAAAGGTCTCTTATGAATTTTCGATTAAATCACTCCATTAAAAGTTATTCAACATTTAACTTGAATTAATTTGTTTAATTTGTAGTAAATTAATATTATATTATATATATTTTAAGCGCGTAGCTTAACAACTATGAACTGATGTTTTCAGTTGGCTGTTAGACTTGTTAAAAAAATTCATACTTGGAAGCTAAAAATCGTTTTTACAGTTTTAATTTTACATTTTTTGATTAACGATTGTTTAAACATAGTTGAGGTCAGTTTATAAAATATGAACGAAGTTTTAGCTAACAAGGCGGTCAGAGATTGACCAATGATTATCAAAGACCTGTGATTTCCTGGGATGTTAACCCAAACTTCGTCCAAATTTTTAACCCAAAATTGAAGTTCTATATCAATCTTTCTTCTCTTCTTAACATTAATGTACATCCTGAATATTGAACTATAATCTGGGTCTGTTATTGGTGTACATGAATACCATGAAAAAATCCTTAACATTCGAACTTTTTGTATATACTTCGTGATCTATAGAAACATTTAAAATATGTTAAACGACCGAAATTTCTCTCGAAAATTATCACTTTATGAATCAGGAGCATACATCGAACCATAAATCACAAATTTGGTCTTTAATCTTTTCGTTTTGAAAAGAGAAAATCAAAAACTTACTTCATTTTTTACAGGAAATGAGTAATCCCCAGAACTTGTGTCTAATTCTTATATTAGAAAAGATAGTTTCTAAGTTCAATTCTATGTTTAAAATATTAACGAAGTTTTAGCTAACAAGACGGTCAGAGAGATTGATCCATGATTATCAAAGACCTGAAATTTTCTGGGATATTAGCCCGAAATTCGTCCACATTTTTAACCCAAAATTGGACTTCTATCTCAATCTTTCTTCTTTTCTTAACATTTTATGTACATCCTGAATATTGAACTATAATCAGGGTCTGTTATTGGTGTAAATGAATACCATGAAAAAGTCCTTAACATTCGAACTTCTTGTATAGTATACTTCGTAATGTATACAAATATTTAAAATATGTGAAACGACCGAAATTTCTCTGGAAAATTATCACTTTATGAATCAGGGACATTCATCGAATCGTAAATCACAAATTTGGTCTTTAATCTTTACGTTTTGAAAAGAGAAAATCAAAAACTTACTTCATTTTTTACAGGAAATGAATAATCCCAAGAATTTGAATGCAATTCTTATATTGGAAAAGATAGTTTAAGATAGTTCAATTCTATGTTTAAAATATTAACGAAGTTTTAGCTAACAAGACGGTCAGAGAGATTGATCTATGATTATCAAAGACCTGAAATTTCCTGGGATATTTGCCCAAAATTCTTCCACATTTTTAATCCAAAATTGGACTTCTATCTCAATCTTTCTTCTCTTCTTAACATTTTATGTACATCCTGAATATTGAACTATAATCTGGGTCTGTTATTGGTGTACATGAATACTATGAAAAAGTCCTTAACATTCGAACTTCTTGTGTATATACTTCGTGATCTATACAAACATTTAAAATGAGTTAAACAACCGAAATTTCTCTGGAAAATTATCACTTTATAAATCAGGGACATTCATCGAATCGTAAATCACAAATTTGGTCTTTAATCTTCACGGTTTGAAAATCAAAAACTTGCTTCATTTTTTACAGAAAATGAATAATCCCAAGAATTTAAATGCAATTCTTATATTAGCAAAGATAGTTTCTATCCTCTTGTTATTAATTTCAAAGTAAATATTATTGATGTCTATTTCTTCACCATACTTACTTATAAATAACGAAAAGTTTTGTTATTTGATTTTTGGTCAAAGTACTGAATTCTTTCTCCACCAAATCCCGTACACTGTTGTCAATGCTTTTATTTTTCGTTTGTGGTTTCAAAATACTACTCAATCTCATTTTTTTAATAAAATAAGCTTGTTCCTCCTAAAAAAATTTAAAAAAAAATCACAGAAAAGTTTTTACAACATTTGGAGATCATTTAGGTCTTTAGGGTTTTCCATTTTAAATAAGGGGTACAAAGAGTTGAACCATGGAAACAGAGGAAGTTCAATCTTGCGGAAAATATGCCTAATAGATCATAGAATTATATTATATTGGTTTTTTGAAGAAAAGATTGGCTCATGTGTACTTTAGCACACCCACAATCTGGCAATGTTGCATTTTTGACTTTATTTTTAATTTAATTCACAATTAAATCGGTCCATAATGAAAATTTAGCCACAAAAGAGAGAACTATACCATATTAGAATTAAATCATCAAAAAAATCGCGTATTAAATTAAAAACAAAGTCGAAAATGCAACATTGCCAGATTGTGGGTGTACTAAAGTACACTTAAGTCAAAAGATTTATGATTTATGATGAAAATTTAATTCTTCTTCTTAATCCAACATCACTGCCGATGTATGGCGATTAAAAAGAGGGCTGTCACGTGGGGAGTTCCCGGTTTCTCAGGAGGATATTAAATAAGATAGAAGGATATAAAAAAACAATAGTTCTTCAAAATTTTTATGACCTAATTGATTATTTACCTCAATTGCATTGTAATTCAAAATATAATCAAATTGAACTAGACAAGGCGAACAATATTCCGTCATTGGCACCCAATGCATATCGATATTTATATAACCCTCACCATTATCTCTGCGTTGAAAAATATCAATTATATACTGTACAAATTCACTAAAAGTTGGCGTCAATTGTTTTGGAATCTAAAAAATTTTTTTTGGAAACATTTTTACTAGAAAATTACTTGAAAATCTTTTCCAACTTACAACATTTGGGTCGCGAAATTTGGAAATAATTAATTGCGCCAAGAATCTGTAGTCTTCCGACATTGATTTCACCGTCCGGATACCCAACAGTTGATGACGATAGGCGGCCAATAGTCGCTCAAAAGGATGTCGAATAATCATAAATGATGTGGCCATGTCCAATTTGCGACGCAAATCGTCGATGGATGGCCGCGGATATTTTCTTCTGGCCAACTCTAAAGGATGCTTGTCGGTTTCGTTTAAAAATTCCACTGAATATCTGCAAAGAAAAATGGCAATTTTCTTATTTAATTAATGGGGGAAACCAGCGAATCTTAAAATGATTCAGTGGTGTAATGTTTAAGAATTAATATGTAAAAGTCAAAGAATTTTATATACAAACTACAAGGAATTTAACAGTTATAATCCAGTTTAAAAACCACTGGTTCTTGCCAAACAAATCTCTAAATTTGTACTAATTTTTTTCAGTTTTATCTTGAACACTAATTCCCTTATTTTCCCAACTAAAGTCATTTTTCCCTGACCATTTAAATGGAAAAGAAGCTTAACATTTTCAAGAAATTGAAAAAAACGCCATCCTTTTGGCCCTCTATTTTTGTGGAGCAAAATCAAACATAAATTTACCCGGCAAGTAAATTAAAGTTGTACATCCATGAGGTGGAAGCCGCTTTGAATAGATTGCACCAAATCAATTTGTATTCATCATTAATCATAAATTCCCAAGAATTGAGTTTATGCAGTAAATCATTTCCTGGAATATCCAGCTTCAGCTGATGACACATTGAATGCACAAAATCGCGACGGTCGGCCAATCGTAGTTCCATTGCATCATATTTGAGTTTTTCGAACAGAAATTGCTCCTAGAAATAATGCAATAATGCAAAATATATTTCCAATTTTCCACTTTTATACTACAAACAAAGAATGGTGGAAGACTAAATTGTTTTAATTTAAACTTATCAGAATTAGAAAAGCTTTCTATTAAAGTCTTTTTAGCCAAACTATCAAATTTGTACCAACACTTTGTGAAACTTTTTAAATGTTTGTTCAATATTGAAACAAACATAAACTTCCTGATTTTCCACGTGAAAATTCGCTTATTTTCCTACTATTAATAATGAAAATTCCCTGAAGTTTTCCTTGGCTTAGGTCCTAGTGCATCTTAACATTTGATTTTACACCAAATCTAATGGTTTAGTAATTGAAATCTGTAATCCGCTGTACCGGATTACAACGTCATTTTTTGGTATATCTTGATGAAAATTGATTCAAAATATTTGTAAAATTATTATTTATTAAAATTGGTTCAAATTTAAATAATTTAAGTTCATTTATTAACAAAATAGAGCATCCAATAGAACTCAATTTCCAGGGTTAAAACATATCAATCACCATGTTTTTTAGCAATTGATTCCTCCCTCATTTTACCATAAATATTAGTAAAATTTGTTTTAAATTATGTGAAAATGTTCAACTTTCGTAAAACAGAACTTTTTGTCAAGAATTTTCATTCATTTTCTACAATTTAGCGATGAATGGGACCACTTTAGAACCACAATGGGAACACTCAAGCTTTTGATTTAATTTTCTAAAAGTTTTATAAATCTTCTATAAATAATTACACTTACAAATTATTATTCGGTTTTTGAGGAAATGATACTTTGAAAATATCATATTTTCAAAAGATTGGCAAAGAAAATATCATTTGAACAATGCTGATTGTTTTATGGCATTAGAAGGGTTTATAATTTCATCATTTAAAACAGAATTCTTAATCTATCCCTTGGTGAACAGTTTTGACCGTTTTGACAATAGAAAATTTAAAAATTTATAAACTAAATATCTATTATAACTTCTTTGATAAAATTTTCAAAATATATTTTGTTCAAATCAATTTCAAGTCTTGTTATACTATTTTTAAAGGCTTCCTGCCTTTGGTATGGTTTTTAAAATCAGGAAAGTCCCACTTGATTATAGATCTTTCCCGACTCCCAAAGTACAAAATTTAAACAATCATTATTTGAAAATTCATCAGAAAACACCAATTTTCGTGTGAAAAACCTCTTAAAGAATTATAATTCTTTTGCATTAATAAAAAACGGAAAAACTTACTTTTTTAAAAGAAAATTGCAGTATAAAATAAAAAACAGGAAAATTATTGTTAAAACTGTATGATATTATGCAATAGTGACCGATTAAATATAAATTAAACACTCAACAATTAATAAACGGTTATGTAATTCCAATTTCAAAAAAATTCATTGTTATAAATGTGTTCAAATCAAAGCATTCCAATTATTATTTAACAAATCTTTCTAATTGTCATTATTATACAAAATATAAAATTAAGTGTTCAAACTTTAAACTCTTTAAACTATTATTTATAAATTAGTTTTCGAAAAAAAATTGTCTTAATACAATTTTTTAAAAATCGGTCTAGTTATCTTTATTATCGGTAATAAAGTGATTTAAATTTTCACTCATTAGGGTTTTTTCAAGGATTTTCTTTAATTGTTTGGTTAAACGTCGGTTTATTCATTGATTATTTCAAAGATAACAATACATTAATTTTAGGTCTCTTCGGTGATTCTTTTTCAAATTTGGACTTTCAATGATTTCCATTAATTTCCGGTAAACGTCAGCGGGGATCAGAACCTTTATGGTTCAATTTATTTGCGAAAATTCAATCAAGTTACAGCAATTTAAATAAAATTGACTCATATCCCTTTAAGGAACGTTAATTTATGATAACTGATGGTAACGATGGTTTTTTTTACTTTAATTCACGAATAAATTGGGTAATATTGGTTCGGATCCACGCTAAAGTTCCTGATCCAAAGAGGAAGTAAGTTTTTCAAAATTTGTGCCTTATTTCTATGGAAAATCACTAGGAGATTCTTTAAAAGATTTCCCTCAATTAATTTCTCTACATTTTTCTATAGACAAATCACAATATAGTGCAGTGCTTAGAAAAAATCAAGTTAATATTTCGAAGATTTTGATGGTTCTTGTCCAAAGCTTCTTAATTATTTATATTCTCTCTTATTTAATAGATAATTGGCATTTAAATTGTGTTATAAAGAATTATTTTGGTGCCTGAAGAAGCGGGGAAACCGATGAAACATATAATACATAAATAAAAAGAGAATATAAATAAAAAATTCAAGTTTAAACAACAACATTTGTAATGAGATTTAATAAAAAAAAATTACAATTTTCATGGAAAAATGAACTGAAACATCAAATTTGTAATGGTTAAGGTTGGAAAAAGTAAAGTTTACGTGGAGGAAATGGAATTTTGGCGGGTTTTTCTTGGAAAATCTTTAAGACTAACCTCTTGTAAAAGCAGATGATTTAGAAGAAATATTATCACAAAAAACAATACAATTGGCACTAGGATTCTCTTCTTTGAAATTCTAAACATTTTTATCCGTTTCTTTAGATGTTTTCCCATTTTTTTCGTGTTTCTCTGTGATAGAAATTTACCTTTTGCTGTACAGTAATTGGGCTATAAAATTACAACCACTTAATCTTAAGCCACTACTTAAGTACAAATTTTCACTGACAAATTTCCATTCTTTTTTTAGAAGCAAACAATTAATACTTGGTCTTTCTATCTATAACACAAAAATTTATTTTTTACCCAATTTTTGGGTTTGAGAACCAAAAATCGAAGAGCATCAAAAAGTAGACAATTGCATTGAAAAAATTTTTCATGGAGAATATCATTAAGGTGGATTTTAAGAAGGTATTGGATTTATTTTTAATTAAATTACTTTTTTTTTTATTTCCTTGTACGTTTTAGAAGTCGTGTCTTTGTAATTTAGTCTATAAAAATGTTTGTAATTATATAATCAGGTCAGAGTATTAATTTACGAAGAAGAACATGTAGAGAGTGATTTAAGACACGTGAAGGTGAAAAAAATAACCGAATGAATCCAATATAGAATATAGAATTTAGTAAAAAATTTTTTTTGAAAAATGGGTCGACATTCTCGAAAGTTTTCGAAGGCATGCAGGTATATCTCTCTACCTATGACAAGTAATGAGAAATAATCTTTAAATTAAAAAAACCAGAGTTGATTTACATATTAGTTGCTTAGATCTTTGTATAATACAAGAAGAAGATTTTGTTGGTAACACAATAGATTGTTATTAGATTTGTTGTTTATCTGATTATTAATTTTTTTAATTAGATGCACTTTTACAATAATTAAAAATGGTATGAGTAAGAATCGAGGAAGACTTGTCGTTTTTAAATCTCAACAATAATTTGTATTGTTTTTCAAATTCTTTGTTCAATCACGCAAACTATCTCAAGATAATTTCTTTGTGAACTTTCGGTGACCAGAATCATTTTTTTTTTACCTCTAATTGATTTCTCATATACTTATAAATATTTTTTCCCGTTGTGGAAATTCTATAATTTGATAAGAAACCATTATACTTTGCTTTTCTATTTATATAATCGAATCATAAAATTTTATGTACAATTATTTCCGCAGAAAATTCCGTATGTGTTTGAGATAATTTGATAATAGGATAATTGGATTTACACACTTTTACTCGCGGATTTCTGCGTGCTAATTTTCTTTCAGTGACATTTCCATGCGGAGAAATTTTTTTTTTTTGGTTGAAATTTATTTCAAGAATTCCGTTACAAATATGTGGGAAATCATTTTGTACCCCGTTAAATCATTGTGGAATTTGTTTGATTTTCCTAGAAGTTTTATTATGTAAAAAATCAAGAATTTGTAAAAAAAATATTTTTAAAAGTAAAGCCAAAAGTCTTTAGATCATTTTTTTTATAAAAATGATCAAGATTTATCAAAAAATAAGGCTGCAATCGTTCATAATGCGAAGCACTAAAACGAGGATTTTTCAAATTTGGTCGTCATTTAGTGGTGCCATCTAGAGCTTCTTTATGGTACAAAAGCAGTTGAGTTAACCGGTCGCGGGAAAAAACCATTATTTTAAATTTTATATTTTACTATCGTAAAATAATAAACTTTTCAGTCGAACCTAATGTTCTAATTACGTTTTTTGGGTCACTAGTTAAGAATTTAGATCCATTAAGTTCCGGTTAGCACCTAGAGGATCACGAATCTCATCCCCTGGAGTTCATAGAAAAGTTGCTGAATACAGATATATAAGATTCATTAAGTTCTTCAGTGGACCTGGAGGTAGTCGCAGACGTCATCTTCTGGAATTTTTTTCATTTCGGAGTTGTTCATTTCGAATATAATGTTCATGAGATTCCTAAATTGGACATCATCTTCTGGAAAATTATTTTTAACCTCAGAACAACTTAACTTGAAAAATCACATAGGATAAATAAGTTGAATAGATGCTCCCGCATATCAGGAGGTAGACGTGGACATCATCTTCTGGAGTTCTTAGAAAATTGTATACAATATTACTCGATTACAAATTTGGGGTAAAACTCCAGAATATAACATCCACGTTTATTCCAAAATACATTTGGGAATCTCAGGAGTACTTTTTGATAATCAAGAACCAAAAAAACTGAACCTATTTGATTTTTGAGCCGATTTTTCTGAAATTTTGAATAAAACTCTAGAAGATAACCTCCAGGTCTAGTCTCTTTTACATTGAAAAATCTCTTGAACATTAAATTTGTCATCAATGACTACCACAACTCTTTATTTTCCGAACTAATTTTATTCGAAGTTTGGAGAAAAAAGTCTAGAAGATGATGTCCACGTTTAACTCCAGGTCGGAGAACTTTATAAACCGTATATTAGTAAATTAATGATTCCAAAATCCATATATTAGTGATTTTTCATTATCGTATAGTAAAAATAATCTCAATCAAATTCCAAGCAATATACCGATGATCCTGATGTTCTGATAGTTGATCATGGATTTTTGGGGTCACTGATTACGAATATCGAAGTCATTAAGTTCCACCGCGCATATGGAGCTATAATTAACTTATTTACGGGTCTTCGGATCGCCAGGTATCGCCATAAGATTAATCAAGTTCTTCAACATACCTGGAGGTAGACGTGGACGTCATCTTCTCGATTTTTTTTCGCGATTTCGAACAAAATTAGTAAAGCAAAAATATAATCAGGGATTTTGAGGTTACTAGTTTAGAATATAATGTTCATGTGATCCTCTAACGATTTCCCAAGGGGACATCATATCCAGGAGCTTTTGGAAAATTTTATACAAAATTATGTTCAGATGTTTGAAGTTTTGAAAAAACTTTTAGAACATAACATCTACATTTACCCCAAAGTACGTCGGCCGAGGAATCTTATGAATATTTTTTTTGTAAACAATGTCCTCAATAAAAAGTCCTGTTTGTTTTTCATAGCGATCTTACGAAAAATATGAATAAAACTCCAGAAGATGAGGTCCATGTCTATTCCCTTTTATAGAAATAAATTTAATGAACAGTGTATTCATAACCAACGTCTTCAAAAATCCCCTAGTTTTTCGAAATTATATTATTCAAAAGGAAAATAACTCCAGAAGATGACGTCCAACTTGAAGATGAATGTGGATATAAACTTCGGAAGTTTCTTCCTAAGCTCGAACAAAATTACCGCGAAGAATACATAGATGAGGGTTTTCCCCAAGGAATACTAGTCGAAGTTATCTTCAAGAATTTTTTTTAACGTTAGAATAACTTAATTTAGAAAATCGCATAAGATAAGTTAGTAAAATAGATGCTACGACCTACCAAGGCCGGTTGGTTCTCCGTACCGATTTTATGAAAAATTTGAACCAAACTCCAGAAGATGATGTCCTTTTTTCCTTCTTTTACATTGGAAAACCTCATGAACATTATATTTGTAATCAAAGACTTCAAAAATTCCAAGTCTGTGTTTTCCAAACTGATTTTGGTCAAATTTGAAAGAAACTCCCGGAGATAATGCCCACGTCTACCTCTTTATGGTAACTTTATGAATCTTATATTTGTAATTAGGTGCGAAAAATTCATAAACGGGGGTTGTAAGGTCGTTTATTTCGAATGTAATGTTCATGTCATTTCTTCAAAGGGTACAAGGAAAAGTCATATTCTGGAGTTAAATTTTAATTTTAGAACAAATTGAGTTCAAATATCATACAGGAGAAATTTTTGAATCGCTGGCGATCACAAATGTGAAGTTGAATAGATTCTTCGATGTATCTCCTGCTGGTGCTATTTATCACGATCACGAACTGGTATTGAAACTTTATCTGTAAGTTTCCCAAACTTTTTTCTTTGAAATTTAGAAAAAACTTCCAAAAAATAAAGTTTCAATCACATGAAAATGTTTTTCGTAATCATGAGCTCAAAAAAAACAAACCTGTTGTTTTAAAGCCGGTTTTGGCAAAAATTTGAACAAAACTCCAGAAGATGATGTCCACGTCTACTCTTTTTTATATAGGAGAACCTCATGGGTATAATATTTGTATTCAGTAACTTCAAAAATATTAACTTTTCTAAACTAATTTTGGTCAAATTTGAAAGAAACTCCAGGAGATGATGCCCATTTCTACCTCCCAGTAATTCAGAAAACTTCATGAACCAAATATTTATAATTAGCGATCCCAAATTCTTTATATAAGTGGCAATAACTTCTAAAGAAAATTCTCATATACCTCCAGAAGATGAGATTCCTGAATCTCCAGGTGCTTGGCGTAACTTTATGAACTCAACAATCGTAATTAGCGACCCCTAAAACCTCTGAGTATTAAGTTTTAGTTAATTTTACACATTTTACGCCGGAAAATCAAAATTTTCTTGGCCGTCCTAAATGCATTTAACATAATGCATTTTGAGCTGTCAGAAAATAAATATAAAAGAATACGTATGTATAGTGCTAGATTGAGTTAGCTATGAAGGAAATAATTGGCGCGATTTCCAAATTTTCAAAAATTTCAGTTATGTTTCTAAAATAATTGATTTTAATCAAAATTAGTCAATCGAATTAATTTTACATTTGAATAATTTAGCACGTGGTCTTTGGCCGCCATTGCGGAATAGTTTAGATTTCAGACAAAAGGAATTATACCGCATCGGATTTAGGATGCGTGCTTTTTGCATATACTATACATTAGACTGATTCAAAAAAAATGGCGATTTTTATTCCCTTAATTATATCAAAAATATTGTTGGAAATGACAAAAAAAAAAAACCTGTAAAAGTTTAAGCTGTTAATATCAATATTAATATTAAGATGCCGCATCGCAAATTTCGATTTTCCATTTAAATAACATGGGAACAATATTCTCTTGCACTTTGGAATTTTATAGCTCAAGTTGGTGACAATATTTCGGAATGATCAAGGTATATTCTTGTAGAAAATTAAACGATCTACAAAAAAAGGGCTCTACCAAGTTTTGATAAATTTATTCCTTCAAAAGTTATTCGAGGTCAAATTTGAACTAAAGAGAAATTTTAATTTTTTTTCAATTTTTTGACGCAACCATCAATTTTATGAGAAAATTTTAAAGGATATTTTTTGTAGAGCACTTTTTTCCTGTAACTTATCTCTATAAAAGTTTAAGATATTTTTCACAGGTCCTACGTTATTTAATTAAAATACAAAAAAATAATTTTTATGTTAAAAATATAATAATTCAGGGAATTTTCAGTTTAATGCAAATAACTTATGGCCTGTGAAAAATATCAAAAAAATTCATAGCGATAAGTTATAGGAAAAAAAGTGCTCTACAAAAAATGTCTTATAAAATTATATCATAAAATTGATGGTTGTGTCAAAAAATTGAAAAAATATTAAAATTTCTCTTTTGTCCAACTTTGACCTCGAATAACTTTTGAAAAAATAAATATATCAACAATTGGTAAGAGACCTTTTTTGTAAATCGTTCAATTTTCTACAAGAATATACCTTGGTCATTCCGAAATATTGTCACCAACGTGAGCTCTAAAATTCCAAAGTGCAAGAAAATATTGTTCCCCTGTTATTTAAATGGAAAATCAAAATGTCCTTAATTTTTTCCACCTCAGATGCAATTTACAATGACCTGACTTTTCAGATTTTTCTAAGTTTTAGATAATCCTGCCCATTAAATTTAAGTTCCTAATCTATTAACTGAAATGCTTTAATTCATTTAAAATTTGTTTTAATATTTAAAATGTCGTACGGATTTATTTATATCTGAAATTTTAAATTACATTTTCACTTATCCAAGTTCCAAACCTTTAGCTATACCACCCAATTATAATCAAAAAATAATTTTGATGTCAAAAATATAATAATTCAGGGAATATTATTAATTTAAAACAATAAATTAAAAACTTTTATAGAGATAAGTTATAGGAAAAAAAGTGCTCTACAAAAAATGTCTAATAATTTTTTTCATAAAATTGATGGTTGCATCAAAAAATTGAAAGAATATTAAAATTTCTCTTTAGTTCAACTTTGACCTCGAATAACTTTTGAAGGAATAAATATATCAAAAACTTGTAAGAAATCTTTTTTGTAGATCGTTCAATTTTCTACAAGAATATATCTTGGTGATTCTGAAATATTGTCATCAACGTGAGCCATAAGATTCCAAAATACAAGAGAATATTGTTCCCATGTTATTTCAATGGAAAATCGAAATTTGCGATGCGGCATCTTAATATTAAGACCTTAAACTTTCACAGGATTTTTTTTTGTCATTCCCAACAATATTTTCGATATAATTAAGAAAAAAAAATTCATATTTTTTTTTTGAAGCAGTCTAAGTATAATATGCCAAGGGATTCATCCCTAAAAAATCGTCAGTTTTTTTTCTGAATTATACCTCATTGATATAAGAAAGTGAAAATTGATTAATCAAATGCTTCGATTTGAAATTGTGTAACTTAATAAAATTCAAATTTATGAATTCCAGTAGTTTTTTTTTTCGTCTTCATTATAAATCTCTTCGGATTTTTATCTGTGATAACATTAACATTAACGATAGTTTCTCCAAGCAATTATACATTTTTAATTAGTTTTCTTTTACAAAAGCCAAACAAACTTGATGAAGATAAAAATTAGATATTATACCAACCATAATGTTTTTCTAAAGCGTAATTAAAGAAACGAAGACGTTTTTCTCGTCAGTCAACCATCTGAAAGCCACAATTGACTAGTTTAATTGACTTTATGGATAGAATATATGTGGTGGAAAACTGAAGAAAACATTTTTTTTAAAAATCCGGGAACCAATTGTTGATTTTCAGGTGCAGGTTTTCAGAGTTTATTGCAAATATTGTTCAATTTGAAAAAGTGAAAATTAAAAGGAAAAAAAAATTATATCTTGGAACATATCTTTGCGTTCATGGAATAACTTTCTCTGAAGATGTCTCTAAATTTATAAATGTGTGTAATAATTTAAAGTGGTATCCAATGTTGGATTGAAGAACTCACATTAAATACATAATATGCGTGTTTTAAATGATCATCATATGGACACATGTTGGGAAGATATTGCAATTGTTCAATGGTAGCCGGAAGCTGATTTTCGAAAAATCCGTACAAGAAGATGACACCAAACGAGAAAATCCATCATCTCGATTTCACTTACAAAAAAAAAACTTGTTTAAATCTTCACTCACAAATCTGATATTTGAACCTTTTAGTGCTCTATGGGTCACCGGTTTCGTTATGAGAATTTGCCTTTATGGCTCCAGAGGCAAATAATTTTTGGCAAAGAGAAAAAAAATCAATTATAAGTTCTGTCGGAAATTTCATAGAAAAAGTGCGTTTTTATTATGGCTAAGTGAAATTACCACCTTAAACTTGGCACGGTTTTTGGTTAAAAGATAATTAAGATTAAGAGGTGGTCATTAAAAGTAAATTAAGATTAGAAGTTTGAAGAAAAAAAATTTTTTTTTCCTACAGATTTTACGGTAATGATCAGGTCTAAATCATCAAATAAAGTTTTCTTGGGTGCCACTGGCACCCAAGATATTTTTTCATCCCTCCGGGAAATATTATAAACTATAAAGGGTATAATTTTCATATATAAATAACTGATATTTTTTTTTCAAAAATGTCAGTTATATGTTTTTAAAAAAGTTGATTTAAATCAATCGAATTAATTTTACATTTGAATAATTTAGCACGTGGTATTTGGCCGCCATTGTGGAATAGTATAGATTTTAGACAATAGGAATATTACCGCATAGGATTTAAGATGCTTACTTTTTGCATATACTATATATTAATTCAAAAAATTTTTTTTTTTTTCCTAATTATATCGAAAATATTGTTGGGAATGACAAAAAAAAATCCTGTGAAAGTTTAAGCTCTTAATATAAGTATTAAGAGGTGCCGCAACGCAAATTTCGATTTTTCATTTAAATAACAGGGGAACAATATTCTCTTGCATTTTGGAATTTTACTAACAATTAATTTAAAAAAAAATATAATTTTTTTTTCTTCATTATATCGAAAATATTGTTGGGAATGACAAAAAAAAATCTGTGAAAGTTTAAGTTCTGAATATTAAGTATTAAGAGGTGCCGCATCGCAAGTTTCGATTTTCCGTTTAAATAACAAGGCAACAATATTCTCTTGCACTTTGGAATTTTATAGCTCACGTTGGTGACAATATTTCGGAATTTCCAAGGTATATTCTTGTAGAAAATTGAATGATCTACAAAAAAGGTCTCTAACCAAGTTTTTGATATATTTATTCCTTCAAAAGTTATTCGAGGTCAAAGTTAAACTAAAGAGAATTTTAAATATTTTTTCAATTTTTTGACTCAACCATCAATTTTAGGAGAAAATTTTATAGGAAATTTTTTGTAGAGCACTTTTTTTCCTATAACTTATCTTTATAAAAGTTTTTGATATTTTTCACAGGTCCTAAGTTATTTGCATTAAACTGAAAATTCTCTGAATTATAATATTTTTAACATAATTTTTTTTTTATTTTAATCAAATAACTTACGACCGGTGAAAAATATCAAAAAATTTTAAAAAGATATGTTATAGAATAAAAAGTGCTCTACAAAAAATGTCCTATAAAATTTTCGCATAAAATTGATGGTTGCGTCAAAAAATTGAAAAAATATTAAAATTCCTCTTTTGTTCAACTTTGACCTCGAATAACTTTTGAAGGAATAAATATATCAAAAACTTGGTTAGAGACCTTTTTTGTAGATCGTTCAATTTTCTTCAAGAATATACTTTGATCATTCCGAAATATTGTCACCAACGTGAGCTATAAAGTTCCAAAGTGCTGGAGAAATTTTAATACTTTTTCAATTTTTTGACGCAACCATCAATTTTATGAGAAAATTTTATAGAACATTTTTTGTAGAGCACTTTTTTTTTAATAACTTATTATTATAAAAGTTTTTGATATTTTTTACAGGTTTTAAGTAATAAAAAAAAACAAGATTATGTTAAAAATTAATAATTAGGGAATATTATTAATTTAAAACAATAAAATAACGAATATTTTCAGTTTAATTCAAATAACTTAGGACCTGTGAAAAATATCGAAAACTTTTACAGAGATAAGTTAAAGTAAAAAAAGTGCTCTACAAAAATTTTCCTATAAAATTTTCTCATAAAATTGATGGTGCGTCAAAAAATTGAAAAAATATTAAAATTTCTCTTTAGTTCAACTATGACCTCGAATAACTTATGAAAGAATAAATATATCAAAAACTTGTTAGAGATCTTTTTTGTAGATCGTTCATTTTTCTACAAGAATATACCTTGGTCATTCCGAAATATTGTCACAAACGTGAGCTATAAAATTCCAAAGTGCAAGAGAATATTGTTTCCATGTTATTTAAATGAAAAATCGAAATTTCCTTAATTTTTTTCCACCTCAGATGCAATTTACAATGAACTGACTTTTCAGATTTTTCTTCCCATTGATTTGAATCCAAAGAAGAAATTTTTGAAACCAATTTCACATTGTTTACATTGGAAAAAAAATTTTTCGAAAAGACTTTCAAAAGAGCCTTAAAAAAACACACAAAGATCTCAATATATTTAGATTCAAATCACCGATTTTCACATACTCATCGTGTTCAATAGTCGAACAAAATCCATTCAACAAAATCTGATTTAAATCCAATTTAAAAATCAATCATTAGAAATTAAATTGTTAAAGTTTTCCCTTTCATATATTTCTATTGAACCAACTTACACCGTGCACTTTGAGCCTTACCATTCATAAATAAAATGAATTTTTTCCACAATATCCATTGTACACAAATTGTGTCAAAAAAATTAGTGAAGAAGAAAAAAAAAGGTAATAATAATGGAGCGTGAAAAAATTTTAATAATTGCTCTTAAATATCAAATTTATAAACGTTTATAAAGTGAAAACGTTTATTGATGGTCATCAATTCAAAATATTATTATAATCGGTAATCTTTATATTCCATATAATCATATGCAGAATAAAATTACAATAACAATAAACGTTAAAAGAAGTGCATTTTGATATTAATCGCACAAAAGAAATTCGTTTTTTTAATTTTGGGATGGAATATAATTTAAACTTGGCATTATATTTGCAAAGTCGGTAATGTCGTGCCCATTTTTTTTTTTTTTTTTTTTTTTGAAATAAACTGGAGAAAATATTTTAATTCACTTTCTATACAATTTTAGGGCAAATAAAAAGTCAACAAAAGTTGAAAATTTAAACATTAATTTGCCGCCCCAAATTTAATCTTTTTAAGCTTTAAATTATTCGAATTGTTATCACCAAAAGATATAATTGTAACTTGAATTTAGTCTTAATCATTAAATTCTATTTATATTTTAGAAAATTGTGTGGAAGTTAGTGGAAAAAAAATATTTATATATACAAATTACAATCAATAAATCAGTAATAACCATCCCATTTGTAATTTATCAAAGTTATCCACTTTCTTAGAAAGTTATTGAGTGAATTTGAATCTTTTTTAAAAATTAATTCTTCACAATTTTTTTATCAAACTGCATTTAAATTAAAATTAATTAAGGGTAAAAGGTACCCTTAATTAATTCAAAATCAGAGGTTGAAAAAATAATAGAATTTTTAAATATTTATTATTGTAACTAAGTTTTTTTGTATCAAATGTAAAATCAATTTGTAAGAAATTCACACGATCCAATTCGGTACTGTTTGATTAATTAGAAAAGGCTTATTTTCTAGTTCCAATTAAAAAAACAAATCTGTGGTCAAATCAAAAATTTTTGAACAATAATTTCATAAAGTTGTAACGAATTTTGAAAGGTTTATTGACATTTGCAACGATTTTATTTGTATTTAACCACTTGGTAATTGATTGGATTTATATTTAGCGGAAATACTTTTCTTTCCATCTCGAATTTTTCGATTTTTTTTAGTTCCACAATTTAGTCTTTTGGTTGATATTTTTTTTTTTTGGGATTTTAATTGATCAAATGTTTCACAGTTAAATTGTGCCTCCAGCGTATTGTTTGAAAAATAAATATTATTTTTTTGAATTGAAATAAGAAAGTTTATTGATCAAAGTATCCAGTTTCTTCTTCACCGCAATTTCCTAAACAAAATTTGGCTATTTTCTTTGATTTTGTTTGTAAAAAATAAACGTCAAGAATAGAAATAATATGATATCCTGTACTAAAATCACATAATATCCTTATTTAAAGAAATGTTTTACATTTTTTCCAAGTTAAAGATCAAATTTCTTGGTTTCTTTCCACCCCTGATGCAATTACCTGAGTTTCCCGATTTTTTCTAAGTTTTGGACAACCCTATTTAGTAAATTTTAATTCCTAACCATTGAGATAAAAACCTAAAGTTCTTACTTCCTTTGAAATTTATTCCAATATTAAAAGAATCGTATGAATTCAGCGAAATTCAAATTTTAAATATTTTCATTTATCCAAGTTGCAAACCTTTATATATACCATACAATTACAATAAAACCAATAAAACGATGAGCTTTAGAAAAATGTCCCCAAATCTGAAATGGGAAAGTAAAGAACCAAAAAAAAAATGGTAATTGGAACGTAAAATACATATTATGTTAGTTTATGCATGCTTTTTGCTTATTTATGAAGATGTTGCACATCTTTCCCAATTTAAAGACCAATTTCCTTAATTTTTTTCCAGCCCAGATGCAATTTACAATGACCTGACTTTTCAGATTTTTCTAAGTTTTTGACAACTTTGCCAAAGAAATTTTAGTTGCTTATCTATTAACTGAATTGCTTTAATTCATTTAAAATATATTTCATTATTTAAAAAAACCGTTTGGATTCAGCAATTTCAAATTTTTAATTATATTTTCACTTATCCAAGTTCCAAACCCTTAGCTACACCATACAATTATAATTAAATGATGAGGTTTGGAAAAACGTCCCCAAACCTGGAGTGGGAAAATATAACGATAATGGAAAGTAAGGGACCAAAAAAAAGGTAATTGGAATGTAAAATACATATAATGTTAGTTTATGCATTCTTTTTTTATATTTAAGATATTGTTTTCAAGTTTAAAGTCCATTTCCTTAGTTTTTTTCCATCCCAGATCCAATTTACAGTGACCTGATTTTCTAGACTTTTCTAAGTCTTAGACAACTTTGTTAAAGAAATTTTAGTTGTTATCTATTAACTGAAATACTTTTATTCATTTTAAATTTGTTTCAATATTTAAAAAAGCCACACGGATTCAGCAATCTCAAATTTTAAATTACATTTTCACTTATCCAAGTTCCAAACCCTTAGCTACGCCATACAATTATGACAATTATAATCAAATGATGAGGTTTGGAAAAACGTCACCAAACCTGAAATGGGAAAATATAACGGTAATGGAAAGTAAAAGACCCAAAAAAAAAAAGGAAATTGAAATGTAAAATACATCTTATGTTAGTTTATGCACTCTTTTTGCCATTAATATTGTTTTCCAATTTAAAGTCTCCTATCCTTAATTTTTTTCCTTCCCAGATCCAATTTACAATGGCCTGATTTTCCAGACTTTTCTTAGTTTTAGACAATCCTACAAATTAAATTTTAGTTGCTAATCTATTAACTGAAATGCTTAAGTTCACTTAAAATTTATTTCAATATTAAAAAAAGCTGCAGGGATTTAGGAATCTCAAATTTTAAATTACATTTCCATTTATCCAAGTTCCAAACCCTTAGCTATACCATACAATTATAATGATTATAATCAAATGATGAGCTTTAGAAAAACGTCCCCAAACCTGAAATGGGAAAATTTAACGGCAATGGAAAGCAAAGGACCACAAAAAAAAGAAATTGAAATGTTAAATACATATTATGTCAAATTTTGCAAGCTTTTTGCATATTTATGATGATGTTGCACTTCTTTTCTAGTTTAATAATCAATTTCCCTGGTTTCTTTTCACCCCTGATGCAATTACTTGACCTATTAGATTTTCCGGGTATTGGAAAATTTTGCCAATTAAATTTCAGTTACTTATGTATTAGATGAAAAGCTTTAGTTTCTATTTCATGTAAAATTGAATTTATTATTGAAATACCTAATCGTGTGGATTGAGCAAAATTTTAATTTTAAATATTTTCAACTATCCAAGTAGCAAACCTTTATCCATATCATACAATTATAACAAAACGGTGAACTTTAAAAAAGCATTTCCAAACCTGGATTGGGAAAATGGGTACTTAAAGATGGGTACTATTTGAGTTACTTGAAATACTAGGTACTAGTAATAATTTAGCGATTTAAACTTTCCATCATCGATTTTAATATTTCAAATTTCCAAAAATAAATGAAATGAAGAATTTTATTTTTTAATTTTTCAAATTATTAACTTCTAAGTTTATCGAACAATAACTATTGTGGTACTTCTTTGTATGAATAGAAATTATCGCCTCTAATTTCCCGAAGGTGTCTTAATTTTCCATATTTAACCGATGGAACATAATACTGTGTTTATTTTCATGCAACTCATTTTTTTAAATATTGTTGGCTTTTATTTAAAAAATACAACAATTCCAGGACAAACAAACGAAAATCTATTGAAATGCACCAATTCCAAGGGAAAAAAGATCTAATTTAAGATTGAGGGGCTAACTTTAAGTTTCTATTTCTTCAAATTTGTTCAAATTTTCTTCTTAAGATACCAGGAATAAACAGACGAAAGAGCAAAAAAAAAATAAATTCAATAGCTAGAGGGCTAACTTTCGGAAGCTTTTTTATGGGTACTCTAAAGGCCGAGTGAAAATCACCAAATCAGCCTTTTTAAAAGTAGCTATATACAAAATTACTGTGACTGAAAAAAGACAAAAATTTCTAAATTAATTGTTAATAATTTTTGTTTTTTTTTTCAAACGCAGTAATTTGGTATATAGCTACCTTTAAATAGGCTAGTATGGTAATTTTTACTCGGCCTATAGAATACCTATAAAGATAGCCCGTAATTAAAACTATTATGGCCTAATTTGACATTAAAAGTCAATCAAAATCCTCAGTAAATACAATAAAATTGGCTCAGATCCCTTTAAGGGTCGTAAATATCTGGTAAAGTTTTAAATATTTTCTACGTTATTTTTACTTTTATTCGCATAAAAATTAAACCCAAATGGTTCTAATCCACGCCGAATCTAAAGGAAATCCCTGATTTCCCAATTTCAAGGATGAATCTCAAGATCAGCTTCATTTTTTTATAAACCTTAGACTGAAAAAAAATAATGAATTTTATTTTTCTTAATTATATCGAAAATATTGTTGGAAATGACAATATAAAATCCTATGAAAGTTTAAGCTCTTAATATTAATATTAAGAGGTGCCGCATCGCAAATTTCGATTTTCCATTTAAATAACATGGGAACAATATTCTCTTGCACTTTGGAATTTTATAGCTCACGTTAGTGACAATATTTCGGAATGACCAAGGTATATTCTTGTAGAAAATTGAACGATCTACAAAAAAGATCTCCTTACAAGTTTTTGATATATTTATTCCTTCAAAAGTTATTCGAGGTCAAAGTTGAACTAAAGAGAAATTTTAATATTTTTATCAATTTTTTGACGCAACCATCAATTTTATGAGAAAATTTTATGGGACATTTTTTGTAGAGCACTTTTTTTTTTATAAGTTATCTCTATTAAAGTTTTTGATATTTTTCACAGGTCCTTAGTTATTTAATTAAAATTAAAAAAATATTTTTTATGTTAAAAATATAATAATTCCGGGAATTTTCAGTTTAACGCAAATAACTTAGGACTTGTGAAAGACATCAAAAACTTTTATGGAGATAAGTTATAGGAAAAATAGAACTCTACAAAAAAAGTCCTATACATTTTTCTCATAAAATTGATGGTTGCGTCAAAAAATTGAAAAAATATTAAAATCTCTCTCTAGTTCAACTTTGACCTCAAATAACTTTTGAAGGAATATATATACCAAAAACTTGTGAGAAACCTTTTTTGTAGATCGTTCAATTTTTCACAAGAATATACTTTAGTCATTCCGAAATATTGTCACCAATGTGAGCTATAAAATTCCAAAGTGCAAGAGAATATTGTTCCCATGTTATTTAAATGGAAAATCGAAATTTGCGATGCGGCAAATAACTTAGGACCTGTGAAAAATATCAAAAACTTTTATAAAAATAAATTGTAGAAATAAAAGTGCTCTACAAAAACTGTCCGATAAAATTTTCTCATAAAATTGATGGTTCCGTCAAAAAATTGAAAAAAAATTAAAATTTATCTTTAGTTCAACTTTGACCTCGAATAACTTTTGAAGGAATAAATATACCAAAAACTTATCAGAAATATTTTTTGTACATCCTTCAATTTTCTACAAGAATATTATTTGGTCATTCCCAAATATTGTCCACCAACGTGAGCTATAAGATTCCAAAGTGCAAGAGAATGTTGTTCCCATGTTATTTAAATGGAAAATCGAAATTTGCGATGCGGCAAATAACTTAGGACCTGTGAAAAATATCAAAAACTGTTATTGAGATAAGTTATAGAAAAACAAGTGCTCTATAAAAAATTTCCCACAAAATTTTCTCATAAAATTGATGGTTGCGTCAAAAAATAAAAAAAATATTAAAATTTCTCTCTAGTTCAACTTTGACCTCGAATAACTTTTGAAGGAATAAATATACCAAGAACCTTGTCAGAGATCTTTTTTGTAGATAGTTCAATTTTCTATAAGAATATACCTTGGTCATTCCGAAATATTGGCACTGACGTGAGCTATAAAATTCCAAAGTGCAAGAGTTGTTGCCATGTTATTTAAATGGAAAATCAAAATTTGCGATGTGGCACCTCTTAATACTTAATATTAAGAGCTTAAACTTTCACAGGATTTTTTTTGTCATTCCCAACAATATTTTCGATATAATTAAGAAAAAAAAACTCATAATTTTTTTTGAATCAGTCTAATAAATCTAATGTCGTATACTTATAATTCGGAAGCTAAGACTTCCGAAAATATTTCCATTTTAATTAAACAACAAATATGAAGATCTTCGATTCACTGGAACCACGAAAGGTCATTTCGAAGACACTCATCATATAATTAACCTTTAATAGCCTAGTATTAAGAAAAAAACAACTCTCTTCTAATTACTGGCAGTTCCGATACTTTTACCAACAAGAAAACTTTTTATATATTTTTATTCAACGGTTCCATAAAATTAACTACTTTTGCTAAAAACCAACCATTTGTGGGAATGTGAGCGTTTCTGATTGAAATCTTAATTAAGTGTTACACATTATAATCTCATTTACAAACCTTTGTGACTTGAAAATTTAAAAAAAAAAATATTTAATCTTTATTGAAATATCCAAGTTTTCAAGGAATTGTGGGGATTTTTCTTCTATAACTAACTAGTAGGTGAAGAGAAAGTGGATGTTTGTTTTTCGCATTTTTTATTAGCAATGTCGATATTTTACGATGATATCTATACTTTTATTTTTTTTTTTGTTCTTTGCAACTTCTGAATTGAAGAAATGTGGAGGTTGAGTATTTATTTCATAAGAGATCAATAGAGAAACATTGAAAATGATTCATGGTTGTTGAAGATTATAAAAATATTTCTTCGAGTTCGTGTGGAATATAATGTAATATTTTATGAGCTGTCTAATATAGTTAACGACCAAGCCTTATGCGTGTACCTACAACAAATGTGTCTTCAACACTTTGAGAAAATCCCACGCATTGAAATCTCCAAATAATGCGTTTCAATTAATCCATTACGGAAGTAAAGCTATTCCAAGCTGTTTGAAATATTTTCAACGAAACTTTAGTATTATTAGATACTTTAGTTGCAGTGGACCAGTTAAAGGTCGTTAGATAGAAGAAGAAGAAGGCGAAGAAGAAGAAGAGGTAAAGCACTTGGAAGAGAAACCTTAACCATCTGATTATTTTATATAATTTCATATAAAGAAGTGAAAGCGTTTAACATAATGATTCTCTCGTGTGGTTTGCGAGAAATCACTGCGATTGTCAACCTGTGAACTTGAGATATGCAGTTATTAGCATTGAATTTTGCATGGTAATGCACTTCTTCTAAGCAAAATGCAGGTGATTAAAATGATTGATATGCTTGGCGTAATTGTTGCTAATTTAACTTGTAAACAGAGTATGATTTTATTTTTTTTAAGAAAATTGTACTTAAACGATTTTTTTTAAAAATTTCCTACTATAAACACTCAAATAATGACTAATCAACCCCAAGGCATTTTTTGTTCAAATAAGAATTTTAGTGGAAAAATTTTACACAACCAAATAATGAGTAGGAAATTAAGATGACGTTAATTTTTTAAAGACCCCCCCCCAAAATTAACTATAGTATTCACTTTGGATGACCGCTACTGAATATTTTCATATAGGAAATTCTTATCATCCCTTATATACCGACGATATAAGCTCTTGAAATTTGGATGGTTTTATAATTTCTTCTGGTACTTTGATGGTTGATTTCCACCCTTAAAAGAGATTTGTTTTCGAAAAAATTTGCATAGCATATACGGATGGATTTATACTTTCGATTGGCATCCCTAACAAATTTTTTTTTTAAATTTGACGATTTTCATGAAAAATCAACGACGGTTAACCCACAGTTTTTTTTTACGAAAAATGATTTCTTCTGGCAATTTGATTGTCGATTTCTACCCTTAAACGTGGTTTGTTTTCAGAAAAATTTGCACGGTATGTACAGAAGGACTTATACTTTCAATTGGCATACTTTAAATTTTTTTTTGAAATTTGATGGTTTCGTGAAAAATCAACGATGGTTGACGGTCCACGGTTTTTTTTTGAGGAAGAATGATTTTTTCTGGCACTTTGATGGTCGATTTCATCCCTTAAACGGGGTTTGCTTTCGGAAAAATTTGCACAGCATGTACAGAGGGACGTATTTTATCGATTGGCATAGCTAAAATTTTTTTTTAAAATTTAACGGTTTTCGTGAAATACAACAATGGTAAACCCACGGTTTTTTTTTTGGTGAAAAATTTTTTGTTTCGAATCCGAAATAAATTGTTATATTATCATTTAATACATCAGTACGAACCCAAAACTGTCCTTTATTTAAAAATCATTCCTTATATAACGACATTATAAGCACTTGAAGGTTAGAGGGTTGGTTTATGTTTTCTGGCACTTTGATTGTTGATTTCAACCCTTAAACGTGGTTTATTTTCGGAAAAATTTGCACAGCATGTACAGAAGGACGTATACTTTCGATTGGCATAGCAAAATTTTTTTTTTGAAATTTGATGATTTTCGTGAAAAATCAACAATGGTAAACTCACGGTTTTTTTGGCGAAAATTTTTTTTGTTTCAAATTCGAAATAGATTATTTATATTATCGTTTATTATATTGTTGCAAACCCGAAACTGGCGTATATTTGAAAATCATCCCTTATATAACGACATTATAAGCACTTGAAGTTTAGAGGGTTGGATTATATCTTCTGACACTTTGATTGTTGATTTCATCCCTTAAACGTGGTTTATTTTTGGAAAAATTTACACAACATATACGAGGGGACGTATATTATCGATTAGCATAGCTAAAATTTTGTTTTTGATTTTTGAAGACTTTCGTGAAAAATCAACAATAGTTAAACCACCGGTTTTTTTGGCGAAATTTTTTTTTTTTTCAAATTCGAAATTAATTGCTTTAATTATCGTTTAATATATTGGTACGAACCCGAAACTGTCCTATATTTGAAAATCATCCCTTATATAACGACGCTATAATTTCTTGGAGTTTTGATGGTTTGATAATTTCTTCTGGCACTTTGATGGCCGATTTAATCCCTTAAACGTGATTTGTTTTCTGAAAAATTTGCACACCATATACGGAAGACTTATACTTTCGATTAGCATCCTTAAAAACTAACTTTTGTTAACCGACCACTAATTATCACTATTTAAAATTATACTTAACCAAAGTTAATGTACAACTTTGCTAATTTATTTTCTACAAAAATCAAGTGCAAAACGAATTCTGATATACAAAAAAAGTGAGGAAAATTTTCCCCAAAATCTCCAAAAAAATAATTTCAAAATTTCTTTAGCTCTTATTTTTTTATTACACAGCCACGAGACGATTTTCAAAGTCCTATTTACTTTCCAATAGGAAGACTATTTAAGTTGGTGATGTATAGGCAAACATTCTAACATTTGTATTATACTAGTTGCAGTTTACCATAAAAACTTAATTTTTTTAATGATTTTTTTTATAATTTGGGCTCATATCCGTTTTAGCTATGTAAAAATATGCCAACATTTCATTTTCTACTTTATTTATAAGATAATTCGTGAATAAATCAGTCCATAATTAATCATTTAGCAACAAAAAAGAATATTTTACAATATTAGAATTGAATCAACAGAATCGAGATTTTGGGAGATTCTAACGGCCTAAAGAAAGACACGAGCCTAAATTTAATCCTAAATAATTCTAAAATGTATTAACTCAATTCAATAGACCAATTTTATGTGAAATTTATCACATTTTGAAAATTATTTTTGAAGTCATCCCAAAATATTGGTTTGTGTCTTGGCTAAATGTCAACAAACCAAGAAAAAATTTTAAATTTGCGAAAATAACGAATTTAAAGATCATTTTAAAAGAAAAATCATTGTTTTCCATCAAAAAATAGAAGCTTAAGTCATAGATCATAGATTTGGCAAGCTTTGCCAATGGAAATTTATAGTCTTTAATTTTCCAATGGTCAAATACAGGCATTTTATATCTGATTTGATTCATAAAATTTAAAAAAAAATAGATTTATTGAAGGAAAAACGCATTAAATTGCATAGAAAAATTAAAATTCAATGCAAGCATGTTTTAATCGAGGAAATCATTGGAAAATTAAAGAAAATTTCGATCAAAAATCGACCAAAAATCAATTAAAACGTTGAAGAAATAAGAGAAATTGTTTTATTGCATAATGAGGATGTCACTTTTTCTTTCTTTATAACTTAATAAAAATATCGAGGCATTAAAATCAGCAATTTAACTTTCTATTTTTAAATTTTACAACCATTGGAATCGATTCATTGCCTACAAATTGATTAAATTGGGATAACTTCTTCAAGTTGCAATTAATCAATAAAAGTAATAATTTTTTCTTTTGGATTTGTTTCAGATATTTGTCCTAACGTTGTCAGTTCTACTTTGCACCACCCACGCAATTTCCAGTGCATCAATTCCAACATCCACGTCGGCAACAGCGATCGAAAACGATGCCAGTGCTCTTCTGGATCCAAACGTAAAAATTGATCCAAAACTTCGCAAAGCATTGCTTCGAGTACTGACCGATCTAGAAAATCAAGACGATGATGGCAGCGATGCAAGCAAAGAGAACCCAGACCATGCGGGCGCCCCCGGTGAATTAAAGAAAGTCTTCAACGTCCATGCCTTTTCGGCCGACACCAGCAAACAAATCACCGATGTGTCCTTATTGGTCCCGAAACCTTCTGAAACGACCGACTCGTCAAAAACCAGTCCCCAACCCGGAAAGCCGTCCAAGTCGACCAGCAAAAACGAAATTCCTCAGGAACCATCCAAGTACTTTGTGACGCCACACGAAACCATAAAAGCACCGACTCCAACCGCTGAAACTAGTTTCCAATCGGACGAAGCCAACGCCAAAGTTGAGGAAGTGCAGTTCTTCCCTGCACCACTGGTTGCCGCTTTTACGGTGCATCAAGATGCACAAGGACTTCCACGAAGTGTTATTCCTTTGTACAAAGATGAAGAACGGAAAACCAATGATAAAATTGTGGATGCTAAGGGTTTGTTTCAGAGAGTTGCACCGTTGCTGAGTGAAAATAGTAAAGGGAAAAAAGTTGAGACCCAAAATAATACGAAAAGTAATGTGCTGGATGCCGAGGCATCTTTGGATGAGAAACGTCGAGTACTAGAAGAACAGTTCCGAATTTTACAGGAACAGCAACGGCAACAGGAACAATTCTTGCGGCAACAACAACTATATCATGAAGAACAAATTTTGGCGGCACGAAAACGCCAACATGAGTTGGAAGAACAACGACGGATTCAACAGTTGCGGTTTGACGAAGAAAAACGGCGGCAACAATTAATCAAAAATTCGCAATCGGTGCGGGGAAACACCATTGTATCACTTTTACCCAGCATTTCCATCCAACAACCTCCTCAAGTCAACAATCAACAAACTTTCAACCCCAACTCAAATTTCCCCACGTCATTCTTCAATCAACAACTTCCAAATCGAGAAGCAGTTGATTTCTTAACTAATCTAAGATTGCAAAATCTTCATGAGTTACCACTTCAACAAAATCACATCCCCTTGAACTTCGATCAAGCCCTTCCTCCACAACAACAAATCAATTTCATTCCTTCAGCCCAAAATCAAGGAACCCGAAATTTACGTCAAGAAATCGGCACCGGAAACTTTGGTCTCAATCAACAATTCCAATCGCAAATTTCACCCCTTCAAGACTTCACCTCAGCGTCACAACAACCCCAAACCATTAGACACTTTCGTCAAGAATTCGGAACCGGAAATTTCGGGTTTAACCAACCCCTAAGTTCATTCCACTCACAAATTTCACCCGTTTTTGATTTAACCAGTCCATCAATATCCAATCGAAACCTCAACAGAAATTTACGACAAGAAACCCAAACGGCCAATGCCGGAATTAATCGATCCAATCTCCAGTCGTTCATCAATAACGATCCAATTATTCTATCGCAAGTTGGGGGTAGTTCCAATCGAGTTTTTCGACAACCGAATACCAATAACTTTGGTTTGGATCGCCAAAATCAAATCTACACGGCCGATCGACAGCTGAAGAATTTACTGTACCAATCGGGGATTGTCCAGGGGCGGAATGAGGATCTAAATATTGTTTCGAAAGTATTATCTTTGAATCATTTCGGGGGTGATTTAAGCGGGGAGATTCGAAGATCCGATCATGGAACTACATTTTATTTCAAAAACAAATAATTTTTTTTTTCTTCAAATAACCAATCATTGCCATATTTGAAACTAAAATTTCCTCTTCCTTACGAAAAAAAAAAGAAATGTTAGATCTATGATCCATAATCATTCCCACGAAAAAAAAAATCATTTTTTTTCGGATTTTTTAATGAAACTTGATTAACTTTCATGCCTACTCTACGAAATTGGCCTCAACTGATAAGGGGTCACCCATTAATACATAAAAAATTGAGTATCAACCATTATGATCTAAGGTAGCGGTTCCTAACCTTTTTCAGCTGCGGACCCCCAGGGAAATCAAGCAGTGAAAAAATTAAAAACAAACTTTTTTAAATGGGACCGCAGACCCCCACACATAAGCTCGCGGACCCCCAGGGGTCCGCGGACCACTGGTTAGGAAACAATGATCTAAGAAATTGATATACAAAACTTCCGTAATTCCCCTGTCATTTATTTTTTTGCAATAACATAACCGATTGATAAGTTAACGAAACCAATGAAATTTTTTTTAACAATAAATTCTTCATCTTCAACTAATAAGTCATCGTTTCCTCCCCTAAAACTCTTTCCACCCCCTCACCCTCTTGCCATATCAATCTGGTTATATTTCACGCAAAAATTTTGATTTTTCATCGAAAATCTTCGAAATGTTTTAGGCCTTGAAGAATTTTTGGAAAAAAAAAATTATCTAGTATGACGTCATCGATTGATACAAAATCTAAGCACACTAGATTCTTTGAATAAGAACAAAATAATCAATCTGATTATATTTCAATCAAAAGTTTTGATTTTTCATCGAAAATCTTCGAAATGTTTTAAACCTTGAAGAATTTTTGAAAAAAAAAAATTGCCTAGTGTGACGTCATCGATTGACAAAAAATCTAAGCTCACTAGATTCTTTGAAAAAGAACAAAATAAACAATCAATATAATACTAGGCAAACGTATAAAAGTCAACAAAAACAAAGAACAAAAATTGTTAATACATTCGTGTGAGAGAAAACCAAATAGAATACTGTGAATTTTGTCATTTGTCAGCGTTGGCTGTGAACATTTCACGGGTAACTACTAGTTTTCATTAACTGTTATAAAGTCAAATACCTTTAAATTCTTTAATTATTTAAAAATGTACTTTTTGTGTTTTCCTCAAAGTCAAATCTTTTATGGAATTATCAATATGCCGCCCTATTTTCCTTTGCCGCCCGGAGTCATGCCCTACTCTCACCATCCATTACACTACGTTACTGAGGTTACCACTAAATTCTTATATACAATAATTTGACTTGTATTGTTGAAAAAAAAATTTGATGACGTCATACTAGAAACATAATTTGTCTCTGTCTCTCTCTTATTTCATTATACAATTGTATGACTGTCTTTTGTTTCAATTTTTAAGGGAATGAGTAAATTGAAATACTTAATTGAAAGAGGATTCAATTCGAGGATTAGATCTAACATCTTTCACTTATATAGACTGATTCAAAAGTCAGTGCACATATTTTGTGGCAAATTTTAAGGGGATTGAAGCAAAAAAAAATCAAGGAAATCCCCTTCCCCCAACCGAGATACATTCCGATAAAAGCCAGGATGATTTTTTTTAAAATTTACTAAATAAAGTATACGTTAACGTAATGTTTAAAAATGGCATAAATTTGAGGTTCAGACCGGTAGAGTGTGCTACTCATCATGAAGCATGCTTTGGAATCATTATGCAGGAAGTTTTATTGTTTTTAACAAGTGAAATCAAATTGTCTTCACAAATGGAAATGTGGCGCCGCCACAAGAGTGTTTTAAGTACTAACTTCATTTACCTAAGTTACCTTAAGTTAAGTACATAGATTTGGTTTAAGTTAGTACTACAAATACACAAGTGGCGGCGCCACATTTTGACATATTTCCCATGATACATTGCAAAATTGGAACACGTCTTTTGAAACCTTTGGTACGTTCTTTAGTGGTTTATCACAAAGATTGAAAATTAACCTTAAAAATTTTTAAGCACAGCCAACTTAATTTTATTGGTTTCAAAAGGATAACAATTAGATAAATAGTTCTTCCTTTCTTTGTCGACGATTTTCTCGCAAACTATTGGTTTTATCAAAAAAATTTAAGAGAGCAAAAATTTAAATCTTTTCATCGCCTACTAGATGAAATCATTAAAATTGATAGTTATTTGGCGAAAACTAAAAAATTTTGGTCTGAAAAGACTTAATTTTTCGATTTTCACATGAACAAGTTTTAGGCCTTTTTTTAGGACAAAAAAAGCTGAAAAGCTCGACTTATCAATCGTTAAGTTTAGAACAGGAGTTTCCAAACTTTTTAAGTCTACTACCCACCCAATTGGGTGTTTGAATTAATGGAAATTTCATTTTAAATAACACAACTTTATGTGCCTAGACTTTTGAATCAGTCTATGTATATTGATATATCTGTGCCAAATATTCAAAAGGCAAAGTTGCCTATTTTTTTTTTCACTCTAACAAAATGGCAAATCTTACAAAGGTTTAACAAAAAATAAAAATATATAGAGAAAGTAAATATTAAATTTATAGATTAATATAGGTAAATCTTGAGACTTTAGAGAAAAAAAATGAGACAATTAGTCTTGGTTTATTAAAATATAACTAACCTTCAGAATTAGTGCATTATTTTCCACACAAAAAAAAAAACTAATGAAATTGTTTTTTCAATTTCTACCTGGTGACCCCAATGTCACATACATTAAATGAAAAGTGAATGATTTTTCACAAATAATGCATTTTCTTGTTGATTTTTCCCTATGCATTTTTCTTCAAAGTCGGGGGGCCAAGTTTTTCGGTCAACAAAAGATTATGTCCAAGTGCATCTTTGGGAAACTTATGAAATTAAATTACAATTCAAGGAGATTGACCAACGAAGAAGTGCATTACTCGCTATGATTTTTATTTTATTTTTTTTTCGTTTTTGGGAGAAAGTTTGGAAATTATTCAAATGCATTTTTTGTCTCTTGAAATACCACTTTTACTAAATAAGGATGGAAAAGTTTTGGAAAACATATTTGTGATGGAATTTAATTTACATATTAATTGGTCAAAGTAAAACGACAAATTCTTAGAAATCTTTCTTTTGGCCATTAGATTTTTTTCTTGGTTTGGACAAATAAACGTTGATTATTATAATTTAAATGGAAGATGTACTTAATTTTAACGTGCATTTCTGTATTCCTATTGAATTCTAGTATGCCAATTTTGTTCGGATATTGACCAAAATTTTTATGCACAACTTAGGAAATAAGTGTTTTTATCATCCCTCTTGGAGACACTGAATCATATTTTTACTGATCCCTCCCCCTCTTGTAATAATTTGCCTAATTTAATCAAAGATTTCATTGTTAAGAACATATGGGAGACAATTTTTATATGCTTAAAATCGATCAACCGCCATACAAGATTACGGGCATATTTTTGCGAGGATTTCAATAAAATTTGAACTAAAATGGTCTAAAAGGCTTAATCCTTAGTGATCTAGACCGATTTTTTACGAAGTATGCCTTTTTAGTTAATTTTTTTGAGTAATTATATGAGGCAAGAAACGTCAAAAAAGAGTCAAATTCATCGATAAATTACAGCTAATTAAAGCAAATTTTGAAAAAAAATCGGTGTATAATACAGAAGTGCTATGGCTTAAGATCATTTTAATGCAATTTGAATCGTGATTAATAAAAAAAATTGTCTGTAATCTTGTACAAAGCAAAACTCTTTAGTAGGGCCATCTGTAGTTTATTTTTTCATTTATAAGCAGGCTAAAGCAGGCGGTGATGTAAGCGCCACACGTGGCACAAGACGAAACTACTATTTTAAATTTTAAACTATCGTTTAATCTCAACAATGAATTTATAATAATTTTCAATTTTTGCCCTTCATCTCCTATCTTCCGCCCCACTAATATTACGGCCAATGATTTATATAAATGCAAATATGTGCAAATATATTTTTCTTACTTCAATTACCTACATTAAATCGTCCAAACCAAGCACAGTTGCATTGGTTGCATTCAATCCCAATTTATGCCAACAATGATGCCAAAAATTGCCGATAGAGTGCGTCATTTATTATAGCAGTGATAACAACCCAACAATCGAATAAAGCATGTACCAATTTTAAAAAACTATTATTGGATTTACAACAAATAAAAAGCATCCACTTTTCTCGAATTTAATGATCCCTATCCCCATCCCCTCACCACTATTGTTGTGGTGAGGAAAAACTTCCAAAGTTCTCAAAAGAAAACGGATTATAATGTACAATTTCCTTTAAACAATATCAAATTTCTTAACAATAGAAAATAATTTAAGATGCAAAAAAAAATCGTGAAAATAATTTTTCTATGCGTTACTTTTATGTCTTAACTTATTACTTTGCCATTGAAGCATTTTAGATAGAAGATTCTTAATCTTGTATATATATATATATACCTCATTGTTATACCATTATTCTTTATTGTTACAATAATGCGTTAAAATTATTAACAATTTTGCTATTTATTTTTAATGTTATGTTAATAGTTTTTATTTTAAAGTACCTACAGAGAAATTATTTAGTAATTTAATAAGGATAATCGATAGAGTTTAAGTTCTTATTTTTTTTAAATAAATATATGTTCTTATTATGTATACTAACTTGTAAATTTGATGGACTTATTATTATAGAAACATTTGTAATAAAATTGTAAGAAGTTATTATCAATAAAAATTTTACAAAGTTATATATGATTTCAATGGATCAATTATATGGGCTTAATGGATTTTAGGAATATAAACATCTTTTCTCGTAGCTGATGATATTTAACACGTAAGTTTGGAGGCCAACCAGATAAGTAGTGTCAAATATATCATTTATTGATCCAAATAATCAATAATTGATACTCTAAAGTGTACCACGTGTACACACAATATTAATTACACCTGCAACTGGTTTTGGATCCACAAATGATACATCCGAATCAGTCTTTGTTTACCGGCCATTATCATCTGCATTTTTGACCTTCTAACTTGTAAATTTTAAGTTGGACCGGTTTAATAAATAACAAAGTATATTGTGGATAAAAACCATATAATTGTACATAATTTTTTGGCTATCTTATCCCTCACCATTGTCACACAAAAATCAGCTTACTTATTGTGATAGTTTTTATTATTCAGTACAACTAAGTATGGAAGATTATAATTAAACTATTTTTTTCAATCTCTATGTTTTCTTCTATCTTAAAAGCAGCTTTTATCATTTCAAAGAAACTTCATATTTAAATCCTATTTACTCTATTGCAGATAATATTTTTGTGTACCAACATAATTGAAATAATTGTCGCAAGTGTTACAAATTTCAAAGTAAAACTATCAATTTAAATGCTTTGGAAGCTGGAAATTTGCATTCTTGTTGTACGTTATAAAAGTAATAAATTGTAAATATTTAATATGAAAACTTAATACAAAGTTTGATAGTTCCTTGATTGGGTTTTCAGTAATCAATAGAAGTGGTGAAAAGAGAAAATTCTTACCAGCTTTTCATTAAACTCTTCATACAGCTTTCGACATCAAAAAAAAAATAGTTTTTCCCAATTCAACTTATACTTAAATTTCTTGCAATACCTAAAGGTTTATCTGAAAAGAAACAGAATTGATATATCCTTTAGAGCAAATAAACAATTTTAAAATAATATCAAATAGTTACTAATAAAACAATAATCAATTTTATATTTAAGTTTAACTTTAGCACTGTTTTGCAAGGGCTTTAAGAGTATTTTTATATAACAAATCTTTAACTTTGATAAGGACTCAGGAAAATGTACACAAGTTCTGGAATGACTACAAAGGAAAATAGAGATTGTTATTAGCCATTGTAAAATGAAATTTTTCAAAAAATTACCTTAAGAATTATTTTATTTTATCAACTTGTTGAAGTTTAAACATTCAAATCTTGATTGATTCTCCAAAGGGAAATGTAAATTTTAGTGTTGGCATTTCTCTGGGATATCCAAATCCTTATGTCCGTTTAATATTTTTCCCTAAAACATTTACTTATTTTTAATTTTTTCGTTCCACTTTCAAGGAATATCCATAGTCATACGTGTTAATTTGGTTGCAGCTCTTTGGGTACTTTGATAGAAATTTATTGAGATTTTGTAGTAATTTTTTTCTTAAAAATTACTACTCGATGCTTTGGAGGACATTTTAATTGGTAGATAACATAATTTTGATTTGAGACTTGAAATATTTTCTTAAATGTTCCAATTTTCTTCTTTGGTACTTGCGTTGGTGTCTAGTTTTCAAGGAAAACAAGAAGACAATGGAATATTTTTTGCATTACTGGCGATTAATATCCCAAAAAGACAATATTAAGTTTAAATCAGCATATACTTTACTCCTTCATACATATCCTACTTGAATTAAACAAAAAAATCAGTTATTTAATTGAAGTAATATATTTTACCACTAATTATTACCAATGGAAACTACCTTCACAAAATGAAACCTAAATTCGCTGGAACCTTCAATCTTCTTCCTTCCCAGAAAATCCATAAAACTTATCCACCTGCAAAATTTCATTTGGAAAAAATCATAAAAATGTATTAATTCAATTTCAAATGTTATTACCAGAAGATCTCTTTTCGGTCGACGAATATCACAACACTCGCGAACCGACCGTGAATTTAAAAGTGCCAAAAGGGCACCACAAAAAAAAGCGAAGGGAAAAAATATTTATTAGTCCTACCTAACAACCTAATCAGACTTAAAGCCCTAACCAGCCTGCCTACCCTTTTAGCGGAAAAAAAATGCAATTGTCCTGAGTCATCAAGGAAATACAAAGAAAATGGTACATAACCTTTCGTTGCGGCCAGGATTTGAACTGCATCTTAGTACCAATTGATACCCTGACCTCCGGTACCTAAACTTACGAGGGTGCATCTCAAAACCCCACAAACGGACGGGTATGAGGTCCCGAAGATGCCGCGAGAACCGCGCGCGTGTACGGAAAATACATAGAAATAATTACAATTTTATGACTCAAAACAATTGCCAAAACAACCACCCACCCCCTAGCTGAAACTCTCAAAAAAAAATGGATAAGTTTAGAAAATCATGCATCTTAGCTTGACTGATGTTTTCATCAGCAAATTCAACTCCAACTCGCCATCACAGCTACAGGTGTTCCAAGTGATCCAGAAATCGATCCAGGAGTTCCACACCATCACACACATACACTTAAACACTTAGTCATCTAAAACAAATGTTAAACTTTTTTAACAAAAATAACTATTAAACAATTAATTGTAAAAAAATAAAAGAAGTCAAACACGTCGCCATTTTATTAATAACTAATTAATTGAGTGAAGTTCGCTTCATTAGATTGTCATTTGGTTTTTGTCAACAAGCACAGCAGGAGATTTATGACTTGTTTCAAATTGTTTTTCAGCCAAAATGCATTCATTTATCGATAAAATTTACGAATTACTTTTCCAAAAGATCATAACTTAATCGTAATAAACTTTTTTCAATAATTTTCACCAAATAAAATGATAAAAACTGACCTCAAAGTTTGTCAATTTTCCTAGAATTTTCAGAGTTTTTAGTCAACAAAATCGGAAAATTCTATAATAAATCTACTAAAATCTAATTTAAATGACTTTCTATGATCATAGTTTAAATTTTCAAGAAAAAAAATTGAAAAAATCGGCTTTAAATAAAGTTTCTATATGGCTTGTTGTTAAGGGAATATGGCACCATATTTGATTGAATAATTAACAAAGAAATTTACTCACTTGACTATTAAAAATGTGTTGTAGTTATACTCTATAACTTTAACTTACACTTTACAAACTTTTTATTATGAAAAAATCAAAGAAAACTTTTTAAATTGCGAAAATTTCACGAATATCAAACTTGCAATGCAACAATCAACAACTTTGGAAAACAACTTGAACAATCAACAAAGTAACAAAGGAACAACGCTGTTCGTATCGAAATCAATAAACAACCAGGACTGTATTAATTCAAATTTCAATCAACCTTTACGTATTATTAAACGAATTATTAAAATGAAATTCATATATTTTTACAATTTATTTGAATGATAATAATTTGACAACTTAATCTTATTCTTTAAACAAATTTCTTCTTTTATGTTTAATACAAAATTACAGTACATTAAAATGCTTTCTTAATTGTGATTCAAATGAGAAATAAATCACATTTCAGGCCATTTTTTTATAAATAAATGTCATGCTGGTTTTCTACACTTTTTAAAAATCATTTCCCAACTATACAAGTAACAGATTGATTAAATGTTTCATAGAAAATCGATATAACACCGTTATAGTCGCAAAGTTTATACTTTGGGGTTGTATTTTACATATATCTAAAACAATTTCTTTATTAAACATATTTGGAGATATAAGGGCTTAAAGTTTAATGGTGGTTTATCTGATTCAAAATTGATCTTAAAGACTGACAACAAAATGTTGCTGTCACGTCAAAAGATCTTCAGATGATCTTCAGATCAATGCAATGAAAATCTTAATCCAGAAAAAGATTATAGAAAACTGTTACCAAAATTTGTCTTCCACTAAAATTCAGGAATTGCCTTCCTGGAAATGTAGCTACCCAACTTTAGAACACCGTCTTAGAAGACAAAAAATTGTTAATCTACTGGTTTGAAACAATCACAGAATCGTAATCTTTAATATTTTTGTAGAAAATAAATATGTTGAATAATGTTTAACTAGAAATGTACGATGGAACATAATAGAGGTATCTTTTTATGTATTTTGTGTGGAATAGGCCTACAAGGGGATCCACATTTAAAAAAAATGCACCTAGTACTCTTCGTCTTGAGTGGTGGTGAAAAGAGTACATATTTATGATAGACAATAAATTTCGATAAATATTAATGTTTTATTTTGTTTATTTTTCGTACGTCTTCATTTTCCACAGGCTGGATAAAATTATCTTGTGGAATTACTATTTAAGATTGAGATGCATTAATTGCTTATTGATTGCCACTGCAAAACGGAGAGGTTTAAGATAGGCAGAGATGTGATTTCGATATAAAAAAATTATAAAGTTTTTAATTATATAATCGGATTTTACTTCTGTAGGATTTCAAACAATAACCAATCGTTTTTTTGATTAGTCTTTAAGTATGCCACATATGGTACAGCATTTACCGATGCTCCAATAAAATTTAACACCAAAATCATTGGTAAAAATAAAATGGTTGGCATTTATGTATGTTTAGTTGCATATGTATTTAAGAAATAGTTAAACTTAACAAAACTTTTTACATATCTTTGTATTTATATTTACATCTACTATTTATTATTCAATTGTGATATGATCATTTGTAGTCTGGAGAAGAAAAATATTTTAAATTTACTTAAAAAAAAAAGTTGCACATTTTTCAAATGATACCTTTTTGACCATAGATTGTCTGATTCCACTATCTCTATACAATCGATTAATTGCCTTATGTTGCAAACAAATCTTATAAGAAGTTGAAACCTAAAAACCATTTAAAATTAATAATACACAACCAAATTAATTTCTCAAACATACCAATTCCACCGTACATCCTTGAGAAATTTGAATCCCAACATCTTTCACATCGATTGTCGGAAAAATCATCAACTTCAACTGTCCAAGAAATGTCGAGTCAAAAGTTAAATTTGCATTACGAAAGAATTGAATTAGTTTTATGGTTCTGCAATAAAATTTTACATTAAACATTGAATTGTTTTGCTTGGATGTTTCTTCCTCAAATACCTGGGAACATAACATGGAGCCGTATACACTGTTTTAGTTGAACTATCAATTACTTCACCCTCAATCAATACAATATCCTTGACCAATTCATTCACTTTAAAATGAGTGATTAACTTGGAAAAAGTGGGAACTAAAGCTTGTTTGGCCAATAAAAAGAAATTCCTTTCATTGTAATTCCGATATTCTGGAATTTGTCTTAAAATTGAAAGACCTAAATGCGCTGTAACACTATGCCACATTCGTGCTTCAAGCCTAAAACAGTTCAAATAATATAAATGTTTAAATTTAATAATCGTTGGTGTTCCAAAGTAAACATGACTGCAAAAATCTTTTAAAATAAATTGACAATATATCTTAAATCTCTCGACTTCTTCACATTGATTTATTTTCGGATTAGATTGAGTGATTTCCTGGATCTTTAATTTCAGTATTGCATTACATTTGGGTTTCTTTTCAACTAGAAGAATCAATCTTCTAACTCTGATAATCATCAAAAATGTTTACTTTTAAAAGTCCTGTTTATTTTGGAACATAATCAATAAAAACTATTTATCTACCCGGTTAATATGTGAGGAAATTTTGCAAAAGCCTCCCGAACGATTAACTTGGGAATTAAAAATGCGACCACATCAGTTTGGGCAGTCAATATTCCATCATATTGGCGAGATGTTAACAAACTAAACTCTCCTACTGTATTCCCAATGGCTTAAAAGTATACAAAGGATATTATCATTCAAAAATAGGAATTGATGATAAAAAAGATACCAACATAAATAGTTTTGACTGATGTTTAATAGATTCACTCCTGATAGATATTCACAAACCGGTAAAATTCCGAAATCTCGTTGAAAACGAACAGTGGCAATGTTAGGGGAAAACTGTAGTTTTACAATACCTTGAAAGAAAAACTTTGTAATTAACGATTACTGTAAAAAATTGTCGATCACCATGGAAGATTATAGCTTCATTCTTTGATAAATTTTGGTGAAATTTTATTCAAAATTATTTTTAAAACTGTAATGTATACAGTTGCGGATTTAAGTTCGATGCCGCCCTTGTTGTTCCATAGCAAAGTGGTTATCAAGATAAAACATTTTTCAACTTTTTTCCAACAATCACTTATGATTTATACTTCTTCTTTCTGGTCTTGGATCGCGGAAAACTTCAATTATATAATCGTAATCGATTTTTCGTACTAATTCAGTTTCAATAGATAATATTGCCAGGACATTAAGTAAATCTTGGCCCACACTTGCATGTTAATAACTTTCCCGTTTTTTCAGGATGCAATAAGATCATTCTTCTGAACAATTTGGTGTTGGTATTCAAAAATAGCACAAAGAATTGTCTTCTTTAGGGTAACACATCTCGAAAATTCCGTAATGCTATATATATTACAAATACTTTCGGATATCTTTAATATTGAATTTTTAAGAACATAATGTAAGAGACCTACTTCATTATACGAATACTTTCATAACGAAGATTTCTCCTTAATCGTAAGCATACTAGATTGTTTTAGATAAGTACTACGTATTTCGACTACCAAGATTCGCATAAGACGTTAAATGTTTTCACAAAAAAGAATTGAATTTAGCTCAAAGTTCTACGGTTTTTAAAAAATACCATCATGAGGATCTGTAATTTGTTCTTAATGTCCCCGGAATACCAGATTTAACAATTGAAAAATGTGATGTGATTAATTGGAAAGTAAATTCTATAAAAAATATTTATTGTACTTTACTAAAGATAATCTATACATTAGTGTGAGTCAAAAAAAACGATTATTTTTTTTTTTACAAGTGACACGGAAAAATGGGTTGCTAGACACCTTAAAAAAATTCTCACCAAGTATGAGCTCTTAATTTTAATAGGAAGATCCTCCGCATCTCAGTTTTGTATTTTTTTCTCAGTCCAATAGAAAAAAATTCATACCTCATCATTTATCGATTGTACAGAAAAATGTTCTGATAGAATTTCTTAGGAAATTTAATGCTCTACAAAAAAGGTATCTTATATTTTTTCCGTAAGCCTCGCCATTTGAAAGATATTAAGGATTTAATTTTGATTATTTTAAGACAAATTTCATTTTTGTTTATGAATTTTATAACTCGACAATAAATGACTCTTATACAATGTGCAATACAAATTTTTGTTGGAAATTAACTGCTCTATAAAAATGGTTTGTTATGTTTTGGCGATTGAATTAACCCTTGAAAAGATATGCATCATCAAACTTTCATGTGTACGAATTTTAAAAGTTTTTGATGAGATATTCGAAAAATTTCAATTTAATTTATAATTTTCATATAAATTTCATTTTTTGTCATTAAAATAAGTATTATTTGAGTTTTATTTTATTTTAAATTGAAATAAAAAACATTTTTATAACTAATTGGACATTGTTTTTCTCTAATACTGAAATATATCATAATATATGTATAATGAAAACTTTACTTTTTTTATTAATAAATATTTAACTAAGCGATAAATAATGTACAATTTATTTTTTTTAAATGGACACAAATATACTTAAGCATAAAAAAACTAACTTGAAAAATATTTTGAAGTTTCTCAGTTGATAAAAACTAAAATTAGTGTAAATTTTCTCAAAAATTATAAATTAAATTGAAATTTTTCGAATATCTAATCAAAAACTTTTAAAACCCGTACACATGAAAGTTTGATGATGAATATCTTTTGAACGGTTAATTTAATCGCCAAAACATAAGAAACCTTTTTTATAGAACAGTTAATTTCCAACAAAAATTTGTATTGCGCATTGTATAAGAGTCATTTATTGTCGAGTTATAAAATTCATAAACAAAAATTAAATTTGTCTTAAAATAATCAAAATTAAATCCTTAATATCTTTCAAATGGTGAGGCTTACGGAAAAAATATAGAATACCTTTTTTGTAGAGCATTAAATTTCCTAAAAAATTCTTTCAGAACTTTTTTCTGTACAATCGATAAATGATGCGATATGAATTTTTTTCTATTGGACTGAGAAATAATACAAAACTGCGATGCGGAGGATCTTCCTATTAAAATTAAGAGCTCATACTTGGTGAGAATTTTTTTAAGGTGTCTAGCAACCCATTTTTCCGTGTCACTTGTAAAAAAAAATAATCGATTTTTTTGACCCCCCCTAATCAGTAATCAGTCGAAAATCCAGGATTTTGGTAATCGTTTTAAGTTTATACAATCTGGAAAATTGTCATTTTATAAGTTACAAAAAACGACTTTTTCTTTGGAAAACTTAAGAATAAGACGTGGAAGAAGTTAATGGCTTTAACATCCTTCCAATATACGCCAAAACTCAACATTAATACCATAAATGCATTGAATTAATTTTATAAGAAAACAATGCAAATATCTTTTTTGCTACGTTTTCCATCCCAATTCCAATTTTAAAGTTTCTATTTTCTAAACTGACAATTTCAGACCTCAAAAAAAATTCTCAATCTTATATAACCAGATTTTTTTGACCCACACTATTTGACACACATTCATAGTGAAATCAAATTTTTGAATTTAAACTGTCCGTGAATTCTTCGCCTTTAAAATTTTGCAGCTCCTTAAAATCGTGCCGCCCTAGGCCCAGGTTTCACGGGCCTAGGCGTTAATGTACAGCGGAAAATCGCATTTCCTTTTTCTACCCTGTTTTCATTGACTTAAAAATTGTTTATTTTGGGATGAGGACATTTTTTTATTGAGGCCAAAAGTCTCGGTCGTGTTTTAAACCCAATCCCGACAAAATTTTTTAAAAATGCAGCTGTAATCCTTTATGGATGTTTCAATAGTTTCAAAAAATATTTACCAGATATAATGATATAGATTCCTCCAATAAAATATCCTTCTTGTACAATTGTATCGCCCGACGTAAAGCGTTTAATGTATGCATTTGAATACAAAAACATCACCAAATCCGGATTGTCACTCATCCAAGGAACATTCTATAAAACCAATACAAACCATAAGAATCCAATTTAGTTTATTCTTACAATTCGTTAACTTTAAACAAATCAAATTTCGAAGATGGAGCCACTGCTTGAACCACTGAAATGGCTCGGGCTGTATTATTGGTCAAAATCTTTCGCAAAAGACAAATTTCCCATTCACTTAACCATCCATTCGATTGGAAATCCCGAATCGACCAAGCAATTTGCTTTAGAGTGGCACTCAAAATTTGCCGTAGTTTAAATGTTGACCCGACCCACGGTTGGATTTGTTCAGCCAAAGCCATGTCGGAAGTCAGTAAAATTTCCTCCAGTTCCACTTCTTTTTTCAATTGATTCACAATGTAATCGTTGTCCGATATTAGTTCAATCAAGTCGAGGACGTCCTTTCCAGATGTTACATACGCCTGGAATATTGTACCATAAATCAGATTTAGTTGGTGGGTTTTAAAGGGAAAACATTCCCTTACCTTGGCTATTTCATATTTGATGATTTCCCCCTTGGTCAGTCGAACATCTATCAAATAAATAAGACTTTGGAAATCAAAGATTTGAAATAAGGCATGAAATAAGTGCACTAGTCGTAACAAATTGAGAAATTCAAAAGCTGCACTGTGAAAAAATAAGGGTGGAATTGAAATAATGTAAAAGGAAAAATCGAAACAATCCCAAAATGAATGACTTAGTTTTTGCATCGTTGACATAGTATCACCAGCCCAGAAATAGTTAAACTAAAAAAAAAATAAGTAAATTTTAATAAGAGGGATTTTCATCACAAGGTTGTGCTTTTAATTATGGAAATTTTTTTAATTTTAAATTCTCTTTTCCCAAAACAAATAGTTTCTGTCTTTTCTTTCGGGAAAAGCTCTCCCGTCCCATAAAAGCTCATTATATGAAAGTCTTTAAAAGAAATAAAATACACTTCAAGTCTTCTCCACAATTCATCAACTTGGGTAACTTTTACACCTTTTTTTGATACAAGTAGCAGATTTTTATGTCCCGAATTTCTTAAAATATAATTCCATTGACAACACTTACAATTATAATTTGTTCAAACGAATAAAACAACGTTAAGATCAGCCGAAGATAAAAATCAAAGTGGAAGGCATTGGATTTTCTAATATTGTGATAATAAAAATACAAAGCCACCAAAACGGGATACAACAGCTGGCATATAATCACCGAAATCTCGTAGATCACATTGTTGGCAACGGCGAATAAAAATCGACGATAATTCCGTGAAAATGTTACACTTTTGTGAATCTTTTCGTTTTGAGAGACGTGCAAGAAAAAATTACGAGCTTTCGAACGAAAAGTCTGAAAAAAAATAGTTTATGCTAGTTTATTTTAGTTTTATTTTACAGATAAATATTTACCGGAAGTTGCCAGTTTCTGAAGAGTTCATTGATTGGAATTTTCAAGCTGGTTTCCTTCATTGCCATGTCAATGGCTTTATTTAACAATGTCAGAGTGTTTTTGGAAATCAGGCCAGATTCAAAAAGGCGTCGAAAGATTATACGTCGATACTTTAAGATCTGGAATCTTGCTTCCCTAAAAATCACTGTTGTTACTGGAGGACAAATAGCTGGTGGGGAATTAAGAGGATTAATTGATCATTGATCAGTGCTTTAAAAGTGTTTAAGCTGGTTGAGGTCTGAAATTGTCAGTTTAGAAAGTAGAAACTTTAAAATTGGAATTGGGATGGATTAATTAATTATTCATTGCATTTATAGTATTAATATTGAGTTTTGGCGTATATTGGAAGGATTGTAGTCATCAACTTCTTCCACGTCTTGTGGAAAACTACTTTTCCCAAAGAAAAAGTATTTTTTTGTCGTATCTATTATTATAAAGAGGAAATATTTGATTGTTTGTTTGCTTTAAATAGGCTCCGAAACTACTTGACCGATTTGAAAAATTCTTTCACTGTTAGAAAGCTACACTATTTCCGGTGAACATAAGCTATAGTAAATTTTCACTTTATTAAATGTGTTTTTTTTAAAGTCGACAAAATAATGTTTTCAGGTATGATAATGTTTTTCGTTAAAAGAAATAAGAGAAATAAAAATTTTCAAATACCAGTACAAATAGCAAATCTGAAAAGAAAATATAATCTACATCTACGTTACGCAGACGAAGTCGCGGGGATCAGCTATATTGTATATACTAGTATTGTATATACTATTGTATATTTGAAATTTCGATTGTTTATTAGACGTTATACCGTACAAACTTTGCCACCATTTTTCACTCTTTTAGAGGAGGAATTATCAAAAAACCCTTTCTTATTATATATCTGCATCGTATAAGAAAAGTTTTTCCAAATTTCATCGACACAAATATGCATTTATATTGGAAAATACAATGTAAAACGAAAAAAATTATGACCTTTATTTTGATTATCATGACTAAAAAGCAATTCGATATCGCACATTTTGATGTGGTACATACAAAATTGTTGGAAATAGGAAGCGTAGAAGGAAATTGGAATATTTTATTTATTTTCAATAACAATAATTGATTTTCAAATTTTTCTAAATACCGAAGAAAAGTTGGTTTGGAATATTTAATTTTTTGATTGATAATGATATATATATGACAAAAAATTGCTCCAGATCACAATCATTGGTTCATAAAAATTAGATTTTAAAAAAGTTTGATTGTTGGAAAATAAACAAAAATTAAAAACTGCCTCTTTGGTATTTGGTATAAGTACCTACTATCTAAACTTTCATACTAATTAAGTGAAATGACGTTATTTAAAATGCTGTAGTTAAAATGATATAACAAAAACAGAAACTTATTATCAATTAATTATTTATTTATTAATTACACTTATTAAATTCAAAATTTCGATTGTTGATTAACTTAACATTTTCTCATACAAACTTAGTCACCCCTTTACTCTTTTAGGGTAGGAATTTTAAAAAAAAATCTTATCAAATGTCTACTTCTTATAGGGAATACATCGAATATTAAAATTTCATCAGTCAGAGGGGATATATAAAAACAGGATTTTTGTATGCACGGGTTTAAAAACGTATTTACTTAAAGTTTTATTACTATTATTATTATTATTACTGCTACTACTATTACTTTTTTTTGTTAATATTTCAATATTGAGCAACTACAAGGGTCTATTTACAACAATTTTGTAAAAATAAAAATTAAAAAAAAAGTTAACTGTAAGATTCGAACCCACGTCCTTATAATTAGGAGCACCAGAATGACAAATGACCGATACGTAAGCGATTACGCTATTTACATCAAATAAGTGTTTGTGATATATAAAGGTTTACATCTCAAAGAGGCAATTTTTTAAACTTTAAATTGAATTTACTGTGCTTTTTATCAGTTCAACCTAAAATAATTTTACAGATTATTTTCTAACTTTTAATTACCTTTCCAATGATATATAACTCATTTGTCTGAAGCAAAAATTTATGTTTTCATCCCTAGGGAATACCATCCCTTAATATTTTTTTGGAATGATAAGTAGCCTATAGTCTGTGGGAAATTGTGTTGTATCTTAATACCAAATTTCATTAAATTCGGTTGTTCCGTTCTTTAGTTAAATCGGGACACACAGACAGACAAAAATTTTAAAAATGTTAAATTTGGAATAAGGGCCTCTTGAAACAAATATTTACCCTAAAATTGGGTTCAAAATCGAAATGTACAGACAGACGTAAGAATTTTATATATTAGTATAGATATACAAAAAATTCAAGTATATTCTCAATTGGTGATATGAAATAACATAGTTAAAACTTGAAGGCCAAAATGAAAGAATGGCAGCTTTAAATATGTCGTTTAAGGAATTTGAACCGGTTTGAGGTATTTATTATTTGTTGTCAATTATAAATACATTAACACCTTTTTCCGATTCCATAAATTACACCCTTGAATCTGCATTTTTCTCATTACCATAATATTTATTATCACAAGTTGAGAACAGGTAAAATTCTTTCCAATTTCACACCTGATTGGAATTTATTCGGTTTTGCTCACAATAATGGTCATTATGGAGCAAAGGTCAAAAAAATTGTACTTTCATATTTGTCTACCTGAATTCTACCGTATGATTGAAGAACAAGTTAATCGAATTCGATAATATTATGTTTTCAGTTACATCTTTGTGTTTCACCAAAAAAAAAAGAGTATAAAGGTCACAAACAAGTCCAATTTAAATAGTTGTACAAAAATGTGTATTGCGCATTGTATAAGAGTCATTTATTGTCGAGTTATAAAATCCATTAACAAAAATGATATTTGTCTTAAAATAATCAAAATTAAAACCTTAATATCTTTCAAATGGTGAGGCTTACGGAAAAAATATACGATACCTTTTTTGTAGAGCATTAAATTTCCTAAGAAATTCTTTCAGAACATTTTTCTGTACAATCGATACATGATGAGGTATGATTTTTTTTCTATTGGACTGAGAAAAAAATACAAAACTGCGATGCGCAGGATCTTCCTATTAAAATTAAGAACTCATACTTGGTGAGAATTTTTTTACGGTGTCTAGCAACCTATTTTTTCGTGTCACTTGTAAAAAAAAAAATCAATTTTTTTGACCAACCCTAATCAATAATCAGTCGAAAATCCAGGATTTTGGTAATCGTTTTAAGTTTATACAGTCTGGAAAATTGTCATTTTATAAGTTACTAGCTGATCCCCGCAACTTCGGCCCACACTATTACTGATGCTTTATATTCCAAACCGTATGCTTTATATGTTATACCTCAACATTTCATTTAATTCTGCCGTGTTTGGAATTTCACGAATTTCTTTTTCACATTCTGGACAATCTTTCGTCTTAAATTCCGTGTTAAAAGAATGAGCCGAAATGGTTTTTTGTCCTCGAAACGGATTCAAAAGTTTTGTCTTCGACGTAATCAAATTCCAATTGGCGCCTGCTAGAAATCTTCACGGAAAACAATTAGTGAAATTCAATGAGAAGGAAAAGTTGAACTTACCTATTCTGTTTCAAATTGGACAGAAATATTTTATTTTGCTGCATAATCTTTGCAATCGCTTTGGCCGTGCTGTTTTTGTCCTCATTGGATATCGTTTTAATTCCCATTATGTTCATCAGGCTGGAGGTGGTTGTTCCATTGATTAGTAGCAAAAGTATTTCGATGCTGATTAGAGTGAAGGAGCTTGAGTGGGAGTCGAGATCTTTGGTGAGAAAAATTATCGTTAGTAACGGGGTGTTTCCTCCGGAACAGGTCCAGATCGCGAGGACAGCATTGTTCCAGGTGAGACCATAGCCGGTGCGGGATAGTAAGGGGGATAGTAAGATGAAAATGAATGCCCGAGTACAGGTAACGGCTACGTAAAGGACGATGGTCAATAAAGAAAATTGGGCTTTTATGTACGAGGGGAAATTTACTCCGAGATGGATTCCAATTATTAGACTTAGAATTCCGTGCACATTGAAAAAGATTGTTCCAACCAGTTTGCGTAGGTTTGCTTGTTGGATTTGAGGCATTCGATGGCGGTTGGTTGCAATAAATAGGGCAACAATTGTCAAAGAAATCACCCCACAAAAAGTCAAAAATTCCGACGACAAAATAAGGATTTGAATTGCAGCAATATACATGATGACATGACAAGTTTTCACATCATTCGATGTCTGATTAATCAGCAATTTTGTGACAAACCCCACACCGATTCCCACTGATATTTCATACAGCATATAGTTAGTTGTGAACAGAAGTTTTAAAATATTTTGTACATTTCTTTCATCTTCTGGAAGATGTAACCAAATACTGTGAAACAGGATTTCTATGCCTAAACTGCACAGCATTTCTCCTTCCAACAATGTGCAGACGTACAAAGGAAATCCTCGACGTCGCAACATATAAATTAAGTCAATCGGAAAGACCACAATCGCACATAACGACAGGCAAAATGCCTCGCGAAAACGAATGTCCAAAGTGGCCACCACAATGTATCCAAATATCAACGACGCAATAATTCCACCGATCACACCCAAAATCAAAATCTGACCCCAACTTTTCGAAAACACGTACATGTCCATTTCAAAGGACAAGTAGAACAGGGTCGCTGAATAGACAAAATATAAAGTTGGGGCTTGAACTTCGTTTTTTGTCAAATAAATGCCAACGTAGTCGTCAAATAAGTGGGTCCCACCCAATAATATTCCGATAATGTACTGGATTAGTCGATAAGAAATTGGCAAATTAAATTTCGCTACGATGAAATTTACAATGATGTTGATGCCCATGAAAATGGGCAACATATGAATGGTTAAAGAATTCGTCAGTGGAGTGTTCAACATTGTTTTAAGTATTTGCACTTAATTTTGGCTGATCAGTTATAGAAAATCAACAATCATGGATTTTCATGGTGACCGGAAAAAATAATTTCGAAATTTTTGATTTGTCCTTTTGAAAAATTACAAATAAATGAAAGTTATGAGTTCTTTAATCCTAAGTCCATCTTAAGAGTATATGAGAGATAAACAATTTCATTACAGCTTCATGTTTTAAACAAATTCTTGAAAAATTTAATTTAAAATAATCCTGCATCTTTTGGTCCCAAAAAAACAGTCAACCAAAAAGCAATGATCTATTTTTTTTGATCTATTTTTGAGGTAAAAAACACCGGAGAACAGATTCGATTCTTTGATTATAGTTTCTTTGATAAAAGTTTTAAAATATATTTTATACAAATCAATTTCAATAGGGCAATGGTACTTTAAAAAAAATATATTTTCAAAAGATTGGCAAAGAAAATATCATTTGGACAATTTTGATTGTTTTATGGCATTAGAAGGGGTCCCTAGTTGGACAGTTATGACCGTTTTGACAATAGATAATTTAAAAATTTATCAACTAAATATCTATTATAACTTCTTTGATAAAAGTTTCAAAATATATTTTAAACAAATCAATTTCAAGTCTTGTAAAACTATTTTAAAGGCTTCCTGCCTTTGGTATAATTTTTAAAATCAGGAAAGTCCCACTTTATTATAAATCTTTCCCGATTCCCAAAGTACAAAATTTAAACAATCATTATTTGAAAATTCATCAGAAAACACCAATTTTCGTGTGGAAAACCTCTTAAAGAATATTTAATTCTGTTGTTTTAATAAAAAACGGAAAAACTTACTTTCTTAAAAGAAAATTGCAGTATAAAATAAAAACTAGGAAAATTATTGTTAAAACTGTATGATATTATGCAATAGTGACCGATTAAATATAAATTAAACAATCAACAATTAATAAACGGTTATGTAATTCCAATTTCAAAAAAATGCATTGTTAGAAATGTGTTCAAATTAAAGCATTACAATTATTATTTTACAAATCTTTCAAAGTGTAATTATTATACAAAATATAAAATTAAGTGTTCAAACTTTAAACTCTTTAAACCATTATTTATAAATAAGTTTTCGAAAAAAAAAATCTTAATACAATTTTTTAAAAATCGGTTTAGTTATCTTTATTATCGGTAGTAAAGTGATTAAAATTTTCACTCATTAAGGGTTTTTCAAGGATTTTCTTTAAATTTTTGGGTTAAACGTCGGTTTATTCATTGATTATTTCAAAGATAACAATACATTGATTTTAGTTCTCTTCGGTGATTCTTTTTCAAATTTGAACTTTCAATGATTTCCATTAATTTCCGGTAAAAGTCAGCGAGGATCAGAACCTTTATGGTTCAATTTATTTGCGAAAATTCAATCAAAATTCACAGATATTTTAATAAAATTGGCTCATTTCCCTTTTAAGAACGTTAATGCATGGTAACTGATGGTAACGATGCATTTTTTACTTTAATTCACGAATAAATTGGGTAATATTGGTTTGGATCCACGCTAACATACCTGATCCATAGGAAAACCAACTTTTTCAGAGTTTGTGCTTTTTTTTCAATGGAAAATCACTAAGAGATTCATTAAAAGATTTCCCACAATTAATTTCGCTACGTTTTTCTAAAAACAAATCACAATACAGTGCAGTGCATAAAAAAATTCAAGTAATATTTCGATGATTTTGATGGTTCTCTTCCAAAGCTTCTTAATTATTTATATCCTCTCTTTTTTAATAGATAATTGGCATTTAAATTGTATTATAAAGAATCATATTAGTGCCTGAAGAAATGGGGAAACCGATGAAACATATAATACATAAATAAAAAGAGAATATAAATAAAAAATTCAAGTTTAAAGAACAACATTTATAATGGGATTTGATTAATAAAAATTACAATTTTCATGGAAAAATGAACTGAAATATCAAATTTGTAAGGTGAATATTGGAAAAAGTAAAGTTTACGTGGAGGAAATGATATGTTTGCGGGTTTTTCTTGGAAAATCTATAAGACTAATCTCTTGTAAAAGCAGATGGTTTTATAGTTTTTCTAGGAATGAGCAAATGTTTAAACTTTATTTTCAAATGCTTTCCTTTTAAAACTTTATAGTTGAAATATTTCAAAAATCTTCAAAATTCCAATCATCTTCATACCACTCAAACTTCAATGTTAATAGTGATCACAACCATGAAAATTAGTCAATTATTCCAAACCTTGTTACCAATTGATGGAGCATAGTTTTAAAATAGTGGCTTATCAATATAATCACAAATAAAGATAAGAGATACAATTTTGCACACAAATATATGCACATTGTACTTGTTGAAGCAATTAAAGAATTGGCATTGCATACTTTTGTATGCAATTACAGTGGAAATAATTGTTCGTTGTGAATTAGTCATTGTAGCAAATTCAAAGTATTTTAAACTACTGATAAGTTCTCTAACTGAAAAGTATAAATTCGGACGCATTTAAAGGGAAAGTTTTTGCTTGAATATTACAAGTTTTCCGCGATGGATCAGTACAAAATTAACGATTTTATTAATATTATCGATGATGATTTATCAAGTGGAGAATTGTTACAGAAAATTATCAAAACAGGTGTTGATGAAAGCTTTTCGGTGTGCAATCTTTCGGTTTTGATAGAGCACCACATGCACTTTAAAAAAGCAATGCCCAAAGTGGAAAGTTATTATGGTAAGTTTTTATTTCAATGGCAAAATTGGGTAATTTATGGAAGTGGAAGTGATACAATACAATTAAACGGTTTTTAACATGGATAAAATGGAAAAAACTACTTGATGACCACTGATGAAGATTGCTTGGCAATCGAAATACGTATCTGGGCAATACGTCACGAATATTTTTGTTTGAACTTCTGTTCAAGTTTATGTTAATAAATTGGACTGCAATATATTTTATATATTGTATACACAATGAATAAAAGATTTGTTTTGAAGAATATGTTATAAGAAAACGGTAGTAGGAAGTAGGAAAATGAAAAATATTTAAAATAACAGAAATACCAAAGGGAATTTTTGTAAACCAAAAAAATAAATCATTTGGATAAAGAACAAGATCTGTCATCGTGAAGAATGAATTTAACTTATTTTAAGTTCTGGAGATTGTTTTTCGGATATGCTCCAGAGAAAGTAATGAATAAGAAGTAATTGGGGGATTAATTTGGAGTATTATTAATTACATGATAGTTTTCTAGTGGCATCATTTCATTTTCTATAAATTACTCATGTTTATTGATAAAAACTGATACAAATGCATCATAATTTACCACATTATCTTTTTAGCGGTGAAATGCAATCCTGACAAACAAATCCTGACAATATTTGCAGCGATGGGTTTGAGTTTTGATTGTGCATCCCTTGGAGAAATTCAAACGATCCTAAATCTCGGCGTTGATCCAAAAAAAATTGTTTTTGCTCTTCCCACAAAACCGCTTTCGCATTTACGCTACGCAACCGAAAAAAACGTCCATCTAATGTCCTTCGACCATGAATGTGAACTGGAGAAAATCAAAAAGATCAATCCAAACGCAGAACTATTGTTGCGAATACGAGCCGACGCCGAAAAAGCTATGATTACATTTGGGAAAAAATTCGGATGCGATGCCGAATTGGATGCTCCACGAATTCTGCAAATTGCTTTTGAAATGGGACTAAATGTGGTTGGAGTGTGCTTTAATGTGGGCACAAGTTGTATGGAACCCGAGGCATTCTACAAAGGAATTGCCAAATCTCGAGCGGTTTTCGATCTTGGAAAAACCATTGGTTTTCAAATGAATATCGTGGATATTGGCGGTGGTTTTCCCTACGAAAATATCACATCAATCGATCCAATTGCCAAATTGGTGAATGCTGCCATCGAGGATTTCTTTCCTGCCGGAAAATTTGAAAATCTTCGTATCATTGCAGAACCGGGTCGATATTATGTCACTCCTGTACTAACAATCGCAAATCAAATTCATACGGTGAAATCTTCCGTGGATAAATTCAACAGTCCATACTTTTCGTATTATATCTCCGATGGCATTTATGGCAGCTTTCTTTTTGTGGCCATGAATAAAGGAAGTATTGCCCCATATACTTTAAAGGTAATTTTTTTTTATAGATAAATAAAAAATATTGATCTTGCATCTTTTAGGGAAGCAATACGGAAATGTATCCTTGTACTATTTATGGACCGACTTGCGATGGAACTGATCTACTTATTTCCAATTATGCTCTGCCCAAATTGAAAATGAATGACTGGATCATTTTTGGTAATTTAGGAGCATATTCGACCGCAGCAAAAACCAATTTTAATGGGTTTTCGATTGCACCATGCATTTACGTTTGTAAACAATCAACAGCCAAACAATTTTTGGAAATTGAATCCCTGAAAAATCTTTTTGTCGATCGAAGAAACTTATAACTACGTAATATCATCACAAATCGTTTTATAAATATTCAATAAATATTGCTTCTATTTAAATAAAGTATTAGATTAACATTTTTGCTTGATTTAAAATATCTTTTAATACATTTGAGGAAGATTTTTGCTTCTACAGTTATAAAATTTAATTATTACTTGAAAACTATTTACGAGGAATATTTATTACATGGAATATATTTAAAAAATACATTTATTTTATAATTATTTTAAGCACTTTGTTCCAAAGATACAAAGTTTTAATTTATACTGCCCGATGAAAAAATGTGACAAAAATTGTATTCAACAAGCCCCAGATTATGTTGAAACCGCTGCTGAAATATTATTCATATTTTTATTTACAATTTATCATATTTAGTAGAAAATTAAATGATCTACCAAAAAGATCTCAAAGAATTGCACTGATTTTCCTCCTCCAAAGCTTTGGTGCGATTATTCATTAAATTTTCTCCAACATTTCCGTTTTCTTCTACCTAAATTCTTAGTTCGATCGTTGGCTAGGAAATTGTAATTAATTATTTTAAGCTCTATATCCAATTATTCGTAAATCTTCGAGATCTTCATAATTTCCTTCCCCGGAATAACTTATGACGAAAAAATTTAGTTTATAAGTTAGATTAACTTCAACTAAAACCGGAGCAAAAGTTAGAGAAAATTCTTGTTTCCGAAGAAGGATAGTTTACAACTAATTGGATACAGAGCTTAAAATAATTAATTTCAATTTCCTAGTCAACAATCGAACTAAGAATTTAAGTAGAGGAAAACGAAAAAAGCTTCTCCAAAGCTTTGGAAAAAAATCATTGCATTTCTTTGACATCTTTTTTGTAGATCTTTAATTTTCTACAAATAGTTATATTGGAATGAAATTAATGTTGTGTGTTAATAATTAATAGTTGACTAGGAAATTGCAATTAATTATTTTAAGCTCTGTATCCCATTATTTGTAAACTATCCTTCTTCGGAAACAAGAATTTTCTCTAACTTTTGCTCCGGTTTTAGTTGAAGTTAATCTAACTTATAAACTAAATTTTTCCGTCATAAGTTATTCCGGGGAAGGACATTATGAAGATCTCGAAGATTTACGAATAATTGGATATAGAGCTTAAAATAATTAATTGCAATTTCCTAGCCAACGATTGAACTAAGAATGTAGGTAGAAGAAAACGGAAATGTTGGAGAAATTTTAATGAATAATCGCACCAAAGCTTTGAAGGAGGAAAATCATTGCAATTCTTTGAGATTTTTTTGGTAGATCATTTAATTTTCTACTAAATATGATAAATTGTAAAAAAAAATATGAATTATAAAATTCAAGAATTTTCTCTAACTTTTACTCCGGCGTCAGTTGAAGTTAATCTAATTTATAAACCAAATTTTTTCGTCAGTTATTCAGGGAAGGAAATTATGAAGATCTCGAAGATGCTGAACAATTCCCAAACGTTACTATCTTTTCCAATAAATATCGAAATTTCTTCGTCGAAATGTCACAGAACTTTTGAAATAGAATGCAATTTTCATGTATCCCGAAGTAAATACAAAAGAAGTTGTTTTTCACATTTAATATCTCATTTTATGAAAATATTTATTTTCCTATCATTTCTTATTATAAGATAAAGTTTTTTACTTGGTTTAAAATATCTTATAGTACATTTGGGGAAAATTTTTGCTTTTACAGTTATAAAATTTATAGTTTTAATATCAACAATTCTAGTTATAAAACTTAATTATTACTTGAAAACTATTTACGAGGAATATTTATTTCTTAGATGCCCTACAGAATATATAAAATATATCCCAAAATTAAAATTAGTTTGTAAAAACATTTCGTATCATTTTAATATATTTAAAAAGTACAATTATTTTAAGCACTTTGTTCCAAAAATACACAGTTTTAATTTATAATGCCGATGAAAAAATGTGACGAAAATTGTATTCAACAAGCCCCAGATTATGTTGAAACCGCTGCTGAAATATTATTCATATTTTTTTTTTACAATTTATCATATTTAGTAGAAAATTAAATGATCTATCAAAAAGATCTCAAAGAATTGCAATGATTTTTCTCCACAGCTTTGGAGAAGCTTTTTTCGTTTTTTTCTACCTAAATTCTTAGTTCAATCGTTGATTAGGAAATTGCAATTAATTATTTTAAGCTCTGTATCCAATTATTTGTAAACTATTCTTCTTCGGAAACAAGAATTTTCTCTAACTTTTGCTCCGGCTTCAGTTGAAGTTAATCTAACTTGTAAACGAAATTTTTTCCTCATAAGTTATTCCGGGGAAGGAAATGATGAAGATCTCGAAGATGCTAAACAATCTTTTCCACTAAATATCGAAATTTCATTTGAAGTAGAATGCAATTTTTATATATCCCGAAGTAAATACAAAAGAAGTTGTTTTTCGCGTTTAATATCTCATTTTATGAAAATATTTATTTTTCTATCATTTTTTTCTTTTTAATTAGGTAGTAAATATTTTTCATTGAATAAACAACATTTAATTAATTCCTCTTTAAATTTGTTTTATCTAAGATAAATTTTTATCACAAAGACTGTAAATTGCAGCTCTTTTAAAGTATTTACTCAATGCGATTGCATTATTTGTACCTCTATGCACTTAATTGGTATCAGTGATAATATATATCTATTTAAATTAATTATTTTTTGCAGAAAAACAAATATTATCGTGGAAATTTTATAGAAAATTATTCATACTTAGACGTCCTATAAAAAATTAAGTATAAACTATTTCCTAGTCAAGGAAATTTGAAAATTTGTGTTGTTAGTCAAGCATTTGTAAAATGTTTCCAATATAATTTACCTTGAAATATTAACGTTATTACTTCTAATGTAAATATTTTAATATATTTCCAATAATTTTGTAGTAAAAGATGCATAGTTTCTTTAATCTTTCTCCGCCACTGAATCTCCGTCTTAAATTCTAATGATTTATGAACAATAAACCGGTGCATTACCATTTTATCATTCACCTCAGTTTTACTCAGATATGCACTACAGTTTTACAACAAAAATTATTCAATTTTTAGTGTCCAAACCACAATGAATATACCAAATCAAATCAATATAATTGACGATCATATTTCTTCGGATGATTTACTAAAAGTTATATCCAATTCCCTTCTAACGATGGTGGATTCATTTTTCATTTTGGATGTACGAATTTTGCTTCACCAACACTTCAACTTTGAACGTTTGATGCCCCGAGTGAAACCATTCTACGGTAGAATTTTCTGACTACAAAATAATATTTTATTTAATTTGTATATTTTCAGCAATAAAATGCAATCCAAACGAAACTATTCTCGCAATACTTGCAGCTATGGGAGTCAACTTCGATTGTGCATCAAAACGGGAAATCCAAACGATTTTAAATCTCGGAGTTTCACCTGATCGAATCATATATGCCAACCCAACAAAACTCATTTCCCACATTAAATTTGCCCAAGAAAAATACGTAAACTTAATGACTTTCGATCATGAAAATGAGCTGTATAAAATCAAAAAGTACCACCCGAATGCAAAAGTTTTATTGCGAATTCGTAGCGATTCTAAAGTGGCGACAGCCACTTTTGGTCACAAATATGGATGTCAAGTCTCTCGAGATGTTTCCCGAATTTTAGGAGTCGCCAAAACGTTGAATATTGCAGTGGTGGGAATATGTTTTCATGTGGGATCCAATTGCCAAGACACGGATGCCTACTACCAAGCAATATCCAAAGCTCGGAAAGCTTTCAATTGTGCCAAAGAGTTGGGATTTGAAATGAACATTTTGGACATTGGCGGTGGTTTTCCCTATAATAAATCGATTACCATTGAACAAATTGCTGAATCGGTCAATTCGGGATTAAAAGAATTCTTTCCGGACAGCGAAAATGTTACAGTTATCGCCGAACCGGGTCGATATTATGTATCTCCGGTATTGACACTTGGAACACGAATTTGCTCACATAAACCAAATCTGGATGACAACACTTACGCGTATTACATCGGTGATGGAATATTTGGCAATTTTATGGGAATAACTTTTCAAGACATGGAAAATGTTACGCCTTTAATTTTTAAGGTTTAATTTCCAATTTGGTAGTAATAACTCATCAATTATTATAACTACTTTCCAGAATTTCGATGATACCCAATTGTATCCGTCTAGTATTTGGGGTCCAACTTGTGATGGTGCAGATTTAGTATTATCAAATTATTTACTTCCGAAATTGGAGTTGCACGATTGGGTGTTCTTTCATAATATGGGAGCATATTCTTTATCACTTAGAACTGATTTTAATAACTTCGATAGTCCTCCGATTATAGCAGTGGCAGATGAAAAAGTTAAAAAACATTTATTAAGTCCCAATGTGTCGAAAGATTGTTTTGAAGGTATCCAATTTAACAAAAAATCTTTCTAATTTATAAAGTGATTTTTTTTTTTTGGCTTTTAGATAATGGAATTAAGCATATTGTGCACTCTTTAAACTCTACAGTCCCATTACAATAATTGTGAATATTTCTAAAGCATTTGGTAGAAAGTATTGAAGATAAATATGAAATTTTCTTTGATAAAACCTAATACAAACTATGTAATTTTTTTGATTAACTATAAACTTTATTCTTCGTATATTTGCTCAACTAAAACACAAGATCCAGGTCTCATTTACAATGCAATGCCAAATCATAGAGAAATTCAACAAAGATCAACATTATCTTTTTTGGGACTCAAATAAAATGTTAACACTTGTCAATATTTGCAATTAATGTTTCTATTAGTTTCATTAGAATCATGCAAATACGAAAATATATTAATATTGCATTTCTTACTTTCCGTAAGGATAAACTTTCAAGAATTGGAAGACGTGGAAGACTTTCAAAACGCAAACTTGAGTTCCGGAAAGTACATAAATAACATTATACATTTGATAAAATTTTTAGTCATGTACCTATTTTTTTCAGTACATCTTCCTTTGTCCAATTTTATTGCTTCCTCCTCTTCATAATAAACAGTCATTGAATTACAAAAAAAAAATATAGGCAACCAAATTTGCTTCGCAAATTTGTGTATTTGTTTTTGGTTTTTAATGCAATTGTATTGTTTTTTAAGTATCCAAATATGATTAAATAAGAGAGGGTAATGCTCCCCCTCATTTCGGTTGCATTAGCATAAAAATACAGTGGTTGTAAAGTAATAGTAATTAGTCTACCACCTTCTTAGGGTGGGTCAAAAAAATTAATTATTTTTTTTTACAAGTGACACGGAAAAATGGGTTGCTAGACACCTTAAAAAAATTCTCACCAAGTATGAGCTCTTAGTTTTAATAGGAAGATCCTCCGCATCGCAGTTTTGTATTTTTTTCTCAGTCCAATAGAAAAAAATTCATACCTCATCATTTATCGATTGTACAGAAAAATGTTCTGAAAGAATTTTTTAGGAAATTTAATGCTCTACAAAATAGGTATTCTATATTTTTTCCGTAAGCCTCACCATTTGAAAGATATTAAGGATTTAATTTTGATTATTTTAAGATCAATTTCATTTTTGTTTATGAATTTTATAACTCGACAATAAATGACTCTTATACAATACGCAATACAAATTTTTGTTGGAAATTAACTGCTCTATAAAAATAGTGTCTTATGTTTTGGCGATTAAATTGACCGTTCAAAAGATATTCATCGTCGAACTTTCATGTGTACGGGTTTTAAAAGTTTTTAATGAGATATTCGAAAAATTTCAATTTAATTTATAATTTTCATATAAATTTCATTTTTTGTCATTAATATAAGTATTATTTGAGTTTTATTTTATTTTAAACTGAAATAAAAAACATTTTTATAACTAATTGGACATTTTTTTTTCTCTAATACTGAAATATATTATAATATATGTATAATGAAAACTTTACTTTTTTTATTAATAAATATTTAACTAAATGATAAATAATGTACAATTTGTGTATACAATATATAAAATATATTGCAGTCCAATTTATGTAGTATAATTTAACATAATAATATACAAATTTAATATAATAATATACAAATTTAATATAACAATATATAAACTTAATATAATAATATATAAAAAACATACCACCAACATAAATTTGAACAGAAGTGCAAACAAAAATATTCGTGACGTATTACCCAGATACGTATTTCGATTGCCAAGCAATCTTCATCAGTGGTCATCAAGTAGTCTGGATCACTCTATGTGGTGAATCATCACATGAATTCACCACATGAATCATCACATAGCAGTTACGAAGTGGTCCAGACTATTTGATGACCACTGATGAAGATTGCTTGGCAATCGAAATACGTATCTGGGTAATACGTCACGAATATTTTTGTTTGCACTTCTGTTCAAATTTATGTTGGTGGTATGATTTATATATATTATTATATTAAGTTTATATATTATTATATTAAATTTGTATATTATTATATTAAATTTGTATATATTTTTATGTTAAATTATACTACATAAATAGGACTGCAATATATTTTATATATTGTATACACAGTATATCTGTTCAAAGTCAGCGGAAAAAATCTTATTTTGAATGAACAATTTATTTTTTTTTAAATGGAGACAAATAAACTTAAGCATAAAAAACTAACTTGAAAAATATTTTGAAGTTTTTCAATTGATAAAAACTAAAATTCGTGTAAATTTTCTCAAAAATTATAAATTAAATTGAAATTATTCGAATATCTCATCAAAAACTTTTAAAACCCTGCACACATGAAAGTTTGATGATCAATATCTTTTGAACGGTTAATTTAATCGCCAAAACATAAACAACCATTTTTATAGAGCAGTTAATTTCCAACAAAAATTTGTATTGCGCATTGTATAAGAGTCATTTATTGTCGAGTTATAGAATTCATAAACAAAAATGAAATTTGTCTTAAAATAATCATAATTAAATCCTTAATATCTTTCAAATGGTGAGGCTTACGGAAGAAACATAAGATACCTTTTTTGTAGACCATTAAATTTCCTAAAAAATTCTTTCAGAACATTTTTCTGTACAATCGATAAATGATGAGGTATGAATTTTTTTCTATTGGACTGAGAAAAGAATACAAAACTGCGATGCGGAGGATCTTCCTATTAAAATTAAGAGCTCATACTTGGTGAGAATTTTTTTAAGGTGTCTAGCAACCCATTTTTTCGTGTCACTTGTAAAAAAGAAAAATAATCGATTTTTTTGATCCACCCTAATACTCATGGATGCCACTGGTATCTATAAATAATTTTTATTATCAGGAGCAGGCCCTGCTCTAGCAAATTTGCCGCCCTGGGCAAGATGAAAAAATGCTGCCCCTTCAGGGTTGAAAAAACACAAAGTTTTAATATCACAAAATTTTTAATTTTTTGGAAAAATATTTTTTTAACTAAAAACTAATTTTTTCACATTTTTGTTCATATTGTATATCAAATATGACAAAATGCCGCCCCCGAAATTTTCCGCCCCGGGCGACCGCCCGGGTTGCCCACCCCTAAAGCGGGGGCTGATCAGGAGCCAGATCGACAATGACTTCTATAATTGTAGTCGAGGTGGAGCCCTACTGGGATTTTAAGCAAAAATAATTATTTCAAAGAAGTGCTCGAGATATATCAGAAAATTTTTACCTAAACAACTACTAATCTTTAAGGATATCAATTTCGAAAAATAAAGACCAGAAAGATTAGGATTTTACGACTTTTGTTCCATGTAAAAGAACAAAGAATCTTCATCGATAAACGCAATTCTTGGTTTAATATCCGACGCCTATATCTATTTTTCCAATTCCCATTTTAAATTTGTTTATTTTTAGTAGAATTTATTGACTTTTACATCATTGAGACCTATTTTTCAATCCGGAAATGTACCAAATTCGTTTAAATCAAGTTCTTTGTACCGAAGAAAAATATTTCCCCCGCAATTAAATTCACCACAGAGAGTTTTGAATGTATTTTTAGAAATTAGCCGGCGAGATATATCGCTAGACGACAATGTTCAAACGACAACATTCTCGCAATAAGTAAAACTTTATTATTAAGAACGCAAATAATCGACTTGGACGATGTGAAGCTAAATCGTGGCTATTTTAAGAAATCACTGCCGACTCCAATGAAAATTGTATCAAACCAAATCATATCGGCAACATTCTAGCGCTAATTACGATGTCGGAAAAGCCGAAAAAACTTTACACGTCGCTGTGCAACGAGAAAACATTGCAATCGGCCGATGAGGGATTCTTCTTTGAGTTTGCAAAGCTTGTTTGCACACGTGCCGGCGACGATTGGATCAATTCCCAATTTGCCAATTTGAAATCCGATGGCCAACGTGTCAACGCTATTTTTAACGATCCAAAGGTATTTCATTCACGTTTGTGCTAATTGCTAGACTGATTAGACTTATGATTACTTGAATTGCTGTTTCAGGTGACAGAAACGGTTTGTGATGTGTTGCACAATGTGCAACTTATGTATCGCCAAAAAAATGCATTGGTTTCTCGTGAACGGCGACTTGTCGCCGAAAAATTGCTCAACGAGCAGTCAGACCTGAAGAATTTGTTGATGATTTGCAGCCAAGCGGTTCTTCGAGCCCCAACCAACGGTAATGTTCGTTTTCCTCGGTTTTTTTCTTCCAATATTCTCAGAGCACAATCGTGTTGGGTTTTTCGGTCAAAAAACTAAGTTCTTGTACTTTCAGGCGTTGATATTTGGCACGATGGAGGATTTAGTCTGTCGTATGCATTGTGGACACGTTCGCAAGTTCTATTCCGATTGCAAGAGTATGAAATGTGTTTAACCGATATGCAAATTGCTTTGAAAGAAGGACTTCCCAACACTCTCAAGTTTGACTTATATGCCCAAATGGCTAAGTGTTATCGTGGCTTAAATGACCCGAAAAAAGCTGATATTTCTTTTCGTCTTGCAGAAAAATTGATTGACAAGGACCCAACAAAGATGGAGATCTTTCAAAAAGAAATGCAAGAAGTAATAGTTCATATAAAAACGAAAGAGGACATGAATGAAAGTAAGTCTTCAAGTAAATTGTTCTGGTTTAAAATAAACGAAGTTGAACTGGGGTTCGTAAACCTATAGTAACACTATCTGCTTTTAGATGTCCTAAATTTAACCGGGAAGAGGAACAAAGGCTTTAAAAACGCCTCGGAACTGATCAGAATCAAAGATTCAAAAGAACTGGGCCGTCACGCTGTGGCTTCCAAGGAAATCGTTGCCGGAAATGTTCTCATTATTGAAACACCACATGCCTCGTGTCTAATGCCAGAATTTTTCGGTTCCCATTGCCAGCATTGCTTTAAAAAGTAACCCGAATCAAATATTCCATGAATAACCCGAAAATCTCGCCCAATTTTCTTTTAGAATTGTAGCCCCGATCGGATGCAATAACTGTTCAGGCGTGGCATTCTGTTCAATCGAATGCCGAAACGTGGCCACCAATAGTTATCACAAGTTTGAGTGTAAAATTCTCGACTTTTTAATTGGATCCGGCATGAGTGCACTGTGCTATTTGGCACTACGGATGATCACCAAATTTGAGGTGTCCAAATGTTTGGAGTTTCATGGAAATAGAAAGAACATTCCCGTTTACAATTTGTGTACGTTGGCATCGAAACGCGAGGCCAATGATTTTCTCAATCGCACGATAATGGCTGCATTTTTACTGCGATGTTTGCAAATTGTTGATTACTTTCCGAATCGGAAAGTTGAGGACAATGGTGAGATTTATTCTTTGTAAAATGTATTTGGCTGATGGCTGAAATTTCATATTTAGTAAAGCCAACGGATGAGGAATTGAAAATTGGAGAGCTTTTACTATTGAATTTACAAATTTTACAATTCAATGCGTATGAAATAATGGATCCATGTCAAATACCCAATAAGAATCCAATTCGATTCAAAGAAAAGTCAATTGCTTTGGCAATTTATCAGACAACTTCGTTGCTGAATCACAGTTGCTATCCATCAGTAACCAGGTAAAATTCATCTTTTAAAAACGGTTTTCCGCAAGGAAAACTTCAACCAAAAATTACGTCAAAACTTATAAATTTTGGAAGTTTTTCCTTTGAACCGCTAAAGCGGTATATAACTTTATTTCTACAACCATCGCACTCAAAAGAAGCGATGAAAGTTGGAAAATTAGATGCATTAAATTTGAAACCATTTTTTATTTAGTTCATCAAGTTTATTGCATTTTTGAGTGCATAATTTTAAGGCAAAAGATATGCCAATTGATTTTTTCAAGTCAAGATTGTTCAGAGAGTTTACGATGCACCTGGAAACCGTAACCATTTTCTCCTGGACTTTTCCAAAAATTTTATTCAATCAATTTTAAAAAAACGAACATGAAAGTTTTTGGGGTTTAAGAATATGAAGTCTATGGAGTTTATGGTCTTCGAAATTAATCACTTTTTGAACTTAATTTATAGAAAATGACTAAACTACTATCTGACGAATTTACGATATCCATTAAGCTCCTTAATGATCTAAATATGATCCAGATGATCCAGGTGGAGTTAAATCCTAAGTCTTTCTCAAAAACATTTAAATCCTCATGATCAATCTTAAATTAAATTAAACTTTGCTCGGAAATAGTTTGTAAAATAGTCCAATTTTCCCCAATAATTTTTAATATTATTAATTTGTTGTTGTTTACCTGGATAAAACCTACCCTTAAGGAGGTCAACCCCTTCCCGAATTGAAATCCTGGATCCGCTACAATTAGAATTTGATGGTAGTAGATTGATAAACAACCCTGAAAATTGGCGATAAATAACTTTAACTTATTTTTCACAAAAAATACGTAAAAGAAGATCCAGCTTACAAGTTTTAGTGTGACGAGTTTACGATATCCATTAAGCTCCTTATAGATCTAAATATGATCCAGATGATCCAGGTGGAGCTAAAAACCCTGAGCCTTCCTCAAAAACATTTAAATCCTCATGATCAATCCTAAATTAAATTAAACTTTGCTCGGAAATAGTTTGTAAAATAGACCAATTTTCCCCAATAATTAGTAATATTATTAATTTTTTATTGTTTACCTGGATAAAACCTACCCTTAAGGAGGTCAAGCCCTTCCCGAATTGAAATCCTGGATCCGCTACAATTAGAATTTGATGGTAGTAGATTGATAAACAACCCTGAAAATTCGCGAGAAATGTCTTGAACTTATTTTTCGCAAAAAATACGTAAAAAAAAGATCCAGCTTTCAAGTTTTAGTGTTAACTGATAATAATTTGATATCCATTAAACTCCTTAGCGTTTTATGAGGCTTCAGAGGATCCAGATGGAGCTAAGAAGCTTAAGCTTCCCTCAACAATATATGAATTCTCTCATAGCAAATATTAAATTAAATTAAACTTCCCCAGGAAATAATAGATAACGGGTAGTTTTTGGGGTTGCTGACTTCAAATATGATGTCCAAGAAGTTTTTTTAATGAAGCTGAGGAAACTATGGACCTCCTTTTATGTAGATCTTGTACTATTGAAGTCTTTCCTCGCGAATTTTCAGAATTGTTGATCAAGAATACAGTCTAATGTCATCAAATTCTAGTAGTAGTGGATCCAGGATTTTAATTTGGTAAGGGCTTGACCCCTTAAGGGTTGGTTTTCTCCAAGTAAATTAATTAATTAAAGAAAATTGGACTGCATAGTTTAGCAGGATTTGTATGGTAAAACTTCCAACGGCGGCTTTTTCGATTCAAACTTGAAATTCAAACTTCTCATTCTTAGGAGTAAAAGACATGAAAACATATTTTTACTATGAATTCCAGGTGGACAAAACTAAAATAAAGTTTTTGACTATGTTTTTAAAAAGTATTTTGAAAAGAAACCCCAAAAACTACCAAGTTGGTGTTTTGAAATCACTTGAACTAAAAAAGTTCCGGAGATGCGTTTTTAACTAGATCGCCCTTGCCTCCAGAAACATCTGCGAAACTTTCTGGACCCCAAAAGTCCCTAAACTATATAAAATACATTTCCCAAATTTTATAAATGTTTTCTTCCATCAAATACAAAAAACCGCATCTCTGCCATTTTTTTTTTGGAAGTAAAATGTAATTTGAAGTACCACGGCGGCTTTTTCGATTCAAACTTTTTCAAACTTCTGATTTTTAAAGAGTAAAAGCCATGAAAACATATTTTTACTATGAATTCCCAGTGGGCAAAACTAAAATGAAGTTTTTGAGTATGTTTTTGAAAAGTATTTTGAAAAGCAACCCCAAAAACTACCAATTTTTGCTAAAGTTCCGGAGATGCGTTTTTAACTAGATCACCCTTGCCTCCAGATACATCTGCGAAACTTTCTGGACCCCAAAAGTCCCTAAACAATTAAAAATATATTTCCCAAATTTTATGTTTTCTTCAATCAAATACAAAAAACCGCATCTCTTTGCCATTTTTTTTTTTGGAAGTAAAATGTAATTTGAAGTATTATAAAATGTTTTCAATATGCACTAGTGGATTCCAATAGTTGTAACAATTAAAACTTTAACAATTACCAGATGTTTTATGGGAGACAAAATCATAATTGTGGCCAATCAATTGATCAAAGCTGGAGACCTAGTCGCTGAAAACTATGGACCAATCGCTTCGCGAATTACTCTTTCCGACCGACGTCAGGCGCTGGAATCTCGATATTGGTTTCAGTGTAATTGCCAAGCATGCCAAGAAGATTGGCCTTATCTTTCCGATATTGATGAGACCTTTGCAAAATTAAAGTATTGACTTTTGAATGTAAAATATGTGAAACATTTTCTAACCGACCGATTTCCAGATGCACCACTAAAAACTGTTCCGGAGTTTTCACCTTACCTGATATTAGCGGAAAATGCAGCAAATGTAATCAAGAAATAAATCTCGATGAGTCTTTAGTAACTTTAACAGAATGTGAAAATCAGTATAAAACGGCCTATGCTTCAATGCAAGAAGAGAATTACAAACATGCCATTGATACCTATTGTGGTGCACTTAATGAATTTCACAGGTAATTAATTTTGCATAATAACACAACTATTATTGATTCATGAATATTTTAGGGTTGCCGTGCCACCCCACATAGAAACTCAACGAGCTCAAGACCATTTAAAAACTTGCCTCTATGCTTTTAGCATAGGAAATAAACTCTGTAAAATATAAAAAAAAAATGGGAAAAATCAAAAAATTAAAATAAACGCTTTACATAAATAAGAACAGATTTTTTATTTCTCTCAATAGGAAACAAATACAAACACAATTTATGAAATATTTCAAAAGTCTATAAATTAAAGCTTATGTATTTTGAGTATGTACACAATTGAGAAACTTTAATTACATATATAAAGGTACATAATCCATTCTAATTTCTTTTAAATTAAATACAGATATATAATAAAAACTTGTCAAAAAGTACATACAAAATAATTATAATCTTAAAAAATAATCTATCCAGCAGATAAAAAAAAAACGTACAATTTTTTTTCAATTAAAATAAAATTCAATTCGCATGCTAATCAATTTAGCAAACATATATATAGAAATGAAAACAAACTAATGATTAGAGAGAAACATCCATTCTTTTCAAAAATTTTATTACATTCCACAGTTGTTATTTTTACCAAAGATGGGTTCGGCAAAAACTTAGGTGTTTTTTTTTTTTTATTAAGTAAATCCACAATTTTTTTGGGCCAACCTTAACACGTATGGAACAGCAAAAAAAAACTATAGTTCTCTTTTCCGATTTTTTTCACTATTCTATACGTAAGATTGATTTTATATTTTTATTTTTTTATTTTTATTATTTTAGATTAAGAAAGGAAAGATGTTTAAAAATTGCAGTCAGACGTAAGGTCTTTGAAAGGCATTTCATAAACTGATTCAAATAAACACAAAAAAAATATTCAATTTCCATATTATAAGAAAGTACATATCAAAAATGGTACATGATCTTAGAAAAATAATAACGAAATACAAAACTCTTACATTTTTCGTTATGAAATACCTTCTGTCTGCTTTTTACATATATTATTACTTTACTCACGCACTAAATTGTATGTAATAGTTGGTATTAAGTTAAACAAAAGGGTTTTATTTTAAATGTTAATTGTTTTTTTTTTGGTCGCGTGAGCACGAACCTTAAGCTGTGCTCTCCGTGGTGGTATTCTGCACAGGTTGACTGTCGTTGGAATCAGCTGGTTCTGATTGCGAGGTACGATTGCCCTGTTGACGAGATTGACGTGGGGGCATGCGACGACGGTAACGCATACGTGGTGGACGTGGTCCGTCTCCTTCTTGACCATCGCCTTGGTTGTCCTGGCTACGAGGACGACGTGGTGGGCGACGTGGTCCACGGAAATTACGACGGAAATAACGACGTGGAGGACCACCACCGCCACGGCCACCTTGTTGCTGGCCTTCACCGTCAGTTTGTCCTTCCGCTCCCGGATCGGGGCGTCCCTGTCCACCCTGACGACGAGGTCCACGGAACGAATAGCCGTAACCACCGCCACGTCCACGACGAGGCCTATAACGTCGAGGGAAAATACCCTCAACTTCCTCATTTCCCGACTGCTCACCTTCGGTTTTATTCTCACCAGATTCGTAACCTAAATTATTTTAAAAAAATATTTATAATTTGAACCAATTGATAACATTTTATCAATATTCATTGACCCTTATAAATTGCAAATATTGCAATTCGATAAGAGATTAAATAATCAATCATTTTTTATAAGTCACCTTCTTGTCCATCACGTGGTTTACGTTGTCCACGTCCTCGTCCACGTCCACCACGTGGATAGTACCATAGCCGATATCCTGGTCTTCTGTCGGCTGCATAGGGTGAACCACGCACATGGGTGCCATCAGGACCCGTCACCTGAGCTGCTTCATGTCCTTTCTCTCCAATCACCACATTGAATTCGACCACCTCGCCGTCGCCCACCGAGCGCACTGCTTTTTTGGGGTTGTTCTTTACTATGGCTGATTGATGTACAAAAACGTCCTCTTTAGTATCGTTTCTACAAAAAAAAAAAGGAATAAATAAATACTTGAACTATAACATTGACAATTTTATAATTCAACCAGACTGATAAGATAATCATAAAAATTAAAATTATGCAATTCAGATTTTCTATTTTATTGCTTTAGGAAATCCATAACAAAGATAACAAACCATTTGTATGTTCTTTTAAACTTTCTAGTTTTCGCAAAATAATCATATTAGATAAAATTCATGAAATATATAGCAAATCTAATAAAAAAAACTTTGCCAATTGGTAGAAAATCTACAACTTGATCGATATCACTAGACAGTGAAAACAAAACCAAACAAACTTAGTTAACTCCCATTTCAATAAATCAAATCCAATTATTTCTCATTAAAAAATATTAAAAGCCCCTTGCTTTCCGTTTCCGTTATGGAATAAACCATTCAAACATCCGCCTCTTAATAAAATATATTATATAAAACCATTCTTGAAGGTAAATTTCAAAATATCGAAAATATGAGCACACTTATTAAAAGTGCAAGCCTTGATACACATACATGTTTTGTATGTTTAATTACTTTACAACTTCATATATTTGCAGGTAAAATAGTCACATACTAATGACCTTGGCCAAATATACACCTGCAAAAAGTAATGAGTTCCAATTGGAGCTCAGGTACGCATTTATCGACATTTTTTTTTCGTTAACAATGCCTAGAGAATATTTTTTTACAACTTTTTATCAAAAATATAATTAAAAACTTTGTCATTGATATAAGATTAATGATAACAGTAATTTAATCACTCAAATGACAAAATATAAACTTGTTTTATCAGAAGAAAAAAAAAATGGAAATAATGTAGCTGGTAATAATTGGTCAATAAAACTGTTCCCAAGTATTTTAAGTTTGTTCTACATAATTCTTTTGGTAGAAAAATAATCAAGAGTCTAATAATTGGTCGCTAAACTGGGAAACTCGGATAAATTGACGAAAACCGCAAAAACTTTAGGTCAACAATTTAAACTTCTACAAAAGAATAAATCCTATCAAAATACAAAACATTGCAAACGATTCCTAAACGGATAAAAATCGTAGTCCAAGCCAAAAACTAATAAAAAAAGCCTTCGAAACATAAAGCAAATTATTTGCAGAACGAAGTTAATATTTTCATTATCAATGCCATTATTTAAAATCTAAAAAAAGAAACATTTTTATTACTAAATTTTGATGGATAACTTGAACAATTTTAAAAATATGTGCCACGACTAATTTACTGCAAACAATATTGTACTGATTATATCATTGAAACTATCGCTGATTTATTGCAACTAAAACTTTAACGACTTTTAGCAAATAAATTTTTTTTACAAAGAAAACTAACATTTTTCAAATCAAATGCATGTCGAGCCGCATGCGGCTCGACAATTTGAAATTTGCTTCTCCAATGCCAATGGTTACAAAGAGGAAAAAATTTGCTTATGTTTCAAAGGTTTTTTTTTAGTTTTTCTAGTCTTCCACCAGAAGGAATACCATCATTTTTTTTCGGTTTAATTTCTAAAGCGAGACGTCTCCTATTAGCATATACATGTGAATTGCAAGAATGCAGACAAAAAGTATTTGACCAAGTGAATTTTGAATTTTAGTTCTTCTATTTTGAAACTTTGCCAATCTACCGTAATTATTATACGGATGAAAATTTCAAATCAAAACCACCTGAAGGACCTAAAATCATTTTAATAAGATTTGGAAATTAGAAAATATTTGTTAGATGCATAAATACCAGTTTGCTTCCATCAAATGTTAATGGTAAATATTGGTTGAAATAAAGAATTCAGACTTAATGTCATAACTTGGAACATCTCTTAACACAAGGAGTCCGACATGATTTGGTGGAGGGTCAGAGGAAATGTCCAAAAGAAAACCAATACCAATAATTTTGCATAAATGGCTTAAAATTACACAAGTTTCTTTCAATCTTGCGCTGAAGTTCAACGAATGCTTTGAAATTCTTAAACAAAAACTATCGTCGATGGTTTTTCAAACTTGAGGGATAAAAATTTTCGCATCCAAGACCTGTATAACATTATAAAAGATAATACTTTCAAAGATTTAAAATTAGAGGTTTTATTGTAAATCGATTTTGGTGAAAATCAAAGAAAATTTGTACAATCTTTGAAGATTGCTTTACAAACTTCCAAGACGGAAAATCAAAAAAAAAATTGCCTTACAAGTTGCATTCGGAAAACTTTGAAAATACTCCGCGAAAGCGGAGAATATTAAGGATAATTTAGTGGGACCAACTTGAAAAAATCGACTAGAGAATCGAACGCTTTAAATATGTTTGGAATGCAAACAAAGATTGGATTAATTCTTGGATCACTTCAAAAAAATAACCATTTACTTTTTCGGTCAAGGATTTGGATGCTCGAAATTCTTAAGCAGAAACTATTGTCGATGGTTTTTCAAACTTGAAGGGTTCAAATTTTTGCATCCTAGACCTGTATAACATTGTAAAAAATCATACTTTCAAAGATTTAAAATTAGAGGTTTTATTGTGCATCGATTTTGGTGAAAGTCAAAGAAAATTGATACAATCTTTAAAGATTGCTTAACAAACTTCCAAGACTTGGAAAATAAAAAAAAATGAGTGCCTTACCAGTTGAATTCGGAAAATTTTGAAAATATTCCGCGAAAGCGGAATAGATTAAAGATAATTTAATGGGGCCAACTTGAAAAAATCGGCTAGACACATTTTTCGTCTTCAACGTAAAAAGATTGAATTAATTCTTGGATCACTTAAAAAAAAAGCCATTTATTTTTTTGGTAAAGGATTTGGATGCTCCTCGAAACGAAGAGGAATCAAACTTGTACATCTACTACAAAACGAAATTTTCTTAACATTCAATAATTTCAATTTCTTGGTGGAAGCATCTGAAAAAGTCTTAATTTCGAATATTATTATTACGTTTTTTTGTCTAAGAAAAAATTTGCAATAATTCAAAAGAAAAAAATTCTTATGGGGCTTCATTTCCTTCATCCAATTTTATCCTAATCTTTTCTAAGTTGCAAACTTATTTTTCTACCAAAACTGATAAGCCAAACTATTCAAGTTTATGTTAACATTTTACCAATCCAACTTGCGATCAATTTTTATTTGGAAATTCTAAAAAAACAAATTATTTTTCTCCAAAGCAAAAATTTTCTAATCTTTTCGGACCAATTCTAATCAAACCAGTTTCTATGGCAATCGGAAAAATTAAAGGTACTAACTATAACGTGTAAATAATAATAGCTAAAAAGGTCAATGGACTTGAATATTATTCTCAATGATAAATGTTATTTATATCCATTGTATTAAAGTATGTAAAGTTATAAAGAGCATTAGAGCACAAAAAAAAAATGAGGAGGAAAATTGAGAACACAATCACCGGTGCTCGAATGGAACAAAATATTTTTCTTCTCATCCATTTAAATTAAAACGCACATGAATTTTTTGTCGATTCAAGGTTATCGGAAAATAGATATTACATATAGAGCAGAAATATTTTCAGAGGTAAATGAAACGAAAACAAATCTTACCGGTTGATAAAGCCATATCCACTTTTTACATTGAACCACTTAACAATGCCGGATACTTTGTTTGCTGGAAAAAAAAACAAAAAAAAATTAGTGAATTACTAAAATGGGAAATTTTATGAATGGGTAAGAGATATTTGTATAGGGTAAATGTTTCACCAAAAAAAAAAAAGATTTTTATTGGAATTTAAATATTGATTGATGAAATTATTACATTTGAATAGTAATGGGGGAAAAAAAAGTGAATAGATAATAGGCTTATAATGAGGGATTTAGGAGGGAAGCCATTAAATTTTTTTTCTAAAAGCATTTTCTTTTCGGTGAAACTCACGCGATTTTCACCGAAACGGTGAATGAAAAACAATTTCATCGATTGCTTGCAAGAAATAATCGTAAAATCAAAAGATTGCATGTAAATTAATTGGGAAATAATGAGAAATATTGCCATGTGCTTGGAACGCATAAAGATGGACGCCGGGACCGGTACCATTTCCACACGAAACGTGCGTCAGAAAAATGAAAATGGCGTGGGTCGAAAATTCAGCCGGGAATTTCAGGACTTGTGCGAAAGAAAATGCAATTTTCTTACCGATGACCTGTTTGGTGGCCGCCTTTGGTTGTTCGGGGGCCTGTTCCGGATCGGCCATGGTGTTATTGGGCCGGTGGGAAGATGTTTTCACTCCGCTTCCTCTCCAAGATGTTATCTGCTACCTTCCTGCGTGTACGGTTGTTGAATGTTCGCTGCTGTTCTACGTACACAGCCTCCTCTCATATACTCAAATACTATACTTCCGACAAAACATCACACAATCAATATCCAACCACCCATTTCACCTGCCTATATTACAATCGTATTTGTCTGTCTTTCAGACGTACATGTTTTCTTATTCCATCGATCCACTGCGCATGTGTTCCATAAACAAAACAATTCTATGTGCTGTTTGATTGGTCGATTCATTAACATGCCGAACAAGTTAAAACACAGCAAGCGTTGATATAAAAATTTTAATTTTTAATTTCATGGCCTTCAAATCCACAATAAGCGTTCGCTGTTTATGTAAAAGTTTCACAAATTTTATCTTCTTTTTAGTAATTATATTCCAACTTAAATTATTATGCATTAACACTGAACATTCTTCTAAAAGTTTAGAACAACCGGGAGAATCCTGGAACACTAAGAAAAGTATCTGAAACAACATAAAGAACAAAATTTTAAGGACTCATTTGACTTTCCAACAATGCTTTTACTAAAGAATGAATAACCGGTTAAATAACCATAGTATTTTCTATAATTCAATCGGCAACCGGTTTTTGAACTAAAAAATTCTCAATGGAACTAGAAACTCTTCAATGAAAATGTTAAACTTTACAACAAAGCTTTAAATTATTGGTTTCCTATTAGGGCGACCAATAATGAGGGGGAAGAATGATTTTTTATGAAATTAATATAAGGAAAGAAGGAAAGGAATTCACTTTTCTTGGGAATATTTGTTCGAAAGAAATCTTTAGAACTTATCAATTCTGAATACAGAAGACTTTCTCAAGCAAATATTTTTACCCATCCTTTAGAGATGTTTTTCCTTACCAATGAATGTATACATAAAATATTGAAATCCTAAGACTTCAGGAAAACTCAGTTGAATATTTGAACACCAGAAGTGTTTAAAATAGATAGTAAACTGAAGAATTTCTTCGATTTTCCAATAATAGTTGTCCCTGTTAAAAAATACCTCTGAATGTCTTTTTTTAATAAGGGTAGTATAGAGTAGAAGTCTTCAACTTTTTGAGCCTTATGGTACTTTCTAGGTCTTCTAGAGTGTCACTTGAAACAATGGGTGCCCAGAGGGGTATAGCCCCGGGCGGCACATGAAAATTGGGCGGCATATTGACATTGATACTTTCATAAAAGTTTCTGCTTGTAGTTTAGCTTGTATCTGATAGGAGACTTTGTTTAATTTCCTTGAAAATACTTAAATTTTATATTAGAAATGCTAAATGAAGAAAGTATTATCTAGGAAATATTTTTACGCTTCCTCCAGAGATGTTTTTCCTTACCAAGGAAAGTATACATAAAAGATTGAAATCCTAAGACTTCAGGAAAACTCAGATGCATCTTTGAACACCAGAAGTGTTTGAAATCGATAGCAAACTGAAGAACTTCTTCGATTTTCCAATAATAGTAGTCCCTGTTAAAAAATTAACAGTTAAAGGTCTTTCAAAGTATCTCTGAATGCCTTTTTTTTAATAAGGGTAGTATAGAGTAGAAGTCTTCAACTTTTTGAGCCTTATGGCACTTTCTAGGTCTTCTAGGGTGTCAGTTAAAAATGAATAACCGGTTAAATAACCGTAGTATTTTCTATAATTCAATCGGCAACCGGTTTTTGAACTAAAAAATTCTCAATGGAACTAAAAACTCTTCAATGAAAATGTTAAACTTTACAAAAAAGCTTTAAAATACTGATCCACCATTAGGGCGACCACAAATGAGGGGGAAGAATGATTGTGAAGGACCAAACTGTAATATTATTCCCTTTTTAATGAAAGATTATAATTATTAAAAAGAAAGAAGAAAAGGAATTCGCTTTCCCTGGGAATATTTGATAAAAAAAAAATCTTTAGAACTTCAATGCTGAAATACGTCAATGCTGAATAATAATTCTGAATACAGAAGACTTTAGCAAGCAAAAATTTTTACGCTTCCTCCAGAGATGTTTTTCCTTACAAAGGAAAGTATATATAAAAAATTGAAATTCTAAGACTTCAGGAAAACTCAGATGACTCTTTGAACACCAGAAGTGTTTGAAATAGATAGCAAACTGAAGAATTTCTTCAATTTCCGAATAATCGTTGCCCCTGTTAAAAAAATAACAGTTAAAGGCCTTTCAAAGTATCCCATAATCCTTTTTTTAATGAGAGTATTATAGAGTAGAAGTCTTCAACCTTTTGAGCCTTATGGCACTTTTTAGGTCTTAGAGGGTGTCAATTGAAACAGTGGATGCCTAGAGGGGCATATTATTATTCCCTTTTTTTAATGAAATTATTCTAACGAAAGAATGAAAGGAATTCGCTTTCCCTGGGAATATTTGTTCGAAAGAAATCTTTAGAACTAATCAATTCTGAATACAGAAGACTTTATCAAGCAAATATTTTTACAGTTCCTCCAGAGATGTTTTTCCTTACAAAGGAAAGTATATATAAAAAATTGAAATTCTAAGACTTCAGGAAAACTCAGATGAATCTTTGAACACCAGAAGTGTTTGAAATCGATAGCAAACTGAAGAACTTCTTCGATTTTCCAATAATAGTAGTCCCTGTTAAAAAAATAACTGTTAAAGGCCATTCAAAGCACCTCTGAATGCCTTTTTTTAATAAGGGTAGTATAGAGTAGAAATCTTCAACCTGTTAAGTCTTATGGCACTTTCTAGGTCTTCTAGTATGTCAGTTGAAACAGTGGATGCCTAGAGGGGCATAGCCCCGGGCGGCAAATGAAAATTGGGCAGCATATTGATATTGATATTTCCCTAAAAGATTCTGCTTGTAGTTTAACTTGTATCTGATAGAAGACTTTGTTAAACTTCCTTAAAAATTGTTAAATTTTATATTACAAGTGCTAAATGAATAAAATATTATCAAGCAAATATTTTTACGCTTCCTCCAGAGATGTTTTTCCTTACCAAGGAAAGTATACATAAAAGATTGAAATCCTAAGACTTCAGGAAAACTCAGATGACTCTTTGAACTCCAGAAGTGTTTGAAATAGAAAGCAAACTGAAGAATTTCTTCAATTTCCCAATAATCGTTGCTCCTGTTAAAAAAATAACAGTTAAAGACCATTCAAAGTACCTCTAAATGCCTTTTTTTAATAAAGGTAGTAGAGTAGAAGTCTTCAACTTTTTGAGCCTTATGGCCCTTTCTAGGTCTTCTAGGGTGTCAGTTGAAACAGTGGATGCCTAGAGGGGCATAGCCCCGGGCGGCACATGAAAGTTGGGCCGCATTTTGGCATTGATACTTTCATAAAAGATTCTGCTTGTGGTTAAACTTGTATCTGATAGGAGACTTTGTTAAACTTCCTTGAAAATTCTTAAATTTTATAATAAAAGCGTTAAATGAAGAAAGTATCACCTCCTCTTCTTCATCAACTACTAGAACTTTCCAAAAAAGCGACAGATATGTCATAGATGGGAGAGAAAAGTGCTAAAAAGAACCACTGCATAATTTACTGAACTATTGAAGAAAAAGAGGGTACTACCAAATTTTTCTATGTAGAATATTGAAAATTCATTACTTGAGACCTCCTCGAAGAATTTTTTAATACTAAGAAAAGCAAATAGATGATCGAACTAAAACCAAAACCGAAGAAAGTTTATTCTCTTCCATTGTAATTGTACTATAGAGTAAATAGTATAGATAGTACCTCGCATGTTGCCCCTTACATTCCCTTTGCATACGCACCTGGTTAAGCCTCATTTACTTACTCTTATCCAACGAAAAATCAAATTTTAAGATTCAATTTTTTTGGTGGTAGGAACTTTGAACTGAAACTATATTTAAATACGCAAAATAAAACGTTTATTCCAATTTTCTTTGGCAATTACATAAAGAAATAAAATTTGAAAAATAAAAAATACACCAACAATATGTATCTTTTCTAAAATATAATAAAATTTAAAATAAGTACCAAGAAAGCAAGATATGTACAGTGAAACGATTCTCAATATCAATCGTCAAATCAAATGCTGATACTTTTAACAAATTTATGAAACATAAGACATTTGACAAGAGTTAGTTAATTACTTATTCCTAAGTAGCAACCCTTTACATTCATAACTTGATTTCAAATTGCTACTGTTATGACTTGCCTCCCAAATTAGGAAGTTACAATATTAATACACAACCCAAAAACAAATCAATTGACAACGAAAAAAATCAAATAGTAAATAGATTTATAGTTGCACTATACATTATATTCTCGTTATATAACTCTACAAATCGATTTTATTTTGGGTTTTCCATAAAATCTATTCTATATATTCAGTCAACTCTAAACAAGATATATTAAATTTAGCTAATATTTACTTCTTTTTTTTTTAATTCGTATAAAAACATATTATGTAAACGAATGTAAACTATTCACAGAACAGTTTTAAAAAGTTCATCATTAAATCGATCTTATATATAATTATATTTAAAAACTAAAACTTTTTTATAATGACGGATTTTCAAATTTCGGTCCTTTAACCACCAATATATCTTCGTACGGTGCATTTTGGTGTAGATCTAACACATGAAACTTTTTAAGTACCAATAAACTGTAGAATTTCTGGGCGGCCTAGAAAAAAAGAAGTAATTAAAGAATATTTTCATAGAAATTTCTCTTTTTCGATTTACTTGTTTTCGATTGTTGCGAAAACTCATTTCAGTGAAGAATAGTTGTTCGTTTCTTGTTAGTTTGGTTTTAACTGCCGAAAACATTTGAGCTGCTCGTTTATTTAATATCCGTTCTTCGAATTGTTCGTCAGTTTCGTCTTGTAGTTGTTCTTCATTGGCAGGTCCGGCCGATGGAGGAAAATCGTAATCTTCATGCCAAGGACTTCCAACATGTTCGGCAATGCCTTCACCTCGGGGAGTGTGAGCCGGTATGTGTTCATCGTAACCCATATTAGCCATTTGCATTGAATTCTAATTAAAAATTTTACATTATTATTTTTTAATTTTTTTAAATCTAATTTCATATAAACCTGGTCATATCCCATGTTTTCCATGTGATTTAAATGATTGCTTAAATTATCGAAATGGCTATTATTTAATCCGTCTTGATTGAGAGATGTTTCTCCTAAGTCTGGTTGGTCCATTTGACTACCACCCAAAATTGAGTGGAGCTAAAAAAAAATTTGCTAATAAAAAGGGAAAAATACAAATGTTTGGAATTTACTTGATCTGGTTGAAGTTGGGGCATTGGAGCATCCACATCCATTGGCATTACTGCAGGTGTGTTGGGGTATTGTAATGGAGCGCTGAGATCTGTATGATCACTGGTTTCCAATGTGGAAGCTGATAGTAAATCTGTATCGGTTAAAGTGTGAGGGGTTGGTGGTGGTGGAATTGTTGGCGTTCCTGGATGCATTAACGGTGGTGGTACTATTGGTGTGGGAGGCATCATACTAACTAATGACTCATCTGTAGGAACATGTGGCGTTTCTGGTTCATGCATCGGTGTATCAATCTAAATAAAAAATTACCAAATTTATTTGTCAACAATAAACAGTCAATCAAAAACTTTACCACATCATCGGGACCGGGGAATTTTCTTTTACGGCCCGCTCGTTTCGTAACACCTATCGACTGATCAATACTTTGATCTTCTGGTTGCGCATCTCTCTGTTCTGCCGTAATTATATCGGCATCTCCCAACATTGTAAAATCTTCCGTACCAAATGCACGAGAAATCAAATGTCTTTGGTAGTTTTTAAAGAGTAAACGTGCCGGAATTTGTCGGGCCGGCAAAGCGAATAATTTTTCGACACCTCCCGTTTCTTTCCAGTGCATTAGTCGTCTGGTTGGCGGAGCCAAATCCAATGTTGTCACAATATCACTGGTATCGGAGAGTTGATTTTTCATTTCTTCGCCCGATATATTTTTAATTTCGTCGACAATTAGTTTACGTTTACGTTTGGCTTTGGTGTATCCTAAAATATTACGATGTTAGTTATTACAGTAATTTTTATCTGGTTACAATTACCTTTTAGTGCAGATGCATCGACTGGAGCCAAGGCGAAGCTTTCTTCTTCGTTTTGTAGTAAAGTGGTTTGTTCGTGAGATGATACACCGGATGGAGGATCTAAAGGTGGAGCATCTACGTTTTCTTCAGGTACAGTATTAGTAGTAAGAGCTTTATTAAGATAATTATCTGCAACGCTTGGAGCCCGTGGTGTTTTTGATGGAGATTCGGAATCATTATCAGAACTATGACCACCAATAGAAGGTGGTTCTCCGAAATGGTCTAGGTCGTCATCACTATCGTCTTGTGACAAAGCACCTGTTCCACTTCCTAAGACATTTTCATTGGTATTATCAGGTATTTGATTTGGATCGATTTGAGAATTTTCTCCCATTGGAGCATCATCGAATAAACCACCCTCAAATAAACCACCAGCTAAAACAAAACGGTGGATATTAACAAATTTTAATAAAAACTAACTTGAAACCTACAAATAATATCTTGACCAATTTGATTGTCGAAAGCATCGTCCCGTATTGGTTCATCAATGTCCATGGGTGATGGATCGACATGGCCCACCGAAGTCGAAGGTAGTGCTTCTTTATCATTGTTTGGTTCAAGTCCTGGACCGTCACTGAACAATAAATTACTTTGATCCATTGACGGTTCCAGACCAGATCCATGCCGCATAAGATCGGGCGAATCAGTATCAAATCCCATATCCCCAAAACCATCATCTGCAGGTACAATTGAAATATTGCCATAGTCCTCCCGCATGGTTATTTCTTCAGCTCTCGACTGATTCAAACTAAACTGGGCCTCAATATCTACGTCATTTAGATCCGGTATGGCCGTGTCGAAATCATGGAACACTTCCGGTAAAGTGATCGCATTGACGGCGGCCTCGCGATTCTCTTCCGGCAAATCGACCATTCCCGGCCGAAATGCCATTTTAATTTTAACAAACGCCTCGTTACAATCGGCCAACAAATATTTGGCTTTTCGCGAATAAATTCGCACAACGCCGAGCAACAGGTGGCCCGAAGTTCGCAGGGCCATTTTGACTTTCGGTTGCAATATGCCGTCCACTGACTTTTCAATGTTGGTCTCGAAAACATGAGCTTTGGTCAGTTTCTTGTCCCAATGGGCGGCCAACCAAATTCGGGCCAGTGGCCCTTTTTTGGCCAAAACAAAGTGTGCGTAGAACATTTTTAAAAACTATAATATATGTGTTAGAAATGAAATTCTTTGTACGGCGTAATCCCGAGCGAAGGAAATTGTGACCTAAAACAACGTATAGGTTAGAACTTATAATTTAATATATTACGAATATAGAACTAATTTAAAGATGAAATATAAATCCCAACCTTATATTAAGTAATATAAACACACAATTTAATGCAGAATTAGACTTTAATTAGGAAAATGCTTTGTACTTTTGAATCAAAAATTTCAAATCTCAGTAAGTCAATTTTTATTTTGTGTGATTACCGCGAATATATTACATTCAAGTGATTCGTTTTTTGTTTATCTTGTTCTTGAATTTTTTGAATTTCACACAAGACGTTAAAGAGAAATCCATAAAAGTTATTAAATTGCGAAAAAGACGCATATAAACATTTAACACATTACTAAAAAGCTTTTCGTTTTAAGAAATAGCTGTTTACTCCTTATCAGTAACGCAATGCTACCAACTCTCATGCTATTTTTTATTATGATAATCATCGTTATGTAAGCTCTAAAAATACTTCTAGCCAACACATAAAGACAATAAATACAATTTGCATCAATAATAACTATTTATGTATTGTATGCACTTGAAGAGATAAAATTTGCATCATAAATCATCTTCAGCAATGTTGGTATCATTTGATATGATAACAAATTGAGCCACAACTCTCGTGCATTTCCGTATCCATCCGATTATTTACGAACAATCTTTAATTTTGACAATGTCAAAAAGTATAAAAAATTTAATTAGAAATAAATTTAATTCAACTCTTAATTAATTTGATTAGTAAAACATACGTAAAGAAAATTAAATTTTTAAAAAATATTTCTTTAAAAAAAAAAATAGATTAAACTATCATGAAATACGACACCTTTACGTTGCCTTTTGAATATACCGGGTAAGACTACATTAAACTCCGTTTTTTTATATATTTTTAACTTCAAAAACTTTTGAAACCCTAAAATTAGTAAATTTTATTTAAATCCTTTCACCAATTAAATTGGTTAGTAATTTGGTATAGCTAATTTTATCAATGCAATGCAAAAGGTTATGGGACACGGTTTTTTGCAAATATCTCGTTTTTTATGATTTAAACGTTGATGGAGGCTATTATAAAAATTAAAGCTCTTCAAATTTTCTATAAAAAAGAATTATATCATTTTTCTGGTTTTTGCAACCATTTTTGAGTAATTATATGAACTGGAGTAATTATATTTATAATAGGCTTTGGAGAGGTGAAAAAACCATCGACATCCGGTGATGAGGGGAAAAATGGGTACCCAGATGAGGTACCCGCATCACTTTTCAATTTTCTATAAAAATTTTTAGTTATACAAAAAATTGTATTATACTCTTCCTTGAAATTTAATGTTACATTTTTTTTTAGTCAATCAGAAAAAATTGCAATAGTCTCAATCATTGGACATTCATGCTACAGTTCTTTTGGACAAAAAACCAAGCCTCTTCGACGAGTCTTTGGCGGAGACACCAAAACAAATGGAGAAGTATAAAAAAAAAACTTTACCTTTTGAAAATAAAAAAATCAAATAATTTGATGAATTTTAGACGTTAATTGAAGGTTTTTACGATGAACCAAATCAACTCCTCTACCTACATCTACGTGGTCTGTACGACGCGGCAAATTTAGTAAAAAACTACGAAAATTTAGTAAACAAATGCTTGAATTCCAATGAAACTTGTAGTACGAGTGTTGATTTCAACACCGTTTACAATGAAGTGAAAAATGAATATGCCCGTTCCTTGTTCCTACTGTTTCATATTTCACATATTATAGTTGTAAGTCATCCGGGAAGTACGTTCGACCTGAGCTATTTACAATTGTTTAAAACGCTTGAAATCGCACGGCAAAAACGTGCGACAAGTATTTCGGAGATTTTGCGAACAATTCCGGATATTAGTACGGAATGGATTCAGCATCGACGTTTATGTACGCCACGTTTGGTTTTCTATTTTGAAAAGTGTCCAAAACAATTACTGGAATCAGGAAGAAGTGCCTCGATTAAAAAACTAGAACATGCTGTGGAAGATAAAATATATCATGTCTTACGAAAAGCTAAAATTCTAATTAATAATAGGTACCACGAAAAAATATCAATGATTTTAAATTTATCTAAACTATTTTTTTTTCAGTTCAAATTGTTTATTTGCGATTCCTCCAAATCAAGAATATGTTTATATCAACACAGAAATTTCAGAAAATAACGATCGATTAGCATATGCTGTACATAGTTTATTGAGATCATGTAATGTAACTTCGAATTCAACATCCAACATTGGATACACTTCTGTATCAAATTCATTAGACTTTACCTATACGTCCCCGACAAATGAACAAGAAAAACGTTCATTTCTCAAATTCCTTCAAATGCACACCAATCATGCATTTGCCAAAGGTTTTGACGATAACATGGGACGAAATACAATTCGGGCTCATTTTGAACTACCCAACGTTGACATATGGTTTAAAGTAGCCAATAAACTTTATGAATTTTGTTGTGGGGATCAAGAAAAATCAGATACATCCTTGCTAAAAGGACTTTCATCTCTTCATGTTGATACACGCTTTTCAGAACAACGATGCTTAAAAGTTTTGCCTTTAGCTTTTGCTAGATATCAAGAAAATTTACCCTCACACTATACAAAAGCCTATCATGAAAATAGAGTACGTATTTAAAGTATAATTCCTTAAGGAAGTGATTAATTATATTTTTAGTTAGCCATAGCTATGGCTGTTTTTACGAACCATGCTCGAGGATCAATGTTCGAAAAATATAGTAAACAATTGATTGAAGATTGTACACAACACTTTGAAAATGGACGGCAACTTTGTGAACATGCTAGTTTAACAGGAAATCCTTGCACTCTCCCCAAACACGATAGGTAAATATTCAAAATATCAAATCCATTGATCCATATTGAAAAAAAAATCTTTTCAGTGAAAAAGAGCACTGCAGTGGCGTTCGATATATTGCCGCATGTGACTGTGGAGGATCGCAAGGCCCGCGTGAAGACCCCTACAATCTCCGTTACGCCAATCACACGTTCTATTCAAATTTACGATTGGATTGCCTATGCGGAAAGTTACTCCGTATAGAATTTCCCATTTTTCAGCCGTCAATTCCCGAATATAAAGCGGCCAGTCTATTTATGAACTCATCAAACACTAATAAAACACCTTCAGTGGATTTGATCAACTCGGATCATTTCTCTGATATATCAGAAAACGGAAGTGATTTGTTAGATCCTTTGAAGACTGGTGGATTAACTCCGCCACATCCTAATTCCGAAATCACCGATACGGTGCTGGAATTGTTAGAGGAATCGGATAATAAAGGTAGGTTTGTCTATTTTTAAAAAAAAAATACTAAACTTTTTGTTTTTAGATAAAAATCTTGTTCGACAACCAAGTACCACCGAATATTTGCCCGGAATGTTAACGTTAACATCACCTGCCGGATTATTACCACAATTTCCTAGTTGGTCTTTGGTTTGTTTAGGTCCCAGTTCTCTTTATAGTCACAATGTTGGACTAACTGATTCCCAGCATCCTGGTTTTTTACCAGGATCAAATTTTTTACTTCCTTGGGATGTTGTTATTAAGTATTACTTTTTTTAAATGAAAAACTTGTATTTTATCACTTTAAACTTGATGAAATTTTAGAACAGCGCATGGTAAATCTATTTGGCCATCGGGCATCGATAGTCGAAAGCATTCCAATGCTAGTTTTTGTCGATCTGGACAAAGAAAGAACAAGCAAAGTCTTGTGAGTTCTACCCAAAATAGTACAAACAATGAAGTGACTGTTAAAGTCTTTGTGGGCATTGAATACGAATGTCCACGAGGTCATCGTTTTATGATGTCTTCGCCTGATAAAATCCTTCGTGCTACTTCGGGGATTGTAAAAGAGTCAGGACATCGTGTCACTACTTCCGATATGCCTTTGTATTACAATTGTCCGTGTCGTTTGAACAAACCATTAATTGCTCAATTGATGCGAGTGCATATTGTTTCTCCGAAAAATTTAGTGTTTATCACTTTAAATCCTAAAGTATGTTTTCAGCGGTTCAGATTGCTCGTGAATGTTGGTTTTATTGGTTGTGGTTTTGTTTTTTTTAGGTGCAACCTGGTCCTGGTGCTCCAATTTTTGTGCCTAGGTTTAATGAACCGATTAAACTTACTCAAAGTACCTATTGGGTGTTGAGACTTCCTTATGTTTATGTGGCCGATCGGGAACCCTATTTGCCACCGTTAAATATTCAAACGAATCCACAACTCTCCGCACGTCTTTTGCAAGGAATGTGGGGGGTGATTAATGTTTAATTGAGAAAAAAAAATGCATTAAAAAGTCTCAGCAATAAAAATGTGTTTTTATTTCGTTAAACGCATGATTTTGTACGATTTAGGGGCTTAGATTTCATTTTGGATTTTGCAGCTATGATTGTTGCAACTGTTTGATAAAAGTTTTGTTGATGGGAAGAAAAAAATATCGTTTTTAAAGGTCGGAAATCGAGAATAATTAAATAGGGTAAGTAGGTAGATATTTGGAATTCTATTCTTAAAAAATTGAAGGAATAGTACGTTAATCATATACATTTGAAATTACCGCGCTTTGTATTTTCAAATAGTGAGTGACGTTTAATTCATTTGTTTATTGGTAATTGTTGTCAATTGTTGCAATCAAATATTAAAATTTGTATTAAAAAAAGTGTTGAAATTATTATCGAAGTTATTGGAAGCGGATTAAATAAAATCAAGGTGATAATTTTTATTCAAATAATGTTTTGACTAAAAGAATTATAACAGCATGATACCGGTTCTATTGATAATATTTCTGAATTCTATACGAACATTCTTGCATAAATTTAACAGATTTGGCCTCAATAATCCTCTTCTTCTTTTTCTCAACTACGTTACAAATTTGTTATGGTTTCTCCTGTTAAATTTAAGAAATGTTTCCCGAAAAATTAATCACGTCAAAGTCCAATTAAATTTATACACAACTCGATATTTTGCAAACATATCGTCAAAACCGACCTTGGCAGCTTTGACCGTAAATCATTAACTATATGGGATGTAAACTTGACCTTAATTGCACTTATAGGCATTGTAAGGAAATTATTTTTTACAAATTTTATAAATCCATAAATGGTTTTACAACAATGGAATATGGAAGTCGATAACCTTCGATGAAGTTTTGAGTTTTTTAAATTGTATAAGCGAATAGAAAAAATGAAAACTAATTTAATCTTATAAATAAGTCTTAATTAAGCAAATTTAAGAAATTTTACAAAATTTTGTAGTTTTTTTAAAATCACGGTCACTAGCCGCGCTACAACTTATTAATTTTATCTCTTTTCTATCTTTTGCTGAAAGTATCTCCCGTCATTGTTTTAACAACGTACGCGTAAAAGATTCTCACATATCGATATAGTAGACCGCAACTTGATCGAGCACATAAATTTTTAAATGATTTGCCGCATTTTATACTGAAAAATATTCAGAAATTTGAGAAATTATACTTTGAAATTGTGGATTAAATCGATTGATTACGAATTAAAACTCAATTTACTTATGAAATTTGCTAATTACCAAAGAATTACTCTTTAAATTTCAAATTATTCTCGAATTTTCGAATCTGAATCATACATTTTTTTGGATTGTGCAACGCAATAGATAAATGATGAAACTACAGCAAAAAATTTGATAAAACTCAAAGGAAATATTCAAGAATAATTATTTATCATTCCCCCACTAAAATTGATGATTAAAACATTTTATTAGAAATGTTGATTAATAAAAATTACATTACCTTCGGGTTCGAGATTTATTTGTGCCAATGACTAGCACCAATGGCAATTAATAATTTCAAATTGCGGTCCTCTGATTGGTCGAAACTTTGGAATTTTCTGGAACATAGCGCCTGCTGCGGTATAAAACCGGCCATCTTGGTGAATCGTATTCAATTCAATCATTAACATCGAAGAAGCAGAGTTCATTTGTTTTTAAAGGATTTTATTCAAGTTTTGCCTGCAAATAAAATAATTAAAAGGTATTTAAATTGATTTATCTAATTAGAAACATGTTAGCAAGGAATTTCTTAAAAATTCATGTTAAAACTATGAAGAAATTCCATAATCATACCCGGTCACCTCGTGGTGGCCTTATATAATGACATGCACTTTTCTTTTGTCTAATTGATTGAATTTAATTTTAGATGGCCGCAAAAGCACCCGCTGTTGGTATTGATTTAGGAACCACCTATTCTTGCGTTGGTGTTTTCCAACACGGCAAAGTTGAAATTATTGCCAATGATCAAGGAAACCGAACCACACCTTCCTATGTAGCCTTCACAGATACCGAGCGTCTCATTGGAGATGCCGCGAAAAACCAGGTGGCCATGAACCCAAACAACACCATTTTTGGTAAGATTTTTTTCAATCACGAAAAATGATTATTTTAGCCATTAAATTACTAATCACACTTTTCCAATACAGACGCCAAACGGTTAATTGGACGTCGTTTCGAAGATGCCACCGTTCAAGCCGATATGAAACATTGGCCCTTCAACGTAATCAGTGATGGAGGAAAACCAAAAATCCAAGTCGACTACAAAGGAGAAACCAAGTCCTTCTATCCTGAAGAAGTTAGCTCGATGGTTCTCACAAAAATGAAGGATACGGCTGAAGCTTATTTGGGAAAGACTGTGAGCAACGCTGTCGTTACAGTACCTGCATATTTCAACGATTCTCAACGTCAAGCCACCAAAGATGCTGGTACTATTGCCGGCCTTAACGTACTTCGTATCATCAATGAACCGACTGCTGCTGCTATCGCCTACGGTCTCGACAAGAAAGGATTGGGTGAACGCAACGTCCTCATTTTCGATTTAGGTGGTGGCACCTTTGATGTGTCAGTACTGACAATCGAAGAAGGTATTTTCGAAGTCAAATCCACCGCCGGAGACACTCATCTTGGTGGAGAAGATTTCGACAATCGTATGGTCAACCATTTCGTTCAAGAATTCAAACGTAAATACAAGAAAGACTTAACCAGCAACAAGCGTGCTCTTCGTCGTCTCCGCACATCTTGCGAACGAGCCAAACGTACTCTTTCTTCGTCAACCCAAGCCAGCATTGAAATCGATTCCCTATTCGAAGGAATCGATTTCTACACGTCCATCACTCGAGCCCGTTTCGAAGAACTCAACGCTGACTTGTTCCGTTCCACCATGGACCCGGTTGAGAAGTCGCTGCGAGACGCCAAAATGGACAAAGCTCAGATTCATGATATCGTCTTAGTCGGTGGATCCACTCGTATTCCCAAAGTTCAAAAACTTCTCTTCGATTTCTTCAACGGTAAAGAATTGAACAAATCAATCAATCCCGATGAGGCTGTCGCGTATGGAGCTGCAGTTCAAGCTGCCATTCTCCACGGTGACAAATCGGAAGAGGTTCAAGATCTCTTGCTTTTGGACGTAACACCTTTGTCTTTGGGTATCGAAACCGCCGGAGGTGTCATGACAGTTTTGATCAAACGAAACACGACCATTCCAACCAAACAAACTCAAACCTTCACCACCTACTCGGACAACCAACCCGGAGTATTGATTCAAGTCTATGAAGGTGAACGAGCCATGACCAAGGACAATAATATCTTAGGAAAATTCGAACTGACCGGCATTCCACCAGCACCACGTGGTGTTCCACAAATTGAAGTTACGTTCGATATTGATGCCAACGGTATCTTGAACGTAACTGCTGTTGAAAAAACTACCAACAAGGAAAACAAAATCACCATCACCAACGACAAAGGACGTCTCAGCAAGGAAGATATCGAGCGTATGGTTAACGACGCAGAAAAATACCGGAACGAAGATGAAAAACAAAAGGGCACCATTGCCGCCAAGAATGCTCTTGAATCGTACTGTTTCAACATGAAGAGTACAATGGAAGATGAAAAACTCAAGGACAAAATTACCGAATCCGATAAAACTCTCATTATGGACAAATGCAACGAGGTTATCAGGTGGTTGGATGCCAATCAATTGGCCGAGAAGGAAGAATACGAACACAAGCAAAAGGAATTGGAGAACATCTGCAATCCGATCATCACGAAAATGTACCAAAGTGCCGGTGGTGCACCACCCGGTGGCATGCCTGGATTCCCAGGTGCCGGTGGAGCCGCTCCCGGAGGAGCTCCAAGTGCTGGCGGCGCTGGACCAACCATCGAAGAAGTCGATTAAACACACAATTCCACTTAGAAGCCGATAACGCGTTCACTCTTAAGCACAGCAGTATTAATGCAGACATTTCTTAAATTATATTTCCTACAGTTTTTATTACATTATTACACAGTTGTTTGATTAAATTGTTCAATACTTTTTCTTGTTTGACAATTCTCCATTATAAATTATACAACCCAAAAACCATGTTGTTGCTTCTTCAAAAAAAAAAAAAAAACAAAATTCAATGAAACATGGAAGATTGAATTCAAAATGACCATTAAAAAATCCAATGATCTAAATTTTATTTTTTATGTAACATCCTTTTTTTATTTTTCAGAAATTCTGGAGTTAAAGAAGTATGAAATTGGTATCATTAGAATTTTCAAGAGTAAAACGTAGTTCAAGAAAATTGGTATTGCGGTTTTTTTAACATTTTCCCAAGAATTGGAGCATTGAAGTGGCTCAACCAAAGAATAAGATTTGAAGATAGAATGGTATAAAAACAATTTATCTCTAGAAAGAATATTTATTTCACGTTGGTAATTGAAACCCTTGAAATTTGAGGATAACGGCAAAAATTATTTTTAATATCTATTAGTTATGCAACAATGCAGTAGTTGTTGCATAAGCTATAACTCGGCTTCTCGAAGATGTCGATCAATACTTACAACTATTACCTTTTGGTGAAGATTTCGTCTTTAAGGAAGCCCCTTAAGAAGGCAAAATCTTTGACTAGAAAAAAATAAAATATTTCAAAAAATTAATATTTATTCACCATTCCCAATACAATAAATACAGAAAAATAACCAGTTTGTTTTTCTTTTACAAAATAGTACACCTTTTTAATAAAATAAATAAATTAGGCCATTATTTCACATTCATAAAGTTTCTGATACATTTTTTTTTGTTAATAAAAATTTGTAAGCTATAGTACGATAAATATTTTAGTTATTAATAAAATATTTATATTACACTTTGGTAGAAAGAACTTGGCATTGAATCCAGCATCTCGGGATTAGCTGTCGCCACCGCTTTTTGGAACGAAATTGATTGAGGCCGAATTGATGCAGAATCGTTTGCGGGTGGGTGCCGGTCCATCGTCGAACACGTGACCCAAATGAGCATTGCACTCGGAACATCGCACCTCGGTTCGGACTCGCTCTGGTTGTGAGACCAGTAGTAAGAGGTTTGTCCCCACTAATTTTAAAAAATAGGGAACACGGATGGACCAACGAATAAACAGGACCATACAGGATAATGAAGGATATTTTTTTTTTGATTTTGTAAAAAAGTAAACGAAAAAAAAACCAAACATACGCAAAATTGAAAAAATTAAGGAATTTAGAAGAAAATTAAAACCCGTCATCATACAAAAAAATGGAGAAAAATATGTGAGAAAAAGGAGTGATGAAAGGAAACAGGGGAGAAATAAAACAACCACATTAGCCTTCAGAGGAAAAGCCTTCCACAAAAAAAAAAAATACTAAATCACCCATTTGTAAACGAAAAAGGAAAGCTTTTGCACATGCATTTGTAAATTCCATTGCTTTCCCATACATTCACAAAAAAAATTGGATCAAAAAAAAACTCACAAAACCCATGCAAATTAAACAAATAGAGTAAGTCACAAAATCAATTTTAAAAGGATATTCAAATAGGATTCATTAAGTCAAAGGATACACATATTAACATACAAAAAAATTAAAGCTCCGATTTATGAGACATTACTGAATTCTTTAGGATTCCATTTTAAACTTGCAAGCTTTAATTTTTTTTATTGTATGAAAATCTAAAAAAGCTATTTTATTCTAAATAAAAATGATCTAAAAGCGACAATTTACAATCAAATATCGATTCCTATTGGTATGTATTAATCCTTAAAAATATAGGCTTGTCTCCGAATAGGAAAAATAGTATACGTAGGGGAACATGGGGCGGAACGGGGTACCTAAGTTTTAATTACAATTTACGGGAGATTTAAAGAAATAATCTCATTGTTTTGTAATTTATATATTTATTTAATTCATTCTCTATAAATAAAAAAAGGTTCTATTGATTTAAATTAATAATTGATATTAAAAATTTAGGTTTCACAAATAAATGGAAATTTCCCATTCTGCCCCAAGGTTTATAAAATACACAGGTGGCCTCATGGTGGCTACGTGACGTATCCAGAAGAAATTCGTACATATCTTCAGACTGATTTAATTTCAAAATTCTTTGTATGACGTCATTTTTTTTTCTAATGGAGCAACCTGTGTAATTTACAAACCTTGATTCTGCCCCACCCTCTGGGACACAATGGGAAATGAGGCTGGGGCGCAATAGGATACTTGTTATTGACTTAGTTTACAGATGAAGACACTGTCATCATCGTGCTTAGCCCAGCTCATGGCAAATGTGCCCATTTTCGACAAATACTGCAGGAACACCAATTTTCATTTGATTTGGAGTTTAGATTACCTCTGTATCTTCTGACCTTTTTCTATATATGGGCTGTTGGCTAGTTTTCCTTATATATGTACTTACTATCTGCTGATAAAATAAAAATGTCTATCTGAATGGTATATTCTGCCCCACCCATTGTGCCCCAAAGCACCTTTCCCACAAGCACGACTATTATGGCAGGATATATTGGTTAAATTTGAATTATCACTAGGCTTTTAGTTAGCCAACAGTATGTTTTAACAAACATGTCATGTTAATATTCAAACAAAAAATAGAACATAGGATAATTACCTTAGTGTTACTTTGCAAAAATTAGAAATCGGAAATGTTTATTTCGACTTTTGATAAAAATAAAAACAACTACACTCTTTACTGGCGATAGCCACTTTTTATAATGCAGCACAGTTAATTGAACATTGAGTATGATTTTTACGCGTTTTTATCACCTGTAACAAGTGCTAATTCCATTTCCCATTCCGCCCCGTGTTTCCATACTACTTAAATGATGGAAAATAATGAGAGGGTAAACATATTAAATATATCTTTGGTAATCAAAATAAGATTTTTTCGCTGACTTTGAACAGTTATACTATGTATACAATATATAAGATATATTGCAGTCCAATTTACGTAGTATAATTTAATATAATAATATATAAAAAAATCATACCACAAACATAAAATTGAACAGAAGTTGAAACAAAAATATTCGTGACGTATTGCCCAGATACGTATTTCGATTGCCAAGCAATCTTCCTCAGTGGTCATCAAGTAGATTGATGATTCATAGGTGAATCATGACAAAGCAGTTACGGAGTGATCCAAACTACTTGATGACCACTGATGAACCATTGATGATTAACTTTTTAACGACAAATTAATCGACTATAGGCTCAATAGAAATTATGTTGACTACAAGTTCTAAGAAATTTCTCATAGATGGCGTCAGGTGAAATGGTAAAAATTCGAATTTTAATTGAACTTTTGTCGATAGACTCATTAATTAGTATAAAATTCACTTTGTAGGTACAAAATATTGATAAAGGTACGAAAATTTATCCTGGATAATCAAAATAAGTTTTTTTCGCTAACTTTGAAGAGTTATATTGTGTATACAATATGTAGAATATATTGCGGTCCAATTTATGTAGTATAATTTAATATAATAATATTTAAAAATCATATCATAAACATTAATTTGAACAGAAGTTCAAACAACAAATTCGTGACGTATTGCCCAGATACGTATTTCGATTGTCAAGCAATCTTCCTCAGTGGTCATCAAGTAGTTTGGATCACTACGTAACTGCTTTGTGATGATTCATGTGAATCATGTGAAAAGAGTGATCCAAACTACTTGATGACCACTGATGAAGATTGCTTGGCAATCGAAATGCGTAACTGGGCAATGCGTCACGAATATTTCTGTTTGAACTTCTGTTCAATTTTATGTTTGTGGTATGATTTTTATATATTATATTAAATTATACTACGTAAATTGGACTGCAATATATCTTATATATTGTATACACAATATCTTTGGTAGTTTATAAAATGGATCTTTAAAGAAGCAAGAACTGCATGTCTGTACAGATGGTTGCATAGATCAATGCTTATACACTGACCTCATAATTCACATTTAGTATTTGTAGTTTTTTTATAATCCTAAAGTTTAAGTCCGAATCTCTCCATCCTAAGTTCTTAATCGATATTTGATTGTATTTTACACTAAGCTTTTCAATTTCAAAAGTCTAATAGCTACTTGAATTGATCAAATTGATAAAATCGCTTTCCTATACGAAAACTTGTGTAAATCCTTACCCAGACTTGTGTCTTTGCTCAATTTAACTTTTCCCTGGTCCAGCACATCATTGAAAGCAGGCCATCCACAACCACTGTCGTATTTGGTGTCTGAACTAAATAACGGTTGTTCACAAACGATACATACGTACATGCCTTCATTGAAAGTCTTATCGTAGCACCCTGGAACATTGGATTTAAGAAAAATTGGAGGATTATTAGCAAGGAATTGTTAGATTCACCTGTGAAAGGACGTTCGGTTCCAGCTTCTTGTGTTACTTGATACTGAAGAGGAGTCAAACGTTTCTTCAAATCTTCTTTATCGTAAGTTTTAGCCATTTTGACTGAAAAACGTAACAGAATATATTGTAGTCTTGTAAATTGCAGTGCACTCTCTGAGCTTCGTTGCAATTGTGGCAGTGGTCAGAGATAAAAATGGATGTTTTTACGCCCATTACCAAATAAGGATATATACATAAAAAAGCGATAAGCACCTGCTGCGGTTATGTGGAAGAATTTCCCCGATGTTATAGAAAGAGGTTGACGTAATTCACGTACAAGCAACGGCGATTTAATTGTTAAATTTTTGAGAACACGAATTGCATACATACCACAATTTTAATGCGTTTTATGTCGGAGAATAACGGCGTAGTGTTGACCCGGTTTTATTAAAGCAAATAATCTCAATTGGAAAAGTATAAATATTTTATTTCAAGAAACGTCATTTACGTCAAATATATACTGAATGTAAGAGATGGAGATGGTAATTTTAATGAGTTTGAGAGAGAGAAAGAATTTTAGTGGAATTTAATTTGTAACTAGATTTAATGTTGGTTCTAAAACTCACTGGCTTTTCCATAGACTTGTGCAGTAACTAGATATTCTAATCAAATTATTTTTTTATCTTAATGCCATTTTATTTAATTTAAATATAAATTTTTAATTTCTAACGAAATTAGGATTATTTTCAATTGAAATTAATACTTTTTATTGAATATTAAAAATTACTGATTGTAATTAACAGCTTAAGCTAGTTGTGACAAAGTCTGATAAATTAAATCGTTAATCAGTGGGTAATTAAAAATTGAATTTCCGTGGTTAATATCATAAATTTAATTAAAAAACTTTACTCAATTTCGAAATTGCTTGTAAAATTATATAAAAACCTTTCAATCTTAAATTAAATCATTGATTTGACAAACTTGTCAGAAATGACAGTTGTTGACAGCTGCTAATTTTGAAATGTCAAAATTTTGACATAAACTTTTCTTCACCAAAAACGTATTAACAATTGAAAAAAACATGGATTTCATTGATTTAATCACGGTTCCCAAATTGGATAACGTGATTCTATATGGACCATTTCATGAACCAGTCGAGGGAACCTTATGTATAACGGGACACCACCTGATATTATCTTCCCGAAAAGAAGGAATTCAAGAGCTTTGGATTCTACACCAAAGCATTGACTTTATCGACAAAAAGCAATTCACTAGTGGCAATAATTTACAAGGTGGAACGATAATATTAAAATGTAAGGACTTACGATTGATTCAATTGGAAATTAATTCCCAAGAAGCATTTATTAATGTGTATAATTCGATCGATCGTCTTGCAAATGTTTCCGATGTTTTACTGTCGTATGCGTTTTTTTATCGACCAATGTATAACATTCTTGAAGATGGGCATACAATGTTTAAAACGGAAATTGAATTCACTAAATTATTGGCGAGTGATGAGTGGAGAATTACGGATGTAAATCGAGACTATACGGTTTGTCCGACTTATGGCAAAGTTTTGATAGTTCCTAGAAATATTGACGACGATACAATAATGGCTTCGGCTAATTTTCGTGAAGGTGGCCGATTTCCTTTAATCAGCTATCGACATGAAAATGGAACGATACTTTTACGTAGTTCCCAACCGTTGCTAGGACCAAATAATCGACGAAGTCGTTCCGATGAACGTCTGTTAAATTCAATATTGGGTTCAGATAAACGAGGATATATTGTTGATATACGTTCGGCTAATTTGGCGACGCAATCGAAGGCGAAAGGGGGTGGGTATGAGTTGGATGTTAACTATACACAGTGGCGAAGAATTCATAAACCTCTCGATAAATTAACGAATGGAAGTTCGGCATTGTTGGATTCTTTTACTAAGTTAATGGAAGGTAATATTGACATATATTTTTCTTTGATTTTATTAATTTTTTTTTTAAAAAATAGCCTGCAATGACACTAATTGTTCCATGGATAAATGGTTGTCCCGATTGGATAATTCCGGATGGTTAGGCTACGTGTTAAATGTATTAAACGCTTCTTGTGTTGTGGCTCAATGTTTGGACCACGAAAAAGTTTCAGTATTGGTTCATGGAAGTACCGGATTGGATGCAACTCTTTTGGTAACGTCATTAACGCAAGTGATTCTCAATCCTGATTGCCGTACTGTACGAGGGTAAATAAAATAGTGCACCGATAATTGGTTCTTGGACTATTGATTTTCTACAACGTATGCTTAGGATATTAATTAAGTTGTAGAAGATAAATTGTCGAAGAACCATTAGTAATTCCCCTGATTATAATCAAAAACTTTTAGATTTCAAGCATTGATTGAACGTGAATGGCTACACGCTGGTCATCCATTTCGCAGCCGTCATTCCCATTCTTGCTATTCAACGTCCCAATCAGGACGAAGCAAAAGTAACCAACCAACATTCCTTCTATTTTTAGATTGCGTGCACCAACTGCACCACCAATTTCCGTGCAGTTTCGAATTCACCACATATTTCTTAATCATTCTTTTCGAACATTCCTACTTTAGCCAATATGGAACATTTCTTGGCAATTGCGAAGCCGAACGAAACGAATGGAAACTCCAAAAAACCACGACCAGTTTATGGTCCTACTTAAATCGTCCCGATATTTTAACATCAGTTTTAAATCCAATGTACGAACCAAATGCTACACCTATTTGGCCAAGTGTAGCGCCAATTAGTTTGATTTTATGGTCGGAATTGTATTTACGTTGGATTATTGATCAAAGTCCGGCAAAATCTTCGTTGCAACGTATTCAATCAATCAAACAACATGATCAAAATCTTCGGATGCAGGCGGTTAAATTGCGAAAGCAAGTGATTGATTTACAAAAGCAATACGATGCATTGAATGACGAAAATTTTGTTGTTGTATAAGCTTAGGATTTATCTCAAAGAAAAAAGACAAAATGACTTATTTTAAAATGACAATGAACATCACTATAAAGTATATATCGTATTATTGCACATAATTTTATCAAATTAAAAGATCTTAATGAAAATATATCTCTATTATACTCTCTTACAATTATATTATGTAATATTTTAAAGAAAATTGCAAAAAAAAATATTTTTTATAGTCAACTATTGATATTTGAAAAATGATTGAGGAAGTACTTATATCTTTGTATAGAATAAATAGTTGTGATGATCTCAATTACAAGCTATGCAATATTTGTAAAAATTACAATCAAAAGATATAATACATAAGTGTATGTTTTAAAATGCTCTCTTGTAAAAGTTTACCAATTAAGTTATATTCTAGTCGCATATAAATTTCGTTTAATAAATATTTTTGAATCTATGAAATAAAAATGTTTTTTGAATTTATTTTTTAATTTCTTATAAAATTCAATGATATAAGATCCAGTTAAGTGTTAGGGTTGTTATTTTAAAAAGAAAGTCAAATTATAGAAATCTTAAGGGTAAATTTTTATGTAAAAGCTAGCAAATTATTTTTTTCCTTCAATTTAAATAATCGTGTTTATATGCAACCCTCATTATAGGGCAGATGTGAAGGGTGACCTAATTTTTCCCCCTATTCAGTAACGACCGCTGTAGGCAACCAGGTAAACCACCGATTAAAGAAATATAAAAGGTGTAAAAAATAAATTGTTTTAATCTATATTTTGCAAAAATAATGATTAATGCTTCTCTAATAAAAAGCCTGATTTTATTTAATAATAAAAGAAATAATTCATCAATTACTTAATGCTTTATATATTTCTTCCCAAAACATTTTATCGTAATATGGGGAGGAAACTTAAAAAAAAGGCAAAATTAGTCTTAGGTAAAAGTAATTTATGTAATATTTTAGTTAAATAAGACTTTTTCGCCAACTTTAAAACACCCATATCTTAGGGCTTTAGCCTTAAGAGATCATCACTCTTTTACGAGAAAAAAACAATTCTCAGATGTAGAACTTTGATATGTTTGATATACTGTGATTAGGATTTATTGAGGCTCCTGTAAAAGAACAAGAAAATATAGACATATTATAAAAACCTTCCGGAAAAACTCAAAAACTTCACAATTATTTTGTGCCGAGTGGTCTAGGGGACCGCTCCAAAACTTGTAAGTAGTGGGTTCGATCCGTGTATCTTGTAAATTGTCAATATTTCTCGATAACGGATTTAATTGACCCTAGAGTCGCTAAAAGACCTTAGCAGTTACAAGGCGACGGTAAAAATTAAAAATATTATTTTGCCGTCTAAAATCGGAATTATTCTCCGGGGCGAAATGGTTTTTTTCATTTTTACATTGGCAAAACATTAACAAGCAATTTAAAGCCATTATGGCGAAAAAGAAATATTGAAATTGTAAGTTCATAAATCGTATATCATTACGATACATATTCCCAGGACCAGCCCCTGCTTTAGGGGTGGGCAACCCGGGCGGTCGCCCGGGGCGGAAGATTTCAGGGGCGGCATTTTGTCATATTTGATATACAATATGAACAAAAATGTGAAAAAATTAGTTTTTAGTTAAAAAAATTGTGTTTTTTCAATCCTGAAGGGGCGGCATTTTGTCATCTTGCCCAAGGCGGCAAATTTGCTAGAGCAGAGCCTGCTAGGACTTTCTACTATGAATTTTCCTGTATGGATCGGCAGCTTTAAAGGTCAAATCTTTTGGTTGACAACAAATCACTAATATAGAGGAAGAAGAGTGGAAAAATTATCAGATAACAATGGATTATTAGAAAATTGGACAGTTTTCAGATGTAAGACTTTAATATACTGTGATTGGGATTTATCGGGGCTCCTTTAAAGATCAAGAAAATATAAACATTAGGGTGATTTTTTTTTTGACTTTTTTTTGGTCCCATCGTGAAATTTTGTTGGAAATACCAAAAAAAAAAATCCCTGAAAGTTTGAGCCCTTAATATTAATTTTAATCTGATTACATCATATGATGTAATCTATATACTAAACATCATATAAGTTATTAGTTATTATACATCATATGATGTATAATATGCTTTTTTAATCTCTACGTCGAACCAGGACATCAAGGAAGGAAAATTGTTGGTCTTTTTCAATCTTCGTAGTAAAATCTATGGCAGAATGTTATGAAATCGCATAGAATTTCCAATAGCCAAACAATACCCAACCACAGCTTAAGGTGAGGTCGGTTTGACCAAACTTTATCGATTCCTCCGATGTTTTTTTCACCAACGTATATCTTTCCACATGAACAAGGGATTTCGTATACTTTAGATGCGTCCAAAACTAGGACCTTGTCCTTCGGGAAAAGAAGTATACAGGATATTTTTGGATGCTTGAAATTATATTTTCTTAGCACCATTCCAATACAGGGATTGTAGAAATTCTCAGCTTCATCAGGAGGTCTTGAACCATTTCGTGTTTTCCACTTGTTAAAAATCTTCCTTCGATCATATCTATTACATGGGTAATCTTTCACTCAAGCAACGAAGTTTCCGATATGGATCAATGTAAATAAAATAAAATACGCTACGCAGACGAAGTCGCGGGGATCAGCTAGTGTTTTAAATTATTTAATTGCCTCTTTTCCCAGGTGTAACTTCAGAACAAAATTCTATAACTTTTTATTGTTAGTAAAGAACTTTAATTTTTTTTATTGAGCAAATGGTAATACCAGGCCCCGCTCTAGCAAATTTGCCGCCCTGGGCAAGATGAAAAAATGTCGCCCCTTCAGGGTTGCAAAAACACCGAGTTTTAATATCACAAAATTTTTAATTTTTTGGAAAAATATTTTTTTAACTAAAAACTATTTTTTTCACATTTTTGTTCATATTGTATATCAAATATGACAAAATGTCGCCCCTGAAATTTTCCGCCCCGGGCGACCGCCCGGGTTGCCCACCCCTAAAGCGGGGGCTGGGTAATACTATATTCATTAGATCCAGCAATTACTAATATGATTCTTTTAGTAAATAGAAACATTGATTTTAAAAACGCTTTATTGATACTTTTTCAATCAAACATTTTACAATAAATAATTAAACTATTATTATTCCTAATAGGTAATGAATTAATTTAGAATTTAGACCAGAGATTTCCAACTTTTAAGCTACTCAGTAACTAATGGTATCAATATAACATTCGCCAGTAATCATTTTTAATCAACTTTTCCGGATTTGTTTCCGCTTGCAATATTTGCAAAATATAAGTTTACTGGTAAAACTTTATAGCTTTATTAAAATTCTGATATCTTCTTTGGGCTATTTGCTAGGAAATCCCTGTTTAAAATCCGCTTAAGTGTCTTAGTAATTCGAATACTTATTTATAATCCAATAAATTATTTTCCAGTGACATAAACATTGAATTAATTATTTAAATTTGGTGTACAAATGACGAAACGCTAGAAACCCGTAAAAATTTAATAATTTTTTCAAAGTACCAACTTATTTGATTCAATTAACACTAAAGTTACAGTAGAAATTATTAGGCAATTTGCATGGAACACTAGCGGAATAGCACCAGAAATGGTACCAGTTTCGGGGATATGTTTTGTTTTTCGCATCATCCAATAGAAACCTTTCATACGTAACTGTTTTTTCAATTCGGCACCAACAAGATTGCGGATTTTTGTGTTGTAATTATTGATCCATTGCCGCTAAAAGTTGTAGATAGAAATCAGTTGTAGAAATTTTCAAATGTTATGATTTTTAGTTACGTGTTCTATGGTAAGTAACGAGTCATCCATTAATTTTGGTTCGTAAGGTACCAGTGCCACGTCTTTGAACTTCAAATACGGTTGTCCACTTAAATGTTTCCCTTTTTTGCGATCAACCACTACTTCTAGAATGTTTTCTAAACGAATTCCAAAATCACCTTCTTTGTAATATCCGGGTTCTGTAAAATTGTTGTTTTATGAGTTTTTTTAGGGATTTAAGATTGATTGGGTCTTACCACTTGAAAAGAAGTATCCTTCTTTAAATTTTTGTTTACTATGGCTCGTATAGGTGAGGACAATGGGGGCTGAAAAAAATATCTTAAGTTAGACTTCGTTTTTTGTAAACTAACTTATAGATCTCAAAAAATAAACATTAAATTTTAATATTTATCAAAAGGAATTGGTTTTTTTAAGGACTCACACTCATGGACGTAAAGAAAAGCTCCAATTCCATGTCCTGTTCCATGCATAAAGTCCAAACCGCCCGCCCATAACGGTGCCCTCGCCAAAATATCCACCTCCGACATCATCACATTGCCCGGAAAAATCAATTTCGAAACTTGAATTTGTCCGATTAAAATCCGCGTATAGGCATCCTTCTGTTCTTGCGTGGGTTCACCCATATGCATAGTTCTAGTCAAATCGGTTGTGCCATCTAAAAGAAGTGCGAAAAATTTACCATCTGCAAACTGTCCATAATGTCCAAATGTCCCATTAACTTCACCTAAATATTGGCCACCCGAATCAATTACGATAGTGCTGTCGTCGGTTATTAATAACGATGTTAAATTATTCGGCTCGTAATGTGGACTGGCACCGTTTGGCCCAAATCCAACGATCGTTGGAAAACTCAAGCCCAGAGATAAATTTTGTGCATACCGGAAAGAATCCAATTCTTTCGCTAATCGATATTCCGTCCAATTCTCGCCGTCATAAAACTAAAAATATCGAGAATTGTTTGTTAATTTTCCACTGAAACTATTCAGAAATTTACCTTTTCCTCAAAATATGCCATGAAATCACAAAAAGCGGCGGCATCGCGAATGTGGGCCCGTTGCATTCCGAGAATTTCAACCGGATTTTTCTTCGCTTTTAACATATTCACGATTGGTTCTCGCGGAAGACGTTTCGCCTCGGGAATGGCACTGAAAATGGCTTGGCTGGCGGCCTGTTTGGCCGGAGCGGCCGTCGGAAGAATCACCAAGTTCCAGGCTTGCGAAAATGTGCGAAGATCTCTCCAAATGTTATCGTAAGCTTGAATCCTAAATTTATATGAAATTTGTGAAATTATAAACATTGCTAGGGCGGTTTTCTTACCGTACACATTCAGGATAAGTGCAGAAGAAAGTTTTCAGGTGCCGGCGTACGTCATCGTCAATTTTATCCTGGTCTATGTACAAATAGATTTCCGTTCGTGTAACAATCGCATAACTTTGTACGACCGGACTGTAGGGATCGTCCCGTCCACGAATGTTGAACAGCCACGCGACTTCGTCCAACGCCGTAACGACCACAGCATCGGCTCCGGTTTTGTTCAACTCCCGGCGAACGTTGGCGACCTTCACTTCCCACGGAACACCTCCAGAGGGCCACATCAAATTTTTACTTAATTTCCCAGAACAAAATCGTGAACTTCTAATAATAAGTTCATGGCTTTTTGGGTGGTGAGCGCAAAGTTTCACGGACATGTGTGACAAAGTGGACAATAAATACCTGCATATTCCAGACCGAGAACGAAGACTTTTTCTTTGGGCTTCGATGGACGAATATCACCCGGCCAGATTAGATCAACCAGATTCTTTTTGACTTCAATGAGTTGAATGGATTTTTGTTCGAGTTCATACTGGAGTTCGACCCAGGCGATTACGTTGATCAATTTGGGATCGGCACCGACGCGAGCTCCACGTGGAAGTTGGCTTTTCAGCCATTCGGCTTGCGTTGGAACATTGGTACGACCAACTCGCATCAATAACCATTCACAAGATAATTGTTTATCAGCTTGGATGTGATATCTTCCGTCGACAAATAAAGCTGCATTGTTTCTCGTGACGATTGCTTGTCCCACTGATCCTGTGAATCCTGTTAGGTATTCCCGACGTTTATCATGATCTGTTACTAGTTCCGACTAAAAATCACAAAGAAATTAAAAGAATTATCGGTTAAATCTGTCGATTAGGACCAACTTGGTGTTCGTCGTCGTTGGTTATAATGTAGGAGTCCAGAGGCAAAGATCCGACCGACGATTCTCGTGCCATGTGCCGCCGTAGTTCTTCGAGACGTTTATGGGTATCCACACGTTCCGGAGGTTGGGGAACTCCTTCTTTTGGAGGACATTGTCGCCGATCGGATCCCACAATTATTGAGGATGGGGTGACTGGTTCTGATAGGGTAATCTTGTAAAATGCTGCAAATAAAAACCAAATTTTGATATTTTGATAATCCTCCTAAACTTTCATTTAGGTATGGAAAACCGTGGAAGTCATGAAATTATATTTTCTACGGTGGAGTTCACACACAAATGATTCGGGTACAAAATTGCGCGGAAAAAAACGTAAATACGTAAGAAAATTTATATTTTCTTTGCCAAAATACAATGCATTAAAGAAATTGTAGAGGACTTGTAAAAAATTACAACAGAAATTGTATTTTTGGAAGAAATTCGATCCAATTGGGTTCAAATTTTTCCCAAATCTTTAATCTTCGATACAATGGTAAATGATTCCAAAAAGAATAGTTTTTCATTAAAATTTTAGGCGGAAATTATACATAATGAAAGAAATGTATTATGTTGAAGTAATAGTGGAGGATTTGGCAGAAATTAAATCAAAAATAACAAGAAAAGTAATGATAAAAGATATTAGGTAAAATGTTTTAGTGTAAATCCCTTGCATTTTTTAGAAATTCATCGTTAAAAACTAAGCATACCAAACCACCCTTCATGGTTAAACTTTATGAGGAGTTGTGTTGCACATACCACACATAAAACACGTGGAGATGGGGTGAAAAACATTGCGGAAAAAATCGAAATAAACAATAAAGTAAATCAAGAAAAGTCAATAATTTTTTAGAGAAAATAATACTGAACCCAATTATTTATATTTCATAAAAATCAGACATATATTACTCTTAAATCGTATACCATTGCTATTTGAACTTTGTGAGGAGTTGGGTTGAATATATGCCACATATTCCATTAAACCTTCAGGTAAAAAATATGGTTGATTAACGTGGAAAAAGATTATGGTAACTTATATTTTATTTCAGGAAAACTATTGAAATTATCCACGTTAATGATATTGAAATAAAAAAAAAAGAATTTCGAGAAAATTTGGTTAAAAATTTTCCCGAATCTTTAAACTTTGATAACATGGTAACCAAATCCACAAAAAAAACTTTTGTGGATAGTTAGCTACTTACAACTTTAGAAGTAGTAATAATAAACGATACTTGCTAAAATATTTTTCACAAACCTTTAATATTTTTTAGAAATCCATCGTTAAAAACAAACATAAAAAACCACCTTTCATGGTTACACCTAATGAGGACTTATGTTGCACATACCACCCATAAAACACGTGGAGAAGGGGTGAAAAACATTGCGGAAAAAAATAGAAATAAACAATAAAGTAAATCAAGAAAAGTCAATAATTTTTTAGAGAAAATAATATTGAACCCAATTATTTATATTTCATAAAAATCGGACGTATATTACTCTTCAATCGCATACCATAGCTGTTTTAATTTTATGTGGAGTTGGGCTGAATACATACCACATATTCCACCAAATTGTCAGGTAAAAAATAAAGTTGATAAACATGAATAAGAAATGCAATAACTTATGTTTTATTTCAGGGAAAGCATTTACATTATCTACATTAATGATATTGAGACAAAAAAATAGTTTCGAAGAAACTATTTTTTATTTTTTTCGTACCATGCACTCACCATTGTGTGGAGTAAAGGGGCACTTATCCCACGTATACGATTCGATTAAAAACGGGTAAGAAATTAGGAGGAAAACTTACATTTATTCTATGTAATTAAAGAAAATACTACAAAATTTAATGTTTTCATTGAATAAATAATCTTAGGTAAGAACTATCTTCAAAATTATCATAATACTATGGCTCTATGTACATTATGTGGAGTTATTATATATTTACCTATATCATTTACAGTTTGGATCGCAAAAGTAAATCATGATCAAAAAAATAATATTTTGTTAACCAAAAGCTTATAAAATACTTTCAAAACGTAGTAATTTACATTTGATAATATTATTTCTGCTTAATGGCAGATTTAGTTTCCCCGGTGGTTAAATTTTTAAAATTCTTCCTTCCAATTTTTGACAAGGTTTTCATTTTAGAATACATACAAAGGATGCTAATGGAATTTGGATTCTGTCACCATTAATGATTCCACCCAGCTCTGTCTTACAAGAAGTAAATTGACTCCTGATAGAATATAATAAAGATAACATCTTTATTTCATGATTTCTTAGCGATCAATCATTGCATTTACACCATTTTGAAGTGGTAACAAAAAGGAATTTTAATGTCCCAAAAACCCATTAGAAGTCGTTTAGTTGCCACTTTTTAACAGGGATAACTTCAGAATTCCTTTTTAAGCTGGTGCTAATATTTCAGAAGATATGTGCTAGAATTTCAGCTTTGGTTCTTTTCCATGATATGTATTAGTTTTTTCCTTTATCATCCACAAAATTTATATGTTATTCCATATGAAAGTACTAAAATTTTATTCTTGTATTAGTCTTATATTTATGCAGTATTTAGTATCTAAACTTACTTAATTAGGTATAGATAAATAGCAAAATAGTTTTAACTCTAAAGAGTGATTTGGTGAACATTATGGTTTTAAATTGCTTATAAAACTGGCAAAATTATTCAGATTTATCTTGTTTTTTTGCCTTTAGTAGGTGCAAACTCTTAATGAGTACCTAAAAAAGAAAAATATTTTTATTTAACTTTTAAGACAACTACTTTAACAACTTGAAGACCCAAGTGGTGTAAATTGAACAAAACTCCTCATACCAATGATTATTTTTCCAACTATTGAATATTATTAATTCTTTTACAATATCCTAGAAAAATGTTTTTTCCTCATCATATTTTATCCCTATTAATTCGAACCATTTTTATGCGGGGTAAGTGCCACATAACTCCACACAATCGTGAATGCATGGTATGTTTGTTGATTTGCAAGAAAATACTTGTAAATTTTATCGAAACAAATTTCTTTACTTCAATATCATGAATGAAGATAATTTAAAGATTTTTCCTGCAAAAAAAAAACATTAGTTGTTGTTTTCCGCTCAGATATTTACCAAATATTTGTTACCCACCAAAACTTGAAAAGACGCGTGGGGTAATGTTACACAACTCCACATAATACACAAAGAGTTAAGCAATATCATATATTTATGCTTATCTTATATTGAATATAAGTATTTTTTTATAATTTCATAGAAAAAAATGTATGTTTTCCTCATAATTTTTTACCCCTGTGGATTCGAATTGTTTATGTGGGATAAGTGCCACTTTATTCCACACAAAGGAATTGCATGGGATGTGTGTTAAATGCTAGGAAATATCCATAAATTTTCATGAAATTCTTTTTTTTTATTTCAATATCATTAACGTAGATAATTTTAATAGTTTTCCTGAAATAAAACATAAGTTACCATAATCTTTTTCCACGTTAATCAACTTTATTTTTTACCTGAAGGTTTGATGGAAAATGTGGGATGTATTCAACCCAACTCCTCACAAAGTTCAAATAGCAATGGCATACGATTTTAGGGTAATATATGTCCAATTTTTATGAAATATAAATAATTGGGTACAGTATTATTTTTTCTAACAAATTATTAAGTTTTCTTCATTTACTTTATTCTTTATTTCGATTTTTTTCTGCAATATTTTTCACCCCTTCTCCACGTGTTTTATGTGTGGTATGTGCAACATAACTCCTCATAAAGTTTAACCATGAAGGGTGGTTTTTTATGGTTGTTTTTGGTATACGATTTAAGAGTAATATACGTCCGATTTTTATGAAATATAAATAATCGGGTACAGTATTATTTTCTCTAAAAAATTATTGAGTTATCTTCATTTACTTTATTGTTTATTTTGATTTTTTCCGCAATGTTTTTCACCCCATCTCCACGTGTTTTATGTGTGGTATGTGTAACATAAGTCCTCATTAGGTGTAACCATGAAGGGTGGTTTTTTATGCTTGTTTTTAACCATGGATTACTAAAAAATATTAAGGGTTTGTGAAAAATATTTTAGCAAGTATCGTTTATTATTACTACTTCTAAAGTTGTAAGTAGCTAACTATCCACAAAAGTTTTTTTTGTGGATTTGGTTACCATGTTATCAAAGTTTAAAGATTCGGGAAAATTTTTAACCAAATTTAATCGAAATTCTTCCAAAAAGTCCACAATTTCTTCTTTAATTTACTAAATTTTTTCTCTGAATATCTTGGTTAGTCCTTTTTGGTGTCCAATTAAAAGTTTAATGATTTTGAAGCAAGTTTAACAATAAGATTTTAAATTTTATTGTTTCAATAAAGAAAGTTTTCAACTTACAAGAATCAAAAATTCAAATATTTGATAGTTAAGTGTTTTTTCGGATTATTTGAAAAAAAATGTTGAGAATTCTAGAATGGGGTCAATGTTCCATGAAATTGTTAAGAATTTGTCACCGAGGGGTGTACAAAGGGGAGCGAAATTGAAACCAGGCAGCTGAAAGACAGGGGCGCCATTAAGGGTCGTCACTGATGATGTAATATGACGTCAATTCAGTATTAGGAACCCATACGAAGGGTAAAATACCATGGGTTACATCTGAAGTGAAATGCCCAACATGAAAATGAAAGATGAAAAGAGATGTACGCTTGGTCTCTCAAGGCTCACGTTGATGTAAAAGGCGTGGACTTGGTAACTGCACTAGTAAATTTTGTTGTCTTGCTTTTACTGATTGAGTTTTGTATTGGGTTGGTTCTGTCTTTCGATTTGCTTACCTGTCGGATTATTGTAAGCATAGTTTTCTCTTTTGGCAGTGTTGAAAGGGGTAAATGCGTGGGAGTTATAACAATAAAGTTCACGTTACCTTGTTATTAGGATCGCATAAATGTGCATTGTGAGCATTGAGCTTAACGCTTGAAGGTTTAAGCCCAAAATTTTTTATATATTTTTTTTTTAAATTTTTAACAATTTTTTTTTGGAATAAGAAAATTTATTTGGTCGAAAGCAAAAAATTGAAAGTTTTTCTGTTTTTATTGTTAGGTATGGATTGGCGTTTTAAATGGGAATGGAGATGTCTTCAGTAATTTGTGAGTATGCTGGAAACTGACGTCAACAACCGACCAGGAACGCATAACACCGGAGGGCTTCATGTAAACAACGCCAGATTAATGCCCTAGTGTCACCAAAACAAATGGGGTTAACAAAGTCTGGAAATCAATCAAAAATTATGCGCCACCTGGTGGGTTTTCTCAAGTTCACGACGTTTCAAAATTCTTTTGAAATTCGTTTAAGAAATGACGTCAACACGATACCAGGATCCCATAGATGGACCAGTCAGGCGCAAATTTTTTCACCCCAACTTTAAAAAGTTGAATTGCATAACCCTATGAATAGGATCGCAACAGATAGAACCCATCCGGTTGAAACTATTGGAAAATGACGTCAGTAACCTATCAGGATACTATAATCATAAAAAAATTAATTAATTAAAATTTCATTGCAGAAATTGGCAGAAATTAGCAGTTGGCACCCTAATCAAGTAGGTTACGTTTTCCATGGCAAACTTGTGAGACAAACGTTCTTCAAAATGATCTACTTCGGTATTAGGGGCGCAGAATCTGGTGCAGCAAAGCTGCACCTTTGATTTTTTTCTTGCGAGTTCATTCAACCACTCGGGGAAGCTTGGGCGCGGCTTCCAACCAATATATAACGATCAGGTTACTATAAGTTAACGCTTTTGAAGATTGCAATCTTAAAAAATTTTCCAGGAAGAAAAACTTAAAGAATCGTTTTAAAACCACAAGAACTTAATTTTAACGTTAAATTTAAGCATATGCATGAAAAAATTTACATCGGGGTGCGTATTTCACCCCTCGATTAAAATTCGACGTAGGGGAGCGTTTTCAACCCCGTGTAGGAGTGAAAGTGAGCTTTCCATTTTGCAAACGACGCTTCCATCAGGATGACATAAACGTGAAAAGCTCGCCACGTTCCAGGAGAAAGCTGTCACATTTTCTTCGATTATTTTTCACCTGAAAGCTGTCGAAAATGTCACATAAAGTTTCGTCTTATGTGGGGGCGTAACGCTTTTTGCGATGGTTTCGTGCCAGGAGCACATGTGTTGAACAAATGTATGGTTTCCAACCGCAGGGTTGGAGGGTCGGAGGGTTGCTGATTGTCCTGGCACTCTAGTGAATGCATATGTACTAGAAATGCTGCGGTAGGGTTTGTGAATGGGAGGGATTTAAACACTAACACATATGCACATCATGGTAGCCTTGCTTTGCTTTAATACAGATATAGTAAACAAGTTGGCCTTGATGTCAAAATATATCCCGCGAAATTTTAAAAAAAAAATCGTAAATTCATTCAAAATCTTTTTTTTTGATAAGGATTACGTATTTGATGCACTTGGCATCACGGTTGAATGCACTCAAAAGTGGGTCTCGAAAATTAAAAGTAATTATCAATGCAATTAATCAATTTAATTCCTCAGAAAAAAACATGCGTAATTTTTTTACTTGAAAAATCCAAATTTGTAAGAATTTATAAGTCAATTCGGTAGAATTAACCCGTTAGAAAGGGTAGAAAACCATGCATTTGTTATAAATAAAAATAGATTGCCTCTGATTAATCAATGAAGCAATTAAATAGATATTTTTGTTTGGAAAGACGAAAGATATTAGATAATAGTAATCTGAATCAGATATTTCCTGATTTAAGGTATAAAATGCATCGAAAACATTCAATCTACAATCAATGCATCCATTGCTCCACAAACTGCATTAAAGGTGGTTCAATTCGTCAGGCAAAGTTGCATTAACGCGATGTTTAAATTCAATTTAATTTGGTGTTTTCCACTATTAATATTTGGTGTTGATGCAATTTGGCAATGCACCAATTCTTCGGCCGAAGAAACCAAATGGGGCAAAAAAAGTAAGTTTGTAATTTCCTATTTTTGGCTTTGGTCAAATCGCAAAAGATCCATTATCCGTTATTTGCACAAAATCTTGTGATTTCCTGTTTTTATTTTTGGCAAATAATTTCAACTTATATTCTCTAACCCTTATGTAATATTAACTGCCTATTTTACCCTCGTAGAGGTGCTTTTATATCGTAAAATTATAATAATTACAATGCTTTTATAATAATTATCTTTTACTACTCCAAATTATTTATTTTCAGTGGCAGATGCCAGTGCAAAGATGCCGTCCGGAATGATGGCCGGAAATATAATTAGTTTCGGCAATTTTGATGAGTGTATTGAAATCAACGAATCTGAATTGAATATTCAGGGAAAATACTGTTTAGTTTTTGTGAGGATCAGTAATTACACTCCAGAAGTAGAATCCAAAATAATTGACTTGAAAACCCAAAAGCTGGGGGTTTGTTTTCCGTCTTCGTGTTCTAACAACGAAATCGAAACCATTGTCGGCCAAGAGTTGGAGGAAAATAACAGTTTGGGTCCGGTGAACGTTACCGTGGACGAACAATTTTGTTCACTAAAAGCAGAAAACGTTTGGACTACTACAGACATCGTTACTTTGTAAATAAAAAAAGCAAAAGTTAATTTTTTCATCTTAATTATTTTTAAATTGATGTTTTTCAGTACTTTTCTTGGAATTTATGGATTGTGGCTACTCTTTTGTACTTTGGCGGATTCATACGGAAGTTTTTCTGAGGGTAAGTTAGTAAACAATCTTTAATCTTTTTCTTCCCCTTGTAACAATTACTTGGTTATCGAGGAAAAAGATGTTGAACTTTTATTATCAATTTTAAATCATCCGGCAACTCGCCTAAAAAAAAAATTTTTAGAGTACCAGGTATACTTGAAAATTAAATATAAAACCCCTTACCAAAATCTAAATTGAAAATACTCAGACGTCTAAATGTTCCCATTTTCCACACGGAAGAACTTTCGTAAATTTCAATTTAGTCGTTTTTGGTTCAATTTCCACGAAGGATTTTTGGTTGTAAAACACATTTTTTCCAAGTCTTGAATTTGATAAACTTCCAGACAAGTAAATCTAGCACAAAAAGGCTCAAAACCTCGGAAAATTTTACATTTAGTTCCTAAAAGTCTGAAAATGTTGCACCTTTTTTATTTTATATAAACGGATTGTTGTATTCGTGTAGCCAAAAATTCATATTTCTAGCAGTTAATTTTGGGGTCACCAATTACGAATAATGGGTCCAAGCACCTGGAGGTCAAGGAACTTCATCACCTGGAGTTCATATAGAATTTTCTTTGAAATCACTTGCAATTATTTATGAACGAATTTTTGGTGTCACTGATTACAAATTTAAGAATTGGGAAGTTCCACGGAACCCTTGGAGGAAGCGTAGACATAATTTTCTGAAAATCCTTTGAAATATCTTATAAATTTTCTTATTAAGTTCAAGGAATTTGTTTTAAAATAGAAAACTACCGAAGTTTTGAGTAAAATAATAAGCCCCAATTTTAATTTGGAATGATTTTACTGAAAAAGCACGTTAAATACAACGAGAAACTTCAAAAACTCTTGAAGATGATGTCCACGTCTACCTTCAGATACGTCGGGGAGTTCAATCAAAATGGATAGAAAAATCGCATTTTTGTTAATTCCAAACATATTTTGTTCTAAATTTAACAGAAACTTCTGAAGATGAGGTCGAGGTCTAGCCAATTGGGGAACGTTGAGGAATTTCATGAACATTACACATATATGTAAAATATATACTATACAGCCCACAGTTTTAAAGGTTGTGATCTCGAATATTGGTTTCAATAAGTTTTTTCATGCACCTGGTGATCCAGAAACCATAATCCTTGGAAATTTTCTTTGAAGTAAATTGTAATCACTTATTTTGGGATTTTTGAGGTCGCTGATTTCACATATAAGGATCTGGATTCCCCTAAGTACCTGGACGTAAACGTGGACATTATTTTCTGGAGGTTTTTTTAAATTTAGTTAAAAAAACTTTACAGTTACCTGGAGTTATCGTGAACATCATCTACGGGAGTTTCTTTGAAATATCAAACAAAACAAAATTGAAATACGATTTAAATGTTTTGATTCTTTAGATTAAAGTAAAAATTACAATGAACCATTAATTTTAAATAATTTTACCGTAAAAGTACTAAAAAACTCTAGAGGATGATGTCCACGTCCTTCAGGTAAATCAGAGAATTTAATGGACCTCACACTATTAATCAGTGACTGTTAAATCTCGGCTGTTAATCCAAACTTATTTTAATTTAAATTTAAAAGAAATTCCAGAAGATAATGTCCAGGTCTATTTCAAGGTATGTCGGGGAATTTCGTGAACACTACACTTATATAAACGCCTTATTCATTCATGTCGCAATTATGAATTTTAGTTTTTTAAGTTTCCCAATACACCTGGTGATCCAGGGACCTCTTCGCCAGGAGTATATTGTAAATTTTCCGTGAAATTACTTATAATTTCGCATTTAGAGATTTTTGAGGTCATTCGTTTCAAAAATAAGGGTCACGAGGTTCCTTGGCGTACCTGGAGGTAAACGTAGACATCATCTTCTGGAGTTTTGTTCAAAGGTTTTATTGTCGATTTTAAAATTTACTTTACGTAAAATAAGTGTAAAAAACACAAAGGATATTTCGAATATTACGAATGTAATATTGATGAGATTTTCGACGTAACTTGTGATAAATATGGACATCATCTTCTGGAGTTTCTTTAAAATATCGAACAAAACTAAATTAAAAAACGATTTAAATGTTTTGATTCTTTTGATTAAAATAAAACTTACAATGAACCGTCAATTTTAAATAATTTTATCGTAAAAGTACTTTGGATACAATGAGAAACTTTAAAAAACTCTAGGAGATGATGTCCAAGTCTTTCAGGTAAATCAGAGAATTTAATGGATCTCACACTGTTAATCAGTGACTGTTAAATCTCGGCTGATAATCCGAACTTAATTTAATTTAAATTTAAAAGAATCTCCAGAAGATGATGTCCAGGTCTAGCTCAAGATATGCCGAGGAATCTTGTGAACACTATACTTATATAAACCTCTTATTCATTCATGTCGCAATTATGAATTTTGGTTCGCTAAGTTTCCTCATACACCTGGTGATCCAGAAAACTCTTCGCCAGGAGTATATTGAAAATTTTCTTTGAAATTACTTATAATTTCGCATTTAGAGATTATTGAGGTCATTCGTTTCAAAAATAAGGATCACGAGGTTCCTTGGCGTACCTGGAGGTAAACGTAGACGTCATCTTCTGAAGTTTGGTTCAAAGTTTTCATTGTCGGTTTTAAAATTTACTTTACATTGGAAAATAAGTATAAAAAACACAGAATATTTCGAGTGTAATATTAATGAAATTTCTGACGTAACTTGTGATAGACATGGACATCATCTTCTGGAGTTTTTTTTTAAATTTTGAACCAAATGTATTTTAAAATCACAGAATCATTTTTCAGTAAATGTTGATGAATGTGAGGCCCATAAGGCACCTGAAGATAGACATGGACATCATCTTCTAGAGCCCATAGACGTTTTTCGTTTTATCCAAAACGTTTTTTCAGAGAAATTTTTGAAAAACTAAAATTGAAGTTAATTTAAAGTTTAAAACATACTTATCTGATATCAGAAATTAGAATTAAACCTGCCCTCCGGGCATTTTTCGATATTTCAAAGAATCTTCTGAAGATGATGCCCAAAATTACCTCCAAGTACGTCGGAAAACTTCAAGATCTTTATATTAGTAATTGGTGGTTCTAAAAACAACCGAGTAACAAATTTTGACTTATTTTGATCAAATTCCAGCCGTTAATAAAGATTTAATAATTCGCCATAAACTTATGGACTTTTAAAAAGCAATAAAATTTATTATAAATACTTTTAGGAACCAAATGCAAATTTTACTCGAATATTTCAAGCACTTCGGTTAACAATCAACAACAGTTTGTAATAATCACTTCGTTTGAAAATTTCAAATTTCAATTATCATAAATTTGAATCAATTATTGATATTTTTACGATCCTAATTATACAGTTTTACTTTAAAATTACGTTACGATAATGACAATGTTTTCTTCAACGGAAATCTTCTTTCGTTTTAGCAACTTTAGCGAAAATCCAAATATTTTCTTTGTACACAAACTCGAAATTCCTGTTTCGGCTGACACCTAATACCGACAGAAAACGGGGAAACATTAATTGCCTGGATGGTCTTCGAGTGTTAAGTTTGCTCTGGATTATCCTGAGTCATCGACTATGTCTTTCTGCATTGATGAAAACGAATATCAATAATTTCACTGTACTGGACGTAAGTGGGACAATCAATTGCAATATTTTCACCGTTTTCTTGAATCAATACTTTTTTTTTTTTAGGTAATGACTAGTTTTTTTGGATTATACATCTACGGTGGCACATATGCGGTCGACTCATTTTTCGTCCTCAGCGGTACTTTGGTGTCGTTGGGATTCTTTAAAATGATGGACAAAGGAACTAATGTATTTACCTGGATCTATTTTTATGTCCATCGATTTTTACGGTAAGATTTCAAGAACGTGGGACTTTGGTAGCAAAGAAAACATAAATCGATCCCATCATATTACTTTACTTAATTTTATCCATTAATTTGCAAGTGAAAGGATCTTTGAAGTTAACAAAAAATGTAAATATCTAAAAGATTTAATATTTTTTTTTAGGATTTCTATTGCTCTAATTGTTGTGTTGGTGTTTATTTTGACGATGTTCGGTTCGCTTGGTTCTGGTCCTTGGTGGAATTATTTGGTGCAATTGCAAATAAAGCCATGTCAAACTCAATGGTGGTCTGTTCTTTTGCAAATTCAAAACTATATTTATCCTTTGGGCATGGTAATTGTTAAAGATATTTTTTTTGAGATTGAACTCATCTTTCCTTTGGTCCAACAGCCAAAGTTTACATAGTTATAAGACATTCAAATGAATATTTTTTAGTGCTACATGCCGTCGTGGTATCTCAACGTGGATTTCCAGCTATATTTATTGGCTCCACTGTTTCTCTATCCCGTTGCAAAGTGGCGAAAACACGCGCTTTTTGTGATTGCATTTTATGTGTTACTTTCTCAAGCGGTTGTGATGTTATCAGTGTATTTGGGTGGAGTTTCCGAGGCAGGACTCAATCCTGTAAATCCGTAAGTATTTGCATACATAAATTCACCAAAAATTAAATTTCTTTAGTACAATCGTTCAAGGATATGCCCATCATAATTTCCACCAAAAAATCCGTCACCGGAAGGCTCTACGTTCAAAAAAATATGATTTTTTCAGTATAACTTTTAAACCGTACCAGATACGAATAAAATAATTATTATCAAAATGAAAGTTGAGGATATTTCCGACAAAAAAGATATCTTACCAATTTTTCATAAATGCCATAGTTTGGCCGGAAATTTCTGTCGAAAATGCTAGTGTTCTTTTGCATGAGATCAGATCGATTTCAGAAAATAAATTTCTTTTCCAAAGAATGCCAAAGTTGTCAATACTACCAACAAGTCAATATCTTCATATACGATCACGGGAATCTTCTTGTTTCGTTAATTACACTTACCACTTGTGTACCATCGATAAGTACTCATTGAAAATGAAAAAAACTACCACTAAATTATATATTTTTTTAAAATATGTTCAAATATTTCATATTTTAATATTTAATCCCTGGAATTCGAGATTACAATGAATCTTTAGATTCTTAGAATATTTCCATTGAAAAGTTAAAAACAATGCATTGATCATTGACGATTTTCCACCAGGAAAATTCAACATTAGTGACCCCAACTAAAAGTTACTAGATATCTTTTAAATTTCAAATTGCTTTATGACTCTGAAATTAGTTTTTGATAGTAAGATAACATTTGATGATTAAGAGTTAAGTTCTTCAATATTTGAACCAAAAAATTACTAAAATTCTAGTAATTTTTAGAACTTTCCCTAATAAGAAAACTTGGGTCACAATTAAATCATTTGGCTCCTGATTTTTTATAGAATGTCAGTAATTTTCAGAAATATCAACAATAATGTAATACGATTTTTGAAATTGAAAATTTTCAATCATCATTTTCACGTTAACTAAGGCAAATACAGGAAATTGTTAAAGAACCTTTTCTTTAGTTCAATTGTTCAAGGATATGCCCTCACGAAAAACTAAACATAATTTCCACCAGAAAATCCGTCACCGGAAAGCTCTATGTTCTTCCACCCAAATTGACTCCCAAAAAAAATTTGCGTTTTTCATTATAACTTTTAAACCGTGCCAGATACGAATAAAATAGTTATTATCAAAATGAAAGCTGAGGATATTTCCGACAAAAAAGATTTCTTATCAATTTTTCATAAATGCCACAGTTTAGCCAAAAATTGTTGTCGATTTCAGAAAATAAATTTTTTCTCCAATGATACCAAAGTCGTCAATATCTTCATATACGATCACGGGAATCTTCTTGTTTCGTTAATTACACTTACCACTTGTGTACCATCGACACCATCGATATGTACTTATAGAAAATAAAAAAACTACCACTAAATTATATATTTTTTAAAATATGTTTAAAATTTTAATTTTATCCCTGGAATTCGAGATTACAATGAATCTTTAGATTCTTAGAATATTTCCATTGAAAAGTTAAAAAAATGCATTTATCATTGACGATTTTTCACCAGAAAAATTCAACATTTAGTGGCCCCAATTAAAAAATTACTAGAAATCTATTAAATCTCAAATTGCTTTATAATCCTGAAAGAAAAGTTAACATTTGATGATTAAGAGTTAAGTTCTTCAATATTTGAAACAAAAAATTACTAAAATTCTAGTAACTTTTAGAACTTTCCCCGATAAGAAAACTTGGATCACAATTAAATCTTTAGGCTGGTTTTTAATGTTAGTAATTTTAAAAAATATCAACACGATTATTTAAAATGTTTATTTTCAACCATGATTTTCACGTTAACTATGGCAAATACAGGAAAATGTTAAAGGACCTTTTTTTTAGGCAAATTCTTCAACTTTCATTTTGATAATGACTATTTTTTTGGTATCTAGCATGGTTTAAAAGTTATGATGAAAGAATATTAATTTTTTTTTTTGATGAATCAATTTTGGGGGGTGAAGGACGAATTTTTTGTGGTGGAAATCATGTTTAGGGTCTAATCCATTCGTAACTTAACATTTGAAGATTAAGAGTTAGTTTCTTCAATATTTGAAACAAAAAATTACTAAAATTCTAGTAACTTTTAGAACTTTCCCCAATAAGAAAATTTAGGTCACAATTAAATATTTTGGCTGGTTTTTCAACCGTAATTTTTACGTTAACTATGGCAAATACAGGAAATTGTTTAAGGACCTTTTTTGTAGCAAATTTCCTCAACTTTCATTTTGATAATTACTATTTTTTTTGTATCTGGCCCGGTTTAAAAGTAATGATGAAAAAATACTTTTTTTTTTCGAAAAATCAATTTTGGGGGGCGAAGCCCCCCCAGGTGGCAATTTTTTTGTGGTGGAAATCATGTTTAGGACTTAATCCTTTCGGTTTTCAACGCACTTTTAGGGATTTCACTAATAAATTTCATTTTCCACGATTTTTTTGTAGGAAAGTTAAAGAATGGAATCAATCCTACTACCAAACCACACATGCAAGAGCCACCCCATGGTTTGTGGGACTCTTTGTTGGATTTTACATCTACAAAAAAAATAAAGAATTATATTATAATAAAGTAAGGGATGGTTTTTTTAATATTTTTTTTTTTTTGAAATTAACTTGTTCTTTTTTCAGTTTTTTGCATTGGTGTTGTGGGTGGTGGCTTTGGGCGCATTATTAGGGGTAGTTTTAGGAATTTATCCGTTCGTACAAGTCGATTATAAATTTAACGAGGCTACCGATTTATTTTTTACATCGTTTTCTCGTACTTTTTGGAGTGTGGGGTTGGCCTGGGTGATTGTATCTTGCCATTTTGGATATGGAGGTATGTATTGAAATTGATTTGACAAGACCAACTTATGTAATCCTAATACTTTTTCAGGGCCTATAAACTCGTTTCTGTCGTTACCCATTTGGCAACCATTTGTAAAGATATCCTATGGAATGTATTTGTTTAGTTTTCTGGTGTTGATTATGCGATTGGGATATCTACGGACTAATACATATTTTTCCCAATTTCAATCTGTAAGTATCAGGAGTTTTATTTAATTATTGTTTTTAGTAAAATTTTTTACTTTTTTTAGACTTGCGATTCGATTCCGGATTTGTTTTTGACATGTGTGGTTGGAGTGGTTGTTTTTTTGGGGATTGAACAACCGATTTTTATTTTGGAAAATAAATTCTGGGATTATTTAAAAAGACGGGAAGAATCTGGAGTCGAAAATCAAGGGTTTGAATTACGTTGTATTTTTTAAATGAGATGAAATAAATGTTGAAAATGAAAGTGAATTTTTCAATGTCAAGAGCACGTGGTCGAAGCCAAAAGTAAAAGTAAAACTTAAATTACTAGCCGTTGGTATTAGGAGCCCATGTGGATAGGTGTTGCCCATGGCCGGCGAAGTTCTTTGAAAAACGTAGTAGGCTAGGTAATAACCTACCGGCCAGGTAATTCCACACATACCCGCCTGATTGTTTGATTTCCCTGACAGGTTGTTTTAATTCGAATCCAATATACTTTTTTTCCTTTACCACCCCCCCGTAACCCACTTGGATGCAACCGGCCTGCGGGACGGTTAAATTAAAGAAAACCAGTTTTCATGTCTAACCAAGCGTGAATTTTTTGGATATTGCGACTATCTTTGGATCAGGAGCCTATAACTTCCCGGTTTTCAAGCCTACCCCGACATTTTTTTTGCATCAATTACTTGTTATTGGAAAACGAGTGACAACACTTACTAGGAACACATGAGATTTCACGACAAAAATAATTCCCACCCAATTATAATCAAAAAATTAATCAAACCTTTACTATCTAATTTCCTCAAAGCATTTGATCTAGTTGCGACTAAAGCTAAATTGAGTTAACCGTGAACGAAAATTTCGTGATAGCAGTCAAGTTTGGTACATATCGAAACTAATTCACCAGGAAACCATAAACGATTCCAATCAACAGTCCATTTCCAAATGACTGACAGACGTTGCTGGATTTTTAGTTGAACCCTATCCGGCTAACATGAGTCAAGAATTCCAAAAGGAATTCCGAGAATTCACATGTGGCATGAAATCGAAAGTGGGAACAGCAAGGAATGCCACCTTTTAGTAAAGGGGTAAGACAACGATGAATTTTAACTATTAGGATCACAGAAGATGCCTGAATTCCTTCACTTCTATGTCAAATCGTATATCTCTTCTTGTTTTTCCCGTATTATTTCTGTGTGGTAAAAAAGAGAAAGGCATATGTATTCCATAGGAAACGCCTTCTCTCGTTGTTTTTCTCTTAGCTTTTCCGTGACATATCTTTCATTTCACTTTTGACCTAGTTCGCTTACGTTAATGCATTGGAGCAAAAAAGAAAATCAGATTTTCAATGAGATGCCAAGTTTTTCGGTAAAAACCATTCTATAATTCATAATCTAATGAGTACCGTGAACAATCTTGAAAATATTATGTTTAGAATTATAAATAGATTTTTGTGTATAGAATTTAGAAGCCATGTGTCCGTATAATTAGGCTTTTCAATCACCGATTTCAATGCTTTTGTAGATCGTATATAGGCCTTATGATCCATCGAGTATTTATAGATCAGATTGTTAAAAATCGGATCGAGGTGGATTTAGCCAAATGTTCGTATAATTCTTCAAGTGATGAATGATCGAAGCAATAAAATGGGCAATAAAGAGGTCAACCAAATGGGAAATTGGAGGCCCATTTTTTTTCTTAACGGTATTTGAATCTTTTGAACTGTGAACTTCTTTGAAAATATTTTAAAATTTTACTCTTTTTTAGATCGAATCACTTGGAAAACTTGGCAAAATTATTGAAGAAAATCTCAAAATTCGTAACTAAACATTCCAGTAATGTCAGTGGATATAAAGCAAGAAATTCCATAATTTCAACGTATTGGTATTGTAAGACTGAACTTTTAATCGAAATTCAATACTGAAAGCTTCGGTTTTTTACTGTTGCAAATTATGCATTATTAATGCATACAAATACCCATTAAAGATCAATATTTGACTTGAATTAATGACAATATACGTAGATGGAAATGAGCAGGAAGACCGGGACCACTCCTTCGAGTTGAACAACCTAGATTTGTGAATCTCATTTGAAATCTGTTACCATGAATCGGGTGAAGATCCAAAATTGTCCATTAGCCTAATTAGATTGTAAATTTTCCATGCAATTCATCATAAATAATTTTTTGGGAAAGTTATATCTGGACAATGTGGAATTCGCGTGTTATCGTATAATGTAATTACAAAAGCTCTGACTATTGCTTCTCCACCTGGCCCCCACATTTCATCCCACTGTGCCCTTTTACTTTAAATGCCAACGTCTGGAATAAGGTCACAGATTTCCACAGGAAAATGTAGAAAAAAACAGCCATTTGAATATTTGGATTGCGTCTTTGATATTTGGAAAATTTCCACGTTGGAAATTTTATAAATTTTGTGACATTGACCGAGTTTCGTGTGCGGAATTGAAGCAAGAATTGTGTCGTAAACCGGGAGTGGCCCAATCGTACAATGAAAATTAACAGGAAAGAAAAAAAAAATAAAATAAGGGTGCAACCATCCGGAAATATGCGAATGACTATACACCACATTTAGCGATGGAAATTTTCATTCCATTGTCACAATTTTTCACAAAAGGAAAATTTTCAAGCGTGGTAGTATAACGACCGAATAAAAAAATCCATTTAGAAAATTAGAATTTGAATAGCTAACCGGTTTAATTGGAGCTTTCAAAATTGAGCTTTGAAAGCCTTTTAATTTACTGTTATTGTTTTCCGTGTATTACCCCGTTATTATACTAATCGTTAATATTAAGAAATAAAATTGAGTTTTATTATTATTGGATGGGTCGTAAAACAAATTGTTGGAACGTTGAATATTAAGTTGATGCACGATTTTCACACCCATAATACTTGGTTGCGGAAAATTTTCTCGAAATTGGGAATGTGATTAATATTATGTTAATATTAGACTATGTAATAATTTTTTGGTAGCTTAAAAATGTTGGATTGATTCGAAAGTGTGAAATATTTTAATAAATGAAATTTTTGAAATGAAATATCTTTGTTATTGGAAACTTTTAAACATTATAACTTAATATTTCTATAAAGCCAATAAGTTACCTTTTAATAATTTGGCAACAAATTTTTCTCTGGCCAATCGATGGAAAATTGTTCGTAGAGGTTTGTGAATTAAAATTAAAGGAAAAATTAAATATTTAAGCATTGATTTTGTAAAATGTTAAGCAAAGAGGGTTTTTAACGACAGGTCGTTACAAAAACCGCAGGAAAATTTAGAAAAAATATTGTTTCGTAGTAAAATAAAAAGGGAAATTACAGAAAATTTAACCAGAAATGTGTAAAATTGTTTTAACTTTCAGAAAGAAGTATATGTTTTAAATTTAAGATATGAATAACAGTTAGCACAGAGTATATGTTATTTTGTGTAAAATGTCCCTTTTGCCAAATATATGTCACATATCAGATGGTTAAATAAATTATATTCACCTACTGAAGTATGCATTATTTTGACATTTTCTGCATGAAATACCTCTGCTCCTAGTCAAATCTCAAACTCCAAATTTTAGGTGCATAATACTATCATACAGTACTATAATGGGGTGATATTTCAGATTTTTATCTGGTCCCCCACCAGAGATATTGAGCTCAGAAAATTCCAAATTTTTAAAAGTTCCAAATTTTGTTAGTTTTTATTTTAAAAAGGCTTAAAGTTTCAGACTTCAAATTTTATTTTTGAATACAACTAGTACCTAAATGTTTGTAAAAAAAGTTTTAACGTGTAGACTCTTTGCCTTCCTTCACAATCTTTCCGTGAAATTTGGAGTTTTTACAAATGAGAGCTAAAACTTTAGGCTGAAATTTCACCCCTTAGAATTACATTTAGGTGAAAACGTCTTGTTACAAATTTATAGCTTATATTTTGGTGAACCCACTGCTTTTAATTTCATTTTGATAGGACAAATAGGGCCTGAGATAATCAAGTTTCCGCAAACCCTTAAAAGTGCTAAAAAATATCTGCGCCTAGTAAAACTAATATGGCCACCACTGGAAAACTAAAAACAATAAAATTAAAATAATGATGATTTTGAACTACCAACATGTTGGGGTGATAGTACACAAAGTTTTTTTTTTTTTGATTTTTATTTAAGAAAAAGGATCAACTATTGTTATTATTAATTCTATCGAAATTTTGAATTTATTAAGTGTAATTAATAAATAAATAATTAATTAATAATAAGTTTCTGTTTTTGTAATATCATTTTAACTACAGTATTTTAAATAACGTCATTTCACTTAATTAGTATGAAAGTTTAGGTAGTCTTATACCAAATACCAAAAAGGCAGTTTTTAATTTTTGTTTGTTTTTCAACAAACTTGTTTAAAATTTATTTTTTATGAACCAATTGTGTCCTGAAGCAATTATTAAACAATAAGGGAGCAATTTTTTGTCATACATTTCATTATCAATCAAAAAATAAAATCTTCCAAAGCAACTAGTCTTCGGTATTTAGATAAATTTGAAAATCAATTATTGTTATTGAAAATAAATAAAATATTCGAATTTCCTTCCACGCTTTTTATCTATTTCCAACAATTTTGTATGTACAACGTTAAAATGTGCGATATCGAATTGTTTTTTAGTCATGATAATCAAAATAAAGGTCATAATTTTTTTCCTTTGACATTGTATTTTCCAATAAAAAAATGCATATTTGTGTCGATGAAATTTGGAAAATGTTTTTCTTTTACGATGCAGATATATAATAAGAAAGGGTTTTTGATAATTCCTCCCCTAAAAGAGTGAAAAATTGTACAAAGTTTGTACGGCATAACGTCTAATAAACAATCGAAATTTCAAATTTAATTATCAAAGTATGTTCGTTATAGACGAAACGTTTTATCGCTTAAAATAAAACAATGTTGGTTTATTATTAGAAACAAAAACTTGGGGTCTACTTAAAAATTTAAACTGATAAATATATCTGAAAAAGGTTAATTTAAGTTTACAAATAAGCTTTAAGTTTTTTGGCTTTCACATATTGTAAACATGAAAATCTGAAATAATTACATTAGTGAGCGAATACCCCTTGAAATTCGGCCAACTAAAAGAAAATACCGACGTTTTTACCGTAAGCCATAATGATAAAAGAAATTTAAAATGCTCTTCCAGAACAAACGGCATACGCCAAATCGTGTATGGTGAACTCTGGGCTATCCAATATGGTTTAATTATATAGTTGAAATCCAGATATTTAATAATTAGTTTATAGATACATAATGGTTATACTTGATTATAGAAGAACTGGGTTTCGTGCCTTTGTACAAATTTCAATTTCGTGGTTGTGTTGTACATTGCAATAGTGCAATAGTTTTTGGAAAAAGGTTCATTCGGGAATGGAAACAATGAGATGGGATTCCTACTAATATTCAAAAATCTGGACCCTTGACTTCTGTTATTTTGACGCGAGTATTTTGATAACTTTCAACTTTTTTTAGTCATAATTAAGACCAACTTTATTGAACTTGGCGATACTTTTTATTTATGTATAGATTAGGGTGATTTTCTTTTTACTTTTTTTGTCCCATTGTGAAATTTTGTTGGAAATACCAAAAAAAAAAATCCCTGAAAGTTTGAGCCCTTAATATTAATTTTAAGTCCTCGACCAAGACGTGTAAAGATTTCCCATTGAAAATACACGGAAACTCTGATTTTTTATTTTTAAATTTCTATATCTCAGCGGCATTTCATGGGATCGCTTTTACCGACGATGGTTTTTTCTCAGAATTAAACGCTCTACAAAACTGCCCATTGCGACAAAGTCGTAACTCACATCGGTGAGGTAGTACGGGCCGCTGAACCTGATTTTTCCATAAAATTCGCGTTTTTTTTGCATTTATCTCGTAAATAACAAGAGCCACGGAAAAATTATAAATGAAAAACTTGTAGAGAATTTGATTTCCTACAAAAAAGTTCGTGTAGACCAAATCGCGAAGATCAATATTAAACGAGATATTAAGCCTTGAATTGATTTTTCTGTGAAATTTTTGCCGATCATTGATTTAAACTTATTAAAATCTTTATAAAGTTTTATGCAGAAACTCGCAAATTCATTATTTTTTCAAGATTCTTTAAATATAAGCTTTAATAATGTAAGATATTTATCATATCCTACTTTTCTAGTCTTGAAAAAATACATTGAACAAAACATATAATATTACAGAGAAAGAAAAAAAGATTTTAATAAGTTTAAATAAATGATCGGCAAAAATTTCACAGAAAAATCAATTCAAGGCTTAATATCTCGTTTAATATTGATCTTCGCGATTTGGTCTACAAGACCTTTTTTGATTTGGATTTTCCTGTAATTTAAAGTTGGCAATCCTAGATGTACTGGTGCTAAAGAAAATTCAAATATTTACCGTTTTTCTTTCATCTTTTCTTCCGCTTCTTGTAGGAAACATCCTTGGAATCTTCCTCGATCTCTGTTGAACTTTGGTGGCAATATGAAAATCTTCAAAACGCTGATTTCTTTCAGAAGTTTCGAGTCTTATTTTAAGTTCCAAGGGTTTTTTATCGCAGAAATATTGCTGGAAACTTTTCAATTAATATAAAATGGACTACAATGATGAGTTTGTTCATTGACTTTGACTTTGGCATTGTCAGTAACCTTTGGTTTAATATGATAATGATGATAAAGGTACCTAAAACGTTTATAAGGGGCAAGAGAGGCCAAATGACAATCCTTACATTGGATGATTATTAAATCGTAACCCATTCACTATCCATCTACAATACTTTTAATTGAATTTGTCCTCGACCAATTTGAAACAATTTGCCAGAGGCGAGGGCTTGTTTTTTAATCAATGTAAAAAAAAAACGGACAGTTTCCTCTTTACAACCAGCCACAATATTAATTGATGCAATTCTAATTACCTAATTACCTCAACTCACGGATTTCGGGGTCTTTTCTTTATTGCACAATGCAAATTTTCGCAACAAATTCCCGCATCTATTGAGAAATCAATGCAAGAATAATTTACTATGATAATTTCGCTCCTTTTTTATATTTCTTTTATAAAAAACAGTAATAGTGTTATGAAATTGTTACCTTGCCTTTTGAGACTTGGCTACTTTTCATTCAGTTGGCATAAAAAATCGTTTGAAGAAATGTTAATGATTTGACACATTGGCAATAATTAAAAATTCTTCCGCGTTTTGGATGTTATCACGGTTTTCCTTGAAAAATCCAATCCAACACTTGTAGATCTAAAATTTCCAGCGGAAGATTTTCCAGCGTTCCGGAATTACTTATGGGTCCACTTAAAATTAAAAATAAAGAGCCATAACTCACGAGTTCCATTAAAAATTAATATATTTCAGGCCTGTTTGGGGCCACAATTCGGTACAATGGTCTTTGATCCTTTTAATCGCATGCGTTTATCATTGGGTCTTCAAGTCTTCAACGCTGGGCCATACAGTGAATGTTATTGATGGGGAAAGAAGTCCCTGAATGAAAGAAGTCCCTTGTTTTCAACACTGGCAACGATTACTTCATGTTTTACAAACGTGTCAACAAGTAATTCACAGGCTTTTTATACGAAAATGTCGAAGCAATAAAAATAGATCACGAAAATGTTTATCACATGCCTGGAAGGGAAAATATTAATAGAAATATTAATAGGTTTTTTCGGAATGAGTAATTGTTTACGAAGAATTACTTGTTAAGCAAAATATTTGTAAAAACTAGCTGATTCCCGCGACTTCGTCTGCGTAACGTAGGTGTAGATTATATTTTCTTTTCAGATTTACTATTTGTAGTGGCATATGAAAATTATTTTCTTTTACGAAAAACATAATCATACCTGAAAACACTATTTTGTCAACTTTAAAAAGACACATTTAATAAACTGTTACTTAGAATAAAATAGTTATATATAATAATCAATTAATTTTCAAAAAATATTTATAAATATCTAAAAAGAGTATGGTCTATTTCGTATACCTACGGTAAGTATACCTACTGTGAACCAATTAATTCATAAATCAATCAGTATCTATACATAAATAAAAGTGATTTCTAATGATTAAAAATGAAATGTTTAAAATAATTGAAGAAAAATTTTCAAAATTTTGAAAATACAACTCAAATAATACTTATATTAATGACAAAAAAAGAAAGTTATAAATTAAATTGAAATTATTCGAATATCTCATCAAAAACTTTTAAAATCCGTACACATGAAAGTTTGATGATGAATATCTTTTGAACGGTTAATTTAATCGCCAAAACATACGAAACCATTTTTGTAGAGCAGTTAATTTCCAACAAAAATTTGTATTGTGCATTGTATAAGAGTCATTTATTGTCGCGTTATAAAATTCATAAACCAAAATGAAATTTGTCTTAAAATAATCAAAATTAAATCCTTAATATCTTTCAAATGGTGAGGCTTACGGAAAAAATATAGAATACCTTTTTTGTAGAGCATTAAATTTCCTAAAAAATTCTTTCAGAACATTTTTCTGTACAATCGATAAATGATGAGGTATGAATTTTTTTCTATTGGACTGAGAAAAAAATACAAAACTGCGATGCGGAGGATCTTCCTATTAAAATTAAGAGCTCATACTTAGTGAGAATGTTTTTAAGGTGTCTAGCAACCCATTTTTCCGCGTCACTTGTAAAAAAAAATAATCGATTTTTTTGACCCACCCTAATATATATATATATTTTGACTATAATATCAATTGTTATCACAGGAGGATAGTGAAGAAACTTGTATTTTTATAAAACGTGGAGATTTTTGGTAACTGGAGTTCAGAGAATTTTTTTTTTCTGAAAACTGCAGAATTGGTAATCCTATTGTTGCGACAAAAAAAATAACACTGTAATTTTCCATAAAAGTAAAAAAACCCGGAGAATATTTTTGTAAACTGGAGTCTGGAGAAAACATTATTTTTCTGGAGTCTCCGGACTAAAACTGGACAGTTGGTAACCTTAAGTACATCTGAGAAGGTTTTTTTTTGCAACAGATCATCTTTGTGGCTTTTTAATTATTAAATTCTGTGGAAAATGAACATTTCTGATGAAATATTTGCTGGTAATTTGAATTTCCTGTGCATCTTTTCCTTAAGAACCACCTGAATCTTAGCTCATCATATTCCTTGCATTTTTTTATTGCACAACTATAGTATGGTTAAATTTTAATTTTAATTTTGCGGAAAATTAAGGTTTTGGGGAAACATTTTTGTAGGTTTGTTTGGCCAAGAGTTCTCCATTAATTCTGAACGGGTTTTGACCGATTGATCATGCGCACTTTTGTAAAACGTCATTTTTGAACCATTTTTCCAGAAATTTAAAATTGGGAATTTTTAAATTTGTTCAAACTATAGCAAAGTCAAAAATAGGTGTTAAATTTTTAGATGGTAGCATGAAGAATCAAAGCAATAGTAAATTTAAAATATTTTGCGGAAAATTAAAGTTTTGGGGAAACATATTTGTAGGTTTGTTTGGCCAAGAGTTCTCCATTAATTCCGAACGGTTTTCGACCGATTGATCATGCGCACTTGTGTAAAACGTCGTTTTTGAACCATTTTTCCAGAAATTTAGAATTGGGAGTTTTAAACTTGTTTCCAACTATAGTAAAGTCAAAAATAGGTGTTAAACTTTTAGATGATAGCATGAAGAATTAAAATAATAGTGAATATAAAATATTTTGCGGAAAATTAAGGTTTTGGGGAAACATATTTGTAGGTTTGTTTGGCCAACAGTTCTTCATTAATTCTGAACGGTTTTCGGCCGATTGATCATGCGCACTTGTACAAAACGTCGTTTGGAACCATTTTTCCAGAAATTTAGAATTGGGAATTTATAAATTTGTTCAAATTCTTTGTTTTTACTCAAATTTGAACTAATCTAATCGAGTTCTAGAACTAAATTAAGTACAAAATATATCAAATTAGCTAAAAGAAGAATTTCTTATTTTGGGTTAAAAGGTTTGGAGATATGATAAATGTCAAAATGAAACTTATAATTGAATTTTCTTTTGTGTTAACTGATTTTATTGTAGAGGATGTAAACTATTTTGTTAGAGTTAGTCTTAAAGATTTTATTTTCAAGACACGTACTAAACAATTCGTTTGGCTTAGATAAGAATTTTAAAAACAATAAATCTGATGTAATGAAGCTTCCTTTAAAACCCGGAAGGTAGCGTTCCGAAGGAACTCATAATTAAATTCCAATACCTGAATTTGATTTACCCTAAAATTGCATTCAATTTAAATTCTTTGATTGCAATTTGTTGGAAGAACAGATATTGATCCAGATATTGATCTATTGAATGAAATTCCAAATATTTAATTGAAAACTACATTTAATTTTTCCAATTTAATGAATCAAATGTTTGCAAATTTAGAGTTGATTAAGGGTTCCAACAACCCTTAAAGTAAGTAATCCCTCATAAAATTATATGATTGGATTCTTGTTTAGGGCTTTTTATTCTACAAAAACTATAATAAGATACAAATTTATAGACTTGAAAACTTCAAATTGTAGGCATTGTTTCAATAACTTTGTTATATGTTAAACAAATTTGTTTGGTGAAAAAAGTATATAAGTCTTTAATGAAAGATGCAATGAAAATAAATCATTCAATACAATTTGAATATTTTCACTATTTTTCCATATTTTATGATTTTATCTTTCAATTATAAAAGTATTGTTATCTTTTGCGTCTTTAAAATGTAATAAATTTTCAATTATGCAGTTTTCAATTACAATTTGAAGGTCATTTTCAACAATTAAATTAATTTATTCAAAGAGAACGGTGAGATAATTTTTTTGTTACTCGATCAATTCTTTGAATGACAAATTTATTGCTTTTTTGCCAGGAAAGCTAAAAACTTTTAATTTCATTGTTGTATTCCAACTTAGGGGAACTTAATTGAACTTTGATTGGGAATAACTTTTGATCCAAAGATCATATCGGTGAATTGAAAAGAATCTTTTTTGTAGATCATTTAATTTTCGACTAAAAAATTGTTAGAAATTTTAAATATAAGTTGAATTTGGCTGAATACAATAATAAGAAGCAAGAGAAAATAAATATTTCTTAGTTATTCCTATGGAAAATTGAAAAGTGGGATGTTCAAACTCTTAATGAAGAAAATTTTAAGCAATTAAATGTAGAAGGAAACACTATTTTTTAATTTTCCCACTTAATTTCTTGGAAATTTTAACAAATTTGTAAAGACCATTACTTAAATCACTAATTAAATTATTTCTCGAAAAAAATTACGATTTAATTTATGGCCATTTTGCTCCATTTACACTTAATTAAACGTAATTATAGACAAAACTAATGAAAATTTATTGCAAACTTAATGATAGTAATAAGATACTTTTAAAAAATGTTATTGGAAAAAAATGGCACTTACCACAAACCAGCAGAATGTAATAGAGAAACATTTTCACTGACAATCGAAAAAAAAAATGCGGAAAACTTTATAGCTACGTCGAAGTGACGGCTGGAGGTTTTCCGACTAAATTCCCGACTAAAAGACGGAGAGGAGAAATTTCCCCGTCAACGTTCGAACGATGAATGTTTTATATGTTGGCGTCGTTGGATTTTATGATTGAGACTACAAGTTGGAATGAGGCACCGTATTAAATGCGTCTCGTCATTTAGCATTTAGCCAGGGAACTACTTTCAGAGATGGTGGTGAAGGTTGTCCTCTTTTGGTTCCCACTTTTTGTCGTTGGGGAAGTTTAAGGATTTGGGGATGTAAAAAGCGATAATGAGGGAAATCTAAGTTTTAAATTGATATGGAAATATGGGGATGAAAAGTTGTTTATTTTGTAATTTTACAATTGCTTAAAAAACTAGAATTTTTTGGAAAATTTGATAAATTTCAGGGGTGGTTTTTGGAGTTATTCTTTGAACAATAAAGGAAAAATCTTAATTATTATTAAATTTTCTTTATAAACTTAATAGTATCCTTTAAAATTTGGTATATTTCCCACGATTTTTGCATTAGTTCAACATCTAAAATCAATTTACTTAATAATTTCACCAAATTACCGAATTTACAAATGTATATAGTGGTTAGGCAACCAGGAATACGCCAATGTTAAATTGTTGCATTCAAAATGGAAAATTGAAAGATTTTTATCTTTAAGCTTTTCCAAAACTTTCCTGTCCTAATCAATAGAGTCTTTCAAGCCCTATCGAAAAAATCGATTATTGTTAACGTACTCAGATGGTAGTTCACAAGAAATTCAATGTTAAAGTAGAAAAAAAGTATTAACTTTTGGGTTATTTTTTGAAATTCCATGATTGCAATTGGAATCCTTAAATTGAAAACTTTAATTTAATCTTTTTCCCCTAAAATCGAAATTTTCTTCTTAATGTTTGAAACATTTTTCAATGTTAAAGTAATTGAATGTTAAAGTAGAAAAAAAGTATTAACTTTTGGGCAATTTTTTGAACTTCCAGGATTTCAATTGTAATCCTTCAATTGAAAACTTTAATTTAATCTTTTTCCACTAAAATCGAAATTTTCTTCTTAATATTTGGAATATTTTTCTTGGGAAACATATTTTATGTAACGTCACAACAAAAGTAATCCAAAAACAAACCTTAAGGACTCTGAAACATGAATTATTGATACGAAGTGAAAGTAAAATGGTTTAAGAAATAAAAATCAATTATATAATAAAATAAAAAAAATTGATCCAATTGGGAATCGAACTCAAGTCCTTTGGCTCCAACAACCCAACTCATATCAAGTCGGCTGTTAGTTGATATAAGATTGTTCGTTAAAACTGTATTTAAACATTTTTTAAGCATATTGGTACGAGAAAATTTTTTCGATCGATAACATTTGAATTTTCCAAAAATTTTCAAAACATACATTTTCGATAGTAAGATCGGACGTTATGTCTAATAACATGATAATATTTTAATGTCCTTCCCCATAATTTTCGATAATAAAAATTCTTACCAACACCTAATGGAGGTGTTGCTATGTTAATGTATGTATACAAATATTATTTAAATTCCCCAATAACAAATACCAAAGATTGGTATACCAAGAATTTGACGACAACAACAAAAAAAAAACAACAATACCTCGTAAATTCCAATCAAATGAACAATAATAGTGTAACAATGTTAAACTTCGTTGGCCGCAACTGGCATACATCAATGTAACACCGGTTGCCTAACTGACATTTTTGATGAAATGGAACTTTTTATAGTTTAATTTTTCCATGAAAGCTTGGGTTTTTGGAAAAAGATATTCGTCTTAGAACTTCCCTTCTAAAATAATAAAAGAAAATAATTAAATTTTCTCACCAATTTTCAAATAAATCAAAAGATTGGCTTTACATATCAAGGGATGTAACTACTTTTAAATGATCTATTAAGTCGTTTAAATGTTTCCAATTATCAAAATCACAATTTTATTTAATTTTCTGATATAATATTTATTATTTACATTATAATTAAATTGATTGGATGCTAATTTTAGAATGAATCGAATTCGAATGAATATATCAAACGGTCAAACAATGAATTTGTTTGTTGAAAATTTGATAATAATAACTTTAATTATGAATTTGATTGTTGATGAATTTTGACGACAATTAAATAAAATGAATGTCTAAAATAATTGATTATTGAAATTAATTATTGGAAAACCATTACTGGATTAATTGGGATGTTATAACCAATACTTTTCAATGTATTATATATAATTACTTTTAGTGAGGCCCTCGAAAACTGCACAAAAGAAGTTCTAATAGGATGCAAAGCTGTTAATAGTATATGGGATGCCAATTGGCGGAAATTATTGAGGATCTTCAACGACTTGTGCCAAAAATGGATTGACCATCAGGTGTTAAGGCTAAAGTTAAGCCAATAAATCTTTTCTTATCGAAAAACTAGAAGAATTTATCCACTCAGATGAAGAAATTCAAATCCCTAGCTTTAAGTCTTTATTGTACCGAAACATGGGCACTCAGAACTTCCATGGTAAGTAGCTTTGTAACTTTTCAAATCTGAAGATTTGATAGAATTCTTCGAATTCTTTGGACAGTCCGAATTACCAACGAAAATGTTTTAGGTAGGCTGCAGAAAAACAAGGAAGTCTTTGCCACTATGAAGCACCATAAGTTTGAATACTTCGAGGACATGTTACACCATTTTAAGTATGAACTTTTGCGACCATCTTTTAAAGCTAAATAGAGGAATAAAAGGAGAATATGCTGAAAGAATTTAACATGGATTAAGAACCTAAAGGTCTAGTCGAGATCTTCAACGACTTGTGCCAAATATGGATTGGCCATTAGTTGTTAAGACTGAAGTTAAACTAAGAAACTATTTCTTATAGAAAAAACTAGAAGAATTTATCTTCTCAAATCAAGAAATTTAAATGAAAATCGAAATTTCTAGAATCTAGATCATCTTTTGCCAGATTTAAATCTTTATTCTACCGAAACATGGGCACTCAAAGCTTCCATGGTAAGCCACTTTGTAACTTTTCAAATCTGAAGATTTGGAAGAATTCTTCGAATTCTTTGGACAGTCCGAATTATCAACGAAAATGTTTTAGGTAGGCTACAGAAAATCAAGGAAGTCTTTGCCACTATGAAGAACCACAAGTTTGAATACTTCGAGGACATGTTACACCATCTTAAGTATGAACTTTTGCGACCATCTTTTAAAGTAAAATAAATGGAAAAAAGAAGAATAAGCTTAAAGAATTTCACATGGATTAAGAATTTAAGAACTTATTCGGCTAATATGTTGAAAAGTCTTTGACAAAAACAAATAAATGATGGCATAAAAGGTATTTCTTTTAATTTATAGTTACTTTAACAAGTTTAAAAGTATTTAAAGTTGTAACTTTGCCTATCAGCAATAATTGTAAATCAAAATCGATTTCTACATTTGCAATTCCAATATCACGTTATCAAAGATTACAAAATAATTATTGGTTTTATTAATTGCACCAATGAAAAAGTATCTTGCGGTAAAATAATATTTACTAATTAAAAAATTATGCATTTTATCTGATTTTTTCTTGGAGATAAAATTGGTTGATGGTTTTTTTCAATCGTGTGAGATGAAAATAAAATTAATCTTCTTCATTTAATGTTTTATATTAAAAAAAAAGTCAAATGATTTATCTCTTTTCAAGAAAAGCATTCATGCGACAAATCTAAAGATATTTAGTGATATAAATGCAGTCATTGATTTGCATACATGCATTTGCAGTTGAACTAATCGCATGTTAAAATGCTCGGGTCAAAAGTTGCTCTGGTAAAAGAGTTATAGGTACCATTTTTTTTTTTTTTGGAAATTTATATAAATTTTATTTTGTAGATCACAAATGCATCGACCGAATTGGGAAAATCGATCACTCATGCTTTACTCGATCAATTCCAAGGGGTTGTGTATATCGTTGAAAGACATGTCCAAACCGCTTTGGATTTGGTCGAATATTTCGAAATTCGAGGATATAACATGAAATATTTGATACTGGAAATTGGTAATGATTCCAGTGTGGATTTATTTTGCAAATATTTAACAACAATTTGTAATGGTATCGATGTTTTCATCCATGGTGACGAGTCAGAGGTTTGAATTTGCAATTTTATTCTTCAATGATTTTCCCAATTAAATGTCTTACGATTTTAGGGGTGCAACAGTTGTCGGAGTATCGAAAAACGTTATTTCTATAATGTAAAATTGTTTGAAATTATTTTCCAATTGCTGCGGCCAAATTCACGATTTATTTATGTGTCGAATGCTGCCGGAAATTTGCACTTAATTCAAAGTAAAACGTTATATGAAACATTGCTAAATCCGGCATTAACAGTGGCCAAATTAACTGGAATTCTTCAAGCTTATTTAAAGTAAGTTATCCATCATTTCGAAAACTATTTGGTCCACTTTTTTGGCATTTTAAAAGACAAATAATTTTCTTTTTAAGGAAATATGAGGACAACAAAAGAGTGGAACAAAAACCCGAAGAAGTTTGGAGTGGCAATCCAGAAGTGATTTTTCGTACGGCCATCACCCTATTGATTAGGATTTATCAAAAGAAAATATCATCAACATCCGAAGAAAAATTCAAAAACATTTACTTCAACGCAATTCATTCGGGATTTACGAAAATTTGTCATTCTCACGAAAATGATCGATCGCTACTTTTGGAAGATGAATATGTGAAACCAATAATGCGATTGGTGCATCAAAAATGCAGTGATTTTGCCCAACAGGGAAATTTCATTGGGCCCAACAGCCATTCCATTGGTTATTTGTGATTAAAGTTAAGTCTTCATTCATAAATAAAAACGGGGAAAATAAAATCAAGATAATGATATAATCAATTGAAAAGATAATGGCTTAATAAAAATGGATTTTTTTTTGTGTGGGGAGATTGACTACTTTTTTATTTTTACGTGTTCTTTTAACCAGAAAGAATTGAACTCTTTGACTACTTCCTATGCAATTATAATTTTTATGTTTATGCATTAATATTTTTATGATCTACAAGAAAAAGACTATAAAAACCTTGAGAAATTCAAAGAAGCCAATTGTAAAAAAGGAATAATGTGGTTTAAAATGTTGATAATAATGAATTAAATAGTTTACTAGGTGTGATAATATGAAGCAGGAATTTCCCAATAAGTGATTGGAGATGGCCAATAAAGGATCTATCAATCCATGTCTTTACGGTAATTCTTTCTTTTGATATCTGGCAAAGATTTTTACTGAACTAAAGAATAAATTTTCTACGACTTCATCACTTTTCAAAGCATTGAATATTTCGAATTTTGTACCTAAAATGATTTGCGGATAGCATTGATTTTCTGTTACTATTTCAACAAAAATTGCTGCAAAATTGCATCGAATTCTTGTCGAAGCATATTTTAAGCATGCTTTAAGAAAAAATCAGTGGTTTTAGGAGTTTTAAGCAAGAAAATGGCGATATTGACGTGGAGAATGAAGACCAACGACAAAGTTTGAAAACATTGAATTGAAGGACGAAAATGGAAGTCAAATGCAACAAAAACTTACGATAGTGGATTGGAACCCAGCTTTATCGCAAAAAAAATGGTCAGAGTAACAAAATTGGTAATTTTTCTGCATGGTAATTCCCCTGGCCACACGAAAAAATTCAATTTCGAAACATTTTCGTATCTTGTTTACTTTTCTTAAGCTCCTTCCGATTATTATTTATTTGCATCAATAGGACATGCATTTATTGAGCAGTTCTTCACTTTCTACGAAGATCTATAAAAATGATTCGGTGACAGGTTTTGCTTAAAAGATGATCAAATTTTTTTGAGCTTGATATCCACAAATCGTCGGAAAGATGGTGAAAATTATATAGTTAATAGAGGGAATTATTTTTAATGAAATATGTAAGTTTATGTAGAAATAAAAAAAGCTTAATTTTTCAGAAAAAAATGCATCTAGGATATTAAGAACATTTTATAAAACTTCTTCATTTACATCAGTTAATATTTCCGAACCTCTGGAAGTTGTAAGTCTCATGTAATACAAGAAAACTTAATTTTTTGAAAGCAATTAAATAAAATATTTGAATAATGAAATAAAATATCCAAATAAATCTCCAATCTCTGCTTAATAAGCCCAGAATAGTGTCCTCCAACTGGAAAAAAGCTCAAATAGTTGTTTTCAAACATTGATAGAAATTATTGTGATAAATTGGTAAAAATATTTTTTTATCTAGGAGGACTAGGATCAAATAATAATCAGTCAAAACTAGTTATTACATGTGCGACATTTCGGCCCGGTTATTGAGCCTTCCTCAGGCGTCCTGAAATATCATAGCCAATTTTTTATTGATACCAAAAATACAAACAATTATTACAATAAATTCTTTCATAGGAAGCCTGAGGAAGACTCAATAACCGCGCCAAAACGTCGCGTATGTAATAAATAGTTTTGACTGATTATTATTTAATCCTGGTCCTCTGAATATTTTTACCAATTGATAGAAATTAACAAATTTTATCCAACATGCAAATTGATTTTAGACCTCAAAACTCCACTTTGGAATCCATCTTAAGACTTGTAGAAGTAATCGAAAAGGATTTTGAAGAAAAACGCAATTCTCCGGAGGTCTGTTCTTGGACGTTCGACCAAATTTGGCACCAAGGGCTACTAATAAAGCTACAAAAGTACCATATCTCTATGTATTAATTTAACATAATTTTAACATAATTTTCTCGTTTTTTTTTTTGAGTAACCACTTTTTCCAAATCAAAATGGATCAAAGGAAAATCCCATTCATTCAGGAGTACCTTAAGGATCAGTATTGGGTCCAATTCTTTTCAATCTCTACGTTGACATTGCCATCATCAATCTGGACAATTTTATGATCTTTCTGTATTAATCTTTTCATCATCTTCTTCATCACAAAACAGTCCACTTCTGCTATAGTAGCATTTAAAATTTTTCCTCTTTCTTTGAAAATCTATCAGTAAATTCATAATATTTTCATTTAATTTTTGATTTATTAAATCGGTTAAATGTTCCAAAATAACTTGGTATATTAATACTTGAAATTTGTGGGAAATTCTTTGGATTTAAACAGAATATGTCACTATAAAGAGGATCATTTTTAAAAAATCTTTTATTCATGTTAATGGGAATTGTATTTATTATAACATTATCATACTTATACGAAATCTCTCGTAAGAATCGTTAGAATTATCCGTTAAATTCTTTTATTTGTTAGACATAACATTTCTTCAATTTTGAAGAAATCAAAATTGCCAATGATTTCAATTTTGCCAAAATTTACTGCTGTTTAATATACAGAATTAAAATCGTTTGGTATCAAAAAAAGCATTCATATTTGTTATCATACCAAAGTTTCATCAGAAATTCGTTTAAAAAATATTTGAGCTGTTAAAATAATATCAATTTTTTTAGAAACGAGGTCAAAATAGTATTTCTTCGATGTCTTATTTCTTTGCCAAACTTTTCGAACATAAAGATTTATAGAAAGTTTGCAGAACATCGATGAAAAATATAATTCCAGATGTACTATTAAAAGTAACAAACAATTTTCTTAATGTCTTATTTTTAGCCCATCAAAATGTTTCTTCAATAGAAGAAATAAATTTAAATTTACTTAATTCTCGCCATACGTTAAGTCGTTTATAAGATTCTTTTAAAAAAAGCCGAATATATATCTAAAATACCAAAAAATGTGATGGCTTCTTTGGTTTAATATTGAGGATATTCCCGATATCCTGGTGGGCCAATTACAGTACTGGACTAGTTTATAGTTTTCCGGAGGTTTTAAAGAATTGGTTTAAGAATTAGTAATAATTAATCAATTAATAAAAATTAAAAATTGACTATATTTGTGGGTCAGTAGGCCCACGAAGATATTTCCGATATCCCGGTGGGCCAATCCAGCACTGGACTAATTGGTAGTTTTCCGAAGGTTTGAAAGAATTGGTTGAAGAATTAGTAGTAATGTGTTTTCTTTTTACTAAATAGATAATAAAGATAATAAAAAATTTAATGGAACATAAATTTTTTATAAATTCCAGGGCCTATAATTAAAAGAATGTAATTTTAGGTGAACGATTTGCTATGAAGATGTCGTACCAAAGATTCTTTTAAAAAAACCTTTTATATATCTAAAATACCAAATAGTGAGATGGCGTCATTGGTATTTTGTGTGATATTCACTAAAAAAAAATTTAATAAATGTACATAATTCCAAGTATGAACTTAATTTGGGGTGAAACTTGATTTAACTATGCATTAAAAGCTTTATAAGTACCTCGCATATTCGCTGTTCCAATACATTTATTAATATCAATTTTTATATTTTTTTAAATTTTGCATATTTGATTACAGATATTTTCTCCTGTTGTTGAAGTACCATGAACAAAGAAAAATAGATAAAGTACAACTTACAAGTTACATAGAAATTGATAGAAGTAACAATTGTAAAAATTTAATATTATTTCATTAGGTAAAAGAAAAAAAAAATGACTTTATTTGTGGGCTAGTAGGCCCACGAGAATATTCCCGATATCCCAGCACTGGACTAGTTGATAGTTTTCCGGAGCAGTGACGTAGCTAGGTAACCAAGGGCCCTGAAACCTTTATATATATAAAACACATAGTTGATGTTAATAACGTAATAGCGTACGTATCTAACATTCTAATGCTCCTAATTATAAAGACGTGGGCTCGAATCTTAAAGTAAACTTTTTTTTTCATTTTTTTTTTTACAGAATTGTTGTAAATAGACCCTTAGAGTTGCTTAGTAAGGAAATATTAACGAAAAAAAGTAATAGTAGTAGTAGTAATAATAATAATAATAGTAATAAAACTTTAAGTAAATACGTTTTTAAAACCGTGCATACCTAAAATCCTGTTTTTATATTACCCCCTCTGACTGATGAAATTTTAATATTCGATGTATTCCTTTTAAGTAGTAGACATCTGATAAGAATTATTTTTTTTTTGAAAATTCCTACCCTAAAAGAGTAAAAGGGGTGACTAAGTTTGTATGAGAAAATGTAGAGTTAATCTACAATCGAAATTTTGTATTTCATAAGGGTAATAAATAAATAATTAATTAATAATAAGTTTCTGTTTTTGTTATATCATTTTAATAACTACGTTTTAAATAACGTATTTTCATTTAATTAGTATGAAAGTTTAGGTAGTGAGTACTTATATCAAATACCAAAGAGGCAGTTTTTAATTTTTGTTTATTTTTCAAAAATCTAATTTTTATGAACCAATGATTGTGACCTGGAGCAATTATTTAACATTACGTGAGCAATTTTTTGTCATATATTCCATTATAAATCAAAAAATAAAATCTTGCAAACTAACTTTTCTTCGGTATTTAGAAAAATTTGAAAATCAATTATTGTTGTTGAAAATAAATAAAATATTCGAATTTACTTCCATGTTTTCTACCTATTTCCAACAATTTTGTATGTACAACGTCCAAATGTGCGAAAACGAATTGCTTTTTAGTAATGATATCAAAGTAAAGAAGGTCATTATTTTTTTCGTTTTACATTGTATTTTCCAAATAAAAGCATATTTCTGTCGATGAAATTTGGAAAATGTTTTTCTTATACGATGCAGATATATAATAAGAAACGGGTTTTTGATAATTCCTCCCTTAAAAAAGTGAAAAATGGTGGCAAAGTTTGTACGGCATATCGTCTAATAAACAATCGAAATTTTAAATTTAATTATCAAGGTATGTTCGTTATAGACGAAACGTTTTATCGCTTAAAATAAAACAATGTTGGTTTATTTTGAGAAACAAAAACGTAGGATCTGCTTTAAAATTTAAACTCTAATATATATATCTGAAAAAGATTAAGTTCATAAGTGAGCATTACGTTTTTTGGCTTTCACATATTGTAAACCTGAAATTCTGATATATGGAATCACAAATACATTAAAGAGCGAATATCGAATAGCGAGAAATTCGGCGATTTGAAAGAAAATAGTTTAATTATATAGTTGAAATTCAGATATTTTAATAATAAGTGCATAGATACACAATGGTTATACTTGATTATGGAGGAACTGGGCTTCGTGCAATTGAACAAATTTTAATTTCGCCGTAGTTTTGTACATTTCAGTAGTGTAAAAGTTGAGGATTGAGAATGAAATAGGATTTCTACTAATATTCTAAATATCTAGGCGAGTGTTTTGATAACTTTTCACTGTTTTAAGTCATAATTAAGACCGATTTTATTGAACTTAACTATAGTTTTAATTTATGTTTAGAATGTGATTGATTTACGGATTAATTGGCTCACGGTTGATATACCTACCGTAGGTATACGGAATAGACCATACTCTTTAGATATTTATAAATATTTTTTGAAAATTAATTGATCATTATATGCAACTATTTTATTTTAAGCAACAGTTTATTAAATGTGTCTTTTTAAAGTTGACAAAATAGTGTTTTCAGGTATGATTATGATTTTCGTAAAAGAAAATAATTTTCATATGCTACAAATAGTAAATTTAAAAAGAAAATCGCAGACGAAGTCGCGGGGATCAGCTAGTATATTATAAGAACATTAAAATCATTAAAATATTATAAATTCCAGCGCCTATAATTAAAAGAATGTAATTCTAGGTGAACGATTTGCTGTGAAGATGTCGCACCACGAAGTGGTGCTCTCTGTTGGTGAAATATTGAAACGTCGGTCGGTATGTTAGATATTTTTCTCATGTGTTTTATCGTATGCTTGTGTGTGCGAGAGTATGTGTGTGCGTAAAAAAATCAGTATGCAATGTAATGGTGAGGACGTATGACGTTTGGTTCGAGGCTCGTTAGGAAAAAATTTAGTTTAATTTGGTTATCAGCATGTCGGCGACCGCGATTATACCAAGTTACCAGCGTTTCGTGAACGGCGTTCCCGTGCCGTCGTTTTCGCGACGATCGTTTCGACCACGCGAAAAGTATTTGATATGTTTGGTGTTTTTGACATTTGGCATCGTGTGCTTCGGTACGTTGTTCTTTCTGCCCGATTTGCGAAACTCGAACACAGCTGTTGACAGTGTGTACCAGGTGTACAAGACGATGCAGAAGGCCGGGCCCGAGTTGCTGATACCGGCGCCCCCGCACCTCAACCAGGGCGACGCACTGAAACTGATGCGTCACGATGACAGTTTTCGCGAAGACCCACACCTGGTGGACGACCGCGCCAAGTTCCACGCCAAACTCGAGGAGGACCCGTCGCTGAAGGTGCTGGAGCTGCCCGACGTCGGGCCGACCCGCGACCAAAACCCTCTGCCCCACGACAACTTCCCCAACGTCGACACCGACCACCGGAGCATCACGTCGGCCGACTACCTGCCCGTCATCGACAAGGGCGACGACAAAGACCCCGTCGCCAGAATGCGACGTGACAAAGTCAAAGAGGTAAAACGGCCACAAATTCCGAACCAATTCACCTTATCGGGCGACACTTGAAAAAATCGCCACGTAAATCCTCCATATCAGTAAATCACACAAAAAATCTCCAAGTAAATAAAACCATGTTTCACCTCAGCCAATTAGAAAGTTCCATAGTGAAATTGGAACAATACCTTTTTCCTCGACCATAAAAAAAAAACCATCCTATCCTCCAATCAAACTCCGAAAGACTAAAGGTTTCAAGTTCAAAATTGAACTTTAATTAATCGGAAAATAATTAGCTATATCCATGTAGTTTGAAAGGGAAAACTTTCAGGTCAAACCGGATTTTTAATTGAGGTAATACTTATAAGAAATAAATTGCGGTTTTGTCAAGTTTCTATATGAAAAAAGACCAAAATTGAAGGTGAGATACTTTGGAGCATTTTTGTTGAAGAAAATTTTACATTTTGGTATGAGAAAACAGATGATATAGAGGAACTTAAAGGTCAAGATCATTGATTTTTATCAATAGATCATAAGCACATTTTTTTTCTATGAAAAAATGTATTTTTCTACATTTAAGATCTATATTGATATCTATTTTTAAATTCATTGGGGTGCGGCTTGATTAAAAGGTTAATAACCACTGGTTTATAGATTTGACTGAATTTAAAATTTCTGTTGTTTAAAAGGCAAAGTTTATCGTCTCTTGTTTCACCCTTTTCGAATATAAGACCCAATTGGGAATATAAATCATTGAGGGTTCTTCTCAAATATACACAGAGGAAATTTTAGCAAAATCGGTTCAGTAGTTTAGGAGGAGTTCAGTGGCAAGCTTATATTTTTACTATAGAAAAGGTTTAGAGTTAAAATTTAAGTTTTTTTTTTTGAGAATTGATGATAAATCAGCCACTGGACCATATCTCACGTACTCATCCGCCGTCTGGCTGCTATCCGTAAAGAAATCATCTCAGTGATCTACAAGTGATCCAAAATATAGGATTGAAATTCCTCACTAAAGCTCTATGGTATCTGAGATTTTATCGGGAAATTAACGTTTCATAAATAATAGAATTTTCTCTTTTATCAAATTCAATGGGGGGGTGGTGGCTTGATTAAAAAGTTGAGAAACACTGGTTTAGATAAGAGATAGTAAAGTTTATCCACCTCTCGTTTCACCCTTTTTTAAATATAGGATTTTTTTTTATTCAGGGTTCTACTCAAATATACACAGGAAATTTTAGCAAAATCGGTTCAGTGGTTTAGGAAGAATAAATTGCGGGTTTTTTGACAAGTTTCTGTATGAAAAAAGACCAAAATTGAAGGTGAGATACTTTGGAGCATTTTTTTTTAAGAAAATTTTATATTTTGGTATGAGAAAAGAAATGATTTAGAGGAACTTAAAGGTCAAGATCATTGATTTTTATCAATAGATCATAAGCACATTTTTTTAATCGATAAAAGACTGAAAAAAATGTATTTTTCTACATTTAAGATCTATATTGATATCTATTTTCAAATTCAATGGGGGGCGGCTTGATTAAAAGGTTGAGAAACACTGGTTTAGATAAGGGATAGTAAAGTTTATCCACCTCTCGTTTCACCCTTTTTAAATATAGATTTTTTTTTATTGAGGGTTCTACTCAAATTTATATAGAAAATTTTAGCAAAATCGGTTCAGTGGTTTAGGAAGAATAAATTGCGGTTTTTTGCTAAGTTTGTATATGAAAAAAGACCAAAATTGAAGGTGAGATACTTTGGAGCATTTTTTTTGAAGAAAATTTTATATTTTGGTTGAGAAAAGAAATGATATAGAGGAACTTAAAGGTCAAGATCATTGATTTTTATCAATAGATCATAAGCACATTTTTTTAATCGATAAAAGACTGAAAAAGAAATGTATTTTTCTACATTTAAGATCTACATTGATATCTATTTTCTTTATTTATTATTTATCTTTATAGATTTGATTAAATTTAAAATTTCTGTTGTTTAAAAGGCAAAGTTTATCGTCTCTTGTTTCACCCTTTTCGAATATAAGACCCAATTGGGAATATAAATCATTGAGGGTTCTTCTCAAATATACACAGAGGAAATTTTAGCAAAATCGGTTCAGTGGTTTAGGAGGAGTTCAGTGGCAAGCTTATATTTTTACTATAGAAAAGGTTTAGAGTTAAAATTTAAGTTTTTTTTTTTTGAGAATTGATGATAAATCAGCCACTGGACCACATCTCACGTACTCATCGGCCGTCTGGCTGCTATCCGTTTCTTAAATAATAGAATTTTCTCTTTTATCAAATTCAATGGAGGGGGGGGGGCTTGATTAAAAGGTTGAGAAACACTGGTTTAGATAAGAGATAGTAAAGTTTATCCACCTCTCGTTTCACCCTTTTCCAATATAGGGTTTTTTTTTATTCAGGGTTCTACTCAAATATACACAGGAAATTTTAGCAAAATCGGTTCAGTGGTTTAGGAAGAATAAATTGCGGTTTTTTTGACAAGTTTGTATATGAAAAAAGACCAAAATTGGAGGTAAGATACTTTGGAGCATTTTTGTTGAAGAAAATTTTATATTTTGGTATGGGAAAAGAAATGATTTAGAGGAACTTAAAGGTCAAGATCATTGATTTTTATCAATAGATCATAAGCACATTTTTTTTAATCGATAAAAGACTGAAAAATAATGTATTTTTCTACATTTAAGATCTATATTGATATCTATTTTCAAATTTAAAGGGGTGCGGCTTGATTAAAAGGTTGAGAAACACTGGTTTAGATAGGAGATAGTAAAGTTTATCCACCTCTCGTTTCACCCTTTTCAAATATAGGTTTTTTTTTTATTCAAGGTTCTACTCAAATTTATATAGAAAATTTTAGCAAAATCGGTTCAGCGGTTTAGGAGGAATAAATTGCGGTTTTTTTGACAAGTTTGTATATGAAAAAAGACCAAAATTGAACGTGAGATACTTTGGAGCATTTTTTCGGAGAAAATTTTATATTTTGGTATGAGAAAAGAAATTATATAGAAGAACTTAAAGGTCAAGATCATTGATTTTTACCAATAGATCATAAGCACATTTTTTTTTCTATGAAAAAATGTATTTTTCTACATTTAAGATCTATATTGATATCTATTTTCAAATTCAATGTGGTGCGGCTTGATTAAAAGGTTAAGAACCACTGGTTTATAGATTTGATTAAATTTAAAATTTCTGTTGTTTAAAAGGCAAAGTTTATCGTCTCTTGTTTCACCCTTTTCGAATATAAGACCCAATTGGGAATATAAATCATTCAGGGTTCTACTCAAATATGCACAGGGAATTGTAGCAAAATCGGTTCAGTGGTTTAGGAGAATATAATTAGAAAGCTTAGAGAAAAGTGTAGTAATTAATTTTTCGAATCTCGGAATATAATTCAGCCACTGGACCATATCTCACGTACTCATTCGCCGCCTGGCTGCAATCCTTAAAGAAAAATTTCAATGATCTATAAGTGATCCAAAATAGAAGATTGAGATTCCTCACTAAAGTTCTATGGTATCTGAGAATTTATCGGGAAATAAGCGTATCATAAAACATTTTTTTAATGGTCGAGAAAATCATCCTAGTAGAACTAGGCTTATGTGAAATTATTAAGTAAAGGAAGTTCAATAGATCATTAAAAGGGTAGAAAAAGCCATAGGACATTAACTATAAAAAATGGGTTTCAAAAAAGGTATTTTGTAGGAAATATTCTTTGCTTTTATTTGGATTATAAACATTTTATTGGTATCTAGCACGGTTCAAAAGTTATAATGAAAAAAAAGACCTTTTTTTCACCCCCTGATGACCAATTTTTGGGTTGAAATCATGTTTAGGATCTAATCTATCAATTAAATAAAAGTTGACTTTAAAATTTTCATAACTTTATAGTTCAGATGACTAATTGTAAAGTGATTTCTAAAGAGTAATTCAGTAGCTTTTTTACTTAAAAAATTTATGAAATGTAATAAATTTTGCCTGGACTCATATAAATGTCGATGATTGTTCATGGTTTTGACATATAATTTAAACGATTTAAACAATCTTACTATTAGTGTTTAAATACATTTGTCATAAGAAAATGTCTGGGATTTTGAAATTTCTGTACTGTTACGTCATTTTAGTGAAGGTATGATATTTTTTTCTATTGTACAGTGGAATTTCTAGATACTTTGCCGACATTTCTAGTGGAATGAATTTGTTAATTTTTTTTTGGGTTTAATGTCCTGCCCCATTTGGTGCACCAGCCTGCCAGCCATGTCGTTGAATTGTTTGCCTATTTTTGCTTGAATAAATAAATGGATGTATGGTTTGCAAATTTTGAGGTTCATTGGCAAATTGTTTGTAAATATTTGGTAGAATATTATATAGTCTTAGAACACTTTTTTGTGAAATTTCTGCCAAAAAAAAATCTTGTGAAAGTTTGAGCTCTTAATACCAATATTAAGAGGTGTTGCATCGCAAATTTCGATTTTCCATTTGAATAACATGGGAACAATATTCTCTTGCACTTTGGAATTTTATAGCTCACGTTGGTGACAATATTTCGGAATGACCAAGGTATATTCTTGTAGAAAATTGAACGATCTACAAAAAAGGTGTCGTACAAGTTTTTGATATATTTATTCCTTCAAAAATTAATCGAGCTCAAAGTTGAACTATTGAGAAATTTAAATATTTTTTCAATTTTTTGTACAGCATTTTTTTTTCTATTACTTATCATTATAAAAGTTTTTGATAATTTTTACAGGTCCTAAGTTATTTGTATTAAACTGAAAATTCTCTGAATTATTATATTTTTAGCATATTTTTTTATTTTTTTTTATTTTAATTAAATAACTTAGGACCTGAGAAAAATATCAAAAACTTTTATAAAGATAAGTTATAGAAAAAAAAAGTGCTCTACAAAAAATGTCCCATAAAATTGATGGTTGCGTCAAAAATTTGAAAAAATATTAAAATGTCTCTTTAGTTCAACTTTGACCTCGAATAACTTTTGAAGGAATAAATATATCAAAAACTTGTACAAGACCTTTTTTGTAGATTGTTCAATTTTCTACAAGAATATACCTTGGTCATTCCGAAATATTGAGACCAACGTAAGGTATAAAATTCCAAAGTCCAAGAGAATATTGTTCCCCTGTTATTTAAAAGGAAAATCGAAATTGGCGATGCGGCACCTCTTAATATTAATATTAAGAGCTTAAACTTTCACAGGATTTTTTTTGTCATTCCCAAAAATATTTTCGATATAATTAAGAAAAAAAAAATTTTAATTTTTTTTGAATCAGTCCAATCTACATATATATTAATAAAGTCTTGTTAGTTTGACTATTTATTACTGATGAATGGCTGAACCGATTTTCAAGATCTATGATTTGTTGGATTCATTTATGCATAGATTCACAAAATAACTACCAAAATATGCAAAATAAAATTTGGCCCTCAATATTATCGATATCAATCAATTTTCGCAATTCAATTTTAGGTGGTACGAAGTTCATCGGGTTCCTTTAGTAATAATATAATTTACAGTAAACTTTAAAATTAAAATTTACACGTAAAACCTTTAGAATGTCAAATACGAAAAACCCATTTAAAAGTAATATATTATGTTTTTTTTTTATATATTTTTATAGTACCATAACAATAAATTTTCCGAAATTGTAAAAAAATATTATTTTAATCCTTTTATCTTTTACATAAATTATTTTAATCATTTTAAAGCCTGTGGCTTACATTTTTGTTACAAAAGTGATTAATAGTTTGAAATATGATGTCAAAAATAGGTTCTGTTTTGCCGAAATGCTTTGATTTTTTCACTCAATAAAAAATTTCCAATTTGCAATTGATTACTAGGACATTTGCTTTTGCTGGCAAGCTTATTGTTAATGCGGTGAGGGAAAGGAAAATGGTTAGAACTTGGATAGAAGTTGAGTACAACTGCTACATTCCCAAGTGGCATTTAAAGTTTGGGATTATCGATGAAATTTTCATCAATATATGGAGTTGAATGAAATTGTAGTGGTTGAAATTATTTGCATAATGTTTTCTGCCTAACAGTGTTATTTTCTTGTATTTTTGTTTTTAAAATTGAAGTAGTTTATTCTTCGTTTGAGTAAATTAAAGATCTCAATTCGTCTTCTTCCTTATTTCTTGTCCTTTCTTCCATCTTTCTATAAGATAGATGATGGTTCCAGAAAGATGGAGGAGTTTTTAATCTATGGATTTGCCCTGGTCCTAAAATTCGCTTGATTTAACTGTTTTGGACTTCTTTTGGTGGGGTTTTTTGAAATCATGAGTCTATATCATCAGTTCTAAAACTCTGGAAGTTCTCAAGGAGAATATTCGTCAGAAATGGTATAAAACGTAGATTCTGTTGGTGGTTCTTTGGCTAAAATCATTTTTGAACAATGGGTGCCTACTTTTGCGCCTTTTTGTATAATGATTTCTGTAGGAAAATGTGATCTATTCATTTTTTTTCGTTGATTCTTCTCAACTTGCTTTCATGTTTTTATGTATCAAATTTCAAAAGTTTCTAGATACTTTATTTCTTGTTTTCTTTATGCTATTTTAGCCGAAGTTCAAGCTCTAATTTTTTCATTAAATAATCACGATTTTCGCCATAGACTTGGAGATTTTACATCTTTAGTGATTAGGGTCTCAATTTGTCGTCTTCCTTCTTGGAAACTTTTAGAACTTCCCTTCTACGTCCTATCAAGTGTGAATCCTTTTCTTCTTCATTCTTTTATGATTCTTCTAAACACTTCCTCATTTGTGACTCGATTTGTCCATTCAAAGTTTTCTATTCCTCTTAAGCACCAAATTTCAATGCTTTCTAGATACTTCTCCTTGTTTCCGTAGGGCTTAGATTTACGATTCAAATACCGTTACTTTCTTTACATCGAATTTTAGGAAGTCCTTTCGAAGATTAAGCTTTAATTTTCCAATGAAATGAACACGTTTTTTGCTATAGATTAGCGGATTTTCCATTTTTAGTGATTAGAATCTCAATTTGTCTTCTTCCTTTTTTCCTGAAATCTTCCAGAACTTCCCTTCTAAAACTTATCAAGTACGAATCCTTTTGCTATTCATTGAAATAGTTTTTTTGTTGTTAATTCCTTTCTATATTTTCATATTTGCGACTCGATTTGTCAATTGCATTTTTTCCATTCATCTTAAACACCAAATTTCAAAGCATTCCAGATACTTCTTATTTTCGTAGGGCTTAGATTTCCGATTCAAATATCGCTAAATTCCACCCATTGCATTTAAGCAAATCATTCCGAAGATTGAGCTCTAATTTTCCAATGAAATGAACAAGTTTTTTGCTATAGATTAGAGGATTTTCCATCTTTAGTGATTAGAATCTCAACTGGACTTCTTTTCCTTCTTCAACCTATCAAGTATGAATCCGTTTCCTCTTTATTCTGATAGATTTTTTATTCTAAACACGTCCATTCAAATTTTCCAGTTCCTCTTAAGCACCAAATTTCAATGCTTTCTAGAAACTTCTTCTTGTTTCCGTAGGACTTCGATTTCCGATTCAAATATCTCTAAATTCCACACATTGCATTTGAGCAAGTCCTTCCGAAATTGAAGCTCTAATTTCCAATTAAATAAAAGCTTTTTTTGCCCTAGACTAGGGGAATCTCAATATCTAGTAAGTAGGATCTTAACTGGTCTTCTTCCTTTTTTCTTGGAATATTCCAGTTATCCTCATGCAACCCCTATCAAGTGTGAATCCTTTTCCTCTTTATTCTGATTGTTTTTTTATTCTAAACACTTCCACATTGCCAACTCGATTTGTTCATTCAAATTTTCCGATTTTTCTTCAGCCCCAAATTTCAAAGCTTCCTAGATACTTTTTCTTGTTTCCGTAAGGTTGTGATTTCCTGATAGATTTTTCATTCTAATCACTTCCATATAAGCGACTCGATTTGCCTATATAGTTTTTTCTATTCTTCTTAAGCACCAAATTTCAATACTTTCTAGAAACTTTTTCTTGTTTCAGCAAGATTTTAGCAAGTTATTCCAAAATTTAAGCTCTAAGTTTTCAATTAAATGAAAGTTTTTGTTGCAATAGATTAAGGGAATATCAATATTTAGTAAGTAGGATCTCAACTGGTCTTCTTCCTTTTTTCTTGGAATATTCCAGTTTCCCTTCTACAACCTATCAATTACGAATCCTTTTCCTCTTCATCCTGATAGATTTTTTATTCTAAACAGTTCCATATTTGCGACTCGATTTGTCCCTACAATTTTTCCAATTCCTCTTAAGCACCAAATATCAATGGTTTCTAGATACTTTTTCTTGTTTCCGTAAGACTTAGATTTTCGATTCAAATATCACTAAATTCCTTCCAAAAGTTAAGCTCTAATTTCCAATTAAATCAGAGCTTTTTTTGCCATAGACTAAGGGAATCTCAATATTTAGTAAGTAGGATCTCAACTGGTCTTCTTCCCTTTTTCTTGGAATCTTTCAGTTTCTTATTCTAAACACTTCCTTATTTGCGACTCGATTTTTCCCGACAATTTTTTCTATTTCTCTTAAGCACCAAATTTCAAAGCTTTCTAGAAACTTTTTCTTGTTTCCGTAGGACTTAAATTTCCGATTTAAATAATGCTACATTCTTCATATTAAATTTAAGCAAGTCCTTACGAAATTTAAGCTTATAGTTTCTAATGAAATTAAGGCTTTTTTGCCATAGTTAAATCGGTGGATTTACCATTTAAATATTTAAGTAGGGTCTTGATTATTTGTTCTAAATTCTTCGTATTGATTCAAAAATGATTTTTTTTCTTTAATACCTTCAAGAATTTTCTGTTTTTATATTCATTTTATAAGATTATCTGGTGATAATCAATTGGTGCAACAATATTTGTAATTCCTCTTCCATTGTAGCCAACAAAACTAGATTTTCCAAGTATTTGATAACTTTAATAAAATTTATTTTTGTCGAAATTCTTCTTCTATCTATGTATATTTGATGTTTATCTCATTTATTCCAATTTTAACATTTTTTTTTTTATTTTTCAGGTATGTGTTTGATGTTCATTGTTTTGGAAACTGTTGAAGAAATGAATGGTAATGTACCCACATTATTTTTTGTCTTTTAAATTGATAAAATTTGCAAAACTTTTGAAAATAATTCAACCACTTGAATATAGAAACTAAAAGGGAATTTAGATGTGATAAATTATAAAAAAAATATTCTTTATTACGTAAGTCTCACTGTTTGATAAGACCACAAACCAACATAAAATGTTAATTGTCGATAACAATGTAACAATTACACGACAAACTGAGATAAAAAAACCATAAATTTTTCCACGCATTCGTCCTATAGCTTGAACGAAATGAGATAAGCCAGTGGGAGAGAAATGGAAAATATTATCCTTTCTCTAATCCCACGTTCGTTTCCCGTCGTCCTTTCTACTTGGTATTCCATTCAAAAACTTCGACCAAAGAAAGGAAACATTGTTATATGGCGAGGAAAACTTTCAAGGCTTAATTGTCGTCTCGGAAACGTGTATCTAAACTTTGAACTTAAAAAATGCGCTATTAAAATCCATTAAGACGTCTAAATTTTTCATGGAAAGTTTGTCCATGTAGAGCACTTTGTTGGGCCATCAAAAAATTTGTGGTTACCATTCCAAAAGACCAAAGAAAGTGAATGATGAATAAAGAGAAAGAACGGAAAAAAAGATAACGGGAAATTGAAAAAAACAAAAAAAATACGCAGTTAAGTCATTCACTTGAACCAAAAAAGTGGTCTACATTTAACGGTGTGGCGTGTCTAACGGAAAAAGCAATTTCTAATGGATCACTGTGCGATATCCGAACAAAAAAGAAAGTTTAACACTGAGTATTTTTTTATTTGGGAAGTGGAATTATTTTCGTTATTGTTTCCAAAGAGTGGAAATTTAGTTAACTTGAAAAAAATATCTTTATCTTGCCAAGAAAATCGTTTTTTTTTATTAGTTACCCAGAAAAATTGAGTTTTTAATTTTAAATGGAAAGTCTTGCGTATTAAATATTATATATTTTACTCAGTCTAAAAGAAAAAAAAACATTTTTTACTCATAAATTTATCATTTTGCAAAATTTTATATATAATTTTGTTGGAAATTAAATGCTCTACAAAAAAGGTTTCTTGCAATTTTATCGTAATTCTTACCATTTAGAAGATATTGATCATTAATTTATCATTTTGCAAACTTCAAATTTTGTAAACTTCTTTATATATATATATATATATATATATATATATATATATATATATATATATATATATATATATAAAGAAGTTTTGCAAAATGATAAATTTCTGAGCAAAAATTGTTTTTTTTTCTTTTAGACTCAGTAAAATGTATAATATTTAATACACAAGACCTTCCATTTAAAATTTAAAACTCTCTAAAAATTTTATATATATATATATATATATATATATATATATATAAATATATTAGGGTGATTTTTTTTAGAGACCAAAAAAGGTCTCTAACCAAGTTTTTGATATATTTATTTCTTCAAAAGTTATTCGAGGTCAAAGTTGAACTAAAGAGAAATTTTAATATTTTGTCAATTTTTTGACGCAACCATCAATTTTATGAGAAAATTTTAAATTAGACATTTTATGTAGAGCACTTTTTTCTGTAACTTATTTCCATAAAAGTTTTTGATTTTTTTCACAGGTCTTAAGTTATTTGCATTAAACTGAAAATTCCCTGAATTATTATATTTTGAACATATTTTTTTTTTAATTTTAATTAAATAACTTAGGACCTGTGAAAAATATCAAAAACTTTTATAAAGATAAGTTATAGAAAAAAAAGTGGTCTACAAAAACTGTCCTATAAATTTTTTTAATAAAATTGATGGTTGCGTCAAAAATATGAAAAAATATGAACATTTCTCTTTAGTTCAACTTTGACCTCGAATAACTTTTGAAGAAATAAATATATCAAAAACTTGTGCGAGACCTTTTTTGTAGATCGTTCAATTTTCTACAAGAATATACCTTGATCATTCCGAAATATTGTCACCAACGTGAGCTATAAAATTCCAAAGTGCAAGAGAATATTGTTCCCATGTTATTTAAATGGAAAATCGAAATTTGCGATGCTTCACCTCTTAATATTAATATTTAGAGCTTAAACTATCACAGGATTTTTTTTGTCATTTCCAACAATATTTCGATATAATTAAGAAAAAAAATTTATAATTTTTTTTGAAACAGTCTAAGATACATAGTCGACATATTAATCATTAACAAGTCCATAGAATGGCTAATGAAACCATAAACGTCCTGGAAAACAAGCAAACTTGTACCAAAATTTTCCTCGATATGTCCCAGATATTCAACAAACTCCATCGTATTAGATTTTCTTCCAAAATCTATTCCTTTTTACCCACCAAATCCTAACAAGTTACCTATTGGACAAATACTTTCGTATCCAAATCGGTAACAAAATCAGGGCAGAAATTCCACAAAAAAGTGTTCTAAGACTATATAATATTCTATCAAATATTTACAAACAATTTGCCAACGAACCACAAAATTTGCAAACCATACGTCCATTTATCTATTCAAGCAAAAATAGGCAAACAATTCAACGCCATGGCTGGCAGGCTGGTGCACCAAATGGGGTAGGACATTAAACCAAAAAAAAAAATCAACAAGTTCATTCCACGAAAAATGTATTAGAAACATATTAGAAAAAATGTGTTTATTGTCTAATAAATCATAAATCGAATTTTATACATTTTAGCTCTTAAGCTTTAGATATTTCTTTTCGTATCACCGATTGAGTTGAATATTGGTTCAATTATTTCCCAAGCGGTTTTGAGTTCAAAAGCCCATTCTAAGATTAAAAATTTGTAAGTTTGGGACTAGTGAGAATTTTTGGGTTCAAAAAATAATTTGAAATTGTAAGTCAAAACATGATCGTTTATTCTGTTTTAATATTTGGTGCAATATTTGACGATCCCTTCTTTGATAGAGGTTCTATGGATGTCCTGGTTTTTGAAGTTTGAGGGTCTTAGATTGAAAGTGTTGAATGATATTTATGTTGGAATCGCTGGATGTTCCCCATAGCTAAATGCCAAACGTCCAAATTTGGTTTTAGAATGGTTTTTCTACGGCAGGAGTTTGCGATTTTAGGAATATAGGGGATTTGTTTTATTCGTTCCCTTGATTGAATGATTTAAATAATTTTGGTAACTTTTTTATTTAGTTTCCAAGCCTGCTAGGGAAAAACCTTCAGGTTGTTTAAGATCGATTTTTTATTTAATATTTTGATTATTCAATTAGCTACGTTTCGTTACGTATCGTAACTTCATCAGGCTTCTTGATATGTATTTTTTGTCATTTCCAACAATATTTTCGATATAATTAAGAAAAAAAAAATTCATCTTTTTTTTTGAATTAGTCTAATGTCGTGGATATCAAATGCGAATAAATTTATAATGTCAATTTCTTAAAAGCAGTCATTATTGAGTGGAAATTTTATCAGTGATAAATCAATCATTCAAAAGTTTGCCTTTTTTTTATTGTTCAAATTCTAAATTCATCTTTGAAATTCAATTCCACAACAACGTCTCGCCACGACCACATCGATCAAAACCCATGACATGGGGGGAGGAGGAGGGGGGGAGACGGACGTGCTAAAACAACATTAGCCCGGCTATATATCGTACAAAACTTGTACAAATCGGAGAAAAGTTGTCATTCGAATGAAATCTTCAAAGACAATTTTGTGTGTTATGTATTGATATAAAATCACAATGTAATGACTGTAATTTTCTTGGATTTTATATATATATATATGTTGGTATAGTATATGGTATAGTATATGGTAGACAAGGTTGGCTGAATCCCCAATGTAATTACCGACTTTGGTAAAGCATCGTAAAATAAACATTTGCTCGTTATTGTTTTAACGAAGTATGACTTTTCGTCTGGTTTCAGGCTAGTTTTATTTTTTTTTTCTTGGGATTTTTTTTTTTGCTGCACCCCTTGGAGTGATTTTGAAGAGTTGCAAACTTGCAAACTGGCCACCGCAAATGTTAATGATAGGTTTACGCTTCTGGCCATGGTTTTCATTCAATTGCAAGCCATTGATGTTATTGCCATCGTTCGTACATTTGCTGGATGTTACAATTTTGATTGGACTTTATATTTTATGTTTTGTTCAATAGATTCCGTTTTTTTTCCGCCCTTGTATGTGGGAATTGTGTGTGGAAATAATGGAACATGTTTATGGGTTTTGAAATTATTTTTATGATGCTATTGCTAGAGTCAGGGATTTTTTTGTAATAGAAAATTTCCGTTTGTTGTAATTATAATGGATGTAATCACGCAAATTGTTGCACAGAGTAATAACTAATGATTTGATGAAAAGATTATATAAGTAATTAAAGTCGAAACTTAGTATGTTTTCTGGTTTTAAAAATATAATTTATCTGCCCAGCATAAGCTGAGCTTTTCCTTATTATTTTTGGCAACATTTGGATACCAAATTGTAGGAATTTTTCATCTGTAAGGGTCTTATTATTCAAAGCTTTGCCTGAGAAATATGCTGGAAGAGGTAGGACTTTCCAAGTACTGGGACTTTCTAATCAGGAGAACAATTGTGCCGTTTCTGGAATAGTAAATGAATTGATTTTCCTGGAATTTTCGGCTCAATTTCATTAACTATATTTGACAGAAAGATCCAATCAAATTTCGATCAGTTTGAGCCATTCTTACCAAAATTATTCCAAGTTGGAATCTCAAAATATCAAAAAAAAAACAAATCCAAACGAATTCGTCAAGTATAAATGAGGAACAATAGTAATCCAGTTACAAGTGGGGCACCATGGTGCCCACGGACATACGGTTGAAAACCACTGCTTTATACTGTGTATACAATATATAGGATATATTGCGGTCCAATTTATGTAGTATGATTCAATATAACAATATACAAAAATCATGACATAAACATAAATGTGAACAGAAGTTCGACGTATTGCCCGGATACGTATTTCGATTGCCAAGCAATCTTCCTCAGTGGTCATCAAGTAGTTTGGATCATTGTGATGTGAATCATCACAAAACAGTTACGGAGTGATCCAAACTACTTGATGACCACTGAGGAAGATTGCTTGGCAATCGAAATACGTATCTGGGCAATACGTCACGAATATTTTTTTACTTGAACTTCTGTTCAAATTTATATTTATGGTATGATTTTTATATATTATTATATTAAGTTATATTACAAAAATTGGACCGCAATATATTCTATATATTGTATACACAGTATAACTGTTCAAAGTCAGCGAAAAAATCTTATTTTGATTATCACTACTTTATAGATGGAATGGTGCACAAAATTTTTCCTTTAAACGTAAAGAATAATGTATATTTTTTCATCCATTGTGATAAATTAGGCATTTCTACTAGTGGCCAACAATACTAGGGAAATAAAATGTATCAATTTCCGACTGAAATCGTAAATCAGTGTCAAACAATAAATATTGTGCGCATTATTCTTTTATGGTTAATAAAATTGGTGTATTATGCGACAATAATTGGGCAAATTTTATTTCGAAATTGTGTTGATAGCTAGTGAAATAATAACCGGAACTTTATTTGGAATCAATGATTTATTTTCATTTGATCATTTGATTTGAACAATGGCCAAAAAGTATGGTAAATCTTTGGAATTTTATTTTGAAATTTATTAGATTTTGGTCGTAGTTAAGGGATGTTTTTTTTTAATTAAGACATAAGGATTTTGGGATAAGACGAATTGGCGAAAATTGCTGAGGTTTCTTTAGCTATTTGGTCTTAAATAGGGAACTTAGGGATCGAGGAAATAGGCCTGAAGTAGCAGAATTATGGTACAATTAATCTTTGTCCTTTTAAGGGATGATTTTTTCCAACTTTTTTTTAAAAATAGTTTAGTTTTGTAGGGTTTTTGTAGGTCTTCTGAAATCAATTCCAAATGTTTGAAGTTTAAAATTTTTAGATCAACTCAGTTTATTTTTAATAAAATTTTATTTTTTTAGTTTATTCTTATACTTCTGCTGATATTTATATGAAGGTGCATTCCACCTGTTCAAAGAACTAGAAGAAATACATAATATATGCAAATAATAGCATAGTTAATAAAAATTTATCAACAATACTACCGGAATTTTGTTTGGAATAAATTATTTATTTTCATTGATTTGACCAATGGCACAAAAGTATGGTAAATCTTTGGAATTTTATTTTGAAATTTATTAGATTTTGGTCGTAGTTAAGAGATGATTTGCGAAATTAAGACATAAGGATTTAGGAATAAGAGGAATTGGTGAAAAAAGTTGAGGGTTCTTTAGCTATTTGGGTTTAATTAGGGAACTTAGGGATCGAGGAAATAGGACTGCAGTAGCAGAATTGTAGTGCAATTAATCTAAGCCCTTTTAAGGGATGTTTTTTTCAAATTGTTGGTAAAAATAGTTTAGTTTTGTAGGTTTTCTGAAGTCAATTCCAAATATTTGGGACTTAGAAAAATTTTAGATCAACTCCGTTTATTTTTAATAATTTTTTTTATTTTATTTTATTTTATTTAATTTTTTTTTTATTTTATTCTTTTACTTCTGGTAATATTTCTATAAAGGTTATCACACCTGTTCAAAGAACTAGAAGAAATATATAATATACACAAATAATAGCATAGTTAATAAAAATTTATCAACAATACTATAGGAACTTTATTTGGAATAAATTATTTATTTTCATTTGATTTGAACAATGGCAAAAAAGTAAGGTAAATCTTTGGAATTTTATTTTGTATTATTTTAGATTTTGGTTGTAATTAAGGAATTTTTTTTTTTTTTAATTAAGACAAAAGGATTTTGGGATAAGAGGATTTGGCGAAAATTGCTGAAGTTTCTTCAGCTATTTGATCTTAATTAGGGAACTTAGGGATCGAGGAAATAGGCCTGCAGTAGCAGAATTGTGGTACAATTAAGCTTTGCCCTTTTAAGGGATGTTTTTTTCCAATTGTTGGTAAAAATAGTTTAGTTTTGTAGGGCTTTTGTAGGTGTTCTGAAGTCAATTCCAAATATTTGAAATTTAGAAAAATTTTAGAGCAAAAAATTTTATTTTTTTAGTTTATTCTTATACTTCTGGTGATATTTATATAAAAGTGCATTCCACCTGTTCAAAGAATTACATGAAATGCATAATATATGCAAATAATAGCTTAGTTAATAAAAATTTGTCAACAATACTACCGAAACTTTATTTGGAAAAAATGATTTATTTTCTTTGATTTGAACAATGGCAAAATGTATGGTAAATCTTTGGAATTTTATTTTGAAATTTATTAGATTTTGGTCGTAGTTAAGGGATGATTTGCGAAATTAAGACATAAGGATTTTGGGATAAGAGGAATTGGCGAAAAAAGCTGAGGTTTCTTCAGCTATTTGGTCTTAATTAGGGAACTTAGGGACCAAGGAAATAGGCCTGAAGTAGCAGAATTGTACAACTTAGCATTGTTCTTTTAAGGGATGTTTTTTTCCAATTCTTGGTAAAAATATTTAAGGTTTCTAGGGCTTTTGTAGGCCTTTTGAAGTTAATTTAAAATATTTGAAGTTTAGAAAACTTTTCGATCAACTTCTTTTATTTTTAATATTTTTTTTAGTTTATTCTTTTACTTTTGGTAATATTTTTATAAAGGTTATCACACGTGTTCAAAGAACTAAAAAAAATGCATAATATAAGCAAATAAGAGCGTAGTTAATAAAAATTTGGCAACAATACTACCGGAACTCTTTTTGGAATAAATGATTTATTTTCTTTGATTTGAACCAATGGCAAAATATATGGTAAATCTTTGGAATTTTGTTTTGAAATTTATTAGATTTTGGTCGTAGTTAAGGGATTATTTACGAAATTAAGACATAAGGATTTTGGGGTAAGAGGAATTGGCGAAAATTGCTGAAGTTTCTTCAGCTATTTGGTCTTAATTAGGAAACTTAGGGACCAAGGAAATAAGACTGCATTATCTGAGTTGTGGTCCAATTAATGTTTGTCCTTTTAAGGGATGTTTTTGCCAATTGTTGGTAAAAATAGTTTAGTTTTATAGGTCTTTTGAAGTCAATTCCAAATATTTAAAGTTTAAAAAACTTTTAGAGTAAAAAATTTTTTTTTTTAGTTTATTCTTATACTTCTGGTGATATTTATATAAAAGTGCATTCCACCTGTTCAAAGAATTAGAAGAAATGCATAATATATGCAAATAATAGCATAGTTAATAAAAATTTGTCAACAATAGTACTGGAACTTTATTTGGAATAAATGATTTATTTTCATTAATTTGAACAATGGCAACAAAGTATGGTAAATCTTTGATTTTTTTTTGAAGTTTATTAGATTTTGATCGTAGTTAAGGGATGTTTTTTTTTGAATTAAGACTTAGGGATTTAGGGATTGAGATTAGAGGAATTGACGAAAATTGCTGAGGTTTCTTTAGCTATTTGGTCTTAATTAGGGACCGAGGAAATAGGCCTGAAGTAGCAGAATTGTGGTGCAATTTAGCATTGGCCTTTTAAGGGATGAATTTTTCCAATTGTTGGTAAAAATAGTTTAGTTTTATAGGTCTTCTGAAGTCAATTCCAAATATTTGAAGTTTAAAACACTTTTAGAGCAAAAAATTTTATTTTTTTGTTTATTTTTATACTTCTGGTGATATTTATATAAAACTGCATTCCACCTGTTCAAAGAACCAGAAGAAATGCATAATATATGCAAATAATAGCAAAGTTAATAAAAATTTATCATAGCAAATATATGGTAACAATATAAAAGGATAGGCAATTATTCATGCGAAAGCTCCCGGAAATGCATGTATACGCACTTTAGTGCAATGCGCATAAACATGGCTTTTTTGATTATTAAATGAAAATTTGATCATTCCTTTATCTACCTGTTTTTTTCTTACACCTACACATTTGGGGATCCTAATTTTCAGGTCCTTGTTTATTATCGAGTGAAATATGAGATATCAAAGTTTGTACGTAAGAAAATGACCGATAGAAAAGGTTGCGTTTATATGTGTCATTCATAAATCTAAAAATAGTAGGCTTTGCAATTGTACATGTAAACTATATATGCAAACTTTGTACGACGTATGTCTATTGCCCCAAATAATTTTCCGGAACAATGAATGAAATATTTGACCTTGTCTTTGTCTAATACTACGCATTTTGGCACTTGAGCTTTTACTATCTCTTTTCATATCATCCATTGAGTAGTTCTTAGGCAAGGTTTGTAAATTACACAGGTTGTCCCATAAGAAAAAAAAAATGACGTCATACGAAGAATTTTGAAATTTAAATCAGTCTGAAGATATGTACGAATTTCTTCTGGATACGTCACGTAGCACATGAGGCCACCTGTGTATTTTATAAACCTTGGTCTTACAGTACCCAACAACCAAGGTTTATAAAATACACAGGTGACCTTATGGTGGATACGTGGCTTATCCAGAAGAAATTCGTACATATCTTCAGACTGATTTAAATTTCAAAATTCTTCGTATGACGTCATTTTTTTTTCTTATGGGACAACCTGTGTAATTTACAAACCTTGCTGTAAGACCTATAAGGGCTTAAATCGTTTTTGAGATTTTTGGCCATTAATATTATATTTTTTCGGCGAAAATATTTATTTTCCAGAAAAAAATGTGCATATGGTTTATTAGGTCATATCTATTAGTATATTGGGGAAAATTTTTCTAACCGTATTACTTTTAATTTGGAAAATTTATTACTTATTTTCTTTTGAAATTTACTCAAATGTTACAATTAATTTATATAACCTCGATTGCATAAAAAGAGCTGTCGTTGCATTTTGTATGCAACGTCAAATGCCCGCACTATAATATGTTGTGCATGATGTGATGGCAATGTAAATAAGTACCATTGCCAGACGTTTTAATTAATGATGACACCAATCCAAAATAATGAACTGGTGGTTTTTTTTTCGCACAAATCTTCAATCGTTTTTTTTACATTTTTTTTTTAAATTTTTTTTTCAACATTAAATCCTTTTTCCTCTCAATATATGAAACGACGAAAGCCGTCACGACTTGCGAATTGTGTGGACACGGAAAGCAATTTATTTGGATGCGAAAAGAGGTCCATTGTGTGCATATTCACCATCCGTTCGTTTGAATGACATTCTAGAATATATATATTGGAAAAAAATCAGCAAAAAATTTATTATTACACGGCAAATATTCGTTTTTTTTCTTGGGATAAGGTATTTTAAAATTTCATTTTAGTGCAATCGGTAAACATTTTATCGGAGTTTTTATCTTTATAATTTATTCGTGGACATTGTCTTCGTTAAAAATGATAATTATTATTGACGGAAGTATGATGAAGGTCGATGCAAAATGATAACATGGTTTATTGGTTGAATAATACAACTGTTATATTACTATGACGTTAATTGATAATTTTATTAAAAAATAAATAAGAAAAAAATTCATTTGGAATTTAGAATTTGGCCATTTTTGGTTCCAGTTGTGGTCAGGTTTGTTTCTAAGATAAATCTCAATGGATCTTGATGGACTCAATTTTTATCCATTTACTTTGGAGATGCATTTTCCAATTGCAACATTATGATTTCCTTTCGTACTATACTTCTTTGGTTCTTTAAGGGGGTATTCTAGTCTAGAGGCCCGAATGTCGAGCGTTTTTTTTTTTTGATAATTTATAAAAAAGAAGTATTTGATATTTTTACTATCCATTTGTTTACTGATTGAAGAATATACAAAATAAATTTAATTTCAACAAAAAAAAAAAAAAATTTCGTGGAGTTATGCATTCTAGAAGTACCGGGGGGCAAAAAAAGGCCGTGTCTTGGTTGTCATGATTTCAACCCCTGTAGTCATCTGAAAAATAAAAGAAGGGTGAATTTTTAATCTGTATGAATCTGTAGCTATCGTTCGAACCAGCGAATCGAAAAACAAAAATTTTTTTTCCATAAAATGGCGGCTACTCAAAAATTAGGTCGATTTTTTCACTGATTTTTTGACTTATCGAATTTTTTAAAAATATTAGAAATTGGAAATTTTAATTTTTTGCTGGTCCAATGATAAACAGATATTTAAGAAATATTCATGCCAAATTTCAAGTGAATCGGTTGGTTAGAACTTGAGATATCTTGAGGTATCGAAACGCCACGTCACTAAAATGGCTATAACTACGAAAATAATTCGAATTTGAAAAAATCTTTTTAGGGAGACATTTTTGAATATCTAAACTATCGAATAATGAAAAAAAAATTTTTTCGATTTTTTCGAATTTCTAGACTAGAATACCCCCTTAAGTTCTCTTATTATTGCGAATCGGGATCATTAGTGACTTGGATCGTTGGGTATACAAGGGGCTTCGCCCCCCCTCCATTATTAATAGTGAAAAGAATAACTACACTTGGGTGCTTTTTTTCAAGGAAAACCCAAGATAAAAAATTATTAATTTACAATGAAAGGATTAATTGTCGGGGATATTTTGTCGGAAGATCAAGACTTCTGATACTTTGAAAAGTACAAATTTTGCTAGTTTGAGAACTATAAGTATGTCACTCATTTGCTTTATAATATATATATATATATATATATATATATATATATACATATAAAGTGATTGTTAATATATATATATGTACTTTTTTATTACATTATATACCTGCAACCCAAAATTCTAGAATATACTCCAATATTCGCCAACGTTCCACCATCTACAAGATGTTTCCAGAACAATCAATATGTACATTCGCATTGGTGGGAGAGAGATACAAGTCATGGCACAAAGAGAGAGACAGACTTTGTCCCTTTCTGTTACAATATGCAAAGATTTTTCTTTTTCTTTTCCATAGGAAAATCTCGATTTTTTTAAACATTTGCACGGAACTATCTGGAGTAATTTTGGCCTATTTTAGCCGTTTCATTTTCGAAATTGGCAGTCCTGAATCCTTGATCCCCCGACAAAATATCCTTGGATAAAATATGCCCGACATTTGATCCTTCCATTATTAATTATTTTTTTTTTTTGGAACTACGGCTTTTTCCCAAAATGCAATTCTTCACTTCAGCACTATTTTTTCCCTTCCCTTCCCCTTCTTTTTATCTTTAAAAATATCTTGAAAATTGTATTTGCATTCTTTTAATATTAATAATTAATATTAATGTGCTCAAACATTTTATTTGTCCTATTTCTTTATTTTGATTTGACCGCAGAAAATTGTTAATGTTGCAACATCTGTTGGCGAAATATTAAACTTGTTGTGCGTATTAAAGCTGTCGTAGTTTTAATATTTTGTTGGAATGAAATATTTCGTTGTTAGGGTATTTTGTCAACGGTTTTTCTTCTGGTCTTAGGGATATTTTGTCTGGGGATCAAATATCATAAAATTTAGTCCATATATTGTAGAAAAATTTCCTCAAATTTTGGAAAAAGTGGTCCGTTTATGGTCGGTGTCATCCAAGATTTATAAAATACACAGGTGGTCCAGAAGAAATTCGTACATATGTTCAGACTGATTCAAATTTCAAAATTCTTCGTATGACGTCATATTTCTTTTCTAATGGGGCAACCTGTGTAATTTATAAACCTTTTTCAACTTAAAATATGTACACTGAATTTTAGATCATTCTTTCTTTTATTTAATCAAAGGGGGAGGATTTGATTTCATTTTTTTTTTTTGAAATCCATAACTTATCACTGATATATTTATCAGTGGAATGCAATACATGGAACAAGACTGTTTCATATTGATTTTGTATTTAAGTATTTTATTTCAACAAATACTAATTAAATATTGACCAAAAACCATATTCTTTTTTTTCTTTTATTCTTCGGATATTGATATTTTCTTATGACATCATTTCATTATAAAAGATTGCATAATGCTAAAAATAAAAATTAAATTACGTGGAAACATTTTTTTTTTTTATTATCGTATACCAATTTAATTTTTATGGCAAATTTTAATTACTTTGACATTATTTTCTGTAACCAATAGCAGGTCGGCTCTATATGGTAAAATTTCTGACCAAATGTGTGGAAATTTATTTCAATAAAACATTACTGTTTTTTTTTTTTTGTTTTTGGCTTAGAAGTGAATATTTATTTGCAGATTTCCCAGCAGAGCAATTTTATTAGAGCTTTCAAGGGATGATAAACGATAATTCACTGTTATTGTTACAGCTTTCAAAGAATTTGCACCATAAACAATATTTATTTGAGAGCTTTTATGGAAAAGTTTTATTTGGTTTTTCGATCTGAATTGAAAAAATTTAAGGTTTCGTTGTGGAAATTTTCATCGTGAGAAATTTAGGGTGTTGATATAAGGGTAGTTTTGGTGAAATTTTTAAATCGGTTGGTTTTTCTGGGTAGAAACGTTGATCAATTGAAAAAAGCTTCACTGATCGGAAAAAAAGCTGGGTTTTCTTTTTTTTTTGCTTCTATTTAATTTAACCCTTATCCGGGTAACGTGTATTATTTCGAAAGTGGTTGAACAACGAAGACGTGGCAAAAAGGTGGATGAAACGTGCATTGCACCACCACCATCATCCCCAACACCACCACCACCACCACCATCATCCTCTAGTCCCGATTTCTCGACTAGGTCGTTACACTCTCCTGATTTATCAATGTCAACATTTACGAATCGTGAACATCCGCGGAGAATGGCGGGGGGGGAGGTAGGACGCGATGGGACGGTGACGACATCCGCCTTTTCATCAGCTCTCGGTAGACAGGTGAATTGTGAGCCGGAAATAAAACGCGCCTTCTCGAAAATTTCCCACAAACTTTTCCGAACATTGTCTTTGGCAACGTTTTCCGCCGACACAATGCGCACCACGTTTGTGCCGGTTTAATCAAGACAACGAAAATTTGACACTACATACAATGCAATGAATTCAGGAGCTTTTCTGATGATGAATTTAATTGAATTTTGTATCATTAGGTGGCGTATTTTCGTTGGAAAATTGATAAGTGGATAGAGATCACTCGTGATTCTGATGATCTCTTCTTCTGGTTAAGATTTACGTGGAATTATTGGTAAATAAAATTCTGGAAGAATTTTCCGACCATTATTGTTTGCAGGTGTTTTTTTTTTAATCCTCAGTGGTCGCTTATTAAGATCAAGTAAGATCAAGTGTTTCAGGAGTTAGTTATAGTAGTTACTAGGCTTTTACCCGGTTGTATTCCTCCATGTTGGACATTGATTTTTACTAATCGACTCTTTAAAGCATGGGTCGGCAACCAGTGGCCCGTGGGCCGCATGCGGCCCTCAAGATTCTTCCCGCAACGCACATGACGAACACATAGCGTTTAATTTTTGCAAGTGCGGCCGGCACTGATCCCCATGAAAAATATTTGGTCCTTTTACAACAAAAAGTTGCCGACTCATGGTATTTTTTATTGCCGATCTTGTATCACCAAATATAGGCTATGTGGACCTATTTTTGAGACCCTTTGGGTTTGGTATCCCTCCAAAGTTAATCTTGCTGATGCTGAAGCAAAAAATTTAACATTTCATACAAAAATCATTGGTTAGAATTCATCTGACTATAAAATCTGTTTATAAAATATACAGGTGGTCTCATGGGTTCCAAATGACGTATCCAGAAGGAATTTGAATTCATAACTGTTGGTATCATTGGTAACAATATATGAAAATCATACGTAAATTTATTTTATACGTATATATGCTAGACTGGGCCAAAATAATTGACTATTTTTTTTTTTTTTTGAAAAGTTTATAAAAAATATTGTTCAGGGTGACAAAAAAAAAGTATGGGGAAGGTTTGAGTCCTTAATATTAATATTAAGAGGTCTATCATCTTTAATTTCGATTTTTTATTTGTGCTTTCATTTTGGCGTCAATGCTGTCAAACTATCAAGGTAAAAAAAATCATCTGCACATATATTTATAGAAAATAAAATTCCCTACAAAAAAGACACGCCGTTTCCGAATAATCAAGCTTCAGACATTGATATAATTTTTAGATTTATCTTGTTTATTTTGGAATTTTGTAACTAACAAACCAATAAATATAAAGAAATTAACAATATAGATTCTTGAAGTGAATTTAATGCTCTACAAAAAAGGTCTCATAATGTTTTTTCATAAAATCACTTTCTCAAAAGTTATTCACAATTAAAGTTAAAGGAAATATCAAATTATTGTTTTTTTCGTTGTTGAACCAATTTTGAAAGAGTGATTTTATCAAAATAAGATTTTTTCGCTGACTTTGAACAGTTATACTGTGTATAAAATATATAGGATATATTGCGGTCCAATTTATGTAGTATAATCTGATATAATAATATATAAAAATCATACCATGAACATAAATTTGAACAGAAGTTCAAACAAAAATATTCGTGACGTAGTGTCCAGATACGTATTTTGATTGCCTAGCAATCTTCCTCAGTAGTTTGGATCACTCCGTAACTGCTTTGTGATGATTGTCAATATTCGTAATTCAATCATCACAAAGCAGTTACGGATTGATCCAAACTACTTGATGACCACTGAGGAAGTTTGCTTGGCAATCGAAATACGTATCTGGGCAATACGTCACGAATATTTTTGTTCAAGTTTAGGTTTATAGTATGATTTTTATTTATTATTATATCAGATTATACTACATAAATTGGACCGCAATACATTCTATATATTGTATACACAGTATAACTGTTCAAAGTCAGCGAAAAAATCTTATTTTAACTTGAAATATTGCTTACCGCGCCATCTGTATTCCTCCATGTTTACTATTGATCTTGTAACGCCAAATGTGGGCTATGTGGGCCTATTTTTGGGACCCTTTGGGCCCTGGTACCCATCCAAAGTTAACCTTGTTGCCAGGGGTAAACGATGCCAAAGCAAAAAATTCAACATTTATCAATAATTGAGTACAAAAATCATTCAAAAAAATTTTTATGTTTTAATTTTCTGCAATTAATAATGATTTGGTTACATACTAATAAAAAAAAATTGAACCAATTAAAGATAGGCCAGGGGAATTACAAATGGACACCCATAAGCTTTAGTAGGTTAGTCAAGTGGCTATGGTTTTTGGTATTAAAGACTTAAAAGTCCATGAAGTTAATTTTAGTCAATTAGGGATTTTTTTTTTCGTTCAAAGTACACTAATTCGACAAATGGACAATTTTAATTCGGTGGCTATAAAAATGTTCTTATCCGTTCTTATCAGATATTATTATTGTATTATTATTATTAGTATGGCCTATATTGATTACTTCGGTTTTAATAAGGTAATGTGGCATATTTTATTTTCATTTGTAGATTTGTTTTTATCTTATCTAATGTTCAAACCTCAACAACTTTCATTGATTAGTTATGAGATTGCAGCATTGTACATGTATAGGTGTAATTTTTTTTTTTTTTTTTTTTTTGAAATTTGCAATATTTGAAAATAACAATCTTTTGATAAATGATAGCTAAAAGCTTGCGAGTTCAAGCTTTTTGTTTCACTTTTTTTTTTCATCAGCCTTCCTTGATTAATTCATAGATGTTTTAGTGGAAAATGAATTTTGTTCGGTTTAGTAATTTATGGGATTTTTATCGTCTTAACTTGGCGAAAAGTTTCAAGCCAAAAAGAACAGAAGAATGTTTTAAATGACAGTGTATTGTCAGTGGAGTTAAAATTAGACCATAAGTTTCTTATTGAATAAACTTATGTAGGGCTGCCGAGTTGGTTTCCGAAATTAGGTTAAACATTATGATTAAATATTTAATATTCTCTGCAAGTTGGTCGATGAAAAACTTTAAGTTTACAAGTTTCGTGGTGATAAGATACCCCAAAGTGGGGAAAAACCATCTTATATTTGTATAAGATGTTGAAAAGCAGAGTAGGCGTCGTGAATTAAACAAAAGATAATCAATTGAGTTGTTCATTTGTTTAGTAGAGAAGAAGCCAGTTGGTGGTTATTTACAAAAGTTCATACTTTTAAATTTTAACACTTGAAATCGTATTTTTTTACCGAAATATTATTTTATCGAAAAGTCTTTTGATTCGTCCATGGATTGGCTAATTAATATTGTTCAATTTTTTTCCCCATTCTTACCACAAAATGGGAATTATAGTGGTGAAAATAAGTCGTTGATTTTTGAGTGCAAAATAAAGTTTTTCGAAATTATTTTTATTAAAATTTTATAGCTAAGTTAATGCCAAATTTCAGAGCTCTCCCCCCCCTTAAATATTCATTTGTTTTTATGATTAAAATCTTTGAATCGTTTGCTTGATTCTAAAGAAATTTAAAACCAATAATTGGTGTTTGTGATGTTTGTAATAGTTCTATTGTTCACGTACTATTTAAAGAGCTTGGGAAAGAGAGCTTGAGATATTAGCTGGGGTGAAAAAAATTCAACGAAATTGAAATGGGATATCCGGGATCTAATCTATTAGAATTGTTAAAGAATCCCGTATTTTTAAATCCTCGTTTACGATTCTTTATTTTGGGATCAGATTGTTTTATATTTGTTGATAAATTTGAAAATTGCCATTGAACTTTGTACCGTTTGTGATGTTTGTAATCATTGTAAGTACTTTCATTGATTGTATTTTTCTTTTGCCTTGTATAATCATTGTATAAATAGAAGTTTGTGATGTTTTTAATCGTTCAATGGGATCAAGAATCGGTAGTTTATGGCTCAATTGAATCGTACATGTGGTTCTTGAGTACCTTAATTGTACTTATTGAACAATAAATTGTCATATTATGATTGTCAAACAAATATGTTGTAACAAATATATGTAAATGGTTCAAAAAAAAAATGAGTTCAATTTTAAATTGGTATATTTCTTGCACTAAGTATTATTACTTGAATTCTGTGAATTGCATCTGGTTATTTATACATCCAGTGGCGTAACTTGGTCGAAATGACCAAGATATATTCTTGTAGAAAATTGAACAATCTACAAAAAAGGTCACGTCCAAGTTTTTGATATATTTATTCCTTCAAAAGTTATTCGAGGTCAAAGTTGAACTAAAGAGAAATTTTAATATGTTTTCAATTTTTTGACGCAACCATCAATTTTATGGGATATTTTTTGTAGAGCACTTTTTTTCTATAACTTATCTCTATAAAAGTTTTTGATATTTTTCACAGGTCCTAAGTAATTTGCATTAAACTGAAAATTCCCTGAATTATTATTTTTAATATAATTTTTTTTTTTATTTTAATTAAATAACTTAGGACCTGTGAAAAATATCAAAAATTTTTATAAAGATAAGTTATAGAAAAAAAAGTGCTCTACAAAAAATGTCCTATAAAGTTTTCTCATAAAATTGATGGTTGCGTCAAAAAACGGAAAAAATATTAAAATTTCTCTTTAGTTCAACTTTGACCTCGAATAACTTTTGAAGGAATAAATATATCAAACACTTGTAAGGGACTTTTTTGTAGATCATTCAATTTTCTACAAGAATATACCTTGGTCATTCCGAAATATTGTTCCCATGCTATTTAAATGGAAAATCGAAATTTGCGATGCGGCACCTCTTAATATTTAATATTAAGAGCTTAAACTTTCACAGGATTTTTTTTTGTTATTCCTAACAATATTTTAGATATAATTAAAAAAAAAAAATTATAATTTTTTTTAATCAGTCTATGATACATAGTCGATATATTAATCATTAACAACCCCATAGAGTGGCTAATTTTGACATTTTTTGTAAAGCACTTTTTTTCTATAACTTGTATATATAAAAGTTTTTGATATTTTTCACAGGTCCTAAATTATTTGCATTAAACTGAAAATTCCCTGAATTATTATATTTTTAACATAAAAATACTTTTTTTTATTTTAATTAAATAACTTAGGGCCTGTGAAAAATATCCAAAACTTTTATAGAGATAAGTTATAGAAAAAAAAGTTTTCTACTAAAAATGTTCTATAAAATTTTTTCATTAAATTGATGGTTGCGTCAAAAAAATTGAAAAAATATTAAAATTTCTCTTTAGGTCAACTTTGTCCTCGAATAACTTTTGAAGGAATAAATATATCAAAAACTTGTAACAGACCTTTTTTGTAGATAGTTCAATTTTCTACAAAAATATACGTTGGTCATTCCGAAATATTGTCACCAACGTGAGCTATAAAATTCCAAAGTGCAAGAAAATATTGTTCCCATTTTATTTAAATGGAAAATCGAAATTATAAATTAATATTTAGAGTTTAAACTTTCACAGGATTTTTTGTTGTCATTCCCAACAATATTTTCGATATAATTAAGAAAAAAAAAATTCATCAGTTTTTTTGAATCAGTCTAATATACAACAATGGTTTTTTTGGTCAAATAAATTGTCAACATTTGCATGGCCACCGGAAATAAATTACCATATTTGAATCAATTCCACCAACCAAAATAAAAAAATATAAAAATCTCACACTAGTACAAGCTTTAAGCTTAACATTGGCAACATGTTACTCGGGAATTTAAAAATTCATTTTTCTCTATCCCCTAATAAACGAGAGATAAATATTTCCAAAAAAAAAAAAATGATAAATGAGTAATGGTTGATTTATACAAGAGCTTGCAGAAATAATTTCATGTAGCTGTCAACATTGATGGTGTATAATTCTTGATTAAAGTAATTCCCTTTCATAATCGGCATCGTAAGTCTTTCCACAATTTGAACCGCATATTTACCGATCGGGTACGGGAAGCGCACATTATCCTTCGGGGCCATCACGGGAAAAAATAAATTTCCTTCGCTTTTTCCTCAATTTTGAATTTGTTCCTTCCCCATAAGCGGCGATAAATCTGTCGCTTGGTTTTATCTACATCTATATATATATTTATAAAATATTCTCATCCATAATTACAATTCAAACACAATCATTAACTGATAACTGATTACTAATCTATGAAGAGTAATGATGCTGCAGTGCGTTGCAGCCGCAAGGAACAAAATATGCAAGAGACTCTTTAAACATTCATTAAAACCTCTTCTCTCGATTCATCAATCGTCAATTTACCACTTATTACCGAAAGGCCTTTTTGCCAGCGCTTTTTTTTTTTTCCCCGTGCAAATCTCGCCTCTGCAATCTGCACGTACGTCTTTTATGGCTGCACCATGCAACGCTCATCGTCTAAGCCCTCTATCCGGCCGATCAATTGCCGACAAATTGATAAGACTGTGATTGGTTTATTCACATAATGTGCCATAACTATAAGTTTCCATGTCTATCACCCAACATCAACATTACGTCCATATTTTCAAGTTCAGACTTTTATTATTATTATTACCATTATTTTCTATAAAAAAAAAATAAAGTCTCGACATCCAGTAGGCTTTAATTAAAACGTACTGGAATTCCACAAAAAAAATGCATTCAATCCATACAAGTTTCTTAGCCAATGGATATTATTATCACAAAAATAAATCTCAAATCAGAAGCCAAGAAGATAATATTTTGTTTAAACACCAAGAAAAAAACCTATAGAGTTAATCGATTAAAAATTTTGCAAAAGGGTACAAGGGGTTGGTGTGGTGATATAGAGAGGAAAAGTTGAAAAAATCCATTAGAGCTTTTAGTGCTTTTTTTTCGGTGGAATGTTCAACGATCGTCTCGTACGCTTCGATAACTTTTAATTTGATCCCCGTTCGACTAGGACGAAAGGATTTTGTTCAACCACACCCCCAACAACTTGGTTACGTCAAGGGCATACAACAAAGTGCAACAACCTTGCACTTTTGCACCAAAATATCGATTCGATTAGAAGAATAAATAACTTAAAATCGAAGAATTCCAACAAAAATTATGGAATCGTGGTGGATACAGAGGAAGGACAATTTTGGACGGCATTAAACTGATTAAAAAAAAATGTTGATTTTTTTTTCTTAATTATATCGAAAATATTGTTGGGAATGGCAAAAAAAAATCCTGTGAATGTTTAAGCTCTTAATATTAATATTAAGAGGTGCCACATCGCAATTTTCGATTTTCCATTTAAATATCATGGCAACAATATTTTCTTGCACTTTGGAATTTTCTAGTTCACGTTGGTGACAATATTTCGGAATGTCCAAGATGTATTCTTGTAGAAAATTGAACGATCTACAAAAAAGGTCTTGTACAAGTTTTTGATATATTTATTCCTTCAAAAGTTATTCGAGGTCAAAGTTGAACTAAAGATAAATTTTTATGTTTTTTTCAATTTTTTGACGCAACCATTAATTTTATGAGAAAATTTTATTGGACAGTTTTTGTAGAGCACTTTTTTTCTATAACTTATCGCTATAAAAGTTTTTGATATTTTTCACAGGTCCAAAGTTATTTGCATTAAACTGAAAATTCCCTGAATTATTATATTTTAAACATAATTTTTTTTTTTTTATTTTAATTAAATAATAAGTTATAGAGATAAGTTATAGGAAAAAAAGTGCTCTACAAAAATTGTCCTATAAAATTTTCTCATAAAATTGATGGTTGCGTCAAAAAATTGAAAAAATATTAAAATTTCTCTTTAGTTCAACTTTGACCTCGAATAACTTTTGAAGGAATAAATATATCGAAAACTTATTCGAGACCTTTTTTGTAGATCGTTCAATTTTCTACAAGAATATATCTTGGTCATTCCGAAATATTGTCACCAACGTGAGCTATAAAATTCCAAAGTGCAAGAGAATATTGTTTTCATTTTATTTAAATGGAAAATCGAAATTATAAATTAATATTAAGAGCTTAAACTTTCACAGGATTTTTTTTTGTCATTCCCAACAATATTTTCGATATAACTAAGAAAAAAAATCATATTTTTTTTGAATCAGCTATTGTATATCTACATTGTACTATAAATAGAAAAATGTATTTTTATATTCCCGAGTAACCTGTTGCCGATTGTTAAGCTCAAAGCTTGCACTAGTGTGAGAATTATTTTTTATTTTTTTATTTTGGTTTGTGGAATTGATTCAAATATGGTAATTTATTTCCGGTGGCCATGCAAATATTGACAATTTATTTGACAAAAAAAAACCATTGTGTTGTGTATGTACATTGTACTATAAATAATAGAGGCATTGAATTCGTTACAATTGGGTTTTGTTATGAATTATTTTTAGACTATTGTGGTGCATTATTTTTGAGTGCCTTAAAATTGATTTGATTTACGAAGTGTTACGAAAGATATTAATTGATTTTTTTTTCTTTTTTCCAGGTATGTGCAATGATTTGGAGTAATTAATAGTGGAGGGAAACGAGAAGTAAATTGGGTAAAGTACTTATTGATTTTATCATTATTTGATTCGTTTATTTTGAAAGTGGCGTAAGTCCGTTGATTAGAACAAAGTTTAGTTGTTAACGAATAGGCCAATTATTCCCTCCTACTTAGTATCTTATGTTCCTATGGTTAAAAATTATAATACTATAGGGATTGTTCTTGAAATGGACTTAACTCACTTTCAAAATAAATGATGCATTTATATGAAAAATAAAAGTTTTAAAGAAATTTTCACCGATAAAAGTCAGGAGAAAATATTTAAAATGGTAAACATTAGTTAAAAAAATTAACATCAGTTAAAAAAGTTACCAATAAAGTAAATAATATAATTTTATCGAGAAGTACCAATTGAGCTTAGTAATGTTTTCTTCAATTGTTTTCTTTGAATACCTTTTTTTGGTCAAACACTAAGATATACCTGAAAGCAAAATATTATCGAAATTGTTAAACCGGTTCTTGAATTGAACGATAGAATTCAGGTAGACAAATATTTACGTTCAATTTTATCAACCTTTGTCCCATAATGATCATTATTGTGACCAAAACTTGTTAAATTCCAAGCTGGTGTTAAAATTGCAAAGAATTTCTAACTGAGCCCAACGGGTGGTATGAAATAACATAGTTAAAAGTTTGAAGGCCAAAATATGAGAAAAATATTTGTTCAAAGGTGTTAATGTTATTATGATTGACAACAAATAATAAATACCTGAAACTGGTTCCCAATTCCTGGACGACATATTTATCACTGCCATTATATCGTTCATATTTTGGACTTTAAGCTTTGACTATGTTATTTCAATATTAACAGTTGAAAGTACAATAATTTGCATTCCATACTAGCTAACGAGTAAACAGGTTTTGACTTAACATTTGGAATTCATACTGACAAAAGTCATAATAAAAATGAATAGTATTTAAATTTTCTTTTTATTCCTTACAAGTTGATGCCCGCAACTTCGTCTGCGTGACATCAATGTTGGTATTATTTTGCATCTATAAAATTTTTTTTATAAACTAAAATAAATCGTACACAAATTTGCATGTACTGCCCAATCAAAATAAGATTTTTTTTTCGCTGACTTTGAACAGTTATACTGTATATACAATATATGGAATATATTGCGGTCCAATTTATGTAGTATAATTTAATATAATAATATATAAAAATCATACCATAAACCAGGGGACGCTAACTCAATGTTAATTTTTTGTTCCTCGAAAAGACCTATTTCTTGCTGACAAGTCCCGATGGCGCTAGTGCAGTAGCACAGCTGATAATAACGACATCTTCTTTTAAACAGTTTGGATTTAAGCGCCATTTTCAAATTTAATTTATTCCTGAAATATTTTATATAGAAATATCAAAATTTGATTGAAAATTACATTTTATTTACAAAAATTGAAATACAAAACATAACATTAATAAGCATTGAAAAATCTAAATTGTCTAAAATGAAATATGATCAATACAAAAAACTGGAAAATGATTCTAGAAATATTAATAATTTTAAGTTTATCATAGCAAATTTTACATTGTTCAATTTCCTTTGATTGAAGTAAATTACAGACGACATGTTAAAGTATACTTAAAGATATCTGTTCTTTACGCCAGGTCTGTGCTACTTAAAACTAGAAATGCTTGCCGCGCCATCTATATTTGGGAGAGCTAAGTATGAGATTTCGGGAACCAAGTCTGCCATGACCCCCCTGCCATAAACATAAATTTGAACAAAAGTTCAAACAAACATATTCGTGACGTATTGCCCAGATACGTATTTCGATTGCCGAGCAATCTTCCTCAGTGGTCATCAAGTAGTTTGGATCACTCCATAACTGCTTTGTGATGATTCACAATTGTCATCATGATGTGATCCAAACTACTTGATAACCACTGAGGAAGATTGCTTGGCAATCGAAATATGTATCTGGGCAATACGTCACACGTACTGCGTTGTAATCAAAGAAATTGTATCACTAGAGTGAATGTTGCCTATAAACCAATGTTATATTCAAACTGTCATTTCCCCTCAATTAGTCGAGCGCTCGAACCCCTTCCACAGTTTATTTGCACAAAATATATATTCTCTCCTCTCGTCGACATAAAAGTAGGGTTAGAATTTTGTTAGAATTTAAAATATCTTTGAATGTGACAGTCGTAATAATTCTAACGACGACCACGAGAGAGCTCTGAGCTTTAAAAAAAAGAAAAAAATTGTTTATAATTTTGACAGATTTATGAACAAGTTCACTCTAGTCATAAAATCTCTTTGGTTGTAATACATAACAAATGCCGAATGGAATGTCAAAATGACGCGCTTTTATAACCACTTGTAACACTCACCTTAAATTCAATAAATGAGAATGTCAAATTCAAACGGTTACTATGTGTTTTGCAAAACAAATCACAGGCATCATTGATTAAAAAAAATATATAGGCAAATATACGTAAAAAATTGCTGAAGAAGTCGAGAGATACTTTAATCTCCTAGAGGTATGAAATATACTTTATATTTTACGTCCAATATTCCTATCCGATTTCCATAAGATTTAAACCATCGAAAGTATTCCCCTTGATACGGTAGATACTTGAATTTCAATACTTCAAAGTGGCTTAATTTTAACGTAAATCATCCCCAATTTCCCTATTCAGTCTTCATTTTAATTCGATTTTCAGTTGTCAATGATATGTCGAGGCGGCTTATTAATATGCACTCGTTGCACCGTGCATTCCCCGATGTCATATCACCGACTTCTTACAACCCACCAACCACTCGTATGCAAATATGCAAGAGCACCCGAACAAGCTTCTGCATATTAAGCCCGCCAACAAATGCAGTCTGACAACTCTTGACGAACATTGACGTCATTGTACAGCATTAGTTAACTTGAGATTATCGATAATGTTGTTTCTTTGACTTCATTAACGCTACCGTACTTACCCATCAAATCCCATTGCAGTATATATATATATATATATGATTGATTTGATACATGAACAAGTGCATCGGTTTTTTTTCCACGTCATATTCCGTTAGAATTCTTAGCAAACACATATGCAAGTTGCAACATTCATATCTCTGTCTAATATTATGCAAAATTCAATTACATCTGATCGGTCGGCGTGTAAAAGATGTGCATGATAAGAATTTTCTAGTGCATGTAACTAGTGAAAGGAATGTGCAACGAGGAAATATATATTCCAATCGATTGCAACGGATAAAATTGATGCTGTCATTTCAAATGCATCATATACCTACATGCAGGGATTGATCGCAATGTTGGTTGTGTTCAAAGCCAACGATACATTTTTGCAAGTCCTTTTCAAAAAAAAAAAAAAAAATAAAAAGTGCAATCCAATTTGCGTCAGTGGAATTGTAAAATAATTGAACATAAAAATCACGAGTTTAACGAGGAGGAGAAAGAAAAAAAATTCGCTGTCTTCAATTTGTATATTATGTATTTGGGCTGCTGCTTTATCGTTTCGTTAATTAGTCTCGTATTATGTAAATCGAATAGATACAATGCACAAAATTTATTCTTTACGATAATTATTTTTAATGAAATGGCTTTTCCTTATGGTCGGATTTTATCTCGTTAGTTCTCCACACCCACACATATACAACCAAAAAAAAAAAAACCGTAAGACCAACTTCGTAATAAAGATGGAAACTGATGAGTTCATTTCATTACTTCTGCAATTTATTTGACGTTTTTTTTTCTTTGGTCTTTGGAATGTAACTTTAGCATCAACGTTTAAATATTCAAAAAAAAAAAACGGCACAATAAATGAGTTCAATAATTACAAACATCACAAACGTCGCAAAATTTACAAACATCACACATTTATTATTTTCAAAGTTTCGTGTTCCTGATTTTTTTTTCGTAATTATATCGAAAATATTGTTGGGAATGACAAAAAAACAATCCTGTGAAAGTTTAGGCTCTTAATATTAATATTAAGAGGTGCCGCATCGCAAATTTCGATTTTATTTATTATCAATTATGAACTAACTGATTGTTGTCATTGGTTTCAATTGTCATTTTGTTTTCATTCAATTGTCAATTTTGTCAATGTTGGACTGTGAATATTTCACGGGATCGTTATCGTTAAATGCGTTATCGTTATCGTTATTTTTCGCGTTATCTATTAAGTATTTGGTAAACTATTTTGCCTAGTTCGTGTATTAGACAAAGACGTTACGTTTTTGTAAGGATTTAGGTATATTTTTGGCCAATTTTCATTAATTCGGCGTAATATGAACACTAGACCGATTCAAAATATTTTATAGATTTTTTTTTCTTAATTTTACTGAAAATATTGTTGGGAATGACAAGAAAAAAATTCTGTGAAAGTTTAAGCTCTTAATATTAATATTAAGAGGTAGCGCATCGCAAATTTCGATTTTCCATTTTAATAACATGAGAACAATATTCTCTTGCACTTTGGAATTTTATAGCTCACGTTGGTGGCAATATTTCGGAATGACCAAGGTATATTCTTGTAGAAAATTGAACGCTCTACAAAAAAGGTCTGTTACAAGTTTTGGATGTATTTATTCCTTCAAAGTTATTCGAGGTCAAAGTTGAACTAAAGAGAAATTTTAATACTTTTTCAATTTTTTGACGCAACCATCAATTTTATGAGAAAATTTTATAGGACATTTTTTGTGGAGCACTTTTTTCCTATAACTTATTTCTATAAAAGTTTTTGATATTTTTCACATGTCCTAAGTTATTTAATTAAAATAAAAAAAAATATTTTTATGTTAAAAAATATAATAATTCAGGGAATTTCAGTTTAATGCAAATAACTTAGAACTTAGGACTTATTAACTCATGTGCCATTCCGGTCACTACTGGATGATGTAATGGCTATGTTTTTTTGATTTTTTTTTATACCATTACATAACTCTTATTGTTTTGGGACTCAGATTTGCTTAGGAATATTAAAAAAAAGTCTGCCAAAATATAAATTTTCCAAGACTAAAAATTTTTTCTTCCTTTCATAGAGTTCTTTATTAATCAAAAAATTGGAAAAAAACATGCATATGATCAAAATAAACTTTTTTCGCTGACTTTGAACAGTTATACTGTGTATATAATATATAGAATATATTGCGGTCTAATTTATGTAGTATATTCTGATATAATAATATATAAAAATCATACCATAAACATAAATTTGAAGAGAAGTTCAAACAATAATATTCGTGACGTTGCCCAGATACATATTTCGATTGCCAAGCAATCTTCCTCAGTGATCAAGTAGTTTGGATCACACCGTAACTGCTTTGTGATGATTGTCAATAATCGTAATTCAATCATCACAAAGCAGTTACGGAGTGATCTAAACTACTTGATCACTGAGGAAGATTGCTTGGCAATCGAAATACGTATCTGGGCAACGTCACGAATATACCACTTTGAAATAACTTATAATCAGATAAATGGCAATTGAATGCCTTTTGGTTTAAAAACGACACTCTTTTCCAATAACCTAACACTAGCCAATTCTGTCGACCAAATCTTTCAGTACATTTTCGTTAATCAAATTTGGTTGGGACCATCAATGGCAACTTTGGTTTCAGGTATCAAGACGTCAATAAACCATATGCATATTGTGTATACAATATATAGAATAATATATAATAATCATACCATAAACATAAATTTGAACAAAAGTTCAAACAAAAATATTTGTGACGTATTGCCCAGATACGTATTTCGATTGCCTGGCAATCTTCATCAGTGGTCATTAATCAGTGGCCCCAGTGAATCATCACAAAGCAGTTACGGAGTGATCCAAACTACTTGATGACCACTGATGAAGATGCTTGGCATTCGAAATACGTATCTGGGTAATACGTCATGAATATTTTTGTTTGAACTTCTGTTCAAATTTATGTTTATAAATTTTTATTATTTTAATTTATCAATACATTGGATCGCAATATATTCTATATATTGTATACACAGTGTACCTGTTCAAAGTCAGCGAAAAAATCTTATTTTGATTATTACTCTATATTTTATAAGCAATAGCAATTTCAAATCTTAAATGGTCCATCCTGTATCAATTTTAATTGGCTGAAATCAACCGACTATTGTTCAAGATAAACGTAATTTGCACTGAAATTTTCGATCGTTAAAATAAGCAGGAACCAATTTTCGTTTGTTACCATCTGCCAATTTGTTTTTCAAGCAATTTTTTTTTCTTTTCCAAAAAACCATTTGTTTATCCAAATTGATTACATAAAAATCTATTGCGAATATATTTGCACGAAAAGAGTGGCGGCCCCGCTTGAAGGAACATAATATGGCATAATTCAAAGCCCAAAAAAAAACAGAAGAAGAAGAAGAAACAAAAAACGACTATCATCGTCCGATATTTATTTGTTTTATGTGTTTATGTTTATTTATCATGACGAACTTGATCGCTTATTGATTTATTATTTATTGTTGTACGAAATGAATGCGAGATATACACGTCGAACGACGATTGCTTGCGCTTTGAATATGCCGAATTGATTAATAATAAATACGCCCCCAGCATCAAGATCTTTTTTCCTCTCGGATAATCTCCGATAATAATCGGCGATATTGATTAATTATACGTTTTTTTTTTTTTTGCTTACAACCGAACAATTTGTTGTAAGTTTTTCTTGTTTCCACGGCGAAAATGTGCGCAAAAACCAAGCGAAGGATTTCCGCGTCCGCGATTGGTCAAATCAAAAGGTGTTCAATTACCCCTAAGGAAGACTTGAATTAATCGTTAATAACAGGAAAACGTCATTTATTTTTGCACAGATCGCGCAGATTATTGCAATCACTTGTTTATGATTATTTGGACTGCGCATTGGAAAGATTAAAAATAACGGATGATTGAAAAAAAAATATAAATATATAACTCCTCCTTGAATATAAATTAAATTGATATACGTAAAGCGGTAACGGAATTTTTGATTTGAAAAAAGGATGCACGAATCGAAGTGCTGGCGGGCGATTTGGTGAAATTTTGATTTGGGTTTGCGATGTTTGTAGGTATATTATTTCGGTTCGAATCTTAATTAAAATATAATTGCACAGATCGTTTACAAATAAGATAATTGTTGTGCTGATCCCAATTATTATAGCATGTTTTTTTATTTGATCCGAATAAAATTGGTCTCTTATTTTTTTACTTTAATAATTTCAAAAAAAAAATCAAAAAAATTAATAAGGGTTCCATATAAATCCATTAAAAACTTTAGTGTGGAAATATAGGCAATTGTGCGAACAGGTACAAATAAGCGAAAGCTCCCGGAAATGCAATTGTGCGCAAAGTACAAGTGCGTACGTTAATGTTTCCGCACATTTAGTGCAATGCGCATAAAAAAGCTTTTTTTTAAGATATGATCGAAAGCTGAACATACCTTTATCTATCTGTTTTCGTCTAACACATACTTATTTTGGGATCCAAATTTTCAGGTCCTTGTTTATTTCCGAGTGAAATATGAGATGCCAAATTATGTACGTAAGAAAAAGACCGATAGAAACAGATACGTTTAAATGCCATTCATAGATCCAAAATTAGTAGGCTTTGCAATTGTACGTACAATACGTACACTATGTGGAAAACACTGTACGTCTTTTTTGCATATGATTATCTAGAAAGCAATGAAATATTTGACCCTGTCTTTTTCTAATACTGTACGTTTTTCACGTTTTTCTCTTTTCATTGAGTAGAAAGCCATTTAATTAGATGAAAATAAATAGATAACAATTTTTGTATATTAAAAAATAACTAAAACAACCCGTAAGTGAGTTTAAGTGGCACTTGTTGCTAATAATTTCCCTATTGGTATATTCATTGGGTATTCAATGTATTGATAGGCTAAAATTCGGCTGGAAAATTAGTATATGAGTAATTTGGATAAAAAAAAAATATTTTTTTAAGTATTTTTATAAATAGGAAAATAAATTTCTTAAGGTGTCTAATAAAAATTATCCACCACATGATAACAGTGTATTTACAGTGTAGATACCTGTATAATATAAAATACATGTAGAGTGGTCCAAAAAAAATTTTTTTTTTCAAGTGCTATTGTTTCAAAAGCTTCTCTTAGGTATAAAAAAATTCCGTCAAAAGCGCAGCTTGATATCTCAAATCTTCATGAAGCTCAATAAATTTCTATTTTCCCGTCTAAATAATATGAAAAAAAAATTTTTTTACGTTTTTATCCGCAAAAACTAAGATTTTTTTTAAATTTGGATCAATTATTCTTGTCGGAAATTGAATTCTCTTCAAAAAAGTACTCTGGTGATTTTTTCGTAATTCTAATGGGGAAAAAGTTATTGAGCATTACTCTCAATAAAAGAAAATTTTGATTAGAAGATTTTAGAATTTTTAAATTATATTATAAGTAGTCTAGTGTGTGATAAATTTTGAAATAAATACCTGCAATCACCAAAACAGTTTTCACAAAGTTTAGAATTATTTCAAATCCATGAAAATTTATTTAACTATCTTGTAATATTGGCCATTCTTTCAAAAAATTATTTTGAAACTATCTTTTTTAAAATTTGCTCAGTAGCGAGTTTTAAAGTTTAATAACTTTTTACTCGTTAGAATTATGAAAAAACTATCTCAATACTTTTTTGTAGAGAATTGAATTTCCTACAAGAATACTTGAAGAAAAATTAAAAAAAAAATTTTTTTTTCGTAGTTTTACCAAATAAAAACGTAAAAAAATTTTTTTTACGTGTTATTTAAATGGGAAAATAGACATTCATTGAGCTTCGTGGAGAATCAAGATATCATCCTGCGCTTTGGAGGGATTTTTTTTATACTTTAGAAAAGCGTTTAAGATGATAGACAAAAATTTTTTTTTTTGAACCACTCTAAAATGTATAATATAATATATTTGAACTTCATCAGGCTTCTTAAATATGTACTTTATATTAAGAAGCCTGATGAAGGTCAAATAAAAGACCGAAATGTTGCTGAATTAATTATTAAGTATATGGATTTATATCCTTTAAGTCCACTTTCCTGCTAAAGATTAAATAATATACTAAACAATTTTTACTTTTTAGTGATTATCATATTTTTGCTAACATTTTTTTTTTCTTTTCAGGTAGGTGAACAATAATGTTAATCTTTAATCAACGTCCTCAAACTTTGGAATTTTATTTTAAAAAAAGAAAATGATATCATCAATTGATTTTGGTAAGATTATATAAGATTGCTATTCAAATTTTATGATATTATGGTTAAGAAGTCAGTTCAATTAATAATACTTTAAGTCATTGTTTCCTAACCTGTGGTCCGCGGACCCCTGGTGGTCCGCGAGCCTATGTTTGGGGGTCCGCGGTCCCATGAAGGATTACTAAAATATAATATTGTCCAAAAATTGCACTTTTTTTCACTCAGGGGCCCTTGACATTATGCTTGATTTCCTTGGGGGTCTGTGGCTGAAAAAGGTTAGGAACCGCTGCTTTAAGTAATAGTATCATCTGGCGATTTATTAATTGTAAAATGCCTAAAAAATTAGATTTTGATTATCTACATTATTGTTGTACTAATTTCATAGTCGGACCTTAGACTATTAGGTTGTCATTTAACGTTATAAGTTGCCCAAATTGTTTTCTAAGGGTGGAAATAAGAGGGTTGATTGAATACTTGTACACTAATTATGGTATAAAAGTCCTCTTAAGAATAGTTCATATGGAGAATTGGACTTGTGATATTTTTTTTTTTAAAATAAATCCCTCAGCCTTACATTTACCATCTGTTGCTTTTATTTGATCATTTGCAATTTCGCCAAAAGTTAATTTCCCTTGCTAGTCTAAGATTCGGCTACAAAATTAATATATGAGTAATGTGGATAATAAAAGTTGATTTTTTAAGTATTTTTAAAAAAAAGGGAACTTCATTTTGCATAAGGGGTCTAATAAAAATTATCCACCAGTGTATACAATATATAGAATATATTGCGGTCCAATTTATGTAGTATAATCTGATATAATAATATATAAAAATCATATCATAAACATAAATTTGAACAGAAGTTCAAACAAAAATATTCGTGACGTATTGTCCAGATACGTATTTCGATTGCCAAGCAATCTTTCTCAAGTAGTTTGAATCACTCCATAACTGCCAAATTTTTGTTTATGTTATGATTTTTATATATTATTATATTAAATTATACTACATAAATTGTACCGCAATATATTCTATATATTGTATACACAGTACTCCAAAGACAAAATCAGGAACTGTTTATGCATAGAATCGTGACGTAGGAACAAAAAGGAAATCCAATTATATATCCTAAAAAATAGAGTTAAGCCCAGCCATACATCAACATAAATTTGAACAGAAGTTTAAACAAAAATATTTGTGACGTATTGCCCAGTTATGTATTTCGATTGCCAAGCAATCTTCTTCACTGGTCATCAAGTAGTTTGGATCCCTCCGTAACTGCTTTATGATGATTGTCAGTAATCGTAATTCAAACTAATTGATGACCACTGAGGAAGATTGCTTGGCAATTGAAATACGTATCTGGGCAATACGTCACGAATATTTTTGTTTTCTACTTCTGTTCAAATTTATGTTTATGGTATGATTTTTATATATTGTTTATACTACATAAATTGGACCGCAATATATTCTATATATTGTATACACAGTATAACTAAGCGAAAAAATCTTATTTTGATTACCCACCAGTATTAATAGACTTTTAGGGAAACATTTCGTGTACATCTTATGAAAATAAAACATATACTACTTCCCAACAGTGAATTTATACTGTAAATTTAAATTGAATTAATAGTACTGGCGTTTTATTTATACTAAAATGCTTAAAAAATTAGATTTTTATTATCTACATTATTCTTGTACTAATTTTATAGTCGGACCTTTGACTATTAAGTTCTCTTTTAAAGTTACAAGTTCCAAATTGTCTCCTAAGAGTGGAAAATGAGGGTTGATTGAATGCCTGTACATTGATGATGATATTGGGTTTGTGATAAATTTCTAAGTAAATTTTTTAAACTAAATCCCTCTCAGCCTTACATTTACCATCTGTTGATTTTGTTTAATCATTTAAATTTTCGCCAAAAGTCAATATTTTCAATAGAAATATAAAACTTTTATTGGTTCCACGAAGTAATTAAATTTATCTTGAAAAAAAAACCTACGAAAAATAAATCATAAATATGTGAATATAAAACAGCCTACACTAAGTAGTAATTCCAGGCATAATATACCCATTAAAATCCCATAATACACGCATAAAACATGCGACTAAAGGATAAGGGGGGGGGAACAAAAAATTAATGTGCATTTATAATTTAACAGCCGAAAAAAGTGACAATGCGGAAAAATGCGACACTGGAAATTTGAGATGTTTTCAACGACAAATTTGTCATTGTTGTTGTGTCGTTTGATGTCTCTCATTCATTGGCATCTTTGTCGGTTGCGTGTGGTCCGAAATGTTGAGATTTGTCGTGCAAATGTTGTGGTCCAACTTTATGTGCATTATAAGTGCCAGGCAGGTGTTGTCAAATAAATCTTAGTCTTGCGAAAAAAAATAAGCAAAAGAAACTGTTAAGTACTGTGATTGACACTGTCGATATGTGGCCACATATAAACTCTTCTCATTTGCTGTGCTGTCTTATCATAAAAAGCCTATTAACAATCTCAGGCTTTTCGGTTTACTGATCCTACACTTAACCACTTAAATAATGAAGCAATAAATATGGTGAATTTGTCGCAAGAAATGGCTGAAGTGGCGGCTTGACTTGTTAAATGAAAGCTGATGAGTCTTATGGGAAAATTTGAAAATTTCTTATAATAAACTATTTTCCCTGATTTTCCAGGAATGGAACAAATATTAAGATTGACTTCCAAACCAAGTAAAAATGAAACATTGAGTTAGTGGTATGTACAAAAGCTACTTGTACCCATGCTTTTATAAAATAGTGTCGTCTTTCTTTTCAATTACGCTTTACATATTTAGACTTTGTACATTTGGTCAATATTCATTCATTAAAACTTTAATTTTATCTTTGGTCGCTACATATTAATTATGACCGATTTATTCGCGAATTTAATAAAAATCCTAATAGAAATTGAAACATTGAGTTAGTGGTATGTACAAAAACTACTTGTACCCATACTTTTATTAAATGTTGTGTTTTTTCTTCCCTATGATGCTTTACATATTTAGACTTTGTATATTTGGTCAATATTCAATTTACCAATACGTTAATTTGAATCTATTTTGAGTAAATTTTGTAAGACAAAAAGTACTGAAATATCTTTTTTTGTCCTCGTAAATTTGTGTGCAATTTTTGAGTACTTGTACTAAGATTTATTATTTTTTTTAATGTGGGACTTCAACTATAGCTCAAAAAATATAGTTAAAAATAAATATTGGTATCGAAAGTTTTGGTACAAAACAATCACTTTTCGATTCAGATCATTCATATTCATCCTATCTTTGATTAAATTTTATAAGTTATGAATTCCTGTACTAACAGTATAGAGGTTCCGAAACTGTTATGGTCGACTTGACTATGTTTTTTTTAAGTACTACCAAATTGCTCCAAAAAATCGACCAGATTTCACCCGTTTGAAGTTTTTTGCGAGCAACTTCATACTGTAGAGTCAAAGCATCATTTTTTTTGAAAATATCGTCGGTAAAGAAGTATTTCGTAAACTTTGCAAGATATCGTAAAATTTATTTTTCATTTTTGCTCGTCGTTAAGGGTGGGTCACCGTCAGAAAAAAAATTTTCGATTTTTTTTTTTCCATAAATGTCTTCTTATATCATTCAAGAATAACGTGTTAAAAGGATTTATCGATATTCGAAATATTTCGAGTTATAGATCTATATATACATACAAATTAAATAAATTGATAATAACATAAAAAAATATTTTAAAACAACTTTAAATGCGTTTTTCTTGAAATCAACTTTTTAAAACTGGGAGACAAGATTTCTCAGAAACTATCCGACGGATTGACTTGAAACTGGAGAGTGTTATAATTCAATACGTCTTCTTGGTACTGAACCTCTGAAACTGGCCAAACCTCCCCCCCACTCAAAGTGGGAGAGGGGGAAAAGTCCAAAAAAGGTCGTTTTTTTTTAACTTTTTTTTCAAAGTCGCGCCATTTTGTGAATTTTCAACTTTTTTCGGATTTTCGAGGTTCAGTACCAAGAAGACGCATTACCAAAACCTAAATTCTTTGGAAAATCATGATCCGACTTCCGGTTTCCGAGAAAACTTGTCTCCCGTTTGTCTCCTCATTTTTGAGAATCATTTTCAAAGCGCTGTAAAAGGGGGACGGGGGAGGGGACATATCAGGGCAAATAAAAAAAAAATAGTATAAAACTTCAACTTTTACATGCCGAAGACCGTTTTTTAATATTTCTAAAAAAAAAAAAATGGCAGCACTTTTAAAAAAGTCATTTTTTTTACGTTCTGACGGTGATCCACCCTTAAATCGTGGCCACCGAAAGAATCGTAGTAATCCCCTTGGTTTATTTTTGTGATAATTAAATTATAGATCGTTTAGTTCCGAAAAATACCGTTGAAGCGCTGCTGTATGTTATCCATTACTCGTAATAAGCATGCGTAATACACATATTCGGTAAATTATTTTCCCTAGTTCGTGTTTTAGACAAAAGCGTTGCTTTTTTTAAGGAATTGGGTATTTTTTTGGCCGATTTTGCATAAATTCGGCGTAATATGAACACTAAATTTTGAAAATTATAAATGTGTGATGTTTGTAGTCATTGATGTTTGTAAATTTTGCGACGTTTGTGATGTTTGTAATTATTGAACTCATTTATTGTGCCGTTTTTTTTAAATATTTAAAAGAAAATTTCTTGTATCAAATTATTTTCCCTGATTTTCCAGGAACTGGAAAATATTAATATTGATTTCTGGTAACTGTTGGGACGTCCTTAATGACCTTTAACATTGTGCAAAAAATTTCGATCCTTACATACTTTTACGGCTGAGAAATGTATAAATCTTCAATCATCCCCTATTTTCCCACCCTTAAAGAACGATAACAGTGTCTAAATCCTAATTTAAATTCTTGACATAAAGAACGAATGATTTAAAATCATTTCTGATAAATTTATCATTTGAAAATTAATCGAAACTTAATATTAATAGTATGGGAATTGCATTTTACGTCCACGTTAAAGACAAGCTCATTATTTACGAAAGCACTCGGTGATTTTTGCTGTTTGAAAACAGGTTGCACATCGACCAATAAATAAAACATTCCAATAAACAGGATTTCCATCAATATAAGTAATTGTAAAAGCATATTTAATGTCTTACTTGTATAAATAATTCTATTCAACATATGGACACGAAAAATCAGTTCTAGTTTCATCGGAGAAAAAAAAATTATAAATAAAATAAAATAAAATAAATCGGCGGCATAATAAATGAGTGAACAACCTAACGTTCCACTGATGCTCGTTGGGTTTGCAATTAATATAAATAATAATCTGAAATGGATCGTTTGGGTGTGCAATGTATTCACCATAGATTTTCAATATTGATATGGGCAAAATGAATTTACTGTACCGATTGCAACATCCTGTATATGGGTAGGCATGTATATGCAACATTATAATTTTGTCATATGTTAAAAATTTTACTCCACAAGTTGGTACCAATATAGCAAAATTGTTGTTTTTTTTGAAATTAGATTTAGAGATTCACGATTACCGAAACGAATAGAAGTCTAGGGATTAATTTCGATATTCTTATGATTAGTTTAAGCTTTTGTTGTGCATAAAAACGGTATAGTTGTATAAATTTTCACACATACTTCTTGGTATCATGTTATAAGTTAATATTATCGACTTTTTGACATCAAAAGTGCAAATTTTTAATGATGAGTTAGACACAATAAACTTATTACTAAGCAAAATATTCAGGCAAATAATTCAGGTTGTTTAAGATCGGTTTTTTTTATTTTTTATTTTTTTTATTTAAATTAGCTACGTTTCGTTACGTATTGTAACTTCATCAGGCTTCTTGAATCACAAAAAATATAATATTTTCAATTTAAATTCAATAAATCTTTTATTTTGTGATTCAAGAAGCCTGAAGAAGTTACGATACGTAACGAAACGTAGCTAATTTGAAAAAAAAATATATTTAAAAAAAACGATCTTAAACAACCTGGATTGTCTTTTTATTTAATAATCTTCAATATCTCTTAATTGGTCGACCAAAATTGAATAGGAATATTGAAAACTCTTCGTCTGTCTATCATGGATTTGGTATCACTTGATCTCTTAATATGTTATTGTTTAATTTTTTTTACTATTCTTCGTAGAAGAACTGACAATTATCGAATTTGAATTCTTATAGACCTGGCTTTTCATGGGACCTCAAAAAAAGAAACCAATGGTTGTTGCTTTTCATTACTATCTGATATTCATTAAAAAATCATTAAAAAATTTATTTTCATAGATCTATATATTTATTTCCTCCCCAATTACGTTCATCAAACCTATAAAGTAGTGAAGCAATTATATAGGATTCTAAATATTGAGATTTGCGATGTTTGTAAACACTGTGATGAATCACAAGATCTTTGTGGCCAATTAAAATCACCATTTCTGCTGATAATATGTCCAGAAAATTTAGTTTAATAAAAATATTGTTTCATTAGTAAAATGAGGTGTTGCGCCATCCTGTTGGAACCACATGTTCTCTAGATCTATATTTATTAAGTCAATCACCAAAATTCGAATGTCATCCGATGATATCGATCATCATATTGTGTCGGGGCAAAAATCAAATACAAATAGATCTTTTTTCTTCATTCGTAATCTATCCTGGGATAATTCGCCGGGGAGAGGGGACTGATTTCAATTATTTTTTCTTAAAAAAAATCCTTGATCCCTCAGATGACACTTTGTAGGCCTTTATTGTTGCCTTCGTTTGCACGGTCGATTTATATATTCAGATTATTGATCCAGGGTTTGCTAGTAGCTATGAAAAATTTTCTTTCGGAACTCTCAAACGACAAAAAAATCATCAATTAATTAGTAGATCTCTCAGTGGTTGAAACGTTGATCGTATTTTTATTGAATTATTTGAGTTTATAGAAAAATACCCTTTCCTCCTCCCCTCCCCTGGCCTATTTGTAATTTAGTCTATGATAAAAAATCGAACGTGAGGGTTAAAAATGGTGTATGAAATTTTAAGTACAAACATCACAACGTTATTAAAAAGGGCTGGTAACTTGTCGAGAATGTCTAGAGGATTTTACTGGGAGTTTCTATTGGGTTTCAAGGGTATTTTTAGGGTTAATTGATCAAGAATTTTTAGAGCAGTGTTTCTTAACCGGTGGTGCTCGCACCCTTATAAACTATTTAATTTTCGATAGTAAATTTACTGGGCTAGAGGGTTAAGGTGGTTTAGCCAAAAATGGTTACCCGGAGGGAAAAATATATGGCTGAAACTTTTCATTTTGGTAACAATATCGTATTGCTTAGCCTAAAGCATTTAAACTTCCTTAGGGTGAAAAACTTTTTGCTAAGTTTCTTGGATATATATCCGTTGAAGTCATCCAGCTACGTGATTTCAATATACCTATAGCTGATTTGGTATTATTTTCTGGTTTTCCCTAATACTTGTATGTTTGGGTACCCAGACAAACATTATCTTGCTGAATTAGTGCCAAACTAATTTAGAATTGGTCTGGTGTTTTTTTTTTTCAGCTTATTTTTATGTTCGTTTATAATTGCGATTTTATTCCACTTGTGACCTAAGGAATAATATCGCAAAGAATTAACTCGACTAACATATTTTTTGTTCCCAAAGTGTGGTCAATTGATATGCATGCACGTATCTTTAATTGATTTTAATTTTTTTAAACTATGCTCCACAAATTTGATCATTTTGTAACTTTGACATATGATAGCTAACTAATTAACTTATAAAATATATTTTTTTGGTAGGTGTAATTTTGGGGGTTGATATAAAAAGCCACCCACCAAAAATATATATATAAATTTGTTTATAGTTTCAATTTCATGAAGATATCTTTAAGAGATAATGAGAAAAATATTTACGTTAAAGATTGTCATCCCTATTATTGTCGTTTTGTAAGGGTAAGGGGTGTGAGATTAAATGCATGGCTATCTTAGATGAAAAATTTAAAAAAATTAAGTACAGTTTTCAAATGCATAATCGGCTAGATCCTTTGGGTTCATGTAAAACTTGATTAATTTTCCCAAAGAAAACTATATATCTTGATGAGTTTAAGTGTCGAAGAAAACATTCAGTTATTTTCCAAGGTTTTCCTCGACAACCACCACTTGTATTCAAAACGAAAGTAATTTGTTTAGCACTAATGACGTAAACATTGGAATAACCGCGAAAATAATAATTCTCCATTGAAATTGAGCTTGAATTTCATTCAACGTCATGCTTTCAAAGCGTCCAATTTCAGTGATACAGGGAATACAAGTGGAAGTGCAAACATGGGAATTATATTGACAGGAATAATGAACATGAACGAATTTTTTCTTCTAACAAGACTGGTTTCTATTTTATTTATTTTTTTTTATGGGAACTTGAAAAAAATGTCTTATCTCATCTCACGCTTCACTGATTGGATTATGAGGGATTGATTTTTTTTTTTGTGTGTGTGGTAAGTTTCCATTGGTAATTTGATCGGTTTCGATGATGCGGTGATGCAAGTTTTTGTTGCACTTTGCACAACGTTGCCTGTCTGATTAGTTGCAAATAGGTTGTTGGGATCTGTTTATCGATACATCACACATCCATTGCACATCGTATGCACCGAGGACAACGTAGTCGGTCGTAATAAACGATCACGTTCATGAAATTGGTTACGATGATGATGGAGAAAAAAAATCCCAAGTGACTTCTTCAACCGTATGCCACGATTGGAGAGACTCGAACCTCTTACCTTTGCACATTAGCATTCTTGGAATATTTACGTTGGCCAAAGGAAATGGTAACAGAGGTTGGTACTTACGCAAAGAGGCTACAGAATAGCGCAATAGCCCAGCAGCTGTGGCTGTGGCTGATGTCTTTTCTTGGTCACGACTTCAAGTGCGACATTTATTGCGGGGCAGCCAACAGAATGGTGATGCACGTAAAAGAACGTTGAACTAACCGAACGATGTTTAAATGCGGAAATCTTGCCATGATTTTTTTTTCGTCGTTTTTTTTTTCTGCTCTTAAACAAGTCCATTCATACCATCATTGAATCCAAGCAGTACGTTTCGCGACCGGAAAGTAAAACGTGGATTTTTCGTAATTAATAATAACTGTGGATTTTTGATGGTTTAAGTTCAAAATGTCGATAAGTACGGGTGAGAATGCATCCGGATGGAATTTCCGGTGATCTTTTGGTTTATAGTAAAAATGAAACATTAATCTTTGGATCATCAAAAAAATGGGTTAACTTGAATGATTTTCGAAAGAAAGTAAAGATTAATCTCCATGGATTTTATGTTTTCCCAAATGAACTAAAAATTTTAGGTCAAGAGTCTTCAAATACGGAATTTTTCTGTAGTTCTAAAATAAAATATGGTTAGATTGGAAGTAGAAGAATCAAATCGAGCATTGGAATTCTAAAAGATTGGGGCAATCGTATTTGTTGGGAATTATTTTATCATTTTTCAAAATCCCTACCCGGATGGTTAGAACAGCTTGTCTGGTCTGTAAATTTTAAAAATTTCCAATTAACCAGAGCTTCTAAGATGAATTTTCTGTAGAAAATCAAATGACTTTCTGGGGATATATTGTAGCAAAATCGAAGTAATTTCGAACCAATCTACTGGTGGTTTAATTGGACATAACAGATAGTTATAGTTTATGTATTCCCAAATATTCTAAGGTGTTTGAACGAAAAATTTTATGTCAAGAATCTTCAAATACGGATTTTTTCTGTAGTTCAAAAAAAATTCTAAAAAGTTTAAAAGATTGGGGGCAATCATATCAGTTTGCAATGATGATATCATTTTTCAATATCCCTACCCAGATGGTTACCCAGCTTGTCTGGTCTTTAAATTTTAAAGATTTTCAAACCACCAGAGTTTCTAAGATGGATTTTCTTTAGAAAATCAAATGATTTTCTGGGGATATATTGTAGCAAAATCGAAGTAATTTCGAACTAATCAGCTGGTGATTATATTGGACATAACAGGTAGTTTCCTTCCCCTACTTACAAGTATTAGGGTTTTGATTTAATTTTAGAGACTGGGGATGTTTTCTCTGACGGTATTAATCTTTATTTAAAAGGGTTGCAATATAAAAAGCTAGGATTTTATGTTTTCCCAAATATTCTAAGGTGTTTGAACTAAAAATTATATAATAGATGATAAAATTCAGATCTCAGCTTTTAATTTTTTAAATAAGAAGACAATTCAGGTTGTTTAAGATCGGTTTTTTTATTAAATATTTTTAATACTCCAATTAGTTACGTTTCGTTACGTATCGTAACTTCATCAGGCTTCTTGAATCACTAAAAATATAATATTTTCAATTCAAATTCAATAAATCTAATTTAATAATCAATAGCTTTATTGACTTTAAATTGAAAATATTATATTTTTTGTGATTCAAGAAGCCTGATGAAGTTACGATAAATAACGAAACGTAGCTAATTTGAATATTAAAAAATTTTAAATACAAAAAACAGATCTTAAACAACCTGAATTGTCTTCTTATTTAAAAATTTCTTGGCAAGAATTTTCCAATACGAAATTTTTCTGTAGTTCTGAAAAAAAATTAAGATTGAAAGTAGAAGAATCAAACCAAGCATTGGAATTCTAAAAGGTTTAAAAGATTAGGCCAATCGTATTTGTTGGCAATGATTTCATCATCTATCGATATCCCTACCCAGATGGGTAGAACAGCTTGTCTGTTCTTTAAATTTGAAAGATTTTCAAATCATCAGAGTTTCTAAGATGAATTTTCTGTAGAAAATCAAATGATTTTCTGGGGATATATTGTAACAAAATCGAAGCAATTTCGAACCAATCGACTGATGGTTATATTGGACATAACAGGTAGTTTCCTTTTCATATCTTCATGTATTAGAGTTTCAATTTAATTTTAAAGACTGGGGATGTTTTTCTTACGGACGGAATGTTTTTCTGACGGAATTCTTAGCCATGCTTCATGGAATTGAATTTTTTCTAAGGAAAATGGAAACAGGCGATGACGTATGGATTCCATACAAAAACACCAATCAAAAATGTTAATGCTTAAAGGCTGAAAAGTATCCCAAATGGTGACCAAGCATGGTTTAAAAGTTTGGAAGATTTCGCTATGTTTGATAGGACTTTAAGAATATCCTGCACCATGCTGGTCCATTGTCAAAAGCATATTTCAGACCTCTTGCCCGAAATTGGACTAACTGATAATAAAAAATTGACCCATAGAAGCCAACATTGGATAACAAAAAAGATGTTATGTTTCATCAAGAAAACCTCAGACTTCCATGGCTTTAATGACCAGACAAAAGTTCCAGGAGTTTGAATGAAATATCCTTATCTTCCAGACTATAGTTTGAATTTGAAATCATTTGGACTTTGAGGAGAGAGTGGCTTTCTTTGTTGCAAAAATAAACATTTGGGTACTTGTATGATTCCATTATTGTATCGTTAGGGTAAAAATGGAATTTCGTCGTGCGAGGTCCAATGTGACAAAATTGACAAACGACAAAATGTATCTTGTTCGAAAAAATCAACTGGTGTGTATGTGTTTTCGATTTGATATTTTTTCGTATATTTACATAAATTACATGTTATTATATCGATAATTTATGGGTTCTATGGCAGGTTGTTAGATAAAATTTCCATAAAGATATCCGAAGAAGAATCGGTAGCAGCTGAAAACGTTCGAGTGTCTGTGGAATTCATTCTTTTATCGTATTCGAATATAGTCATAATTCACACTTCACGCTGCGGCCCAACTCCATTATATTTGTGGTCCCAAATCTATATGTACAATAGACTGATTCAAAAAAAATTATGATTTTTTTTCTTAATTATATAGAAAATATTGTTGAGAATGACAAAAAAAAATCCTGTGAAAGTTTAAGCTCTTAATATTAAGTATTAAGAGGTGCCGCATCGCAAATTTCGATTTTACATTTATATAACATGGGAACAATATTCTCTTGCACTTTGGAATTTTATAGCTCACGTTGGTGACAATATTCTGGAATGACCACGGTATATTCTTGTAGAAAATTGAACGATCTACAAAAAAGGTTTCGAACAAGTTTTTGATATATTTATTCCTTCAAAAGTTATTCGAGGTCAAAGTTGAACTAAAGAGAAATTTTAATATTTTTTCATTTTTTTGACGCAACCATCAATTTTATGAAAAAATTTTATAGAACATTTTTTGTAGAGCACTTTTTTTTCTATAACTTATCTTTATAAAAGTTTTGATATTTTTCACAGGTCCTATGTTATTTGAATTAAACTGAAAATTCCCTGAAATATTATATTTGTAACATAAATGTTTTTTTTTTATTTTAATTAAATAACTTAGGACCTGTGAAAAATATCAAAAATTTTTATAGAGATAAATTATAGTAAAAAAAGTACTGTACAAAAAATGTCAAATATAAAATTTTCTAATAAAATTGATGGTTGCGTCAAAAAATTGAAAAAATATTACAATTTCTCTTTAGTACAACTTTGACCACGAATAACTTTTGAGGGAATAAATATATCAAAAACTTGTACAAGACCTTTTTTGTAGATCGTTCAATTTTCTAAAAGAATATATCGTGGCCAATCCGAAATATTGTCAGCAACGTGAGCTATAAAATTCCAAAGTGAAAGAAAATATTGTTGCCATGTTATTTAAAAGGAAAGTCGAATTTTGCGATGCGGCACCTTTTAATATTAATATTATAAGCTTAAACTTTCACAAGATTTTATTTTTGTCATTCCCAAGAATATTTTCGATATAATTAAGAAAAAACAATTCATCATTTATTTTTTTGAATTAGTCTAATCAGTATGATAAGAAAATCCTAAATTGGACTTTCCAAGGATTTTTTTTGTCATTCTCAACAATATTTGTGATATAATTAAGAAAAAAAAAATCATCAGTTTTTTTGAATCAGTCTAAGATACATAGTCGACATATTAATCATTAACAAGTCCATAGAATGGCTAATTTTTGACATTTTTTGTAGAGCACTTTTTTTTCTATAACTTTTCTTTATAAAAGTTTTTCATATTTTTCAGAGGTGTAAGTTATTTGCATTTAACTGAAAATTCCCTGAATTATGATATTTTTAACATAAAAAATATTTTTTTTTTATTTTAATTAAATAACTTAGGACCTGTGGAAAATATCAAAAACGTTTATATAGATAAGTTATGGAAAACAAAGTGCTCTACAAAAAATGTTCTACAAAATTTTCTTATAAAACTGATGGTTGCGTTAAAAAATTGAAAAAATATAAAAATTTCTCTTTAGTTTAACTTTGACCTCGAATAACTTTTAAAGGAATAAATATATCAAAAACTTACGAGAGACTTTTTTTGTAGATCGTTCCATTTTCTACAAGAATATTCCTTGGTCATTCCGAAATATTGTCACCAACGTGAGCTATAAAATTTCAAAGTGCTAGAGAATATTGTTCCAATGTTATTTAAATGGAAAATCGAAATTTGCGATGCGACATTTCTTAATATATTAAGAGCTTAAACTTTCACAGATTTTTTTTTATGAATCCCAACAATATTTTTGATATAATTAAGAAAAAAAATTATAATAGTTTTTGAATCAGTCTACATAGTCGACATATTAATCATTAACAAGTCCATAGAATGGCTAATTTTTGATATTTTTTGTAGAGCACTTTTTTTTCTATAACTTATTTCTATAAAAGTTTTTGATATTTTTCACAGGGCCTAAGTTATTTGCATTAAAATGAAATTTCCCTGAATTATTATATTTTCAACATATTTGTTTTTTATTTTAAATAAATAACTTAGGACCTGTGAACAATATCAAAAACTTTTACATAGATAAGTTATAGGAAAAAATGCTCTGCAAAAAATGTCTTATAAAATTTTCTCATAAAAATTGATGGATGCGTCAAAAAATTGAAAAAATATTAAAATTTCTCTTTAGTTCAACTTTGACCTCGAATAGCTTTTGGAGGAATAAAAATATCAAAAACTTGTCCAAGACCTTTTTTGTAGATCGTTCAATTTTCTCCAAGAATATACCTTGTTCATTTCGAAATATTGTCACCAACGTGAGCTATAAAATTCCAAAGAGCGAGAGAATATTGTTGCCAATATTTAAATGGAAAATCGAATTTTGCGATGCGGCACCTCATAATACTTAATATTAAGAGCTTAAATTTTCTGTCATTCCCAACAATATTTTCGATATAATTAAGAAAAAAAAAATCATCATTTTTTTTTGGTAAGTCTAATGTACAATATACTTTTTTATACCGGGTGTCTCAAATTGGGATGCCAATTTTTTCTCTTATATCCTTACTTTCTACTACTTTTTTTAAGGTTTTACCAAAAATGTGTACTAAAATTGTTAGTTAATGATTAACAATTATTTTCTGGATATACTGGATGGAATCGCCTGTATATATTGTAGCGATTTGATGGAGAAATCTCTCGGGGAGTTTTGACCGAAGCAAATAATTCCAAATCGGCGGATACTAGGAGTTGTTGTTTCAGGCGTGCCAACTAGAGAAAAAGTGGCAACATTGACTTTTTTACGGGGGCCACCTGATAATTTATTTAACAACCAGCCACCATATCTATACTCTTGTTTCATTGTAAACCCGTGGACTTGGAACGTATAAAGCCTTTTATAGAAATTGAAATGCATTACTGTAAACCTTTCGATTTCAATTTTTTTTTTCGCACACTTGTTATCCACCTCTATGCTTTTAACAAAACAATATGAAGATTAAAACTTTATTTTTTTTTCTGTTATATATATATATATATATATATATATATATATATATATATATATATATATATTTATATATATTTATATATATATATATCGTTGAGTTTACCCACACGTATTGATTTTAAATGGAGCGAACTACGGAATATCTTTGTACCGTTTAAACTTGTCCTTTGGGATGCTTTTCTTTTATTCCAAGCCTTTTTCATTTTTCACACAAATACCCTGCGGTGGGATGAAGTGAGCGGTGGAATTTTTTTTCGTTAAAAACGAACCATTGGTAGAATAACTTGAGTTCTTTTTTTCCGGTGTAAGTTGTAAGGCTATTTGTTGAAGTTATTTACAAATGAAATATTTGTTCAGCAAATAATTGCATGATTTGTTTGCTATTGACTTAGCTAATAATAAATTGTAGTTTTATCAAAATGGATTTGAAAAAAAGCATTATGAGTAAATAAACGGCGGCCAAAAGTTTATCAGCTGCTGTTTTCGTGTGTAGAGGAATATGGAGCAAATTGTACCAGTTTGTAATGACAAATTACTTTTAAACGCTTATTGCTTATCATATTTTTTTTATTGGTATGATAAAACTTTGATTAATTCCTATTTTTTTTTACTAGAAAGATCACAAAATTTAATGCAACTTTGAAAGACTAAGTTGCCCTGAGTATGAGGTTAAACATTAAAACGGGGATTCCTAAAGGAATTGAAATTTAGATTTAAAAAAATCCTATGAAAATAGGAATAGTATAAGAAATTTAAAGTACAAACCTCGCAACGTCATTAATACGGGCTTGATTGGATTTTTTTTTATTTGTCGTCGTTTTTTAATTAACAAATTCTTAAGTGACTCTAGAGTTAATAAAAATTCGTAAATCAAGAAATATTGAAAATTTGCTATTTACAAGATTCGAACCCAACATCTACTAGTTTTTTAGCGGCCACCTTGACCACTCGACCACCTATAGACTGATTGAATATTTTGATTGCTGTGATTTCCAATTGGTCAGACAAATCTCACCTAATAACAGGTGTTTTTTTTTTTGGGTTATCAATTTTTCCAGTTTTTTAAAAAGATAAATTTGAGTTGCCACATTAGACAGTGAATCCCTCAGTGGTTGAAACGTTGATCGTATTTTTCTTGAAAATTTGAGTTTATGGAAAATACCCCTTTCTCCTCCCCGCCCCTGGCCTATTTGTAGTTTAGTCTATGATAAAAAATCGAACGTGAATGGTTAAAAATGGCGTATGAAAGTTTAAGTACAAACATCACACCGTTCTTGGTAAGGGTTGGTAACTTGTCGAGAATGTCTAGGGGATTTTACTGGGAGTTTCTATTGGGTTTCTAGGTGATTTTTAGGGTCACTTGATCATGATTTTTTAGAGTAGTGTTTCTAAACCGGTGGTGCTTGCACCCTAATAAATTATTCAATTTTCGATAGTAAATTTCGGAAAAAATGTATTTAGAAAAACAAATTTTTCAATGGAGGGAGACTTTCTTAAATGATTAAATAACACTGGGCTAGAAGGTTAAAGTGGTTTAGCCAAAAATGGGTATCCAAGGGATAAATATATGGTGGAAACTTTTCATTTTGGTAACAATAACGTATTGCTTAGCCTAAAGCATTTAAATGTCTTTAGGGTGAACATTTTTGCTAAGTTTCTCGGATATATATCCTTTGAAGTTATCCAGCTACGTGATTTCAATATGCCTATAACTGATTTGGATTTATTTTCTTGTTTTCCCTAATAATTGTATGTTTGGGTACCCCAAGAAGCATTATTTTGTTGAATTAGTACCAAACCTATTTAGAATTGGTCTAGTGATTTTTTTTTAAAAGTACGAATTTAAAATTTTTTCAGCTAATTTTTATGTTCATATATAATTGCGATGTTATTCCACTTGTAACCTAAGGAATAATATCGCAAAGAACTAACTCGACTAACGTATTTTTTGTTACCAAAGTGTGGTATGCTTATTTTCGCGGGAAAAACGCATTTGGTCTTTTACTAAGTTTTGGTTGTGCTGGATACAAGTGGTTTTCAAGATCAAAAGTGCAAATTTTTGCATTTCATAGGGTTCCCTCTCTTAAAAGGATATACAAAACTATGTTTTTTATTTGGTCAAGATAAAATTGATATTAAATCGACTGAATAGTGGGCCACGCAGTTAAAGAAGAGAGTATATGTTACTATAAACTACTATAAATCATTTTAATGAAACTTAATTCCCAATTCCTATATAAAGTGTTTAAAATTGTTGCCATACTTCATGGTTCTAGACCAAGCAATAGTATCCCATAGATTTAGTTTTTACTAGCTTGTAAAAAATATGACTTGAATATTCACAATTTTCCATTGGGTAAATTGTACATATTTGATTTTTTCAAAGCTCCAAAATACTGTAGATCTACAGTCCTGCAGTAGAAAGATCTTAAGGCATATTTTCAACAAGCTAGTAAATCGAAATCTGTGGGATATTTTCTTTTGATCTAGAATCATGAAGTTTGGCCAAAATTTTATACACTGATTTAATGAATTGGGAAACAAAGATTTATTATGTACTTTTGTAGTAGCAGAAACCCTCAACTTTATCTGCGTGGCACACTATTAAGCCGATATTAAGGGAACCAATTTGGATAATTTTAATGCAAAAACAAATTTTCAGCCATTTTTCCCCAATTTCCCTTACTTTTTTTTTTTTTTTTTTTTTGATTGCAAGGTGTATTTGGATGCATTTATCACTAGTGCTTCTCCGCTTTTTGTTGTGATAACTATTTATAACTTGTTTCCGCTTCCTGTGATATATAATTTATTTTTTTTTTCTAATAAAAATTAAAAAAAAAAAAATTCTTCCGGATTCTGATTGATAAGTATTCGTTGACTTTGATCCACTAACCCATTTTCAGGGCAAATGATAAGAAAACTGAGTAAAAATTGTTTACTTTATCAGGCAAATTGTATACATTTTTTTATGGTAATTGTTGGATCAAACCGATTATTTTTTGGTTAAACCTTAGATTAATGTTTTTTAAATGGTTTTAATCATAGAGATGTAGTATAGAGTACTCATTTTGTGTATAACCGATGCTTTTTTTCGTAACTCGGAGAATCTATCTTGTACATCAAATCTTGCATTAACCGAGTTTATTGAAGAGAGATAGGAATCCCGATTATACTCTATATTACATCTCTATAGTTCCAACTCCCTCTAAATTTCTTATGGTTTCAACTATAGTTGTGAAAGATGACTCATTAGATTTGTAGTCAATGTATTAGTCATTTTATTGAACTTTCACGATTCGTTTTTGGTTAAAAGACTGAAATATTAATTGGAATTTTTGTATGAAAAGTTTGAAATATTTTTCTAATGCACCTCAATGATTGGATCGATCGATATTCGGGCGTAAAAACCGCACGAAAGTTTTAAACAGGGAACATTGAAAAGCCTGGAAAAAAACGTTACGCCACATTCTAGCGAAAGCCGTATTAATATAATAATCGCCTTATATATTATTATCCTTATTCGGTTTCGCTTAAATTAAATAAGAGAGCAGCCAAAGTTCGGCTTATACGTTTCATCACAAATTTCGATTTTAATCAGCTTATCTCTATACCATAGCCAAGTTGGGGACACTACAAAGGATTAAGATCCGAGCAAGTCTTCATCTTCACCTTATCCTTTATCCTTTCGTTTTTTTTTTTTTTTTTTGTCCAAATTTAAACAAAACTTAATTTATGTTCTCATAATAATGAAGCCAAATGGTGAAGTTGATTGCTTTGTATTTTAATTGGCTGCAATTATGGTTTATTGGCGTCAATATTTATTACAAATTGATTTATTGATTGCATCGTAAAACTAATTTGCTTTGACACCTGTTAAGTGTGTAAAAGATTATATGATTATTAGACTGATTCAAAAAAAATGATGATTTTTTTTTCTTAATTATATCGATAATATTGTTGGGAATGATAAAAAAAATCCTTTTAGCTCTTAATATTAATATTAAGAGGTGCCACATCGCAAATTACGATTTTCCATTTAAATAACATGGGAACCAATTTCTCTTGCACTTTGGAATTTTATAGTTCACGTTGGTGACAATATTTCGTAATGACCAAGGTATATTCTTTTAGAAAATTGAACGATCTATAAAAAAGGTCTCGTACAAGTTTTTGATATATTTATTCCTTCAAAAGTTATTCGAGGTCAAAGTTGAACTAAAGAAATATTTTAATATTTTTTCAATTTTTTGACGCAACCATCAATTTTATGAGAAAATTTTATAGGACATTTTTTGTAGAGCACTTTTTTTCTATAACTTATCTCTATAAAAGTATTTGATATTTTGCACAGGTCCTAAGTTATTTAATAAAAATAAAAAAAATTTTTTGTTAAAAATATAATAATTCAGGAAATTTTCAGTTTAATGCAAATAACTTAGGACCAGTGAAAAATATCAAAAACTCTTATAGAGGTAAGTTATAAGAAAATTAGTGCTCTACAAAAAATATCCTATACAATTTTCTCATAAAATTGATGGTTGCGTCAAAAAATTGAAAAAATATTAAAATTTCTCTTTAGGTCAACTTTGACCACGAATAACTTTTGAAGAAGTAAATATATCAAAAACTTGTACGAAACCTTTTTTGTAGATCGTTCAATTTTGTACTAGAATATACCTTGGTCATTCCGAAATATTCTCACCAACGTGAGCTATAAAATTCAAAAGTGCAAGAGAATATGGTTCCCATGTTATTTAAATGGAAAATCAAAATTTGGGATGCGGCCCCTCTCAATATTAAGAGCTTAAACTTTCACAGGGTTTTTTTTGGTCATTCCCAACAATATTTTCGATATAATTAAGAAAAAAAAATCACCATTTTTTTTGAATTAGTCTTTATTTAATTTTAATTTTTTAATTTTTTAATTTTTATTTTTAATTTTGAATTACTCCAAGAAAAAAGAAAGAATTCGAATTAAAATCCTAATATTTCCAGATAACGGAAAATAAAAAACTGCAATAATTGAGTGTTAAAATCACCCTAATCTTTTCAATCATCCCTTACACCATTCATTAACAATGACCTTAACAATAAAAAAAAAACATTTCAACACTACTTCCACTTGGCCGCCATTTGATATGGATGAGAAGCGTGTGATTTTAAAGCTGAGAACTTCTATCAATTCAATTCTCTTGCACATTTAATTACTTCCGTTTTTATTTTTTGTAACTCAAAGTGCAAAATATAAATTACTGCATTACATCAGACGAAAAAATAAATTCCTTTCAGCCTGAAAACTAATCAGTTTCTAGTAAAAAAAAAAAACGCAATAAACGGGTAATTGAACTAAATATTAATCAAACAAATATGTTTCTGTCATAGAAATTCGATAACCTTTTCCGAGGGTCCGAGTGGCGTGAGCTTATCAAGCTTGAAAATATTCATTAAGAAATAAACCAAATGCGATAAGACATTCTCAACGCTAATTATGTCTCTGACCTAAAAAAAATCCAAATATTTACTAAGACATCATACACTAATCAAATGATAAGAAAATCAACTATATTTAACATATTAATTAAATTACAATTTAATTTTTAAGTTGGCAATATTGGTATCCAAATTTTATACCTTCACAGTAGCGAAATATGAGCCATACCAAAATCAAATTGATAATCATTAGACTGATTCAAGAAAAATGATGATTTTTTTTTATTGCATCGAAATATTGTAGGGACTGACAAAAAAAAATTAAGTAACGAAAGTATGGAAAATATTTTTCAAATCCTAAAATACATTTAGTGTGTTACTTTAGATATTTATATTCAATAATTCATTGTGGAAAAACTTGATTTTCATAAACGATGATATAACGATTTATTCTATCTTCCGATAGGGTAATGATTAGACTTTGGATTATATGCACTATAAAATGCCAAAATATCCATTTATTTTGAGAATCTACGTTTATGTTCACATTATATTTACAGAAAATTAAATTCCCTACAAAAAACTTTTCTTTGAAAATTTTTGCCAGAACGTCGTTTCCGAATGATCAAGCTTCAGACTTTGATATAATTTTTAAATTTATCTTCTTTATTTTGGAATTTTGTAACTACCGAACAAAGAAGTATATAGAAATCAACAATATGGATTCGTGAAGGGAATTTAATGTTCTACAAAAAAGGTTTCGTAACGTTTTTATATAAAATTACTCTTTCAAAATTGGTTCATCAACGAAAAAAACAATAATTTGATTTTTCCTTCAACTTTAATTGGGAATAACTTTTGAAAAAGTGATTTTATGTAAAAACTTTAAGGGACCTTTTTTGTAGAGCATTAAATTTTGTTCAAGTATCTATATTGTTCATTTTTATATATTTATTTGTTTGGTAGTTACAAAATTCCAAAATAAAGAAGATAAATCTAAAAATTATATCAATGTCTGAAGCTTGATTATTCGGACACGGCGTGTCTGGTAAAAATTTCCAAAACACCTTTTTTGTAGAGAATTTAATTTTCTATAAATATATGGGCAGATGAATTTTTTAAAATTAAATTCCCTACAAAAAAAGTCTCCTTGAAAATTTTTGCTAGAACGCCGTTTCCGAATAATCAAGCTTCAAACATTGATATAGTTTTTAGATTTATCTTCTTGATTTTGTAATTTTGTAACTAACGAACAAATAAATATATAGAAATGAACAATATGGATTCGTGAAGGGAATTTAATGTTCTACAAAAAAGGTTAATTTGATTTATGACAATAATTTGATAATAATTAATTAGACAATAATTTGATTTTTCCTTTAATTTTAACTGGGAATAACTTTTGAAAAATGATTTTATGTAAAAACGTTAAGAGACCTTTTTTGTAGAGCATTAAATTCCCTTTAAGAATCTATATTGTTCATTTCTATATATTTATTTGTTCGTTAGTTACAAACTTCCAAAATAAACAAATAAATCTAAAAATTATATCAATGTCTGAAGCTTGATTATTCGGAAACGGCGTGACTGACAAAAATTTTCAAAGAGACCTTTTTTGTAGGGAATTTGATTTTCTATAAATATATGTGCAGATGATTTTTTTTTACTTTGATAATTGGACAAGATTGACGCAAAAATGAAAGCACAAATAAAAAATCGAAATTTAAGATGATAGACCTCTTAATATTAATATTAAGGGCTCGAAACTTTCCGATAATTTTTTTTTTGTTACCTCGAACAATATTTTTAATATACTTTTCAAAAAAAAAATAGTTAATTTTTTTGGCCCAGTCTAATAATCATATTTAATTAAAAATCAAGCTTTAAACATTGATATAATTTTTAGATTTATCTTCTTTATTTTGGAATTTTGTAACTAACGAACAAATAAATATATACAAGTGAACAATATAGATTCTTAAAGGGAATTTGATGTTCTACAAAAAAGGTCTTCTTACGTTTTTACATAAAATCACTCTTTCAAAATTGGTTCATCAACGAAAAAAACAATAACTTAATTTTTCCTTCAACCTTAACAGTGAATAACTTTTGAAAAAAAGATTTTACGTAAAAGGATTAAGAGACCTTTTTTGTAGAGCATTAAATTTCGTTCAAGTATCTATATTGTTCATTTTTATATATTTATTTGTTCGTTAGTTACAAGATTACCAAATCAAGAAGATAAATCTAAAAATTATATCAATTTCTGAAGCTTGATTTTTTGGAAACGGCGTGTCTGGTAAAAATTTTCAAAAAAACCTTTTTTGTAGGGAATTTAATTTTCCTGGTTAAAAAAAATAGATTTTTCTTCGGCCATCTTCTTTAACTTATTTATCGTAAAGTTTATCAGGGGAAAAATGGGTATGGAAACAAGAAAGAAAATAGTTAGAACTGTATATTTTTATTCTCATGAAAAAAATCTAATTTAGACATAAAACTAAAACGAGAATTGTCTGAATTTTACACCTCGTTAACGACCATAATTCCGTGATTTAAGACGACAGAATCGCGTAAAAACACACACACAACATATACACGATGATTGTATGGCACAAACTTGTACAAATTTGCGTTTATACTTAAGATAACGGTACAGCTGAATCGATGATGTGTTTGGTTTTTTTTTTTTTTTGATAAAATGTTTTGTAAAGTAAAGGACGTTAAAATCTGTAAAGATTTCTACGACTAGTCGACTAGTCGTTGGTTGGGCTTTTAAACAGTAACATAGTATGTGTAGATTAACGACCCCTGAAACCCTGGAAATTACCACTTCTTCGGTAAAGAGTTGTGTGTTCTCGGCTATAATCCACCCACAAACATTCTGTCGCTTTAAACATTTACATTTAAAAGCATAAGTCAATAAATTACCGAAACGTTCAACGTTACGTCTCACCGAAACGAGCCGGCCAAAAAAAATCGAATGCATTTTGCCCATTTTTTTTTTTTTTTTTTTTTTTGGTTACTTTGAATTATGGCAATCGTTTCCAATATGGGCATTGAACCATTACCGATTTTATGCGCCACGCGATATAAAAATTATTCAATAAATCGGCCCAGCCGGGCCGGATGATGAGAGTGGCACTAAAGAGTTTATAATTTTGCAGAAATGCCATGCAATTCAACGAAATTTCATACGGGGAGGGAAAAAGAAGCAAAATGAACAAAAAAAAAAAAAAATGTGAGAATCTGTTACAGCATTCTTTACATATTCCTCGACATTGTCCCAGACGATGACCCCGCTTTTCAAGCTTATCGTGGTCTATCAGACATTACTCACCGCCGCACTGCCCATGTGCATTTTTTTGGTCCAGGCGGCACAGTCCATTGGCTTTTTTTTCGACATAATGAGAACTTGTTTTTATGTTAAAGGGTACAGGCACAATGTGCAAAAACGTCACATTGTGCCCACTTAAAACCCATAATAATAATAATAGCAGCAACAACAAAAAACCTATTTAAAATCAATGATGTCTCGAGAGCTTTTAAGCAAAAAAAAAAATAAAGAAAAATTTATATATACATCCGAAATGCAAGTCAAACGTTCCGAAGATTTATTTTTTCAATCTCTTTGTGTTTTGTGCAACAATGCAGATTGATATAAAGTTTTGTATACGCACTTTTTTCTCCAATCGATTGGAAAATAATTGAGAAGTTAATTCATATACTGTGTATACAATATATAGGATATACTGCAATCCAATTTATGTAGTATAATCTGATATAATAATATATAAAAATCATACCATAAACATAAATTTGAACAGAAGTTCAAACAAAAAATATTCTACACTGAGGAAGATTGCTTGGCAATCGAAATACGTATCTGGGTAATACGTCACGAATATTTTTGTTTGAACTTCTGTTCAAATTTATGTTGGTGGTATGATTTTTATATATTATTATATCAGATTATACTACATAAATTGGACCGCAATATATCCTTTATATTGTATACACAGTATAACGGTTCAAAGTCAGCGAAAAAATCTTATTTTGATTAATCCATATACTAATATATAAAATTCGTACGTCTGTCTGTACATTTCGATTTTGAACCCAATTTTAGGGTAAATATTTGTTTCAAGAGGCCCTTATTCCAAATTTAACATTTTTAAAATTTTTGTCTTCTTGTGTGTCTCGATTTAACTCAAAAACGGAACAACCGAATTAAATTAAATTTGGTTTAAAGATACAACATAATTTCCAAAACATTTTTGGCTACTTATCATTCCTTAAAAATAATAAGGGAAGGTATTCCCTAGGGATGAAAACAGAAATTTTTACTTTAGACGGTGAGTTATATATCATTGCAAAGGTAATTCAAAGTTAGAAAATAATCTGTAAAAATATTTTTCGTTGAACTGATAAAAAGCACAGTAAATTCAATTTAAAGTTTAAAAATTTGCCTCTTTGAATTATAAATATTTATATATATTAGGGTGATTTTTTTTTTACTTTTTTTGACTTTTTTTGGTCCCATAGTGAAATTTTGTTGGTAATACCAAAAAAAAAATTCTCTGAAAGTTTGAGCCCTTAATATTAGTTTAAATCCTCGACCAAGACGTGTAAAGATTTCCCATTGCAAATACACGGAAACTCTGATTTTTTATTTTTAAATTTCTATATCTCAGCGGCATTTCATGGGATCGCTTTTACCGACAATGGTTTTTTCTCAGAATTAAACGCTCTACAAAAGTGCCCATTGCGACAAAGTCGTAACTCACACTGGTGAGGTAGTACGGGCCACTGAACCTGATTTTTCCATAAAATTCAAGGCTTAATATCTCGTTTAATATTGATCTTCGAGATTTGGTCTACAAGAACTTTTTTGTAGGAAATTAAATTCTCTACAAGTTTTTCATTTATAATTTTTCCATAGCTCTTGTTATTTACGAGATAAATGTAAAAAAAACGCGAATTTTATGAAAAAATCAGGTTCAGTTGCCCGTACTACCTCACCGGTGTGAGTTACGACTTTGTCGCAATGGGCACTTTTGTAGAGCGTTTAATTCTGAGAAAAAACCATTGTCGGTAAAAGCGATCCCATGAAATGCCGCTGAGATATAGAAATTTAAAAATAAAAAATCAGAGTTTCCGTGTATTTTCAATGGGAAATCTTTACACGTCTTGGTCGAGGACTTAAAATTAATATTAAGGGCTCAAACTTTTAGGGAATTTTTTTTATTGGTATTTCCAACAAAATTTCACGATGGGACCAAAAAAAGTCAAAAAAAAATCACACTAAGTCGTACATACACTATTAGCTTTCAGGAAAAAGTATATGTTTTAAATTTTAGATATGAATAATTAGTTAGCCCAGAGTATATGTTGTTTTGTGTAGAATGCCCTTTTTGCCAAGTATATGTCACATATCAGATGGTTAAATACATTATAGTCAGCAACTGAAGTATGCATTATTTTGACATTTTCTGCATGCAATACCTTGAAAATACCAATGAATTGAAAAGATTTGGGTGATTTGCCACTTAATTATTGCAGTTTTTTTTATTTACCGTTATCTGGAAATATTGGGATTTCAATTCGAATTCATTCTTTTTTCTTGGAATTTTCCACGTTTCCCTTAACACCAACAGGTGTTATTTCTTTTCTTCAGTAAATTTGATCCATCTAGTTAGCTTTCCTTTGTGTAACCGCATCAAATTTATATCACCAGATTTTAAATTATCTCCATATACTATCCAATAACCTTCTCATTTTCTGCAATTAGCTTTATGCATGACGCAGTAATGAAGCACAAATTACCTAATTCAAACAATTTACGACAACAATGCAAAAAAAAAAGCGAAAAGTTTTTCTCGTTTACTGTTTCGTTTCATTCAATGGAAATTATTAATGGTTCTTGGTGGCAACATTGCACACGTGGAAATATGTTTTTACGTTGGTAACTCAATTACGAGCACAATTTAATTCGAAATCTTCGACAAACAAGCACTAACCGCATGCATTTGTATAACATGCAATTAACAAGTCGTTTAAAACCAATGTTTGCGCTCGATTTGAGATTAAAGAAGAATATTATCGTCGTCCAACTTGTCTAATTTGTCGTTTGACTTGTGCAATTATTTGTACAAATAGTTGCAACCAAATGCACTATGTAGTAATTCAATTATAGTACTTTGAAAAAAATCAATAACCCTTTGCATGGATTTGAAGCACTAGAAAAGCTTTTAGTCTAGAAAGTTGATTGAATCTTCGATTTATTAAATGACTAGCTGATCCCCACGACTTCGTCTGCGTAACGTAGGTGTAGATTATATTTTTTTTTTAAATTTGCTATTTGTAGTGGCATACGAAAATTATGATTTTTCTGATTTCTTTTACGAAAAACATAATAATACCTGAAAACACTATTTTGTCAACTTTAAAAATAAACTGTTACTTAGAATAAAATATTTGTATGTAATGATCAATTATTTTAAAAAAAAGAATAAATTCAATTGCATATACCTACGGTAGGTATATCTACCGTGAACCAAATAATTCATAAATCAATCAGTATCTATAGATAAAAAAATATCGTCAAGTTCAATAAATTCGGTCTTAATTATGACTTAAAACAGCCAATAGTTTCCAAAATACTTCCATTAAAATATCAAAAATTAATGATCTAGATTTAGAATACTAGTAGAAATCCCATTTCATTGTCTAGACTCCCGAATGAACCTTTTTCTCAAAACTACTACACTACTGCCAATGTACAAAACTACCGCGAAATTAAAATTTGTACCCAGTTCCTCCATAATCAACTATAACCATTGTAGACTTAACAATTGTGTAAGAAAAACACTTTCCAAATTTTATCGAAATAAGTAAATGTGCACTGCTTATTAGTACAGCTAATAATTTGGGTCCAAAACCATAATTTTTCAGACATTAAAGTCGAAGTTATAAATGCTGATTTTTATATATATTTTCTTGGAAAAATGTATTTTGCTAGTAATCAAGGAAAGTCACTAGTTCTAATTTTTTTTTGCTAGTAGAATGAAAAACAAATCCATGAAAATTCGATTCTATTAATCACTAATTGTAGTACAAAGTAAATATTCTCTAATTTTGTGGTTTTGTTACAGGTACGTACTGAATTTTGATTTGGGTTCAATATGGTTTCATTCGATTCAATTTGGGGTCCATGGTACGTTGCATTTTATCCCATTTATCTACGTAAAACCAGGTAAAAAGATGTACAAATATTCGTTGGGAATCCATCGATAGTTTTAAGAAATTCCTTAATTTACTACTGATTTTTGGAAATTGGAAATTAGGTATTATTTTAGTATAATAGTTAAAGGTAAATTAGTTTAACTGGAATTCCACTAAACACGAGACTAGGATACAATATAGTGGATATATTGCGGTCCAATTTATGTAGTATAATCTGATATAATAATATATAAAAATTATACATAAATTTGAACAGAAGTTCAAACAAAAATATTCGTGACGTATTGCCCATATACGTATTTCGATTGCCAAGCAATCTTCCTCAGTGGTCATCAAGTAGTTTGGATCACTCCGTAACTGCTTTGTGATGATCCAAAACCACTTGATGGCCACTGAGGAAGTTTGCTTGGCAATCGAAATACGTATTTGGGCAATACGCCACGAATATTTTTGTTTGAACTTCTGTTCAAATTTATCTATAATTTTTATATATTATTATATCAGATTATACTACATAAATTGGACTGCAATATATCCTTTATATTGTATACACAGTATAACTGTTCAAAGTCAGCGAAAAATTCTTATTTTGACGAGACTAGGAGTCCAATACTAAAACATACATTACGGACGAGCCCTTATGCTTTAAGGGGACCATAAAAAATATTTTATTTTACAAAAATTTTTTATAAGAGGTTACAAATTTTTCCATACCACTACAACAATCGTCCGCATACTGGTCCCAATCAATTGCATGATAGTTAACCGGAAACATTTTTCGATCTTCATCGTCCATTTGATTCCATAACGTCATCAAATTTCGACCAATAAAATTGAATTTTCGTGTGCCCACAAATTTCGTCAAGTGATAAAAATCGTAATGCGGATGGAAAAGTTGGAATAGATTTTCATCGGTTGATAATAACACGCCTGGAGTGTTTCTTTCCGGGTGTTTTTTATTGATGCTCAAAATAAATTTCCAGAATATATCTCCAGAGGTGACAATTTTTTCCATTGGTATATTATTGTAGATTTGGAATCTTAATTTGATAAATGTTAGTTTTTTTATTTGTGGATTTGCTTATGGCAACACTTACCGGTTGGTATTGTGGTTTTCGTCGGTGGCCCATGGTGCTAGAACCATATTATTTACACATATGTCAACGGGTGTGAGAAATGCAGATCTTCCCGATGGTATATAGATGTTTTTGGTTTTATTCATGAAAATATCAATGAACATTTTATTAAGTCCATGATGATTTCCGATCCATCCTTGATGCGGTTCAAATGCACAACCCGAAACTAAAAAAATGTATGAAAAAATAGAAAATATAATAATATAGAAAAATTGATACCAGCGCCTGGACGAACAATACTCAATGGTATATGATCTCGTATCTCTGAAAGCATTATTTCGGTGGAATGTTTGGTGAATGTATAAGTGTTGGGCCATTTTTCAATAATTTTATTTTCGTCTCTGTCTAAAAAATCGTATTCTAAAAGATCACGCCAATGCATTGCTTCGGTTTCCGGATAAAGTTTTTCATCTATATCGTCTTTGTGTGCATTGGAAAATGCAGTGGAAACATGCACTAAAGACTAAAATAAAATTTGGATTTTTGAATAGTGCAATTGTTTTAGGAAGGATTGAAGCAAAACGTAACGTTTGTATTTGGAATGGGTAAAAGAATTCAATTTGTCAAGCAAGTGTTTGTGATGTGTGTATTTTTGAAATGATAAAAATTGATGGGAAATAAGATAATTTTCGGTCATTTCGGGGTTAAATGTCTCGGAAATCGTACAAATTGGGAAAAAGAACCAAAATAGGAAAATTGCAAATTTTTGTGTTTTTTGATTAAATTGTGGTTACTATATTTTGTACAAGTGGTCATCCAGGAATATTGGATTTCTATGTAACTGCTATGTGATGAGTCACCAAGGTAAATTGATGACTACTGAGGAAGATTGCTTGGCAATCGAAATACGTATCAGGTCAATATGTCAAAGATACATTTGTTTGAATTTGTATTCAAATTTTTGTTTATAGTTTACGTTTGTAAATTATGTAGTATAATTTAATATTATAATACAAAAATCATACCACAAACATAAATTTGAACAAAAGTTCAAACAAAAATATTCGTGACGTATTGCCCAGATACGTATTTCGATTGCCAAGCAATCTTCATCAGTGGTCATCAAGTAGTTTGGATCACTCCTCAATTGCTTTGTGATGATTCACTGGGACCACTGATTAATGACCACTGAGGAAGATTGCTTGGCAATCGAAATATGTATTATATTAAACTATACTACATTAATTGGACTGCAATATATCTTATATATTGTATACACAGTATAACTGTTCAAAGTCAACGAAATTTTGATTATATAGCAAAAGTAAAACTACAATATCATATCAATTTCAAAGTCAGTAATTAATTCTAATTAAATTTTCACCGAAATAATTGGTCTTAGCCCAAAATTACTCCCTCCAAAGAAGTTTTTGGGTATAAATTATAAATTTTCTCAAACTTTTTTCCAAAACGGTGCTAAACTTATCGAAAAAAGCGTTAAAATTATTGACTTAAACGTCGATAAATATTTTTTTTCCTCGAAACTCCTGGAGATAGTTTCGTTTTTCAGGAATCCTAGTTCCCAATTAGAACAATTTTTGACGTTTGGGATTACACACATCGCACACGGTGCGAAATAATGTCACAAGTCGTTTGATTAGAATTAATTTTTCCGTCAATTTTCCATCCTTGCGGAAGAATAATTGTGGTATGATACATTTTTTGATACTTTGCAGATTTTTTATAGATCATTTGAATAGAAAGGTCTTGTACAGGGACTTTCGAATTTCGACAGTTGATTGTGACCATATTGTTGAAGTGACATCCCAAATTGTATTGGTACAATATATAAAATATATTGTGGTTTTATTAATTTATGTGAAATATTTACGAAAGTGAACTAAATTTGAATAAAAATTTAGACAAATGTATTTTAGACGTATTGCCCAGATACGTACTTTGATTGCCAGGCAATCTTCTTCAATGGTCATCAAGTAGAATTGAATCGTAACTGCTATGGGATGAGTCATCGAGGTAACTTGATGATTACTGAGGATGATTGCTTGGCAACCGAAATACGTATCTGGGTAATACATCAAAGATTTATTTGTTTGAGGTTTTCTTTATTACATAAATAGGAGCCCTATTTATTTTTTATATTGTATAAATGCAACAATTTGGGATATCAAATTGGCTTTTATTCCATACATAATGGCATCGATAGGCCTTTAAAAAGAAGAAAATTTTTAAATGATATCTCACTCAAACTGTAAAATTTTTTGATCTTTAGAGAGGAACCGTTTAGTGAATGATTGGGGACTTAGAAATTTGGATATTGGGGGAATAAAACGTATAATTTTTTCTCCAATTACGTTTTGCTTCAATTCTCCCGGATTCAATCATTCAGTTGGTGGTACATTTAACGATTTGATATCCTTGCAAAGATCCAAAACTTTTTTGGTTCCTAGCAAATTAATTTGCACAGCTTTTGACAGTTTCTCCACAAAGCTTATGGTGGCCGCCGAATGGAATACAATGTTAACGTGTGACGTTAACAAATCCACGTCCATTTTCGATAGTCCCAGATTTGGATGTTCTATATCACCATGCACATACCGAACTTTGTGTAACACTGATGGATTGGATTTTTTTAGCGCTTCGAATACCTGAAATTGGCCAAATATTCTATTGTTAGTGATAGGATATCGTGATTTTGATATCCTAAAGTTAACTTACCGAATTATGAAAATACGAATCTTTTCTTGTACAAAATTCCCGATGATCTTTGGCTCGCATCAACATGTAAATGTCTTGAATCTGCGGACAACATCTGAGCAATTTTTCCGTCAAAATTTGTCCCAGAAATCCGGTGCCGCCCGTTATGAAAACATTTTTGTTGGCATAGAATTGTTGCACTTTTGACAACATTATTTAGTGGCACTTTGTTCACCGTTTATTATGAATGAAATTATTTCTTTGTTGTCCTTCCGTCTTATGTCTTTTTCAAGATGCACTTTTTTTTTTCTTCAATTTTTTACGATCGATTTTAATCGAGAATAATATGTGTCGTTGCAATAATTATTGCAAAAAATCTAATTACTATTTACAATATGGTAATTGTGGATAGTTCAATCTTAAATCATATAAAATTTAACGATTTATTCTTGTTTGCACCTAGTTTGCAAGGCAATTTGAGTGTTTTTTTCTTAATTAGTTTGGTTAAATCCAAGTTTTGCCTCCCAACAATATGTTCAACAATGACCGCAAAAATTGTCTGTTTTTGGATGGTGTTTGTTTAATGTTTACATTATTTTTGTCAGTAAGTAAAAAAAAAAATGGTATGGACCAACAGGTGGTCGCTAAAATTGATAATCATAGGGACCCGATTGTAATAGGTTCCTGAATTCCTAACGGATTTTTTTTTGTAGAGTCTTAGGCTTGTTGACATTGATTGGTAATTTCAAGAAATTCTACCGAATGAAGTCTAGAACGGTTAAATGGGGAGATCTTACCGAAATGTGGGATGTGTAATCATCCTGTTGGAACCACATATTTTTCAGTCCCAATTTGTACAGTTGAGGTAGCAGGAAGTCGTTACCCATATCTTCGAAGCACTTTTCGTTCATGATAGTCGTTTGGTAGGTGGCTTTTCCGAAAAAAAAAATGGACTGATGATGTTTTTCGGCGTAAAAATCACTCCATAGGATATTCCGGAGACCACTAGAATGTCAATTTTTCATTGAAAACCATCATAAGTAATGAGGTCCATGCCCATCTCTGTGGATACGTGAATACGCAGAATTATCGCTTCTGGACCACCAAAAATCCAGGCATAAGACCCAAAGAGCCATTAGACCCGTTATTAGTGATCCAGAAGCGATAATTCTGCTTATTTTTATACCCACAGTGATGGAAAAAGGTTTAATCGCTTATGATAGTTTTCGATGAAGTTGTCTCTGGAATTAAGACCCTTCTGACGATATTTACAAAGTATTATCGCCTCCTTTTTTTGCTTTTAAAACTTGTACAGTTTAAAGAACCGTTTAACGTTTCGTATTTAATTTTTGATTGTTGATCAGACCAACGTTTTTCTGTATGAATTCTGTCACTTCTTTTAACTATTTAGGGGAGGAATTTTCCAAAAATCATTTCTTATCAAATGTCTACATCATGGAAGTAATAAGTTTCTACGACTAGCGGTCTAGGCTGTTCCTTTATTTATGTCAGTCAGGACAAACGATTTTATATACATATTTAGAAAATTGTTGCTAAATAATTCAATTCGGTTTCATTAACCGAGAATCGAGCTTTCTCTAATATGATTTTAGTTGAGAATGTTTTTTTTTCAACAAAATGATTTCCTCAATTTTCCGGAGTTTGGAAAATATTTGGTTTGTTTGGTTTTTTACGACCGAATCGCTTGGAATAAGCTGGAAATTTTTATTGATCACTCGATTGATTCTTCTTCTTGTAACTAGAACAAAGTATGTTAATTATTTAACTGCTAAGTTTTCAGAAATTACTGATTTTAAAAAAAACGCCAATTATTCTCTCCTCCTTAGGATCTTATGCTCCTACGGTTAAAAATGATAATACTATAGGGATTGTTCTTGAGATGGACTTAACTCACTTTCAAAGTAAACGGCTCAATTTTTTCGTCCAGAAGACTCTTAAGTTGCATCTGTATGTAATTAGTCTAGGGTGATTTTTTTTTTGACTTTTTTTGGTGCCATCGTGAATTTTGTTGGAAATACCAAAAAAAAAATCCCTGAAAGTTTGAGCCCTTAATATTAATTTTAAGTCCTCGACCAAGACGTGTACAGATTTCCCATTGAAAATACACGGAAACTCTGATTTTTTATTTTTAAATTTCTATATCTCAGCGGCATTTTATGGGATCGCTTTTACCGACGATGGTTTTTTCTCAGAATTAAACGCTCTACAAAAGTGCCCATTGCGACAAAGTCGTACCTCACACCGGTGAGGTAGTACGGGCCACTGAACCTGATTTTTCCATAAAATTCGCGTTTTTTTTTGCATTTATCTCGTAAATAAAAAGAGCTACAGAATGGTTATAAATAAAAAACTTGTAGAGAATTTGATTTCCTACAAAAAAGATCCTGTAGACCAAATCGCTAAGATCAATATTAAACGAGATATTAAGCCTTGAATTTTATGGAAAAATAAGGTTCAGTGGTTCGTACTACCTCACCGGTGTGAGTTACGACTTTGTCGCAATTGACACTTTTGTAGAGCGTTTAATTCGGAGAAAAAACCATCGTCGGTAAAAGCGATCCCATGAAATGCCGCTGAGATATAGAAATTTAAAAATAAAAAATCAGAGTTTCCGTGTATTTTCAATGGGAAATCTTTACACGTCTTGGTCGGGGACTTAAAATTAATATTAAGGGCTCAAACTTTTGAGGGATTTTTTTTTGGTATTTCCAACAAAATTTCACGATGGGACCAAAAAAAGTCAAAAAAAAAGTCACCCTAGACTAATTACCCATAGTTTGATGGTTTCAATCATTTGTTTATCGAAATTTTAGGGGAATTAATTTTAAAAGTTTATGTTAAAGCCAAGGAAGCAATAATTGGTCGTAATTGCGATGAAAAATTATCTTGAAAAAAAAGGTTATCCGAGATTTCCGTCAATTATTGTTTGAGATAAATTCTTGGCGTTTATGAGGTCATTTCGTTAAATTAATTCGTATTCAAGTTGGTGGTACTCATTAAATTTCCGGTGACTTGTCACTTCTTCGGCGCTGTTGTAGTCATCGCCAATGATTGTTGCATCTCAGCACTTGTTATTTTTGCCAATATTTACACAACAATTCCATTGAGATGCAAGAGGAGGACCGAAAATATTGGTAAAGACGCACCAATCGATTGCGATTGTGTAAATAATTTGGACGCAAAGTTCGGAATTTGGCACGTGATTTGGCCAAGTATTTAGGTTTGTCTTTCACCAAAAAAAAAAACCCTTCGGGGCCAACAAATTCAATTCACACAATTCCTACGGCTGTCGAGATGTCGTGTGGCCTCAACGACTCGTCCAAATCTTAAATTAATTTTTTTTTTGCCGTCGTCGCTTATCTAACACATGTATATATAAATAGTGGTGGTTATCAGTAATTTGATCAAAAATTCTGTCTAAAATTTAGGGGACAGACGAGAAGAATGATGAAGAAGAAAAAAACCAACGTAATGTTACCAAAAGTGCCCACAACCCACCGCTTCGTGAATTGAATTAGCAAATTCATTTGCAAGTGGTCACATATACATATAAAGATTTTTTTTTCTCTCATTTGGAATTTGCTATTTTTAGTTGGCGAAAAATATTGTAAATGTATACGTAAATGTATGTAAAATTCGAGGTCAATAAAATAACTGATTCTTCAGTATTCCAGCCTTTGTAGCGGCGCGGCGGCTTATTCCTCTACTTACCACATACCTACATACTTCAATGTGAAGGAAGTTCCACAAATATCTTGCCGCCATGTACTTAGCAAAAAAAAAAAATCAATTCTATTGAACTCAAAAATTTTATTGAAGCAAAAACCGTGCGGGATTTTGAATAAATCTCTCTTGAAGACAAAAAAAAAATTACAATAAATGTGATATTAATCATGTCAAAAATAGACAAATACAAATTTTACAAGTTGAATTTATCAAAATACCATTGAGAAACAGAAAAAAAAAAACAAACAAGAAAAACCATATGTGTGATGAATATCAATTGGGTTTTTTTTAATGTGGTATATTATATTGAAATTAGTTGGGAAAAAAATAAATAAATAGGGGTCAAAGATTTGAATTTTGTGGTGGAATGGACCACATAAGACGTAATAATAAGTACAAGATAGCAGAGGGATTTTTGTTTAGTATGGCCTCGTGGGTCACTAATATGCACGGTACCCAATAGTGCCACACAAAGTGAAACATAGTGGAGACAATACAAGTGCCAGGGGAGGCTAGTTCAATGTTAATTTTGTGTTTCTCCAAATGGCTATCTTCTGGGCGTCATTTACTGAGGGCGCTAGTGTAGCATAGCCGATAATAACGATAACTACTTTTAACCAATTTTAGAATTTTATGCGCCAAATTCAAATTTAATTTATTCCTGAAATATTTAAATTATACTAACGAAAATTTGATTGAAGATTAAATTTTACAGGAGAGGCTAGCTCAATGTTAATTTTTTGTTCCCCCAAATGGCTATCTTTCGGACGTCATTTACTGAGGACGCTAGTGTAGCATAGTTGATAATAACGATAACTATTTTTAACCAATTTAAGAATTCTATGCGCCAAATTCAAATTTAATTTATTCCTGAAATATTTAAACCAGGGGAGGCTAGCTCAATGTTAATTTTGTGTTCCCCCAAATGACTATCTTCCGGGCGTCATTTACTGAGGGCGCTAGTGTAGCATAGCCGATAATCACGATAACTACTTTTGACCAATTTTAGAATTCTATGCGCCAAATTCAAATTTAATTTATTCCTGAAATATTTAAATCAGAGGAGGCTAGCTCAAAGTTAATTTTGTGTTCCTCCAAATGGCTATTTTCCGGGCGTCATTTACTGAGGGCGCTAGTGTAGCATAGCGGATAATAACGATAATTACTTTTAACCAATTTTAGAATTTTATGCGCCAAATTCAAATTTGATTTATTCCTGAAATATTTAAATTATACTAACGAAAATTTGATTAAAGATTAAATTTTAATTATTTCTATTAGTAGAGTCCGACTGGAACTTGTTTTTTCGGGCAAAAATGGAGGTTCGAAACTAACCTCTTTTTCTGTATCGAAAATGGTAAATCGATGCAATAGTTAGTGACAGTTATTTTTAAAATCACTGACAATTGCTGTTATCTTGTTCTTACTTTTAAATTTCGTATCGTTTTCTTTCTCATACCAAGAGAGATCAAAAAGCAGTAATTGATGATTTATTACGTAATTAGGAGTAATTTTCTAGAATCCAGCTTTGATTGGCTGTTGGGAGAAAGCCTTCAATATGTTTTCTGTTTGGTTCTTCCAGTGATTATGAATCCTTCAAGTGTGATTGGTTCCTGGTGAAAACGCCATCTTTATGTTTTCTGTTGGGTTCTTCCACTGAATTTCGATCACCAAGTTGTGATTGGGTAAAGGTGAAAACATTTTCCGTATGTTTTCTGATTGGTTTTTCTTCACTGGAGGTAATTATTCGTATGCCAACGATATATCATTGATCAATTGGATCGAAATTAAAGTATTTATTTCATATTTCGGTTATCATATCATTTATCGAAGATGCAAATTTTACAATCGTTTCATTATCTTGAAGTTCACATTTTTTTAAAATGGATTTTCTTTACTTTTTATTCGATTTTCGTTTAAAAATTTAAAGACATTTAATGAAGAACTTAGTAGACTATATGGTTATAATTACAAACATTACAACGTTGGTATTAATGACGTGTTTAAATCTTATTTTTGGCCAAATTTTTGAATATTTTTTCTTTTGTTGATTTCGAAGGATTGATTAAAAAATTTACTATAATTTTCCGTTGTAAATCTCTCATAAAATGCACTTTATTAACGCTTAAAACTGCATAAAGCCGGACAGATATTTCACACATTTTCAAGTAAAACTGCATTTACAAATGCATTTGCTATTTTTAACGCCAACTATCTAATTGGAAATAATTTAATAAGTTCAGTTGTGAAAGGTTTCTTCTTTTAGGCCAGCAGCACTTGCATTGCAAATCGTTTAACATTAGAACTGGAATCGATAACAATCGATCTCCGCTTTTCTAACGCACCAATCTTACTCAGTAATTAAGTTTAAACAATATTTATTAATCTCATGTAAAAGAAATAAAAATAAATGGTGATTACCTGTGAAATAGCCTCCATTGTTCTCCAAATCGAATCGAACAATCAAATCGATTGGTCAATTTATAAGACGAGGAGAAGAAGAAGAAAAAAAAATGCTCGAGATGGCAACGTGAGGCAAATTGGCCGACGATGCAAAGGCTTTGGGAAAAGTCGTCCGAAAAAAAAACCAAACTATTACAATAAAAAAAAAACCTTTCATCTCCGCCCAACATTGACAGCGAAAATAGCCAGCCGGCATGGTGCAGGTCTTTGGTCAAATTTTACACAAAGCAATTGATGGTGTGGGTGGGCAAATCGAAAATATTCTCTTCCGCGGAACGTTTGAGACAATGTTTTTTCGATTGTGTCTAGATTCGTGAGATTTTCCACGTTGGTGTGTCACGAAAAGATGAGCAAATCCCGTTTCAACAATTTTTCAATTCGAATTTTCAAATCGAATTACGAATTCCAGCGAATCGAAACAGAGTTGCGGTACTGGGAAATGGGTTTTTGGTTGTATTGCCAAATGTATCGACAATTGATTTCGTTTCTATTGAATCTGGAAAAGTCATAATATAAAATGGGAAAGTTTTAGGTATGAAATTTAAGCATTTAAGTGCCAACGAAAAGTATAATTCTGTAGAAAAATGATCTACTTTGTAATAGTTTTTAGATTAATACAAAGAAATTTTATTTGAAACAATAATGTTCTTGGGAACTTGGCTTCAAGTAATAAGATGTTAAATTTTCAAATTATCTCAACGTTTCGTTGGTATTTATTTCCAACTTCTTCAGGAAAACTAAAATATAATAACAATGCATGTTGTTCAAAGCCAAATTATAAAAAAATCATTTTCGCTGTTCAGTATAAAACTAAGATAACAGTCAAAATAAGATTTTTTCGCTGACTTTGAACAGTTATACTGAGTATAAAATATATATAGAATATATTGCGGTCCAATTTATTGATTAGTTAAAATTTGTAAACATAAATTTGAACAGAAATTCAAACAAAAATATTCGTGACGTATTGCCCAGATACGTATTTCGATTGCCAAGCAATCTTCCTCAGTGGTCATCAAGTAGTTTGGATTACTCCGTAACTGCCAAATTTATGTTTATGGTATGATTTTTATATATTATTATATCAGATTAAACTACATAAATTGGACCGCAATATATTCTATATATTGTATGCACATATCTGGGTAGTACGTCACAAATATTTTTGTTTGAACTTCTGTTCAAATTTATTTATCTAATTGGATTCCTATTTCGTTCCTACGTCACGATTCTATGTATAAACCGTTCCTAATTTTGTCTTTGGAGTACTGTGTATGCAATATATGGAATATATTGCGGTTCAATCTATGTAGTATAATTTAATATAATAATGTATAAAAATCATACCATAAACATAAATTTGGCAGTTACGGAGTAATCCAAACTACTTGATGACCACTGAGGAAGATTGCTTGGCAATCGAAATACGTATCTGGACAGTACGTCACAAATACTTTTGTTTGAACTTCTGTTCAAATTTATGTGTATATATTATTATATTAAATTATACTACATAAATTGGACCGCTATATATTCTATATATTGTATGCACAGTACTCCAAAGACAAAAACCAGAAACGGTTTATACATAGAATCGTGACGTAGGAACCAAAAAGGAAATCCAATTAAACATCCTAAAGAAAAATAGAGTTAAGCCCTGCCATCAACTTCAACGACAAAATCGAATATTTATTATTGCTGTACATTTAAAGAGGCCCTAACAAATTAATCATTGGTTACTTTAGCCCAATGAAACCACCACTGGAAATGTTACCAGTTATTGAACCGATTATTGTAGTCGACCAAAGAATTTTACAAATTAATAAGATCAAAAAATATGAAGTTTAAAGAATGAAATGTAACGAACCACGTGTAAATCTTGGCAGTCAACAAGTGGTTTAAAAGTGTCTAAAGGTCATGAATATGATGCAAAAACAGGAAAATAGGGTTCCGCATAAATTCTAATCAAAAAGACGTCACATGTGATCATCACAAAGCAGTTACGTAGTGATCTCAACTACTTGATGATCACTGAAAAAGATTGCTTGGCAATCGAAATACGTATCTGGGCAATACGTCACAAATATTTTTGTTTGAATTTCTATTCAAATCCGTAACTGCTTTGTGATGATTTCCAGCAGCTACGGAGATATCCAAACTACTTGATGACTACTGAAGAAGATTGCTTGGCAATCGAAATACGTATCTGAGCAATAGGTTACAAATATTTTGTTTGAACTTGTGTTCAAATTTATGTTTATAAATTTTAATTATTTTAATTTATCATTAAATTGGACCGCAATATATTCTACATATTGTATACACAGTATAACTGTTCAAAGTCAGCGAAAAAATCTTATTTTGACTGTTACCTTAGTTCTGTACTGAACAGCGAAAATTAATTTGTATAATTTGACTTTGAACAACATGCATTGTTATTATGTTTTAGTTCTCCTGAAGAAGTTGAAAATAAATACCAACGAAACGTTGAGATAATTTGAAAATTGAACATCTTACTATTTGAGTCCAAGTTCCCAAGAACATTCTTAATAATTTCAAATAAAATTTCTTTGGTATCTGGACAATACGTCACTAATATTAGTCCTTCGACCAGTAAACACATAAATTATGGTTAAAGATATCCTTTAAATTATATCATACACATCGTACAATCTTTCAAACTATTTATCATTTTTTGGCAGTCATTTGGACTCCTTTATTTGCCTTCAACTGGTCCAATTTATGTAGTATAATCTGATATAACAATATATAAAAATCATACGATAAACATAAATTTGAACAGAAGTTAACAAAAATATTTGTTACTTATTTCGATTGCCAACCAAACTTCCTCAGTGATGAGGACTATTACTTGATGACTACTGAGGAAGATTGCTTGGCAATCGAAATAAGTAACAAATATTTTTGTTTCAACTTCTGTTCAAATTTATGTTTATGGTCTGATTTTTATATATTAAATTATACTACATAAGTTGGACCGCAATATATTCTATATATTGTATAAGATTACAGTGTTAAAAATCATTTGTATTTGTATTATCATTGATTATGTTTCCTGGGTCCCTATTTCACTTAATTAAGATCAAGTAGCTGCAAGAACCTCCAGTAACCGGTGCTCCAGATTATTTCAATTTCTGGATTTGATATCTCCAGTTTCTCATGCATCCAGTCATTTTTAATATTTGAAATATTAAAAAAGAACTTTTAATTTTGAAAAAAAAATACTTCCAATTATTTCAAGCAAAATTTTAATCTCTGAAATTTGCATGTTTTAATCATCGCCTAATTAGCTGCTAATGAGCTACTAATTATTATCATCGTCATAAAATTGATAAAGCGAATAATGATCGGCAAATATATGCGATTATGAATATCTTTTTTTCGGTTAAGAGGTCGTAAAATTTTTTTTTCCACAGATTTGTTTTCGATAAAGTTGTACGTCCAACATAGTATTTTTTTTTTGCTTCTTGAGGATTTTTTTGGGCTTTTTTTTTGGAGGGGGTGGGGGACAGGAGGAATGATTTGTGGTGTACAAACATTGTAACGAGACGTAAGTGATTCCGAAAAGGCCACGAAAAGCTGAAGTTCGTCGTTCGTCTGGCAAAATACGACATTGCGTTGAAATGTGGCTTTTAAATGTGATACCAAACATTCTTTTCTTGTAAAATATAATCAGTGACCAATGTGGTTAGTGCATCCCATACAAATGTCAGGATTTTTAACATGCTGCACAAATCGTATATTTTCTACAGTCACGTTTCACGTGCATTTCGTTGCATTTATTTAAAATGTTCCTGTTAATGAACATTTTTTTCTGTACGGTTGCGAAATAAAATCATTTGGGGACGGTTTTTTTTTAAATTTTCTTTTCCTGTATGGTAGTGTGGTTAATTGGGCCTCAATACTGCACCTTCAGGACTGATTATGGTTCCTGGGTCTCTATTTTATCTAATTAAGATCAAGTACCTGCAAGAACCTCAGTAACCGGTGCTCTAGGTGTTTTCCGATTATTTCAATTTCCAGGAGGTGCTTTAAAAATTGAACGATCCAACAATTGTTAGCCACTTGTAAAAGATCAGTTCTAAAATGATCTGGAAGACTAAAGAATCCTTTAGTAGCTTGGCTACTGAAAATAAAGTCAACTTGAGATGGATACCGAGCTGAAAGGGCATTAAAGGCAACAAAAGACCTAATTTCCTTACCTGGCAAAGATCCGGAATTGGTGTTACAAAATCGGTAAATTTGATATCTCTAGTTTCTCTCATGTATCCAGTTTAGAAGATGAAAAGTGGTTTCGTCCTTCACCTGGCCAAATCTGAGTTTGGATAACCCATATGTATGCAATTGTTACTTCATAATTGACATAATAAAGTCATAATTGACTTTTGGTTAAACACTTAACATACATATCCTTGGACTTCAACTTTGGTGCCTGGAGAAGTAAAAAAATAACAATCGGAAGTCATCAACTTATGAGGAAAGCAAATGAAAGACATCCCCCAACAATAAAAATATAAAAATTTTAGTATTAGAGACCAAAAAACGCTACGGTAGATAGTAAATAGATCAGTATTAGACTAATTCAAAAAAAATGTTTTTTTTTTTTCTTAATTACATCAAAAATCCTGTGAAAGTTTAAGCTCTTTATATTAATATTAAGAGTTGCCGCATCGCAAATTTCGATTTTCCATTTAAATAACATGGCAACAATATTCTCTTGCACTTTGGAATTTTATAGCTCACGTTGGTGACAATATTTCGGAATGAGGTATATTCTTGTAGAAAATTGAACGATCTACAAAAAAGGTCTCTAACCAAGTTTTTGATATATTTATTCCTTCAAAAGTTATTCGAGGTCAAAGTTGAACTAAAGAGAAATTTTATTATTCTTTCATTTTTTTGACGCAACCATCAATTTTATGAGAAAATTTTATAGGACATTTTTTGTAGAGCACTTTTTTTCCTATAAGTTATCTTTGTAAAAGTTTTTGATATTTTTCACAGGTCCTAAATTATTTAATTAAAATAAAAAAAATAATTTTTATGTTAAAAATATAATAATTCCGGGAATTTTCAGTTTACGGCAAATAACTTAGGACCTGTAAAAAATATCAAAAACTTTTATTGACATAAGTTATAGGACAAAAAGTGCTCTACAAAAAATGTCCCCTTAAAATTTTCTCATAAAATTGATGTTTGCGTCAAAAAATTGAAAAAATATTAAAATGTCTCTTTAGTTCAACTTTGACCTCGAATAACTTTTGAAAGAATAAATATATCAAAAGCTGGTAAAAGACCTTTTTTGTAGATCGTTCAATTTTCTACAAGAATATACGTTGGTCATTCCGAAATATGGTCACCAACGTGAGCAATAAAGTTCCAAAGTGCAAGAGAATATTGTTGTCATGTTATTTAAATGAAAAATCGAAATTTGCGATGCGGCACCTCTTAATACTTAATATTAAAAGCTTAAACTTTCACAAGTTTTTTTTTGTGATTCCCAACAATATTTTCGATATAATTAAGAAAAAAAAAACATCATTTTTTTTGAATTAGTCTAATACTGATCTATTTACTATTTACCGTAGCGTTTTTTGGTCTCTAATAATAAAATTTTTATTTTTGGGGGATGTCTTTCATTTGCTTTCCTCGTAAGTTGATGACTTCCGATTGTCATTTTTTACTTCTCCAGGCACCAAAGTTGAAGTCCAAGGATATGTATAATCCAAGGATATGTTAAGTGTTTAGCCAAAAGTCAATTATCGATTTCTGAAGGGAATGGATAGCTTTTTGGTATAAATTAAGTTAAAAGATAATCTGTAACGATTTAATCCTTGTTACACTTCAGAAATTCATGGTACATATCATACATATCATTTTACTTAATTTTTGCATCTTTAAAAGAAGTTGTGATTTTTTATAATTAAATGGGACCAACTTTAATGTATACCTTAATCATTTAACAAAAAATCGTTATAATTGGATTACTTGGTGAAAAGTTGTGCATCTTTGGAATATTCATTATTTTTTTTTTTGTTGATTTCATATTGAGGAATGTAGGTTTTGAAGAATTATATGATAACACTGTAAACTTGTTAATTTTTATACGCAAAAATTGGTGATAAGAGTCTGTAAGATATATCTCGTTCGTTTATAGTGTTAGTGTTATTCATCTGAACGATATTACGGAGATTAAATTATTAATATTCTCTACTATACGGTTTTTTTTTTCGTTCCATTCGTTTTATTCTTCGTTTTGATAACTCACGGAATGTCTTTCTTCGGCTTGGTCGCGCCATGGCTCATAAACGTTTTAAATATCTCCCATGCTTATGGTCCAAGTGCGAGGAATTATGTCTCGCCGTTTATTATTATTTTTATTTTATTTATTTTTTTTGTTCCTCTGCCATTTGGCCTCTCGTCCCTCATCTCATCTCATCTCTGCATTTTGCACGCTCTTCCGCTTTTTCAGCAGATGATCACTCCTCGTTGGTGGTTGGGAACGTCATTGTTGGTTAGATCATCATCATCATCATCATTGCAGTTGGGAGCATTATTCGTTTTAGTATTGAATCGTCATCAGACGATATCAGATCATCGTCATCATTGTCGTCGCGATTTATTCATGCAACATCAGTTCCACCACTCTATTCCACCACTTGGAGAAATCACTTGGAGGAGTTTGGCGAGTTTGGTGTGCTAGTTGGGCTCTGAAGACCTCAGGTCTCGGTTGTGTTTTCTGCGTGTTGTTGTTTCCCCCAGTTACCCAGCTCGATTTGTGATCAGTTTTTTTTTTTATTTGGTGCAAAATAAGTGTGTTCTGTGATTTATTTAGTACAACTGTGATCCAACTGTGGTAATTTGCAACAATGAATCGATCAATAATTGCACATGCATAATTAATTTAATCAAAAAAAAATATCAAATTTTCATGGAATTTGACAATCGTAAGAAAAGAGTTGATTTTTTTTTTCAAATCTCTCTAGATACTTCCTTTCTTAACTCCCAGCTATACCAACTAAAGGGTTAGAAACTTAGGGGTAAAAATAGTCGTTAATTTAGTAAAAAAAGTTCTAATTTCTTTTGTAGATAAACTATCATTATTGTGAAATTTCCGTATCATTTAAATTTTATAATCTGTAAAACGTGATTGATTTACGGCCAAAACTAATGAACCAATCAAATAATCAATGTACCAGTAATGGGTCTTTAGTTTAACTAATACTAGATGATAAAATTCAGATCTCAGCTTTTATTTTTTTTTAAATAAGAAGACAATTCAGGTTGTTTAAAATCATTTTTTTTTATTTAATATTTGTACTATTCAATTAGCTACGTTTCGTTAGGTATCGTAACTTCATCAGGCTTCTTGATTCACAAAAAATATAATATTTTCAATTTAAATTCAATAAATTTTTATCATTACATCCTTTGAAAACTCCATTTTATACGATGGCAAATATTTGCTATGCGAACAGCGAAATTAACTTGCAATCGCTCGTAATAAAGAGATTTACAACCGAATACATTCGGATGTATTAATTGGTGAATTTAAATTGAAAATATCATATTTTTTGTGAATCAAGAAGCCTGATGAAGTTACAATACATAACGAAACGTAGCTAATTTAATAGTAAAATATTAAATACAAAACCGATCTTAAACTACCTGAATTGTCTTCTTATTTAATTAATACATTTTTTTTTTAAATATCAATAGAGGTCAATTTTTGCCATTCATCATTTGTGTCAGTATAGGGCTGTAAATATTTCACGGGAAGTTACCAATTTTACTGAATTTCGTCCAGAAATTATAAATGAATTAGTGAGTAAATTTCATTACCAGAAATCTAAAAACTTCTTTTATAATTTCCGGTGGTCGAAAAAAATTTGCAAAATTTCTTATTTTTATGAAAAAATTGTTTACACTTCTAGGGTTTTTAGTGATTCAATGGTTAGTAAAAAAACGTTTCGCGAAGTATTGAAAATTTGCTTAATTATAAAGCATATTATGTGTTACTTGTAGAAAATAGTGAGTTGGGATGTTAATCTTTCACGGGAAGTTAACAGTACTTGTTTATATTTTCTGGAATTTCGAGAACAAAACAACTAAAGGGCTAGAAACTTAGGGGTAAAAAAGTTAGTAAAAAAACGTTTCGCGGAGTATTGAAAATTTGCTTAATTATAAAAAATATTATGTGTTAGTTATAGAAAATAGTTACTAGGGTTGTTAATCTTTCACGGGAAGTTACCAATTTTACTGAATTTGGTCCAGAAATTATAAGTGAATTAGTGAGGAAATTTCATTTCCAGAAATCTGAAAACTTTTTCTATAATTTCCGTTGGTCGAAAAAAATTTGCAAAATTTCTTAGTTTTATGAAAAAATTGCTTAGACTTCTAGGGTTTTTAGTGATTCAACGGTTAGTAAAAAACCGCTTCGAGAAGTATTGAAAATGTGCTCGATTATAAAAGATATTATGTGTTAGTTATAGAAAATAGTTAGTTGGGTTGTTAATCTTTCACGGGAAGTTAATAGTACTTGTTTATATATCTTGAAATTTCGAGAATAAAACATATGGGAATAATTTTACTGGGAAAATTATGTGACAAATTCTGAAACAATTCTGGGTTCCTTAAATATGAAGGGATTTTTGGAAAGATTACCTTGACCATGACCTTGAATTCGACAGTAGACTATATCATCAAAGTATAGGGAAGGGAGGATTTTCCATTTGACTTTTTGAGGTTGAACTAAAGAGAAATTTTATTATTTTTTGAATTGTTTGACGCAACCATCAATTTTATGAGAAAGTTTTATAGAACATTTTTTGTAGAGCACTTTTTTTCCTATAAGTTATCTTTATAAAAGTTTTTGATATTTTTCATAGGACTGAAGTTATTTGCACTAAACTGAAAATTCCCTAAATTATGATAATTTTAACAAAAAATAACTTAGGATCTGTGAAAAATATCAAAATCTTTTATGGAGATAAGTTATAGAAAAAGAAGTGCTCTACAAAAAATATCCTATACAATTTTCTCATAAAATTAATGGTTGCGTCAAAAAATTGAAAAAATATTAAAATGTCTCTTTAGTTCAACTTTGATCTCGAATAACTTTTGAAGGAATAAATATATCAAAAACTTGTACAAGACCTTTTTTGTAGATCGTTCAATTTTCTACAAGAATATACCTAGGTCTTTCCGAAATTTAGTCACCAACGTGAGCTATAAAATTTCAAAGTGCAAGAGAATATTGTTCCCATGTTATTTAAATGGAAAATCGAAATTTGCGATGCGGCACCTCTTAATATTAATATTAAGAGCTTAAACTTTCACACGAATTTTTTTTGTCATTTCCAACAGTATTTTCGATATAATTAAGAAAAAAAAAATCATTATTTTTTTTTGAATCTGAAGTTTAATTTTTCTGCTTTCTGCAAATTTGTTCTTTATTTGCACATAAAATCAGCGATTTTTTCTTCATTTCAATATGCAGTTTTATTTCCTAATGTAATTGGAAGTAATTTTATTTTAGTTGTCGTTTATATCGCCCCTTGATGGAATATATGTTGCAGGGTATTCATGTTGTTTAATGTGTGGATCAGACGTCTTTTACCCCACGGTAGTTGACATGAAATTTTACGTACTCTTGAAAAAACTCCAAATTTTTTCCAAATAGTTTTTGTGTTATTTGCCGAATAAAAATTGGGAATATAAAAGAATAATTTTTGTCTCAATTTGAAAATTTACCAACTAAATAGAATTGTTAATGTTTGTAATATGTCTAAAAGAATATTTATTAATTTTATTCAACCTTGTTTCATATTACTCAAAATAGAGTTGTTAAGATCCACTTACGGTTTTTTTTCCTCTCCAATTATATGGTTATTTATTTATATTTAAACGCCTTCAAGTTCTAAAAATAGTTCAAGAAAATTCAAACGAAAAAAATATCTATTTTTATCTTTCCTTATTAAATTTTGGGGCTTTTAAATGCAACCAACAGGTTTTCGGTTTTTTTTCCTTTTTTTTTTTTTTTTTGTTCCAAACCCGACAGATAGTTTGTCAAATGTACCGCACATCAATCACTCGACTCGACCGAATGACATAAATCAAAAACTCTTTTGTCCCCTGAAAAAAAATAAAATAAAATAAAAATGAGATTTGTATCAAAAATATTTTGAATTCTTACCATTTTTTTTTCTCCTCTCGAAAAATCAATTAAGATATCACAATTGGTTTTACGATTCGTCGAAAATGTGCTCGTTTTTTTTTTATTGTATTTTTGATTATGTGTGGGAAATACATAGACCGCACACCCGCGCCCTACAATCATTAATTCGAACCAGACTTGATCGTGTCCGTTTAGGATGTTTGGTGTGTCTACTTGAAGAAAATTTATTGACCTTTTCCGGGAATTGGGAGAAGGAACATAGATGGGGGCGCGGTGAGACGGAATTGTTGAAATGAAGATAACCGCACGCTATTCTCGATGGCAATTTAGTAGGGGGTGGTGAAACACCGAAGAGAAAAAATGGAGGGAATAAATCGCAACCATGCCAATTGAAAATTGGTTCGAAATTGTGCTGAGTGGGAATTTTTTTTCATTGTAATTCCCTGGAACAAATTGGTAGACAGCTGGAAGTGAAGGAAGAATTTTAAAGTTTGTGATAAAAACTTAGTATTGTTCTTTAAGGTTGTCCACAACAATTCTAGATGTTGTCCATACGGTTTATAACATTAAATGTATTCTGAAAATCTAAAAAAAAAAAGTCAAATTAATTTTCAAGGAATAATATTCTAGCAAGGAATGTTCGTGGTTGCCTTTTTGATTAGAGGAAACAAGAGGGAGGTAATTTACTGCAATAATTATTCCATAGCAGTCTCGTGCATTGCAGAAGATAAGGATTACCTTTTTTTTCGAGGAAACTAAGGGTTGTTGACCTATTGGTTAAAATTAACTTCTTACAAAAAAACTCAAAATTTTATCCAAATGTAAGGTAATATGAAAATTTTTGAATCATCCAATTTAGAGATTATATAATTTGATTTATAATTGTTCATGCAAAATACAAATATTTGAAGTTATTTTCTTGTACGTAAATGAATGTAGAGCTTTCATCAAAGTTGATGTTAAGATTAATTGGAATTAGATTATATTTGAAAGTGATACCTTTGATCATGTCGTTAAATTAGTTTTCTTTTGAATCGTATACAAAAGCTTGTAGAACATAATATAGCTAAAGTTTTTGATGAAAAAATTTCTTCTTTCTCGGAAAATAATTAAAATTTTGCCTTCTTAATCAAAAAATGGAAAAACAGTTCAAGTTGATTCACTAGTAATTGGATTAGCTATATATTTACTATTTTATGTAATCTTGGAAAGTTCACATATAAATATAGCAGAAGATTATTTTATCTGGTCGCTAGTTTTTGCTAAAACCAATTGAAAATTCGTATAAGTTATATGTAATATACTTTATAAAAGTATACTTAAAACTTTTATTTGAAAAAAGTTGTATTTTTGTCGTATTTCCCAGATACGTATTTCGATTTCCAAGCAATCTTCCTTACTGGTAAACGTTGAATGAGCTGATTTTCCCAATTTAGTACTTTTTTACTATTTTATGTAATCTTGGAAAATTCGCGTACAAATAAAACAGGAGATTACTTTATCTGGTCGCTAGTTTATGCTAAAAATAATTGAAAATTCGTTTAACTTATATGTTTTATAATTTATAAAAGTAAACTTAAGACTTAAGGAAGCAATTTATCCAATAAAAAAACATTTTCTTTGCTCATCACTTGGGAAAACCCTTTTTAGGATAATCAAAATAAGATTTTTTCGCTGACTTTGAACAGTTATACTGTGTATACAATATATAGAATATATTGCGGTCCAATTTATGTAGTATAATTTAATATAATAATATATAAAAATCATACCATAAACATAAAATTGAACAGAAGTTCAAACAAAAATATTCGTGACGTATTCGTGAAGCTTGGCAATCGAAATACGTATCTGGGCAATACGTCACAAATATTTTTGTTTGAACTTCTGTTCAATTTTATGTTTATGGTATGATTTTTATATATTATTATATTAAATTATACTATATAGATTGAACCGCAATATATGCTATATATTGTATACACCTTTTTAGGAGTTTAAATATTTTTTATAATCATCAGACTTCCGGAAGTAATCGCAAATGCAAATCAACGCTACTCGAATTTTTTATGGAAAATATACAAAAAAAAAATATTTTCCTTTTAAAGGTGTATAAGAAAACACAAGTTTTAGCTTTATCCAAGCTTATTGTTCAGTACTTATAAGCTATAGATATTCTCAAATAAGGAAATTAATTAATAGTTACAATGAAGGATTTTTTGTAGATGATATTAGGTGTGATAGCAAAGCATTTTCGTTACTGTTTTTATGTATAATTTCTTTATATATACCTAAACTTTCGAACGATCTGATTTTCGAAAATATCGAAGATTCGAGAAAATTTTTGAGTTCAAATTTTAATCGAAATTGCAACAAAACGATAAGTTGTTTCTTGTATTAAAAATCTAATTTAGTTTTTCCTAGAAATGCTGTGTTTTTTATCCGAAAATTTAATATTTTCTTACATGCGAATTTAAATTCACTTGACATCGCTAGATGGCATTTTACTTTCATATCTCATCAGGCTTTTTTTAAATACAATAGCCATTAAATTATCCAATTAATCATGTTATTTATGTATTATTTATGAAGATGTAACGTTTCTCTGAAAAAAATATTTTTTTTAGTCTTATCTTAAGTGAATTTAAAATTCAATGCTTTTAAAGCTGATATAATTTCGTAAAACCTATCGACTTGTCGCAATTTCAATTGAAATTCAGATTTTCCCGTAAATCAGGCACGTTAGCGTGGATCACAACCGTTTTAGTTCAAATTTAGATAAAAACAAAGTAGTCAAGGATGTGAGTTGATTTTATTGTATTTGCAGTAGATTTTGATTGAATTTTCACGAATTAATCATACCAAATTGGTTTTGATTTACACTGACGTGCCTGTTTCACGGAAATACCGGAAATTTGTACCCAATATCACAATTTTTTTAAAGTTTTCCCAGAGAAAAGTGCAGTTCTGTTATCAGTGCCATCTATTCGTCGTTGTATTCATTAACTTGTTGAACGATTGCGATAATTTTTACAACTTTTAATCTTTTAATTACATAATTGGTGTCAACACCTTGTTGCTATTTATATGGTTATTACTTTTTCGCAAATTTATTTTATCGGCGATTCAAATTAATCCCTAAAATGCCACGATTAGATTATATTTAATCTCTTAACAAATGTTTATAAATATACCGTAGCTCTTTGGTTTTAAACGATTGCAATTTTAGATGTTTTTTAGCAAAATCGATTCTAAAATTTAATAGAAATGTTTGATGGTTTAATTTATCTGAAAAATAAGACAATTATTTAGTGGATTTTTATGTAAAACACTATTGTAGCTTACAAGAACACAATGAGGCATTGGAGTTGGATTTAGAACTTGAAATTTCTTTGGACCTGAAACCTTTCACTTTTCAAGCACTTTAAGATCGATTTGGAGTAATATTAAGTCGTAAAATAGAAGAAAACATCTAAAAATTTGAACCAAAATTAAATTGTATAATGTTAACATTGGATATATAAGCATTACCTGTTTTTACATTTTTTTCAAATTAAAATCATTGGGTTTTGGCTTCATTTTATTAAGTAAGATAGCAAATCTTAATTTCCCAAAGATATTTTCCTTTAAAATTGAAAATAATGTTCGAAATTAGTATTAGTTAAAAAACGTTGCATGTATTACATTTTTTTTAAACACACATTGTTACCTTTGATTATTGAAACATTTTATAACGATTTTGGAACATATGTTCTCTCGAAAATGTCTTCAATAATGATATTTGAATACAACAATGATTTAATTAATTTAATTTAACTTAAGTCAAAAATCATCATTGGCATGTCGTTTAAAATATTAACCTAATTTTGCAATGGAACTAATTAAAAAATGGCTGAATTTGATTGAGGAATATCTCCGAAAGGACAGGAATATTATCGCATAAGATTTAAGATTGAATTTGATCTAATTTTTATGTAAAAAATTTCAAGCACTTTAAGATTGATTTAGAGTAATATTAAGTCGTAAAATAGAAGAAAACATCTAAAAATTTGAACCAAAATTAAATTGTATAATATTAACATTGGATATATAAGCATTTCCTGTTTTTACATTTTTTTCAAATTAAAATCATTGGAGTTTGGCTTCATTTGATTAAATAAGATAGTAAATCTTAATTTCCCAAAGATATTTTCCTTTACATTGAAAATTTTGTCGTACTTAGATTAGTTTGGGTTTAAAAACGTTTAATGTATTATATTTTATTTAAACACACATTGTTACCTTTGATTATTGAAACATTTTATAACGATTTTAGAACATATGTTCTCTGAAAATGTCTTTAATAATGATATTTGAATACAACAATGATTTAATTAATTTAATTTAACTTAAGTCAAAAATCAATGTTAGCATGTCGTTTAAAATATTAACCTAATTTTGCAATGGCACATATTTAAAAAAATGGCCGAATTTGATTGAGGAATATCTCCGAAAGCACAGGAAAAATATCGCATAGGATTTAAGATCGAATTTTTACGCAACAAAAGAAGTCCGAAAACAAAATCGGTAGTCATTGTCGTTATCAATAATTGTTAATTTAATCGTGGTAATTATAACTTTAGTCTCTTATTTTTCTTTTATCCTTCGTATTTTAATGTTAATTGAAGAAAAAAATTAGTAGATGTAATTATATAAAATGTGATTAAGGACCTTAAGGACTATATTGTTAAGAAGGCTGAATTTAATATGGTGGAAACTTAAAGGCTATTATCGGCTATAATGGAGGTATACTTAAATGTTGATAAAATGCATGTGCAATTATTTTTTGAGAACTTTAGATTCTCTGAAGAAATTAGAGTATTTTGATGAAATTATATATTCTTTTTCGATAGAGAACCCAAACGATATTGTTTACGAGTCGATTTGTGATTGCGTAATTGAATGAAAACTTTATTTTATCCACGTGGAAAAATGTCCAGAACGTATACATCTGGAATTTTGTCGGTGATGCTGGTGATGGCCATCACTAGTGTCTATATGACACGGCAACGTCGTGGGATAGAGGGTTTCGAGGAAATTTTCGACGACGACGACTTCCAAAACGAAACGACTGTCGACGAAAATGTCCTCCAACATTCGGCACAAGTGCAAGAAGTTCCTGTCGTTTGTCCCTATCAAGTTAACGACACCAATTCGAACGACAATAGCACGAATTATAATCGGCGCGAAAAAGTCAAAGAGGTAGAATGGGGTTGTTGTAAAGGGGTTGTTTTTTTTTTTTTTTTTTGGTTGAAATTTAATAACAAACGTTCTTCCCTATCTGTTAGATTTAAATAGTTAACTATATAAATGTTAATCAAATTTTTTCTTATACATTACAGATGATGAAACATGCGTGGGACAACTACGTGCGATACGCATGGGGTAAGAACGAGTTGCGGCCGGTGAGCAAACGAGGACATTCGGCCAGCATTTTTGGCAATCTTAACATGGGTGCGACAATTGTCGATGGTTTGGACACCCTGTACATAATGGGAATGCATGAGGAGTTCAAACAGGGTCGCGAATGGATCGCCGAGTTTTTGGACGTGGAAAATTTGGTTTGATATATACACAAAATAAGTGTTAATAGTTTGGAATAATTTTTGATGTTTATTTTAGTCGTCAGATATTTCGGTGTTCGAGACGAATATTCGGTTTGTCGGTGGTTTATTGTCCTGTTACGCGTTGACGGGCGATGTTATGTTCCGGGATAAAGCACAACAAATCGCCGATAAGCTTTTACCGGCATTCCAAACGCCAACAGGAATTCCGTATGCGTTGATCAATATGAAAACAGGGGTATGTAACGATGGAGATTGAAAAGAATTACGACAAATTGAAAACACCAATTTGCACTATTGTTTTGACTTTTAAACATTGGTTGGTAAACAATGAGGAAATGCTTTTGGTCTTTTAAAATTTGAAATAATCGATAATCTATTAATATCATGAAGTAAAGATACAAGGAATCCGAATGTAGGGAAGTTCAATACCGGAAAAGTTTATGCAGAAAGTATTGTAATTAGAAATTAGAAATTCCAATCTTTTACACGATGGTGGCTCCGCCACAAAAGTGTCTGAAGTACTAACTTATGTAACCTTAGGTACCTTACTTAAAGTACATATCAGAGAAAAGAGATTTATATTAAACTTCAATTAGCAAAAAAAATAATTAGAACTAGTGACTTTCCTTGATTACTGGCAAAATAATTTTTTCTAAGAAAATATATATAAAAATCAGCATTTATAACTTCGACTTTAATGTCTGAAAAATTATGGTTTTGGACCCAAATTGTTAGCTATACATGTTTACATTAGAGTATTTACATTAGATTTTTTTTTGACTTTTTTTGGTCCCATCGTGAAATTTTGTTGAAAAAAAAAAATCACTGAAAGTTTGAGCCCTTAATATTAATTTTAAGTCCTCGACCAAGACGTGTAAAGATTTCCCATTGAAAATACACGGAAAGTCTGATTTTTTATTTTTAAATTTCTATATCTCAGCGGCATTTCATGGGATCGCTTTTACCGAAGATGGTTTTTTCTCAGAATTAAACGCTCTACAAAAGTGCCCATTGCGACAAAGTCGTAACTCACACCGGTGAGGTAGTACGGGCCACTGAACCTGATTTTTCCATAAAATTCGCGTTTTTTTTTGCATTTATCTCGTAAATAACAAGAGCTACGGCAAAATTATAAATGAAAAACTTGTAGAGAATTTGATTTCCTACAAAAAAGTTCCTGTAGACCAAATCGCGAAGATCAATATTAAACGAGATATTAAGCCTTGAATTTTATGGAAAAATGAGGTTCAGTGGCTCGTACTACCTCACCGGTGTGAGTTACGACTTTGTCGCAATGGGCACTTTTGTAGAGCGTTTAATTTTGAGAAAAAAACCATCTTCGGTAAAAGCGATCCCATGAAATGTCGCCGAGATATAGAAATTTAAAAATAAAAAATCAGAGTTTCCGTGTATTTTCAATGGGAAATCTTTACACGTCTTGGTCGAGGACTTAAAATTAATATTAAGGGCTCAAAGTTTCAGAGATTTTTTTTTGGTATTTCCAACAAAATTTCACGATGGGACCAAAAAAAAAAATGCTTTTCTAGTCGGTTTTTAGGCTTCCTAGAGTTTCTAGTCTTAATTAATGATGGCTGGAATTAATTCTATTAATTCCAGGATCACTTTTTTTCTCCAAAACAAAGTAATTATTTGGTTTGCCTTTTTTTAAGTTGATGCATTACCTACAAAGGCGACAACTTTATATAGAATCCTTCTGAGTAAAAGAGGGTGCAATTTTTGTGGTATCAACAACTTTTTTTCCCTAAATAAAATTATGAATTTAGACTAAAAATTATGATAATTATGATTGTAGAAAATATCATTTAAATCACATTAAATGCCTTATTACTTGATCCGTGTATTATGATAGAGGTAGGCAACCCGCAATGTATTAATGTTGAATGGGTTGCATACTCATTAAGTAGCTTAGAACTATATGAACTATATGTGGTTGTTCTTTTTGATTTTGATAATATTAATTTTTTTTTCTTCTTTTTTCATATATAGTTGAGCAAAAATTACGCGTGGGCCAGTGCCGGGTCGAGTATTCTGTCCGAATTCGGAACGCTCCACTTGGAATTTGCATATCTGAGTGACGTCACTGGGAATTCGATATATCGCAATAAAGTGGACAATATTCGACAGATAATCCACACAATGGAGAAACCGAAAGGCTTGTATCCGAATTATTTGAATCCGAAAACCGGAAAGTGGGGGCAACGTAAGTTGTTGATTTGCTGGCAAAACTTGTCAAACATTTCCACTAATTTCTAATCAAATTTAGAACACATTTCAATCGGCGCGTTGGGTGATAGTTTTTACGAATATCTTCTGAAAGCTTGGCTCCAATCGGGACGTACTGATTCCCAAGCGCGCGTCATGTACGACGAGGCCATGGAGAAAATTTTGGAACACATGCTGAAAAAGTCGACCAGCGGCTTGATGTATTTCGCCGAATTGAAATACGATCGGCTCGAACACAAAATGGACCATCTCGGCTGCTTTATGGGTATAGTGCTAATGGAATTATTTAGTAGGAAAATTTTTTGTAAACGCTAATGATTTAACAGGTGGTTTATTGGCACTGGGCGCTCATACGTATCAAAGCTCAATGACTGATCGTTATTATGAGGTGGCCGGGGGCATTACGCACACGTGTCACGAGTCGTACGATCGGACCGAATTGAAATTGGGACCGGAATCATTCCGTTTCACCGACACGATTGAGGCCCGCGCCGTGAAAAACACGGAAAAGTATTATATTTTACGGCCGGAGGTGATCGAGTCGTACTTTATCATGTGGAGACTTACCAAAGAGCAGAAATACCGCGATTGGGGATGGGAGGCTGTTATGGTATGTTTGTGGGTGGTGAATTTGGTTTGGCGAAAATATTGTATGAGGGAAATAATTTTTTAAATTCGGTTTATTGGGGGAGTTTTAGTTTAAGTTTTCGTAGCTATCTAGAGGCTAGGTGGGGCAGTGCCCCGGGGCTCTCAAGCTCAGAGGGCCCTCGAATTCTTACCAGAAATCTCGATCGAACTGAACTTTTGGAAATTCAGTTGGAAGTTCACCAATTATTTAAGGAAATAATGAGGAAATATGGAGTGCTAGAATGTGACCTAACCGAAGTATTTACAGCAATGTCATTATTCTTTACAATTTCTGTCACTTCTGCAGCTGCTGAAAGGTCATTTAGCAAATTAAAAATAATTATTTAAGAAATAATATGGGCCAAACTTGACTCCGATATTTATCGCTAATAGCAATTGAAAACAAAACCGCATTAAGCCTGAATTTAAACGAAGTCATTGAGACTTTTTCGAAAACTAAAGCTAGGAAAAAAATGTAAATATAATTGTTATTTAGTCAGTTGGTAGGCCAGACCTTTGTATAATAAACCCTTGAATTTTCTCCTATTTCGTTTCATTAGCCAAACCTACACCAAGTATTAATTGTAATTTATGTTGGGTACTGTTTAATATTTTTATTATCTGCCCTGAAGTGCACAAAAAAAAGTTTAACTAGCTTAGCATTTTTAAAGTATTTGTATATTTCATAATTTTATTTGATAAAACCAAATCAGTTTACATAGCAATGGGACTCCAGTTTTTAATTTGGCCCAAAGCCCTTGGTTACCTAGCTACGCCATTTACTTTATGTAGATGTTATCCTTTAAGTATTTGTTTCTTTTTTCGTCCAACGTGGCGCTGATTTCGCGCTTACTTATTTGATGTAAAAGAAAAGCTGTAGATGGCACCACTAAAATATTGTGTTTCGCTGAGGATTACAGCCTCATTTATTTATCAATTATGATGCAAATTGCTCTAAAATGTTCTTCTGGCATTAAACTTTGTGCTATACAACGATTTTTTTTTAAATTTTGCTGAGTTTGTTGCAATTTTACGAAGAGTTGAACTCTTCTTTGGCCTCATATATTAACTTAGAAAAAACAATTAAGAATGCATTGTTTAAAAATAAATGTTCCACAGTGCTGCGGATTAAGTCCTTAGAATCATTCTGAACTAAATTTACGTAAAAATGAATCTGTAATCTTGCAGTTTTCTTCTAAATTCTCTTGAGATTAAAAATTAGTAAATCTTAGTAATCCAAGTATTCTTAAAATTAAAGTGATACGCAGAATTTTAGTGATTAGTTAAGGGCAATAAACTAGTGAAATTCCTTCTCCTTCTTAAATGTTTTTTTTAAAATAAGAACTTGGAAACATATTCACTGGTGGTATGTAAAGCCGTAACGTGGATTTTGTGGACCCTGGGCAAGACCTTCAAATTGGGCCCCCCTCAATAAAAAAAATTGAGAAAAAACTTACCATGGTTATAGTTCCTGTTCTTTCACATTCTCCAACTAAATTTATTAATTCATTTTGAATTTTTGGGGAAAAATAGGAAACTGTACCCTTTTTATGAGTCTCAATGTGATTTTTTAGCGGGTCATTGTATCGATTCACAAAATCTATCAAATTCAAAAATATTACACTATTTGGATTTCCAATTGCGTCTTTCGTACCACGGAAGGCCAGATTATTTTTCGCACAGAATAAAATGGCAGCTTTTATTATTTTTAATACTTGACGCCAATTATTTGTTTCTTGCTTTATTGCAGTCAACATATAATCGTTTAACATATTTCCAGATACAATATTTTTTTCCATCATTTTCCAATTAACATAATTACTTTTGTGGCCATACGAATTTTCGTGTTGTGGTACTACGGGATTAAGATGTTTCCAATCCTGAAAACTTTTTTTTGAATTTGAAAGCGTAGTAGTTTTGCTTCCAAACAGCATACAGGTGAAGCAAAATATGGAATTTACTTTTACAGAATATATCATCCATTTTCTTTTTATACATTCTTTATTGAGCTTGTTCGCATAAAACCAATCCCTTGTAAATTTCCGTCCTGAATCAATGGGCACAAAATTAAAGTCAGTATCATCGCCCTGATTTGGTCCATGTCTTACCAGAAGGTAAATGATATCTTTCTAATATTTTTTTTCAATATTTCAGGAGACAAAACATGAGCCCTGTTAGCTTTTTATTTATTGGGTGCTAATCAAAACTGCACACACTTTTTTTAAAGATAAGGTCTGTAAGGAATAAAACGAATAGTGTGTCAAGTGCGTGCAATAGAATATTAAGTATTAAGAATTAAATAAATATGTTTTTTTAAATAAAAATTCTAATAGCATATTCTGGCCTTTTTGGGCTCCGTCTATCTGTGCCACCAGTGGTGATTTGGAATATTCATTAAAATACGAATGAAAATAAATGAGATAATTTTTTATCGGGGTCTTCTTGGGCCCATCCGGGGCCCCCCTGGGCAAGTGCCCCTATTGCCCCTGCCTAGTTACGGCCCTGGTGGTATGCAAAGGTTTCAAGATACGTCATCCAAAAAAATTTGAGAACCGCTAGCTTAGATGATTGTAATGGTCATATTAATGAGTTATTAAAAAATTTAAATTTTTCAGGCTTTAGAAAAGCATTGTCGCGTGGCCGGAGGATTTACGGGAGTGAAAAACGTATATAAAACCGATACACAACAAGACGATGTTCAACAAAGCTTTTTCTTAGCAGAAACTTTAAAAGTGAGTATACAATAAATAATCAATTTTTCCCACATATTAATGATTTTTTCCCCTCTCTCTTCTTTCAGTATTTGTACCTGTTATATTCGGACGATAGTTTAATTTCACTTGAGGAATGGGTTTTCAACACCGAAGCTCATCCATTACCTATTAAGGGCGTCAATGCATTATATAGAGAAAAACAAGACTACTCAACACAATGAAGTGGAAATTAAAGTGTTTGTTTTTTATATATAGAAAAATAAGACTAAAGCAGTGCTAAATCTAGAGTGATTTTTGCGTGAAAAAAAAAAATGAGAAGATGAACGATTTGAAAGAAATAATGGAAGATTTTGTGATGCTGTATTTATTAAAGTGATGTTAATATTTGTTTATATTAATTTAAAACGAACCCTTATGTTTGTTATGTAACTTATTTATATTATTTATGACTAGCCAGCTCCGGAAGCCCGTTCCTAATGTTAATTTTTCAAAGGGTTGATAATGGAAAAAGCTTTGGAAAAAAAGCTCGTGGAATATCAACCGTTTTAATTACCATAAACTGATAATTTATATTTGAAATTTTGCCTTTTTTTTTCTCCCTCGTAAACTCTTTGTATATTTTAACTATTTATTGTATATAGATTATGTAAATTAGCTAAATTTTCATCCCTCTTTAATTGTTGAAACGCTCAAATGTATTTTTTTTTCTTTGTTGTGGAAATTATTTTAAGTTATTTTTTAAGGGAAGATACTTTTAATATATACATAAAGATAAATATTTAAATGCTATTTGAGAGGAATCTAATTATTTATAATATGGAAACAAAATACAGCTATTATATTATTCTTACCATAACTTTAACTAAAAAAAAATGAAATAATAATTTAATTGTATAAAGTAATCAGTAACTTTTAGGAAAATTTTAACAAATTTCTTCCGTCTAAAAATATACTTATATATTTGTATAAAGTATATGTATAAGAAAAAATTAGCAAATTTAATTGGGAAAGCGTTGGTTTTTTGGGGTTTGGAAAAGAGGATTTTTTTCTTTCGGTGGCCTTTATGAAAGAGAAAATCTTTGTCGCTCTAAAGTCAACGCTTTTTTTTTTATTGTTTAGTTATAATAAATGTTATTATGAAATTTTTTGGGGGAATTGTCCAAGAACCAGTGACCGGTGAAAAAAATTTCCAACAAAGGTATGACTGATGTATTGCTCAGATACGTATTTTGATTGCCAAGCAATCTTCCTCAGGCTTAATGACCGCTGAGGAAAATTGCTTGGCAATCGAAATACGCATCGAAGCAATGTGCCAGTAACACATTTGTTGTATAAATCAATCTACCAATCATTGATTCTTAATTGGTTTCTATATTTGACGATTTTTTTCACTGCTTGCAGTAATCAAAATAAGATTTTTTCGCGGACTTTGAACAGTTATACTGTGTATTAGGGTGATTTTTTTTTTACTTTTTTTGACTTTTTTTGGTCCCATTGTGAAATTTTGTTGGAAATACCAAAAAAAAAATCCCTGAAAGTTTGAGCCCTTAATATTAATTTTAAGTCCTCGACCAAGATGTGTAAAGATTTTCCTTTGAAAATACACAGAAACTCTGATTTTTTATTTTTAAATTTCTATATCTCAGCGGCATTTCATATGGGATCGCTTTTACCGAAGATGGTTTTTTCTCAGAATTAAACGCTCTACAAAAGTGCCCATTGCGACAAAGTCGTAACTCACACCGGTGAGGTAGTACGGGCCACTGAACCTGATTTTTCCATAAAATTCGCGTTTTTTTTTGCATTTATCTCGTAAATAACAAGAGCTACGGAAAAATTATAAATGAAAAACTTGTAGAGCATTTGATTTCCTACAAAAATGGTCCTGTAGACCAAATCGCGAAAAGCAATATTAAACGAGATATTAAGCCTTGAATTTTATGGAAAAATCAGGTTCAGTGGCTCGTACTACCTCACCGGTGTGAGTTACGACTTTGTCGCAATGGGCACTTTTGTAGAGCGTTTAATTCTGAGAAAAAACCATCGTCGGTAAAAGCGATCCCATGAAATGCCGCTGAGATATAGAAATTTAAAAATAAAAAATCAGAGTTTCCGTGTATTTTCAATGGGAAATTTTTACACGTCTTGGTCGAGGACTTAAAATTAATATTAAGGGCTCAAACTTTCAGGGATTTTTTTTTTCGGCATTTCCAACAAAATTTCACGATGGGACCAAAAAAAAATCACCCTACTGTGTATACAATATATAAGGTATATTGCAGTTCAATGTATGTAGTATAATCTGATATAATAATATATAAAAAATCGTACCACAAACATAAATTTGAACAGAAGTTTAAACAAAAATATTCGTGACGTATGCCCAGATACGTATCTCGATTGCCAAGCAATCTTCCTCAGTGGTCATCAAGTAGTTTGGATCACTGCGTAACTGCTTTGTGATGATTCACAATTACTTGATGACCACTGATGAAGATTGCTTGGCAATCGAAATACGTATCTGGGCAATACGTCACGAATATTTTTGTTTGAACTTCTATTCAAATTTATATCGTTTATGGTATGATTTTTATATATTTTTATATTAAATTATACTACATAAATTGGACTGCAATATATCTTATATATTGTATATACTGCTTGCAGTATAATATCAATTTATACTGCCGCAGTATCAATAAATTGTGCATTGGTTTTGGGTAAACATAAATCGAAAGTTTTGGATTGCTACTGCAAAATTTTTGATTTTTTATCTTATTATATCAATCGAAACTGCTACAGTAGATATCATATACAGTGAATATAGAAATCATATTGGACTGCAATCCCGTAACATTCCAGTACTATTTTCGTGCACCAGTATTATTGTTCGGAACATTTAAATGTATTTTTTTTTAATTTCAATCATTCCATATTTTGTGCTTTTCATTTACCAATCGATTATTATAACTAAACTATTTTCGTTTTGCACAATTCGGTCTTATGAACGTTCAATCAATTGACATTGTTAGATTAAGAAGAAACACTAATAACAATTAGCTTTTTTAAAATTAATATGGGAGATACAATGAATTTTTCGTGTAAATGATTTTCATGTGCCGCAAATGGAAAATATCTTCTATTTTTATATACGTAAATAGATTTTCAAAAAGAAAATATTGGAGAATGGAAATATATATATATGTAATCTTTCTTTGTTTCGGTTTTATGATTTTATTTGTAGTCATATTTTATTGTTGAATTAATGGAAGATTTTAATGATTCAATAGACTGAATATCATTCATTCTGTATTAAGATTTATATGTTTATAATCAAATTATATTAGTGAAAATGTTATTAAAAACGACGAAAAAGAATAATACGGTGGTGTGTTCAGAATAGCCGAAGAAGAAAAATGCATAATATATAAATTCTTTTTAATGCACCAAAATCTAAAATCCTACACACACGCCTTGAATGACTGAGAATTAAAAAAACGAATTCTTTTTTTGCGTAAAATAATAACTAAAAGTTTTCAATTGAACATGAAATGTTAATCCTTCCATTATATTCTCGGTGAAAAAAAAATCATGAATCCTAGAAGAATTAGAATGGTTGGCTCATATTTGGGGGATCTATTACACATTAATAAGATTAGGGGGAAACATTTTGAAATATTGAAATTTTTAAGCAAAATTGTTCTTGTACGTAGATGATTGTATATATTGAGATAGATCAATTGTAGATCAATTATTAATTTAAGACAATTACAACTTGTATGATTATCGAACGTGACGAAGAAAAAAAAAATGTCTGACATTCAGACTAGGTTTTTAATTGAAAAAAAAGAGATTTATTTGTAAAGAAATTATGTATCATATAATTAAAAAAAATTGGGAAATTTTGTTTTTTTTTTTCGATATAAAATAAAGATTTTCGTTTTACTTATTTTTGGTTGATTTGCCTTGTTGATCAAAAAAAATTTTTTTAGAGGTTTTCACTTTGACAAACTTATCGGAAAAATTTGCACAACATGTACGGGCGGACGTATATTATCGATTGGTATTGTAAAATAAGATCTTTGAAATTTGACGATTTTCGGGAAAAATCAACGATGGTTAATCCACGGTTTTTTCTTGACGAAGACAGATTTCTTCTGGCACTTTGATGGTCGATTTCATCCCTTGAACGTGTTTTTTTTTCGGAAAAATTTGCATAGCATGTACAGAAGGACGTATACTTTCGATGGAGATCTTTAAATTTTTTTTTTGAAATTTGACGATTTCGTGAAAATTTAACGATGGTTAACCCACGGTTTTTTTTTTGACGAAAAATGATTTCTTCTGGCACTTTGATGGTCGATTTCATCCCTTAAACGTGGTTTATTTTCGGAAAAATTTGCACGGCATGTACAGAAGGACAAATTCTTTCGATTGACAGCCTTAAAAAATTTATTTGGAATTTGACGATCGTGACAAATCAACGATGGTTAACCCACGGTTTTTTCTTGACGAAAAATGATTTCTTCTGGCACTTTGATGGTCCATTTCATACCTTAAAAGTAGTTTGTTTTCGAAAAAATTTGCATTACATGTACGGGGGGACGCATACTTTCGATTGGCATCCTTAGAATTTTTTTTTGGAATTCGACAATTTCGTGAAAAATCAACGATGGTTAACCCACGGTTTTTTTTGACGAAAATTGATTTCTTCTGGCATTTTGATGGTCGATTTCAACCCTTAAACGTGATTTGTTTTCAGAAAAATTTGCACAGCATATACAGAAGGACGTATACTTTCGATTGGGATCCTTAAATTTTTTTTTGCAATTTGACGATTTCGTGAAAAATCAACGATAGTTAACCCACGGTTTTTTTTGACGAAAATTAATTTCTTCTGGCCCTTTGTTGGTCGATTTCATCCCTTAAACGTGGCTTGTTTTCGGAAAAATTTGCACAGCATGTACAATTGGATTTATACTTTCGATAAGCATCCTTAAATTTTTTTTTTGAAATTTGACGATTTCGAGAAAAATCAACGATGGTTAATCCACGGTTTTTTTTTTGACGAAAAATGATTTCTTCTGGCATTTTGATGGTCCATTTCATCCCTTAAACGTGATTTGTTTTCAGAAAAATTTTCACAGCATGAACAGAAGGGCGTATACTTTCGATTGCTATCTCTGCATTTAAAGTTTGTTCAATTTTGTACTTGTTTCCATGTTTTCAATTTCATCTCATTAGTGTGAAAAATCAACAATAGTAAGTTCATAATTCTAATTTTTAATAATTGCTTTTTTCTAACAATTCTTATTTGTTGACAAATTAGATTGTTTAGAATTTTGAATTAAAACAACGCTAAAATGCGTTTCGAATTTTAGTGTAAGCTACGAGTACATCCTCCTGACTCACAGGTGGCACTAAAAACTTAAGGTGGTAAATTGACATTACATGTCTTGAGTTCACACGTTCTAGCATAGATAGAGAGACGATTCATGTCAATTTGACAGCTTAGTTTTTAAAAATATTAGTTAATACTTAACTTTACTATATCCAAATAACTTTAATTTTTAACATTATGGTTGTTTGAATTGATGATCATTGTTGCATTTTAACTTCATAAAATGGGAATCGGACAAAATAAATGTGAAACTGCTAATATTTATTGTCAGATTGTAGGTATGGGCGCAATTGGCTTATTGATTTTTCGGTCCAGCAGAAGCTGACCGATGACAACAGAGAATTATTCAATCGATTTGAATTGTTTATCATTTCCAATTGGAAGTTTCAAGAATCAATGCGAATCGTTCGAGAATCATCAATGGAAATTCATCATGGATATCATTTTGACAATTGATATCTACCAAGAAGATCACTGATGGATTTACTACAACAATCTGTGCTGTAAATTGTGTTTTAATAATTCAGTGAATGTATAAAGTGTTTATTTTAATACAAAGTGGTTTTAGTGATAAATAGTGTTAATATCTGAAAAATCCATTAAGTTTTATTAACTCAATATTTTTACATGTATGATTGTAACAATTGATACTATTACTTACATAAGTTATATAAACTATTGTAAATATGCAAAAAACTTATATTGTATTATTGTTTATGTTTAATTGATATTTAACATTAATAAATTAATTTTAATAGAATTCATTGTTTCAATTCGATTTACCCTACTTATCCTCTTGAACTTTATATTTCAGAGTTAGAGAATACATAAAAGAGTTAAGTTAATGCAACGATAAGGTAAGTAAGGTAAGTTCAATGTTTTTCGATAGATTATCGAAAAAAAGGATCAAGGAATTAAAAATTTTCTAATGTGGTTTCACAACTTTTCCGAACGTAACATGGAGCAGCTATGGTTAAAATATTTTTGGAAAATTCCAATTCCTTCGATCGAAAAATATTTTTAAGTTTCCATTTATATAGAAATGTTTATATATGAGTTTTAACGTCATTTACATATATCATCTGATAGCCGAGTCGTCATGGTCGCCGTTGCTGTTGTCGGAGTCGAGGTCCCCTGGTTCGCATCCCGATTGGTCCCGGATTTTTATAATTTCTAATAATTGATTTCTATTCCTTACAGCTTATAATATCACTAATTAACATAAATAATTAATTCCAGACATTGTTTCATCGAAATATTCGATCGAACAGTTCCAACCTTTCGGGGTTGAAATTGATTGATCGATCGATGATGCAATATATTTTTCATTTTATTTTTGCTCATTGGTTTTGTGACGTCACTCAATTTCATATATATGACGTCACACATACGTCGCCATCCAATGACGTCATTCCCGAAAAAAATTGAAAAATGAGCATATTTTCGAGTTTTGGGAAATAGGATTCTTGGATTGGCTTGGTTACGTCACGGGAGGCCTAAAAAACATATCCTAAAGTCAATTTTTTTCGAAAATTTTTCGGCCGAATTTCCGAAGAATCCCAAAAATAAGCGAAATATAGCGATTTTTTTCACTTTTTCCAACTTTAACGCCGTTTTTAGCGAAAACTATCGATCGTAGGTTAACGACAGTAGGCTCATTCGATAGCGCTTGAATTACTCTATCGATGGTGTAAATTTGGTCCCGGAAAACCTTAAGGGGAAAAACTTTTTTTTTCATGTTCTCAGAAATTTCATTTCGTCGACCAAATGTATGTCGATTTTTTCCGCAAAATTATTTGTCGAATTTTTCGATGAAATTCGCACTATAGCTGCATTACGTTACCATCGATACATAAATGTAATAAAATTTAAACTTTTCGATGTCGTTAATGGATTTTTCGATTTTACAAATTTACATATTATGCATCATAATGAAATGCAAATGTAAATTGTTTTCATGAAAAAAAGGACAAAGGACCTAAAATTTTTCCAATGTGGTTTTACATCTTTTCCGATCGTAACATGGAGCACCTTTGGTTAAAATTTTTTTGGAAAACTCCGTGAAAATCGTTCTGGTGACAACTTTGATCAAGATATTTTATTTGAATTTTCCGGAAATATTTTCACCAAAGCAATTCTATGTGATGTTTGGAATATTCGTCCAATAAAATATTGATACTTTAAGGTCCATTATCCTTTTTTTAAACAAAACAAATTTGTATTTAAATAGCATTAGCTATTTATAATGGGTGAATTTTAAACATCGAAAAAACCATTAACGACAACGAAAAGTAGATTTCTTTTTATATTTATGTTTCGATCGTAACGTAATTCAGCTACAGTGCGAATTTCGTCGAAAAATTCGCCAAATATTTTTTTGGAAAAAATCGACGTACATTTGGTCGACGAAATGAAATTTCTGAGAACTTGAAAAAAAAAGTTTTTCCCTTTAAGGTTTTCCGGGACCAAATTTACACCATCGATAGAGTAATTCAAGCGCTATCGAATGAGCCTAATATCGTTAACCTACGATCGATAGTTTTCGCTACAAATGGCTTTAAAGTTGGAAAAAGTGTAAAAATGTGTCAAATTAGGCCAATTTTTCAGATTTTTTTGGATTTTGCCCAAAAAATTTCCGTCAAAAAATGGAAAATTATATAATTAAAATTGATTTTTAAGCTTCCCGCAGCATAACTAAGCCATTCCCGAAATCCCATTTCGCTAAATTCGAAAATTCGAGGTCCTCCCCCCATTTTTCAAAAAAATGACGTCACAAAATTAATGAGGCAAAATAAAAAGAAAAATATATTGCGTCATCGATTGACCGATCGATCATTTCCAACCCCGAAAGGTTGGAAATGTTCGATCGAATATTTCGATGAAACAATGTCTGGAATTAATTATTAATGTTAATTAGTGATATTATATGCTGTAAGGAATAGAAATCAATTATTAGAAATTATAAAAATCCGGGACCAATCGGGATGCGAACCAGGGACCTCGACTCCGAACAACAGCAACGGTGACCAAGACGACTGAGCTATCAGAAGTTATATGTAAATGACGTTAAAACTCAAATATAAACAATTCTTATGAGATTTGTGGAAAATTGAAAAATTTTTTCGATCGATGGAATTAGAATTTCCCGACCATATTCGACCCATAGCTGCTCCATGTTAAAGTTGGAAAATTTGAATAAAAACATTGCAACATTTAAAGGTCTTGGATCCTTTTTTTCGAAAAAAACAAATTTGTGTTGGACTAGCATTATCTTGCATAATGTATAATACTTTAATATCGAATTAATTAAGTTTAAAATTTTTTACTATGGAACGATATCCTTGAAATTTTCCGGAAAAATTTTAACCAAAGGTGCTCCATGTTACGATCGGAAAAGATGTCAAACCACATTGGAAAATATTTTGGTCCTTGATCCTTTTTTTCAAGAAAACATTTTACATTTGCATTGCATTATGATGCATAAAATGTAAATTTGTAAAATCGAAAAATCCATTAACGACATCGGAAAGTTTAAATTTTATTACATTTATGTATCGATGGTAACGTAATGCAGCTATAGTGCGAATTTCATCGATAAATTCGACAAATAATTTTGCGGAAAAAATCGACGTACATTTGGTCGACGAAATGAAATTTCTGAGAACATGAAAAAAAAAGTTTTTCCCCTTAAGGTTTTCCGAGACCAAATTTACACCATCGATAGAGTAATTCTAGGGCTATCGAATGAGCCTACTATTGTTAACCTACGATCGATAGTTTTCGCTAAAAACGGCGTTAAAGTTGGAAAAAGTGAAAAAAATCGCGATATTTTTGGGATTCTTCGGAAATTCGGCCGAAAAATTTTAGAAAAAAAACGAAAAAATTGACTTTAGAAAATGTTTTTTAGGCTTCCCATGACGTAACTAAGCCATTCCCAGAATCCTATTTACCGAAAATCGAAAATTCGCTCATTTTTCGATTTTTTTCGGGAATGATGTCATTGGGTGATGTCATTGGATGGGGACGTATGTGTGACGTCATATATATGAAATTTAGTGACGTCACAAAACCAATGAGCAAAAATAAAATGAAAAATATATTGCATCATCGATCGATCGATCAATTTCAACCCCGATAGGTTGGAACTGTTCGATCGAATATTTCGATGATACAATGTCTGGAATTAATTATTAATGTTAATTAGTGATATTATATGCTGTAAGGAATAGAAATCAATTATTAGAAATTATAAAAATCCGGGACCAATCGGGATGCGAACCAGGGATCTCGACTCCGAACAACGGCAACGGCGACCATGACGACTCGGCTATCAGAAGATTTATGTAAATGACGTTGAAACTCATATATAAACAATTCTTATGAGATTTGTGGATTATTGAAAAATTTTTTCGATCGAAGGAATTGGAATTTTCCAAAAATATTTTAACCATAGCTGCTCCATGTTACGTTCGGAAAATTTGTCCAACCGCATTGGAAATTTTTTAATTCCTTGATTCTTTTTTTCGATAATCTATCGAAAAACATTGAACTTACCTTACTTACCTTATCGTTGCATTAACTTAACTCTTTTATGTAATCTCTAACTCTGAAATATGAAATTCAAGAGGATAAGTAGGGTAAATGGAATTGAAACAATGAATTCTATTAAAATTAATTTATTAATGTTAAATATCAAATAAATATAAACAATAATACAATATAAGTTTTTTGCATAATTACAATAGTTTATATAACATATGTAAGTAATAGTATCAATTGTTACAATCATATATGTAGAAATATTGAGTTAATAAAACTTAATTGATTTTTCAGATATTAACACAATTTATCACTTAAACCACTTTATATTATAATAAACACTTTACACAATCACTGAATTATTAAAACACAATTTACAGCACAGATTGTTGTAGTAAATCCATCAGTGATCTTCTTGGTAGATATCAATTGTCAAAATGATATCCATGATGAATTTCCATTGATGATTCTCGAACGATCCGCATTTATTCCTCAAACTTCCAATTGGAAATGATAAACATTTCAAATCGATTGAATAATTCTCCGTTGTCATCGGTCAGCTTCTTCTGGAACGAAAAAACCAATAAGACAATTGCGCCCATACCTACAATTTAACAATAAATATTACCAATTTCACATTTATTTTGATCGATTCTCATTTTATGAAATTAAAATGCAACAGTGACCATCAATTCAAACAACAATAACGATAAAATTAAATTTATTTCGATATAGTAGTCAATTATTAACTAATATTTTTGAAAACTTAGCTGTCAAATTGACATGAATCGTCTCTCCATCTATGCTAGAAAGTGTGAACTCAAGACATGTAATGTCAATTTACCACCTTAAGTTTCTAGTGCCCCCTGTGAGTCAGGAGGATGTACTCAGAGCTTCCACTAAAATTCGAAACGAATTTTAGCGTTGTCTTAATTCAAAATTCTAAACAATCTAATTTGTCATCAAATAGCAATTTATAGAAAAAAAGCAATTATTAAAAATTAGAATTATGAACTTTGTTGATTTTTCACTCTAAAGGATTGAAATTGGAAACATAGAAACAAGTACAAAATTGAACAAAATTCAGATGCGTTTTAGGGATGAAATTGACCAACAAAGTGGCAGAAGAAATCATTTTTCGCACAAGAAAAAACCGTGGGCTAACCATCGTTGATTTTTCACGAAAATGGTCAAAAAAAAAAATTTTTTTTTAGGATGCCAAACGAAAGTGTAAGTCCCTCTGTACATGCTGAGCAAATTTTTCCCTAAAAAAACCACGTTTAAGGGATGAACAGGCCGTTTAAGGGATGAACACTTCCCACTAAGAGGGAGAGACGAATGTGGCTTCTTCAACAATTGCATGTACCTTCGTTATATAAGGGATGATTTTCGAACCAAAGGCAATTTCGGGTTCGTAACAATGTCTAGAACGATGATATAACAATTTTTCTCAGTTTCGAGGCAAAAAGTTTTTTGGCCAAAAAAAACCGTGGGTTAACCATCGTTGATTTTTCACGAAAATGGTCAAATAAAAAAATTTTTTTTTTACGATGCCAAACGAAAGTGTAAGTCTCTTTGTACTTGCTGTGCAAATTTTTCCCAAACAAACCACGTTTAAGGGATGAACAGGCCGTTTAAGGGATGAACACTTCCCACTAAGAGGGAGAGACGAATGTGGCTTCTTCAACAATTGCATGTACCTTCGTTATATAAGGGATGATTTTCGAACCAAAGGCAGTTTCGGGTTCGTAACAATGTCTAGAACGATGATATAACAATTTTTCTCGGTTTCGAAGCAAAAAGTTTTTTGGCCAAAAAAAACCGTGGGTTAACCATCGTTGATTTTTCACGAAAATGGTCAAATAAAAAAATTTTTTTTTTACGATGCCAAACGAAAGTGTAAGTCTCTTTGTACTTGCTGTGCAAATTTTTCCCAAACAAACCACGTTTAAGGGATGAACAGGCCGTTTAAGGGATGAACACTTCCCACTAAGAGGGAGAGACGAATGTGGCTTCTTCAACAATTGCATGTACCTTCGTTATATAAGGGATGATTTTCGAACCAAAGGCAATTTCGGGTTCGTAACAATGTCTAGAACGATGATATAACAATTTTTCTCAGTTTCGAGGCAAAAAGTTTTTTGGCCAAAAAAAACCGTGGGTTAACCATCGTTGATTTTTCACGAAAATGGTCAAATAAAAAAATTTTTTTTTTACGATGCCAAACGAAAGTGTAAGTCTCTTTGTACTTGCTGTGCAAATTTTTCCCCAAACAAACCACGTTTAAGGGATGAACAGGCCGTTTAAGGGATGAACACTTCCCACTAAGAGGGAGAGACGAATGTGGCTTCTTCAACAATTGCATGTACCTTCGTTATATAAGGGATGATTTTCGAACCAAAGGCAGTTTCGGGTTCGTAACAATGTCTAGAACGATGATATAACAATTTTTCTCGGTTTCGAGGCAAAAAGTTTTTTGGCCAAAAAAAACCGTGGGTTAACCATCGTTGATTTTTCACGAGAATGGTCAAATAAAAATTTTTTTTTTTTACGATCCAAACGAAAGTGTAGGTCCCTTTGTACATGCTGTGCAAATTTTTCCCCAAACAAACCACGTTTAAGGGATAAACAGGCCGTTTAAGGGATGAACACTTCCCACTAAGAGGGAGAGACGAATGTGGCTTCTTCAACAATTGCATGTACCTTCGTTATATAAGGGATGATTTTCGAACCAAAGGCAGTTTCGGGTTCGTAACAATGTCTAGAACGATGATATAACAATTTTTCTCGGTTTCGAGGCAAAAAGTTTTTTGGCCAAAAAAAACCGTGGGTTAACCATTGTTGATTTTTCACGAAAATGGTCAAATAAAAATTTTTTTTTTTTACGATGCCAAACGAAAGTGTAAGTCCCTTTGTACATGCTGTGCAAATTTTTCCCCAAACAAACCACGTTTAAGGGATAAACAGGCCGTTTAAGGGATGAACACTTCCCACTAAGAGGGAGAGACGAATGTGGCTTCTTCAACAATTGCATGTACCTTCGTTATATAAGGGATGATTTTCGAACCAAAGGCAGTTTCGGGTTCGTAACAATGTCTAGAACGATGATATAACAATTTTTCTCGGTTTCGAGGCAAAAAGTTTTTTGGCCAAAAAAAACCGTGGGTTAACCATCGTTGATTTTTCACGAGAATGGTCAAATAAAAATTTTTTTTTTTTACGATGCCAAACGAAAGTGTAAGTCCCTTTGTACATGCTGTGCAAATTTTTCCCCAAACAAACCACGTTTAAGGGATAAACAGGCCGTTTAAGGGATGAACACTTCCCACTAAGAGGGAGAGACGAATGTGGCTTCTTCAACAATTGCATGTACCTTCGTTATATAAGGGATGATTTTCGAACCAAAGGCAGTTTCGGGTTCGTAACAATGTCTAGAACGATGATATAACAATTTTTCTCGGTTTCGAGGCAAAAAGTTTTTTGGCCAAAAAAAACCGTGGGTTAACCATCGTTGATTTTTCACGAGAATGGTCAAATAAAATTTTTTTTTTTTTACGATGCCAAACGAAAGTGTAAGTCCCTTTGTACATGCTGTGCAAATTTTTCCCCAAACAAACCACGTTTAAGGGATAAACAGGCCGTTTAAGGGATGAACACTTCCCACTAAGAGGGAGAGACGAATGTGGCTTCTTCAACAATTGCATGTACCTTCGTTATATAAGGGATGATTTTCGAACCAAAGGCAGTTTCGGGTTCGTAACAATGTCTAGAACGATGATATAACAATTTTTCTCGGTTTCGAGGCAAAAAGTTTTTTGGCCAAAAAAAACCGTGGGTTAACCATCGTTGATTTTTCACGAAAATGGTCAAATAAAATTTTTTTTTTTTTACGATGCCAAACGAAAGTGTAAGTCCCTTTGTACATGCTGTGCAAATTTTTCCCCAAACAAACCACGTTTAAGGGATAAACAGGCCGTTTAAGGGATGAACACTTCCCACTTAGAGGGAGAGACGAATGTGGCTTCTTCAACAATTGCATGTACCTTCGTTATATAAGGGATGATTTTCGAACCAAAGGCAGTTTCGGGTTCGTAACAATGTCTAGAACGATGATATAACAATTTTTCTCGGTTTCGAGGCAAAAAGTTTTTTGGCCAAAAAAAACCGTGGGTTAACCATCGTTGATTTTTCACGAGAATGGTCAAATAAAAATTTTTTTTTTTTACGATGCCAAACGAAAGTGTAAGTCCCTTTGTACATGCTGTGCAAATTTTTCCCCAAACAAACCACGTTTAAGGGATAAACAGGCCGTTTAAGGGATGAACACTTCCCACTAAGAGGGAGAGACGAATGTGGCTTCTTCAACAATTGCATGTACCTTCGTTATATAAGGGATGATTTTCGAACCAAAGGCAGTTTCGGGTTCGTAACAATGTCTAGAACGATGATATAACAATTTTTCTCGGTTTCGAGGCAAAAAGTTTTTTGGCCAAAAAAAACCGTGGGTTAACCATCGTTGATTTTTCACGAAAATGGTCAAATAAATTTTTTTTTTTTTTACGATGCCAAACGAAAGTGTAAGTCCCTTTGTACATGCTGTGCAAATTTTTCCCCAAACAAACCACGTTTAAGGGATAAACAGGCCGTTTAAGGGATGAACACTTCCCACTAAGAGGGAGAGACGAATGTGGCTTCTTCAACAATTGCATGTACCTTCGTTATATAAGGGATGATTTTCGAACCAAAGGCAGTTTCGGGTTCGTAACAATGTCTAGAACGATGATATAACAATTTTTCTCGGTTTCGAGGCAAAAAGTTTTTTGGCCAAAAAAAACCGTGGGTTAACCATCGTTGATTTTTCACGAGAATGGTCAAATAAAATTTTTTTTTTTTTACGATGCCAAACGAAAGTGTAAGTCCCTTTGTACATGCTGTGCAAATTTTTCCCCAAACAAACCACGTTTAAGGGATAAACAGGCCGTTTAAGGGATGAACACTTCCCACTAAGAGGGAGAGACGAATGTGGCTTCTTCAACAATTGCATGTACCTTCGTTATATAAGGGATGATTTTCGAACCAAAGGCAGTTTCGGGTTCGTAACAATGTCTAGAACGATGATATAACAATTTTTCTCGGTTTCGAGGCAAAAAGTTTTTTGGCCAAAAAAAACCGTGGGTTAACCATCGTTGATTTTTCACGAGAATGGTCAAATAAAATTTTTTTTTTTTTACGATGCCAAACGAAAGTGTAAGTCCCTTTGTACATGCTGTGCAAATTTTTCCCCAAACAAACCACGTTTAAGGGATAAACAGGCCGTTTAAGGGATGAACACTTCCCACTAAGAGGGAGAGACGAATGTGGCTTCTTCAACAATTGCATGTACCTTCGTTATATAAGGGATGATTTTCGAACCAAAGGCAGTTTCGGGTTCGTAACAATGTCTAGAACGATGATATAACAATTTTTCTCGGTTTCGAGGCAAAAAGTTTTTTGGCCAAAAAAAACCGTGGGTTAACCATCGTTGATTTTTCACAAAAATGGTCAAATAAAAATTTTTTTTTTTTACGATGCCAAACGAAAGTGTAAGTCCCTTTGTACAAGCTGGGCAAATTTTTCCCCAAACAAACCACGTTTAAGGGATAAACAGGCCGTTTAAGGGATGAACACTTCCCACTAAGAGGGAGAGACGAATGTGGCTTCTTCAACAATTGCATGTACCTTCGTTATATAAGGGATGATTTTCGAACCAAAGGCAGTTTCGGGTTCGTAACAATGTCTAGAACGATGATATAACAATTTTTCTCGGTTTCGAGGCAAAAAGTTTTTTGGCCAAAAAAAACCGTGGGTTAACCATCGTTGATTTTTCACAAAAATGGTCAAATAAAAATTTTTTTTTTTTACGATGCCAAACGAAAGTGTAAGTCCCTTTGAACAAGCTGGGCAAATTTTTCCCCAAACAAACCACGTTTAAGGGATAAACAGGCCGTTTAAGGGATGAACACTTCCCACTAAGAGGGAGAGACGAATGTGGCTTCTTCAACAATTGCATGTACCTTCGTTATATAAGGGATGATTTTCGAACCAAAGGCAGTTTCGGGTTCGTAACAATGTCTAGAACGATGATATAACAATTTTTCTCGGTTTCGAGGCAAAAAGTTTTTTGGCCAAAAAAAACCGTGGGTTAACCATCGTTGATTTTTCACGAGAATGGTCAAATAAAATTTTTTTTTTTTTACGATGCCAAACGAAAGTGTAAGTCCCTTTGTACATGCTGTGCAAATTTTTCCCCAAACAAACCACGTTTAAGGGATAAACAGGCCGTTTAAGGGATGAACACTTCCCACTAAGAGGGAGAGACGAATGTGGCTTCTTCAACAATTGCATGTACCTTCGTTATATAAGGGATGATTTTCGAACCAAAGGCAGTTTCGGGTTCGTAACAATGTCTAGAACGATGATATAACAATTTTTCTCGGTTTCGAGGCAAAAAGTTTTTTGGCCAAAAAAAACCGTGGGTTAACCATCGTTGATTTTTCACGAAAATGGTCAAATAAAAATTTTTTTTTTTTACGATGCCAAACGAAAGTGTAAGTCCCTTTGTACATGCTGTGCAAATTTTTCCCCAAACAAACCACGTTTAAGGGATAAACAGGCCGTTTAAGGGATGAACACTTCCCACTAAGAGGGAGAGACGAATGTGGCTTCTTCAACAATTGCATGTACCTTCGTTATATAAGGGATGATTTTCGAACCAAAGGCAGTTTCGGGTTCGTAACAATGTCTAGAACGATGATATAACAATTTTTCTCGGTTTCGAGGCAAAAAGTTTTTGGGCCAAAAAAAACCGTGGGTTAACCATCGTTGATTTTTCACGAAAATGGTCAAATAAAAATTTTTTTTTTTTACGATGCCAAACGAAAGTGTAAGTCCCTTTGTACATGCTGTGCAAATTTTTCCCCAAACAAACCACGTTTAAGGGATAAACAGGCCGTTTAAGGGATGAACACTTCCCACTAAGAGGGAGAGACGAATGTGGCTTCTTCAACAATTGCATGTACCTTCGTTATATAAGGGATGATTTTCGAACCAAAGGCAGTTTCGGGTTCGTAACAATGTCTAGAACGATGATATAACAATTTTTCTCGGTTTCGAGACAAAAAGTTTTTTGGCCAAAAAAAACCGTGGGTTAACCATCGTTGATTTTTCACAAAAATGGTCAAATAAAAATTTTTTTTTTTTACGATGCCAAACGAAAGTGTAAGTCCCTTTGTACAAGCTGGGCAAATTTTTCCCCAAACAAACCACGTTTAAGGGATAAACAGGCCGTTTAAGGGATGAACACTTCCCACTAAGAGGGAGAGACGAATGTGGCTTCTTCAACAATTGCATGTACCTTCGTTATATAAGGGATGATTTTCGAACCAAAGGCAGTTTCGGGTTCGTAACAATGTCTAGAACGATGATATAACAATTTTTCTCGGTTTCGAGGCAAAAAGTTTTTTGGCCAAAAAAAACCGTGGGTTAACCATCGTTGATTTTTCACAAAAATGGTCAAATAAAAATTTTTTTTTTTTACGATGCCAAACGAAAGTGTAAGTCCCTTTGAACAAGCTGGGCAAATTTTTCCCCAAACAAACCACGTTTAAGGGATAAACAGGCCGTTTAAGGGATGAACACTTCCCACTAAGAGGGAGAGACGAATGTGGCTTCTTCAACAATTGCATGTACCTTCGTTATATAAGGGATGATTTTCGAACCAAAGGCAGTTTCGGGTTCGTAACAATGTCTAGAACGATGATATAACAATTTTTCTCGGTTTCGAGGCAAAAAGTTTTTTGGCCAAAAAAAACCGTGGGTTAACCATCGTTGATTTTTCACGAAAATGGTCAAATAAAAATTTTTTTTTTTTACGATGCCAAACGAAAGTGTAAGTCCCTTTGTACATGCTGTGCAAATTTTTCCCCAAACAAACCACGTTTAAGGGATAAACAGGCCGTTTAAGGGATGAACACTTCCCACTAAGAGGGAGAGACGAATGTGGCTTCTTCAACAATTGCATGTACCTTCGTTATATAAGGGATGATTTTCGAACCAAAGGCAGTTTCGGGTTCGTAACAATGTCTAGAACGATGATATAACAATTTTTCTCGGTTTCGAGGCAAAAAGTTTTTGGGCCAAAAAAAACCGTGGGTTAACCATCGTTGATTTTTCACGAAAATGGTCAAATAAAAATTTTTTTTTTTTACGATGCCAAACGAAAGTGTAAGTCCCTTTGTACATGCTGTGCAAATTTTTCCCCAAACAAACCACGTTTAAGGGATAAACAGGCCGTTTAAGGGATGAACACTTCCCACTAAGAGGGAGAGACGAATGTGGCTTCTTCAACAATTGCATGTACCTTCGTTATATAAGGGATGATTTTCGAACCAAAGGCAGTTTCGGGTTCGTAACAATGTCTAGAACGATGATATAACAATTTTTCTCGGTTTCGAGACAAAAAGTTTTTTGGCCAAAAAAAACCGTGGGTTAACCATCGTTGATTTTTCACAAAAATGGTCAAATAAAAATTTTTTTTTTTTACGATGCCAAACGAAAGTGTAAGTCCCTTTGTACAAGCTGGGCAAATTTTTCCCCAAACAAACCACGTTTAAGGGATAAACAGGCCGTTTAAGGGATGAACACTTCCCACTAAGAGGGAGAGACGAATGTGGCTTCTTCAACAATTGCATGTACCTTCGTTATATAAGGGATGATTTTCGAACCAAAGGCAGTTTCGGGTTCGTAACAATGTCTAGAACGATGATATAACAATTTTTCTCGGTTTCGAGGCAAAAAGTTTTTTGGCCAAAAAAAACCGTGGGTTAACCATCGTTGATTTTTCACAAAAATGGTCAAATAAAAATTTTTTTTTTTTACGATGCCAAACGAAAGTGTAAGTCCCTTTGAACAAGCTGGGCAAATTTTTCCCCAAACAAACCACGTTTAAGGGATAAACAGGCCGTTTAAGGGATGAACACTTCCCACTAAGAGGGAGAGACGAATGTGGCTTCTTCAACAATTGCATGTACCTTCGTTATATAAGGGATGATTTTCGAACCAAAGGCAGTTTCGGGTTCGTAACAATGTCTAGAACGATGATATAACAATTTTTCTCGGTTTCGAGGCAAAAAGTTTTTTGGCCAAAAAAAACCGTGGGTTAACCATCGTTGATTTTTCACGAGAATGGTCAAATAAAAATTTTTTTTTTTTACGATGCCAAACGAAAGTGTAAGTCCCTTTGTACATGCTGTGCAAATTTTTCCCCAAACAAACCACGTTTAAGGGATAAACAGGCCGTTTAAGGGATGAACACTTCCCACTAAGAGGGAGAGACGAATGTGGCTTCTTCAACAATTGCATGTACCTTCGTTATATAAGGGATGATTTTCGAACCAAAGGCAGTTTCGGGTTCGTAACAATGTCTAGAACGATGATATAACAATTTTTCTCGGTTTCGAGGCAAAAAGTTTTTTGGCCAAAAAAAACCGTGGGTTAACCATCGTTGATTTTTCACGAAAATGGTCAAATAAAAATTTTTTTTTTTTACGATGCCAAACGAAAGTGTAAGTCCCTTTGTACATGCTGTGCAAATTTTTCCCCAAACAAACCACGTTTAAGGGATAAACAGGCCGTTTAAGGGATGAACACTTCCCACTAAGAGGGAGAGACGAATGTGGCTTCTTCAACAATTGCATGTACCTTCGTTATATAAGGGATGATTTTCGAACCAAAGGCAGTTTCGGGTTCGTAACAATGTCTAGAACGATGATATAACAATTTTTTTCGGTTTCGAGCCAAAAAGTTTTTTGGCCAAAAAAAACCGTGGGTTAACCATCGTTGATTTTTCACGAAAATGGTCAAATAAAAAAAAATTTTTTTAGGATGCCAAACGAAAGTGTAAGTCCCTTTGTACATGCTGTGCAAATTTTTCCCCAAACAAACCACGTTTAAGGGAAGAACAGGCCGTTTAAGGGATGAACACTTCCCACTAAAAGGGAGAGACGAATGTGGCTTCTTCAACAATTGCATGTACCATCGTTATATAAGGGATGATTTTCGAACCAAAGGCAGTTTCGGGTTCGTAACATTGTCTAGAACGATGATATAACAATTTTTCTCGGTTTCGAGGCAAAAAGTTTTTTGGCCAAAAAAAACCGTGGGTTAACCATCGTTGATTTTTCACGAAAATGGTCAAATAAAAAAAATTTTTTTTAGGATGCCAAACGAAAGTGTAAGTCCCTTTGTACATGCTGTGCAAATTTTTCCCCAAACAAACCACGTTTAAGGGCTGAACAGGCCGTTTAAGGGATGAACACTTCCCACTAAGAGGGAGAGACGAATGTGGCTTCTTCAACAATTGCATGTACCTTCGTTATATAAGGGATGATTTTCGAACCAAAGGCAGTTTCGGGTTCGTAACATTGTCTAGAACGATGATATAACAATTTTTTTCGGTTTCGAGGCAAAAAGTTTTTTGGCCAAAAAAAACCGTGGGTTAACCATCGTTGATTTTTCACGAGAATGGTCAAATAAAATTTTTTTTTTTTTACGATGCCAAACGAAAGTGTAAGTCCCTTTGTACATGCTGTGCAAATTTTTCCCCAAACAAACCACGTTTAAGGGATAAACAGGCCGTTTAAGGGATGAACACTTCCCACTAAGAGGGAGAGACGAATGTGGCTTCTTCAACAATTGCATGTACCTTCGTTATATAAGGGATGATTTTCGAACCAAAGGCAGTTTCGGGTTCGTAACAATGTCTAGAACGATGATATAACAATTTTTCTCGGTTTCGAGGCAAAAAGTTTTTTGGCCAAAAAAAACCGTGGGTTAACCATCGTTGATTTTTCACGAAAATGGTCAAATAAAAAAAATTTTTTTTAGGATGCCAAACGAAAGTGTAAGTCCCTTTGTACATGCTGTGCAAATTTTTCCCCAAACAAACCACGTTTAAGGGATAAACAGGCCGTTTAAGGGATGAACACTTCCCACTAAGAGGGAGAGACGAATGTGGCTTCTTCAACAATTGCATGTACCTTCGTTATATAAGGGATGATTTTCGAACCAAAGGCAGTTTCGGGTTCGTAACAATGTCTAGAACGATGATATAACAATTTTTCTCGGTTTCGAGGCAAAAAGTTTTTTGGCCAAAAAAAACCGTGGGTTAACCATCGTTGATTTTTCACGAGAATGGTCAAATAAAAATTTTTTTTTTTTACGATGCCAAACGAAAGTGTAAGTCCCTTTGTACAAGCTGGGCAAATTTTTCCCCAAACAAACCACGTTTAAGGGATAAACAGGCCGTTTAAGGGATGAACACTTCCCACTAAGAGGGAGAGACGAATGTGGCTTCTTCAACAATTGCATGTACCTTCGTTATATAAGGGATGATTTTCGAACCAAAGGCAGTTTCGGGTTCGTAACAATGTCTAGAACGATGATATAACAATTTTTCTCGGTTTCGAGGCAAAAAGTTTTTTGGCCAAAAAAAACCGTGGGTTAACCATCGTTGATTTTTCACGAGAATGGTCAAATAAAAATTTTTTTTTTTTACGATGCCAAACGAAAGTGTAAGTCCCTTTGTACATGCTGTGCAAATTTTTCCCCAAACAAACCACGTTTAAGGGATAAACAGGCCGTTTAAGGGATGAACACTTCCCACTAAGAGGGAGAGACGAATGTGGCTTCTTCAACAATTGCATGTACCTTCGTTATATAAGGGATGATTTTCGAACCAAAGGCAGTTTCGGGTTCGTAACAATGTCTAGAACGATGATATAACAATTTTTCTCGGTTTCGAGGCAAAAAGTTTTTTGGCCAAAAAAAACCGTGGGTTAACCATCGTTGATTTTTCACGAAAATGGTCAAATAAAAATTTTTTTTTTTTACGATGCCAAACGATAGTGTAAGTCCCTTTGTACATGCTGTGCAAATTTTTCCCCAAACAAACCACGTTTAAGGGATAAACAGGCCGTTTAAGGGATGAACACTTCCCACTAAGAGGGAGAGACGAATGTGGCTTCTTCAACAATTGCATGTACCTTCGTTATATAAGGGATGATTTTCGAACCAAAGGCAGTTTCGGGTTCGTAACAATGTCTAGAACGATGATATAACAATTTTTCTCGGTTTCGAGGCAAAAAGTTTTTTGGCCAAAAAAAACCGTGCGTTAACCATCGTTGATTTTTCACGAAAATGGTCAAATAAAAATTTTTTTTTTTTACGATGCCAAACGAAAGTGTAAGTCCCTTTGTACATGCTGTTCAAATTTTTCCCCAAACAAACCACGTTTAAGGGATAAACAGGCCGTTTAAGGGATGAACACTTCCCACTAAGAGGGAGAGACGAATGTGGCTTCTTCAACAATTGCATGTACCTTCGTTATATAAGGGATGATTTTCGAACCAAAGGCAGTTTCGGGTTCGTAACAATGTCTAGAACGATGATATAACAATTTTTCTCGGTTTCGAGGCAAAAAGTTTTTTGGCCAAAAAAAACCGTGGGTTAACCATCGTTGATTTTTCACGAAAATGGTCAAATAAAAATTTTTTTTTTTACGATGCCAAACGAAAGTGTAAGTCCCTTTGTACAAGCTGGGCAAATTTTTCCCCAAACAAACCACGTTTAAGGGATAAACAGGCCGTTTAAGGGATGAACACTTCCCACTAAGAGGGAGAGACGAATGTGGCTTCTTCAACAATTGCATGTACCTTCGTTATATAAGGGATGATTTTCGAACCAAAGGCAGTTTCGGGTTCGTAACAATGTCTAGAACGATGATATAACAATTTTTCTCGGTTTCGAGGCAAAAAGTTTTTTGGCCAAAAAAAACCGTGGGTTAACCATCGTTGATTTTTCACGAAAATGGTCAAATAAAAATTTTTTTTTTTTACGATGCCAAACGAAAGTGTAAGTCCCTTTGTACATGCTGTGCAAATTTTTCCCCAAACAAACCACGTTTAAGGGATAAACAGGCCGTTTAAGGGATGAACACTTCCCACTAAGAGGGAGAGACGAATGTGGCTTCTTCAACAATTGCATGTACCTTCGTTATATAAGGGATGATTTTCGAACCAAAGGCAGTTTCGGGTTCGTAACAATGTCTAGAACGATGATATAACAATTTTTCTCGGTTTCGAGGCAAAAAGTTTTTTGGCCAAAAAAAACCGTGGGTTAACCATCGTTGATTTTTCACGAGAATGGTCAAATAAAATTTTTTTTTTTTTACGATGCCAAACGAAAGTGTAAGTCCCTTTGTACATGCTGTGCAAATTTTTCCCCAAACAAACCACGTTTAAGGGATAAACAGGCCGTTTAAGGGATGAACACTTCCCACTAAGAGGGAGAGACGAATGTGGCTTCTTCAACAATTGCATGTACCTTCGTTATATAAGGGATGATTTTCGAACCAAAGGCAGTTTCGGGTTCGTAACAATGTCTAGAACGATGATATAACAATTTTTCTCGGTTTCGAGGCAAAAAGTTTTTTGGCCAAAAAAAACCGTGGGTTAACCATCGTTGATTTTTCACGAAAATGGTCAAATAAAAATTTTTTTTTTTTACGATGCCAAACGAAAGTGTAAGTCCCTTTGTACATGCTGTGCAAATTTTTCCCCAAACAAACCACGTTTAAGGGATAAACAGGCCGTTTAAGGGATGAACACTTCCCACTAAGAGGGAGAGACGAATGTGGCTTCTTCAACAATTGCATGTACCTTCGTTATATAAGGGATGATTTTCGAACCAAAGGCAGTTTCGGGTTCGTAACAATGTCTAGAACGATGATATAACAATTTTTCTCGGTTTCGAGGCAAAAAGTTTTTTGGCCAAAAAAAACCGTGGGTTAACCATCGTTGATTTTTCACGAAAATGGTCAAATAAAAATTTTTTTTTTTACGATGCCAAACGAAAGTGTAAGTCCCTTTGTACAAGCTGGGCAAATTTTTCCCCAAACAAACCACGTTTAAGGGATAAACAGGCCGTTTAAGGGATGAACACTTCCCACTAAGAGGGAGAGACGAATGTGGCTTCTTCAACAATTGCATGTACCTTCGTTATATAAGGGATGATTTTCGAACCAAAGGCAGTTTCGGGTTCGTAACAATGTCTAGAACGATGATATAACAATTTTTCTCGGTTTCGAGGCAAAAAGTTTTTTGGCCAAAAAAAACCGTGGGTTAACCATCGTTGATTTTTCACGAAAATGGTCAAATAAAAATTTTTTTTTTTTACGATGCCAAACGAAAGTGTAAGTCCCTTTGTACATGCTGTGCAAATTTTTCCCCAAACAAACCACGTTTAAGGGATAAACAGGCCGTTTAAGGGATGAACACTTCCCACTAAGAGGGAGAGACGAATGTGGCTTCTTCAACAATTGCATGTACCTTCGTTATATAAGGGATGATTTTCGAACCAAAGGCAGTTTCGGGTTCGTAACAATGTCTAGAACGATGATATAACAATTTTTCTCGGTTTCGAGGCAAAAAGTTTTTTGGCCAAAAAAAACCGTGGGTTAACCATCGTTGATTTTTCACGAAAATGGTCAAATAAAAATTTTTTTTTTTACGATGCCAAACGAAAGTGTAAGTCCCTTTGTACAAGCTGGGCAAATTTTTCCCCAAACAAACCACGTTTAAGGGATAAACAGGCCGTTTAAGGGATGAACACTTCCCACTAAGAGGGAGAGACGAATGTGGCTTCTTCAACAATTGCATGTACCTTCGTTATATAAGGGATGATTTTCGAACCAAAGGCAGTTTCGGGTTCGTAACAATGTCTAGAACGATGATATAACAATTTTTCTCGGTTTCGAGGCAAAAAGTTTTTTGGCCAAAAAAAACCGTGGGTTAACCATCGTTGATTTTTCACGAAAATGGTCAAATAAAAATTTTTTTTTTTTACGATGCCAAACGAAAGTGTAAGTCCCTTTGTACATGCTGTGCAAATTTTTCCCCAAACAAACCACGTTTAAGGGATAAACAGGCCGTTTAAGGGATGAACACTTCCCACTAAGAGGGAGAGACGAATGTGGCTTCTTCAACAATTGCATGTACCTTCGTTATATAAGGGATGATTTTCGAACCAAAGGCAGTTTCGGGTTCGTAACAATGTCTAGAACGATGATATAACAATTTTTCTCGGTTTCGAGGCAAAAAGTTTTTTGGCCAAAAAAAACCGTGGGTTAACCATCGTTGATTTTTCACGAGAATGGTCAAATAAATTTTTTTTTTTTTTACGATGCCAAACGAAAGTGTAAGTCCCTTTGTACATGCTGTGCAAATTTTTCCCCAAACAAACCACGTTTAAGGGATAAACAGGCCGTTTAAGGGATGAACACTTCCCACTAAGAGGGAGAGACGAATGTGGCTTCTTCAACAATTGCATGTACCTTCGTTATATAAGGGATGATTTTCGAACCAAAGGCAGTTTCGGGTTCGTAACAATGTCTAGAACGATGATATAACAATTTTTCTCGGTTTCGAGGCAAAAAGTTTTTTGGCCAAAAAAAACCGTGGGTTAACCATCGTTGATTTTTCACGAAAATGGTCAAATAAAAATTTTTTTTTTTTACGATGCCAAACGAAAGTGTAAGTCCCTTTGTACATGCTGTGCAAATTTTTCCCCAAACAAACCACGTTTAAGGGATAAACAGGCCGTTTAAGGGATGAACACTTCCCACTAAGAGGGAGAGACGAATGTGGCTTCTTCAACAATTGCATGTACCTTCGTTATATAAGGGATGATTTTCGAACCAAAGGCAGTTTCGGGTTCGTAACAATGTCTAGAACGATGATATAACAATTTTTCTCGGTTTCGAGGCAAAAAGTTTTTTGGCCAAAAAAAACCGTGGGTTAACCATCGTTGATTTTTCACGAGAATGGTCAAATAAAATTTTTTTTTTTTTACGATGCCAAACGAAAGTGTAAGTCCCTTTGTACATGCTGTGCAAATTTTTCCCCAAACAAACCACGTTTAAGGGATAAACAGGCCGTTTAAGGGATGAACACTTCCCACTAAGAGGGAGAGACGAATGTGGCTTCTTCAACAATTGCATGTACCTTCGTTATATAAGGGATGATTTTCGAACCAAAGGCAGTTTCGGGTTCGTAACAATGTCTAGAACGATGATATAACAATTTTTCTCGGTTTCGAGGCAAAAAGTTTTTTGGCCAAAAAAAACCGTGGGTTAACCATCGTTGATTTTTCACGAAAATGGTCAAATAAAAATTTTTTTTTTTTACGATGCCAAACGAAAGTGTAAGTCCCTTTGTACATGCTGTGCAAATTTTTCCCCAAACAAACCACGTTTAAGGGATAAACAGGCCGTTTAAGGGATGAACACTTCCCACTAAGAGGGAGAGACGAATGTGGCTTCTTCAACAATTGCATGTACCTTCGTTATATAAGGGATGATTTTCGAACCAAAGGCAGTTTCGGGTTCGTAACAATGTCTAGAACGATGATATAACAATTTTTCTCGGTTTCGAGGCAAAAAGTTTTTTGGCCAAAAAAAACCGTGGGTTAACCATCGTTGATTTTTCACGAGAATGGTCAAATAAAATTTTTTTTTTTTTACGATGCCAAACGAAAGTGTAAGTCCCTTTGTACATGCTGTGCAAATTTTTCCCCAAACAAACCACGTTTAAGGGATAAACAGGCCGTTTAAGGGATGAACACTTCCCACTAAGAGGGAGAGACGAATGTGGCTTCTTCAACAATTGCATGTACCTTCGTTATATAAGGGATGATTTTCGAACCAAAGGCAGTTTCGGGTTCGTAACAATGTCTAGAACGATGATATAACAATTTTTCTCGGTTTCGAGGCAAAAAGTTTTTTGGCCAAAAAAAACCGTGGGTTAACCATCGTTGATTTTTCACGAGAATGGTCAAATAAAAATTTTTTTTTTTTACGATGCCAAACGAAAGTGTAAGTCCCTTTGTACATGCTGTGCAAATTTTTCCCCAAACAAACCACGTTTAAGGGATAAACAGGCCGTTTAAGGGATGAACACTTCCCACTAAGAGGGAGAGACGAATGTGGCTTCTTCAACAATTGCATGTACCTTCGTTATATAAGGGATGATTTTCGAACCAAAGGCAGTTTCGGGTTCGTAACAATGTCAAGAACGATGATATAACAATTTTTCTCGGTTTCGAGGCAAAAAGTTTTTTGGCCAAAAAAAACCGTGGGTTAACCATCGTTGATTTTTCACGAGAATGGTCAAATAAAATTTTTTTTTTTTTACGATGCCAAACGAAAGTGTAAGTCCCTTTGTACATGCTGTGCAAATTTTTCCCCAAACAAACCACGTTTAAGGGATAAACAGGCCGTTTAAGGGATGAACACTTCCCACTAAGAGGGAGAGACGAATGTGGCTTCTTCAACAATTGCATGTACCTTCGTTATATAAGGGATGATTTTCGAACCAAAGGCAGTTTCGGGTTCGTAACAATGTCTAGAACGATGATATAACAATTTTTCTCGGTTTCGAGGCAAAAAGTTTTTTGGCCAAAAAAAACCGTGGGTTAACCATCGTTGATTTTTCACGAGAATGGTCAAATAAAAATTTTTTTTTTTTACGATGCCAAACGAAAGTGTAAGTCCCTTTGTACATGCTGTGCAAATTTTTCCCCAAACAAACCACGTTTAAGGGATAAACAGGCCGTTTAAGGGATGAACACTTCCCACTAAGAGGGAGAGACGAATGTGGCTTCTTCAACAATTGCATGTACCTTCGTTATATAAGGGATGATTTTCGAACCAAAGGCAGTTTCGGGTTCGTAACAATGTCTAGAACGATGATATAACAATTTTTCTCGGTTTCGAGGCAAAAAGTTTTTTGGCCAAAAAAAACCGTGGGTTAACCATCGTTGATTTTTCACGAGAATGGTCAAATAAAAATTTTTTTTTTTTACGATGCCAAACGAAAGTGTAAGTCCCTTTGTACATGCTGTGCAAATTTTTCCCCAAACAAACCACGTTTAAGGGATAAACAGGCCGTTTAAGGGATGAACACTTCCCACTAAGAGGGAGAGACGAATGTGGCTTCTTCAACAATTGCATGTACCTTCGTTATATAAGGGATGATTTTCGAACCAAAGGCAGTTTCGGGTTCGTAACAATGTCTAGAACGATGATATAACAATTTTTCTCGGTTTCGAGGCAAAAAGTTTTTTGGCCAAAAAAAACCGTGGGTTAACCATCGTTGATTTTTCACGAGAATGGTCAAATAAAAATTTTTTTTTTTTACGATGCCAAACGAAAGTGTAAGTCCCTTTGTACATGCTGTGCAAATTTTTCCCCAAACAAACCACGTTTAAGGGATAAACAGGCCGTTTAAGGGATTATCACTTCCCACTAAGAGGGAGAGACGAATGTGGCTTCTTCAACAATTGCATGTACCTTTGTTATATAAGGGATGATTTTCGAACCAAAGGCAGTTTCGGGTTCGTAACAATGTCTAGAACGATGATATAACAATTTTTCTCGGTTTCGAGGCAAAAAGTTTTTTGACCAAAAAAAACCGTGGGTTAACCATCGTTGATTTTTCACGAGAATGGTCAAATAAAAATTTTTTTTTTTTACGATGCCAAACGAAAGTGTAAGTCCCTTTGTACATGCTGTGCAAATTTTTCCCCAAACAAACCACGTTTAAGGGATAAACAGGCCGTTTAAGGGATGAACACTTCCCACTAAGAGGGAGAGACGAATGTGGCTTCTTCAACAATTGCATGTACCTTCGTTATATAAGGGATGATTTTCGAACCAAAGGCAGTTTCGGGTTCGTAACAATGTCTAGAACGATGATATAACAATTTTTCTCGGTTTCGAGGCAAAAAGTTTTTTGGCCAAAAAAAACCGTGGGTTAACCATCGTTGATTTTTCACGAGAATGGTCAAATAAAAATTTTTTTTTTTTACGATGCCAAACGAAAGTGTAAGTCCCTTTGTACATGCTGTGCAAATTTTTCCCCAACAAACCACGTTTAAGGGATAAACAGGCGGTTTAAGGGATGAACACTTCCCACTAAGAGGGAGAGACGAATGTGGCTTCTTCAACAATTGCATGTACCTTCGTTATATAAGGGATGATTTTCGAACCAAAGGCAGTTTCGGGTTCGTAACAATGTCTAGAACGATGATATAACAATTTTTCTCGGTTTCGAGGCAAAAAGTTTTTTGGCCAAAAAAAACCGTGGGTTAACAATCGTTGATTTTTCACGAGAATGGTCAAATAAAAATTTTTTTTTTTTACGATGCCAAACGAAAGTGTAAGTCCCTTTGTACATGCTGTTCAAATTTTTCCCCAAACAAACCACGTTTAAGGGATAAACAGGCCGTTTAAGGGATGAACACTTCCCACTAAGAGGGAGAGACGAATGTGGCTTCTTCAACAATTGCATGTACCTTCGTTATATAAGGGATGATTTTCGAACCAAAGGCAGTTTCGGGTTCGTAACAATGTCTAGAACGATGATATAACAATTTTTCTCGGTTTCGAGGCAAAAAGTTTTTTGGCCAAAAAAAACCGTGGGTTAACCATCGTTGATTTTTCACGAAAATGGTCAAATAAAAATTTTTTTTTTTTACGATGCCAAACGAAAGTGTAAGTCCCTTTGTACATGCTGTGCAAATTTTTCCCCAAACAAACCACGTTTAAGGGATAAACAGGCCGTTTAAGGGATGAACACTTCCCACTAAGAGGGAGAGACGAATGTGGCTTCTTCCACAATTGCATGTACCTTCGTTATATAAGGGATGATTTTCGAACCAAAGGCAGTTTCGGGTTCGTAACAATGTCTAGAACGATGATATAACAATTTTTCTCGGTTTCGAGGCAAAAAGTTTTTTGGCCAAAAAAAACCGTGGGTTAACCATCGTTGATTTTTCACGAGAATGGTCAAATAAAATTTTTTTTTTTTTACGATGCCAAACGAAAGTGTAAGTCCCTTTGTACATGCTGTGCAAATTTTTCCCCAACAAACCACGTTTAAGGGATAAACAGGCCGTTTAATGGATGAACACTTCCCACTAAGAGGGAGAGACGAATGTGGCTTCTTCAACAATTGCATGTACCTTCGTTATATAAGGGATGATTTTCGAACCAAAGGCAGTTTCGGGTTCGTAACAATGTCTAGAACGATGATATAACAATTTTTCTCGGTTTCGAGGCAAAAAGTTTTTTGGCCAAAAAAAACCGTGGGTTAACCATCGTTGATTTTTCACGAGAATGGTCAAATAAAAATTTTTTTTTTTACGATGCCAAACGAAAGTGTAAGTCCCTTTGTACATGCTGTGCAAATTTTTCCCCAAACAAACCACGTTTAAGGGATAAACAGGCCGTTTAAGGGATGAACACTTCCCACTAAGAGGGAGAGACGAATGTGGCTTCTTCAACAATTGCATGTACCTTCGTTATATAAGGGATGATTTTCGAACCAAAGGCAGTTTCGGCTTCGTAACAATGTCTAGAACGATGATATAACAATTTTTCTCGGTTTCGAGGCAAAAAGTTTTTTGGCCAAAAAAAACCGTGGGTTAACCATCGTTGATTTTTCACGAGAATGGTCAAATAAAAATTTTTTTTTTTTACGATGCCAAACGAAAGTGTAAGTCCCTTTGTACATGCTGTGCAAATTTTTCCCCAAACAAACCACGTTTAAGGGATAAACAGGCCGTTTAAGGGATGAACACTTCCCACTAAGAGGGAGAGACGAATGTGGCTTCTTCAACAATTGCATGTACCTTCGTTGTATAAGGGATGATTTTCGAACCAAAGGCAGTTTCGGGTTCGTAACAATGTCTAGAACGATGATATAACAATTTTTCTCGGTTTCGAGGCAAAAAGTTTTTTGGCCAAAAAAAACCGTGGGTTAACCATCGTTGATTTTTCACGAGAATGGTCAAATAAAAATTTTTTTTTTTTACGAAGCCAAACGAAAGTGTAAGTCCCTTTGTACACGCTGTGCAAATTTTTCCCCAAACAAACCACGTTTAAGGGATAAACAGGCCGTTTAAGGGATGAACACTTCCCACTAAGAGGGAGAGACGAATGTGGCTTCTTCAACAATTGCATGTACCTTCGTTATATAAGGGATGATTTTCGAACCAAAGGCAGTTTCGGGTTCGTAACAATGTCTAGAACGATGATATAACAATTTTTCTCGGTTTCGAGGCAAAAAGTTTTTTGGCCAAAAAAAACCGTGGGTTAACCATCGTTGATTTTTCACGAAAATGGTCAAATAAAAATTTTTTTTTTTTACGATGCCAAACGAAAGTGTAAGTCCCTTTGTACATGCTGTGCAAATTTTTCCCCAAACAAACCACGTTTAAGGGATAAACAGGCCGTTTAAGGGATGAACACTTCCCACTAAGAGGGAGAGACGAATGTGGCTTCTTCAACAATTGCATGTACCTTCGTTATATAAGGGATGATTTTCGAACCAAAGGCAGTTTCGGGTTCGTAACAATGTCTAGAACGATGATATAACAATTTTTCTCGGTTTCGAGGCAAAAAGTTTTTTGGCCAAAAAAAACCGTGGGTTAACCATCGTTGATTTTTCACGAAAATGGTCAAATAAAAATTTTTTTTTTTTACGATGCCAAACGAAAGTGTAAGTCCCTTTGTACATGCTGTGCAAATTTTTCCCCAAACAAACCACGTTTAAGGGATAAACAGGCCGTTTAAGGGATGAACACTTCCCACTAAGAGGGAGAGACGAATGTGGCTTCTTCAACAATTGCATGTACCTTCGTTATATAAGGGATGATTTTCGAACCAAAGGCAGTTTCGGGTTCGTAACAATGTCTAGAACGATGATATAACAATTTTTCTCGGTTTCGAGGCAAAAAGTTTTTTGGCCAAAAAAAACCGTGGGTTAACCATCGTTGATTTTTCACGAAAATGGTCAAATAAAAATTTTTTTTTTTTACGATGCCAAACGAATGTGTAAGTCCCTTTGTACATGCTGTTCAAATTTTTCCCCAAACAAACCACGTTTAAGGGATAAACAGGCCGTTTAAGGGATGAACACTTCCCACTAAGAGGGAGAGACGAATGTGGCTTCTTCAACAATTGCATGTACCTTCGTTATATAAGGGATGATTTTCGAACCAAAGGCAGTTTCGGGTTCGTAACAATGTCTAGAACGATGATATAACAATTTTTCACGGTTTCGAGGCAAAAAGTTTTTTGGCCAAAAAAAACCGTGGGTTAACCATCGTTGATTTTTCACGAAAATGGTCAAATAAAAATTTTTTTTTTTTACGATGCCAAACGAAAGTGTAAGTCCCTTTGTACATGCTGTTCAAATTTTTCCCCAAACAAACCACGTTTAAGGGATAAACAGGCCGTTTAAGGGATGAACACTTCCCACTAAGAGGGAGAGACGAATGTGGCTTCTTCAACAATTGCATGTACCTTCGTTATATAAGGGATGATTTTCGAACCAAAGGCAGTTTCGGGTTCGTAACAATGTCTAGAACGATGATATAACAATTTTTCTCGGTTTCGAGGCAAAAAGTTTTTTGGCCAAAAAAAACCGTGGGTTAACCATCGTTGATTTTTCACGAAAATGGTCAAATAAAAATTTTTTTTTTTTACGATGCCAAACGAAAGTGTAAGTCCCTTTGTACATGCTGTGCAAATTTTTCCCCAAACAAACCACGTTTAAGGGATAAACAGGCCGTTTAAGGGATGAACACTTCCCACTAAGAGGGAGAGACGAATGTGGCTTCTTCAACAATTGCATGTACCTTCGTTATATAAGGGATGATTTTCGAACCAAAGGCAGTTTCGGGTTCGTAACAATGTCTAGAACGATGATATAACAATTTTTCTCGGTTTCGAGGCAAAAAGTTTTTTGGCCAAAAAAAACCGTGGGTTAACCATCGTTGATTTTTCACGAAAATGGTCAAATAAAAATTTTTTTTTTTTACGATGCCAAACGAAAGTGTAAGTCCCTTTGTACATGCTGTGCAAATTTTTCCCCAAACAAACCACGTTTAAGGGATAAACAGGCCGTTTAAGGGATGAACACTTCCCACTAAGAGGGAGAGACGAATGTGGCTTCTTCAACAATTGCATGTACCTTCGTTATATAAGGGATGATTTTCGAACCAAAGGCAGTTTCGGGTTCGTAACAATGTCTAGAACGATGATATAACAATTTTTCTCGGTTTCGAGGCAAAAAGTTTTTTGGCCAAAAAAAACCGTGGGTTAACCATCGTTGATTTTTCACGAAAATGGTCAAATAAAAATTTTTTTTTTTTACGATGCCAAACGAAAGTGTAAGTCCCTTTGTACATGCTGTTCAAATTTTTCCCCAAACAAACCACGTTTAAGGGATAAACAGGCCGTTTAAGGGATGAACACTTCCCACTAAGAGGGAGAGACGAATGTGGCTTCTTCAACAATTGCATGTACCTTCGTTATATAAGGGATGATTTTCGAACCAAAGGCAGTTTCGGGTTCGTAACAATGTCTAGAACGATGATATAACAATTTTTCTCGGTTTCGAGGCAAAAAGTTTTTTGGCCAAAAAAAACCGTGGGTTAACCATCGTTGATTTTTCACGAAAATGGTCAAATAAAATTTTTTTTTTTTTACGATGCCAAACGAAAGTGTAAGTCCCTTTGTACATGCTGTGCAAATTTTTCCCCAAACAAACCACGTTTAAGGGATAAACAGGCCGTTTAAGGGATGAACACTTCCCACTAAGAGGGAGAGACGAATGTGGCTTCTTCAACAATTGCATGTACCTTCGTTATATAAGGGATGATTTTCGAACCAAAGGCAGTTTCGGGTTCGTAACAATGTCTAGAACGATGATATAACAATTTTTCTCGGTTTCGAGGCAAAAAGTTTTTTGGCCAAAAAAAACCGTGGGTTAACCATCGTTGATTTTTCACGAAAATGGTCAAATAAAAATTTTTTTTTTTTACGATGCCAAACGAAAGTGTAAGTCCCTTTGTACATGCTGTTCAAATTTTTCCCCAAACAAACCACGTTTAAGGGATAAACAGGCCGTTTAAGGGATGAACACTTCCCACTAAGAGGGAGATACGAATGTGGCTTCTTCAACAATTGCATGTACCTTCGTTATATAAGGGATGATTTTCGAACCAAAGGCAGTTTCGGGTTCGTAACAATGTCTAGAACGATGATATAACAATTTTTCTCGGTTTCGAGGCAAAAAGTTTTTTGGCCAAAAAAAACCGTGGGTTAACCATCGTTGATTTTTCACGAAAATGGTCAAATAAAAATTTTTTTTTTTTACGATGCCAAACGAAAGTGTAAGTCCCTTTGTACATGCTGTGCAAATTTTTCCCCAAACAAACCACGTTTAAGGGATAAACAGGCCGTTTAAGGGATGAACACTTCCCACTAAGAGGGAGAGACGAATGTGGCTTCTTCAACAATTGCATGTACCTTCGTTATATAAGGGATGATTTTCGAACCAAAGGCAGTTTCGGGTTCGTAACAATGTCTAGAACGATGATATAACAATTTTTCTCGGTTTCGAGGCAAAAAGTTTTTTGGCCAAAAAAAACCGTGGGTTAACCATCGTTGATTTTTCACGAAAATGGTCAAATAAAAATTTTTTTTTTTTACGATGCCAAACGAAAGTGTAAGTCCCTTTGTACATGCTGTGCAAATTTTTCCCCAAACAAACCACGTTTAAGGGATAAACAGGCCGTTTAAGGGATGAACACTTCCCACTAAGAGGGAGAGACGAATGTGGCTTCTTCAACAATTGCATGTACCTTCGTTATATAAGGGATGATTTTCGAACCAAAGGCAGTTTCGGGTTCGTAACAATGTCTAGAACGATGATATAACAATTTTTCTCGGTTTCGAGGCAAAAAGTTTTTTGGCTAAAAAAAACCGTGGGTTAACCATCGTTGATTTTTCACGAAAATGGTCAAATAAAAATTTTTTTTTTTTACGATGCCAAACGAAAGTGTAAGTCCCTTTGTACATGCTGTGCAAATTTTTCCCCAAACAAACCACGTTTAAGGGATAAACAGGCCGTTTAAGGGATGAACACTTCCCACTAAGAGGGAGAGACGAATGTGGCTTCTTCAACAATTGCATGTACCTTCGTTATATAAGGGATGATTTTCGAACCAAAGGCAGTTTCGGGTTCGTAACAATGTCTAGAACGATGATATAACAATTTTTCTCGGTTTCGAGGCAAAAAGTTTTTTGGCCAAAAAAAACCGTGGGTTAACCATCGTTGATTTTTCACGAAAATGGTCAAATAAAAATTTTTTTTTTTTACGATGCCAAACGAAAGTGTAAGTCCCTTTGTACATGCTGTGCAAATGTTTCCCCAAACAAACCACGTTTAAGGGATAAACAGGCCGTTTAAGGGATGAACACTTCCCACTAAGAGGGAGAGACGAATGTGGCTTCTTCAACAATTGCATGTACCTTCGTTATATAAGGGATGATTTTCGAACCAAAGGCAGTTTCGGGTTCGTAACAATGTCTAGAACGATGATATAACAATTTTTCTCGGTTTCGAGGCAAAAAGTTTTTTGGCCAAAAAAAACCGTGGGTTAACCATCGTTGATTTTTCACGAAAATGGTCAAATAAAAATTTTTTTTTTTTACGATGCCAAACGAAAGTGTAAGTCCCTTTGTACATGCTGTTCAAATTTTTCCCCAAACAAACCACGTTTAAGGGATAAACAGGCCGTTTAAGGGATGAACACTTCCCACTAAGAGGGAGATACGAATGTGGCTTCTTCAACAATTGCATGTACCTTCGTTATATAAGGGATGATTTTCGAACCAAAGGCAGTTTCGGGTTCGTAACAATGTCTAGAACGATGATATAACAATTTTTCTCGGTTTCGAGGCAAAAAGTTTTTTGGCTAAAAAAAACCGTGGGTTAACCATCGTTGATTTTTCACGAAAATGGTCAAATAAAAATTTTTTTTTTTTACGATGCCAAACGAAAGTGTAAGTCCCTTTGTACATGCTGTGCAAATTTTTCCCCAAACAAACCACGTTTAAGGGATAAACAGGCCGTTTAAGGGATGAACACTTCCCACTAAGAGGGAGAGACGAATGTGGCTTCTTCAACAATTGCATGTACCTTCGTTATATAAGGGATGATTTTCGAACCAAAGGCAGTTTCGGGTTCGTAACAATGTCTAGAACGATGATATAACAATTTTTCTCGGTTTCGAGGCAAAAAGTTTTTTGGCCAAAAAAAACCGTGGGTTAACCATCGTTGATTTTTCACGAAAATGGTCAAATAAAAATTTTTTTTTTTTACGATGCCAAACGAAAGTGTAAGTCCCTTTGTACATGCTGTGCAAATTTTTCCCCAAACAAACCACGTTTAAGGGATAAACAGGCCGTTTAAGGGATGAACACTTCCCACTAAGAGGGAGAGACGAATGTGGCTTCTTCAACAATTGCATGTACCTTCGTTATATAAGGGATGATTTTCGAACCAAAGGCAGTTTCGGGTTCGTAACAATGTCTAGAACGATGATATAACAATTTTTCTCGGTTTCGAGGCAAAAAGTTTTTTGGCTAAAAAAAACCGTGGGTTAACCATCGTTGATTTTTCACGAAAATGGTCAAATAAAAATTTTTTTTTTTTACGATGCCAAACGAAAGTGTAAGTCCCTTTGTACATGCTGTGCAAATTTTTCCCCAAACAAACCACGTTTAAGGGATAAACAGGCCGTTTAAGGGATGAACACTTCCCACTAAGAGGGAGAGACGAATGTGGCTTCTTCAACAATTGCATGTACCTTCGTTATATAAGGGATGATTTTCGAACCAAAGGCAGTTTCGGGTTCGTAACAATGTCTAGAACGATGATATAACAATTTTTCTCGGTTTCGAGGCAAAAAGTTTTTTGGCTAAAAAAAACCGTGGGTTAACCATCGTTGATTTTTCACGAAAATGGTCAAATAAAAATTTTTTTTTTTTACGATGCCAAACGAAAGTGTAAGTCCCTTTGTACATGCTGTGCAAATTTTTCCCCAAACAAACCACGTTTAAGGGATAAACAGGCCGTTTAAGGGATGAACACTTCCCACTAAGAGGGAGAGACGAATGTGGCTTCTTCAACAATTGCATGTACCTTCGTTATATAAGGGATGATTTTCGAACCAAAGGCAGTTTCGGGTTCGTAACAATGTCTAGAACGATGATATAACAATTTTTCTCGGTTTCGAGGCAAAAAGTTTTTTGGCTAAAAAAAACCGTGGGTTAACCATCGTTGATTTTTCACGAAAATGGTCAAATAAAAATTTTTTTTTTTTACGATGCCAAACGAAAGTGTAAGTCCCTTTGTACATGCTGTGCAAATTTTTCCCCAAACAAACCACGTTTAAGGGATAAACAGGCCGTTTAAGGGATGAACACTTCCCACTAAGAGGGAGAGACGAATGTGGCTTCTTCAACAATTGCATGTACCTTCGTTATATAAGGGATGATTTTCGAACCAAAGGCAGTTTCGGGTTCGTAACAATGTCTAGAACGATGATATAACAATTTTTCTCGGTTTCGAGGCAAAAAGTTTTTTGGCTAAAAAAAACCGTGGGTTAACCATCGTTGATTTTTCACGAAAATGGTCAAATAAAAATTTTTTTTTTTTACGATGCCAAACGAAAGTGTAAGTCCCTTTGTACATGCTGTGCAAATTTTTCCCCAAACAAACCACGTTTAAGGGATAAACAGGCCGTTTAAGGGATGAACACTTCCCACTAAGAGGGAGAGACGAATGTGGCTTCTTCAACAATTGCATGTACCTTCGTTATATAAGGGATGATTTTCGAACCAAAGGCAGTTTCGGGTTCGTAACAATGTCTAGAACGATGATATAACAATTTTTCTCGGTTTCGAGGCAAAAAGTTTTTTGGCTAAAAAAAACCGTGGGTTAACCATCGTTGATTTTTCACGAAAATGGTCAAATAAAAATTTTTTTTTTTTACGATGCCAAACGAAAGTGTAAGTCCCTTTGTACATGCTGTTCAAATTTTTCCCCAAACAAACCACGTTTAAGGGATAAACAGGCCGTTTAAGGGATGAACACTTCCCACTAAGAGGGAGATACGAATGTGGCTTCTTCAACAATTGCATGTACCTTCGTTATATAAGGGATGATTTTCGAACCAAAGGCAGTTTCGGGTTCGTAACAATGTCTAGAACGATGATATAACAATTTTTCTCGGTTTCGAGGCAAAAAGTTTTTTGGCTAAAAAAAACCGTGGGTTAACCATCGTTGATTTTTCACGAAAATGGTCAAATAAAAATTTTTTTTTTTTACGATGCCAAACGAAAGTGTAAGTCCCTTTGTACATGCTGTGCAAATTTTTCCCCAAACAAACCACGTTTAAGGGATAAACAGGCCGTTTAAGGGATGAACACTTCCCACTAAGAGGGAGAGACGAATGTGGCTTCTTCAACAATTGCATGTACCTTCGTTATATAAGGGATGATTTTCGAACCAAAGGCAGTTTCGGGTTCGTAACAATGTCTAGAACGATGATATAACAATTTTTCTCGGTTTCGAGGCAAAAAGTTTTTTGGCCAAAAAAAACCGTGGGTTAACCATCGTTGATTTTTCACGAAAATGGTCAAATAAAAATTTTTTTTTTTTACGATGCCAAACGAAAGTGTAAGTCCCTTTGTACATGCTGTGCAAATTTTTCCCCAAACAAACCACGTTTAAGGGATAAACAGGCCGTTTAAGGGATGAACACTTCCCACTAAGAGGGAGAGACGAATGTGGCTTCTTCAACAATTGCATGTACCTTCGTTATATAAGGGATGATTTTCGAACCAAAGGCAGTTTCGGGTTCGTAACAATGTCTAGAACGATGATATAACAATTTTTCTCGGTTTCGAGGCAAAAAGTTTTTTGGCTAAAAAAAACCGTGGGTTAACCATCGTTGATTTTTCACGAAAATGGTCAAATAAAAATTTTTTTTTTTTACGATGCCAAACGAAAGTGTAAGTCCCTTTGTACATGCTGTGCAAATTTTTCCCCAAACAAACCACGTTTAAGGGATAAACAGGCCGTTTAAGGGATGAACACTTCCCACTAAGAGGGAGAGACGAATGTGGCTTCTTCAACAATTGCATGTACCTTCGTTATATAAGGGATGATTTTCGAACCAAAGGCAGTTTCGGGTTCGTAACAATGTCTAGAACGATGATATAACAATTTTTCTCGGTTTCGAGGCAAAAAGTTTTTTGGCCAAAAAAAACCGTGGGTTAACCATCGTTGATTTTTCACGAAAATGGTCAAATAAAAATTTTTTTTTTTTACGATGCCAAACGAAAGTGTAAGTCCCTTTGTACATGCTGTGCAAATTTTTCCCCAAACAAACCACGTTTAAGGGATAAACAGGCCGTTTAAGGGATGAACACTTCCCACTAAGAGGGAGAGACGAATGTGGCTTCTTCAACAATTGCATGTACCTTCGTTATATAAGGGATGATTTTCGAACCAAAGGCAGTTTCGGGTTCGTAACAATGTCTAGAACGATGATATAACAATTTTTCTCGGTTTCGAGGCAAAAAGTTTTTTGGCTAAAAAAAACCGTGGGTTAACCATCGTTGATTTTTCACGAAAATGGTCAAATAAAAATTTTTTTTTTTTACGATGCCAAACGAAAGTGTAAGTCCCTTTGTACATGCTGTGCAAATTTTTCCCTAAACAAACCACGTTTAAGGGATAAACAGGCCGTTTAAGGGATGAACACTTCCCACTAAGAGGGAGAGACGAATGTGGCTTCTTCAACAATTGCATGTACCTTCGTTATATAAGGGATGATTTTCGAACCAAAGGCAGTTTCGGGTTCGTAACAATGTCTAGAACGATGATATAACAATTTTTCTCGGTTTCGAGGCAAAAAGTTTTTTGGCCAAAAAAAACCGTGGGTTAACCATCGTTGATTTTTCACGAAAATGGTCAAATAAATTTTTTTTTTTTTACGATGCCAAACGAAAGTGTAAGTCCCTTTGTACATGCTGTGCAAATTTTTCCCCAAACAAACCACGTTTAAGGGATAAACAGGCCGTTTAAGGGATGAACACTTCCCACTAAGAGGGAGAGACGAATGTGGCTTCTTCAACAATTGCATGTACCTTCGTTATATAAGGGATGATTTTCGAACCAAAGGCAGTTTCGGGTTCGTAACAATGTCTAGAACGATGATATAACAATTTTTCTCGGTTTCGAGGCAAAAAGTTTTTTGGCCAAAAAAAACCGTGGGTTAACCATCGTTGATTTTTCACGAAAATGGTCAAATAAAAATTTTTTTTTTTTACGATACCAAACGAAAGTGTAAGTCCCTTTGTACATGCTGTGCAAATTTTTCCCCAAACAAACCACGTTTAAGGGATAAACAGGCCGTTTAAGGGATGAACACTTCCCACTAAGAGGGAGAGACGAATGTGGCTTCTTCAACAATTGCATGTACCTTCGTTATATAAGGGATGATTTTCGAACCAAAGGCAGTTTCGGGTTCGTAACAATGTCTAGAACGATGATATAACAATTTTTCTCGGTTTCGAGGCAAAAAGTTTTTTGGCCAAAAAAAACCGTGGGTTAACCATCGTTGATTTTTCACGAAAATGGTCAAATAAAAATTTTTTTTTTTTACGATGCCAAACGAAAGTGTAAGTCCCTTTGTACATGCTGTGCAAATTTTTCCCCAAACAAACCACGTTTAAGGGATAAACAGGCCGTTTAAGGGATGAACACTTCCCACTAAGAGGGAGAGACGAATGTGGCTTCTTCAACAATTGCATGTACCTTCGTTATATAAGGGATGATTTTCGAACCAAAGGCAGTTTCGGGTTCGTAACAATGTCTAGAACGATGATATAACAATTTTTCTCGGTTTCGAGGCAAAAAGTTTTTTGGCCAAAAAAAACCGTGGGATAACCATCGTTGATTTTTCACGAGAATGGTCAAATAAAAATTTTTTTTTTTTACGATGCCAAACGAAAGTGTAAGTCCCTTTGTACATGCTGTGCAAATTTTTCCCCAAACAAACCACGTTTAAGGGATAAACAGGCCGTTTAAGGGATGAACACTTCCCACTAAGAGGGAGAGACGAATGTGGCTTCTTCAACAATTGCATGTACCTTCGTTATATAAGGGATGATTTTCGAACCAAAGGCAGTTTCGGGTTCGTAACAATGTCTAGAACGATGATATAACAATTTTTCTCGGTTTCGAGGCAAAAAGTTTTTTGGCCAAAAAAAACCGTGGGTTAACCATCGTTGATTTTTCACGAAAATGGTCAAATAAAAATTTTTTTTTTTTACGATGCCAAACGAAAGTGTAAGTCCCTTTGTACATGCTGTGCAAATTTTTCCCCAAACAAACCACGTTTAAGGGATAAACAGGCCGTTTAAGGGATGAACACTTCCCACTAAGAGGGAGAGACGAATGTGGCTTCTTCAACAATTGCATGTACCTTCGTTATATAAGGGATGATTTTCGAACCAAAGGCAGTTTCGGGTTCGTAACAATGTCTAGAACGATGATATAACAATTTTTCTCGGTTTCGAGGCAAAAAGTTTTTTGGCCAAAAAAAACCGTGGGTTAACCATCGTTGATTTTTCACGAAAATGGTCAAATAAAAATTTTTTTTTTTTACGATGCCAAACGAAAGTGTAAGTCCCTTTGTACATGCTGTGCAAATTTTTCCCCAAACAAACCACGTTTAAGGGATAAACAGGCCGTTTAAGGGATGAACACTTCCCACTAAGAGGGAGAGACGAATGTGGCTTCTTCAACAATTGCATGTACCTTCGTTATATAAGGGATGATTTTCGAACCAAAGGCAGTTTCGGGTTCGTAACAATGTCTAGAACGATGATATAACAATTTTTCTCGGTTTCGAGGCAAAAAGTTTTTTGGCCAAAAAAAACCGTGGGTTAACCATCGTTGATTTTTCACGAAAATGGTCAAATAAAAATTTTTTTTTTTTACGATGCCAAACGAAAGTGTAAGTCCCTTTGTACATGCTGTGCAAATTTTTCCCCAAACAAACCACGTTTAAGGGATAAACAGGCCGTTTAAGGGATGAACACTTCCCACTAAGAGGGAGAGACGAATGTGGCTTCTTCAACAATTGCATGTACCTTCGTTATATAAGGGATGATTTTCGAACCAAAGGCAGTTTCGGGTTCGTAACAATGTCTAGAACGATGATATAACAATTTTTCTCGGTTTCGAGGCAAAAAGTTTTTTGGCCAAAAAAAACCGTGGGTTAACCATCGTTGATTTTTCACGAAAATGGTCAAATAAAAATTTTTTTTTTTTACGATGCCAAACGAAAGTGTAAGTCCCTTTGTACATGCTGTGCAAATTTTTCCCCAAACAAACCACGTTTAAGGGATAAACAGGCCGTTTAAGGGATGAACACTTCCCACTAAGAGGGAGAGACGAATGTGGCTTCTTCAACAATTGCATGTACCTTCGTTATATAAGGGATGATTTTCGAACCAAAGGCAGTTTCGGGTTCGTAACAATGTCTAGAACGATGATATAACAATTTTTCTCGGTTTCGAGGCAAAAAGTTTTTTGGCCAAAAAAAACCGTGGGTTAACCATCGTTGATTTTTCACGAAAATGGTCAAATAAAAATTTTTTTTTTTTACGATGCCAAACGAAAGTGTAAGTCCCTTTGTACATGCTGTGCAAATTTTTCCCCAAACAAACCACGTTTAAGGGATAAACAGGCCGTTTAAGGGATGAACACTTCCCACTAAGAGGGAGAGACGAATGTGGCTTCTTCAACAATTGCATGTACCTTCGTTATATAAGGGATGATTTTCGAACCAAAGGCAGTTTCGGGTTCGTAACAATGTCTAGAACGATGATATAACAATTTTTCTCGGTTTCGAGGCAAAAAGTTTTTTGGCCAAAAAAAACCGTGGGATAACCATCGTTGATTTTTCACGAGAATGGTCAAATAAAAATTTTTTTTTTTTACGATGCCAAACGAAAGTGTAAGTCCCTTTGTACATGCTGTGCAAATTTTTCCCCAAACAAACCACGTTTAAGGGATAAACAGGCCGTTTAAGGGATGAACACTTCCCACTAAGAGGGAGAGACGAAAGTGGCTTCTTCAACAATTGCATGTACCTTCGTTATATAAGGGATGATTTTCGAACCAAAGGCAGTTTCGGGTTCGTAACAATGTCTAGAACGATGATATAACAATTTTTCTCGGTTTCGAGGCAAAAAGTTTTTTGGCCAAAAAAAACCGTGGGTTAACCATCGTTGATTTTTCACGAAAATGGTCAAATAAAAATTTTTTTTTTTTACGATGCCAAACGAAAGTGTAAGTCCCTTTGTACATGCTGTGCAAATTTTTCCCCAAACAAACCACGTTTAAGGGATAAACAGGCCGTTTAAGGGATGAACACTTCCCACTAAGAGGGAGAGACGAATGTGGCTTCTTCAACAATTGCATGTACCTTCGTTATATAAGGGATGATTTTCGAACCAAAGGCAGTTTCGGGTTCGTAACAATGTCTAGAACGATGATATAACAATTTTTCTCGGTTTCGAGGCAAAAAGTTTTTTGGCCAAAAAAAACCGTGGGTTAACCATCGTTGATTTTTCACGAAAATGGTCAAATAAAAATTTTTTTTTTTTACGATGCCAAACGAAAGTGTAAGTCCCTTTGTACATGCTGTGCAAATTTTTCCCCAAACAAACCACGTTTAAGGGATAAACAGGCCGTTTAAGGGATGAACACTTCCCACTAAGAGGGAGAGACGAATGTGGCTTCTTCAACAATTGCATGTACCTTCGTTATATAAGGGATGATTTTCGAACCAAAGGCAGTTTCGGGTTCGTAACAATGTCTAGAACGATGATATAACAATTTTTCTCGGTTTCGAGGCAAAAAGTTTTTTGGCCAAAAAAAACCGTGGGTTAACCATCGTTGATTTTTCACGAAAATGGTCAAATAAAAATTTTTTTTTTTTACGATGCCAAACGAAAGTGTAAGTCCCTTTGTACATGCTGTGCAAATTTTTCCCCAAACAAACCACGTTTAAGGGATAAACTGGCCGTTTAAGGGATGAACACTTCCCACTAAGAGGGAGAGACGAATGTGGCTTCTTCAACAATTGCATGTACCTTCGTTATATAAGGGATGATTTTCGAACCAAAGGCAGTTTCGGGTTCGTAACAATGTCTAGAACGATGATATAACAATTTTTCTCGGTTTCGAGGCAAAAAGTTTTTTGGCCAAAAAAAACCGTGGGTTAACCATCGTTGATTTTTCACGAAAATGGTCAAATAAAATTTTTTTTTTTTTACGATGCCAAACGAAAGTGTAAGTCCCTTTGTACATGCTGTGCAAATTTTTCCCCAAACAAACCACGTTTAAGGGATAAACTGGCCGTTTAAGGGATGAACACTTCCCACTAAGAGGGAGAGACGAATGTGGCTTCTTCAACAATTGCATGTACCTTCGTTATATAAGGGATGATTTTCGAACCAAAGGCAGTTTCGGGTTCGTAACAATGTCTAGAACGATGATATAACAATTTTTCTCGGTTTCGAGGCAAAAAGTTTTTTGGCCAAAAAAAACCGTGGGATAACCATCGTTGATTTTTCACGAGAATGGTCAAATAAAAATTTTTTTTTTTTACGATGCCAAACGAAAGTGTAAGTCCCTTTGTACATGCTGTGCAAATTTTTCCCCAAACAAACCACGTTTAAGGGATAAACTGGCCGTTTAAGGGATGAACACTTCCCACTAAGAGGGAGAGACGAATGTGGCTTCTTCAACAATTGCATGTACCTTCGTTATATAAGGGATGATTTTCGAACCAAAGGCAGTTTCGGGTTCGTAACAATGTCTAGAACGATGATATAACAATTTTTCTCGGTTTCGAGGCAAAAAGTTTTTTGGCCAAAAAAAACCGTGGGTTAACCATCGTTGATTTTTCACGAAAATGGTCAAATAAAATTTTTTTTTTTTTACGATGCCAAACGAAAGTGTAAGTCCCTTTGTACATGCTGTGCAAATTTTTCCCCAAACAAACCACGTTTAAGGGATAAACTGGCCGTTTAAGGGATGAACACTTCCCACTAAGAGGGAGAGACGAATGTGGCTTCTTCAACAATTGCATGTACCTTCGTTATATAAGGGATGATTTTCGAACCAAAGGCAGTTTCGGGTTCGTAACAATGTCTAGAACGATGATATAACAATTTTTCTCGGTTTCGAGGCAAAAAGTTTTTTGGCCAAAAAAAACCGTGGGATAACCATCGTTGATTTTTCACGAGAATGGTCAAATAAAAATTTTTTTTTTTTACGATGCCAAACGAAAGTGTAAGTCCCTTTGTACATGCTGTGCAAATTTTTCCCCAAACAAACCACGTTTAAGGGATAAACAGGCCGTTTAAGGGATGAACACTTCCCACTAAGAGGGAGAGACGAATGTGGCTTCTTCAACAATTGCATGTACCTTCGTTATATAAGGGATGATTTTCGAACCAAAGGCAGTTTCGGGTTCGTAACAATGTCTAGAACGATGATATAACAATTTTTCTCGGTTTCGAGGCAAAAAGTTTTTTGGCCAAAAAAAACCGTGGGTTAACCATCGTTGATTTTTCACGAAAATGGTCAAATAAAAATTTTTTTTTTTTACGATGCCAAACGAAAGTGTAAGTCCCTTTGTACATGCTGTGCAAATTTTTCCCCAAACAAACCACGTTTAAGGGATAAACTGGCCGTTTAAGGGATGAACACTTCCCACTAAGAGGGAGAGACGAATGTGGCTTCTTCAACAATTGCATGTACCTTCGTTATATAAGGGATGATTTTCGAACCAAAGGCAGTTTCGGGTTCGTAACAATGTCTAGAACGATGATATAACAATTTTTCTCGGTTTCGAGGCAAAAAGTTTTTTGGCCAAAAAAAACCGTGGGTTAACCATCGTTGATTTTTCACGAAAATGGTCAAATAAAATTTTTTTTTTTTTACGATGCCAAACGAAAGTGTAAGTCCCTTTGTACATGCTGTGCAAATTTTTCCCCAAACAAACCACGTTTAAGGGATAAACTGGCCGTTTAAGGGATGAACACTTCCCACTAAGAGGGAGAGACGAATGTGGCTTCTTCAACAATTGCATGTACCTTCGTTATATAAGGGATGATTTTCGAACCAAAGGCAGTTTCGGGTTCGTAACAATGTCTAGAACGATGATATAACAATTTTTCTCGGTTTCGAGGCAAAAAGTTTTTTGGCCAAAAAAAACCGTGGGATAACCATCGTTGATTTTTCACGAGAATGGTCAAATAAAAATTTTTTTTTTTTACGATGCCAAACGAAAGTGTAAGTCCCTTTGTACATGCTGTGCAAATTTTTCCCCAAACAAACCACGTTTAAGGGATAAACTGGCCGTTTAAGGGATGAACACTTCCCACTAAGAGGGAGAGACGAATGTGGCTTCTTCAACAATTGCATGTACCTTCGTTATATAAGGGATGATTTTCGAACCAAAGGCAGTTTCGGGTTCGTAACAATGTCTAGAACGATGATATAACAATTTTTCTCGGTTTCGAGGCAAAAAGTTTTTTGGCCAAAAAAAACCGTGGGTTAACCATCGTTGATTTTTCACGAAAATGGTCAAATAAAATTTTTTTTTTTTTACGATGCCAAACGAAAGTGTAAGTCCCTTTGTACATGCTGTGCAAATTTTTCCCCAAACAAACCACGTTTAAGGGATAAACTGGCCGTTTAAGGGATGAACACTTCCCACTAAGAGGGAGAGACGAATGTGGCTTCTTCAACAATTGCATGTACCTTCGTTATATAAGGGATGATTTTCGAACCAAAGGCAGTTTCGGGTTCGTAACAATGTCTAGAACGATGATATAACAATTTTTCTCGGTTTCGAGGCAAAAAGTTTTTTGGCCAAAAAAAACCGTGGGATAACCATCGTTGATTTTTCACGAGAATGGTCAAATAAAAATTTTTTTTTTTTACGATGCCAAACGAAAGTGTAAGTCCCTTTGTACATGCTGTGCAAATTTTTCCCCAAACAAACCACGTTTAAGGGATAAACTGGCCGTTTAAGGGATGAACACTTCCCACTAAGAGGGAGAGACGAATGTGGCTTCTTCAACAATTGCATGTACCTTCGTTATATAAGGGATGATTTTCGAACCAAAGGCAGTTTCGGGTTCGTAACAATGTCTAGAACGATGATATAACAATTTTTCTCGGTTTCGAGGCAAAAAGTTTTTTGGCCAAAAAAAACCGTGGGTTAACCATCGTTGATTTTTCACGAAAATGGTCAAATAAAATTTTTTTTTTTTTACGATGCCAAACGAAAGTGTAAGTCCCTTTGTACATGCTGTGCAAATTTTTCCCCAAACAAACCACGTTTAAGGGATAAACTGGCCGTTTAAGGGATGAACACTTCCCACTAAGAGGGAGAGACGAATGTGGCTTCTTCAACAATTGCATGTACCTTCGTTATATAAGGGATGATTTTCGAACCAAAGGCAGTTTCGGGTTCGTAACAATGTCTAGAACGATGATATAACAATTTTTCTCGGTTTCGAGGCAAAAAGTTTTTTGGCCAAAAAAAACCGTGGGATAACCATCGTTGATTTTTCACGAGAATGGTCAAATAAAAATTTTTTTTTTTTACGATGCCAAACGAAAGTGTAAGTCCCTTTGTACATGCTGTGCAAATTTTTCCCCAAACAAACCACGTTTAAGGGATAAACAGGCCGTTTAAGGGATGAACACTTCCCACTAAGAGGGAGAGACGAATGTGGCTTCTTCAACAATTGCATGTACCTTCGTTATATAAGGGATGATTTTCGAACCAAAGGCAGTTTCGGGTTCGTAACAATGTCTAGAACGATGATATAACAATTTTTCTCGGTTTCGAGGCAAAAAGTTTTTTGGCCAAAAAAAACCGTGGGTTAACCATCGTTAATTTTTCACGAAAATGGTCAAATAAAAATTTTTTTTTTTTACGATGCCAAACGAAAGTGTAAGTCCCTTTGTACATGCTGTGCAAATTTTTCCCCAAACAAACCACGTTTAAGGGATAAACAGGCCGTTTAAGGGATGAACACTTCCCACTAAGAGGGAGAGACGAATGTGGCTTCTTCAACAATTGCATGTACCTTCGTTATATAAGGGATGATTTTCGAACCAAAGGCAGTTTCGGGTTCGTAACAATGTCTAGAACGATGATATAACAATTTTTCTCGGTTTCGAGGCAAAAAGTTTTTTGGCCAAAAAAAACCGTGGGTTAACCATCGTTGATTTTTCACGAAAATGGTCAAATAAAAATTTTTTTTTTTTACGATGCCAAACGAAAGTGTAAGTCCCTTTGTACATGCTGTTCAAATTTTTCCCCAAACAAACCACGTTTAAGGGATAAACAGGCCGTTTAAGGGATGAACACTTCCCACTAAGAGGGAGAGACGAATGTGGCTTCTTCAACAATTGCATGTACCTTCGTTATATAAGGGATGATTTTCGAACCAAAGGCAGTTTCGGGTTCGTAACAATGTCTAGAACGATGATATAACAATTTTTCTCGGTTTCGAGGCAAAAAGTTTTTTGGCCAAAAAAAACCGTGGGTTAACCATCGTTGATTTTTCACGAAAATGGTCAAATAAAAATTTTTTTTTTTTACGATGCCAAACGAAAGTGTAAGTCCCTTTGTACATGCTGTGCAAATTTTTCCCCAAACAAACCACGTTTAAGGGATAAACTGGCCGTTTAAGGGATGAACACTTCCCACTAAGAGGGAGAGACGAATGTGGCTTCTTCAACAATTGCATGTACCTTCGTTATATAAGGGATGATTTTCGAACCAAAGGCAGTTTCGGGTTCGTAACAATGTCTAGAACGATGATATAACAATTTTTCTCGGATTCGAGGCAAAAACTTTTTTGGCCAAAAAAAACCGTGGGTTAACAATCGTTGATTTTTCACGAGAATGGTCAAATAAAAATTTTTTTTTTTACGATGCCAAACGAAAGTGTAAGTCCCTTTGTACATGCTGTGCAAATTTTTCCCCAAACAAACCACGTTTAAGGGATAAACAGGCCGTTTAAGGGATGAACACTTCCCACAAAGAGGGAGAGACGAATGTGGCTTCTTCAACAATTGCATGTACCTTCGTTATATAAGGGATGATTTTCGAACCAAAGGCAGTTTCGGGTTCGTAACAATGTCTAGAACGATGATATAACAATTTTTCTCGGTTTCGAGGCAAAAAGTTTTTTGGCCAAAAAAAACCGTGGGTTAACCATCGTTGATTTTTCACGAGAATGGTCAAATAAAAATTTTTTTTTTTACGATGCCAAACGAAAGTGTAAGTCCCTTTGTACATGCTGTGCAAATTTTTCCCCAAACAAACCACGTTTAAGGGATAAACAGGCCGTTTAAGGGATGAACACTTCCCACTAAGAGGGAGAGACGAATGTGGCTTCTTCAACAATTGCATGTACCTTCGTTATATAAGGGATGATTTTCGAACCAAAGGCAGTTTCGGGTTCGTAACATTGTCTAGAACGATGATATAACAATTTTTCTCGGTTTCGAGGCAAAAAGTTTTTTGGCCAAAAAAAACCGTGGGTTAACCATCGTTGATTTTTCACGAAAATGGTCAAATAAAAAAAATTTTTTTTTAGGATGCCAAACGAAAGTGTAAGTCCCTTTGTACATGCTGTGCAAATTTTTCCCCAAACAAACCACGTTTAAGGGAAGAACAGGCCGTTTAAGGGATGAACACTTCCCACTAAAAGGGAGAGACGAATGTGGCTTCTTCAACAATTGCATGTACCTTCGTTATATAAGGGATGATTTTCGAACCAAAGGCAGTTTCGGGTTCGTAACAATGTCTAGAACGATGATATAACAATTTTTTTCGGTTTCGAGGCAAAAAGTTTTTTGGCCAAAAAAAACCGTGGGTTAACCATCGTTGATTTTTCACGAAAATGGTCAAATAAAAAAAATTTTTTTTAGGATGCCAAACGAAAGTGTAAGTCCCTTTGTACATGCTGTGCAAATTTTTCCCCAAACAAACCACGTTTAAGGGAAGAACAGGCCGTTTAAGGGATGAACACTTCCCACTAAGAGGGAGAGACGAATGTGGCTTCTTCAACAATTGCATGTACCTTCGTTATATAAGGGATGATTTTCGAACCAAAGGCAGTTTCGGGTTCGTAACAATGTCTAGAACGATGATATAACAATTTTTCTCGGTTTTGAGGCAAAAAGTTTTTTGGCCAAAAAAAACCGTGGGTTAACCATCGTTGATTTTTCACGAGAATGGTCAAATAAAAATTATTTTTTTTACGATGCCAAACGAAAGTGTAAGTCCCTTTGTACATGCTGTGCAAATTTTTCCCCAAACAAACCACGTTTAAGGGATAAACAGGCCGTTTAAGGGATGAACACTTCCCACTAAGAGGGAGAGACGAATGTGGCTTCTTCAACAATTGCATGTACCTTCGTTATATAAGGGATGATTTTCGAACCAAAGGCAGTTTCGGGTTCGTAACATTGTCTAGAACGATGATATAACAATTTTTCTCGGTTTCGAGGCAAAAAGTTTTTTGGCCAAAAAAAACCGTGGGTTAACCATCGTTGATTTTTCACGAAAATGGTCAAATAAAAAAAATTTTTTTTTAGGATGCCAAACGAAAGTGTAAGTCCCTTTGTACATGCTGTGCAAATTTTTCCCCAAACAAACCACGTTTAAGGGAAGAACAGGCCGTTTAAGGGATGAACACTTCCCACTAAAAGGGAGAGACGAATGTGGCTTCTTCAACAATTGCATGTACCTTCGTTATATAAGGGATGATTTTCGAACCAAAGGCAGTTTCGGGTTCGTAACAATGTCTAGAACGATGATATAACAATTTTTTTCGGTTTCGAGGCAAAAAGTTTTTTGGCCAAAAAAAACCGTGGGTTAACCATCGTTGATTTTTCACGAAAATGGTCAAATAAAAAAAATTTTTTTTAGGATGCCAAACGAAAGTGTAAGTCCCTTTGTACATGCTGTGCAAATTTTTCCCCAAACAAACCACGTTTAAGGGAAGAACAGGCCGTTTAAGGGATGAACACTTCCCACTAAGAGGGAGAGACGAATGTGGCTTCTTCAACAATTGCATGTACCTTCGTTATATAAGGGATGATTTTCGAACCAAAGGCAGTTTCGGGTTCGTAACAATGTCTAGAACGATGATATAACAATTTTTCTCGGTTTTGAGGCAAAAAGTTTTTTGGCCAAAAAAAACCGTGGGTTAACCATCGTTGATTTTTCACGAGAATGGTCAAATAAAAATTATTTTTTTTACGATGCCAAACGAAAGTGTAAGTCCCTTTGTACATGCTGTGCAAATTTTTCCCCAAACAAACCACGTTTAAGGGATAAACAGGCCGTTTAAGGGATGAACACTTCCCACTAAGAGGGAGAGACGAATGTGGCTTCTTCAACAATTGCATGTACCTTCGTTATATAAGGGATGATTTTCGAACCAAAGGCAGTTTCGGGTTCGTAACATTGTCTAGAACGATGATATAACAATTTTTCTCGGTTTCGAGGCAAAAAGTTTTTTGGCCAAAAAAAACCGTGGGTTAACCATCGTTGATTTTTCACGAAAATGGTCAAATAAAAAAAATTTTTTTTTAGGATGCCAAACGAAAGTGTAAGTCCCTTTGTACATGCTGTGCAAATTTTTCCCCAAACAAACCACGTTTAAGGGAAGAACAGGCCGTTTAAGGGATGAACACTTCCCACTAAAAGGGAGAGACGAATGTGGCTTCTTCAACAATTGCATGTACCTTCGTTATATAAGGGATGATTTTCGAACCAAAGGCAGTTTCGGGTTCGTAACAATGTCTAGAACGATGATATAACAATTTTTTTCGGTTTCGAGGCAAAAAGTTTTTTGGCCAAAAAAAACCGTGGGTTAACCATCGTTGATTTTTCACGAAAATGGTCAAATAAAAAAAAATTTTTTTTAGGATGCCAAACGAAAGTGTAAGTCCCTTTGTACATGCTGTGCAAATTTTTCCCCAAACAAACCACGTTTAAGGGAAGAACAGGCCGTTTAAGGGATGAACACTTCCCACTAAAAGGGAGAGACGAATGTGGCTTCTTCAACAATTGCATGTACCTTCGTTATATAAGGGATGATTTTCGAACCAAAGGCAGTTTCGGGTTCGTAACATTGTCTAGAACGATGATATAACAATTTTTTTCGGTTTCGAGGCAAAAAGTTTTTTGGCCAAAAAAAACCGTGGGTTAACCATCGTTGATTTTTCACGAGAATGGTCAAATAAAAATTTTTTTTTTTACGATGCCAAACGAAAGTGTAAGTCCCTTTGTACATGCTGTGCAAATTTTTCCCCAAACAAACCACGTTTAAGGGATAAACAGGCCGTTTAAGGGATGAACACTTCCCACTAAGAGGGAGAGACGAATGTGGCTTCTTCAAAAATTGCATGTACCTTCGTTATATAAGGGATGATTTTCGAACCAAAGGCAGTTTCGGGTTCGTAACATTGTCTAGAACGATGATATAACAATTTTTCTCGGTTTCGAGGCAAAAAGTTTTTTGGCCAAAAAAAACCGTGGGTTAACCATCGTTGATTTTTCACGAGAATGGTCAAATAAAAATTTTTTTTTTTACGATGCCAAACGAAAGTGTAAGTCCCTTTGTACATGCTGTGCAAATTTTTCCCCAAACAAACCACGTTTAAGGGATAAACAGGCCGTTTAAGGGATGAACACTTCCCACTAAGAGGGAGAGACGAATGTGGCTTCTTCAAAAATTGCATGTACCTTCGTTATATAAGGGATGATTTTCGAACCAAAGGCAGTTTCGGGTTCGTAACATTGTCTAGAACGATGATATAACAATTTTTCTCGGTTTCGAGGCAAAAAGTTTTTTGGCCAAAAAAAACCGTGGGTTAACCATCGTTGATTTTTCACGAAAATGGTCAAATAAAAAAAATTTTTTTTAGGATGCCAAACGAAAGTGTAAGTCCCTTTGTACATGCTGTGCAAATTTTTCCCCAAACAAACCACGTTTAAGGGATAAACAGGCCGTTTAAGGGATGAACACTTCCCACTAAGAGGGAGAGACGAATGTGGCTTCTTCAACAATTGCATGTACCTTCGTTATATAAGGGATGATTTTCGAACCAAAGGCAGTTTCGGGTTCGTAACAATGTCTAGAACGATGATATAACAATTTTTTTCGGTTTCGAGCCAAAAAGTTTTTTGGCCAAAAAAAACCGTGGGTTAACCATCGTTGATTTTTCACGAGAATGGTCAAATAAAAATTTTTTTTTTTTACGATGCCAAACGAAAGTGTAAGTCCCTTTGTACATGCTGTGCAAATTTTTCCCCAAACAAACCACGTTTAAGGGATAAACAGGCCGTTTAAGGGATGAACACTTCCCACTAAGAGGGAGAGACGAATGTGGCTTCTTCAACAATTGCATGTACCTTCGTTATATAAGGGATGATTTTCGAACCAAAGGCAGTTTCGGGTTCGTAACATTGTCTAGAACGATGATATAACAATTTTTTTCGGTTTCGAGGCAAAAAGTTTTTTGGCCAAAAAAAACCGTGGGTTAACCATCGTTGATTTTTCACGAAAATGGTCAAATAAAAAAAATTTTTTTTAGGATGCCAAACGAAAGTGTAAGTCCCTTTGTACATGCTGTGCAAATTTTTCCCCAAACAAACCACGTTTAAGGGATAAACAGGCCGTTTAAGGGATGAACACTTCCCACTAAGAGGGAGAGACGAATGTAGCTTCTTCAACAATTGCATGTACCTTCGTTATATAAGGGATGAATTTCGAACCAAAGGCAGTTTCGGGTTCGTAACATTGTCTAGAACGATGATATAACAATTTTTCTCGGTTTCGAGGCAAAAAGTTTTTTGGCCAAAAAAAACCGTGGGTTAACCATCGTTGATTTTTCACGAAAATGGTCAAATAAAAAAAAATTTTTTTTAGGATGCCAAACGAAAGTGTAAGTCCCTTTGTACATGCTGTGCAAATTTTTCCCCAAACAAACCACGTTTAAGGGAAGAACAGGCCGTTTAAGGGATGAACACTTCCCACTAAAAGGGAGAGACGAATGTGGCTTCTTCAACAATTGCATGTACCATCGTTATATAAGGGATGATTTTCGAACCAAAGGCAGTTTCGGGTTCGTAACATTGTCTAGAACGATGATATAACAATTTTTTTCGGATTCGAGGCAAAAAGTATTTTGGCCAAAAAAAACCGTGGGTTAACCATCGTTGATTTTTCACGAAAATGGTCAAATAAAAATTTTTTTTTTTTACGATGCCAAACGAAAGTGTAAGTCCCTTTGTACATGCTGTGCAAATTTTTCCCCAAACAAACCACGTTTAAGGGATAAACAGGCCGTTTAAGGGATGAACACTTCCCACTAAGAGGGAGAGACGAATGTGGCTTCTTCAACAATTGCATGTACCTTCGTTATATAAGGGATGATTTTCGAACCAAAGGCAGTTTCGGGTTCGTAACATTGTCTAGAACGATGATATAACAATTTTTTTCGGTTTCGAGGCAAAAAGTTTTTTGGCCAAAAAAAACCGTGGGTTAACCATCGTTGATTTTTCACGAAAATGGTCAAATAAAAAAAATTTTTTTTAGGATGCCAAACGAAAGTGTAAGTCCCTTTGTACATGCTGTGCAAATTTTTCCCCAAACAAACCACGTTTAAGGGATAAACAGGCCGTTTAAGGGATGAACACTTCCCACTAAGAGGGAGAGACGAATGTGGCTTCTTCAACAATTGCATGTACCTTCGTTATATAAGGGATGATTTTCGAACCAAAGGCAGTTTCGGGTTCGTAACAATGTCTAGAACGATGATATAACAATTTTTTTCGGTTTCGAGCCAAAAAGTTTTTTGGCCAAAAAAAACAGTGGGTTAACCATCGTTGATTTTTCACGAGAATGGTCAAATAAAAATTTTTTTTTTTTACGATGCCAAACGAAAGTGTAAGTCCCTTTGTACATGCTGTGCAAATTTTTCCCCAAACAAACCACGTTTAAGGGATAAACAGGCCGTTTAAGGGATGAACACTTCCCACTAAGAGGGAGAGACGAATGTGGCTTCTTCAACAATTGCATGTACCTTCGTTATATAAGGGATGATTTTCGAACCAAAGGCAGTTTCGGGTTCGTAACAATGTCTAGAACGATGATATAACAATTTTTCTCGGTTTCGAGGCAAAAAGTTTTTTGGCCAAAAAAAACCGTGGGTTAACCATCGTTGATTTTTCACGAGAATGGTCAAATAAAAATTTTTTTTTTTTACGATGCCAAACGAAAGTGTAAGTCCCTTTGTACATGCTGTGCAAATTTTTCCCCAAACAAACCACGTTTAAGGGATAAACAGGCCGTTTAAGGGATGAACACTTCCCACTAAGAGGGAGAGACGAATGTGGCTTCTTCAACAATTGCATGTACCTTCGTTATATAAGGGATGATTTTCGAACCAAAGGCAGTTTCGGGTTCGTAACATTGTCTAGAACGATGATATAACAATTTTTTTCGGTTTCGAGGCAAAAAGTTTTTTGGCCAAAAAAAACCGTGGGTTAACCATCGTTGATTTTTCACGAGAATGGTCAAATAAAAATTTTTTTTTTTACGATGCCAAACGAAAGTGTAAGTCCCTTTGTACATGCTGTGCAAATTTTTCCCCAAACAAACCACGTTTAAGGGATAAACAGGCCGTTTAAGGGATGAACACTTCCCACTAAGAGGGAGAGACGAATGTGGCTTCTTCAACAATTGCATGTACCTTCGTTATATAAGGGATGATTTTCGAACCAAAGGCAGTTTCGGGTTCGTAACATTGTCTAGAACGATGATATAACAATTTTTCTCGGTTTCGAGGCAAAAAGTTTTTTGGCCAAAAAAAACCGTGGGTTAACCATCGTTGATTTTTCACGAAAATGGTCAAATAAAAAAAATTTTTTTTTAGGATGCCAAACGAAAGTGTAAGTCCCTTTGTACATGCTGTGCAAATTTTTCCCCAAACAAACCACGTTTAAGGGAAGAACAGGCCGTTTAAGGGATGAACACTTCCCACTAAAAGGGAGAGACGAATGTGGCTTCTTCAACAATTGCATGTACCTTCGTTATATAAGGGATGATTTTCGAACCAAAGGCAGTTTCGGGTTCGTAACAATGTCTAGAACGATGATATAACAATTTTTTTCGGTTTCGAGCCAAAAAGTTTTTTGGCCAAAAAAAACAGTGGGTTAACCATCGTTGATTTTTCACGAGAATGGTCAAATAAAAATTTTTTTTTTTTACGATGCCAAACGAAAGTGTAAGTCCCTTTGTACATGCTGTGCAAATTTTTCCCCAAACAAACCACGTTTAAGGGATAAACAGGCCGTTTAAGGGATGAACACTTCCCACTAAGAGGGAGAGACGAATGTGGCTTCTTCAACAATTGCATGTACCTTCGTTATATAAGGGATGATTTTCGAACCAAAGGCAGTTTCGGGTTCGTAACATTGTCTAGAACGATGATATAACAATTTTTTTCGGTTTCGAGGCAAAAAGTATTTTGGCCAAAAAAAACCGTGGGTTAACCATCGTTGATTTTTCACGAAAATGGTCAAATAAAAAAAATTTTTTTTAGGATGCCAAACGAAAGTGTAAGTCCCTTTGTACATGCTGTGCAAATTTTTCCCCAAACAAACCACGTTTAAGGGATAAACAGGCCGTTTAAGGGATGAACACTTCCCAATAAGAGGGAGAGACGAATGTAGCTTCTTCAACAATTGCATGTACCTTCGTTATATAAGGGATGATTTTCGAACCAAAGGCAGTTTCGGGTTCGTAACATTGTCTAGAACGATGATATAACAATTTTTCTCGGTTTCGAGGCAAAAAGTTTTTTGGCCAAAAAAAACCGTGGGTTAACCATCGTTGATTTTTCACGAAAATGGTCAAATAAAAAAAATTTTTTTTACGATGCCAAACGAAAGTGTAAGTCCCTTTGTACATGCTGTGCAAATTTTTCCCCAAACAAACCACGTTTAAGGGATAAACAGGCCGTTTAAGGGATGAACACTTCCCAATAAGAGGGAGAGACGAATGTAGCTTCTTCAACAATTGCATGTACCTTCGTTATATAAGGGATGATTTTCGAACCAAAGGCAGTTTCGGGTTCGTAACATTGTCTAGAACGATGATATAACAATTTTTCTCGGTTTCGAGGCAAAAAGTTTTTTGGCCAAAAAAAACCGTGGGTTAACCATCGTTGATTTTTCACGAAAATGGTCAAATAAAAAAAATTTTTTTTTAGGATGCCAAACGAAAGTGTAAGTCCCTTTGTACATGCTGTGCAAATTTTTCCCCAAACAAACCACGTTTAAGGGAAGAACAGGCCGTTTAAGGGATGAACACTTCCCACTAAAAGGGAGAGACGAATGTGGCTTCTTCAACAATTGCATGTACCTTCGTTATATAAGGGATGATTTTCGAACCAAAGGCAGTTTCGGGTTCGTAACAATGTCTAGAACGATGATATAACAATTTTTCTCGGTTTCGAGGCAAAAAGTTTTTTGGCCAAAAAAAACCGTGGGTTAACCATCGTTGATTTTTCACGAGAATGGTCAAATAAAAATTTTTTTTTTTTACGATGCCAAACGAAAGTGTAAGTCCCTTTGTACATGCTGTGCAAATTTTTCCCCAAACAAACCACGTTTAAGGGATAAACAGGCCGTTTAAGGGATGAACACTTCCCACTAAGAGGGAGAGACGAATGTGGCTTCTTCAACAATTGCATGTACCTTCGTTATATAAGGGATGATTTTCGAACCAAAGGCAGTTTCGGGTTCGTAACATTGTCTAGAACGATGATATAACAATTTTTCTCGGTTTCGAGGCAAAAAGTTTTTTGGCCAAAAAAAACCGTGGGTTAACCATCGTTGATTTTTCACGAAAATGGTCAAATAAAAAAAATTTTTTTTTAGGATGCCAAACGAAAGTGTAAGTCCCTTTGTACATGCTGTGCAAATTTTTCCCCAAACAAACCACGTTTAAGGGAAGAACAGGCCGTTTAAGGGATGAACACTTCCCACTAAAAGGGAGAGACGAATGTGGCTTCTTCAACAATTGCATGTACCTTCGTTATATAAGGGATGATTTTCGAACCAAAGGCAGTTTCGGGTTCGTAACAATGTCTAGAACGATGATATAACAATTTTTTTCGGTTTCGAGCCAAAAAGTTTTTTGGCCAAAAAAAACCGTGGGTTAACCATCGTTGATTTTTCACGAAAATGGTCAAATAAAAAAAAATTTTTTTAGGATGCCAAACGAAAGTGTAAGTCCCTTTGTACATGCTGTGCAAATTTTTCCCCAAACAAACCACGTTTAAGGGAAGAACAGGCCGTTTAAGGGATGAACACTTCCCACTAAAAGGGAGAGACGAATGTGGCTTCTTCAACAATTGCATGTACCATCGTTATATAAGGGATGATTTTCGAACCAAAGGCAGTTTCGGGTTCGTAACATTGTCTAGAACGATGATATAACAATTTTTTTCGGTTTCGAGGCAAAAAGTTTTTTGGCCAAAAAAAACCGTGGGTTAACCATCGTTGATTTTTCACGAGAATGGTCAAATAAAATTTTTTTTTTTTTACGATGCCAAACGAAAGTGTAAGTCCCTTTGTACATGCTGTGCAAATTTTTCCCCAAACAAACCACGTTTAAGGGAAGAACAGGCCGTTTAAGGGATGAACACTTCCCACTAAAAGGGAGAGACGAATGTGGCTTCTTCAACAATTGCATGTACCATCGTTATATAAGGGATGATTTTCGAACCAAAGGCAGTTTCGGGTTCGTAACAATGTCTAGAACGATGATATAACAATTTTTCTCGGTTTCGAGGCAAAAAGTTTTTTGGCCAAAAAAAACCGTGGGTTAACCATCGTTGATTTTTCACGAAAATGGTCAAATAAAAAAAATTTTTTTTAGGATGCCAAACGAAAGTGTAAGTCCCTTTGTACATGCTGTGCAAATTTTTCCCCAAACAAACCACGTTTAAGGGAAGAACAGGCCGTTTAAGGGATGAACACTTCCCACTAAAAGGGAGAGACGAATGTGGCTTCTTCAACAATTGCATGTACCATCGTTATATAAGGGATGATTTTCGAACCAAAGGCAGTTTCGGGTTCGTAACATTGTCTAGAACGATGATATAACAATTTTTTTCGGTTTCGAGGCAAAAAGTTTTTTGGCCAAAAAAAACCGTGGGTTAACCATCGTTGATTTTTCACGAGAATGGTCAAATAAAATTTTTTTTTTTTTACGATGCCAAACGAAAGTGTAAGTCCCTTTGTACATGCTGTGCAAATTTTTCCCCAAACAAACCACGTTTAAGGGAAGAACAGGCCGTTTAAGGGATGAACACTTCCCACTAAAAGGGAGAGACGAATGTGGCTTCTTCAACAATTGCATGTACCATCGTTATATAAGGGATGATTTTCGAACCAAAGGCAGTTTCGGGTTCGTAACATTGTCTAGAACGATGATATAACAATTTTTCTCGGTTTCGAGGCAAAAAGTTTTTTGGCCAAAAAAAACCGTGGGTTAACCATCGTTGATTTTTCACGAAAATGGTCAAATAAAAAAAATTTTTTTTAGGATGCCAAACGAAAGTGTAAGTCCCTTTGTACATGCTGTGCAAATTTTTCCCCAAACAAACCACGTTTAAGGGCTGAACAGGCCGTTTAAGGGATGAACACTTCCCACTAAGAGGGAGAGACGAATGTGGCTTCTTCAACAATTGCATGTACCTTCGTTATATAAGGGATGATTTTCGAACCAAAGGCAGTTTCGGGTTCGTAACATTGTCTAGAACGATGATATAACAATTTTTTTCGGTTTCGAGGCAAAAAGTTTTTTGGCCAAAAAAAACCGTGGGTTAACCATCGTTGATTTTTCACGAGAATGGTCAAATAAAAATTTTTTTTTTTTACGATGCCAAACGAAAGTGTAAGTCCCTTTGTACATGCTGTGCAAATTTTTCCCCAAACAAACCACGTTTAAGGGATAAACAGGCCGTTTAAGGGATGAACACTTCCCACTAAGAGGGAGAGACGAATGTGGCTTCTTCAACAATTGCATGTACCTTCGTTATATAAGGGATGATTTTCGAACCAAAGGCAGTTTCGGGTTCGTAACATTGTCTAGAACGATGATATAACAATTTTTCTCGGTTTCGAGCCAAAAAGTTTTTTGGCCAAAAAAAACCGTGGGTTAACCATCGTTGATTTTTCACGAAAATGGTCAAATAAAAAAAAATTTTTTTAGGATGCCAAACGAAAGTGTAAGTCCCTTTGTACATGCTGTGCAAATTTTTCCCCAAACAAACCACGTTTAAGGGAAGAACAGGCCGTTTAAGGGATGAACACTTCCCACTAAAAGGGAGAGACGAATGTGGCTTCTTCAACAATTGCATGTACCATCGTTATATAAGGGATGATTTTCGAACCAAAGGCAGTTTCGGGTTCGTAACATTGTCTAGAACGATGATATAACAATTTTTTTCGGTTTCGAGGCAAAAAGTTTTTTGGCCAAAAAAAACCGTGGGTTAACCATCGTTGATTTTTCACGAGAATGGTCAAATAAATTTTTTTTTTTTTTACGATGCCAAACGAAAGTGTAAGTCCCTTTGTACATGCTGTGCAAATTTTTCCCCAAACAAACCACGTTTAAGGGAAGAACAGGCCGTTTAAGGGATGAACACTTCCCACTAAAAGGGAGAGACGAATGTGGCTTCTTCAACAATTGCATGTACCATCGTTATATAAGGGATGATTTTCGAACCAAAGGCAGTTTCGGGTTCGTAACATTGTCTAGAACGATGATATAACAATTTTTCTCGGTTTCGAGGCAAAAAGTTTTTTGGCCAAAAAAAACCGTGGGTTAACCATCGTTGATTTTTCACGAAAATGGTCAAATAAAAAAAATTTTTTTTAGGATGCCAAACGAAAGTGTAAGTCCCTTTGTACATGCTGTGCAAATTTTTCCCCAAACAAACCACGTTTAAGGGCTGAACAGGCCGTTTAAGGGATGAACACTTCCCACTAAGAGGGAGAGACGAATGTGGCTTCTTCAACAATTGCATGTACCTTCGTTATATAAGGGATGATTTTCGAACCAAAGGCAGTTTCGGGTTCGTAACATTGTCTAGAACGATGATATAACAATTTTTTTCGGTTTCGAGGCAAAAAGTTTTTTGGCCAAAAAAAACCGTGGGTTAACCATCGTTGATTTTTCACGAGAATGGTCAAATAAAAATTTTTTTTTTTTACGATGCCAAACGAAAGTGTAAGTCCCTTTGTACATGCTGTGCAAATTTTTCCCCAAACAAACCACGTTTAAGGGATAAACAGGCCGTTTAAGGGATGAACACTTCCCACTAAGAGGGAGAGACGAATGTGGCTTCTTCAACAATTGCATGTACCTTCGTTATATAAGGGATGATTTTCGAACCAAAGGCAGTTTCGGGTTCGTAACATTGTCTAGAACGATGATATAACAATTTTTCTCGGTTTCGAGGCAAAAAGTTTTTTGGCCAAAAAAAACCGTGGGTTAACCATCGTTGATTTTTCACGAAAATGGTCAAATAAAAAAAATTTTTTTTAGGATGCCAAACGAAAGTGTAAGTCCCTTTGTACATGCTGTGCAAATTTTTCCCCAAACAAACCACGTTTAAGGGCTGAACAGGCCGTTTAAGGGATGAACACTTCCCACTAAGAGGGAGAGACGAATGTGGCTTCTTCAACAATTGCATGTACCTTCGTTATATAAGGGATGATTTTCGAACCAAAGGCAGTTTCGGGTTCGTAACATTGTCTAGAACGATGATATAACAATTTTTTTCGGTTTCGAGGCAAAAAGTTTTTTGGCCAAAAAAAACCGTGGGTTAACCATCGTTGATTTTTCACGAGAATGGTCAAATAAAAATTTTTTTTTTTTACGATGCCAAACGAAAGTGTAAGTCCCTTTGTACATGCTGTGCAAATTTTTCCCCAAACAAACCACGTTTAAGGGATAAACAGGCCGTTTAAGGGATGAACACTTCCCACTAAGAGGGAGAGACGAATGTGGCTTCTTCAACAATTGCATGTACCTTCGTTATATAAGGGATGATTTTCGAACCAAAGGCAGTTTCGGGTTCGTAACATTGTCTAGAACGATGATATAACAATTTTTCTCGGTTTCGAGGCAAAAAGTTTTTTGGCCAAAAAAAACCGTGGGTTAACCATCGTTGATTTTTCACGAAAATGGTCAAATAAAAAAAATTTTTTTTTAGGATGCCAAACGAAAGTGTAAGTCCCTTTGTACATGCTGTGCAAATTTTTCCCCAAACAAACCACGTTTAAGGGAAGAACAGGCCGTTTAAGGGATGAACACTTCCCACTAAAAGGGAGAGACGAATGTGGCTTCTTCAACAATTGCATGTACCTTCGTTATATAAGGGATGATTTTCGAACCAAAGGCAGTTTCGGGTTCGTAACAATGTCTAGAACGATGATATAACAATTTTTCTCGGTTTCGAGGCAAAAAGTTTTTTGGCCAAAAAAAACCGTGGGTTAACCATCGTTGATTTTTCACGAGAATGGTCAAATAAAAATTTTTTTTTTTTACGATGCCAAACGAAAGTGTAAGTCCCTTTGTACATGCTGTGCAAATTTTTCCCCAAACAAACCACGTTTAAGGGATAAACAGGCCGTTTAAGGGATGAACACTTCCCACTAAGAGGGAGAGACGAATGTGGCTTCTTCAACAATTGCATGTACCTTCGTTATATAAGGGATGATTTTCGAACCAAAGGCAGTTTCGGGTTCGTAACATTGTCTAGAACGATGATATAACAATTTTTCTCGGTTTCGAGGCAAAAAGTTTTTTGGCCAAAAAAAACCGTGGGTTAACCATCGTTGATTTTTCACGAAAATGGTCAAATAAAAAAAATTTTTTTTTAGGATGCCAAACGAAAGTGTAAGTCCCTTTGTACATGCTGTGCAAATGTTTCCCCAAACAAACCACGTTTAAGGGAAGAACAGGCCGTTTAAGGGATGAACACTTCCCACTAAAAGGGAGAGACGAATGTGGCTTCTTCAACAATTGCATGTACCTTCGTTATATAAGGGATGATTTTCGAACCAAAGGCAGTTTCGGGTTCGTAACAATGTCTAGAACGATGATATAACAATTTTTTTCGGTTTCGAGCCAAAAAGTTTTTTGGCCAAAAAAAACCGTGGGTTAACCATCGTTGATTTTTCACGAAAATGGTCAAATAAAAAAAATTTTTTTTAGGATGCCAAACGAAAGTGTAAGTCCCTTTGTACATGCTGTGCAAATTTTTCCCCAAACAAACCACGTTTAAGGGAAGAACAGGCCGTTTAAGGGATGAACACTTCCCACTAAAAGGGAGAGACGAATGTGGCTTCTTCAACAATTGCATGTACCATCGTTATATAAGGGATGATTTTCGAACCAAAGGCAGTTTCGGGTTCGTAACATTGTCTAGAACGATGATATAACAATTTTTCTCGGTTTCGAGGCAAAAAGTTTTTTGGCCAAAAAAAACCGTGGGTTAACCATCGTTGATTTTTCACGAAAATGGTCAAATAAAAAAAATTTTTTTTAGGATGCCAAACGAAAGTGTAAGTCCCTTTGTACATGCTGTGCAAATTTTTCCCCAAACAAACCACGTTTAAGGGCTGAACAGGCCGTTTAAGGGATGAACACTTCCCACTAAGAGGGAGAGACGAATGTGGCTTCTTCAACAATTGCATGTACCTTCGTTATATAAGGGATGATTTTCGAACCAAAGGCAGTTTCGGGTTCGTAACATTGTCTAGAACGATGATATAACAATTTTTTTCGGTTTCGAGGCAAAAAGTTTTTTGGCCAAAAAAAACCGTGGGTTAACCATCGTTGATTTTTCACGAGAATGGTCAAATAAAAATTTTTTTTTTTTACGATGCCAAACGAAAGTGTAAGTCCCTTTGTACATGCTGTGCAAATTTTTCCCCAAACAAACCACGTTTAAGGGATAAACAGGCCGTTTAAGGGATGAACACTTCCCACTAAGAGGGAGAGACGAATGTGGCTTCTTCAACAATTGCATGTACCTTCGTTATACAAGGGATGATTTTCGAACCAAAGGCAGTTTCGGGTTCGTAACATTGTCTAGAACGATGATATAACAATTTTTCTCGGTTTCGAGGCAAAAAGTTTTTTGGCCAAAAAAAACCGTGGGTTAACCATCGTTGATTTTTCACGAAAATGGTCAAATAAAAAAAATTTTTTTTAGGATGCCAAACGAAAGTGTAAGTCCCTTTGTACATGCTGTGCAAATTTTTCCCCAAACAAACCACGTTTAAGGGAAGAACAGGCCGTTTAAGGGATGAACACTTCCCACTAAAAGGGAGAGACGAATGTGGCTTCTTCAACAATTGCATGTACCTTCGTTATATAAGGGATGATTTTCGAACCAAAGGCAGTTTCGGGTTCGTAACAATGTCTAGAACGATGATATAACAATTTTTTTCGGTTTCGAGGCAAAAAGTATTTTGGCCAAAAAAAACCGTGGGTTAACCATCGTTGATTTTTCACGAAAATGGTCAAATAAAAAAAATTTTTTTTAGGATGCCAAACGAAAGTGTAAGTCCCTTTGTACATGCTGTGCAAATTTTTCCCCAAACAAACCACGTTTAAGGGAAGAACAGGCCGTTTAAGGGATGAACACTTCCCACTAAAAGGGAGAGACGAATGTGGCTTCTTCAACAATTGCATGTACCTTCGTTATATAAGGGATGATTTTCGAACCAAAGGCAGTTTCGGGTTCGTAACAATGTCTAGAACGATGATATAACAATTTTTTTCGGTTTCGAGGCAAAAAGTTTTTTGGCCAAAAAAAACCGTGGGTTAACCATCGTTGATTTTTCACGAAAATGGTCAAATAAAAAAAATTTTTTTTAGGATGCCAAACGAAAGTGTAAGTCCCTTTGTACATGCTGTGCAAATTTTTCCCCAAACAAACCACGTTTAAGGGAAGAACAGGCCGTTTAAGGGATGAACACTTCCCACTAAGAGGGAGAGACGAATGTGGCTTCTTCAACAATTGCATGTACCTTCGTTATATAAGGGATGATTTTCGAACCAAAGGCAGTTTCGGGTTCGTAACATTGTCTAGAACGATGATATAACAATTTTTTTCGGTTTCGAGGCAAAAAGTTTTTTGGCCAAAAAAAACCGTGGGTTAACCATCGTTGATTTTTCACGAAAATGGTCAAATAAAAAAAATTTTTTTTAGGATGCCAAACGAAAGTGTAAGTCCCTTTGTACATGCTGTGCAAATTTTTCCCCAAACAAACCACGTTTAAGGGATGAACAGGCCGTTTAAGGGATGAACACTTCCCACTAAGAGGGAGAGACGAATGTGGCTTCTTCAACAATTGCATGTACCTTCGTTATATAAGGGATGATTTTCCAACCAAAGGCAGTTTCGGGTTCGTAACAATGTCTAGAACATGTTTTGATCTAGAAGATTTTTTGGTTATTTGAAATTGAGAAAGTTTGGTCTAAATATTATTGGAAAACTCAATGAAAAGCATCGGTTATGCAAATCGATGAGCAAATACTTTTCTGCGCCATATAACTCGTAGTAAATGAACTTTTAGCAAATACTTTTCCCAAACTATTACACGTATGTTTGGTTGCATACTTTCACTAGTAATAAACGCTTTTATAGAAAATTTAAATCACTTTAATATTTATCTTACATAAAAATATGTATATTAAAAATAGAAGAAAATAGCAAAAATAATGAATCAACGATATAATCACGCATTCCAATAAAGAGCGAAAAAAAATTGTATCATTAAAAGGAACAGTATGTTTTAAATAGTATATTTGAAATTCATTTTGAGTAAATATTTGCAGTTTACTTGAGCCACATCGTAGACAATATATCTGAAGAAATCTTATTAAGGAAAAGTATTTGTATTGCAAAATATTTTTTTTTTTGGATGTATCGGTCCCCTAAACTTTTTAACCAATTCAAGCCAATAGAACCATAAATAAATTGTTTTTACATCCAATACGATTGCACTTTATAGTAAATATAAATTTCAATTAAAGGATACTCATTATAAAGTAAATCGGATTTCAACTTGGCATTTTTAACTCCTTTTCCAAGTGGCACCTCCACGCCATCTTCCAATTTGGTTGCTTCCTTTGGATCAGGTTCGGTGCGGCCCACACCCTTGCAACTGTGCTTACCTTTTGGTAATTTTTCAATATACTCGGACGAGGTTCGTTCATACCTGCAAATCAAATCAATAACTATTTTTTGAAATAATTGCAACAAAAAAATTTGATACGATACATTTCACCCAAAGCAACCTCACACAACATTAGCAATCCTGTACTATCGACAGAATTGGTACAACAATAATTGGCCGATTTTGAAACCATGTCAGCGAAATAAATGCCCTTGCCAAACATGTAACCGGTGACGGGTGCTTCGGGCGGTGCAATTCGCAACCCTTGCGCCAATATTCCGGCGAAATTCGACACACGTGACCCGTGCCAGAGCAGTTTACGATTCGGGATTTTCTTGAACGGTTTGAAGCGCTTGTCTTCGCCTTTGCGTTTAATTTTGAAGACATCCTCAATGACCAATTCGTATTGGGTGTGTGTTTCGGCGTGGGTGTTCTTCACATATTTATCAATTATCTTAAATTCGTCGGAATCCTTATCCAAAACGGTGATGTCTGTGTTTAATTTATCATAGTATGAATCGATGCAATGATGTCCTTCGGAATCCATTGTTGTGTTTTGCATTAAATTGTAAGCAATTTCTAGTTCAATCAAATTGTCGAGCATGTCAGATTTTTTCTATATTAATAAAAAAGGGGAAATAAATATAAATAATTCGAATACATTTACGTGGTTTTATATCTTTACTTTAATTTCTTCGGTTGTCTCGATCAATGGAGGTGCATCTACGCCAAAATCATGCGGTATCAATGTATAAAATCGATTGCACGCATCGACTAATTTCGCCTTTTCATCCGGTTTCTTAATCAATTCTTGAAGTTCCGATAAAACGCTGAAGGCGGCTTGAATTTGCTTTTTACTCAATTTTCCCAATGGCATTTTATCTGTGTCTAACTAAAGTTAACAAATTCAAAAGAATAGATATGATGTTTACAGAATTACATCCCTTTCTTTGTTTACCTCAAACTCTAACATAGTTTTTTTCATATTGGAAACATCAAATAAAATTTGTACTAAATTTTGTACTGGTTTAGGTAGTTTGGAGTCAGCAGTGACATCACTGGCCGTAAGACCTTTCGATTCAGCATCCATTCCATAATCCACATCGATTGGATATAATTTTCCGGGAACTTTAACAAAATTTTCTCGATTCTCCCAGCAATTGGCACTTTTCTCTTCATAGAGAGCCTACAATTATTAATCTTCTCAAAACAATTTCAAAAACAATTAAATTTTGAAGTCCACCTTAAATGCATTCACCGCCTCGTGTACACTGTCCATTTTTTCCACTTTATTCCCACCAATGGTTGTTCCGATTCGACCCCACGAACGAAACAGCCAATATTTGTTGCCCTTGTCCGCTTCAAGGAGTTGTAACTTATAATAGGAATTTCTATTTTGTTGGATTTCAGTTAGACCTAAAATCACTGTGTACTTGTCTTTGCCTTTTTGATACACGTGGGCTACATCCTCCAAGCCTGAATCGGGATCAACAGCTCCACCACCTTTGAGCTTCATTTTCACAGGCCCCGATGCCGACTTGTTATATCGGCTTTTCGATTTAGACGCATGAGAATTGTTAGAATGTGACGGTTTTTTTTCTTCACGAACTCGCATTTCCGGCTAAAAAATATAATCATTTAATAAGGGCAACAATGTGTGATCTAAAGGCTGTTTCTAATTAAAAATAGGTGAAATGCTCTGGTTCTCAAATTAAATCGTGAAATTCTAAAACGCCGAAAAACTGGCTTTTAAAGTTTTATACTCTCCCGCAGTACACACGTGTACAAAGAAAAGCCTATACTAATCATAACATGTGTACAATTTTTAAACATTCAAAACTCAATCAAAAGGTTGGGGGAAGGCAAGGTTTATAAATTACACAAGTTGCCCCATTAGAAAAAAAAAATGAAGTCATACGAAGAATTTTGAAATTTGAATCAGTCTGAAGATATGTACGAATTTCTTCTGGATACGTCACATAGCGCATGAGGCCACCTGTGTATTTCATAAACCTTGGGGAGAAGAATTGACCCAAAGATCGGAAGCATCTTATTTTATTCCTCAAGCAAATTAAGCATATTTCAAAATTAGAGCTTTCTACCCATTTTTCGTAACAATATCCACAAAAGGACCAAAATCTACTTCATTAAATATTTGGATAAAAACCACAAACTACCTCAGATCCCCAAGTGCATATGCTGAATTGTTTAATAGTATCGAACGGCGTTTTTAGTTTATGCTTTTCTAATTCATCGAGGAAATTTTCCGATACAACGTGAACATTAAAATCGCGAGCTTTCGATATTCGGCTACTCATTTTTTCCACTTCAGAAACTTTCGAAATCACCGCCATGGTGATATCATGAATCGAATGGCTCGTTTTACCTCCCAATTTTCGAATACGTTTCGATATCTTATCCTTATCTCCTTCGACTGAATGTATGTAAAATTCCATTTCGTAAAGCACAGGCTTATCCACTTTGATTTTCGGTCTAAAAAAAAAAAGTAAACGTTCTAAATTCGATTTCGCAATTAAATGAAGAAAACCCATAAGGGGCCGTTCATAAAATACGTCACGCTAAAATAAGCTTGTTCTGACCCCCTCTCTGCCATTGCCACGCTGTGTCACACTTTCTGTGACCCCCCTAGAAATATTTCGTCACAAAACTAAGACCCCCCCCCTTGAATATAATAAATTTCAATTAAAAGTACACAAATTTCTATATATGTAAAAACTCTATATATGTAATATTTACTAAATACGAAGAAATATTAATTTCAATTTTTTTGACGAACTCATCATCTTGTCAAACTCAGTAAGCCCCCCCCCCTGTATGCGAACGTATTTTATTAACGATCCCTAATCGTACCCATCGGTTTCATCTTTTTTCAACTTTTCAGTTTTTACAACGCCAACGGTTTGTACTAATTGTTTGATGATTCGATTTTCCGGTTTGTACTTGTAGTTTTTAAATAACGGAATGTGGGCAACTTCTTCGGGAACTTTAAGTGCAGAACGTTCAGGAGTGTCGGTTGTATTGGAACAAGATGTCCATTCGGTTAAATTTCCTTTACACACGTATGTGTTATTTCGAAACAGAAATTTGCCCGTTTCGTTACAAACACTACATTTACCCAACGCCCCAAACGTTAAAATATCAGCGACTTGGTCTAAAAGCTATCGAAAAAATTAAAAAAAAAATTTTTTGATAAGAAAACTTTCAAATCAAACCCTATCTTCGCCAGCCAAAATTTGTTGATTGTTTTCTTCTAAGATCGCTTGCAATTCCTTTTTCGTGAGTGCTTTTTTAAGAGTGTCCCGATTTTTGAATAGTTTAGAAATTTGTTTTTTATATGCTTTATCTTCTGGTGTTTCTTTAGTGCTAGTTTTATTGTCCTCGAGCTTAACAGTTTTGGCATCGGTAGGTCCATCTTCCGCTTTAATAGGTCTGAAAAAAATAAATAAATTAGAACTAATCTCGCTTGGCTTTTATCAAAATATCGTACGGAATTTTTTGTTTGATGACTTTTTGGTCGTCTTTTGAAAGTCCTAAGAAACCTGGTAGCATGTCTCCACCGCCGAAGAACAGCAATTCGGAACGAAGTTTAACAAAACAATCCAAATGATGCCACATGTCTTGGCCTCCATATTGTTTTCCAATATCGGTATCGAAACTAACTTTCGATACACGAATATCGTCCTTCAAAATTTTTAATTCACAACCACGACATGTAGCTCGTCCGGATTTGGCATATTCGATTTTGAAATCTTTAAGTGCTCCGGTGGGTTTGCCTCGTTTTTTTCCCTTGGCCGGTGGTTCGACAACGCCAGATGAACAAGACTCTAAAAAAAAAACAGTTATTAAATAGTAGAAAATTAAGTTTTCATGAAACATTATTGGTTACCAATTTCTTTTTGTAATTTTTGTTGATCTTCATAGCGGAGATTTGAAAAGTTTGCAATATCACCAGGAGCTTTGGGGCGTTGCTTTTTGAAGAAACAATTCACGTGATACCAGTGAGGAACTTTGCCATCAAACATGGGAGACTGAAAAATAAATATTGGTCATCAGAAAGTCTATAAAAGCATGAGAAATAACCGGGTAACACACGGGGAAGACATCCATATAATGTTCCAGAAGTTTCATTTCATATTGTTCTAAAATCAGACCCGGATTTGGAGGTCTGGAGGCCTCGAGGCAACAAAGGAATGGAGGCCCTCTGGTCTTAAATTATTATTTTTATTATTTCCTTGTATTTATCAAAATTATTTTCTTTGGATTCCCCTAATAGTTATGTTCTCATGCACTTATTGCCGATTTAAGAATCATTTTCGGGTCTTGCACCATCTTCTTTCTAGAAGATTACGAATAAAGCGGCTTTCCGAAGCCTCTACTTTTGAGTAGGCTCCGGGGTTGTAGCCCCGGTTGCCCTCCCCTAAATCCGGTCCAGCATAATCAACGGAATTAGGTAGGAGATGAACCTAATAGGGCAATCATCCCAAGATCCCATTGAAAGCCTGCTTGGATTTACTTCTGAAGACCTGGAACTAGGAATAACGCGGGGCGCCATAGTTGGAGGGAAGAGGAATTCATCAGAGAGGTCCTTCAGGATTTGATGATGAAAATGGCTGTATTTTCTTTGAGTTCCACTAATAGTTAAGTTCTAATGCACTTATTGCCGATTCAAGAATCATTTTCGGGTCTTGCACCATCTTCTTTCTAGAAGATTGCGAATAAAGTGGTTTTCCGAAGCCTCTACTTTTGAGTAGGCTCCGGGGCTGTAGCCCCGGTAGCCCTCCTCTAAATCCGGTCCAGGTAGGAGATGAGCCTAATAGGGCAATATCGTATCATCCAAAGATTCCATTGAAAGCCTGCTTTGATTTACTTCTGAAGACCTGGACCTAGGAATAACGCGGGGGAGTCATAGTCGGAGGGAAGAGGAGCTCCCCAAACAAGTCCCCCAGGAGTCGACGATGAAAATGGCTGCTCTATCTTAAATTCGACTCTAGATAAAGTCCTGAACCTATTGGGGATACATAAAGACTATAAAAGATGCAAATTTATTCAAGGAAAAATGCTCACCACGTGTTTTTGAATTGCCTAGTGATTTTCCTCGTATCCATTACAGAAACAAGGAGGGCTCGATCGTTCGAAACTTATCGAAAGTTCTTATATAATGAAATTTGTTCAGTTCGCCGTAAAATAGGTGAAATTACCACTGAGAAAATACGAATTCTTTGGATTGAAAAGCTGATGTAAAAATGGCTTCACATTAGTCAGGGTGTCTGCACTCTATGCGTAAATGTGGCCAAAAAGAAGGGCCAGGGCCGTCGTTTCTAGTTCATTGTTAGTGACCATTTTCTCTAGAACGTCTGGCACGATTTGGTACAAGGAACTGATACGTTTATACAACTCTATAGTAATGGTTTGAATCATTGCTAATTTTTAATTATCAATAATGAACATGAAAATATATTATAATTAGATATCTGAAAATACAGAATACAAAAAGCTATTTTATTTAATGATAATCAAATTTAATAATTATAATTAATTATAAATAAATAATATTACTTATACAAAGTTTTAAGATAGTTAACATGATAAATATTTTAAATATTAGCTAAAAAATAACAGTTAGTAACTGTCTGCAACTGAAAAATATAATAAATATAAGTAATTTGGGCTTTTAGACTTTGATCAAGAACTTTGATTTTGATCTTGGTTCATATCATATTATCTTCAAAACCGAATATATATGATCTTTTACTATTGTAATAAAAACCTGCCACATTACTCATTTCATCAAACGAAAGCACAAATCCGTTCGTCATTAGAACCATTTCAAAATAAGTATTTCAAATTAAGAAATATAGTAAGGTATGACTCCTGGTTATAGAGCATTTATATTTGATGAAAAACGGTATACGTAACAATACGTAGCAAGTTCGAATAATGTATCTTCTCAAAAACAATAGCAGAGCTGTTTTTCTCTGTTTGCGAAATACTGTTTCCAGTTTATAATTTAGTCTTCTGTAGTTCCTACAGTTCATTTCTTTTGTTCCCCAGTACTCTTATCCGGTGCTGATTGAGACTGTCTTTCTGTTATTAGTACACCTTGAGGATATGATTCTTCGACGTCTTCGTAATTTTCTGGTTGGGATAATTCAATGGCAATGAAGTTAAGATCTAAAAGTTCAATTTAAAGTTATTAAGATTGTAATATGTTCATTGATATAATAATTGTTCGTATTCTAAAAAACAATATTTTGAATATTGAAAAACTATTTCTCCTTCATATTAGTAAAGTTTTATTCTATCACATTATATTTTTTTCATTATGAATAGACAAATTTAAACAATTTTTTCTTTTGAATAATTTTGTTTAATACAATGAAGTTTAATTGTTGCTTTCATATTATTAGTTTTACATATTATACAGAGTACCAATTGTATACAATATATGGCTTTTAAATATAAAATTTGTGTATATTATTTCAAAATTCATTTGGGTAATTAGGTAATTACGAATGGATATATTTTTTCAAAAAGAAAATATGGTTGGCCATGAGTTCTGGCCCTAATTGCCTGTAATGTAAATTGTATATTGTCCTTATAATAATAATTTAAGTTTTTTTTTTTGGGCGCTAAGTACGTTAGGCTCTAGGTACCAAAGGGGCAAGCGACCAAAGGGTTATATAATATTACACGGAGCAAAAGGACTGTGCAAAAGAAACTTAAAAAAAAATTTTCTTATATGAAAAAACGTGCAATATAAAGTTTGTATTAACGAGCAATTGGGCCAGAATTCATGGCCACCCATACTTTTTTTTGGATAAATATTTACTAATTTTATAAATTTCATATGGGTAACTATGGCAATTACATATATTTATTCAAAAAAAAGTATGGGTGGCCATGAATTCTGGCCCAATTGCTCGTTAATACAAACTTTATATTGCATGTTTTTTCATATAAGAAAAATTTTTTTTAACTTTCTTTTGCACAGTCCTTTTGCTCCGTGTAATATTATATAATCCTTTGGTCGCTTGCCCATTTGGTACCTAGAGCCTAACGTACTTTGGGCCCAAAAAATAACTTAAATTATTATTATAAGGACCATATACAAATTACATTACAGGCAGTTAGGGCCAGAATTCATGGCCACCCATACTTTTTTTTGAATAAATATATTTATTTGTAATTACCATAGTTACCTATATGAACCTAAAAATAATAATAAAGAAATTTTAAGCCAATTTTAAATTTTAAAGATTAAGTTAATTTAGGTTGGAACTCGATTCAACACATAATTGTAATTAACATTAAGCAACAGCAAAACTTAACTGTTACAAAATATTGTTTTCCCAATTTTTCTTTTCTTTGAGAGCAAACCTTATAAAATAAAATAAAACTGTATCAATGATGTGAAGGAGAAAAAAATGGCTTTACAATTCTAAATAGCGATAAAAGGAATAAAAACTTATCAGTCGTTTTGTTGTATTAAACATTACGAAGATGTTTGAATTAAATTGAATATATTAATTCTGACTTACCAGAAAAATCATTATAAGCAAATATTTTTCCATTGCATATAACGCCAAAAAATTGTTGATGTAAATTTTCAAAATATGGTAATTATTATCAGTATTATTGGAATTTTAAATTGCTCCTATTCACTGTTGTCGCCAGTAAAAATTATTCCTCGAATCTTCTGATAGCGAACGGTATTAAGTATTTTGCATACCAAAACGCAACACTACATTTTCTTCACATAATTAAAACGCTAACCAAAAACTAATAATAAAAATAAAAATGTATGAAAAAGAAAACCAAGTATAAGAATTTTACTATACCTGGATAATAAGTTTCACCGTACATGTAAATGTACATTAAAATTCGTTATATTTAATTTAATGACTTGATTTAATTTAGTTACTGTACTTCAGTGTTTAATGTCATTAAATGTTTGTCGTCACTAAAGTTTAGACAATTCATATTTGAAATTTCATTATTAGTCAAATAATTGCTAAAAATAGTTATATTTTTGATCACTAGAGGTATTGCAGTATTCATAAAATGATTGTAGACTACAATAACTATGAAGTAAAATACGAAACATATATTTTATAACAGACAAGTGACCAACTAAATACAGGGGAATACAAATTTCCTGTCTGAAATCATGTGTCTCTCTCTTTGAATGAAAAATTATATAGCGTTATGTCGCTTTTTGGCCCTGCTATTTACGCCACAATTTCCTATGAAGTGCAGACACCCTGACATTAGTGAACTGTTTTGCAATCGAGTAGGCGGTAATTGGATTAAATAATTGAAAAAGAAATAAAGTAGATTGCAGGAATTAAAACGCAGAGGAATAACGATTCAATTTTGCTCCGCTTTCAATAAAAAAGTATCAATTATCGAGGTAACTAGATCCTTCGGTAGAAAGACCTTTGATTTCTGGAACTTCTGGATATATTATATAACATTATAGTGATGTCAAAAATAGCACGTGGTAATTGAATAATTGAAATTGTAGGCAATTAGTGGTAGATTGAAATATACCTGGACCATAACAGCCATACGTAAAACATCCTTCTCAATCCCGGTCTTACATCCCTTACAAGACGCCCGGCCACTTTTGGCATATTCACATTTATATGGAAGGTCCTCCATAACTTCTATGACATTTAATATCTATAACACTTAAGAAATGATTAACAAACATAAAAATCATTCAAAATTTATTACTTACGATAGAATTTTCAAACTTTTCGACACTAGTGAAGTTTCACGAACCTCGATCAAACATCAATTGCGCAGATTGACAGTAAAACGGCGCCTTTTTTCAATTTAAATACTCCGCTCAAAATATATGAACAAGTCGACCGTATACTTCTATACAAAAAAAATGAATTTCAGCTGCGGTCGACTTGATCAACTTTTAGACCGTCCTTGAATATTTGAAAAAAAATGCGGGAAAAATGAACCAACCAAAACAGTTTAGATATTTATTTTTATAAAAGTGAATACAACAAAAAGAAAGAAAAAAAAATGAATTTTAGAACCCTCTACTATTTTTTTTTACTATAATTATCAAATACTCGCAAAAGAAAAAAAAATTAATAAAGAAAAGTACTAACAAAAAATTATAATTAGGTACCACAACCACCGTAAATACGGCTCCATTTTATATATTTTATATGTACGAAAAAAAAAACATAGTTTATAAACTCTTAATTATTGCATTCATTTAACAAATAAAAGTATTATCTAACAATAATTTCATAAATTTGTTAGTCACTATCTTTACATGAGGCAAATATTTACCGATAACAATTCTCATACGTTTATGTCTTTTTTTCCCAAATTTCACACATTATTTTTGTCATTTTTTTTTTTTTTGTAATTTACTCACTTAAAACTTTACATAACAAATCTACACACATAAGTCTATAATGTTATATACAAAATAATTAAACATAATTGGATTGCAAATAGATTATTTCATACAAAATCCGTGGAAAAAAGAATTATTTCATTGTCAGACTAGATATATAAAAGTTAAACGAACAAGGCTTTGATTTTATAAGTTCCGGGAAATAAATCTCCGGAAAATCTTAACAATCCAAATATATTCCAATTCTCTAATTGTAAGGCACAAGTCTGGCAGAATGACTAATATTTTAACATTCTTTACTATTACAATAGGCACTTTTTATTATTTGGAAAGTTTTATTATTTGTATGAAATAAAATATTTAATCATCCACTCTCCATTCAAACCAACTAACATCTATTAAAAAACATAATTTCTACCATTGAATACTTTTAAACAAATATATTAAAGGATACATATAAATGGTAACGAATTTTGATTAATAATTTGATTCTTATTGCAGTTTAAAAATTGTGCAATAAAAGCTTATAATAATAGAGTTTTGCCCAAAATTCATTTAAATCAACAGAAAAAAAATATTTTTTCTAAATAAATTTTGCTCGACCGATTGAAATAGATTGGCGCATGGCAGTTTTTGCTATTCAACAACAAAGCCCCACTATTCGGGGCTTATATTAAGCTCCAAATAATAATGCCTGCACTATTTTTACAATTTCTTTAAAGATAATTATACATTTTTTAGTTTTGACTATCTACATGCTATATATATATATATATATATAAGAAATTAACTAACCAAGGCTTATAGAAAACATGTCATATTATTTATGTATCTACAATTGGCAAAGAATAAACTATTACATTAAATACTACGCCTTATATGCTAAAGAAAATATTAAATATATATTTATTAAGATAATCATTGAGCTTTACACATAACTGTCGTACTATGAATCAATGTTTTAAATCTACATGAAAAACTGCACCAATTTCTGACTTGTTCCAGTACGATTTCCGTGTAATTAATTTAATCCTAAATATTCCCTACATTAATCAATTTATTTCATACGATTTAAAACAAAATCAGTTAAGACCACTAATGCTTTTGAATGAGGAGATTGAGCCAATGTATTCGATAGTCGGGCAGCCTCCATACAATGTTGCTGTGCTAAAAATTGCGTTTGTTTCAACCCCTGGGATTTGTGCACTAAATCAAAAGCCCGTTCACAATCGCCTGGTTCCTGGAATCGCCGCATTATCATCGGAGTTAATTCTGGATACTAAAAATTAAAAAAAAATATAAAAATTACAATTAATAAAAAAAAAATAATAATCAAATACTTTTTCGCAGGCAAATAAAACCGGAGCGGTGGCAAGGCCCAGTTTCAAATCAGCGGCCGCTGGTTTTCCCATTTCCTCGGCAGACGACACAAAATCCAACAAATCGTCGACCAATTGAAAAGCCAAACCCAAATTTCGCCCATATTGGAATGCTATTTCACAGATTTGTTCGTCAGCCCCTCCTAAAATTGCCACCTGAAAAAATTCCTTTTAAAATCAAATCCCATCGCATATTTAAAGCATTAACATACCGATTTCAATGAATTTGCAATTAGTGATGCCGTTTTTCGATAGGTTTTCGTCAAATAGTGGGCAAAACGTTCATTTTCCGTTTCTTTTGACCCCAGTTGCATAAATTCACCTTGTATCAAATCCGTGATTACCTACAAATGCAATTAACAATAAAAAATTAAATTTTTCTTAACATACAACTTAAATTAAGTACCTTGCTTAAACAGAGGGTGACATCATCGTTTCGTAGTCTACCAATCATCATTGAGGCTACGGCTAAAATAAAATCACCAGCCATTGTTACCTGTAACAACAAACAAATATTTATAAATAATATTTTAGAAGAATGATTTAATTGATTCACCTAAAATTAAAATTAAAAAAACCTTTAAGATTTCATTGCAAATATGCAACAGAAGCAAATAATTGGAGAGAAAATGTGTAATTCAGGTGATTCCATACCAAAGAATCTAACTACTGAAACATCTAATTTCACAAGAAATTGGCCTTTATGGACTGAAGAAACTTAAAAAAATATATTAAAAAGCATTTGAATGTTCAAAAAATCCAGTAGAGATCATTGAATTTAAATTCAAAAAGCCTCTAAATATATTTTTTTAACAGGACCCTACCAAAAAAAAATAAAAAGTATAATTTCCTTAATGCTATTGAGTGATGCCTGAACCACAATAATAATTTTTTTTTTTTGAAATTTGTTAATTTTTAGGTGTTTAGTTATACTCATTGTAATGCTTTAATTTGAATTGAGTTTTGCGCCATCTCTCGGCCACCTTGTGAACTTTAGCCAATATTTCAACCAAATTATCTCAACTTATGTATTGGTTGGCTTATATGATTTATAATGAATGAAATAAGGGTTGATGTGAACTGAAATTGATAATAGTTAGGCAAAAATTAAAAAAGAAAAAAAATTTAAGCATTCAAATTCATCAAAATTAAACAATGTTGCAAAGATATTGAGGTAATTCATTATGAAAGATAAACTTTATTAAGACCATTAAAACAAAAAAAAAATTATGAGTTCTTATGCTACCTTAAGCTATTTTAAAATTAGTTTTCAACAGAAAATAGTTGGAAATTTTCGTTAAATACCAATAATTGCTAACGTTAGGTATTTTAATCGAAAAGTGAACTAAAACCAATGTTATAGCTAAATATCAATCAATAATATATTTACAAAGTAAACAAAGAATGATTAACGCAGGTAAATGCTTTAAAAATACACCAAAACGATAATTTCTTTTTAAAATAGTATTTTTTCTTTCAAATTAAATAATTCAGCACAGGTTGTCCTATTAGAAAAAAAATGACGTCATACGAAGAATTTTGAAATTTGAAACAGTCTGAACATATCTACAAATTTCTTCTGGATACGTCACGTAGCGCATGAGGCCACCTGTGTATTATATATACCTTGGTGAATAGAATTGCCTATACAATTCTATTGTCTTACAAAATAGCAATTTCATTAGTTAAATAACAGAACAAAACATTTTTCATACCACTACTTAATGTCGAGACCAAAACAACTCATTTAATTTTTGGGCTTGATAATTTTTACTTCATTATTTAAGCCAAAATTTAATTTTTTAAATTTTCAATAACTTGCGCCATCTCTCGACCAACTAATCAACTCTTAGCACATATTTCTACCAAATTATCTTCACCAATCTATTGTTGAACTTAAAAAGGCTCATAAACGTTTAAAGTTAATCAAATTTAAATTAATTGCAAAACAAAATTTCTTTTGATCTCTTCACTTTCCTTTATTTTTGAGAAGTCTAATTGACTAATTTGAATATTTCAGCCAGCAACAATTAAGATAACAACAAATACTAATTGGTTAGCAACAATTAGGCCTATTGTGCCACTTTCTTTATAAATTACACAGCTTGCCCCATTAGAAAAAAAATGACGTCATACGAGGAAATTTAAAACAGTCTTTCTTTTAATTAATAAAAACAAATTTGTTAATTTTTAGGTGTTTAGTTGTTAGTTATACTCATTCTAATGTTTTAATTTGAATTGAGTTTTGTGCCATTTCTCGGCCGCTTTGTGAACTTTAGCCAATATTTCTACCAAATTATCTAAACTTGTATATTAGTTGGCTTACAAGATTTAAATGGATGAAATTAAGCAAGGTTCATAAATTACACAGGTTGCCCCATTAAATAAAAAAAAATGACGTCACACGAAGAATTTAGAAAATTGAAACAGTCAAGATATATACAAATTTTTTCTGGATACGTCACGCAGCGCATGAGGCCACCTGTGTATTTTATAAACCTTGGTGCATAGAATTGCTTATACAATTCTATTGTCTTAATAAAACATCAATTTCGTTAGTAAAATGACAGAAAGAAATATTTTTAATACCCCTGATTGATTTCGAGACAAAAAAAACACATTTAATTTTTGGGTTTGATAATTTTTACTTCATTAGTTTAGCCAATATTGAATTTTTAAATTTTCAATGACTTGCGCCATCTCTCGACCAACTAATAAACTTTTAGCAAATATTTCTACCAAATTATCTTCACCAATATATTGTTGAACTTGAAAAGCTTATAAATGTTTAAACTTAATCAAATTTAAATTAGCTGTTGCAAAATTAAAAAAGTAAAATATATAACAATTTTAAATGATTCAGCAGTGGTGCATAGTCAAGGTTTATAAACTACACAGGTTGCCCCATTAGAACAAAAAAATGACGTCATACGAAGAATTTTGAAATTTGAAACAGTCTGAAGATACATACAAATTTCTTCTGGATACGTCACGTAGCGCATGAGGCCACCTGTGTATTAAATAAACCTTGGTGCATAAAATTGCCTATACAATTCTATTGTCTTAATAAAACATCAATTTCATTAGTAAAATGACAGAACAAAACATTTTTGATACCACTACTTAATGTCGAGACCAAAAAAACTCATATAATTTTTAGGTTTGATAATTTTTACTTCATTATTTAAACCAATATTGAATTTTTTAAATTTTCAATGACTTGCGCCATCTCTCGACAAACTAGTGAACTCTTAGCAAATATTTCTACCCAATTATCTTCACCAATCTATTATTGAACTTAAAAAGGCTCATAAATGTTTAAAGTTAATAAAATTTAAATTAATTGTTGCAAAATTAAAAAATTTATAACAGTTTAACCATTTAGACTCCTTTTCTATTGCAACAAAACAAAATTTCTTTTGATCTCTTCACTTTCCATTATTTTAATTTTAAGAAATCTAATTGACTAATTTGAATATTTCAACCAACAACAATTAAGATGACAACAAATACTAATTGGTTAGCAACAATTAGGCCTATTGTGCCACTTTCTTTATAAATTACACAGGTTGCCCCATTAGAAAAAAAAATGACGTCATACGAAGAATTTTGAAATTTGAAATAGTCTGAAGATATGTACGAATTTCTTCTAGATACGTCACGTATCCATCACGTAGCCACCATGAGACCACCTGCGTATTTTATAAATCTTGGTGCATAAAATTGCCTATACAACTCTATTGTCTTAATAAAACATCAATTTCGTTAGTAAAATGACAGAACAAAACATTTTTGATACCACTACTTAATGTCGAGACCAAAAAAACTCATATAATTTTTAGGTTTGATAATTTTTACTTCATTATTTAAGCCAATATTGAATTTTTTAAATTTTCAATGATTTGCGCCATCTCTCGACCAACTAATCAACTCTTAGCAAATATTTCTACCAAATTATCTTCACCAATCTATTGTTGAACTTAAAAAGGCTCATAAATGTTTAAAGTTAATCAAATTTAAATTAATTGTTGCAAAATTTAACCATTTAGACTCCTTTTCCATTGCAAGAAAAAAACATTTCTTTTGATCTCTTCACTTTCCTTTAAAATTTGAGAAATCTAATTGACTAATTTGAATATTTCAGCCAGCAACAATTAAGATAACAAAAAAAACGACTAATTGGTTACCAACAATTAGGCCTATTGTGCCACATTTAAGGCGTAGCCTTTTAATTTTCAAATATTTATACAATAACCACAACGTTAGGCAAAAACTTAAATGCAAATTGACATAAAAATCAAATAATCTTCAAAAAGCAATTAAACTAATGACAACAACTAAATGTATAAGCCCTACCTAATCGTTAAATCATTCATAAAACGTACAATTTTTTTTACATATATATAAATGGGCAAGCCTAAAATCGATTAAAACGGCCAACATATTATATATGTTGAGTGATGGCTATTGACCAAATTGCTATTAAAATATAATAACATAAAAGCGATAATAATTAGCATCACTTAAGGCGAATGTATAAAAAATTTTTTTTTTTTCGTATGACCAACGGTTTTATTGGAGAGAAGATTATTGGCCAATAAACACATAAGTGAAATTATGACAAGGTCTTTTCTTGCAACTTGCGTTTATTGCACTTACAAATATCAAAATAAAATACCGTACTAGTTATAAGTAAGTACTAAGGCTACTACTACTACTACTACTCCTAATAAAGTGCTCATATATCAATGGCAATATTACGTACAACTCTCACTCCACTCCGGTCATCATTGTTGTGTATCACACTCGAAATAATTACAATAATCGATGGTATTTTAAAAAAGAAAAAAAGAAATATTTCAACATCTTCAAATGGTATTTGAATAATTTTATAAATGTTAAGGATCAGATACGTGTTCGGTCGGCCATTGTAATTAGTAAATTAAATTTTGGCGGAACATTGAAATTTACGGATGAAATTTGATATTTCGAATGAATGAAAAGTTATTGTTTGATCCACGTAATAATAGGTGTAGTGATCGATGCACATTTTATTGGAAATGCAATCATATTTTCATTATTATCATTAATAATAAAATACCAACAATTATTAATTTTTAAAAATCAAGTGTGAGGAAATAGTCATAAGAATTGTACTTGGCCCAAATTGTATACTTAAAATAAAGAAAAAAAACCTAAACAGTTAAACAATTTTAACATTTAATTATTTCTTTAAATGTTACTACCCAATTTAAGCAACTTCACCTGCGTGGAATATAATTATATCGAAAATATTATTGTAAATGATTAAAAAAAAATCCTGTAAAAGTTTAAGCTCTTAATATTAAGAGGTGCCGCATCGCAAATTTCAATTTTCCATTGAAATAACATGGGAACAATATTCACTTGCACTTTGAAATTTTATACCTCACGTTGGTGACAATATTTCGGAATGACCAAAGTATATTCTTGTAGAAAATTTAACGATCTACAAAAAAGGTTTCTAACAAGTATTAGAAATACTTATTCCTTCAAATGTTATTCGAGATCAAAGTTGAACTAAAGAGAAATTTTAATATTTTTTCTTTTTTTTGACGCAACCATCAATTTTATGAGAAAATTTTATAGGACATTTTTTGTAGACCACTTTTTTTTCTATAACTTCACTCCATAAAAGTTTTTAATATTTTTCGCAGGTCCCAAGTTATTTAATTAAAACTAAAAAAGTAATTTTTATGTTAAAAATATAATAATTCAGGGAATATTCAGTTTAATGCAAATAACTTAGAACCTGTGAAAAATATCAGAAAATTTTATAAAGATGAGTTGTAGAAAAAAAAGTGCTCTACAAAAAATGTCCTATAAAATTGATGGTTGCGTCAAAAAATTGCAAAAATATTAAAATTTCTTCTTAGTTCAACTTTGACCTCGAATAACTTTTGAAGGAATAAGTATATCAAAAACTTGGTTAGAGATCTTTTTTGTAGATCGTTTAATTTTCTACAAGATTATACCTTGGTCATTCCGAAATATTTTCACCAACGTGAGCTATAAAAGTCCAAAGTGCAAGAGAATATTTTTCCCTTGTAATTTAAATAGAAAATCGAAATTTGCGATATAACTTACCTCTATAAAAGTTTTTGATTTTTTTACATATTCAAAGTTATTTAATTAAAATAAAAAAAAAATATGTTATATATATAATAATTCAGGGAATTTTCAGTTTAAAGCAAATGACTTAGGACCTATGAATAATATCAAAAACTTTTACATAGATAAGTTATAGGAAAAAAAGTGCTCTACAAAAAATGTCCTATAAAATTTTCTCATAAAATTGATGGTTGCGTCAAAAAATTGAAAAAATATTAAAATTTCTCTTTAGTTCAACTTTGAGCTCGAATAACTTTTGAAGGGATAAATATATCAAAAACTTGGTTAGAAACCTTTTTTGTAGATCGTTCAATTTTCTACAAAAATATACCTTGGTCATTCCGAAATATTGTCACCAACGTCAGCTATAAAATTCCAAAGTGTAAAAGAATATTGTTCCTATATTATTTCAATGGAAAATCGAAATTTGCGATCCGGTACCTCTTAATATTAATATTAAGAGCTTAAACTTTCACAGGATTTTTTTTTGTCATTCCCAACAATATTTTCGATATAATTAAGAAAAAAAAAATCATTTTTTTTTTTGAATAAGTCTACTATACATGTAATTATCGTATGATTAATAAACCAACTGCCACTTAAAAATAAATATAATTATTTTCTCTATGATTTAATGAAAAATAATCCATTCATGAATAATTTTCGATATATTCATATTGCCATTTATAATCGATAGCTATGACTCGACTTTTGGCAATAAATTTTTTAAGTGACCCATTAAATTTTATAATAGAAAAATCTAAATAAATATTGCAATAATTAGACTTATCTATTTATATTACAATGGAATTCTTTGGATCATAAATTTTCTATTAAATGATCATTTGAAAATCCGGTCGATTAATCTATTCAATGGATCTATGAAATGAACAGAGATAGTAAAAGCTTGAGTGCCACAATATGTAAGTGTTAAAAAAAGATAGGCTCAAATATTAAAAAGGGCAATAGACGTACGTCTACAGCACTTACACGTACTGTATATAATCAATTGCAAAGCTCACTAGTTTTGAATTAATAAATGACACTATCAATACATCTTTTTCTTACGTACAAATTTTGACATCTCACATTTCTCTCGGTGATATAAACAAAAAGGTGAAATGTATTAGAAGAAAACAGATAGATAAAGGCACGTTCAGCTTTCGTACATATCTCGAAAAAAAGCTTTTTTAGGCGCGTTGCACAAACTATGCGGAAACAATAACGTACGCGCTTGTATTTTGCGCACGATTGCATTTCCGGGAGCTTTCAGATGAATGGATGACGTATTAGTACCTGTTTACCGGGTTGCCTATCCTTTTTACATGCAAGATATATTAATTATTTTTTTTCTTAATAACTTTTACTGGAGTGATTTAATCGAAAATTTATAGGAGACCTTTTTTGTAGAAAATTAAATTTTACGTCAGAATAATTTAATTTTAAATCTTTTTATTCATTTGTTTCTGAGAAAAAAAAAATTAAATGGTAAAAAGTCAAATAATCCCATGTTATTTAAATGGTAAAAGTAACATGATTCCGGCACGGTTTAATCAAGAAATTAAGAGCTTAATTGTATTGGATAATTTTTTTTAATATCTTAAACTAAAAATTCAGGGGGCGATCGCTGAAAAAAAATAAATTTGGGAAATAACAGACACCCTAATGTCTATGTTCTCATTTAAATAACACGTAAAAAAATTTTTTTTAAGGTTTTATTTGGTAAGACTACGAAAAAAAAATTTTTTACGTGTTATTCAAATGGGAAAATAGATATTCATTGAGCTTCGGGGAGAATCAAGATATCAACCTGAGCTTTGGAGAATTTTTTTTATGCCTTAGAAAAGCGTTTAAGATGATAGGCAAAAATTTTTTTTTTTTTTGAACCACTCTAATGCATGTATGCAACTCCCATAACCGTCTTCTTTTTTTTGTATTCTAGACTTGAACCAAATTTATCTTGCCTCAAATCTAGGCCAATTTGATCGGTGTGCCGATCTTCAAATTACCAAAAAAAGAAAAATTGCATTCAAGAAAATTGAGTTCAATGCTCAACTGGCTATTAGCAAATTTTGTAACTAAATTAATTACATCCAATTATTTACATCAAATTTCGAAAGAAAGAAAGAAAGAAAGAAAAAAAAAACATTTTTAGCCATAGTCATTATTGTTATTATTCTAGTTATTGGATTTGAGCAATGCACATTTAGACAACAATGGGCTGAGCTCTGGGCACACAATTTGCCACAATCTTGCATTGAAATTTCTCTACGGCAAATTATCGTTGATTGCTATATACATACGAAGTAAAAAAAAAATTGTTATAAAACGAATAATAAAAGACAATGTTACCTAAGCTTCACTTATTACCTCTTGGAAAGCAAAAAAAAAATCTAAACCGTGACTTATACCAAAATTTTTATATAAAAATGCAATTTTTAGTGATTTATTTTTCACACCAAAAATTGTCTCACTTGCGAAATTAAACTCATAATTGATGGGAAACAAAACGACTTAATTATTAAGTAAATTTGAAAATCAAATTTATTTAACTAAAAAGAAAAAAAAAGAAACTAGAAATAATAGTTATTTAATTTAGTAGAGAAGAAAATTAAAAAACCATGAAACTAATTTACTTTTCCCTTGCATGCTCTAATACTTTGCAATTAGGGAAATTGAAATTCCGACTAGTAACATACCACTTGTTCAATCAAAACCACTTGTTGACGTTTTCGCAGGCTACCAAGATCAAATAAATAAAAATTAAACCCCAAAACCACAACCCCTAAAAAACTACAATACTTAACCAAATCTCATCCTAAACACCTCATAAATTTCCATATTATAAAAATGAATCATATAATATTCAACGAAATCAATTTGCAAACCCTGCCCCCTCCCCCCCCGCTTTTATTCTTTTCATTTCTTTTTCATTTCTAAATTTCTCTTTTTTAATTGGGAATGGAGTGCAAGCCCTGTTTTTTAATAATTCAATAAAACGGTCCAACTGTTAAATTATCATTAAACAGCAAAATGATAATGAAAAGATTAAACACTTGCGAGATGTGTTAGTCAAACTTATATACATGAGAATCGATTATTCTAATCAATAAAATTCACCGTTTAAAAAGTGAAAGTTTTTTTTTCTTTCTTTCCTTACCGACAACAAAATATAATGGTATGAAGATAGTTTTGATTGATATATTATATTATAGAAAAATGTTGGAATTAAATTTGTATATGAAAATTTTACATAATTATTGATTGATTTTTTTTTCAAAAGACATATAAAAGAGTGGCGTTATTGAATGAAATATTTGTAATGGGTGCAATGCACCTGCATTTTGTGTATGTGGTTGTTACAATCACGACAAGGTCGTTGGGAGAATGGACTTTAATGATTTATTATTGTTAATATCAAAGTTATGTTTATAGTAATTAAAATGTAATAAATTTTTAAAATAAATCAAGTTAAAGGTGCCCAAAAAAAAAAAATAGTTACACTACCGAAATATTGCTTTAACTGAATCAATTTTGTAGCTTTTATCTTATAAGATAACAAATCAAGCTTTATGGAATCTAATTCCATTAATTTTCAATTTAAAACCTCCAAAAATAATGTCTAATATGTCCTACGGAAAAACGTATATATGGGGATGCTTTTTTTAACATCGATATATCATTCATAAACATCGATATTTTCATCAACTTTAAAAAAAATCGTTTTCTAATATCGATGCTTTTTATAAAAAATATTACATCCCAACCTGTATATAGTTTTCGCCGATATTGTCTGTGCATATAACTCCCAAAAATTCCCAAATATAAAAGAACACAGAGTCAGCGGTTTGCAGGAAATGTGGCGTGGAAGATGAAACTGCCCCCCACGTACTATTTGCCTGCCCAGCCATGACATTAAACTGGGGCGCAATAGTCCTTCTAGGACGCAGCGCAGAGGAACTCTCATGAGAGGCCCCCAGATCAAAGGAGAAAAAAAAACCCAGGGTCGTTAAAAACCTTCATAGTACCAAGCAACATCAAATAATACATGCAAAAATATAATCTCAATTTAATCATATCAAATATACCACGCATTTTTAAAAAATTACATAGACCACAAACGTACACATCCTTCAATAAGTGTAAAAATCTAAAAAAAGGCAGAGTTAAAATTAAAAACTTTTGTTTTTCTTTGAAAGTTCAGTTCCGGGAAGATAAGGATCTAATTTTTAAAGTTAATTTTCTTTAGGCGTACCATTAGAGACAAAAATATACATGGATTTACGGAAGTTTAATATATATATATGAACAAAACAGACTATGCGAAATAATACATATCATAAGTGTTTTTAAAACCAAAAGTAATTTTTATGTAATTTATTCAACTGTCAATTTTTATCATTTCTCTGTTGTGTTCGTTGTGAATAGTTCACGCGTTACTACTAGTATTGTATAGTCATAATAATATTTTCAAGGCAATTTTTAAATTTACATAGATCACAAACGAAGGTATTGGACTGAAAATAAAAGAAAACCTTTATTTTTACGTGTCATGACATATTCTACAGGGAAAACAAAAATTTTTTAAAATTCAAAAATTTACCAACTTTTTCTATTACTTGTAATTTTTGTACCATTTTTCAAATTATCGAAAAACAAAGATACTTAATTTTTATCAAAGCATCCGGTAAAATTAATTTTACAAGATCAAGAGTGTTTATCAAAGGCAAAACATATGACAATCGCTTAGAACCAAGTCCAAACTACAGGTTGGCTGAGTAAAAATCATTCAAATAAATTCCAACAACTTCTGCTGCGCCATCAAAGTCATAGGAAAAGCCGAGAATTATCCTAATAGAACACATTTTTTCTTCGACTATATTTTGACCACTGCTATTCAATTGTCATGTACAATTGGTCAAAATTTTGATAGAAGAGGTCCAAAAGAGATCTTACGACAAGTAAACACAAAAATTATAGTTGACGATATCCTTTAAACTATATCATACACAAAGTACAATCTTTCAAACTATTTATCCTTTTTTGGCAGTCATTTGGACTCTTTTATTGGCCTTAAAATGATTGTCGAGTAGTTGAATCCATTAGTTTTTGAATTGCTAAGAAGAGGTTCGATTTAAGTAACTTGTGGTCCGATTTTCGAAGTTGGATCTAAAGTCGAACCATGAATGGCCTCGGCTTTAGTGACAATCAAAATCCATAGAGCTGAATGCTGTGAATCTTGAAACGATTTTGAACTAGTAACTTCCCGTGAAATATTCTCAGTTCATCAGGAAGTTCGATGTCTAGTCGGATCATTTAGGCCAGAGGTGGCCAACCCATGAAATACATTAAACTTTTATAAAATGTATGCATTTTATAATGACCTAATTGTTTATAGTGTATCTAAATTTAGTATTGAGAATTTGAGATATATAACTTCAAAAGTGACCCGCGGAGTTTTGATGCATTTCCGAAGTGACCCGGTAAATATCATTTGGGTTGGCCACTCCTGATTTAGGCGATCCACTTAGTAGTCCGACTAGTTGGACTGCAAGTCGGAGCATGAATAGTCTGCTTATGATTTCATCATTATATTCGACAATAAATTTTCAAGATTTAAATCTTTCGTGGTTAAGTGCAGTTTCCAATTGGTCCAACTTTGGGAAAAAAAGAGGTCCAAAAGAGGTCATTTGCCTATTGAATAGCAACTAATAGTCACACAATCCTATCAATTATTAAGATTAAATCTTCTGGAACATTTATTCTCGTTAAACCACCATTTGGACCATTTGGAAAGCCAATAATCATTAAACTATTCAATTAATATTTCTATGGGACTTTTTTGGCATCACTTGTCATAATTTTTCTTGTAAAAGTTCAACTTCAGAATCCAAAATTAGAGAATTTTCAATTCTTGGGCGAACTATATGATTTATCTTTTTGTAATGATTATATCCAAATATCCAAGATTTTATTAGTATTTTCAAACATCCATTATCATTATATGAACCGTTTATTTTTGAAAGTGAGTTAAGTCCATTTCAAGAACAATTCCTATAGTGTGTGTACAATATATACAATATATTGCGGCCCAATTTATGTAGTATAAGATAATATATAAAAATCATACCATAAACGATATAAATTTGAACAGAAGTTCAAACAAAAATATTCGTGACGTATTGGCCAGATACGTATTTCGATTGCCAAGCAATCTTCCTCAGTGATGAGGACTGCTACTTGATGACCACTGAGCAAGATTGCTTGGCAATCGAAATACGTATCAGGGCAATACATCACGAATATTTTTGTTTGAACTTCTGTTTAAATTTATGTTTATGGAATGATTTTTATATATTATACTTCATAAATTGGACCGCAATATTTTCTATACATTGTAAACACAGTATAACTGTTCAAAGTCAGCGAAAAATCTTATTTTTATCCCTCTAGTGTTATCATTTTAAACCATAAACCATAAGATATTAAGAAGGAGAAGGGAATAATTGGCGTTTTTGTTAAAATCAGTAATTTCTGAAAACTTAGCAGTTAAATAATTAACATAATTAGTTCTAGTTACAAGAATAAGAATCACCATATAGACCGTTCTTGAACTGGACTTATACCACTTTCAAAATAAACGAGTCATAAAATAAAATGCATCTTTCGTCACTGTAATATGGAATGGACAATAGTATTACAGTATCGTCTGGAACTTATTTTCATTGTTATTAAAGGATAATGTATAATTTTTTTTACTCATAAAAATTGTTTAAAGAAATGTTCAAACTTTAGTGGACCTCTAAATTTATCAAATCATATAAATGAAGTTACAAAAGAACATTTTCTTAATAAAATTCATCTACTTTCTCTACATTGTTTCCCCAATTAGAACACGATTTTTTTGCTCCAATTCCGCAACAATTACATCTATAAAGTGAAGATATATAATTGCGATTAATCATCAGCTTATGAACGAAATCATGAAATCATAGCCAATTTAACAACGCAAATTGTCATTAGTCCATTACGAATTTTAGTCTTCACTGCTAATAATGGACTCGTATTACATCACTGATCTTTCATTTATCACTGGACCATATACGACAATTAAATATGAGACCAATCACTATAATTATTTGTCTACACTTGTACCGATTAAAACAATTTTAATTGGTTTTGTATTGCCAAACGTTTTACAGGTACGCCTAGGAAATCATATCATAGTAAAATATTAAGTCAAGCACTATTATCTAATAAAATTATTTAACTTAATTCCAATAATTATACTCTTTAAAAGATCAAATTAATTATTCACAAGTGGACACTTGAAAATATTTTAACTACTTAACAAACTTTTACATTATAATTTTATGCATACATTTTAAAAGTATCCATACAAAATAAATATTAAAAAAAATCGTTTAAATATTCGTAATATTTGTAAATGGTGAATGAACATGATGAACGTAATATCAAGGTTACAAGGAGGAGAAAAAAAATTAAATGACTACAAGTTTATTATGAATGAAAAATAATTTCAAGTGTCAGCGACTTTATAATCTTATTCAGCCGTGAATTATATTTTTTTATCTGATGTAGTAAATCGGTATGGAAATCACTTTTGGACTATTCAAACCGTAAACATAACTAAATACAATAAAAAACCACAATGCCATTTTTTACTATTGAAGGTGAAGTTTGATTCATTCATGCTGTTCTATAGTAAATATTGGACTATTAAGGGGATAGTTCCACTTGTCAGGTGAAAAAAAATAAATTATTAGTGATACTTGGATTTTTAAACATGAGGATAATTACGTTTATCAGCCAGATAAATTTTTAATCGAAGAATAGAGAAAATATAGGGATTTACGTGGGACTTATCCGACAGATAATTAACTATTATATAGTTATCTTATGGATATGATCTATTAATCCAATAGTGAATATACCAACCCTTATAGCACTTCAAAATTGCTCCAAATTGACTCTTTTGGGTGTTGAAATATTTATACAAGACAAAGAAAGATATAAATGGTGAAAAAATTGTAAAAGTAATTTTTTTTTCCTATATAAACAGTTAATATCTGTCAAATAAAGTTGACACCAGTAAATATTTGCCAACAAATATGCCATTTCTTGGCCATATAAATTTGCAAAAGTATTACCATTTACTAATTTTTACTAGAGTGTCCGTTATTTCTCAAAATTGATTTCTTTACAGCGATCGCCCCCTTTATTTTTAGTTCAAGATATAAAAAAAAATTATCCAATACAATTAAGCTCTTAATTTCTTGATTAAACCGTGCCGGAATCATGTTACTTTTACCATTTAAATAACATGGGATTATTTGACTTTTTAACATTTAATTTTTTTTCTCAGAAACAAATGAATGAAAAGATTTAACAACAAATTATTCTGACGTAAAATTTAACGCTCTACAAAAAAGGTCTCTTATGAATTTTCGATTAAATCACTCCATTAAAAGTTATTCAACATTTAACTTGTGCCTAATATTTTCAGCTTTTTTTAGACCACAGGATTATTCAATTTAGATGATTTGAAAAAAATTTATTGACGGCTGGATTTAATTGTCATTTGGATTAAATTCCTTATCTCAGTTGTAAAAAACGTCGATTTATTCAAAATAAGATTTTTTCGCTGACTTTGAACAGTTATACACTGTGTATACAATATATAGAATATATTGCGGTCCAATTTATTAAATTATACTACATAAATTGGACCGCAATATATTCCATATATTGTATACACAGTCGATTTATTCGTTAAAATTTTTTTTTGCATATAAATATTAAGGTTCTTAAGAACTTCCCTCTTGTTTCCCTTTTGCTCATTTTTACTTTTTTAAACTATAAAATAAAATCGTTGGAAGAGAAGAAAAAAAAATATTATCATTAGAGCGCCAGTGATTATTTGTGTTTATTTTATAGATTCAATTGAAAATTAAACAAAAAAATCATTTTTTGACAATTAAAACAGGTGACATAAGATCCGCATTCGCACTAGTCGTGAAATTCAATTTATCCAGGATAACTGTGTATACAATATATAGATTATATTGCGGTCCAATTTATGTAGAATAATCTGATATAATAAAATATAAAAATCATACCATAAACATAAAATTGAACAGAAGTTCAAACAGAAATATTAGTGACGTATTGCCCAGATACGTATTTCGATTGCCAAGCAATCTTCCTCAATGTAATGAAAGATTTTATCTCAACAGCTTATGAAGATTGAAATTTAAACGTTTAAGCAAAATATAGATTTTAATTTATTATAATTACTTTAAATTGGTTACTGCCTAAATAATACTAAAATAATACCATCATAGATGTCACGCAGACGAAGTTGCGGGCATCAACTAGTATAGAATAAAAAGAAAATTTAAATACTATTCATTTTTATTATGACTTTTGTCAGTATGAATTCCACACGTGAAGTCCAAAACCAGTTTACTCGTTAGCTAGCATGGACCGCAAATTATTGTACTTTCAACTGTTGATATTGAAATAACATAGTAAAAGCTTAAAGGCCAAAATATGAATAAGATAAAGACAGTGATAAATATGTCGTTCAGGAATTTGGAACCAGTTTCAGGTATTTATTATTTGTTGTCAATTATAATAACATTAACACCTTTGAACAAATTTTTTTCTCACACTTTGGCCTTCAAGCTTCTACTATGTTATCTCATACCACCCGTTGAGCTCAGGTAGCAAATTCTTTGCAATTTTAACACCAACTTGGAATTTAACGAGTTTTGGCTACAATAATGATCATTATGGGACAAAGGTTGATGAAATTCAATGTAAATATTTATCTACCTGAATTCTGTCGTACAATTCAAGAACAGGTTTATCGATTTCGATAATATTTTGTTTTCAGGTACATCTTAGTGTTTCAACCAAAAAAAAAAAAAATAAGGATCACAAACAAGTCTAATTTTATTAATTGCACCAATATTTTATTCTAATTTCACTTATGGTTCCAATCTGAAGACAGCTTTACTGATTTGATAGAAACTTTGTAATCAAGTTCTATTATTTTTTCTTCAGAAGAAAAGGTTGCCTATTTATGTTTAAATATTAGTAATAAAAGTATCATTCAAAAGAAAACCGATTAAAATAATTAACCGGGCGTCTATTAGTTGAATAAAATTGGATCTTTTAATTAAATATCTAAGTTCTTTTTTAAGATATCGAAAAATCAGGATACTTGAAATCAGAGGTGGCCAACCCAAATGATATTGAGGGCAACTTCGGAAATGCATCATAGTTTCCATACTAAATTTAGATACAATGTAAAAAATTTTAATATATTGGTTTTCACCACTTTGGTCAATATAAAATGCATACATTTTATAAAAGCCTAATACATTTTGTGGGTTGGCCACCTCTGACAACCTCTGATTTAAATAAACAATGAATAATCTATCGTTTTTCGAAATATAAAATTATTGGTTTGGGTAGATTTCAAAAACTCATCAAGTTCTGAATCGATTAAGCTCAAATTTTGTCACTATAAAAACTGTTTTTATCCTTTTCTTACGTTAATAAAATACCTACAATCGCAAAAAAAAACTTTTTCAACGATCAATGCAATAGTCCCGAATTGTAAATACTTCATTGTTATAAATGTGCAGTGATTTTTAGAGATACAGCAAATTTTCTCAAAACATAACTGATAAATGTATATCTTGACGGTAAGTTATAATTGGTACAGCGAGGGATGCTGCCGATTAATAAAGGAGGTGACTTTAATAATTTCCAAGCTTTTTTTCCTAAATTTAGTTGACTTGTTTACAATTATAGGCTGGCAGGACTACGTTTGCCGAGTTCAGCTAGTTTAAAATGCAAATGATATATTTACCCAAAAATATCCTTTAGGAAACCCAAAAGAAAAGTTGTTAGACATCAATTGCAGAGTAAAGTATAAGGGAAACAAGTTCCAACAATAAAAATAAATAAATTTTAGTTCTGGCGTTTCAAAAGTTGTAATTTTTATACCAACGACAAAAAATATGAAGATGGACCAGGAAAGTTAAATAAACGATGAGTTGGGGAAATAATTGGATCAAGATTCATTTCAAACGTAAGAGGAACTCACGAAGATTTTGGAACTGAGTCAACAAGTCAAAAGATCATGGATATGGATCATCTATGCAAATTTATATCAAGAAACACCAAATGCCGTTATTTCACATGAAAATTTTGATTTTTTCCCCTGACTTTAAACAGTACTACTGTTGATAGAATATATTGTAGTCTTATGTGTGTAATATGACTTACAAAATAAACTAGAAATATACATTTGAACAAAAGCTCAAACAAATGTATTTTAGAAGTATTGCCCAGATACGTATTTCGATTGCCAAACAATCTTCCTCTGTGATTTTAGATCGATCTGTAACTGCTATGAGATGATCCACAAAAGCATTTTGATTAAAAATGAGAAAGATTACTTGGTAATCAAAATACGTATCTAAGAGGCAATACGTCAAAAATACACTTTTTTGTGCTTTGATTCAAATTTATGTTTAAAGTTGATTGTTGCAAATTATATTACAAAAATCAAACCACAATATATTGTATTATACTGGTCAAAGATAGCGAAAAAATCCAATTTAATTTTTACCCAAATTATTGGTCTTAACGAATAATTATCCACTCTAAAAAATTTTCAAATATAATTCATCAATTTTGGCAAATATTTTTTTTTCGAAATTCTTCAGAAAACAAGTTTTCTGAGAACCCTAGTTCCCACGTTTTTCTCGGATTATAAAATTGAAGAGAACCAAAAATTGTTAATATCTTGTCAATTTTTGACGCTTATAATTACACACATCGCACACGGTACGAAATAATGCCATCTTCATACAACGCTAGCGCGATTAGCGGTAATTTTTCCACTCAATTTTCCACTTTTGATGGAAGATGATTAAAATATGATGTAAATTTGATGCCTGACACTTATTATAGATCATTTTTAGATCATTTGCTAGTTGATAGCGACTATATTATTGAAATGACATCTGTTAAATTTGCTCCAATTTATGGCCAATAACCATGGAAAGATTCGTTCATTTTGCCAGAAGAAATTTTTAAAAAGCCAAAGCTTAATGATCCACAACAATTTTAATAAATTTCGGCAACAATTTAACCAACAAGGCCTTACATTTTTGCTTTAATTGTTTCAATACAAACTATTCCTAGAAGTACTCCAAATTTGTGTTATATTGTGACCTCAATTGTTGAATTTACGTATAAATAAATTTCGATTGATTGTCACTTTCTAAGTGCAATGCGTTGAAATATTTTCGTTGGTAGTTCCATAACAGCAGTAGCAAAGAAATAATTAAAGGAAAGCGCTCCACTACACACAAATATATATATATATATATATATATATATATATATATGTGCGTGATTACACGTACAATTGATTTGTAATCACAACCCATAGCTGCCATTATTATCAGTGAAATTATTTCATTTGCGTTTTCAATAAATATTCAAAGGATATCGATTTTACATCCATCGATCTAATCGTATTAGTGAATCGTACATACAGACATCTGACGTATATTTACGTATTCTCATCAACGTTTTCAAAGTCAAATAACGCAAATTCCGTATGGAATATATTTGGCATATTTTACATACAAAACATATTATATGTATTGGACTGATTCAAAAAAAAAATGATGATTTTTTTTTTCTAAAATATATCGAAAAAAGATCCGAAAGCAATTGAGACAAATACTAAATCAAGGACAGGCTAGGATAGCAGCAAGGGAAAGGAAATTTCCTCCTACGTATTAATTGTCAGCCTAGCTACGATTAAAAAACGTCTTTCAAGGGCCACCTGGACATGTGCTGGAAAATTTCTATCAAGATTCAACTGAAATGCATCTCAGATGAAAATTTGGCCAATTGAATTCAACGCAGTGAGACTTTGAAAAAAATAAAAATTCGGAAGTTATCCTGTTTTATACTTTAGGTACCCAAATTCGTTCAATTATTAGACTCAAATTTAGAAAAATGCAGACATAGGAAAAGCAGTGGGCTTTAAGAGTAATCTTGGTCTGAAAATTACACCGAAATTCTAAGGATTTAGAGGAAAACGATAAGTTAAAAAAAAACAACTATTTTTCTCGGAAATTAATAATTTTTCAAATCAAATTCATTTAATTCCTCATTCTCCTGAATAAAAAAAGAAAATGGTTTTCCAACTAAAACTTTAATTACCAAATAGTTTGTAACTATTATTTTCTCCAAACAAATAACTTTTCGATTACAAGAAAATTTCTTTACAGATTAAAAATAGTTCGGGAATTGCAGTGCATAGTTATAAGACTGATTCAAAAAAAATGATGATTTTTTTTCGTAATTATATCGAAAATATTGTTGGGAATGACAAAAAAAATCCTGTGAAAGTTTAAGCTCTTAATATTAATATTAAGAGGTGCCGCATCGCAAATTTCAATTTTCCATTTAAATAACATGGAAACAATATTCTCTTGCACTTTGGAATTTTATAGCTCACGTTGGTGAACATATTTAGGAATGACCAAGGTGTATTCTTGTAGAAAATTGAACGATCTACAAAAAAGGTCTCGAACAAGTTTTTGATATATTTATTCATTCAAAAGTTATTCGAGGTCAAAGTTGAACTAAAGAGAAATTTTAATATTTTTTATAATTTTTTGACGCAACCATCAATTTTATGAGAAAATTTTATAGGACATTTTTTGTAGAGCACTTTTTTTTCTATAACTTATTTATATAAAAGTTTTTGATATTTTTCACAAGTCCTAAGTTATTTAATTAAAATAAAAAAAAAAAATTATGTTAAAAATATAATAATTCAGGGAATAATCAGTTTAATGCAAATAACTTGAGACCTGTAAAAAATATCAAAAACTTTTATAGAGATAGTTATAGGAAAAAAGTGCTCTACAAAAAATGTCCTATAAAATTTTCTCATAAAATTGATGGTTGCGTCAAAAAATTGAAAAAATATTAAAATTCCTCTTTAGCTCAACTTTTACCTCGAATAACTTTTGAAGGAATAAATATATCAAAAACTTGTATGGTATTTTTTTTTGTAGATCGGTCAACTTTCTACAAGAATTTACTTTGGTCATTCCGAAGTATTGTCACCAAGGTAAGCTATAAAATTCCAAAGTGCAAGAGAATATTGGTCTAAATAACATGGAACCAATATTCTCTTACACTTTGAAATTTTATAACTCACGTTGGTGACAATATTTCGGAATGACCAAAGAGGTATATTCTTGTAGAAAATTGAACGATCTACAAAAAAGGTCTCGAACAAGTTTTTGATATATTTATTCCTTCAAAAGTTATTCGAGGTCAAAGTTGAACTAAAGAGAAATTTTAATATTTCTTCAATTTTTGAACGCAACCATCAATTTTCTGAGAAAATTTTATAGAACATTTTTTGTAGAACTTTAAAGTTTAATAATATCAAATAAGAAGGGTAACGGACGATTGAAGAAAACTAGGAAAAAGATCCGAAGATGTTTGAAAAATACTTTTCCAGATTTTTTCTGTTTCCAAGTTTCATCGTACAGGAGGGGAGGTGAAAATTGGGACAAAAATAAGCAAAAATTTCGATTTGAAAGAAGAAAATATTTGTATAGATATTTTCATAAATTTTGGTGTCGTGAAAGCGATTGTTCTTTTTTTAAGAAGGGAGACGAGGATTTAATGGTGAAAATTGGTCAGGTGGAGGAGGAGGGTGATATAAATTTGAAAAAAACAAATTTTTTTGTACGGATGACTACTTAAAACTTTTCCCTATGCAAATTTAGTAGTGTTATCTGTTTATTACTTTACAAGTAATATGTAAAGGGGTGTGCGGTAATAGGGGTTGTGATTGTTTATATTTTTTTACCTGACACTTGTTACAAACTGACACTTTCATTACAGTATGATTTATCTATAAAAATCGTTTTGGTAAAATCATTTTATTGTAGAGACTCTATTACAAACATCACAAACGTGTGATTTTTTGGCATTATGAACCAATTTTTGTACAAATAAAGTGATTTATTGATGGAATTACTTACCTAGAGTATCATAGAAGTATTGAAAATTTTTTTCAAGCATTACAAACATCACAAACAGTTTGCAAGTTGTTCGTATTTGTGGTGGAAAAATTGACATTTTTTGAGGTATAAGTATAAAAAGAAGAGCTCTTTTTTGGCCTTAACTTTTATGAATTTACTGTTCAAATTTTAATACTCTTGATAGTCGTTGAGGTGTAAAGGAGTAACAAACCCCCAAACTTTCACATTAATAATAAAGAATAAAAATTATAGTTAATAAAGTTAGCAATTTGTTGGAGTAGTTATAATTGCATATTGCAATTCAAACGGTGCAGAATTAAGTACATTAGTCGCTCTTCATTGATATTGACAATTGGAAAACCGCAAACATTGACATGAAATGCAATGATGCTGGTAATGTGCAATTAAATTTAAATATGATTACTTAGCATGCAATAGATGATCGAAATGAGCAGTAAGTGAGAATCCGAGTGTAAATGTTAATGCTTTCAAGAATGATGAATCTCAAGTGGTCATTTTCAGTGTCTGAACACTATGGTAATTAATTATTAAATAAAAAGTTTCTTTGTTTTGCAAGACGATGATAAACTCATGTATGAAGGTTACCATTCATAAACATTTACCTGTACAATGTTGGAACTTTGTTTCTAATCATTCACCTGGCTTAGGTAATTGACATTCTATTGAGAAATATTAAATAATAGTTACTTATTATTATCATTATATAGATATATAAATATCTAATAGTCAATATCGCCTTACTAATTCTATAATTCTAATGTTAACCATATAGTTTCTAGTGCTTTATTTAATATTGACATTTCATATTTGAATGAATTTTCACATGTGGGTCATGTGTGTATCGTACATTTACTGTGATAGTACCTACAGTACCATATACGAAGGTTTTTCATCGATTTCGCAAAATGTGTCTTTTGTGGGGATTTTAACATTTGTTTTCCATGAAAAATCACTTTTTCTATTTGCTCAATCAATAAATGTTGCCAGAAGACATATCTTTGCTGACTTTTCTATTTAAATTTTGGTAAATTGGTTTAATTTGCGAAAGTCACCAAACGTTTTGCAACATCGAAATTGTTGCAATTTTCATCTTAAGAAATATTTCATTAAAATAAAAAGAGTCTACCATCATTGTTATCTTTAAACAAAAGGATTTTTTTTTTAGTAATTCACAAGAAATATATATTAGGGTGGGTCAAAAAAATCGATTTTTTTTTTTTTTACAAGTGACACGGAAAAATGGGTTGCTAGACACCTTAAAAAAATTCTCACCAAGTATGAGCTCTTAATTTTAATAGGCAGATCCTCCGCATCGCAGTTTTGTATTTTTTTCTCAGTCCAGTAGAAAAAAATTCATACCTCATCATTTATCGATTGTACAGAAAAATGTTCTGAAAGAATTTTGTAGGAAATTAAATGCTCTACAAAAAAGGTATCATATATTATTTCTGTAAGCCTCACCAATTGAAAGATATTAAGGATTTAATTTTGATTATTTTAAGACAAATTTAATTTTTGTTTATGAATTTTATAACTCGACAATAAATGACTCTTATACAATGCGCAATACAAATTTTTGTTGGAAATTAACTGCTCTATAAAAATGGTGTCTTATGTTTTGGCGATTAAATTAACCGTTCAAAAGATATTCATCATCAAACTTGCATGTGTACGAGTTTAAAAAATTTTTGATGAGATATTCGAAAAATTTCAATTTAATTTATAATTTTTGAGAAAATTTACACGAATTTTAGATTTTATCAACTGAGAAACTTCAAAATATTCTTCAAGTTTTTTTTTTATGCTTAAGTATATTTGTCTCCATTTAAAAAAAATAAATTGTACATTATTTATCGCTTAGTTAAATATTTATTAGTAAAAATATTAAAGTTTTCATTATACATATATTATGATATATTTCAATATGAAAAAAAAACTTGAAAAATATTTTGAAGATTCTCAGTTGATAAAAACTAAAATTCGTGTAAATTTTCTCAAAAATTATAAAATGAATTGAAATTTTTCGAATATCTCATCAAAAACTTTTAAAACCCGTACACATGCAAGTTTGATGATGAATATCTTTTGAAGGGTTAATTTAATCGCCAAAATATAAGAAACCATTTTTATAGAGCAGTTAATTTCCAACAAAAATTTGTATTGCGCATTGTATAAGGAGTCATTTATTGTCGAGTTATAAAATCCATAAATAAAAATGAAATTTGTCTTAAAATAATCAAAATTAAATCCTTAATATCTTTCAAATGGTGAGGCTAACGGAAAAAATTTAAGATACCTTTTTTGTAGAGCATTAAATTTCCTAAAAAATTCTTTCAGAACATTTTTCTGTACAATCGATAAATGATCAGGTATGAATTTTTTTCTATTGGACTGAGAAAAAAATACAAAACTGCGATGCGGAGGATCTTCCTATTAAAATTAAGAGCTCATACTTGGTGAGAATTTTTTTAAGGTGTCTAGCAACCCATTTTTCCGTGTCACTTGTAAAAAAAAAATATTCGATTTTTTTGACCCACCCTACTACACATATTAGACTTATTCAAAAAAAAATTATGAACATTTTTTTTATTTATATCAAAAATATATTTAGAAATGAAAAAAAAAAATTCTGTGAAAGTTAAAGCTCTTTATATTAATATTAAGAGGTGCCACATCGGAAATTTCGATTTTCCATTTAAATAACATGGGAACAATATTCTTTTGCACTTTGAAATCTTATAGCTCACGTTGGTGACAATATTTCGGAATGACCAAAGTATATTCTTGTAGAAAATTGAACAATCTACAAAAAAGGTCTCTAACCAAGTTTTTGATATATTTATTCCTTCAATAGTTATTCGAGGTCAGCGATGAACTAAAAAGAAATTTTAATATTTCTTCAATTTTTTGACGCAACCATCAATTTTATGAGAAAATTTTATAGGACATTTTTTGTAAAGCACTTTTTTTCTATAACTTATCTCTATAAAAGTTTTTGATATTTTTCACAGATCCTAAGTTATTTCCCAATATAGATATACTATTCATTTATTAAAGAGCCAAAAGCATGATTTTTTTAAGAGCCGCATGCGGCTCGCCAACTGCAGGTATCGTCTTCTACACTATATAATTATCTAGATTTCTTTCAATTTCATTTGGTTGCCATTTATCTTTGTAAGAAAAGTTAGATTAATACATTTTTCATGCAATCTATGCAATTTATGTCCAATTTCATTTAACTTCGTTTCTTTATTCCTTTACAACTACGTTTTATAAGGACAAATTGAAATTCTAGTCTTTTGGTCTAAAATTGCCAAAATAAAAGTAGGCATAGATCCATGATACCATAAATCATGGTTTATCTCAAAAGTAATTGAATATTCTTGATAAATTTAAGCAAAAAAAAAAACGAATTATGTCTATGAAAAAAAAATCAATGATGATATTTGACCGACAGACTTATGAATTGCCCGTCTACCATCAGCTATGCCGTTGGCCTGGTTTGACCATAAATACACTTTTAATAATAACACCCATTACTTTCACTACAACCAAGCATGGAGTCTAAAACTCAGTGCCTTTTCATGCATTGATTTTTCCGAGTCAACAAAAAAAAAAAAAAGTACCAATTTCATTATTGAATATTATCATAATAACATAAAACTTGCCAGATATCCAAAATCCGTTGAAATCATCTCGCGTTAATGATAATGACGAGATCATGATATTTATACATAATGGGTACGTAAGTATATGTCATATTCATAAAAAGGCGTAAGGTCTGCCTGTATGTACTGAAATGCCTTTAACCGGTTATTACGACACATTCCTGCTCATTATTGCGTAAGATTAGCAAAGACCGCATTATTTCTGTGGCACCAAATATGATGTGGGTCACATTCGATAATAATTAAAAATCGGTAGAAAAAAATCTGCGTGTTAAACAACAACAAAAAAAAAACAGTAATTTTTCATTTGGATACCTTCTTTTTTTTTGGCAAGTTTAAGAAAACCAATTGATAAATGTTTAAATTATGCAAGTTTTTAAGCCACTAAAATTTCGCAATTTTATTTTCTATAGAATTATAAATCCTAAAATAGCACTTTAACTTCACACAATTGATTTATGAAGTTCATCTATTTAAAAAATTATTCAAGTGAGCCGCATGCGGCTCTTCAAAAAATCATAATATGGAATGAACAATATTTTTTGCATCAATGAAGTTTGGAAAAGAAATAAATGAAAGTAGTGTTGCAAGTTTTTAAGAGCTTATTTTCGGCAACTTTCAATTCAATGCAATGCCATTGGTATCATTAAAATCTTAAATGCACTCGAATGCATCGTGGGCTTGTACAAACAATATTGCTACGATGATAATTTTATTTTCTTAAAGATCAATAATTTGTATTTTTTTTTTGCAAACTAATCAATCAATTTCTTAAAAAAAAAATGACAATTTTATTAGAGAAACCACTACGCAAAAAATTGAATTGTTGCACATTAGACTGGTTCAAAAAATATTCTGATTTTTTTTTTAATTTAATCGAAAATCTTGTTGGGGATGACAAAAAACGAATCCTGAAAAAGTAAAAGCTCTTAATATTAATATTAAGAGGTGCCGCATCGCAAATTTCGATTTTCCATTTCAATAACATGGGAACAATATTCCCGTGCACTTTGGAATTTTATAGCTCACGTTGGTAACAATATTTCGGAATGACCAAGGTATATTCTTGTAGAAAATTGAACGATCTACAAAAAAGGTCTCTTACGAGTTTTTGATATATTTATTCCTTCAAAAGTTATTCGAGGTCAAAGTTGAACTAAAGAGAAATTTTAAAATTTTTCAATTTTTTGACGCAACCATCAATTTTATGAGAAAATTTTATAGGACATTTTTTGTAGAACACTTTTTTTCCTATAACTTATCTCCGTAAAAGTTTTTGATCTTTTTCACAGGTATTTTAATATTTTGACAGAAAAATGCATAGAATCATTCAAATTTTGTAACTCAAAAGGATTAGTATGTACGAGGTTAATGTGCATTACGAAATCCAAAGGAAGTAAATATCAAATATTCCATCAAATATCTCTAAAACAATTTTATTGTTAATTAAGTTATTTGTTGCAATGATTTGCTGGCTTAGAAACCACCTGTTTATAATTCAAATAAAGTACGATTTTCTTCAAGTAGTTTTGACAATTGTGCAGCAATTAATTGTCTTTAAGATTGTTTATTATCCATAGTGAATATGAGAAGAACAATTAATCAACTCAATGATTAATTAATTTAAAATATTTTGTTGGGAATTCCTGCATGTGAATCCTCAGTGGATATCAAACATCCGATCAAAGACCTTTAATGCAACTAATTGTTTAATTTCATTGTTAGAAATCTCTGAAATAAATCAGTGAAATAAGAATTATTAACCGGTGGCAATTATTTTAGTTTCTCTATACTTGTTGAAGGTTAAAAATCGTAAAGTTTAATTGATTGTTGGTTAACAAATTACCGTTTATTTTATACAAACGAGTTATTGCTTTGGTGCAACAAAAAAGAAATGCATTTCTCCTGATGTAGTAAGTAAAATCGTAACTCTGGACTAAGAACTCGATGATTCAGGGGATCTATGTTCGCAAATTTAAAGTCCATTAAGTTTCAAGATGCACCTATAGGGTCCAGGAATCTTATGCTTTGGGTTTTTTAATAAATTTCGCGAGAAATTAATTTCAAACATCTTGTTGGGTTTAAGAGGTCATTGATTACTAATATAAGTTTTGTTAAGATTCTGAAGGAGGTCGAAGAACTTCATTTTCTGGAGTTTTTGTCAATTTATTGGCAAAATAGGTCTTGAATAAAAGTTTAAGAAGTTTCAAGAGTAACTGAGTACAATTATAAGATCCTCAACTTTCGCAATTATTTTAGTTTTTTTCTACTTGTTTAAATCTAAAAGTCTTTAAGTTTAATTGATTGTTGTACTATGAATTATGGATAACAAACAACCGTTTATTTTTTTATACAAATGAGTTATTGCATTGGTGCAGCAAAAAAAAAATGCAATTTTCTTGAGGTGGTAAGTGAATTTGTAATGTTGGACTGAAAAATGTACACAATAGGTTGAAATTATTTATTCGATGATTTTGGGGGTCACTGATCAAAAATTTAAAGTCCATTAAGTTTCAAGATGCACCTGAAGGATCCAGGAATCTTATGCTTTGGATTTTTTAATAAATTTCACGGGAAATTAATTACAAACATCCTGTTGGGTTTAAGCGGTCGTTGATTGCTAATATAAGATTTTTTAAGATCTTGAAGGAGGTCTAAGGATTTCATTTTTTGGAGTTTTTGTCAAATTTTGGGCTTAACGGGTTCACAATAGAAGTTTAGAGGTTTTAAGTGTAATTGAGTACAATTATAAGATCCGATAAGTTCCTCGACTTTCCTGGGAGTCTATGATGGTTTCTTTGGAAATCCTTAAGAAGAATTTGGCATATTTCAACCGAAATTTGCCAAAAAAAATTTTGGAAATTTGGTCAACACCAGATATGCTGATTCCTAATCAATGACCCCACGCATAAGGAGTAGATCTTTTTTATGGCTATCCACTTGTGGATAAAAGGGGATAAAATCACGAACTATTAATACAAGGAATCTGAACAATATAGGCTTCTTTTACAATATACTTGTACACCAATAATTGACCAATAGTTTCCGGACAATATTCCGGACATACGTAAGGTATTAATATGTTAATCCAATCTTTCAATGTATAATGGGGACTGCATAATGCCGTTAATACATTACGGGATATTTTTCAATGCATAACGTGATTTTTTTATGATAAATTTCGGATCAAAGTCCAATACTTCTTAAGGATTTTCAAAGAACAATGTTTGAAATTATTTATTCGATGATTTTGGGGGCCACTAATCAAAAATTTCAAGTCCATTAAGTTTCAAGATGCACCTGAAGAGACCAAAAATCTTAAGCTTTGGATTTTTTAATAAATTTCGCGGGAAATGAATTTCAAACATCCTTATGGGTTTAAGGGGTCGTTGATTACTAATATAAGATTTGTTAAGACCTGAAGGAGGTTTAAGGACCTCATTTTCTGGAGTTTTTGTCAATTTTTGGGTAAAATGGGTCTAGAATAAAAGTTTAGAGATTTCAAGAGTAATTAAGTACAATTATAAGATTCGATAAGTCCCTCGACTTTCCTAGGGGTCTATTATTGTTTTTTGGAAATCCTTAAGAAAAATTGGGCATATTTGAACCGAAATTTGCCAAAAAATATTTTGGAAATGTGGTCAACGCCAGATATGCTGGTTCCTAATCAAAGACCCCACGAATAAGGAGTAGATATTTTTTATAGCTATCCACTTGTGGATAAAGAAAAAAATCACGAATTATAAATACAAGGAATTCGAACAATATAGGCTTTTCTTACAATATACTTGTACATTAATAATTGACCTAAATCATGGTTCTAGTTTCCGGACAATATTCTGGACATGCGTAAGGTATTAATATGTTAATTCAATCTTTCAAGGCATATTGGGCACTACATAATGTCAATAATGCATAACGGATAAGTTTCAACTAAGTTCAATACTTAAGGATTTTCAAAGAACAAGAATAGGCCCCTAGGAAAGTTAAGGAACTTATCGGATCTTATATTTGTACTGAATTACTCTTGAAACCTTTAAACTTTTATTCTGGGCTCGTTTTGCCCAAAATTTGACAAAAACTCTAGAAAATGAGGCACTTAGACCTCCTCCAGGAACTTAACGAAACAATAGAAAGTTTAAAGCTCATTTTCCACGAAATTCAATGAAAAATTCAAAGCATAAGGTCCCTAAATCCTTCAGGTGCATCTAGAAACTTTATGGACCTTAAATTTTTGATCAGTGACTCCCAAAATCATCGAATAAATAATTTCAACCAACTGTGAACATTTTTCACCACCTCAAGAAAATTGCATTTTTTTTTGCTGCACCAATGCAATAACTAATTTGTTTAAAATAAACGGTAGTTTGTTAACCATAATTCATAGTACAACAATCAATTAAAGTTAAAGACTTTTAGCCTTAAATAAGTAGAAAAAAAACCGTATAAAATTCTTGCGCATATTTCAGAAATTTCTAACAATGAAATTGCACAATTTGTTGCATTAAAGGCCGTTGATCGGATATTTGATATCCACTGAGGATTCAAATGCAGGAATTCCCAACAAACTACTATTAATTAATCAATCCCTTGTAATCATTTATTACCATTTTTATCATCAGCTAATTGTTGCACAATTGCCAAAATTATTTGAAGAAATTCCTACGTTAGTTGAACTATAAACAGGTGGTTTGTTAGCCAACAAATAAGTGCAATAATTGCAACAAACCACTTCATTAACAATTAAAATTATTTTAGAGATTTTTGATGGGATATTTGATATGCATTTCCAGGAATTCGTAATACATATTGACCTCATGAGTAATGCAAAAGATAAGATAACATTTTCTCAAATATTTAAATAGAAAGCAACAATTGCTTTTGCAATAATCGAAAAGAAAATTCTACCTTTTTATGATTCCATAATACATTGGCACTAGGTTTTCCACGACGGATATCCGCCTGGTCGATAACGTCATCGTGCATTAGTGATGCTGAATGGATCATCTCTGCAATCATCGCAACTTCTTTTTGTGATTGAAGGAGACCCCTACATTGAGAAGATGAACAATTTTGTCAACAATTAAGTCAACAATTAAGTCAACAATAATCAATAGATAATCTAATCGATAAAAATGCACTTACCGTTTGTCTTTGTATTGCAAATGATGATTGATGGCCCGGGACATAAGTGTAATAACCATCGGACGGAAAGCTTTGCCTTGACCATCGAAATAGTACGTTGCCACTGAATGCAATTCTTCGTTGTTCGTATTTTTTCGAATTACCTTGAAAAAATAAAATAAAAACTTAGAATTTCTTTCAAAAAAAATGGACCACTTGGCTCAATATTTGATGCAACTACATTCATTTCCCTTTCAAAATTATCTATTAAAATCTTAGCCGAAGAGATTCTCATTAAAAAAAATTCCTTCCAAGATATCATCCCAAAAAAAAAAACGCAGTTCAAGGTTGAAAATAAACTCAAGAGAAAGGTAATCAGACAATAATTCATTGATAATCACAAGAATTCCTCAACATCTCGATTTTTTTCCATCAAATTAACCAAATTTTTGTTCTTGTACACAACGATAACAAGACACGTGATATGATCGAGTTTATTGACTTGATTTCTTGTGAAAATGAAAAGTGATCTTTCAAATGTATAGAGATCATTTGTATAATCTAGCACTCCGATCGTCAATTATTTGGGCGGTTTTGGCTGAGAATTTGTGTGACAAAATTTATAAATGATCTACACACCTTGCTTAAATTTCTCCAAGTCTTATTATTATTGATCATTGATCTGATTTGTGATTTGATTTCTTGAGATGTGCCTCAAGAAATGAGAGAAAAACAGGTGTGACCTAAACCCTGCCCTCGTTTTTAAGTTCACCGACCACATCATGTGTCGCTCGTTTGTTTCTTCTCCATATGCATGCATTCATGTGATTGTACATATATGTAATTAACAATAATTACTCTTACGAGACCACACGTCGTTGCATTTTAGGCTTATTATGAATCGAAATTTCGAAATTCTTCCATCATTTAGTAATCAATTTCTTGAATGCCTGTTTAGAGATTTATACTATAAAACAATGAGAACCAAGAAAGTTGATGGAATTTCAAAGGATTAAATCAACTCCTATCCATAAGAATAAATAAAAGTAACCCATAAGAATTCCTTAAGTACTCCATCGGTAAATTCATAAATATTTTAAAGAAAACCACTATAATATTTTTTTTCTCGATAAATTCACTAGAAAGCACTTTATATAAAAATAAAAGCTCTTCATCTTAGTTTAAGTCTGAACTACGATTTGTCTTCGGATTTATCGTCGATCAAAGAAAAAAATACTTTTCCAATTTGACAATTAATAACTATGAAAACAATCATCGCAATGACATTTATAATATTATAATATTATATAATTTATAAGAGATTTGAACTATAAAACAATAAGAACCAACTAAGTTGATGAAACTTCAGTAGAAAATGATCAATTATAGAGTAACCCATAGGAATTCCTTAAGTACTCCTCCATCGGTAAGTCCATAAGTAATCCAAAGAAAACCACTATAATCTTAAATCAATCCATGAACTTAAATGTTTTTTTTCTCGACAAATTCACTAAAAAGCTCTTTTTAGAAAAAAAAGCTCTTCATTTAGTATAAGTCTGAACTTCGATTTTTCGCCGGATTTATCGTCGATCAAAGAAGAAAAAAAATACTTTTCCACTTTAACAATTAAATGGCAATCGCAATGGTACCCCATATCAAATCACAGGGTAAACCAATGCACTCTGGGAACTTCGAAAGAGTCAAATGAGCCAAATTTTAGTTTTATTTTTTTGAATAGTAGTAGTTTAGGGTTTGACGTTTAAAAAGCCTTTGGACTAGGACCAACGAGCCACAGGGTTCCGACTCCTGGTCTACATGAACATAAAATACTGGTCAAATTTAAGCAGATCCTAGTATCACTTTACAAAGTACTAATATTCACGACATACTACTTTATATAGGAAAATTTTCACGGAGTCTTCGTACAGATTGGGAAAAACTGGCTTATACCAATTTTAAGTTCATTCAACTTCTGAAAACATTTTAGAAGGAAACTATCGAAAAAAAAGTTAATAAAATTTGAGGAAACATCAAAAGTTACCAACAGGAGATGCATTTCTCCTGTGTTGTGAAATTTGGTGATAAATTGGCATCTATTTCTTCTCATTCTATTGAGGGATACACCTATGAACGAAGCACAAATACAAAAAAACCGAATGGTGTAGGCCTTTTCACAATATCCACCAAAAACGGCCCAGATAAAAGTTCTCTTTTTGTCGCAAATATTCAGAACATACCTAAAGTCTATAGAAGATATTCCAATCTTGCAATGCATGATAGGAAATATGTCAAAGTCAAATGTGGCTCCGCCACTAGTGTGTTTACAGTACTAATTTAAACTAAAACTATGCACTTTAAGTACGGTAATTATGGTCACATAAGTTAGTACTCTAGATACTCTTGTGGCGGCGCCACTTCTTGACAAATTTTCCATCGTGCATTGCATGAAATATAGACACAAAAATTCTGAAAAATGGCATCAATTTTAGGTCCAGTACCAGTAGAACGCGATACTCTTTTTTTTTTCAAACGATGAAAATTTATGTGTGAAAAGCCTGTTAAATAATGTTAAGATTCTTACTAGTTTGAAAAAGTTGGTTGAACCAGAAAGTGAGGAAAATATTTTCAGAATTTTACAAAACACTAAATTTTCTACTTCGAATATCTATTTTCAAAATTTTTTGTGAGAAAATCTGATTTTCACAAACGATAAAAATTTATATTTGAAAATCCTGTTCATTATCGTTTAGATTTTTGTTTGATTTGAAAAGTTGGCCGAATCAGAAAGTGTGGAAAATATTTTCTGAATTTCAGAAAACACATTATGTCTTACTTCAGATATATATTTTCAAAAATATTTTGTGAGAAAAATTGATTTTCAACGATAAAAAAACGATAAAAAATTAGGGAGAAAAGCCTGTTTAATTATGTTTCGATTTTTGTTATTTTGGAATATTTTGGAAAAATATAATTTGAGGAAAAAAATTAATTGCATAATTGCCTTTTTTCCAATTTTTTTTTTCGAAGGGGAGAGGTTCTTTTTTGTTTTAACTTTTGTTATTTTAGGTCGCTTAAAACTATATTTTCTTAACATTTTACTATATCAATGACTAATTAATTAATTAATTTTCAGAAAATTTACATTTTAAAAATTTTGTTGGCTAATCGGTATTAAAATTTTTGAGATTTTAAAATTACTGCACTATAACGTCCTAATGCTATCTTAATGTTATAGTCCAATAAGAATTTGATCCAGGCATTTTAAAATAAACGATTCTTTTTGTATTCATAAATTTTACCAAGTAAAGAGGTCAATTTCCTTTTTGTAAAAAGTAATCAATTTTTTTTTTTTAAAAGTCAAGCTATCAATTTGATTGATTGAAATTTTTGGCAAATATTCTTCTTTCTAATCAAATTGATTGATACGGTTTATTGAGCACAATTGAATATTTCCCTTCATCTTTGCGATTATTTTCACTTTTGGATGTAGAAAGAAAAATGATTTCGGTCAAAAATTTCAATTTCAGCAAAAAAAGATGCCATGCCAACCCAAACCACATATATTAAAAGTGAGATGAAAGATTTTCAGTTGGACGTGATATTTGCAATTTTGATGTATTGTTTTGTATGGATGAGTGCATACATGACCAAATTGACTTTTGAACTATCGCCTTAAGAAATCTTATTTGTGAAAAAAAAAAATCAATTTTGCATACCAATTCAATCTTGCAATATTTTTTTTCTTTCATTAGATTTATTTACATTTTCTTTTTTGTGAAAGTTAATTTTGGACAACACTATACTAGGTGTATTGCAATGTGATAATTTGAGAATGCATTTCTATTAAAAAAAAAAATAGGTATTTTGAATTTCAAAAATTCGTGGTACTTACTAATTTAATATCGTCGTACACATCTTTTAAGTCATCTTCAATTAAGTGATATGGATGTACTTGATATTCGGGAAGAGAGCTGGTCTGTTGTGTTCGCATTGTTGACATACATCTGCTACTGATATCCGTTATCGTCCAATTGTTTCTGAAACACGGATGTCCCAAAAACATCCCCGAAACTGTTGTCCCACTGGACGAAGACCCCAACGGACAACTATTTGGTGCCGACAATGACGAACCATTTTTTGTGCTATTCTGTAATCAAAAAAAAAAAAAAAAAATAATCTTACAATAACAAATTCAATAAACTTGTAAAAATGATTGAATTATTTGTTGTCAATACAAATTTTCTAAAATGCAACGCAGAGAAAACATACAAGTTTACTTTCAACAAGTCGACAGACATATTTATTGTCGAGTTTTCTCTTCATTCTGGACAACTTTTATTTTTCTTTATAAGAATTCCGTATTCCGTTTAGACGGTTGTTGTGTTCCATAAATTAAATAAATGTATATCTATATCTATATATAAAACGAGATTTAAATAATCGAATCAAACAACACCGTCGTAATTACCAGCGATTGGGAATCAATTAAATTTCCATTTTCACAAATACAGAAAATTTTCAACACGTTGGCCAACAAAGGTGTTCAAATTTTCAAACTTATGAATGAAGCGATTTGTTCCAAAAATAACAAATAAATAAAATTAAAACACTTTCATAATTTTAAATGGTTTTCTCTTTGTCTAATTCATTTACAATCTTATGTAATGTGTGTTCTATACCGCGAAATAATTATCCACCTACTTCCTAACCAATTTATTTCGGTTACCAATTATTAAAGTGGAAACTATGGTGAAGTAATATTTTTCAAAGTTATTGACTTTTACGCTTTTGCTTCATATTCTATTCGGTTTATATATTTAAACATTTATTAGATTATTTATTATCTTAGAACTATTTTTTTTATAAAAAAATAGAGCTTTAGTATTGGGGGATGAAAAAAAATCCAATACCCTCCAATTTTTAATCACAAACCACCAAAACTTCTGTTCAAAACCAATTTTTGTAAATGGAGACTTCAATGCATCGATAGACGAGAAACCCGGCTTTAATATAAGAGTAAGATCACATCAAATGGGCCACTTATTAACCACTTGGTCATGAAATTTTTTTAACACCAATTTCATTGGCAAGTATTTGCTATTAATAGTAAGATTTTGGAATATTTTTTTTTTAAAATTTCATTTTAACCCCCGTTTTTGTTGCATTGAACATTTAGACTCAAAATTTTAGAGTATTTTTTTTTCTGTATAAATTTAATACAGCCAAACCGTTTGAGATTAAAGAATGCAATTTTCAGAATTTATTATTCTAAAAAAACATTAATTTTATATTTTTAAATAAGAAGACAATTCAGGTTGTTTAAGATCGTTTTTTTTTTATTTAATATTTTTACTATTCAATTAGCTACGTTTCGTTACGTATCGTAACTTCATCAGGCTTCTTGATTCACAAAAATATAATATTTTCAATTATTAAAATAATATATAATTTCTAGGTTCGAAATTCTAAATTAATAATTCAGACAATAACGAAAAATTATTGTTAGATCCCTGCTGCATACTTTGGTCAATTATTTTCCCACTAAAGTCCATTTATTTTTAGTTCAGTGAATTATAAAGTTCACTTAATATCCATCGAATTTTCAGTTGTTGAATAGTAATGATTGAAATTTTTCCGTGAAAAAATGCTTTGTGGTTTCAAAATATATATGGCTCTAAGTGGTTTCTGCGACTTCATTTGCGTGGCATCGACATAAAGTTGAAATATTCCCAATAGATAATCTCAATAATTCAAAAATTTCAACCTATTTACTAAATATTATTGGAGTAAATTTTCCTCGTTTTAAAATATTTTTTTACATAAAAATGGACAAAGTTGCAATTGTTGCATTGATTAACTTTTTGTTTGAACTCTTCTAATTTCCCTACTTTTTTTTTGGTCAAAATTTAACCATTTTAAAACCTATTAAATCGAATATGAAGTTAAACGCAAATGCATACGTTTTGGCAAATGCAACACTTATATTTTTAAGTGCAACGAATTTATAGTTATACACATCTTTTAGTCAATAAGTGTTATAATAGCATAAAGTCCATTGTCAAAACTTTACGCATGCATTTTCATTTTCAATTGCACGAATGCAATGTCAAGGGACCCGTTTGGTTTGTTGCCAATTACGAGCTTTGCCAATATTGTCACTTTCTGTACCTTTAATAAATGACCGCAAATTTCCAACTATAAAATATTCAAAGTATAAAAATCGACAATAAACAAAGCTCCAAGCTCAATTCGAAACTCGATGGCGTTCAAGTATAGAAAAATCGAGCAAAAGTTCGGAAAAAAGACTTGGAAATAATTCCACGATATACCACATATATTTGTCCAAAATGCAACCCTGAAAAAGTGCATTCATTGCGAACATGCAGCGAAAACAGTTTATCGGTATGTAATAATCGAGTGAGTGTTTTTATTATTGATTGTCAAAAAAGAAAAATTGCTTTAGAAAATCAACAAAGAAAAACATTTCCTGTTTTCAATGGTTTTTAGCCACTAACAGGGGAACAAATTATGAAGAGACTTCAAATCTTTCTAACGTTTAAAAAAAAGGACATAAAACTTATTTAAATTGTGGGAAATTAGTACTAGAATTAAGTACTAGAAACAAAAATACGCGAAAGTTTAAGACGCAAAATTGGTGGAATTATTGGATCATACTTCACATCAAACGCAAGAGGAAATTGTGGAAAGCAAAAAAAAAAAAATGAGTCAACAAGTGGTTTCAAATTGTCAAAAGCAGTGGTTCAATCGAACCCCAAATATATAAATATTTACCTATGTTTTGAATTTGAAAAAGATCATATTTTAATTTTTCCAACTAAGAAGAATTCGATGAATCCGTTTATCAAACTGGTGAGGATCAGTACCTCTAAAAAGGTTTAGAACCACTGGTCTAAAGGCTATGAGTACGGGATATAACTGGGTTCTACATAAATTAAAATCAAAAGATATCGGACGTCGTTTTTTCAGCTACGAAATTTACACTACTTCTAAGGCAAAAGCAGGGTGGTTTTCTAAATAGAACCATGGTGAGGGATAAAAAGTGGACCAATTCGACAATTCAAAGATAAATCAATCGTAGGGTAAGTTTTTGGTCAAAAGTTATTGATTTGATACCAGATTAGAGCGACCTATTATGGGTACTATGGGTATTTCCGTGGATTAGGCACGTTAGCGGGGATCAGAACCATTTTGGCTAAATTTATTCATGAAAATTCAATTAAAATTCATAGCAAATATTTTCAGGGACGTCAATGTATCTTTCTTCTTTGTTTTTACTTTGAATCGTGAATAAATTAATCCACGGGAATACCCTATAATCACCGGCCATAATTATATCTTTGTCCCTTTTTGATACATTTCTATCAACTTTGTTAAAATGCAACCTGTTAATAAAAATGTTCAAAAAAATTTACTAAAAACATTAAAAAACATTTAAATTTTGACAAACATAACTTTTGTGAAGCGTTTTGGTATCAATTTAAAGTAAAAGAACAACCGAAGAACATTTGATTTCTGTAAGAAGTATAGAGAGAATATGTTCCAACAATATAAACAAGGGAAATTTAAAAGCGATAATTTTGGTACCAGAGACAAAAAACGCGAATGTAGACCCAAAAAAATTGAATTAGAAGAGTTATTGGATCCATATTCATGTTGAACTCAAGTAATGAATCTGGCAATTTAGGAATAAAATCAACAAGTTGTTTAGGATGATCTGATGGCCAAGGGTATCAATGGTGCAAAAATAGGGTAAATGGATCCATATGAACTCAAGCCGAAAGATATTGACCGATGATTTTTCATCGGATGATGATTCATCATCGGTCAATATCTTTCGGTTTAAGTTCATATGGACCCATTTACCTTATTTTTGCACCATAGATACCCTTGGCCATCAGATGGTCCTAAACAACTTGTTGATTTTCTTCCTAAATTGCTAGATTCTTTACTTAAGTTTAACATGAATATGAATCCAATAACCCTTCCAATTCATTTTTTTAGGTCTTCATTCGCGGTTTTTGTCTCTGGTACAAAAATTATCGCTCCTTCGCATGTGAATTGATCCAAAGGCAAAAGCGGAAGGAATGTTGGTTCAAATCGTAAAGAGGGACAAAAAATGGACCACTTTTAATAGACCAATTAAAAAAAATCGTAGGGAAAGCACTATCATTTGGTGGGACCAGATCGGAGTTATCAATTGTGAGTTACTTCAACCTAATGGAATCATTACTTAGGAATGTTATCAGCGACAATTAATGCAAAAATTTAAGCTCAAAAGCTCTCAATATACCAAAAGATAAGACCAATTCATCTTTCACATGACAATTTTAAGTACAAAACACATTTTTTAGAGATTTTGGTGTTTATTTTACAAGGACTTGAATTCAGACGTTATGATAAAGAAATCTTTGGAAGATTATATGAAAGTTATTTAAAAAAAAATTACAAGTAAAATTTCAAGTCGATTGGGAGCTTATTAACAAAAGAAAAAAATCGTAAAGTTACATAATTTTTAACCACTTAACTACAGTGTATAAGAAAATAATAAGACATGAACGCAATCTACTTTCCATCATAATATCCTATCAGCTTCTATAGTTTTCATTTTACTCAAACTATAGAACTTTTAATAAATTAGCAAATCCACGTCAAAAACATCCAATCTAAACATACTTTGAACCGAAAGAAAAGTGAATTTTTTGATTTAAATAATTATCATAAAGAGAAATGACTAAAGCAAAAAAAATTACTATTACTTTCAATAAAGACATATTTCACTTTCAATCGACCAAAAAAAAAATCTATAAAAATTTCTTTAAAACTTATCGAAATCCAAATTGATTTTGATTGAATAATTTGCATACAAATTGCTCAATTAAATCCGATACTTCATGTAGGATAAAACGCCTATGATTAACTGTTTATAGTCCACCGCAAATTCAAGATTTACTTATGCTAATTTCCCACCGGAAATTGAAACTCCCAATAAGTAAACACCGCGAATAATATTGGCTTCTTTTGCACAAAAAAATATTTCTTTTTAGGATAATAAAGCAAAATATGCGTTAACAAGTGGTTAACAAGTGTCAATTAGAAACAGGTGGGGAAACTAGCATTGTTAATACTCAATACAATAGAGCTTTTTGTTCTAGTAATAATTACGAAATTGGTAGTAAATTTTAAATATTATTGTTGTAAAATATAAACGATAAAATATAAAGTTTCAACATTTAAGGAAGCCATAAAATTAATGTGTGAACATAACGATTAAACATGTGATTAATTTGTTTAACCATAACTGAAATTAAGAAACTTCCGTGTTTCGCAAATGCTTTTCAACCAGTTGTTTTTTTTTTTTATTTTTATAAAACGCATTTCGTATAAATTCCATAGAGGTCTATGCCATCAATATTAGCACTAAAATTTTTGACTTTTTTCATTTGGAGATTTGAAGAAAAAAATGGATTTTAAATTAACGGCCCTAGCCATATAAGATGGTTTGAAATGCAACCCCCAATTGCAATCGGGCTAATTTTTTTTCTGAAAATACCTTACAGTATGGACAACATCTCAGCTAAGTTTCAACTCTAAAATATGACGCGTTTTTGTGTAAGAAATAAAAATATTTTCTTTTTACATTTAATATTCTCTGAAAATGTTTGATAATACCGAAAAAATGCTTATGAATTTCAAGATATCACTAAGTAGTACTCCGAGAAAAATTCGTTCATGAATCAGATCAATCGATCATTGTTAAAAATACGATTTTTTCCAAAATTTTTTTTCTATATAATCTTCTATCATCATTCTACAATAGGGTGATTTTTTTTTTGACTTTTTTTGGTCCCATCGTCAAATTTTGTTGGAAATACCAAAAAAAAAAAAAATCTCTGAAAGTTTGAGACCTTAATATTAATTTTAAGTCCTCGACCAAGACGTTGAAAAGATTTCCCATTGAAAATACACGAAAACTCTGATTTTTTATTTTTAAATTTCTATATCTCAGCGGCATTTCATCGGATCGCTTTTACCGAAGATGGTTTTTTCTCAGAATTTAACGCTCTACAAAAGTGCCCATTGCGACAAAGTCGTAACTCACACCGGTGAAGTAGTACGGGCCACTGAACCATTTTTCCATAAAATTTGCGTTTTTTTGGCATTTATCTCGTAAATAACAAGAGCTACGGAAAAATTATAAATGAAAAACTTGTAGAGAATTTGATTTCCTACAAAAAAGTTCCTGTAGACCAAATCGCGAAGATCAATATTAAACGAGATATTAAGCCTTGAATTTTATGGAAAAATCTGGTTCAGTGGCCCGTACTACCTCACCGGTGTGAGTTACGGTGTGACTTTATCGCAATGGGCACTTTTGTAGAGCATTTAATTCTCAGGAAAAACCATCTTCGGTAAAAGCGATCCCATGAAATGTTTTTTTTAACTTTTTTTTCAAAGTCGCGCCATTTTGTGAATTTTCAACTTTTTTCGGATTTTCGAGGTTCAGTACCAAGAAGACGCATTTTCAAAACCTATATTCTTTGGAAAATCATAATCTGACTACCGGTTTCCGAGAAAACTTGTCTGCCGTTTGCCTCCTCATTTTTGAGGACCCTTTTTCAAAGCGCTGTAAAAGATAGACGGGGGGGGGCATATCGGGGCAAATAAAAAAAAATAGTTCAAAACTTTTACATGCCAAAGACCATTTTTTAATATCTCTAAAAAAAATGGCAGCAGTTTTAAAAAAGTAATTTTTTTACGTTCTGACGGTGATCCACCCTTAAAAAATACATTTAAATTTTTTAACCCTTATCTAACATTTTTAAAAATCCAAAAAAATCATATTTAGTAAACTGAGACAAGGGGATGATGTACAAAAAATAACGTGATGGTACTAAAAGATTTGAGCACACAAAAAAAGTTTAAAGAATACTTTTTTTTTTTAACTATTGTCTAATATTTTTAAAAATCTGAAAAAATTGTATATTGTAGCAAGATGATAGAGGATAATATAGAAAAAATTTTTGAAAAAATAAATCGTATTTTAAACAATGATGGATGGATCTGATTCATGAACAAATTTTTCTCGTAGGACTATATTTAGTGCTATCTTGAAAATCCTAAGCACTTTTTTCGGTATTATCAAACAGTTTTAGAGAATATTGATTTTGAAAAAAAAATTTTTTATTTTTTACACAAAAACGCATCATATTTTAGAGTTGAAACTTGGCTGAGATGTAGTCCATACTATAAGGTATTTTCAGAAAAAAAATTAGCCCGATTGCAATGGAGGCATTTTAGACAATCTTATCTGGCAAGGGCCTTTAAGTAAAATTTAAACAACTAAATTTTCCACCATTAGCAGACAATTTTCTTTATCAAATATAAATGGGACCAACTTCGAAGTTAGCTTTAGACAATTAAAAATGAACCATCCAAATTATTCACCATCCCAATTAAAAATGCCTAAAAATTGAGGTCACCAAAAAAAAAAATAGAGAATAATTTTTGCAAAATTATGGCCAAAAGATTTCAGAAGATAAAAATTAAATTAGTCGAAAAATTTGCCGAAGAAAAGGTCAATTTTACTTAATCAAATTTTCTTCGAGTAATCAAAGAAAATAATATCATTAAGTTCCACGAAATAGTGAGTGGTAAAATGGCCATAGGACATTGGTGATTGTATCAATGTAATTTAATCAATCGAATCATATTTTGTTGAAAAAATTAATCAGGTCATACTGCCATTACCGTAGCTCATAAATAATATCATTTTAAAGTTCTAGGTACTCAGATCAAACATCACGATCTCCATTCCTACACACCAATAAAACTCACTATCGATTACCAACGATTTCATTTCAAATACTATACACTTACATAATAATCACCTTAAGCCATGCACTTGTGTGTACCAGACCTCAATCCTCCATCAATTTGCCAGCCATAATGATTGATAACTCGCTGGTAGATTGCAACAAATAAAAAAACATTAAATCGATCAACGTTCAATGTTTGTTGAGGTCAAAGTTTTCAAAAGCAATCACCAATGAAAATATGTGGAAAAATGCATTTTTTTTCGTGGTGCATGGATTCTCTATAATAATAATTATTGAATAATTAACGCCCATCGATGTTAACACACACGACATTGCCATATTAGCTCGACATTCAAATATTGCGCCATTAGATATTTATTGTAATAGTTTTGAAGTAAAAGAAATATGGAGTGTTAATTGTTATTAAGTAGGTAAGTAAAAAGAAAATCGTGAGTTGTGATATTTATTTTTTTTTTTTTTTGATCTAATTTTCTTGGCACAAAGAATTGATTCTCGAAGAACCTTGATTAAAGTATGAAGAATTTGCACGATGAAAATTTTGAAATAATAAATCGATTTAATAATTGATCGTAAACTTTCCAATTTATCGTTGAAGTAAAAGTCAATTATGATAATTGGTATGGGTTAGACCCTTATAAAAAAAAGAAACATGGAAATCAGTTGTCCTTACTGGAAAGTCCTCAAAACAATAATTTTCTATATTTTTAATACTCCAAAAAAATAATATTTTTAAAGAATTCTGAGATTAATTTAAGAGAATCATAGGATAACATAGTTTAACAACTTTTTTTTTTTATGAGAATACAAAAGTTCAATAGGCATTTTTCTAGAACTTTATAATAGTGTAATAAAAATTTAGACATTGTACCATTTAATTCACAAAGACTGCGATTGGCAACCAAGAAAAAAATGATCAATTCAAGGATATAAAAGTAAAAATATCAAATGGCAGGATGACTGGCAAATCGGTGCAGGAACTATTACATAAACAATGAGAAAAAGACGTCGAAACTGATAAAAAATGAATCTTAGAAACTTAAAAAACAAAAACAACAAACCAAGGACCACGACAAATTGTTGTAATATAAGCTAAAGCTCACAAAAGCTTAAAGAACCAAAAAAAAAAAACCAAACAACTATCAAAAATTTGCATCAATTTTCACTAGTAAACAAAAACGTCAAGATAGTGATCACAAAAGACACCAATTTTATCCTACAGATACCAATCTCTTGTTTTTAAAATATCAAATATTTGCACAAAGAAAACTTTGAAATAATAAATCGATTTTTAAATTTAAGGCTTTCACGGTCGGTCTTATTCAAGATACAACTCTTTATTGAAAAAGTTGTATCTTGAATAAATCGATTTAATAATTGATCTTAAACTTTCCAATTTATCCTGGTTGCTCTCATCCATGGTGTGGTAAATAGTTAATAATATTCTTGGGAACTTGGACTCAAATAATAAGACTCAAATAATTATTATTATGTTTTAGTTCTCCTGAAGAATTTAAGAATTTAATTTAAGATCAATTATAAAATCGATTTATTCAAGATACAACTCTTTATTGAAAAAGTTGTGGCTTTCGGATTTGTCTTATTATTTGAGTCCAAGTTCTCAAGAACATTATTAATTATTTCTAATTTATCTTGGAAGCAAAAGTCAATTATGATAATTTGTATGGATTAGACCCTTGTAAAAAAAGGAAACATAGAAATCAGTTATCCTTACTGGAAAATTTGAGCTCTCATAGTCTTTTTTCGATGAATTCTGAGATTAGTAAAAAAATCCTAAGATTGTAAAATATTGCAACTTTTTCTTCTGAGATTAAAAGTTTAACAGGAATTTTTTTGGGACTTTATAAAAGTTTCCTAAGATTTATACATTGTACCATTTAAATCACAAAGACTGCGATTGGCGACAAAGAAAAAATGATCAATTCAAGGATATAAAAGTAAAAATACCAAATGGCAGCATGACTGGCAAATCGGTGCAGGAGCGACCATATAAACAATAAAAAAAAGAAGTCAAAGCTGACGAAAAATAAATGACAAATTGTTGTAATATAGGCTAAAGCTCACAAAAGGTTAAAGAACCAAAGAAAAAAGAACAATTACCAAAGATGTGTATCAATTTTCACTAGTAAACAAAATTTTTGTGACAAATGTGAAAATTTTTATCCTAGAGATACCAACCTCTTGGTTAAACACAATGTGAAGACATCTAAGTAAATAATTGATCCTCAAACCCAAGTCAAATCAGAAAAAATGCATAGGAAAAAAAACCCTAAAGAAAAGACCAATCACTATGGTGTTTCAAACTTAGTAATTTTAGTATCAGTGACAATAAACGTAAAGGTAGACAAGCATAGCTTGAGATGCTGCGTTGAAGATCTCATTGGATAAAGATTAATGTCAAACTAAAGAAAAGCATGCGGAAATTTTTGAAGTGAATCAATAAGTGGTTTTAGCGCCATGAGTATGGACCATAAACAGGGAAACTGGATTTCCCATAAACTCAAATCAAAAGACTTCGAACGCCATTTTTTCACTCTTGAATAATTACTTCAAAGGCAAAAACGGTTAAATTATTGCATAGAACCGTATTAGAGAATTGAAAGTGGACCAATTCGACAATATAAAGATAAAAAAATCGTAAAATAACCTCCGCCATGCATCAATTTCAACGGAAAAATTCAATATTAAAGACAAAAAGTTGTTGCTTTGGATTTGGTGTAACAAAATTGCAGAAATTTATTTAAAGTTACTCCAATCTAATAAAACCACTACTGGGGAATGTCACCAGTATAAATCAATGCAATTGAGTCGAAAATCGAAGCATAAATGCCCTCAATATATCAAAAGATATGACAAAATCTTTCAACACGACTTTCGGCTAAATTTCGCTAAAGCTTTTAAGTAAGCTTTGAAATGGAATGTCTTACCCCATCTATCATATTCACCGGACATTTTTTCTATCCGATTACCACTTGTTTTAGCCCAAGAACCATGACCTACTTGAGCAGTACATCAAATCTTACAGACACCAAAAATTGAATTGATTCCTGGATCTTCTTGAAAAACTAGAATTTTTTTAAAGGAATCCAAAAATTGCCTCCAATATGGAAAAAATTAAGAGCTAACGATGGACAGTACATTGAGAAAAAATAGTATACCTCTTTTTTTTAAAAAAAAGTCTTAAAATTACAAAAAAAAGAACTTAAAACTTTTTTTTACGCTTAAGTCATCCAGATAAGGAAATAGATAAAGCTTTCAGAAACATCTCCGGTTTTTGGGATGGATTTTTTTTTTAAATTCATCCCCTATCAATAATCCAGTTGGTATCTGACCCAAAAACTCTGTACAAAACCGGTAAAAATAATATATTGCCCTTCAAGACCCAATTTATGATTTATTCGTTAAAATGCAACCCGTTGCATAGAAATGTTGCATAGAAACAATATTATATCAAAACAATATTAATAATATTAACAATATATATTAAAAACTGAAATGTCGCTAAATTAATAATTAATGTATGGATTTACATCCTTTAAGTCAATTCAATAAATAATTAATAATATTATGTAAATTATGGACACAACCAATTTATCGATTTTTATTACTTCTATTGAGATGATTCTGTGGCATTTATTTCGCCAATGATGTTATTTTTTTGATCTTATATAGTAATCAATCCTAATCAATGTATATAGTTGTTCTAGTGGAATCCAATACTTTTTTATGGCTCAATTCTGATCTTTGAATCAATTGAAAATTCAAATTGGTCTTACTGGTCCAAAAGAGGTCAAAAACGAGCTTTTGACATTTGAACAATAATTTCTGATACATCTTATCTTCTAGTCTTAGTACTATTTGTAGTAAACATTTTCAAATAATTTTTTGGCCTCAATTCGGGCCTCTTCTGATCAATTGGTGACTACAATCGGTTTTACTTGTCCAATAAATTCCAATAAAGTACCCTAATTGATTCAAAAACTAAAATTGTAAACTTCTTATACAATATATATATATATATATATATATATATATATATATACATATAAAAACAAAAACTCAAACAAATATATTATTGACGTATTGCCCAAATACGTATTTTGATTGCCAAGCAATCTTCTTATATATTGTATAAACAGTACAACTGTTCAAAGACACGGAAAAAAACTATTAGAATTTTTCAATTTACATGAATAGGATTTTCAAAATTTTGCCAAGCAATCCAATGTACGAGTATATAGTTGTTCTAGTGGAATCCAATACTTTTTTTATGGTTTGATTCAGATCTTTGCTAGTCAATGGGGGATTCAAATTGGTCTTTCTCGTCTAAAAGAGGTCAAAAAGAAGGTCTTTGGACTTTTGAACAATAATTTCTGATACATCTTGTCTTCTAGTCTTAGTAATATTTGTAGTAAAATTTTTCCAATCATTTTTTGGCCTCAATTCGGGCCTCTTCTGGTCAATTGGTGACTACAATTGGTTTTACTTGTCCAAAAGATTTTACTTGTCCAATAAAGTACCCTAATTGATTTAAAACTAAATTTTTATATTACTTATACAAAATATATATTAGAACAAAAACTCAAACAAATATATTGTTGACGTATTGCCCAAATACGTATTTTGATTGCCAATTTTTGGCCTCAATTCGGGCCTCTTTTGATCAATTGGTGACTGCAATTGATTTTACTTGTCCAAAAGATTTTGCTTGTTCAATAAACTCCAATAAAGTGCTCTAATTGATTCAAAACTAAAATTTTATACTTCTTATACAATATATATACATTAGAAGAAAAATTCAAACAAATATTTTTTGACGTACTACCCAAATACGTATTTTGATTGCCAAGCAATCATCTTATATATTGTATAAACAGTACAACTGTTCAAAGATAAGGAAATAAACTATTAGAATTTCGCCAATCTTCCATAGCTTAGACTTAGTCAAAACGATTTAAATCCGTTTAACAAATCGGAAAGAAATTTAATCAAAATTTGATATAAAAAAAAACAGTGAATGAAACCATTTTTTTTTTTTGGTTGATGTATATTTACGAATACTCATCACACATGAGAGGTTATTTATAAATATTTTTTTTTCTTCTTCTGTATTGGTTTGTTGTGAAACCACTTTCACATTCCTGGCCAGTTCGATGTACATATCGTTGGTAATAAAGAGACGTCGTCGTACATAATGTGGCCAGTAAAAGAAATGACCGTGATGCTGTGGAGGATGGTGTGGCTTGGTCTTCTGGACCACGAAAGAGAGAGTACAAAACCGAAAAAATTTAACTTTTGTTATAGGAATTTTTCACATGGACCCAGTATCTTCTTTTTTTTTCAAACGCCACCAACAATCATCACATTACCCACCCGACCGATCAACAATCCATATGTTGGTGTGGGAAATTGCCGAAACCGAAAAACAAATTACAGAGAAATTACACCGAAGGATTCGTCGAGTCGATCATGTCATAAGTGAAAAGATCGATTGATTAACCACTTTCACTCCAACTTTCGATATCAAAACGCCAGAGATTAAATAATTGGCAATGCCAAGCTTTTCTTCATGCCGCCCAATCCAAAATTTGTAAAGTATCAAATAATTTCCACCAAAAAAAAATGCGAGGCATTCCATTAAACACCTGGTCATTACATTTTTTTAATTTATTTAATAATTTTTTTTGTCATTTTACTAAACTAGATTACGTAAACGCCCATTAATTTTCGGACAAATACAGCCATTTCATTAGTCCAACTATTGCCAATTCATAAAAAAATATTTTCTCTTCAAACAATCCAATACTTATATCTCTAAACAATAAGACAATACATTTCCATGTTATGAATGAAATCGCTATGAGGCATTGAAACATTTCTTTTTATTATTATTATTATATTTTATGAAAAAAAATTTCACTTATAGTTTACGCAATTTTACACGCATGTTTTCTTCGTGTTAATAATTTCTCTAAAAAAAACCGAAGAAAAATAATTTCTCCATTTGAAATAGTCAAACGAAGATGTGTATGTATTTAAATGTTTCTGCGCAAAAGAAATAGTAGGTTAAATACTCTGATTATAAAGTAAAAGGTCAGTTTTTGCTTTCAGCACTTCAAAAAAAAAAAAAGTTTGATATTAGGTTCGTTAAGACGTGAAGAAACTTTGATGGAAATTTGATAAATTAGTTAACCAGAATCTCAAATTTTGACTATTTTTTATGAAAGATTTAAGTCGAGAAATTACTGGAAATCAAGGGCGGATCCGGGATTATTTCTGTGAGGGGCACAAGTAGCAGACGGACAAAAAAAAATCAACAATAACTGTTAAAAATTAATTTAAATTATATTCTAAAAATTTGATTTGTTTCTACGTATGTACTATAATAAGCATTACTATGGTAAGCATTTGGATTTCATTGGGGCATGTTCAATAGGGAAATCCCTGTGGGAACCCAATAAGAACCAAAATTGGGAAAAGGATGGAAAAATCATATGTTTATAGGCTTTTTTTGATTGAGTACTCAACGTGGAAATTTATTTTAGCTAAAAGTTATTTTCAGTGTTCCCCATTGGGTCCAAAGTGAGAAGACTTTGCATATAGCATATTGCGGAATTAAAATAAAACAATTTCCATCGATTTTCCAATCGATTTTCATTTGTTTTACTCAAAACAAGCACTCTTGATCATGTAAAACATATCAAATAAGATAACATAAAAATAAAATCTTAAAGTGCTAAAGAATATGAAAGAATTTGACAGCAATCCTGTAAATGGATCGCAATCTAACAATCAAAAGATTTAAAACCTCTTTTAGACCTTTTTTTCCCGAAATTAGACCAATTATTAAAAAAAATTGGCCACAAAAGGTCAAATTGAGCAAAAAAAAATATTGAATTCCACCAGAACAACTTTAAACGTCTCAAGAATTTAAAAGCTTGGCAAAAGCTCCAGGAATTTGATTGAGAAATTCTTATCGATCCAACTTATTAATTGGACTTGGCACCAACCCATTTTCATTTGTTTAACTCAAAACAAGCAATCTGATCATGTAAAACAAATCAAATGAGATAACATAAAAATAACATTTTAAAGTGCTTATAGTATAAAAGAATTGGATGGCAATCCTGCAAATAGATCACAATCTAACAATCAAAAGATTTAAGACCTCTTTTATAATCCCTTTTTCCCCTTTTTCCCGAAATTAGACCAATTATAAAAAAAATTGACCACAAAAGGTCAAAATTTGGCAAAAGGAATATTGAATTCCACCAGAACAACTTTAAATGTCCCAAGAATTTAAAAGTTTGGCAAAAGCTCCAGGAATTCAATTGAGAGATCTTATCAATCCAACTTATTAATTGAACTTGGCAACAACCGATTGTCATTTTTTTTACTCAAAACAAGCACTCTTGATCATGTAAAACAAAGCAAATGAGATAACATAAAAATAAAATTTTAAAATACTTATAGTATGAAAATATTGAATGGCAATCCTGTAAAATGGATCGCTTTCAAACAATCAAAAGATTTAAGACCTTTTTTAGACTTCCTTTTCCTGAAATTAGACCAATTATAAAAAAAAATTGATCCCAAAAGGTCAAAATTGAGCAAAAAAAATATTGAGTTCCACCAGAACAACTTTAAACGTCCCAAAAATTTAAAAGCTTGGCAAAAGCTCCAAGAATTTGATTGAGAGATTCTTATCGATCCAACTTATTAATTGGACTTGGCACCAACCGATTTTCATTTGCTTTATTCAAAACAAGCACTCTTGATCATGTAAAACAAATCAAATGAGATAACATAAAAATAAAATTATCTTGATATAAAATCTCTTGTAGAAAATTAAATTCTCTTCAAAAAAGTACTCTAGTAATTTTTTCGTAATTCTAATGAGGAAAAAATTATTGAGCTTTAAATACTCTCAATAAAAGAAAATTTAATCAGATGATTTTAGAATTTATAAATTATATTATAAATAGTCTAGAGTTTAATAAATTTTGAAATAAATACATGCAATCACCAAAAAAGTTTTTAACAAAATTTATAATTATTTCAAATCCATGAAAATTTATTAAATTATCTTATAATATTGTCCATTCCTTCAAAAAATTACTTTGAAACTATCTTCTTTCAAATTTGCTAAGTAGCGAGTTTTAAAGCTTAATAACTTTTTACCCGTTAGAATTACGAAAAAACTACCGCAATATTTTTTTGTAGAGAATTAAATTTCCTACAAGGGACAGTGGATAAAAAATTCAAGAAAAAATTTTCTTTACGTGTTATTTAAAAGGGAAATAGACATTCACTGAGCTTCGTGGAGAATGAAGATATCAACCTTCGCTTTGGACAAAATTTTTTATGCCTTAAAAAAGCGTCGTTCCGGTGAATATTTTCAAAGTTACACGTAAATTTGAAAAAAAATGTATCCTATGTAAAGTGCTTTTCAAACTTTAAACGCGTTTTTCTCAAAATGATGATTTCAAAGTCGGTAACCAACATTACTCGAAAACGGCAAAACCGATTAGTCTCAAATTTTAACACGAGCTTCTTAAATATATTTTTTATTAATTAATCGAAAAAAAATTCTCACCAATATTTTTTTTCATAAACAATTTAAGGCCGAAATTTTGGTTAAAAACCTTTTTTTTTTTTTTAATTACTAGATTTAATATTACTTTAACGAAATCTATTTGGTTTTTTAATTTCAAAGGATCCAGTTCAGAGATATAGTGGTCCCCGCAAAACGTCTTTTTTGAGAGGAGCTCCCGAAGATCAGCTGTAGCTCCTTTCCAAATAAATATTTTTACTAATACCAAGTCTTAAAATACAGTTAAAAGATTTCATAATATGTGTACAAATTTTTAGATCAATAAATTTGAAAGTTTTCTCTGAAAATATTCTGGAAAATCGCTTTTTTTCGGCCTTCCACCTGTATATAACCCTTTAATGTTCTTGTAAGTATGAATTTAAATAAAATGCAATTGATTTTCACAAATCAATTTTTACAATTAGGTGGTACAAAGTTCACCGGTATCTCTAATATCTTATAAGTAGATAAACAGAAAATTAATGACTTTCCAAATTTTCCAGTCCCCCTAATAAAAAATTGAAAAATCGTACCCCAAAAGTAAAGTAAATATTTGCATCATTTTCGATTTTAATTCGGGAGAAAATACTGTTAGAAATTTGATAATTATTTATGAATTCACAAACTTTACGTGGTCTACTTGAACCATTGACTTGAATTTTCCTTTTTTTTGGTAAGTGATTTCATTCACCAAATAGAAATTGGCGAATGCATAAAATGCATAATAATTTGTTCATTTACTAAATTGCTCGTAAATCACTTGGCCACATTGTGCCACTTGCCTAACAATTGAAATTCGTGCGTCAATTTCCCTGTGTGGATTTTTCTATCACTAAAAAAGGTTTAAAATAAAACATATGTGTATTTCCTCGTATGGAATTTAAATTTTAATTGCCTCGTTTCATTGGGTCCTTGAAGTCACCAACAATTTTTTGGATTTGCAACAAAGAAAATTGTTTGTAGGTATTTAAATTGTGCATTTTTTTTTGAATGTTTATTTTTCGTTTTCAAATAGATTTTTGTGTCAGGGTCGTTTGAAAATTCTGTCAAATATCAAAAGATTTTTTTTTTGAAGGGTTTGGGTTTGTTTTAAATTTTAATGATATTTACTTTAGAAATTAACAATTTTTAATGACTATGGAAAATAAATCATCACTTTTTAAGATTGTAGCCTTATTTGTACAAAAGTTTATCTAGTTGGATTGTTTTTTAATGGGTGAAGTTGAAGATTTTTATTGAATAGATCTTCAGCAGAAATTGCATTGTTATGGGTTTTATGAAGAGTCGTTTAACTAGTTAAAATGTGCTACTACTAATGGCCATCACTTAGTCATACCGACATAATGATATTATAAGACAATAAAACAATTTTCTTTATAGAATTAATTTGAAATTATTTTTGCATGAAAAACAACAGTTTCTTGGTCACGCAATTTATCAACGCTTTGGTCTGTACAATTGTCTACTGTGCACAACGTGGAACCTATAATTAGCAACTAATTATTACCACGTGCGCTTAGCCAATCCATCGTGTACAAAGTATCAATCGTCTAGTCTGCCAGATTATCGTTCGTGATTTATTGATGAGTTAATCGACTTTCATTTCCAATAGGATTATTAGGAAGTCATTGAGTTTTTGAGGCATAAATATGACAAAGAAGTATAAGTTCATTTTACTAGATTAAAGAAAAAAATATATAATTTATTTCTGGGCAATTTCTTCAAATTCTTTTGTACCAATTTTCTAAAACAACAAAAATTAGTTTCACCTGATCAAGAGTGTTTGTCACGGATAAAACATATGACAATCGTTTGGTGCCAAATTCAACCTACAAGTTGGATCACTAAAAATTTCTCAAACAATTCCATAAACATCTGCCAAATGAATTCATATCTAATCATTGTTTTTGACTAAAATCTACTCCTATATGGTAAATATTTTTGATAACTATTTATTAACTAATTTTTGAACATGTTACCCATGCTGCATTGATAAACAGTTAATTGACTCGTTTATTTTGAAAGTGGCGTAAGTCCATGTTATAGACGGTCTATATGGTGATTCTTTTTGTAACTAGAATAAAATATGTTAATTATTTAACTGCTAAGTTTTCACAAATTACTGATTTCATTTTAGTTGCTAACAAAAACGCCAATCATTCCCTCCCCCTTAGTATTTTATGTTCCTATGGTTAAAAATGATAACACTATAGGGATTGTTCTTGAAATTGACTTAACTCATTTTCAAAATAAACGGCACAATTCATATATGTAAGACACGAATTTGTACAAGTATTCAATTATGTATAGTATTGTAAAATACTATACAACAACAATACGGCATCATTATTCGGTAACATTGCATCTTCTACTTTGTTTTTAATTTGATTTGCTAGTAAATCAGGCCATAATGAAAATTTACCAACAAAAGAGCAAAGTATACAAAAATTATTATAATTATGCAAAAATCGCGAATTAAATTAAAAAAAAAAGAAGAAAATGCAACGTTACCAGTTATTGATTTCGCTAAAAGGAACATGAGCCACCAATTTAAAAAAAAAATACTTGAAAACTAGTAACTTTCTGGGAAATATTCACAGCCCAACATTGACAAAATTGACAAATGACAAAAATTGGCAATTGGAAGAAAAAACGAAATGACAGTTGAAACCAATGACAACAATTAGTTAGTTCAAAATTATATATTGTGAAATATTGTTCAAGGTGACAAAAAAAAATATCGGGAAGGATTGAGCCCTTAATATTAATATTAAGAGGTCTACCATCTTTAATTTCGATTTTTTATTTGTACTTTAATTTTTGCGTCAATGCTGTTAAACTATCAAGGTAAAAAAATTCATCTGCACATATATTTATAAAAAATTAAATCCCCTACAAAAAACGTCTCAATGAAAATTTTCGCCCGACCCACCGTTTCGGAATAATCAAGCTTCAGACATTGATATAATTTTTAGATTTATTTTCTTTATTTTGGAATTTTGAAACAAACGAACAAATAAATATATAGAAATGAACAACATGGATTTTTGAAGGGAATTTAATGCTCTACAAAAAAGATCCTCTGACGTTTTTACATAAAACCACTTTTTCAAAAGTTATTCACAATTAAAGTTGAATGAAATATTCATTGGCTTTTAGACCATTTTAAAGCCTGGAAAACAGCATAGATTTAATAAAATGTTGTGGAACAGATGAAAACTTTAAATTTTCCAGAAATTTTAGTGGGAGCTTAAATTTATTTACAAGTTTGACCATTTTCATTGCTTAGTTTTCGAATGCATCAATAAAACTTGTATTAAATCGGACAATGTTTAACATTTACATAGACCGCACACGGATAGAAGTACTCATAGATAATGTAAAATGAATGACACTTAAGGGATGATTTGGATAAAATAGTTTGGGTTTGTAACATTTTTGAAATTCCCGGTTTAACTTTAATTTACAAATCCACCTTATGTTTGCAAAAAAAAACGTTTAAATTTTTTCACATAGATAATTTTAAAGGCAATTTTTCAAATTTACATACATCACAAACGATACTAGTACTAACAGCTATTTACTAGGGTTTGGACCCGAAAAAAAACACGTTGTTTTTTGGTCCATTTTATGATTTTCTCAAACATAATACTTATTGCCAATTTAAAAAGCAATTTTGTGTCAATTTGAATCAACTTTTAAAATTTAAGATATCCTATTTTCATTTAAGAATCTTTTAAAATCAATTTTATGCGATCAAGGGAATTGGCCATGGGGAAAACAAATGACAATCAATTGGTGTCACAATATATTTTAAATGATTGGAAATTTCACAATCAAACTTCTGGAATTGGCCTTATTTAGTATAGTAACAATCTCCTTTTTTAAATTCGAAAATATACCAATTCTTTCGACGACTTATTGCCATTAAAACGGCAATTTTTGTGTCAAAAATATATTTTCCTAATTGGCAAAAGATTTATACACCAAATTTTCACCAAAGCATCTCTTAAAATCAGTGGTACACGATTTTTCCCAGGTCATTAAAATCATGTGAAGTCTGAAGTGGTTCTGGTAGAAAACATATATTCTTCTTGGGAACTTGGATGTAAATAATAAAACGTTATTTTTCAAATTATCTCAACGTTTCGTTGGTATTTATTTCCAACTTCTTCAGGAGAATTTTTGATGTTAACATCCTCGTTGTAAATACTATAATTGTCATACATAGAATAGCATACTCACTCGGTTATCTTGTTAAAAATCTTGTCAAAAAGCCAGTATTTACAACGTGGATTTTAACCTCAAAAATTCTTCTGAAGAAGTTGGAAAAAAATACCAACGAAACGTTGAGATAATTTGAAAAATAACGTCTTATTATTTAAATCCCAGTTCCCAAGAATATTATTAATTATTTACCACACCATGGATGAGAGCAACCAGGAATATATTCTTCTGTTCATTTCTGACCTCCGATGTTCAACTGTTATCAACAACTGGTCCAATTTCGTACATTAGAGGTCTGAAAGTGGTCTTAAAGAGATTTTTTGATTTTTGAACAGTGCCTTTTCTTCTCTTTTGTTTTTCCATTCCTTTTTTCGACGGTTCAAATTTTATTTTTTTGTAAGTAGCTCAAAAATAATTCTTAAGTATACTAAGCTTATCGAGTTGTAGTAGGAGGGTGGTTGGCTGCTAGGACTTGCACCATTTTCAAAAAAAAAAAAACGTATTTATATACTACAAAAGGATATCAAGATTTGCAAGTCCAAACCAGTATAACGTCAATATAAGTGTCTAGGTACAAATCCCGTTTTGCACATATATAATTTAATACCTTTCACTATCTATTGCAGCATTTCTATCCTTCACCTACTGCTCACGAACTACAACAACAGCAACGGCCATCTATGACAGTAGTAAGTATTTCAAGTAGGTCACACACTGAAGAGATTCAAATGTGCAAGTGATTGAACTTGGTGTTTGTTTTGAAAGATGCAAACTTGCATTAATCGTGACGCATCGCTTATTTAAAAATTACATCACTTTCTAAACAATACAAACATACTATATCTCTATCCAATTCAAAATTTCAAGTTTAATCATTCAACATTTACCTATTTACAGCCCAACAGATGCAATCAATAATCATGTTCATGTTCAAGATGCAACCACTACATGATTGCCAAACTCCCAACACAATAAAATCGATTTTTTTTAACTTCCAAGTATAAATTTGTCTTCTGAAATTTAAAGGGAATTGAATATTTAAAACGTTAAAAATTACTTAGATTTCTTGAAGCCAGACCTTGCAAATTTTCACACGTATCAACTGAAGAATTTTTTGAATTAATCATCTTCTTCACCCTTCGATTCTCTATTGTAAAAAGTAAATCTTTTTTTTTTACTTCAAGTACTCAATATGTGCAGAACGTAACATCTTGAACAAATTTCAAATTCAAATTGTCTGTCATCTTCGTTTGAATGGCTCTGTATTTGTCGGAAATTACGTACACATATTTAGTCACATATTTCATTAGGGTCTGATTAAAATGAACGTGTTATATGATGACGAATATCTTTTGTAGACATTTGCCAACAAATGGAAAATGGTTATAACGCATAACAAAGTCAACATGTCAATATTTTCTTCATTTTCCCAACAATGGAGCTATGATAAATTAAATGACACAAGAAATGATGCTTTAGAAATACGAGTTAAAATAAAATTGTTAATAATTGTTCAAATAGTAAAAAAAATTTTGATTTTATAACTTAAGTTTACCAATGGAAAATCATATTTTTGTATTTTAATTGATCTAGAAAGTAAGCAATATACTTGGCAGAAGAATTGTTGAAAAATCAATAATATTGTGAAAACAAAAAAAAAACATCTTATTATTATATAATCGAGGAACAAAAATCAACTGTAAAAAATTTTTAAATGATTTATGGCACCAACTTCAAAAAAACGCTCGATTTTTCAAAATCACAATCGTTGATTGCAAAATTTGATTTGAACCATTTTCATCAACGATTTTTTGACCAAACCCAAAAAAAAAACAAACCTTAACGTGTTATATGGTGACGAATATCTTTTTTAGACTTCCATTTGCCAACAATTAAAAAATTAATGAAATGCATGCATTGTTATAGAGAACTCCTTTGACAAAGTCAAAATTTCAATACTTTCTTCATTTTCCCAACAATGGAATTAAACTAATTACATACAGTTGCAACTATGATAAAAATCTTTAGAAAATGATTGAGACCACTATTAAAATAAAATTGCTTGACTCGTTTTTTTTGAAAGTGATAAAAGTCAATTTGGTAAGAGGTAGTTTGAAAAGTTTTGATTAAATAACTTTAGTTTACCAAATGATTGGTCTTAAAAATTTCAATGATTTCCCAATGGAAAAACATAATTTTGATCAGGAAAGTAAGCAATATACGTTGCAGAAGAATTGTTGAAAATATAGATTATATTTTGAAAATAATAAAAAAAAAACATCTTATTATTATAAAATCGAAAAACAATGATTGCAAAATTAATTTGATCCATTTTCATCAACGATTTTTTGGCCAAACCCAAAAAAATCAAACTTTTTTTAAAAACGACAAATGAATTTCATAGGAAAATATCAATCAATAATTTTTCACCGATTGTAAGCCTAGCAAAGTGACCCAAATGGTGACCAAAAAAAAAAAAATAAACACTGAGAAAGGATAAGGACAATTTTTCAATGAATAGAATAGGGCAAAAAGGATGTCTAGTACAATAAGGTGTCTTCCAATAGTCGTAAGACCTCTTTTGGACCACTTTTAGACCAATTTTAAACAGCAATTGGCCAGAAATGACCACAATTGGGCAGTGGGAAAGTTATTGTATTTTACTAGGAAGACTTTAGGTTTCACATGCCATTGCTTACTCAGCATACACTCCAAAAGTTTAGTTTTAACCATCCATCTTTGAGTATGGACTTGGAACAACGATTGTCATTTGTTTTACCCAAAGCAAACGTTCTTGATCGTAAAAAATTGATTCCAAAAAATTTTTTACATCCACTTGACTAAATATTCATCCCTATAGTTTGAAGATGCTTTTTTTAAAATTAAAGTCCCCTTTTCCCCTTTTAGTAGGCCCACCATTCATTCAGGAACTCTCAATACTCTTAACAGAGCAAAGACGTGACCAAGCTTTGGCATCCAAGCTTAGCCCAAAGCTTGGGCCAAGCTTCAACACCAAAATTCAACCAAGATAAGTGGACCAAATAAAAATCACCTTAACTAAAATTCTATTAGATTTTATAATGTTTTAAATTATAAAAATCGACATTTTTTTATTCCTAGTTTTTTTTTTTTTTTAAATTTAGATTAGTTGCCAGTCCTGGCCCATGGTTATAATTTAAAAGTTATGTAAATCTTGGACCAAAACTTAACCAATTATACATTCCTACCTGGATAGCATTCTAATAAAAAAAATCCCAATAATCTTGCCAATTAAAAAAAAAAACCTTTTTCAGACCTATTTTGGCAGACGAGACCAAAATTATGCAATAGAAAAAAAATATTTTGCTCCACCAGGATAACTTTAAGCTACAAGTGCTTTTTTGTTCCAACCAAAGCTTCACGAAATTGACCTAAAGCTTTTCAATTTGAACTAAATATCATAGATTGTCTTTTGTTTTGCTCATGCTAAACGCTCTTGATCTTGAAAAAAAAATCAATTAATTCAAGTGATACTTGGCTCTTCTAGTGTTTTGCCACTACAAAAACGTTCACTTACTAAAATGACAACTAATAAAAATAAGATTTTTTCGCTGACTGGTCCAATTTATTTGTATAGTATAATTTAATATAATAATATATAAAAATCATACCATGCACATAAATTTGAACAAAAGTTCAAACAAAAATATTTGTGACCTATTGCCTAGATACGTATTTCGATTGCCAAGCAATCTTCCTCAGAAGTCATCAAGTAGTAGTCTTCATCACTGAGGAAGATTGATTGGCAATCGAAATACGTATCTGGGCAATAGGTCACAAATATTTTTGTTTGAACATTGGTTCAAATTTATGTGTATGGTATGATTTTTAAATATTATTATATTAAATTATACTTTCCAAATAAATTGGACCGCAGAAAAAATTGAACAGAAGTTCAAACAAAAATATTGCCCAGATACATATTTCGATTGCCAAGCAATCTTCCTCAGTAGTCTTCAAGTAGTAGTCCTCATCACTGAGGAAGATTGCTTGGCAATCAAAATACGTATCTGGGTAATATTTTTGTTTCAACTTCTGTTGAAATTTATGATTATGGTATGATTTTTAATAAATTATACTTCATAAATTGTACCGCAATATATTCTATATATTGTCTAGACAAAATGGCTGCTAGTTTTGATGGATGTAAAAAAATTGATGAATTTTCCTCCGGAATTAATTCGTAAGAAGATTTCAAGATTCAAAAAGCTACGGGTATATTATTAACAACAATTGACTTGGACTGTTTTCAAATAAAATTTCTCAACGTCATTCATTTCTATTGGATTAAATGAATTCCATTGGAAAATGATAAGCAATGATTGAAATTTAAGTTCGCAACAATGCCTTGAAAAACCAATTACTTATAAATCCATAAACCAATTCTGGACAAACTCATTAATATTCTCAACAATAATCAATGTCAAATTTAAAAATTTTAATAATATTTCCGTAAGTCAAGTACTTACAATGAAAAAGAAAAACCCATTCCAACATTTAATTACGTTCAATATTAGGAATTTAAACTACAACAATAAATCGATAGAAAAACATTGAAAAAAAAATTAGGCTTTTAATGTCCAAACGACTGACGGAAAAACAATAAATCCAACCCTGAAAAATCATGAATATATTTCTCGATATATTTCAATAAAAAATTTTATATGAGTGGTCGAATGTATCCTTGTACACATACGGAATATTTAAGTAATAATTTTACCATAACGTTATTAGCATTTTCTATACAGATAACAAATAAAGAATGTCAATTGAGTCTTGCACTCTACCAGACTTTCATTTTCCAAATCGTACATCACAAAATTAAAAAAAAAACAGCTACAAGTAATTCGTAAATGCGCCCAATTTCAAATTGTTGCACCAAATCACAAGTGGTTGGTATAGGCAAAACTGCATACAATAGTGGAATGTACCTAGCAAAAAAAAATATTTTTTTTCTTTCAGAAAAGGAACAATTACGTAAACAATCGCAATAGAAACTTTCATTTTTTAAAAGAATTTTAAAGATAACAAAATTAATTTTCTCTATGTATAATCTTGGAACACTAATGCGGAAAAAAACCGCTGTAAGGCGCAAATTTTTGAAAATTATCTATAATTTTTTTTTTTTTTAAAGAATGATAATTCATGCACTCCCTAATCATATTTTGTGCAACAATGGAAAAATATACCGTTCGCTTTAAGCCTACACATGATTACATTGGTTATTTATTTCGAGTTTCTATGACAAAATCGAATGTATCTCTAATTATAATACACACCGAATGCAACGCCCATAATATAATTATGGACATTTTTTTTTTCATCATTTTTTTTTCTTTATAATAAATATTTAACAAAGAAGAAAGTGTAGCCTCAAGTTGATTGAATAAAACCAATGTAGAATGTATGAAAAGAAAACTAATGGAATTATGGTACGTGAATAAGCAGGTGGTTGCACTCTAATTGTATAATTGTTACGGTGAAAAATGAAAATATACCAAAATAATGCATTGTTGCAGGTATCGGAGTTTGGCCTGAAGTTTTAGGTATCTGGAAAAACCATTGCATTGATTCATTTTTAAGTGCAACACCTGTCAGATATTTACAGGAAGTAAACAAAATGCACTGACCAAATATTGACCAAACTTAAACGATTAATGACAAAATAAAACACTCAAATATTTACCAGCAACGGTAAATAAGTGGCTTTAGTTCAAGAGTCGGTGGGTTGGCTGAAGTGCAACCCAAAAATTGAATGAATCATAAAACACTTTTACTTTACGTACACTACCTGAGTACTTATCGGCGTATAACGGTTATTCTTATTTTTCGAACCGAAAAATAATAAATAAAAGGGATAAGTATATTTTAAATGGTTTCACCAAATATTTTTCGTACAACACCAACCGCTGTGCCGTTTCGAAAATATTTCGTCAACATATAATATGATTCAAAAGATTCACATGAAATACTTTCACCGTATTATTTGCAACCCTCCGGACAAATTGCGGTGTGTTTCATCATTGCGATAAAGTCGTTTTTTTCTTTGGCTTAAATAAATATTTTAATCTTATAGGAAACGCCGGTCTAATTGAATTTCGATTGGTATGTGAAAATGGTCCATGAATTAAACTTTTAGAACTAGCCTGAAGTCTTGATAAAAAAAAAATGCCAGATCATTGGCTTGAATAGGTGAAAAATAAAATAAATGATTTAAACTTGAAAAAATCTCCCGGAATTGACAACATAAGTGGACAAGCACTTAGATCGTTACCATTAAGCGGTCATCAAGGGATCCTTCACATACTCAACTTTTTTACCCTACTTCTTGATTAATGACCAAGCTGTTAAACAGGGACTTTAAATAAAATAACTAAAAAAATTGAACTTCTAACAAAGTTCCTCTTCTGATAACCAAGAGCAATGGTTCTTATCCTTGGTTCAATCGAACCTAAGAAATTTAGTGAGTCAGTCTCTCAGGTTCGACGGTTTTTTCCATTTTATGCACCAATGTATAAATACCTCTTTTTGAGTTTAAAAAAAATGATATTTTATTTTTCCAATGAAAAAGGAATCGATGAATGCACTTATGAAACTAGTGGAGGTAAGTAGCTTCTCCAAGGTTAAGAACCCCTCACCAAAAGGAAGCAAAATTGGATTGTACACTTCTGGTGTATCCAAATCAACAATGAAGCCAATTTGAACGTATGGCTAAAAAAAACTATAGGGAGTTTTTGGAACTTTTAGTCGAAAACCATCAGGCTTATGGCTCATTGAAGAGCTCGAAGAAGTCATCCATTATTTACATCACAAAAAATAAGATTTATTCTATTAAAAGATATCTCAATATTGGATGTACGAAGAACATCTAAAAAAAAATCAAATAATAGTTGAACCATCAAACATAAACCAAATAAAGATCCAAAGATTCATCAAGCATGGAATGAAGCTGGAAGATCTATTATAAGCATTATTGCAAATTTTAAATGCATAAGAACATCAACGATAAAGATCAATGATGGTCTCTGTCAAGGAGGAAACTAACATCAAAAAAATAAAAAAAATGAGACAACAACAATCGTTTTCGAAGACCATTCTTTCTTCTTCTTTCTTCGTTGCAATTCTTGAATTGCCATACAACAATATAAAAAAAAATCAAGCTAATCTTAGGTTCTTTGAAGTAGGCAAAGGAACCAAGAAATGCATTAAGGGTGGATCACCGTCAGAACGTAAAAAAAATGACTTTTTTAAAACTGCTGCCATTTTTTTTAGAGATATTAAAAAACGGTCTTCGGCATGTAAAAGTTGAAGTTTTGAACTTTTTTTTTTTTATTTGCCCCGATATATCCCCCCCTCCCCCTTTTACAGCGCTTTGAAAAAGGGTCCTCAAAAATGAGGAGGCAAACGGGAGACAAGTTTTCTCGGAAACCAAAAGTCGGATCATGATTTTCCAAAGAATGTAGGTTTTGGTAATGCGTCTTCTTGGTACTGAACCTCGAAAATCCGAAAAAAGTTGAAAATTCACAAAATGGCGCGACTTTGAAAAAAAAGTTAAAAAAAACGACCTTTTTTTGGACCTTTCCCCCTCTCCCACTTTGAGCGAGGGGGGGAGGTTTGGCAAATTTCAGAGGTTCAGTACCAAGAAGACGTGTTGAACTATAACACTCTCCAGTTTTAAGTCAATCCGATGGATAGTTTCTGAGAAATCTTGTCTCCCAGTTTTAAAAAGTTGATTTCGAGAAAAACGCATTTAAAGTTTTTTTAAGATATCTTTTTATGTTATTATCATTTTATTCAATTTTTTTCAGTGAAAATATATTAGTCAGCTATTTTAATCCTTTTAACACGTTATTCTTGAATGTTATAAGAAGACATTTATGGAAAAAAAAAACAATTCTTTTTTTTTATTTTGACGGTGATCCACCCTTAAAGAAGTGGAGAAGTCTACACTTATTTCCGGGTATCTTGTCACCAAAAATTCTTCTAGCTATTCATTTTTTGTCGTATTTTCCCTAATTAATTGGTGAAGTCTCTTCGTTTGGACAACACCTTAAATTACACCAAAGAAGGGAGGAAATAAGAAAAAAGAAACTTGGAACTACGAAAAAGTCTTTCAAAAGTTTTCGTTGAGTTCGCATTAGTGTATGAAGGACTTTACTATCGAGGGTGAAAAAAGGCCGAGGTCTCGTAAAATCGAAGATGTTAGATATATAATATAAGGATATAAAAAATAAGGAAATTATGTGGAAGACTTAATGATAATGGGATGGAAACATCACTTGAATGAAGGACGTTTTCGTGGACGATGGCCCTTAGTTACTCAATAGATTGACTATGGTTACAACAATAGCTAGGAAAAAGTGGATTGATCCAAGACAATATAATAGAAGTGTTGAAAAAGATTCACACTCAAAAATGATTGGGTAGGAGCTGAAGAAGAAGAAGAAGAAGAAGAAGAAGAAGAAGAAGAAGAAGATGAAGATACCATTCAAGTTGGTGAAGAGGAAATTTGAACATAAGGTTATACTATTCTAAATCAAAATTAGTTCCAATGCAATTTCAACATCCTTACGATCAAATAACATTATAAGGGTTGGAATTTCAACGAAAAAAAAGAAAATATTATCAGTGCTACCCTTTTTCTATACTTAAAACCAAATCCTATTCAGTTGCATTGACATCTTCGCAAAACTCTAGAGTTCTAGACAAACTTATAAATCCCTCCACTTTCCCCTAATTTAACCACCAAGTTACTCCCAAACATACTAAAAAAAATTCAGAATCAAAATTTTTAGTTATAGTATAACATATCAATGACCCAAACCAACATTAACTTCAATGCCGAAAATTTAGATTAAAAGATATTTTTTTCATATTTATCAACTAAAAAAAAAATAAAATGCATTTCTTACAACAGTACAGAAACTAGCAAATTGCAACAATGGAAAAATTAGGATACCAAATGACAAAACAGGAAAAGACCAACTAATTACGAGTGCTAATAATTTGAAAATAATAACAAATCCGGCAGTACTTTATGCTCAATGATTTTACTTTCCATCTTTAAAAATTATTGCTCTATAGATATTTACCTACGGTTAAAATTGCATTGTAACTAATTAAATTTCTTATTACTTTTATATATGACAGGTAAATAGAAAAATTAACAACATTTTCCATTAATTTCCATAAAAAATACGATGCAAGTGGGATTACACACGCAAATTACTAATAATGTTACATTTAGTGTTAATTAATTGTTGCAATTTTATAAAATTATGAGCGGAAATAAATAATTCCTACAACAATAAATTTTTCATAAAAACATTAAAAAGTATCCCTTTAATAAGCCTACTTATAGTCGGGTTTCTCGCTTTACCATGCGTTGAAATCACTTGAAAAAAATCCAATTCTTTCAATCCCCATACCAACAACTAAATCCCTTCTATAAATTACGGTACAATTTTACAAATTTAAACAATTTTTTCACAAAAATAAAGTTTAAATTCCTGATTTCCCGGTAGTCGCGCCAGTATTATCAAATCTCAACAATAATTCAACCCAGAAATTATCTTACATTAAGCATTGAAATGTCAAAACTCACATAATCTAAAATTATATTTCGCCTGACATTTCATTTGACGCCGACTTGCTAAATTCCAATTAAAAGAATATTATATTAAAAAAAAAATAAAAAAATAATGAAAAGTTTTACGATGAGCATAAAAGTTGCACCGTACGGCGCATAAATAAAAGAAATCGATATGATTAGCACTGGCACTTGGTTTTTATTATTTATGGTGAATTCATTATCATTTTTAACATCAACAATTCCTACTATTTGTTGTTAGTATTGGGAGAAACCAGTAATATTGATTATTTAACCAAGTCCCAATTTATCTATGACTTTTTCTTTAATTATATAAATTACATAATTATGCATAGTTTAAATACCATTAAACTATTGCGATATACCAAGTCTTTTGTCAAATCAAACAAAAAATTAGCTCCAAGTTCCACCTCATATTGAATACCTTTTAATTAGCTAGTAAAGACATACTCAAATAATTTGAGCTTTTCGAGCTTTCAAAAAATTCGAAAATTTAAAAAAATCTAAAAAAAAAATCCCTGTTTCCCATAGAACTTTCTCCACTTTTCTTTATAAATTCTCAACAAAAAAATTCAATAAAAACAACTTACATGCCTCATTGAAAAATTCGTGATAAAAAAAATCGATTTACCTGTAACAAAAAGAAAAAACCAATTAGTAATTATTCTAGGGGCATTCCATGAGAAATGGGAAAATAACTTTGAATTAATAATTCTTTTTATTATTTTAAAGGGTCTAGCAAGATCCACATGGCGAGTTGACCCCCAAATAGGAACCTATATCGAAACTTATGTTAAAATATCGGCTTGATATACAAACACATTTTATATACTTTTCGCGACCAAATTCCTCATTGATCTTGAGATATGGGCAAAAATGTCCCCCAGCTTGGCTATTTTTCAAAGTTATATATCTCAAAAACTAATTAAGCTAGAGAAGTGAAACCAACGCGAGGCTGTAGATTATTTTACAGAGTATATCATATATTTTTTTGAAATTTTTAGAAAAAAAATTATACAAAAAAAAAAAACAAAAAAACAAATGAAATATGTTTTTTTTATGTGTTCTCTGAAAATGACAATCACGAAAAAAATATATTTTATGCTTCTATATGAGCACTATAATTCATAAAAATTGCGTGAAAAAATAGTTGGTACAACACCTCGAAAAAAAATAAAATGTGATTCACGCCTAATAGTATACCTCGGTTTTATTTTTTTTTTCGAAGTGTTTCACCTACTTTTTTTTCACAAAACTTCAATAAAAAATAGGCCACATATAGGAGCAAAACATATATTATTTTCATAATTGTTAGTCTAAGGAAACATAAAAAAAATTTTTTATTAGTTTTTCTATATTTACTCTTAAGATGATTTCTTTCTAGATCAAAATCCCTGATAAATAACGATCTAGGGATCAAATTGGCCCAAAAGAATAATATAATTTTGAGAGACAAAAACAACAATATGTTTAGAAATATCTATAAATGTCCTTTAAATTCAACAAAAGGTGAGAATTTAAAGATTTTTGCTAAGCATATGAGTTTTAACATGTTTAATGTTTTCATAGGTCTATATCTAAATAACTAAAATACAATGCATAAAAGTTTGATTGTTAATAGTTATTGTTAGTAATTTAATGGTAAAAAAAGTAGCAATATTACTGATATCAATTAATTTTCGCTATTCAATTTTAGGTGGTACGAAGTTCACCGGGTCCTCTGATATTATATAAAAAAAATATTGGCATATAACATAATCAAGTACATATCAATTGTAATGCAGGCAATTCGTAAAATGCTTTATTTTTTAAATGAATTTAATATTATTACCCAACCCAAAAGAATTTAATGAAACCATGATATGAAATTTGAAGTTTGATTTGTTTCTAAAAACATTAAAAATATTATTAAATTTTATATTTACGAAAAATACAAGTATATACCTATAAAAGTTATATCCTTGATTTTTTTGATATGTTTGCTTCGATAATTGAATGATTATTACCTTAAAACTGCATTTAGAGATATATAATCGAATTGAAATTAAAAGATTTTATCTTAACAGCTTATGAAGATTGAAATTTAAACGTTTAGGCAAAATATATATTGGAATTTATTGTAATTACTTTAAATTGATTAATGACTAAATAATACTAAAATAATACCATCATAGACGTCACGCAGACGAAGTTGCGGGCATCAACTAGTAAAGAATAAAAAGAAAATTTAAATACTATTCAATTTTATTATGACTTCTGTCAGTATTGATTCCACAGCGTTAAATCCAAAACCAGTTTACTCGTTAGCTAGTATGGAACGCAAATTATTGTACTTTCAACTGTTGATATAAAATAACATAGTAAAAGCTTAAAGTTCAAAATATGAACGAAATAATGACAGTGATAAATATGTCGTTCAGGAATTTGGAACCAGTTTAAGGTATTTATTATTTGTTGTCAATTATAATAATATTAACACCTTTGAACCAATCTTTTTCTCACATTTTAGCCTTCAAGTTTCTACTATGTTATCTCATACCACCCGTTGTGCTCAGGTAGGAAATTCTTTGCAATTTTAACACCAGCTTGGAATTTAACGAGTTTTGGCTACAATAATGATCATTATGGGACAAAGGTTGATGAAATTTAAGGTTGAAAATAATATATGTTTTGCCCCTATATGTAGCCTTTTATTAATTGAAGTTTTGTGAAAAAAAAGTTGGTGCAACACTTCGAAAAAAAATAAAATCGAGGTACACTATTAGGCGTAAATCACATTTCATTTTTTTTTTAAAGTGTTGCACCAACTATTTTTTACGCAATTTTTATGAGTTATAGTGCTCATGTAGAAGCATAAAATATATTTTTTCTGTGATTGTCATTTTCAGAAAATACAAAAAAAAATATTTCATTTGTTTTTTGATTTTTTTTGTATAATTTTTTTTTCTACAAATTTCAAAAAAATATACGATATACTGTGTAAAATAATCTAAAGCCTCGCGTTGGTTCCACTTCTCTAGCTTAATTAGTTTTTGATATATATAACTTTGAAAAATAGCCATGCGGGGGGACATTTTTGCCCATATCTCCAGGTCAAAGAAGAATTTGGTCACGAAAAGTATATAAAATGTGTTTGTATATCAAGCCGATATTTTAACATAAGTTTTCACATAGGTTCCTATTTGAGGGCCAACTCCGTCATGTGGATCCTGCTAGACCTTTTATTGTAATCTGCATCAATTGGAGAAATGACAATCATTTTTCAATATTGTAAGGCGTTAAAATACAGCGATGAATCTACTAGGTGGAAAAGTAGAATTGCAACAATTGGTTATAGTAAGAGAGAAGGATTTTTTGGTGTCCCACTAGTCACACTAATTCAAGTGGCAATTAGTGGTCATTTTTCTATAAAATGTGATACATTTAATGATTATACTAGTTTCAATCATGTAATATCAAATCATCTAATCTAATAGCTCATAATAAGTCGAAATTCAAAGTCAAATGTCCCACCAGTCACCATGGAATGCCTCTCCAATTATAATTAAAAAGTCATCTATAAACTGATCCCAGATCATCAATTTGGCTTTAGAAATGGTCACTCAACACTAGAGCAAATTCACAGAATCGTTGAAATTATTCGTTATGCCCAGAAAACAATACTGTTTAGCGGCTTTTCTGGATGGGGCACAGGCATTCGATAAGGTGTGGTATCCCGGACTGTTGTACAAAATCAAAAAACAACTTCCTGAGTATTTTAACATAATCTCGTCCTACTTGGAAAACCGTATCTTTCAAGTCAAATACAAATCGGAAGTAATGACTCCCAGGAAGATAACAGCTGGGGTTCCCCAAGGTAGCGTACTGGGACCTCTGTTGTATTCCCTTTACACAGCCGATATGCCAAATACAACAGATGCATTAGTGGCAACATTGGCTGATGACACAGCCATCGTAACCGCAGCAGATGAACCCATTGAAGGTTCGTTAAAGCTCCAAAATAACCTGCACAACATAGAAAAATGGGCCAAAAAGTGGAAAATAAAAATAAACAACACAAAATCTACCCACATAATGTTAACACTGCGCAGAAATATTTGTCCACCCGGTTACCATGGAAGGCACAAAACTACCGCAAACGAGCATTTAGATCAAAAATTTATATGGGCTGAGCAAATCAAAAAAACTCGAGAACATTTTAATAAAAAATACAAAAAATGTACTGGCTAATGGGATCTAATGCACCATTATCAACAGAAAATAAACTTTTTCTGTACAAGGTCATCCTCAAGCCCATATGGACATATAGGATACAGTTATGGGGTACTGCATCCCACTCCAACATTGAAATTCTACAAAAATTTCAATCAAGGACCCTACGACAAATAATCGGTGCTCCATGGTATGTAAACAATAAAAAAATACATAAAGATACAGGAATGCCATCTGTAAAGGAGGAAATTCAAAGGTTTAGTAAAAAATTCCTGAAGACAAAACTAGACGATCATTCTAACAATCTCAAAATTAACTTATTGGATAACAGTGAGATGATAAGAAAGTTACAACAATGGAATGTAATAGATTTGCCTGATAGATTTTGTAACTAAACAAATATTCCTATTAAGGGTGGATAACCGTCAAAAAAAAAAAAAAAATTGATTTTTTTTTCCATAAATGTCTTCTTATAACATTCAAGAATAACGTGTTAAAAGGATTGGAATAGCTGACTAATGTATTTTCACTTATAAAAATTAAATAAATTGATAAAAGCATAAAAAAATATCTTAAAAAAACTTTAAATGCGTTCTTCTCGAAATCAACTTTTTAAAACTGGGAGACAAAATTTCTCAGAAACTATCCAACGGATTGACTTGAAACTGGAAAGTGTTATAGTTAACCACGTCTTTTTGGTACTGAACCTATGAAATTGGTCAAACCTCCCCCCCTCAAAGTGGGAGATGCGGAAAGGTCCAAAAAAAGGTCGTTTTTTTTAACTCTTTTTTCAAAGTCGCGCAATTTTGTGAATTTTCAACTTTTTTCGGATTTTCGAGGTTCAGTACCAAGAAGACGCATTACCAAAACCTACATTCTTTGGAAAATCATGATCCGACTTCCGGTTTTCGAGAAAACTTGTCTCCCGTTTGCTTCCTCATTTTTGAGGACCCTTTTTCAAAGCGCTGTAAAAGGGGGACGGGGGGGGGCATATCGGGGCAAATAAAAAAAAATAGTTCAAAACTTCAACTTTTACATGCCGAAGACCGTTTTTTAATATCTCTAAAAAAAATGGCAACAGTTTTAAAAAAGTCATTTTTTTTTACGTTCTGACGGTGATCCACCCTTAAAAAATATATTTAATTTTTCTAACCCTTATCTAACATTTTTAAAAATCCAAAAAAAAATATATTTAGTAAACTGAGACAAGGGGATGATGTATAAAAAATTACGTGATGGTACTAAAAGATTTTAGCACACAAAAAAAGTTTAAAGAATACTTTTTTTTTTTAACTATTGTCTTATATTTTTAAAAATCTGAAAAAATTGTATATTGTAGCAAGATGATAGAGGATAATATAGAAAAAAAAAATTTTTGAAAAAATAAATCGTATTTTAAACAATGATCGATGGATCTGATTCATGAACGAATTTTTCTCGGAGTACTACTTAGTGATATCTTGAAACTCATAAGCACTTTTTTCGGTATTATCAAACAGTTTCAGAGAATATTGAATTTAAATAAAATTAATTTTATTTTTTACCCAAAAAAGTGTCATATTTTAGAGTTGAAACTTGGCTGAGATGTTGTCCATACTGTCAGGTATTTTCAGAAAAAAAATTAGCCCCATTGCAATGCGGGGCATTTCAGACCATCTTATCTGGCAAGGGCCTTTAATATCTCTAAAAAAAATGGCAGCAGTTTTAAAAAAGTCATTTTTTTTACGTTTTGACGGTGATCCACCCATACTATATGTCGCCAAATTATTATTTCTTATTATATAGCTTTATTTTTATATATTACTTATGTACTAATGTTTCACATTATTTTTAGCATTGATATTGTTATTATATACTATTATTATTATTCTTATTACTACTGTTATTGCTGTAAGAATTATTACTATTATTATTGTCGCTATTGATTATTTAAAAAACTTTGTACTTATACAGCACTAATCTACTGGGACTAGTGCTTACATGTGATTGTCTATGAATTGAATGCACTTATTGCAACCCTATGCAAATTGTACAATTTATTTGAAAATAAAAAATAAACTGATCCACATTCCACAGATGTTTTAAATACATTTTTAACTTAATAATTGGCATATTTGTTTGTAGAAAGTTACTGAGAGATTATCATTTCAATTACACATATAGCAAGCAAAAGCTTGCATATTGCAACCAATTAAAACGTTTTAATTAAACTTTTATTCAACGCAATTGTTAAACAAATTCAACTTGCAACCATTGAAAGAAATAATCGATGCAAATTTAACATTTTCAAAGGAGAAAAAAATCACTCATTGAATTGGTCACCAAATGACCTTGAGATGGGGTCATAGAGAGTGATAAGATGAGTTTACGAACGGATGTAATAGTGTGCAAGAAGTGGGTCATCATCGAAACCACACTACAACAATCATCGAAGACCATACGAGTGTAACAACAAGATCAACAGGTGTATGGAGCATAACAACACTTTCATCTCTTCACTTATTCTCCATTCAATGTCTTTCTCTGTCCCGGAGAAAGTTTTCAGTTTTATATATATTATCCACGACGACATTCAAAACGAAAAGAGCAATTTTACAAGAATAAAAAAAAACGCAGCCAACAACAACGTGTGTTAAATTAATAATAATAATAATAATAATAATGATGATGTGAATTCAACAATCTTAAAATGTGCCAATGTTAAATGCCATTCTCTGGTACTCACCAGAGTTCTCTGGTAAACAATTAAATCTTCGATTTTTTTATACGAGGAACATTTGGTCCCATTCCACAAGTGGTTGGGCTGGAAATGACAAAAATCATTTCCGTTTATTCAAAATCAAGTTTACCAATCGAAATCACAAGATTGCATTTAGAAAATGATCATAAAAATGCATTAAATTTCTTGGTCTGTCTTTCGCAAAAATGCACTGAAAACAATACTCAAATTTTCTTTTTAAGTACAGAAATGAAAATTGATTTATTTAACCTTTTTTTTCCAAGGCAACAATTAATTTTTTTGGTGTGTAAAACCTGTTGATTTTCATACAATTTTCACTAGAAGGACCAGAAAAAGAGTTTTGAAACCAAAGATAACAAATCTTATTTTTATAAAAAATAAATTCCCTTCTAATTCTTTGAATTTACCTCTGAGAAATTTTCTGTTAAAGCAAACGATAAATCGTTTTGAAATATAAAAAATAAGTTCTACAAAACCCAAAACGACAAGAAGAAAAAAATTAACAATAAAATTTTATCTTAGAACCAAGATTGAAATAAAAAATCCTATACAAAATTGCAATAAAATGATACCGCAACAAATGAATTTCCAATGAACCATCCAAGGTAAAACCATACTCAACAATTAACTTACAAAAACTACTGTGTATATTTTTTTGTGTAGTATAATTTAATATAATAATATATAAAAATCATACCATAAACATAAATTTGAACAGAAGTTCAAACTATTAGTGACGTATTGCCCAGATACGTATTTCGATTGCCAAGCAATCTTGCTCAGTGGTCATCAAGTAGTAGTCTTAATCATTGAAGAAGATTGCTTGGCAATCAAAATACGTATGTGGGCAATAGGTCACAAATATTTTTGTTTGAACTTCTGTTTAAATTTATGATTATGGTGTTCAAATTTATGAAACAAAAAAAGTCAAACAATCCAAGCTCTTTTAAATACCTTGACAGGCTGGCACGACAAATGGGGCAGGTACATTAAATAAATAAAAAATAGTTAAAATCATTTTTATCCTCAAACAACAAACATGTACTCCAAAAAAAAGCATTAGCCAAATAAGTAAAAAGGGAAAACATTCGATGACCATGAGTAGTAATTAGATAACTAGAGAGAACTAACCAAAATTAAAGTCCAAAAAGTCTGGCAGAATATATGGCGCTATGGTGAGGGACTAAGTTTAGAATATATCCCTGATTAAATCCATATCAAGAATACAATAGCTATAGAAGAATAAGAATAAGACATACAAGAATGATTATTAACATATAATGCAGAAAAGAACCCTAACTTTGATAATTGTGGAGAGGTGCATATTGTTCGTGATATTCTAATCGACTGAACAACTTTAATACCCTGGAGGAAGAAGCAGAAATTAGGGCATGATCTTAGAAAAAGGCTTAACAACAAGGACGAAATTTGAAAGACCATAGAATTTTTAAAATTGTCCAGACTACTTAATAAAATTTTAAGTAACATTGACTAATAACTAAACAATTATGCAATTATGAACTACAACCAATTATTCAAATATAAGTGAAACGACAGTCGTAAAATAACCATTGATATTTACGCGAATTTAATATAAATAATAAAAAAAAAAGAAAATGAATCACCTAAGCCACAATTCTTAGAATTGTTCTGAACCAAACTCCAAAAAGATTTACCAAAAAAATAACTGAACTTTTGATTCTCCGATCCGAAACCAATTTTTTTCGTATTTGAACCAATTGTCACCAAAGAATATGTATTATAAACAAATTAGAATAAAATTCGTCACAAATTCACTAAATTTCGATAGTTTCAAAAGTGATTGTTGAACCGATTATTTAAATCAAAAATAGCCATGATAATCGTCAATCTTCAGCGCTGAATAGGAACCAGAAAAATATGAGAAGTTCACAAGAAGATTCCATATGCCAATGAGATAAAAAGCTCAAAATATTTTTTAAAAGCTCAAAAATTTGAGTGCAAAACTTTAGAAATTTTATTATTATTACTTTAGAGGTTTTAAAAAAGATATTTTATATAAAAACAGTGCAACTACTTGCCAAGATCAACAGGTATCTTATGGACAAAAAAGATTGGAAAAAGGATAAGGTACCAAATAACAGATTCTCAATTTACAATTACAAAAATTATGAAAACTTAACATTCTTTGGATTACCAAAAGACGTTTGATGGCATATCAATTGGAAACTTTTGTGGAAAGTTTTCCGGATGTGCCGAAACATCTAATTGTACTCTGAAGAAAAATCAACGATAACTATATCTCTTTGCCACTTTAAAACCTGAAGAGGCGTTCGCCAGAAATGCATCTTCTGTAGAGATATTTTTAATATCTATGGAAAATGCATAATAAAACAAAACATTTGTTGGAATGGAATCGAAGAATTTTAATTGCAGGCAAATAAAAACTTTAGATATGTAGACGATCTTCAAAAGAGGAATTTTTGGATCATTGAAATTGAGTTGATATGAAGATTAGGGTGATTTTTTTTCTTTACTTTTTTTTTTTGATCCCATCGTGAAATTTTGTTGGAAATACCAAAAAAAAAAATTCTCTGAAAGTTTGAGCCCTTAATATTAATTTTAAGTCTTCGATCAAGACGTGTAAAGATTTCCCATTGAAAATACACGGAAACTCTGATTTTTTATTTTTTATTTTTAAATTTCTATATCTCAGTGACATTTCATGGGATCGCTTTTACCGAAGATGGTTTTTTCTCAGAATTAAACGCTCTACAAAAGTGCCCATTGCGACAAGGTCGTAACTCACACCGGTGAGGTAGTACGGGCCACTGAACCTGAATTTTCCATAAAATTCGCGTTTTTTTTGCATTTATCTCGTAAATAACAAGAGCTACGGAAAAATTATAAATGAAAACCTTGTAGAGAATTTGATTTCCTACAAAAAAAGTTCCTGTAGACCAAATCGCGAAAATCAATATTAAACGAGATATTAAGCCTTGAATTTTATGGAAAAATCAGGTTCAGTGGCCCGTACTACCTCACCGGTGTGAGTTATGACTTTGTCGCAATGGGCACTTTTGTAGAGCGTTTAATTCTGAGAAAAAACCATCTTCGGTAAAAGCGATCCCATGAAATGCCGCTGAGATATAGAAATTTAAAAATAAAAAATCAGAGTTTCCGTGTATTTTCAATGGGAAATCTTTACACTTCTTGGTCGAGGACTTAAAATTAATATTAAGGGCTGAAAAATCACCCTAATGTAGACGATCTTCAAAAGAGGAATTTTTGGATCTTTAAAATTGAGTTGATATGAAGATCAATAAACGTAAAGAAAGCCAAAATTATGATCATAGATCATACAATGAACAAATCTTCTCCACAAATTCCAAATTATAGATCATATGGTTTATCTGGGTTCTTCTTTTGAAGAAAATTATCTTAAATCTAGAAAAAGCCGCCCTTTACTAATAATACTAAAATGAAGGTAATTAAAGTTTTGATCTTTTAAATCTTTCAATTTGAGACCAAAACTAGGACAATTAAAATTGATAAAAAATCCAAAAGAATTGACTATCCAGAAAAATGACAAAAACATAAGGGGAAAAATAGAGGGATGAAGATCTAAAAGACATCCAGCATCCCAATGAATTGATAAGATCAAAAACCGGGAATCATAGCGAATCGAGAACACTTATTACTGATAGCAATTCATAAAAATATTCCACAAGTCTTAATTCTTTATTGGACAATCTTTAATGATATGGAAAAAATTATTTCACTAAAAAAACTTAACACCAATTATGTAATATTGAGATTAAGAATTTATTTAAATTCGTGCTATATTTGATGGGAAATTGCAACGTTGTACTTTAAGGAATTGATGTGCTAATCAAGCATATCCAAAGCAGCGTTGAGAATGCAATATTAAATTAAATTTCTGTGGCGAAAGTTAATGAAATGTTAGTTTCACACCAATTTATTCTTTGTGAATTCAAATCATAAGTTTAACCTAAACCTCGAATACGGTTGTTGTTTTATTTTTTTTTTTGTCATTTAATTTCGTTTCCATTGTTGCAACAGTTTTCAACAAAAGCCAACTTTAAAACTAGTTGCACATTATACCGCCAAGTATTGCAATAGTGTCATTTACGTGTAAATGCAAATCGTAAATTTATGCGCATTGAAATCTCTTTAAATTTCACTTGAATTTTTCTGTCAAATAATTTCCCACTTTGATTTACTCAATTTATTACGCAAAAATCGAAATGATTCACTCGTATGCGTGAATTTCACTCCTGTGATTTTTTTTTTTTAAAAAAATTGCGCAATTTTTATTTGCGAAAATTACAAAATATTTGAATGACAAACAACAATGACTAGCCTATTCGTTTATGATAAAGGCCAGAGAAAATATTTCACTTTTCACTAAAAGATGATAAGGAGAAAAAAAATTGTTTTCTTTAAACATTGACCAAAAAAAAATTTTTTTTCGAGTGGACCGGAAGAAGTTTGATTGCATAAGCCTATTTTAATTATTATTTTACTTTGTTATGGTGAAATATAATTAATATAAATCTATTGTTGTTTGTATTCGGTTATATAAATAAAATATGGTAGAAAAGAAAACCCGTGACTGTTATAGTAAAATTTGAATTTTTTTTCGATAAATTCCAGGAGAAGTGCCAACTTTTAATGCAGAAAGTTTAGGACTTTAAGTCGCTAAATAAGAAAAAATCTCTTTTTTTTGCATTGTTTTTCGTTGACTTTAAACACGTCATACTATTTAAGTATTTATCGAAATTAATAAAATATATTTTGGTCTAATTTATGATTTTTGGCGATAAATCGCCACACAAAGTCTTTCTTCATTCCTGTTAAATTGGTCCAAAGGTAGCTACACAGGTTGCCTCATTAGAAAAAAAAAATATGACGTCATACGAAGAATTTTGAAATTTGAATCAGTCTGAAGGTATATACGAATTTCTTCTGATGGCATGAGGCCACCTGTGTATTTTATAAACCTTGGCTGCAAATTCGTCTTGCGTAGAGCTTTTGTATCCCTAATTTTTTTTTGTTTCTTTTGATTCTTCTTGCCTATTATCCATGGAGGAAGAAGCAGAAAAATTGTAAAATTTTATCAAATTTTTAGATTTTTGCTTACGGATTAAACCATCCAAAAGAAAGAATTTTATGATCGCATCAATTTTCAAGCTAATCCATTTTAACAACTTAAAACAAATTAGTACTTATCATACTAATTAATACTACAAATACATCCAGGAAATAAACCTTTTGGTTATTGAAACGATATTTCTACGTCAAGTAAACAACTTTTCACTTTACCCTAATATTTCCAGAGAACAAAGATTGTAAACATGTACATATGAGTGATAAAAATTAATATAGTTATCTCAAATTTAAAAGATCTGATTTTTGTTATGGTTTGAACAATCATTTCGATTTCTTTCCATTGCAAATTTTTGCCATTTGTCAATTGTGTCAGTGTTGAACTGTAAATATTTCACAGGAAGTTACTAGTTGAAGAAGATTTCTAGTAAATCCTTTCAAAAATAAATTTAAATACAAGTGCTTATTCGATAGAAATGAGCCATAATAACAAAAATAATAAATTCAGGTACTATTGTAGTTATGTATTTAATTAATGTTTAGGTGCAAAATTTACTTGGTCAGCCTAAGAATTAGATACTCTCTTTTATAGCTCTAAGTTTGTATCCAAAAATTTTTTGGTGACGTAAAGGCTCATTCTTGGATGTTCTATTCTTATTCTTTCTGTAGCTATTGTATTCTTAGTATGGATTCGGTCGGGGATATATCCTAAACTTTGTCCTTCACCATAGTGCCATATATCCTGCCAGGCTTTTTGGACTTTATTTTTGTTTAATTTTCTCTAGTCTTCTAATTGCTGGTAATGGTCGTCGAATGTTTGCCCTTTTTTCCTCTTTGTTCATTGTTATTCATTCCATGGTGACCAGGGATCCAAATTACCTTTATTAGGTACCGGTTTTTGAACATATGGTTGAGGTGACTTATGGTTTCGGTTTGGATTTTTTTTTTCAATAGTTTCTAACCAATAACCATCTAGTCCTTTAGCCAGTAGGATTTTTTTAATTTTTTATTATGATGGCACAACTCGATTGTCCGTTTAGTATCGATTCATCACCGAAATTCCTGGAATCCATGGTTTTTGTATAGTTTTACTAATTGTACAGGAGGTGTAGGGTCGATTAGGTAACTTTGTAAGGGATTTTTGGTTTTAATCTTGGTTCTAAGATAAAATTTTATTGTTAACTCTTTCCTTCTTATCGATTTGGGTTTTGTAGAACTTATTTTTTAGATTTCAAAACGAATTATCGTTTGCTTTAGCAGAATAATTTCCAGAGGGAAACTCAAAGAATAAGAAGACAAATTTTCTTTTATTACTAACAAGATTTTATATCTTCGGCTTCAAAACTCTTTTTCTGGCCCTTCTAGTGAAAAATATTTATCTCAATGAATCTGCCAAAAAATCAACAGGTTTTACACACAAAAAATCTTAATTATTGCATTGGAAAAAAATGATTAAATAAATCAGTTTTCATTTCTGCGCCAAAAAGAAAACTTGACTACTGCTTTTTGTGGATTTTTGCGAAAGACAGACCATGAAATTTAATGCATTTTTATGATCATTTTCTAAATACAATCTCGTGATTTTGATTGGTAAACTTGATTTTGAATAAACGGAAATGATTTTGTCATTTCCGGCCCAACCACTTGTGGAATGGAACCAAATGTTCCTCGTATAAAAAAATTGAGATTTAATTGTTTACCAGAACTCTGGTGAGTACCAGAGAGTACATTTTAAGATTGTTGTATTCTCCTATAGCTTTTGTAATCTTGATATGAATTCGGTTTGGGATATATCCTAAACTGAATCCCTCACCATAGTGCCATATTTTCTGCCAGGCTTTTTGAATTTTAAGGGTGGATCACCGGTCAGAACGTAATAAAAAATGACTTTTTTAAAACTGCTGCCATTTTTATTTTAGAAATATTAAAAAACGGTCTTCGGCATGTAAAAGTTGAAGTTTTGAACTATTTTTTTATTTATTTGCCCCGATATGTCCCCCTCCCCCTTTTCAACACTTTGGAAAAGGGTCCTCAAAAATGAGGAAGCAAACAAGGGGAGACAAGTTTTTTCGGAAACCGGAAGTCGGATCATGATTTTCCAAACAATGTAGGGTTTGGTAATGCGTCTTCTTGGTACTGAACTTCGAAAATCCGAAAAAAGTTGAAAATTCACAAAATGGCGTGACTTTGAAAAAAAAAGTTTAAAAAAACGACCTTTTTTTGAATCTTTCCCCCTCTCCCACTTTGAGGGGGGGGAGGATTTGCCAATTTCAGAGGTTCAGTACCAAGAAGACGTGTTGAACTATAACACTCTCCAGTTTCAAGTCAATCCGTCGGATAGTTTCTGAGAAATCTTGTCTCCCAGTTTTAAAAAGTTGATTTCCAGAAAAACGCATTTAAAGTTTTTTTAAGATATTTTTTATCAATTTATTCAATTTTTAACAGTGAATATACCTTAGTCAGCTATTCCAATCCTTTTAACACGTTATTCTTGAATGTTATAAGAAGACATTTAAGAAAAAAAAAAATCGAAATTTTTTTTTTCTGACGATGATCCACCCTTAATTTTGATTTGATTTCTTTAGTCTTCTAATTATTTTTCTTTATCGTAGAGTAGTTTTTGGATACTTTCCCGTTTTACCTCTTTGACCGCTGGTGACCCATGGTGACCAGGGATCTAGATTACCTTCATTACTCAACTCATATTTTTGAAGAAAAATAACCAACCAAATCGCAATTACTTAAATAATGTAAAAGTGACTTCATATTAATTTAAATAAAAGATTAATCTTATGAAAAAAATTAATGCAATAATATATAAGTGAAAGCCATTTTCAATCCAGCATTGAGTAAAAGAAAAAAAATTTGGTGAATCAATTTGAAAAATTGTCCAATTCATTTAATTACTATGCTAATATATTCATTCCAAGAAAATCAATGCATTTTTTTCTGACAAACGACAAAAATAGACTTAACGATATATATGTGTTACTTTTATTGTATATCAGTTACCTCAACGTTTTGTCATAGTCTCACTATAAAACTTTCTTTCCCATATATTAAAATTTAATGTTGAGGATCCACTTTCCTTTCATATAAATATATTTTTTTTAAAAGATTTAAATATTTCTCACATCAAAATATTTCCACAGATTTGTAATTAATTAATCCAAATTTCTCCAATTGTAAAACAATCAATTTTTATGGCAATTGAAGTACATTGATTGGTAACACCAACTAATTACATAAAAAATATTTAAAATTTTTCAAGATTTGAAAGTAAAAATGTGCAAATGTGCAAATATGCATTGTTCAGCCGGAAAAAAAATCCAATCACAATTAAGTGTAATAAACCTATTTTCTATTGCAACCATTAAATAGGCTCTAATTCTAATTCTAACGCCATATTACATCTATTAAGTTATTGCGTGTTTTATAATCGAAACCAAATATATTTATTCTTTGTTGATTGCTCTTTCTTTCTTTCTTTCTGTCGTTAGACAAAACACATTGGTTCGTATGTATGATGCGATGGTACATGCGGTAATAGTCAAAAGAAATTCTTTCAATAAACGAAAAAAAAACCTGTTTAATAACCAAACCCAAATAAATAAATACTCTCACTTTTGCGTTGTAGTAAGATGACTTCAGTCCATATGCAAGCATATGAGAGATTTTTTTCTTCTTCAATTGGAAATTTAAATATTATTGGCCGAATTTTTATAGGACTTTAAAAATTCAATCAACAAGTGGTTGCATATTAAACAACTGATAATTCATTTTTTCAATACAAACATTTCAATTTATGTAAAATTTTATTGTAATTTTCCCCTAAAAATCATTTAGTTTTTAGCCAACAAAAGCAGGAGGTTCTCAATTTGATACTTATAATTTTTTTTAGGGATAACATCATCATTTGTAATAGAGAATTTCAAAATCGATGAATTTTCCAGGACTATAAACTTTGCTTGAGATTACTAGCTTAACAGTGGTTGAAAATTCTTGAATTTTATAGAAAAGTAGACATAAATATTCCATTTCTAAGGTGGTTAAGCCCCTAAAAATCCGGGACAATAATTTAAACAAAATTAAGAACTAAAGGCCGGGCTATAGAGTGTAGATCAAAGCAAAAAAAACACTAATAAATTTGGAACTTTCAATTCAAATTTGTCCATACTTCTTTAAAATACTCAACAGGTAGTTGCAAAAAAAAGATAATCAAAATGCATTTTCCACAGCATCCAATATGTTACGTATGCTTGGAAATCAGTACGTAAGATGCAAAAAACCGATTACACCTAAAACTCTACAAAAAAGTATCAAAAGACACTGGATAATAAAAGATAAAGCAAAATGCAAGAAATTCGCCAACCACCTCGAAAATGCATTTACAAGAAAGAAAAAATAATATTCAACCTACCCGAAATTCCACAAAAAAGAAACCAAATCAAACTATTTTAACACTTAAACCAGAAAAATATTCCACTAATTTTTTTTTCCTATAGACCAGTGTGTATACAATATATAAAATATATTGCAGTCGAAATATATAAATATATTGCTTGGCAATCGAAATACGTATCTGGGCCATACGTCACGAATATTTTTGTTTGAACTTCTGTTCAAATTTATGTTAATAAATTGGACTTCAATATATTTTATATATTGTATACACAGTATAACTGTTCAAAGTCAGCGAAAAAATCTTATTTTGACTATAGACCAGTGTTTCTTAACCTTTTAAGTGGACCGCAACCTTTTGATCTGAAAATGTGTTTTTTTTAAGAAAAATAAACTTTTTGTGAAATTTTTCATCAAAAAAATCATCATTCATTTTATTAGAGACATCTTCTGCAGCCCCTGCATCCCTGCACCTCCAGAGGTGCGGGCACCACAGATTGTGAAACATTGCTATAGACACATAATTCTTTTTTATATTTACCCTCTTATTTTATAAGACGTCAATAACTAGAAAATCATCCCACAGAATCAATTAAGCTTCAGAATTACAAACAAATCTATTGAGTGGCTAATGAAGTTAAAAACGTCTAGAAAAACAACTTTGTACTAGAATTTTCCTAGATATATCACAGGGATTCCACAAAAATCATCATAACTGTCTTATCCCTAAAACTGATTCCTTATTAACCCATAAAAATCACCAAATTCTAACAAGTTGCCAAAATACTAATTTGGTAATTAAATTAACTCTTGCCAACCAAACAGGGCAGCAGTTCCTCAAAGAAGTGTTCCAAAACTACTATTCTTCCGAATATTCACAAGCGATTTTCCAATATACAACAAAATAATAACCACTTTTCATTTCTTCAAAATCTCCGAAATCTCCAAGCCCTTTTAAATACCTTGACAGGCTGGCATGACAAATGGGGCAGGTACATTAAACGAAAAAAATAGCTAAAATCATCTTTATCCTGCAAAGCCTGCACATTTCTCTTGGGACACAAGAAAATTCGGCAACAAACAATAAACTTTAAATCATTCTGTTAAAAATTAAATAGCCAATAATCATAGAATCATTAAATCTTAGTTTAGTTGGGCGAATTAGTTTATGTTTCGTAAACACATGGTATAAGATATTAATGGATTCCCATTTATGAAAGAAATGTATAAAATTTAGAAAAAAAAAGATAAAATTACGACACATACTTTAAAAATGCATACTGTTTAAGCTTTTGTCTTTTTAAATATAATAATTAAAATGTGGGTAATAAGGACGAAATTTTTTATGGAATATTATTTATTTTATCGCCAACGTTTCGTCAGTCATTCCTGACTTCTTCAGGGCTCAATAATGAAAATACATAACATTTAAAAAATAGCAACACATTATTGTCAACATTATAAATAAATAAATAATTATAATAAAATAAAATTTTACAATATATTTTTATGAAATTTGTGGAGTCATTTTTAATTTTGGTTAGTATTTAAATAATTAAATTTTAATTATTTTTTGGTTAGATTTCACATTAATTAACTACGATTTATATCGACTAAAACTTATGAATTGTAATTTATTTATTTATAATGTTGACAATAATGTGTTACTATTTTTTAAATGTTATGTATTTTCATTATAGAGTCCTGAAGAAGTCAGGAATGACTAACGAAACGTTGGCGATAAAATAAATAATATTTCACGAGAAGCTTCGTCCTAATTGCCCACAATTTATTTATTATATTTTAAAAATATTTTAAACAATAGACCAAATATTAAAGGTTCATTCTCAAAAGGTGAAAATTTGGAAAAATTAAAAAAAAATATTAAAATCAAATCAAAGTCGATGATGAATTCGTCAGAAGTCTTGTTTGATTATTTTAAGGACAATAAGGGTTTAAAAAACATTCAAATCAACTCTTAAATCTTGACTTTGAACTTTTGAAATTCGATATAAATATTCATCAATTAACTCGTAAAAAATAAATTTAATAATTACAAAAAATCGATTAATTAAAAATCAAATTCACTCTTGATTTTAACGTTTGCCTTTCGAGACCAGCAATGTTAAACCTGCCAATTCTTTTAAAATTGCACGGAATTTGTGCAACTAAAATTATTACGTACTTCTTAGAAACCAAAATAAGTTTACCGGAAAAAAATCATTACATTATAAAATCAACAAGAACTTCTGCATCGATTAACTCAACTTTAAATAGATCTGGGGATGCCAGGCAATCCTTAAATATCTGGCCACCAAAAACCAGATCAACTTGGGGATGAATGCCGGATTACAAAGGTATAAAAGGTAACTAACTTTAGTAACTTTTTCCACGACTTTTGGTAATTATAAGTAATGATAGATAATTATTAATAAATTTTCAATTCATCACATTGACCGTAAAATACACAGAAAAAAGAAAAGCAAAGATTTATAAAAGAAAAAGATTCAATCTTTCCAAGAAATACACAATTTTGAAAAACAATGTTAATCGATTAATTTGCTGTGTCCATATTTTACATAATATTATTTAATTTTAAGCAGGAAAATGGACTTAAAGGATTAAAATCCATATACTAGTAATTAATTCAGTGACATTTCAGTCCTTAAAGGTCCTTAATAAATTGCATTAACTATTAGTATATCGATTTACATCCTTTAAATCCACTTTCCTGCTAAAAACTAAATAACAATATGTAATATTTTCAGTTTAGAATCAAGAAAAATAGAAACATTTTCATTAAAAAAAATTCTCAAGAAAATATGCAAAATTTATCATTCAATGAATAATTGCTCATTATTACATTCCAAATCTTGACGAAAATATTAAACAGATGGTTTTATCTAATATTGATTTCTGGTCACATACATATCATTGTTGCGTATCTATTTATTATATTCCCATTGATCTCAAATATTTTGGAATACTTAATATTCGCCAGCAATTATTTCGTCTGTGCTTATCGGCACTTAAATTTATATATTCCATTAAAATGCTTATCTAATATTAATCACATTACAATATCCAAGTTTAACTTCTAATCATCAATTTGACAATATTAACGAATGTTTTACGGGCAATTATTTGACGGAATTGACTTGAAAATTTAATATAAAACCATCGATTTTATTATCTAAATGCAAGGACTTAATTAAAAGATAAAAATTTTCATAAAATCATATGGAACCAGGGAAAATAAAACAGTCAAATCTTCTATAATTTGGACTAGAAATAAAACGCCAGAATTATAGATATTTGGTGTCAGATTTTCATCAATTCCACAACATTTGTGAGATTTCATCAATAAAATCGAACAATCAAAATTTGTTTCCAAATCAAACAGGAAATATAAAAATATATTGTTAAGTAAGTGATAATTAATAACATAAACACTTCACACTTGCGATATATTAAATAATATCACAATTACTTATAAAATCTTTTGTTACATGGCAAAAGTTTAACAAATTTTCCACATTTTCATTTCGATTGAATCAATTAGGAAAGATCCACGAAAAAATGATTCATTTGGTGTGGTCATCGACTTAAATAAGGTCAAGGAAAACGATCCAAAGTTGGACCAATTCAAAGACAAAAAATTGGATTACCTTTTTTGATTTTTATTGCATTTATGCACTTATGCATAAGAGTATTTTGCTAAAAAACATTTGTTAAAATCGTTAAATTTTAAATAGGGAATCATAAAATTAATTGCATTGCATTTTAATGTTTGGGTATCATTGAATTGGGTATCTAGGAAAATACATTTTATTGGGGATAGCCACAGGGATCCTTAACAGAGAGACTAACTAAAACTAATTCTAAGATTATTAATAATCCCTACTAATCCTTTACTAAGACACCTGTTGATAAATTATTCTCTTTACACTAATTACATCTCTAATTTTCATTTTTTGTAGATATAATGCTTGATTATGAAAGTAGTTGGAAAATGGAAAACCCAAAAAGAATTTCATATCGAATGCCACGACATTACTTCATTTTTTTTGGAAAAAAAATATTGCATTTATGCACTTATGCATTTAACGCTGTTATAAAATAAGTTAAATTTTTAAAGTATACAATATTTTGTCTTTCAATATCTTTTTTATATCTAAGAATAAAATATTAAAGACATCCTTGTTTCAATTGGTCCATACTTAAACGATAGTGTAATTCCCCTGTATTGACATTTGATTTTGTAATCTTCCTGTATAAATTAAGATAACTATAGTAATTGGTTGCCTTTTTATAGGTGTGCCCTTAGAAATACCAATTGGTGAACTTACAATTTCTTTGGGGACCCCAAACATGCATTTACCGTAAAAGCACCGATCGGAACCACCTGTTGATCAATTTTCCATTTTTACTTAATACTTGTTGATTTTTTTTTTTGCTTTTGGAATTGAACTACAATAGTCGTTGAAAACAATGTAAATTGCAAATAATGCCAACTTTATTTCTCTTTTTAAAAAATTGTTGATTCAATGCGCTTATGCATAAATGCATTTGTATGCATTGCAACTGTAAGGTATGTTTAACTTTTGAAATTTTAGAGATTGACTTGAAATTCAAAGGTAATATGTTTTTTTATGTTGAAGAATCAATAGATTTTGATGTGCTTATTTTAATTTAGAAGTCTTCTAAACATTGTGTCATTCCCCTGTCGTTTAATTTGATTCGATTAAATAAGTAAACAATTTAAGAAAATCACTTTTTATGCGTTTATCTTCCTCAAATAAAAAAGTAGGGAAGTTAATTTTTTTTTTGGGAATCTTATAACGACATTATCCATAAAATTTCCCCTACAAACACCTGTTGATCAATTTTGTATTATTACTAAATACATCTTAATTTTTCTAATTTTTCCGGTTTTCTGGATTGAACTACAAGAAATATTGGACGACCGGAAACCCTTTAAAAACACTATTTTACCAATTGCATTAAAACGACTTCTTTTCTTAATCAAAGAAATCGTTGCATCTATGCATTTATGCATAAATGCATTTTGCTAGAATAACATTTGTTAAAATCATTAAATTTTAGATAAGGAATTGTATAATTAATTGCATTGCATTTTTGTTTTCTATCTTTCTAACAAATAAATAGACTGTCATCTTTGGCTTAATTTGTACATATTCTAGACATAGTGTCATTCCCCTGTCGTTACATTTGATTTTGACCAAATAACTAAAAAAATTAAGAAAATCGTCGTTTTTTGAGGAGTATATCAAGTTTAGTCAAAATAATTTTTTTTTGGGAACCTTAAAAATAAATTTTCCTTAAAATCCTCATATAAGACACATGTTGATTAATATTTTCATTGTTGTCAGATATGTATTGGGTTTTCCATTCTATTCGGTTCTCTGAATTGGATGATAAAAGTTTTTTGGAAAAGTAGAAGTTTTTAAAATCACTATTGCACTAATTGCATTGAAATAATGTAGTTTTTGTTCTTTTTGTAGAGAAAAAATTGTTGCATCTATGCATTAATGCATAAGTGCATCTGCCGGTGGTGTACGATATGTTTAAGTCTTAATATTTTAAATAGGATTTGAGAATCATTTTTTTTTCACTACTGTTGCATATAAAAATTTAAAGGCTTTGAGTTCCTAGTCTCAATTTGTATTAACTCAATGTGCATTGTGTCATTCCCCTGCCGTTACATTTGATTCGACTAAATACCTATAAAATTTGAAAAAAATCGTATTTTAAGGAAATAATCATGATCATCAGAAACTAGGGAAGTTAGTATTATTTTTTCATGTTGGGGAACCTTAAAAAGACTTTTTTGTCATAAAATTCCCATAGAAGACACCTGTTGATCGATGAATTCATTGTTGCTAACTATTTATTTGCTTTTTTATTCTTGTTGGTTTTCTAAATTGGTTTTTGAAAGCTTGAATATTTTAACAATGTAGTTTTAGTGTTTTAAACAAAACAATTGTTGCATCTATGCATTTATGCGTAAGTGCATCTGTGTTTAAATTTTAAATTTTGGCTGGGATTTTTTTTAAATCAAATGTCTTTTCTTTTTTTATATTCAAAAAGGAACAGATTTTCACTTCTTTATTCCAATTTATGCCCTATTTTATATCTATAGAAGTAGTGTCATTCCCCTGTCGTTCTTTTAATTGGGATTGATACCTATAAAATTAAAGAACTTTATAGGGTAGGATTAATTATGTTTTTAAAGGGAAATGCTGAAAAAGTTATCCATTTAAACCACCTGTTGGCAAAATTTTTATTGTTACTAAATATGTCCTAATTTTTTTTTTAAGTTTCTGGATTGATAACAATAGTTTTTGAGAGACTGGAAAGTTAGTGTTATAGAATTTTTTCTTTATTACTATATTATTGTTTGAAGTTCTAAAAAATGAATATATCGGGGGTGGTAACTTATTTTTTTTTGTTTTATTTTGAAGAATGGATTTTCGGAAAATTGATTTTAAATCGATGCATCTGTCGCTCATACGATTAACTCTTTAAGATTGTTGATATCTTTAAGATTTTCTTAAAGATTGATATCTTCAAAAAAAATTTAGATTTATAAATGAATAGAGTTTTACATTTTCTTAAGTATCAGTACTAATTGGTTCAACAGGTGGTCGAGCATTGATTAGTTGGCATCTCATAAAAAAAAAAAAAAAATTTTTTCTAAGTAAAATGTGAAATTTAAAATTTTGCACAAATTCCCAACACTTTATATCGGTACATCTTTATAGGGATATTATGGTGATTGCATATTAGATGGATTGAAATTCTCTTTGAAATTCATTTATCCATTATCCGTATGTGGATTTGTTTGGAACAAATTTCGAAATGTTGCACAATTTTTTTTTCTCTCCAAATAGCGCATAATGTGCCATTTGCTATTAAAACGATTACCAACACTCTATCGATTTCCCATTTCTTTTGGCCGCCTTTCTTTCGTCTCTATTCGTAAATCTAATTGATTTTTGAAAGTATTTACCAAAAGAGAGGCAAAAAAAAAAAAAAAGATGAACAAGAAGAATCGAAAAATCCATTAAAAACCATTTTTTTTTATAAATACAGAGGAGATATCTTTGATATTAACTATTGGTAACAACAAATAAACTTTCCTCGTTAATTTGTTGGAGAAAATTTGCTTTTAGATCTAATAGTATTAATAGTATAATTGATAATAATGGTTTAGCCGCAAGAAATTTTTTTTTTTGGGTAATTTGCGTATTGAAGTTGACCAATTGGTTGTCTTAGCTATTAAATTTTTATGATTTCATGAAAGTCTGGAAACTTCGAAAAAATTGTTAAAAATTATATTTTAAGAAAAAAAGTTTCATTGTGCAATTATCGCAAAGTGCCGAAAATTTTTTAAGCCATAGGTGGTTCCGGTGTTCCGGGGCTTCTATTAAGAAACAGTAAAGAAAAAAAAAACCACCAAGAGAAATTATTATTAATTACTAAATAATATGCAAGAGATATAATATACATTATAGAATTGAATTAATTATTAGGAGGCCAACGACGCCGACTGGCAAAGTATCATTTTCAATTTCACTACTATCAACACTTCCGGCTCCGATTGATCACTTTCATTGTTTCTTTATGGTCACTTAAGGTATGAATTTTTATTGGCCACATATCTTTCCAGGTCATTATTTCACGTGCATTCAACTCAACCGATAGAATTGGGCGGCTATGAAATCAGGATGGATTTTGTATCATTTATTTTGAAAGTAGTGCAAGTCACGAAAATTTAAATCGTCTATGTTTGATAGGCGACAGGGGAAAAAAAGTAACGACAGGGGAATTACACTTTGTCTGGAAAAACCAACTAAACCAAAGGTGTTAGTCTATTAATTTGTTAGAAAGACAGAAAAAAACGCAATTTAATTTCAAATTTTCCAATGAAAATTTTAAGATTTTAACGTATACTACAATAGTAAAATCCACCTATCCAAATGCATAGATGCATAATTTTTTTCTTTAAAAATAAGTAAGTTATTCCTCTTCAATCAGTATAATATTGTTTTTAAAGGATTTTAGTCATACAATGTGTCTTCCGATTCAATCTATTGTTAAATTATCTATATTGTTAAAATATTCAAGTTTTCAAAAACCTTATACCGACCAATTTAGAAATCCAAAAAGAAAAGAAAAGCAAATAAATAATTAGCAACAATGAAAACATTGATCAACAGTTGTCTTCTATGGGTATTTTATGACAAGTCTTTTTAATATTCCTAAAAAAAAATAACTTCCACAGTTTATAATGATCATGATAAATTCCTTAAGCTACGACGATATTTTCAAATTTTATTGGTATTTAGTCGAACCAAATGTAACGACAGGAGAATGACACAATGTCCATTTAATTAATACAAATTGAGACAAGGAAGTCAAAGTCTATGCATTTTTATATGCATCAGTAGTAAAAAAAATGATTTTCAAATCACATCTAAAATTTTAAGACTTAAACATATCGTACACCACCGATAGATGCACTTATGCATTAATGCATTTATGCAACGATTTGTTTGATTAACAAAAGAAGTCATTTTAATGCAATCGGTTAAATGGTGTTTTTAAGAGTTTCCAGTCATCCAATATTTCTTGTAGTTCAATCCAGAAAATCGAAAAAATTAGAAAATTAAGATGTATTTAGTAATTATAGAAAATTGATGAACAGGTGTTAGTAGGGGAAATTTTATGGATAATGTCGTTATAAGATACCCAAAAAAAATTGACTCCCCTACTTTTTTATTCGAGGTAGATAAACGTATAAAAAACTACGATTTTCTTAAATTGTATACTTATTTAATCGAATCAAATTAAACGACAGGGGAATTACACAATGTCTAGAACACTTCTAAATTAAAATAAGAACATCAAAATCGATTCATTTTTCAATTTTTTAACATAACAAAACATATTGCATTTGATTTTCAAATCAACCTCTAAAATTTCAAAAGTTAAATATACCTTACAGTTGCAATGCATACAAATGCATTTATGCATAAATGCATGGTTTCAACAATTTGCCAAAAAAAAATTTGAACATAGTCGGCATTATTTGGAAATTTACATTGTTTTCAACGACTATTGTAGTTCAATCCCAAAATCAAAAAACAAAAAAAAAATCTACAAGTATTTTGTAAAAATGGAAAATTGATCAACAGGTGGTTCCGATCGATGATTTTATCATAAATGCATTTTTGGGGTCCCCAAAGAAATTATAAGTTCAGCAATTGACATTTGTTAGGTCAAACTAATTAAAAGGCAACCAATTAAAATTTAATTCTTAAATTAAACAGGAGATTACAAAATCAAATGTCAATACAGGGGAATTACACTATCGTTTAAGGGTGGACGAATTGAAACAAGGATGGGCCTTTATTTTTTCATTCTTAGATTTTAAAAAAGATAGCGAAAGGCAAAATATGGTACAGTTTAAAAATTTAACTCATTTTACAACAGCGATAAACGCACCAATGCATAAGCGCATAAATGCAATAATTTTTTTTCCAAAAATAAAAAAAAAGTAATATCGTGGCATTCGATTATGAAATTCTTTTTGGGTTTTCCATTTTCCAACTACTTTCATAATCAATAAATATATCTACGAAGAATGAAAATTAAAGATGTAATTAGTGGAAAAAGAAAAATTTACAAACAGGTGTCTTAGTTAGGGATTAGGGACCTTAGATTAGTATTAGTCAATCTCTCTGTTAGGGATCCCAAAGGGATTCCTAAAAAAATTAAAACAAGGACGTCCTTATCTGTTCATTCATTGACTTTAAAAAGATAGTGATATGCAAAAAATATGTATCATTGAAAAAATTAACACATTTTATAACAGCGATAAACGTAAAAATGCATAAATGCATAAAAGCATTTTTTTTCTGCAAAAATAGAAGTAATATCGTTGCATTCGATATGGACATATTTTTGGGTTTTCCATTTTTCAATTACTTAAAAAATCAATCTAGATATCAACAAAAAATAGACATATTCAGATATAATTAGTTAAAAATGGAAATATTTATCAACAGGTGATCCCGTACGGGATCCCAAAAAAATAATTAATTTCCCTAACTTTGCACGTGAGAAAATAAGTAGTTCCAAAAACCATACTTTTCAATTGGTACCCAATTTTCAGCTGGTAAAAAATTGATTGATCATTTTTTTTCCAATTCCAGAATTTGATTCGATTCGCTTTAAACTAGACAGGCTGTTAATTAAATCGGTTCAAGTCAATGACGTTCTTGTGCAAACATTGAATTTTCTTCGGCCAAAGAACAAATTTACTTAGTAATTAACACATGATAAAAGTGGCAAATAGATTTTTTCCGTTTGACCAAAAAAAATTGGGTAAATTAAAAGACACTATATGGTAGCTCATGTGATTCATTCATTCGACAATGTAATTATGAGTCAATCGAAAAAAGGCCTTTTCGACTCCTAAATGCCAAAACATAGGTAGGTATATAAGGAAAAGAGAAAGAAACGCATTTTTCTCAAAATAATTTCAGAGTTATTGACCTGATTTAATCAACCACAAAACTCTAATCGTCTTATAAAAAAAAAAAATAATTCGTAAAAGAAAAATACAGAAATTTGAAAGTATTTGAGACTCTAAATTTGTTCGTTTCGATATCGTTTACACTTCACAAGTCGCTCCCTTAAATTCACATATGTTGAAATCATAATAAATGACGAAATGTTCAAGAAAACTTTAGTAGATTTAGGGATTTTGGATAAAAAAACTATCAAAATTTTCGTCAAGTTTATCAGGCATTTGAGTGGTGGATGATCAACGTCAGAAAAAAAAAATCGATTTTTTTTCCATAAATATTTTCTTATAACTTTTTTTTTAAATAAGAAGAAAATTCAGGTTGTTTAAGATCTTTTTTTTTTTATTTAATATTTTATTATTTCAAAAAGCAACGTTTCGTTACGTAATCGTAACTTCCTCAGGCTTCTTGATTTACAAAATTAAATATTTTTAACTTAAATTCAATAAATTTTTTTATTAAAATTAAAGAAGCTTGAGGAAGTTACGATTACGTAACGAAATGTTGCTTTTTGAAATAATAAAATATTAAATAAAAAAAAAAAGATCTTAAACAACCTGAATTTTCTTCTTATTTAAAAAAAAATATAAAAGCTGAGATCTGATTTTTATCATCTATTTTCTTATAACATACAAGAATATACGTGTTAAAAGGATTGGAATAGCTGACTTATGTATTTTCACTGATAAAAATTGAATAAATTGATAATAACATAAAAACTGGGAAACAAGATGTCTCAGAAACTATCCGACAAATTGACTTGAAACTGGAGAGTGTTATAGTTCAATACGTCTTCTTGGTACTGAATCTCTGAAATTGGCCAAATCTCCCCCCCTCAAAGTGGGAGAGGGGGAAAGGTCCAAAAAAAGGTCGTTTTTTTTAAACTTTTTTTTCAAAGTCGCGCCATTTTGTGAATTTTCAACTTTTTTCGGATTTTCGAGGTTCAGTACCAAGAAGACGCATTACCAAAACCTACATTCTTTGGAAAATCATGATCCGACTTCCGGTTTCCGAGAAAACTTGTCTCCCCTTGTTTGCCTCCTCATTTTTGAGGACTCTTTTTCAAAGCGCTGTAAAAGGGGGAGGGGGGGACATATCGGGGCAAATAAATAAAAAAAAATAGTTCAAAACTTCAACTTTTACATGCCGAAGACCGTTTTTAAATATCTCTAAAAAAAATGGCAGCAGTTTTAAAAAAGTCATTTTTTTTACATTCTGACGGTGATCCACCCTTGAGATGGTTAAAATTATGCAAGTGATGCAAGATTAGGATGACACATTGCACAGCAGCTAGTCCACATTTTACTAGAACATTAGTCAATAATCAATTCGAACTTCTATTGAACACCTGAAGAACTTTATAGTACTCAAACTTGATTATACCATACATAAAAAATCGTATTTTATATTTTATACAAAAAAATATTACCCATTAAATTTACGTATTCACGTACATAATAATCGTATTCATGGTATAGCTAAACCCTATTTTTTCCATCTACGAAAAAAAAAACATCTTCGTCAATTTTTGGCATCAAGTAGGCTATAGTTCATAGATCAAAACAAGTGATAATCGGAGGAGAAAATATTCGTTAAAGTGGTTCCAAAGCTTGCCTTACAATTTTGTGACATATGATCCAAAATCATACCAAAAGATGATCTACTCACGTCATTTCATATATTAAGGGCTTTTAAGCTTCAATTCTCAACTAAATTGTATCAATTATTGTTGCTAACAATCCCCAATAATGACTTCAATAAGTTGGAGTACCCCATATTAGATAACACCAATCTAAATCCACCAAATCCACAGCGAAAACGTTTCATCATTAATATTAGGTTTTTCCGTTGAAGTCGATGAATGACCGGGCTTTTCCCAAGATTTTCATTTATTTTATTTGTCAAAGTAGTTCATATTTGGCCCCTCACTACAATTCGATACACAAATCTATTGATTTTTGCTTTTGAATCAACTGACATACGAAAAAACAGCGATTGACGTCTTTTATTTATAATTTTGCCTTTCACTATCTTTTTTATATCTTAAAAATGAAAAAAATAAAGACATATCCTTGTTTCAATTCGTCCTTACTTAAACGACAGTGTAATTCCCCTGTATTGACATTTGATTTCGTAATCTCCCGTATAATTTAAGAAAACTATAGTAATTGGTTGCCTTATTATTAGTTTGACCTAAGAAATGTCAATTGGTGAACTTGCAATTCCTTGGGGGGACCCCAAAAATGCATTTACCGTAAAAGCTTCGATCGGAACCACCTGTTGATCAATTTTCCATTTTGACTAGGTACTTGTTGATTTTTTTTGTTTTTTTGATTTTGGGATTGAACAACAATACTCGTTGAAAACAATGTAAATTCCATAAATGCCAACTTTGCTTCTCTTTTTTTTTAAACAATTTTTTGAATTAATGCATTTATGCATAAATGAATTGCAACTATAAGGTATGTTTAACTCTTGAAATTTTAGAGTTTGATTTGAAAATCAGATGCAATATGTTTTTTTATGTTGAAAAATTGAAGAATGAATAGCTTTTGATGTTCTTATTTTAATTTAGAAGTCTTCTAGACATTGTGTCATTCCCCTGTCGTTTAATTTGATTCAATTAAATAAGTATACAATTTAAGAAAATCTTAGTTTTTAATGCGTTTATCTACCTCGAATAAAAAACTACGAAAGTTATTTTTTTTTGGTAATTTTATAAAGATTATCCATAAAATTTCCGCTACAAACACTTGTTGATTATTTTTCTATTATTACTAAATACATCTTAATTTTTCTAATCTTTTCGGTTTTCCGGATTAAAGTGTAAGAAATATTGGATGCCTGAAAACCCTTTAAAAACTTTATTTTACCGATTGCATTAAAATGACGTCTTTTCTTAATCAAAGAAATATATGACACTTGGTGATTAATGTATTCATTGTTGTCAGAATGTATTGGGTTTTCTATTCTATTCGGTTTTCTGAATTGGATGATAAAAGTTTTGAAAAATTTGAAGCTTTTAAAATCACTATTGTGCTAATTGCATGGAAATAATGTAGTTTTTGTTCTTTTTGTAAAGAAAAAATTGTTGCATCTATGCATTAATGCATAAGTGCATCTATCGGTGATGTACGATATGTTTAAGTCTTAAAATTTTAAATAGAATTTGAAAATCATTTATTTTTACTACTGATTCATTTAAAAATGTTAAGGCTTTGACTTGTTTCAATTTATATTAATCCTATAGGCTTTGTGTCATTCCCCTGCCGTTATATTTGATTCTACTAAATACTTACAAAATTTGAGAAAATCGTATTTTAAGGCTTTTATCATGATCATCCGAAACTAGGGAAGTTATTATTATTTTTTATTTTTTTTGGGAACCTTAAAAAGACTTTTTTGTCATAAAATTCCCATAGACTACACTTGTTGATCAATGATTTCATTGTTGCTAATTATTAATTTGCTCTTCTATTCTTTTTGGTTTTCTAAATTGGCCGGTATAAGGTTTTTGAAAACTTGAATATTTTAACAATGTAGTTTTTGTTTTTTGAACAAACCAATTGTTGTATCTATGTATTTTGCTAGAATAACATTTGTTAAAATCATTAAATTTTTTATAGGAAATTAAAAAGTTGGATTATATTGCATTTTTCTATCTTTCTAACAAATAACTAGACTGGCATCTTTGACTTAATTTGTACGTCTTCTAAACATAATGTGTCATTCCCCTGTCGTTACATTTAATTTCGACTAAATACCCAAAAAAAAATTGAAAATATCGTCGTTTTTTGAGGAAGTTATCATGTAAATTCAAAACAACGTTTTTTTTTTGGGAACCTTAAAAATATATTTTCCTTAAAATCCCCATATAAGACACTTGTTGATTAATGTTTTCATTGGAAAATAATTTTTTTTCACTACTATACTATTGCATATGAAAATTTTAAGGCTTTAACTTCCTTGTCTAAATTTGTATGAATTCTATAGGCATTGTGCCATTCCCCTGCCGTTACATTTAATTCGACTTAATATCCTATAAAATTTGAGAAAATCGTCGTATTTTAAGGAATTTATCATGATCATCAGAAACAAGGAAAGTTATTTTTTTTTTTTGGAAACTAAAAAGAAATTAATTGTCATAAAATCCCCGTAGAAGACACCTGTTAATCAATGATTTCATTGTTGCCTAATTATTTATTTGCTTTTCCACTCTTTTTGGTTTTCTAAATTCGTCGGTATAAGGTTTTAGAAAACTTAAACATTTTAACAATTGTTGCATCAATGCATTTATGCATAAGTGCATTTTGCTAAAATAACATTTGTTAAAATCATTAAATTTTAGATAGGGAATTATAAAATTAATTGGATTGCATTTTTGTTTTCTATCTTTCTAACAAACAAATAGACTGACATCTTTGTCTTAATTTGTACATCTTCTAGACATAGTGTCATTCCCCTGTCGTTACATTTGATTTCGACTAAACACCTAAAAATAATTTGAGAAAATCGTTTTTTTTTTTTGAGGAGGTTATCATGTAAATCCAAACAAGATTTTTTTTTGGGAACCGTAAAAGATATTTTTTGATAATTAAGTAATTTTTTGATTTCAAGAAAATAGCAAAAAAATGATTTTAAAAATTGAATAAATAATGCTTTCGGATGATTACAGTTTAAAAAAAAATAACCCTTTAACAACTAGTAGTACATTTTATTCCCTAAAAGCATAAGCATATTAAAACATTAAGTTCTAAAGCCCAAAGTTACCAAAAATCATAAAATTAAGTCCCTAGAATTCATTTGATTCCAACAAACTCTTCTACTTTCCATCAGAAACATTTTCCTCGTGCATTATTCATGAAAATCGTTCGGAATTGTTGAGAAATTTATTTCAAGAGATTTATTTATTAATACAACTTTTATTTAGTTGAAAAAATATATTTTCCTCTACACCAATCAATAGTTAAATGGCCATTTTTTTTTCTTGGCAATTTATTGAAGAACAAAAAAAAAATTAAGGTTGCACTTAACGTTTTTTCTTTTTTCTTTCTCTAAGCATTTGACATTGGCGTTTTCTTTATTTTGGTCGACGTATTTATATCTATATATATAGATATACGTTGTGTATTATAATTGAACTTTCTCAAACTATCACTTTCCTTTAGCTATTTAAATTCGGTGTATCGATATTTTTTAATGGTCAGATTTTATAAATGGTCAGAATAATCAATTTATGTAAAGGAAATCATTTCAACAATTAGAAAATTCCAGCGATTTTTAAGGCTCAATAATTAAGGCCTAATTCAATTATAAACTAAAGAAAATATTTAAAAATCATTTAGAAAGAAAAAAATGTCATATATTGAGCGATAAATTTCATCCAAGAATATTTCTAATCAATATTTATGTAAATTAATATTGGTGGAAATGGTTATCTGTGTTATGTACTTAAACAATTTTACGAAACGATGAAAGTAGTTTGTGTAAATACGATTTGTCTTAATATTTCTAATTTTTTTTCCCATTCCGTGGAAAAAAAAGAGCCTTTTGCCTTCCATTGAAAAACGATCTTAAGAAATTTTCCAAAAATTACTGATGCAATTTTTCGACCAATAAATTTCCAGATGGAACTATCGAAGAATATTGAAATATCGCCACGTCAATATTAATTGTCATAATTTATAGATTTTAAAATTTGGTAATAATTTAGTAATTTATTACAAAAAAAAAAAAAAAAAAATTGTCACATATATTTAATAAAATCACATACACATCACCACCAGCTGTATACCTACATCTGACCTGAAAATATTTATGTGAAATTTCAATGAATTTTTAATAAGACAATCACAATGAAAATATTGACCTACAAGTGTATACGAATGTATAGTGCAATCGAAGCGAAACCATTTAATACTAAAGAAGCTTAAAATATTTTCAACTTGGATGATTTTATTTCGACAAAATCAATAATCTCATAATTAAAATATCAGAACTAGACCGTGATTTTTAAATGGAAATGTGAAATTTTTTTCACCAAAAGATATAAGTATATGAAAGCGAACGAGTTATAGGAGGCATTGGAATGCAATATGCAATTAAAATAAGTGCAACAAAAATGGGACATCAAAAAGAATGTTAGATTCACTTGGGATCAACAAGTGTTTGGTTATATAAGCAATAGTGCAACAAATATAAAAATTTGGCCATCAAAATACGATCCAAAAAAAAGTTTAAATCGCATCATCAATTCCAATTATCAATAAAAATATATAATACTAGCTGATCCCCGCGACTTCGTCTGCGTAACGTATTTTTCTTATTTCTTTTACGAAAAATATAATCATACCTGAAAACACTTCACACTCTTCAAAAAAACGCATTTAATAAACTGTTAATTATTACTATTAATATTACTACTATTACATTTTTTTTCGTTAATATTTCCTCACTGAGCAACCCTAAGAATCTATTTACAACAACTTTATAAAAAAAAAAGTTTACTGTCAGAATATTATCTATAAAAACATTTATATTTCAAAAAGGCAATTTTTTGTACTTTAAATTAAATGCCTGTGCTTTTTATTAGTTCAACTAAAAATATTAATACAGATCATTTTTTAACTTTTAAATACCTTTCCAATGATATATAACTCGCCTATCGAAAGTAATTTTTTTTTTTATCCCTCAGTTTTTACGTAGGGGGTACATTCCCTTATTATTTTAAGGAATGATAAGAAGCCTAACGTGTGTAGGTAATTGTGTTGTATCTTAATATAAAGTTTCATTAAATTCGGTTGTTCCGTGCTTTAGTTAAATCCCCAGCGCACGCGATGTAGGATAGTTTTTTAGTAATTTTTTCACACATTATTGGAGTTTTAGTATGGATCTCTAACTTTTTTGAAAATTTAATATAGCCTATGTTCACAGGAAACAATGTAGCTTCCCAACAGTGAAAGAATTTTTCAAATCGATCAAGTACTTTCGGAGCCTATTCAAAGCAAACAAACAATCAAATCTTTTCTCTTTATAATAATAGAAGATTACCCAAAATTTCCATAAACAAGTAATTTTTTTTTTTTTTTTTAAATATTTTTGGGCTAAACTAAACTAAACTTTCCCATTTTCCATACATTTGTTCCAACTTGACGGACTTCCACTTCAAATGAAGAGAAAGAAGGAACCAAAGTTCAAATTTTTCTCTGACATCTAATTGATACTCGGAAGAATAAAAATTTGGTCATATGGAGTAGAAATTTATCAAGAAGAATCATAAAAAAAAATAGGCAAAATTGATAAAGTTTAGAGGGAGAAGGGCAATAGAAAGAAATACAGTGTAATCTCACTAATCCGGATTATGGGAATGCTCGGATTACTGGATTATAGTGAACAGTTATTGTTACATTTACCCTCCCCTCCTCTCCGCCCACGACCTTAAGCTGGTCTAAAATTTATGGAGACTAAAAAATTTTTTTTTTTTTAAATCGTGAATTCGTTTTCGGAAGTTCCCGTCAAGCTTCCTTTTCGGATGGACATTTTTTAAGGATGGTTCTTTTCTAAAAGCTTTGTTGTTCATTTCCAAAACTTTATCTGTGGACAATGGTAATGAACTTGGGGACGCCAATGTTGGGCTTTCGGATTTTATGGTAAACTATGAAAAATATCAAAAATTTTTATAGAGATATGTTATGAAAAAAAAAGTGCTCTACAAAAAATGTCCTACAAAATTTTCTCATAAAATTGATGGTTGCGTCAAAAATTTAAAAAAAATATTAAAATTTCTCTTTAGTCCACTTTTAACCTTGAATAACTTTTGAAGGAATAAATGTTTCAAAAACTTGTAGAAGACCATTTTTGTAGATCATTCAATTTTCTACAAGAATATATCTTGGTCATTCCGAAATATTGTCACCAACGTGAGCTATAAAATTCCAAAGTGCAAGAGAATATTGTTCCCATGTTATTTAAATGGAAAATCGAAATTTGCGATGCGGTACCTCTTAATAGTTAATATTAAGAGCCTAAATTGTCACAGAATTTTTTTTTGTCATTCCCAACAATATTTTCGATATAATTAAGAAAAAAAAAATCACCATTTTTATTTGAATCAGCTTAATGTATAGTTATTGCTATTGGTTTTTTATTGGACATTTCCTATAGAAAATAAAAAAATTAATCTAGCTCTCCACTAAAGCATATTGTACACCCCTGGTTTAGTTCAATTAGTGGAGGATTCAAGAAGGAAAAGTCTGGAAAACAAGGACTAAATTGGAATTATTTTATTATTATTTTTTTTTTGTAAGGTTTTCAATTTGGTTCTCTTCAATGAGGTTCTTGTGTTTTTATTATGTACTTATATACAGTATAATCTCACTAATCCGGCACTTCGATAGATCGGCACGTCCTTCACCCCTCTATGCCTGTGCATACATTTATTCTCTCTATGAAATGCTTTATTTTATTCATTACCTATGACTTAACTATAATCCAGTAATCTGAACATTCCTATTATCCGGATTAGTGAGATTACACTATATGTCTTTCTGTTGCTCCCCCCCCCGCTAAACGTTATCAATTTGGCCTATTTTTCGATGAAATGTTTTACTTTATCCATTAACTATGACTTTCCACTATAATCCAGTAATCCGAATATTCCAATAATCCGGATTAGTGAGATTACACTGTTTTTCTTTCTGTTGCTCTCCCCCCCCTCCGCTAAACTTTATCAATTTTGCCTATTTTTCGATGAAATGCTTTACTGTATCCATTACCTATATAATTTCGTTAGATATTGATTCTAAAGCAGCGATTTTCAAACTAAGGTACCCAAACAATAATTTTTGGTCGACAACTTTGGCTACATCTAAATTTACTATTCAAAGACAAATTACAAATCAACAGGTGGTATTTGATGGTAGATCAAGACTCTGAACCCAAAAAAGCTTTGGAACCACTAGATTCCTCTACTTTGCGAAAGTAATTATAGATAATGTTACAATATGTAAAAATTTAGCAGACATTTAAAAAAAAAAGATTTTTTTTTTAAAGTCTTCATAAACTTTTAGCGTTAGCTTTAGGGGGAGGGGTTAAAGCTTAACTATATAAGACAAGCAAAACTTCAGACAAAGAACCATTATTTCGGTGGACAATGATTATAAAGCAGTGGTTTTCAAACTAAGGTACCCCAACAAAAAATTTTGTCCTATAACTTTGGCATAACCTAAATTTAGGGTTCTATAGACAAATCAACAGGTGGTATTTGATGGTAAATCCAGATTCTTGATCTAAAAAAGTTTTGGAGTCATTGATTTAGAGAATGAAGACTAAAAAAATTTCAAGGGTTATGATATTGGAAAATTTAGCAGATATTTTATCAAAAATTGGCAAGACTATGATTCTTCGGGTGCCACGATTTGACGACAGATTCTTATAGATCTCGACGAAATAAAACGAAAATTAAGAATAACATTTTTCGATATCTGGCTAAGTTTACAAATTTTGGCTACATCTAAATTTACTATTCTAAGACAAATCAACAGGTGGTTTTTGATGGTAGATCTTGACCCAAAAAAGCTTTGGAACCACTGATCTAAACAATGAATGCTAAAAATGTTTCAAAAAATTTATCAGGATTCCTCTACTTTGTAAAAGTAATTAAAGATAATGTACAATATATAAAAATTTAGTAGAATTTTTTATTGAAAGCTGCAATGATGCACAAAACCCCAAAATATTTTCATTTCCAAAAAAATTTGCCAGATTTGAAAAAAAAAATTTTTTAAAAGTCTTCATAGAATTTTAGGGATAGCTTTAGGGGGAAGGATTAAAGCTTAACTATATAAAACAACCAAAACTTCAGACAAAGAACCATAATTTCGGTGGACAATGATTCCAAAGCGGTGGTATTCAAACTAAGGTACCCCAACAAAAATTTTTGTTCTATAACTTTTGCTTTACAACAGACAAATTAACAGGTGGTATTTGATGGTAGATCCAGAGTCTTGATCCAAAAAAGCTTTGGAGCCACTGATTTAGAGAATGAAGACTAAAAAAAATTCAAGTTTATAATATTGGAAAATTTAGCAGATATATTCTTAAAAAAAATTGGCAATAATTAGCAAAACTATGATTCTTCGGGGGCCACGATTTAACGACGGATTCTTATAGATCTCGAAGAAATAAAAGTTGAAAATTATATTTTAAATTTTACTGTAACTATTAATTTCTACAGAAGATCTATGGTTGTTAATATTTATCAAACTTTTTCATGAAAATCCTGAGATATGTCTTCAAAAAGTGAAAAAAAAATCCAATTTTTAAGAATCGATATTTCGTAAACTAAGCCAGATATCGAAAAAAATTATTCTTAATTTTCGTGTTATTTTTTCGAGATCTACACGAATTTTTCGTTAAAATCGTAGGACCCCCCAATAATTTATTGCTTGGAAATGAGAAATATTATTTCCTCTGACTTTAACCCTATTTAAAATCCATAGATCATTTAGTCAATTCCCAAGTGATCTTCCCTTAAAAATCATAAAAATTTTAAGGTTTCAGACTTCAAAAAAAACTTTAGTACTTCCAACAATGTAAAATATTGCATATAAAATTTTCCAACAATATAATTTTTACAACCATTATAAAAGTCTCTAAATTTGAAATGGAATTTAAACAAATTTATCACTCTTTTTTTTTGCAAAACGGATTAATTCCTCTGACTTTAACTCTATTTAAAATCCATAGATCATTTAACCAATTCCCAAGTCTTCTTCCCTTAAAAATCTTAAAAAATTTAAGGTTTAAACCTCAAAAAAAAATCTTTAATTCCTCCAACAATGTAAAATACTCCATATAAAATTTCGCAACAATACAATTTTTACAACCATTATAAAATTCTCTACACTTTAAATGGAATTTCTATGGAAAATCTATGGAAAATCCAAAGATCATTTAATCAATTCCTAAGTCTTCTTCCCTGAAAAATCTTAAAAATTTTAAGGTTTAAACCTCAAAAAATCATTAATACCTCCAACAATGTAAAATACTCCATATAAAATTTCGCAACAATACAATTTTTACAACCATTATAAAATTCTCTACATTTAAATGGAATTTAAACGAATGTTTCACTTTTTTTTTGCAAAACGGATTAATGCCTCTGACTTTAACTCTATTTAAAATTCATAGATCATTTAATCATTTCCTAAATCTTCTTCCCTTAAAATTTCTAAAAATTTTAAGGGTTCAGACTCTTAAAACTTTAGTCCCTCCAACAATGTAAAATACTCCATAAAAAATTTCGCAACAATACAATTTTTACAACCATTATAAAATTCTCAACATTTTAAATTCCATTTAAAATTGAATATTTCACTCCACACTACAAACCGTTTACCAAATAAATGAAAGTATATAATAAAAAGTAAATTTCCATCAATAAAAAGAAAAAAAAATTGGCTACATTTAAAATTAAAAATCAATTAACCCTATAGTCCAATTTTGCCATTATTAAAAATTATATAACCCACTTTTTCCCATTTACGGTTTTATTTTCAAATGGCCAAAAATTAATCGATAACTTTATCCATATTTAGAGAATAATAAGTTTCCAGTGAAAAATTGATCAAAAGAATTTTAATTGAATTCATTGTTTATATTCAATTTCCAACAATGAAACCTTGCAACAATTAATTGTTGGAACATATTTTTTTAAAACTAGAGAAAGTTTTTTTTTTTAAAATTTAAAAAGGATTTCCTCAAGAAAAGTGTTTAATCATCGTTTTAAGAAGACCAAAGTAGAGAAATTCATCAGTTAAAATGATTTTTTTCGGGAAGAAAATGACATTTTTTGGCGATTTTCTTTTTTTAAATTTCTAAAGGCGCCAAGTTAGCAAAGATCCGAACCATTTATGTAATCGGTTCAATTGCATAGGAATTTCGCAGTTTTTTAGGGGATGGCGGAAATTATATGAACTGTTTAATCCCATTTGTAAGAAAAATTAGGACTCACCTGGGTGTTTAGTGTCCTTATGTATTCCAGAGAGGATTTATGGTTTTTCACATAGGTGCAAGTTTTCCTCCGTACTTGCGATGATTGTCCTAAATGACACAATTTCTCCTGGACACGAGCACAAAGTCTGGTTGATGACCCAATGCACGCCATCGTCAAAACTGTTCTAACAATCCGACAACAATAATAAACATTCACAATCACCATCCGCTTCCACCACGAGGATCTTTCTTCAAATCTAACCCATTCTCCCCGCTTAAGTCTCTAATCATTATTCATATGCAGTAACTGAATATATATTCAAACTCACTTTCTTTAATTTCTCGCCACAACGTCGATTATATCGGTCGCACGATTTACTATACGTAAGATCTTCATTTTTTTTTCTTGGTCGTCACCAGGTCGTTCGTTTGTTTTGCATATTGTCCTCCAGTTCCTAGTGCACGAAATTTTCACCACTGAATTTTCCTGTCAACAATGGCGTCGGCTCTCATAAGTCAAGTTCATTTCGCTGTGCGACGTTTAGAGCAAATAATTGCCACAACAATTTTCCGACAATTTCCTCCAGGTAATATTACGCGAAAATTTATCAAAATATTCAATTACTTACATAACGATCTTATCCCGTTGATCTATTGCAACGCTCTCGTCCAACATAACCTACAAAAAGACACAACACGAGGTTAAATGTCCAATTAAATATGTTTCTCCTTACTTATTAGACTCATTTGGCCTGGCAACGATCGCCGAAACAAATTGTTTTCCCAATTCAAATCTGCAGTCCAAGTGGTCTTTGAAGGAAATTTTCGATTCGGGATTTCTATGGGCAGTTCCGAAACATCGGCGAACACTTGAGCGGAGAATGAAACGCAAATTCGGAACGCCCAAATATGTGTTGAAAATCTTACAACCGAAACCCAATTTGCGGATATGCGATAATTGTGGTCATGATTATGAAATTGGAGTATTGTGTCGTAAGTATCATTGGCTCTGGGAAATGGAAAATAACATATCCTAGTCGCCAATCAATGGGCTCATTAATTTCCAAAGGAAAATCCTTTTTTTCCGCTATAAAAGAAAAACTATTGAAATATTTTCATAGGTAATGAATCAAAAGAGATAATTCCATGTTTATTACAAATTTTTTCCAAATATCTTAAGGAAATCTATCAGATTCCACCTAAAACTAACATAAAAACTACCCTTCAAAAGTTGTTAATTACCATAAAAATAAATACATGTTCTTCTTCTTTTTAGCGCATTGTTACCCGCAAGTTCGTTTGGAAATATCTTGAAGAAATCTATCCAAGATTCCACCTAATATTTATATAAAAAATTCCCTTCAAAAGTAGTTAATTACTCCCAAATATCTTAAAGAAGTCTATCCAAGATTCCACCTAAACTTTATATAAAAACTTCCCTTCAAAAGTAGTTAATTACTCCCAAAAATCTTAAAGAATTCTATCCAAAATTCCACCTAATATTTACATAAAAATTTCCCTTCAAAAGTAGTTAATTACTCCCACATATTTTAAAGAATTCTATCCAAAATTCCACCTAATATTTACATAAAAATTTTCCTCCAAAAGTAGCTAATTACTCCCAAATATCTTAAGGAAATCTATCCAAGATTCCACCTAAAATTTATATAAAAACTTCCCTTCAAAAATAGCACCGGCACACAAAAAAAAAGTGTTCTGTACTTTTGACCGGACCTACATAAATCTACGTATTTTGACCCCCTGAACACGAATCCGGGGTCGGTTTGACCCGTACACCCTCAAAAATTCGAAAAAACTTAAAAAAAAAACCGAAAAAAATGGTTAAAATCGGCAGTTTTGGCGACATAAATTTTTTTTTCAACTAAACCGAGCATGATTTTCATGTTTTTTGATCCGCTGAATAAAAATTCGACGTTCATTTAGATCATAAGCTGTTTTAATTGTAAGAAAATTGCAAAAAATCTTTGAAAATTGCGAGAAATTGCAATAATTGTGTACAAAAATTCTAAGGAGCTAGATTAATCGTGATTTTCATATGTTCTAATCCGCATAATATAAATCTTGAAGGTATTCGGTCCAGCCATTCTTAGAAATCCATGTAAATAGCAAAAAACCCTGAAAATTTCAGAAAAATCAAAGTTCTTGTGATAAATATCAATTTTTTAATGAAATCATAATAAATTTGACATGTTGGCAAATCTGTTGAGTATAAATTTGAAGTTCATTGATCCGGAATTAAAAAAAAATTTTGTTAATCGTAAAAAATCTATAGAAATAACAAAATCGCAGTTAGCCAAATAATCTTCAAAATCATATTCCAGAAATAGAATAATATGCAAAATATCCTTTGTAGAGATTTAAAAGTTTATTTTCATCTTATAATCTCGAATTTTAGAACAATAGCCGCAATTTTTTAAGGGTTTTTTGCAATTTTCTTACAATAAAAACGGCTTATGGTCTAAATGACCTTCCAATTTGTATTCAGCGGATCGAAAAACATGAAAATCATGCTCGGTTTAGTTCAAAAAAAATTTTATGTCACCAAAACTGCCGATTATAACTATTTTTTTTTCGGTTTTTTAAAGTTTTCTCGAATTTTTGAGGGTGTACGGGTCAAACCGACCCTGGATTCGAGTTCGGGGGGTCAAACTACGTAGATTTATGTAGGTCCAGTCGAAAGTACAGAGCACTTTTTTTTTGTGTGCCGGTGTAGTTAATTACTCTCAAATATCTTAAAAAAATTATCCAAGATTCCACCTAACATTAATATAAAAATTTCCCTACAAAAGTAGTTAATTACTCCCAAATATCTTAAAGAAATTTATCAAAAATTCCACCTAAAATTTATATAAAAACTTCCCTTCAAAAGTAGTTAATTACCATAAAAATAAATACATCTTCTTCTTCTTCTTTTTAGCGCATTGTTACACGCAAGTTCGTTTGGAAACGGAAGCCATGCAGGAGAAGATTCAAGCCAAACTACAGCTCGATCCCGTTGACAAAGACGTGATTGTTCTGTACGAAGGCGAAAAGCTTGAGGAAATGAATTCAAGTGACTTTTATAACAACACACAAGTGATTGAAATGCAGAAGCCGCGGCCGGCGTGGTTCTCGAAAAATTTGATGCAAAAAACCACACAACCCCCGGCCGAAACCAAAGACGTTAAACCTACAGAATTGGGTTGATTTATATTATTACAAAACTAGTACAAATAAAATAGACTTTAATAAATTCAATCTACAGTCTTTTGAAATAAATACCCAAATCTTTCACCTAGTGGGAAAAGAAAAAAAATCGTTTCATAGATCCATGGCTGTGACGATTTCGTAGTTGTCGCTGGTGGGATCGAGAAGAAAATGTGATTCGACATGATTGAGAAAATCTTCCATTGGTAAACTGTTGAGGAATATTTTCCCACACATTGGACATATCCTTTCGAGGCTCTCGCAATTTTGTACTTGGATTTGTTTCTCTTTGGTTTCCACCGATTTGGATGCTTTTTTCCCGTCACAAATCGGACATTTGGCATCTAAAAATCGATAAATTTTTGCAATATTTAGTTTGGTAGCTAGGCTGATTATGGAACTTACTTAAATTTACGTCACTAAGTCTATTAACGATTGTTTTTAAAGCGGTTTGTTGTAAAAGAAGAGATTCTTTAAAGGAAATAAGTTTGTCGGAACATTTTTTAAATTCAATATTGGAACTTTCTTCATCGCTGTCGTCTAAATATGTGAATCCGATTGAATTTACGTTGATATCACTCTCATTTTGTAGTTCGACCATTTGTGCATATTGGTCTTCCAGTTCGGCTTTTTCTTTCAAGAAACTGTCGATTATTTTTAGGGATATTTCCTCCAAACTAACATCGTCGGTTACCGGGGGTTGGTTGGTTTTTAATTTGAGTCGAGGCGAGTTTTGCGTGAATGTTTTCGATCGAATTAGATTTGTGGTCGGCGTGGTTGGTGGGTTGAGATCTTCGGTCATATTTTTGTGGAGATTAAGGGTGTCGTTGATTTTTACGAGTTGATTTCCTAGGGAATTGTTTTTGTCGATTAACTGGGATAGGTAGTCCCAGAGTTTACGGTTTTCATCGGCCACCATTGACACGTTGTGGGCCATTTGAATTTTTTGTTTGGTCAGTTGAATGATACGATCTTGGAGGATTTCGGTTTCGGGTTTGGAATTCGATTGGGGGTTGGTGTACGGAAGGGATGTTTTATCGCGAGATTTGATTCGTAAACTGCAATTTTCGTTTTCGACGGTGGCTAAACGTTGTTGCAGTTGTTGACATCGTTCCCGCATCGTTTTTAATGCAACTTGAAGTGCATAATTTGATGTGTCGACAACCACTTCTGGCGTTTCGGATTGGGTATCATTGTTCGTAAGAGACATTTTATTGGTCGATTATCTGAAAATATTTGTGATAAATAAAATATTTTATGAGTTTTAATGATATTTACTTCATTTATTTAAAAAAAAATGTGTAAAATATTCGTAAACGACGAAAAATAAAAGTCCACGACTTATAGGAACTTTCTATGTTTGACATGGGCTGTCAGTGTCAATGAATTTAGGTTGGCACTAACTGCTCCGGTGCACACGCGCACAATTCAAAATTTTCCTCGATCGCCGTATGTACGTACTGCAAGCGTGTGAATATATCGAGTTCATTTTCCCGTCCCGGAAAATGGGTAAAAAAAGCTCGATTCGATTTTCTCTGTGATGAAAAATGTAGTTGATACACTGTACTGAAAATAAATAAATCCGATTTTTAATATATTAACGTGTCTTAATTTCACCTGTGATTAAACAATCAAATTTTTAAAATTCGTGAAATCCCAACAATACAAAACGTATCAACAACATGAAATCGGTTTTTCATTTGGTCAATTTATATTTGTAAAGTTGTATAAGTTTCTACGGCAATTAATTAGGAATGAGCTATTTTTAAATTGAATAAAAAGAAAAAGGCAAAATTGTGATTTATTTTTGTGAGATGGCCAGCATTACACGAATGTTGAAGCGGTGGTCTATACTCAAGGGGCAAATACTTCCCCCGATATGTGGTGGTGTGTTTTCGATGTTTTTGCCCCCGTTACACATAGCGGCCTTATGGTTTTTTTGGTCTCAATACTCGAGACCGGTTGATAAAATCAATTGTTCATGTTCCTGTTGGGATACCGTGTTTAAAGGTTGCATAAATCAATGATTGAAATGCGGATGATTGCAATTATTGAATTTTTCAGGGACGTACGAGTCGGGAATTGCCTCCTACAAGCATTTCTATTTCAATGCCACGAAAAACACGTTCAAAATCTGGATATTAGTGGTGACGGCCGTAATTATCCTGTATGAAACTATTCGACACTTGGTCAGCCTGTTGCTGAAACGGAAATTACGAACTTCGATGGCATTGCTGTTTTGGTCCTCGATTTTTGCTCATTATTACTCATGGTGGGGATATATTAACTACTATAATGATGAATTTTATACGCAGTGGAATCACCAAATGTTTTTTACCATTACGGAAGTAATTTCGACGATTTATGTGTTACATTTGGCCAGCACGGATAATGTGGTGACCAGCCGAAAATGTTTTGTTATTGTTGGAATTGCGTTGACTCATATTTTTGTTAGTGGAGGAGACCAATTTGTCTTTAATGTAATGCGAGGACATGGATATTCACATCAAGTAATTATATTATGGGGCTTAAACTTAGTAATATAATAACGCAGATTTTGACGCCCCATTTACCATATACGATAATATTTAGCTATAAAAATAATATTTTTTTTTAGGTTGTCCGAGATTTGTGCTTTATGGTGCCTGATATTCTACATACAGTACTTCCAATTCTGCTACTAAGACAAACCAAACTCAGTTCTCAACTTTTAATTTATTCAAACGAAAATTGGATCGATAATCGTATACGAAAAGATATTCCAATTATGCTATTTCTAGTCACAGTCTGCGTATTTTTATGTTCATATCTGTGAACTTATCAATTTGCATAATAGAATGGACCAAAAATGGACCTAAAAAACATAAATCTAATCACGTTAAGCATCAAATATGAATTTAGAAACTTAAAACTTTACTGTAGATGTATCAATGACTTTAAATATTCGAGAAAAAAAAAAAACGTGCCCTTCTAGAATAGCCTTCCTAAAGAGTATAAATAGATTTATTAGTCTCTAAGATTTTAAATTTCTTCCAAAAGAATTGCCTTCGATTTTTTTCAAATTTTATCTCAAAATTTCTTAAAAAAAAAAGCGCACAATTTAATAAAAACAACATATTTGAGTAGAATTTTAGATCATAAGAAATAGTTTCAATTATTATTCAACACTTGATGTCACATTCAGTGAATAATTCATAGATCTACCTGTAAAATTTGCTTCCTCAAAATAGAATCTCAACTTTTTCCACTGTTGCTTTAAACTAAATCATATTTCTGCAGTTTGAGTATTAAGAAAATACAATTCCTAATCAATAAAAGCTGATACGATTACCGGAAGTAAATCGGTGTTATACAAATCAATTTTCAAAAGGAAATTAAACAATTATACATATCTGATTCGCGTTGAAAAAATGTACTTTTTAATAATTATTTTATACGATTGGATAATGTGGCATTACTATGACTAAATGTCTTCCAAAACACAAAAAAAATGTTCCAACTATCGATCACAACAACTTAAGATCGATTTTTTAATGACTCGGCCACAATTGTAACTAAAAAACGAAACTATTTTATGTATATCGTAAAATGTTCTTCTTAAAAAAAATCAGGGAAAAGAGTTATTAGATTGACTCTTGTGGGCGCGAATAATCTCCCCTGAAAAAGTTAAAGCTAAGAAATATTTTTAGTGTAAAAAAAAACCGGAACATTTAATCGAATTTTTTGGGACGTCTACCCGAATGGGTAAAGATTTTTATGGGAATTTTAAAAATTTGGTAAGTAAAAGAGCAACTTACTGTGGGGATGAGGTAAATTATTCGAACGATTAATTTCGTACACCAAAGATTTTATTTTATTTTGTTCGATGTCAAGACTTATTGTTAGAAATCGACGTAAAAGGCTCTAATGAAACTAGTGATATACGTAATTGTCTATTTTTAAATAATTATTAAATTTTACATCAATATTAAGTTAATAGAGATTAAGGTAGTTTGAAATCAATAATTTTAATGTGTAGATGAGCTTAGCAACTGTGCACACCTCTACATTTTATGGACTAGTCATTTAATAAATATAAGTTATATGTTTTCAAATGTTAGTGTTATAGAATGATGAAAATTATATAGAATTTATCTTTTTTTATATCAATATGTTAATCAATGTTTGTATTGTTATTGTTATTTTTTCATTGGAGAAAAATTCATTTGTATTGTTAGTATTTTAATAAAGCGATTACTTTTTTTTTGGTAGATCTTTTGTGTATTAATATAATTTTCTTATTAAATAGTTAGAGGGAAAATTTCAATAGAAAAACAACGAAACTCGAAAAACCGGTTTTTGAGTGTTAAAAAAGAATACAAAGAACCAAAATATTATTTATTTATATCGCTTTAAGTTTCACAGTTAACCGGTTTGGGAATGCAAGCGATTTTTTCATAGCTGGCGACATTTGTAATAGTAAAAGCTTAGGTGCCAACAATTAGCGTCAAATATATCATTCATTGATCCAAATAATCAATAATTGGTACTCTAAAGTTTACTACGTAATAAAACAATATTACTTACACCTACAACTGGTTTTGGATCCACAAATGATACATCCAAATCAGCCTTTGTTTACCTGCCATTATCATCTGCATTTTTGACCTTCTAACTTGTAAATTTAAAGTTGGACCGGTTTAATAAATAACAAAGTATATTGTGGATAAAAACCATATAATTGTACGTAATTTTTTGGCTATCTTATCCCTCACCGTTGTGGCACACAAAAATCAGCTTACTTATTGTGATAATTTTAATTATTCACTACAACTAAGTATGGAAGATTATAATTTTACTATTTTTTTCAATCTCTATGTTTTCTTCCATCTTAAAGGCAGCTTTTATTATTTCAAAGAAATTTTATATTTAAATCTTATTTACCTTATTGCAGATAATATTTTTGTGTACCAACAATTGAAATAGTTGTCGCAAGTGTTACAAATTTCAAAGTAAAACTATCAATTTAAATGCTTTGGAAGCTGGAAATTTCCAACTTTGTTGTAGGTTTTAAAAGTGATAAATTGTAAATATTTAATATGAAAACTTAATAAAAAGTTTGATAGTTCCTTGGTTGGGTTTTCAGTAATCAATAGAAGTGGTGAAAAGAGAAAATTCTTACCAGCTTTTCATTAAACTCTTCATGCAGCTTTCGACTGTCAAAAAATAGTTTTTCCCAATTCAACTTATACTTAAATTTCTTGCAATACCTAAAGGCTTATCTGAAAAGAAACAGAATTTATATATCATTTAGAGCAAATAAACAATTTTAAAATAATATTAAATAGTTACTAATAAAACAATAATAAATTTTATATTCAAGTTTAACTTTAGCTCTGTTTTGTAAGGACTTTAAGAGTATTTTTATTGAACAAATCTTCAAATTTATTTACAAAAATATAAAGAAAATGTTTTTCGGGCTTAAAAGCCCAAAATGGTCCACCCAACCACCTCACCGAGCTTAATTTATGATTTAAAGAAAAAAAAATAAAATATAACTCACCACAGAAATAAAGATCTTTTTCTTATCATATAGTAGGATCCAAACGATTTGATTAATAAATGAAAAAGGTTTAAATTTTAACAAATTAATAACATAATGAAGTATTTAAAAAGTTTCTTTACCAATTAATAAAACCTAATATGGACAGTACTTGTTTAAAAAATTGGCAAAATTTTGGTATTTTTTCCAAATTAATTGAACTTTGAAAATGACTTGCTATTGTAAAAAGGTGCATCTTGGCTTTTACAAATTTTCATAATTAAGATTTAAAAAAAATATTAATTATAAATCTATGTAAAATCTAAGTTTTAGAATAAGTCAAGGGAATGAAATCGTAAGACTATCCTTTTACAATTTCCAACTTGAAGGTTCTTATGGAATTAGAGCAAATAATTAAAACCAAATAGAAAAAAATTGTCGAAAAAAATGGACAAGAAAATTGCTTAAGTAAATCAAAATACATTTTTACAAAAGCAAAGCGATCAATAATTATACTTTCACCAACAATTTGGCAAACAAATTTGAGAAATTCTCTGAAGACATCTCGAGCTTTTAGCTCGAAAATGAACCACACAACCACCCACCGAGCTTTTATTATTATAAAATCAAATTGTATGAAACTTGAACTACAAGCAAAATGAAAATTTACTTATTTAACATTAAATTACTATTTATCACTGAACAAAATTTATTACAGCATACAAAGGACAAGTTAAAAATTAGACCAGAAATTTGAAATTTTCCGAAGTATAAACTTGAAATTGCAAATCCAAAAAGCATTAATGTTTTCAAAGCTTAAGATTTCAATTTTAGACAGGGAAACGAAAAAAATATTCTAAATAGATACAAGAAAAACAAATTTTGAAAAGCATCTTAAAAAATTAGTCTTAAATATTGGAGGGTGTTAATTATTTAAATATAAGTTCCTCACTTATAAAAATTCAACGATATTCTATCAAGAACTCTTAACCACGAAATGTGAGATTCAAAAACGAAATTTCAAAGTTTAAAATTCAAAAGAACATTGTTCAAGTCAGAGAAAAATTTTACACTTTTATGGGAAAATACTTTTGAATATATTTTCAAAGAAATATCATTGAATATCAAAGCCATTTTCAACAACAATCGTATCATTTTTTTGATTTAAAGAAAAACGTTTTTATTTTCTCTTACGTTCATGTTAAAATGCATTTATCTTCATCAGACATTCGATTTGAGCCACAAATATTAACGTTTAACCAAAAATTTAAGCCATTACAGTTATTGATTTCCCATTTGTTTACAACTAGAAAAGACTTTGTTAATTTTTGAGCGTAGTTTGACCAATTTTCGAATTTTTATTGCAATTTTTAAAGTAAATTTTTGGTCGCTTAATCTTTGATTTGCTTTTAATAAAAGTAAAATTTGTTGCACTTCTTTTATTTAGGTATTTGCATTAGCATTTGTATTTATTAACTGCAAATATTATTGGTCAAAACATAAAGTCAAACTTTCCAGCTTAATTTTAAACGCTTAGTATTAAGAAGTAGTGGTTTCTGTTTGTAAAGTTTATCCTTTTAATAATATGCATGTTTTGGAATCTCATTTTTTTTTAAATAATTGCCAGATTTCCATTTCAGTATTAATATCATTACTTATACTGTACGAAAGCTTGTTTACTAGTGAAGGGAAATTATTAATGTCAGCTTAAGTTTTCTTATTTTAAATTCATTTATCATCTCATTTATATTTGCAGTTTTTTTTCCATTCTGCTACCACCCATCAGAATACTGAAGTTAAAGCCAGTGAATTTCATTTACTTAAATGTCCTTTTAATTTATAAAATTTCATATATGTAATATATTCCAGCACCAGACAAACACAAATCGTATCAGTAATTAGATAATTATATTTTTGTTGGTTTTGTTTTTGAGATTTCCAAAAAATTAAGAAAAAATTGAAGTGCTCTGTGCAAAAGATTAAAGAATTTAAGATCTAAGAAACGTTGCAGTTTGAAAAAATATAAAATTCTTCAGCTTCAAACTACTCAAAGGTTGCACCATTAAGCTTTTCTTATAAAGGACTTTTAAATATTTCAGGCCTTCCAGCTTACAATGTTCTACTGCCTGAAAAGCTCTTGAAATTTAAGTTTAAATTAAACCAAACTTTCCACAATCTTTCAAGGAAACAAAAATCTTTTCAAACTACTCAAAGGTTTCATAAATTGGCCGTTGTGCATTCGATTGTTGTTAGTCGACCTTGATCAGGATGTTATATAAACCAAAAGCTCAAATTTTGCAGCTTTTTTTCTCGGCCATTCATCACATAAGATCAACGACTAGGGATTTTTCTTTCTCTTTCTTTTTCATTATATTGTTTTACCATCAAGATCGTTGCAAGTTTCCACTTAACAATCACTTGCATGAAATAGTGAAGGCAACAAGTCGACAAGTTCACTTCCAAGTTGTTGTGCGATTTAGACCAATGCTCTTATGCAAACACCTGCAATTGGATCTTATGCACTTTGGAACTTGAAAAATATTCATGTCTAAGACTTAATCATATGCCAAACACGAAGCAAGTGAAGTTTAAACATGAGGAAAACTTTTTGATTGTCAGTTCTGCTTATAAATCCCTTTTTTTCGAGGCCAAAAGAAACACTTTTGAGAAGTATTGATACTTACAACTTCATAGTTAATCATTCATGTTTAATATTTTACTATTGAAAATTCGCTCCTTTTATTAATTTTCAATTTAATTTTGCAAGTTTCAGTAGATCTCAGTTTCCGCTTTTGACTTCTAAGTACTTAACTTCAAGTTATTAGGAAAACAGTAAGGATAACTTTGGTCATTGAAATTTTAAGATTTTAAAGTCAAAGTTTCTTAAGTAAACTGATGTGAGAAATAACAATACGTAAAGCTTTGATATTGTGGCATTTAGGAATTGCACTTTTATTGATATTAATTTTTAAATTTTCATTTTGTATTTAAACGTTTTCTTGTTAATCAGTAAATTTAGGAATATAGGAAGAGCCAAATTTCCTTAGATACTTTGAGTTGAAAATATTATCTACTATTCAATTATTCTTGTAAAATATATTCAGAGTTTCTAAGTTAAATTAAATTGATTGTCAAAAATACATAGTGATGAAAAATATATAAAAAATAATTCTTTTTGCTATTTTGTCATTTGACTTTCGTTTCATTTATGTTTGCAATTCAAATTTACTTAAGGAAAACATCAAATTTGTTAACACAAACAATAAAATATATACAAAAAGAATGGAAATATTGAAATAAACGATAAAAATGTCTTCAAAGAATTTTCTCATTTCAAAAATAGTATCAAATTTGAATCAATTAATCGAAATTATTTTAATTAAAAATCAATATTGTATCTTAATTCTTGTTTGAAAGAAATTTATCTTATCAAACTCTCTATAACTTAAAAGTTATCGATAGATCTTTCTTTCTATTATGATAGAATTATGTAATGCAATAAATGCAATGAAATGTTAGACATACAAACAATGATAAAGAGTTAAACTTAAATACTTTTACAGAAAACTTTTACAACCAAAACTTTGGCTTATAAAGGAATTTGTCTAAATCAGCGATTTCCAACCAAAGGTACGCGAGAAACAACTGTAAAGGAGTATAGAGTAAAGTTTATTAGTTGTACCGAAATGTAACGTTAAAAAACCAAAAAGTTTAATGCTTAATAATTAATCACTAAATTATTTAATTGAGGAAAAACAAATAAAAAATTGCATGATTCAGGATATGTCAATGATAAAAGGTTGGGAACCACTAGTATAAAGGAATACACCTTTTACAATGATACGAATTAAGTAAAGAAAAATGAAGTCAGACTTAATTATAAATTTAAAATCTAAAGTAAGTAGAATTTCTTCAGTTTATTTCATAGTGGTTTTAGGTGCTTTCATGGTTTGATAGGACTCAGGAAAATGTACACAAATTCTGGAATGACTACAAAGGAAAATAGAGATTGTTATTAACCATTGTTAAATGAAATTTTTCAAAAAATTACCTTAAGAATTATTTTATTTTATCAACTTTTTGAAGTTTAAACAATCAAATCTTGATTGATTCTCCAAAGGAAAATGTAAATTCTAGTGTTGGTATTTCACTGGGATATCCAAATCCTTGTATCCGTTTAATATTTTGTCATAAAACTTTTACTTATTTTTATTTTTTTCGTTCCACTTTCAAGGAATATCCATAGTTGGTTGCAGCTCTATAGGTACTTAGATAGAAATTTATTTAGATTTTATAGTAATTTTTTTCTTAAAATTTTCCCTGGAAGATAAATCGATTAAAGTTATTATATTTAGTTTGAGCAGTATATAATACTTTTTTTTTACAATAGTAGAAGGAACTCTTTGTCAAAATCAATGCTTTGGAAGACACTTTAATTGGTAGATAACATTATTTTGATTTGAGACTTGAAATATTTTTTTAAATGTTCTAATTTTCTTCTTTGGTACTTGCGTTGGTGTCTAATTTTCAAGAAAAATAAGAAGACAATGGAATATTATTTGCATTACTGGTGATTAATATCCCAACAAGACTCTATTAAGTTCAAATCAGCAAATACTTTACTCCTTGATATATATCCTACTTGAATTAAACAAAAAAATCAGTTAGTTAATTGAAGTAATATATTTTACCACCAAATATTACCAATGGAAAATGCCTTCACAAAATGAAATCTAAATTTGCTGGAACCTTTAATCTTCTTCCTTCCAAGAAAATCCATATAACATATCCACCTGAAAAATTTCATTTGGAAAAAATCATAAAAGTGTATTAATTCAATTTCAAATTTTATTACCAGAAGATCTCTATTCAGTCGACGAATATCACAACACTCGCGAACCAGCCGTGAATTTAAAGGTGCCAAAAGGGCACCACAAAAAAAACGAAGGAAAAAAAAATTTATTAGTCCTACCTAACAACCTAACCAGACTTAAAGCCCTAACCAGCCTGCCTACCCTTTTAGCGGAATAAAAATGCAATTGTCCTGAGTCACCAAGAAAATACAAGGAAAATGGTACATAACCTTTGGTTGCGGCCAGGATTCGAACTGCATCGTAGTATCAATTGATACCCTGACCTCCGGTACCTAAACTTACGAGGGTGCATCTCAAAACCCCACAAACGGACGGGTATGAGGTCCCGAAGATGCCGCGAGAACCGCGCGCGTGTACGGAAAATGCATAGAAATAATTACAATTTTATGACTCAAAACAATTGCCAAAACAACCACCCACCCCCTAGCTGAAACTCTCCAAAAAAAAAAATGGATTAGTTTAGAAAATCATGCATCTTAGCTTGACTGATGTTTTCATCAGCAACTCAGCTCCAACTCGCCATCACAGCTACAGGTGTTCCAGGTGATCCAGAAATCGATCCAGTAGTTCCACACCATCACACATATACACTTAAACACTTAGTCATCTAAAACAAATATTAAACTTGTTTAACAAACATAACTATTAAACAATTAATTGTAAAAAAAAAGAATAAATAAATCAAACACGTCGCCATTTTATTCAATACTAATTAATTGAGTGAAGTTGGCCTCATTAGATTGTCATTTGATTTTTGTCAACAAGCACAGCAGGAGATTTATGACTGGTTTCAATTTTTTTTTCAGCTAAAATGCATTCATTTAACGATAAAATTTATGAATTGATGTTCCACAAAGATCATAACTAAATTGTAATAAAATTTTTTCAAACATTTTCACCAAATAAAATGATAAAAACTGACCTCAAAGTTTGTCAATTTTACTCGAATTTTCCGAGTTTTCATTCCACAAAATCGGAAAATTCGATATTAAATCTACTAAAATCTAATTGAAAAGACTTTCTATGATCATAGTTTAAATTTTCAAGAAAAAAAAATTGGAAAAATCGGCTTAAAATGAAGTTTCTTTATGGCTATGTTGTTAAGGGAATATGGGATCATATTTGATTGAATAATTAACAAAGATATTTACTCACTTGACTATTAAAAATGTGTTGTAGTTATACACTATAACTTTAACTTACACTTTACAAACTTTTTTTTATGAAAAAATCAAAGAAAACTTTTTAAATTGCGAAAATTTCACGAATATCAAACTTGCAATGCAACAATCAACAACTTTGGAAAACAACTTGAACAATCAACAAAGTAACAAATGAACAACGCTGGTCGCATCGAACTCAATAAACAACCAGGACTGTATTAATTCAAATTTCAATTTTCTTTTAACGTTTAACTAAATGTTTGTAATATAAAATTTAATATTCAATAATTTTTCACAAAATATTTTTTACTATCTAAATCCTACTTCTGTGAATAAATCTTCATATTCATTTTTAAATTATCTGTTTATTATGTGAAGAAAATATATATAAAAAGGAGGAAAAATTTACTTTCACTGAAATAAAATTTTGATAAGTTTACTGATTTAACTATATAACTTCCTAAATCATTAAAATCATCGATTATAAAGACAATTGCTGTATTTCAGGGATCAAATATTATAAAAGGATAAGTATATTTCCTTGTTTGAATTGTAATGGCTGCAAAAAGCTAAGACTTAAGAGAAAAATAAAACAGGACATTGAAAATATTGTCCTCTTAAAAATAGGCAAATTAAAAGAATAGATTTTTTTCTATTTTCAATTAAATCTTTCCCATATCCTTAGGGAATTAACGAATTTTCTACATGTCCTGATATCTAGCTTTGCTTGATGGAAGTCTTCATCAATATTTTAGCTTCAACTCACCAACAATAGATCCAATAAATCTACTTTGCTTATTAAAGTACACAATCGAAATCACAGTTGGGTTGGAATATTTACTAAAAGTTCCGTGATTGCTCAATACGTGGCGCCACATTTATATATTCATTTGCACCTCGATTTCAAATTGAAGAAAGAAATAAGGCAAATTAATTGGATTATTCAATCTTAAATAAAGAAATATTTAACATTTTTCAATTCTTTAACTTCAATTTCAAATAAAATGTTAAATTTTGTTAACTTTAGTTGACAAATAACAACAGTATTTACTTGAAATAAAAAGACAAACAATTAAATTCACTTCACTGAAATTGAGATACTTATGTATCTCACTAAGTAAAATGGCTTAAGATTTCAATTTATTTTATAAATTTTTTGAAATGGTTTCCGTAAATCCTTTATTTTCCAACCAAATAAGCAGATCAAACACTGTTTAAAAATATATTCCGGTAGAATAAAGACAGCTCAATGAGCCCATCATCTCTGGTTCGTATTGATAATGTGGATGATGTCGGTAAGTACAGAACAAAATCGTATAAAGTGTGAAAATTTTCCTTGTGCAGCTCGTTATATGAGTCCCATCGGAGTCATTGATGCACTCGGAGCCATTATATCGAGACATATTGCAACTGGGGGAGGTGTTCACTGACCATTTCATATAATGGTCAAGATGGAACCCATTCAAAGAAAACTCTCTTTCAAGTTGCAATCGGACTGCAATTCATGTCGTCCACCATAACAAGATGCATTTAAGTAAATCCTAAAATTAAAAGACTTCATGCAACCCCTTTAACCACTGTGCTTGAAGATTGAGAATTTGAATGACCAATTGTATTTTATTTTTATTAATTTTTCTTCACCCTTCTTTACCTATTTCGAAGATTGTGACTTGATTTGTTGGCCAAGTCTGAGTTTAAAAGTAAATTTATAATAAAGGATTTTATTTCAAAAAGGGAGATATAAAACCAATATTAATAACTTTAGTGCCAATTTAAAGCAAATTATTTCTATCAGAAACATATCCATAATAATCGAAATTCGTTAAATTCGATGAATGATATTAAAATTATTCGAAATTAACGAATTTAATTTTAAGGCTGAATTAGTACATATAAAAATGCGTAATATATAATTTTCTCAACACGAATTTACGTAATTAGTGCCACTTAAAATATTATCATAACTATTGTCAACTATTGTGTTGAATTAAAGCTTTCTAAATCCTATGCGATATATTTCCAAAGTTTTCGGAGATATTCCTAAAATGCGGCCATGTTTTCTTTTTTTAACCAATTTAAGGTTAGTGTTTTAAACGTCATAGTTATTTAAATTAAAATATTTTTTTTTTATTTCCAACGAATATCCAATGGGCTAATTATCTAACCAAATATAAAATTATACAATCCGAAATTAATATATCCAATTTTCATACTTGATGGTTGAAATTATTCCATAAGAGTTTCAACGACAATTTACTAGTGCCACCTAAGATATTATCATAACTATTATGTTGAATTGAAGCTTTTTAAATCCTATGCGATATACTTCCAAAGTTTTCGGAGATATTCCTGAAACGCGGCCATATTTTCTTTCTTTAACTGCAATGTAAGGTTAGTGTCAGTTAGTGTTTTAAACGTCATGGATATTTAAATTTGAATTTAAATCTATTTTTTTTTATTTCCAGCGAATATTCAATGAGCTAATTAACCAACCAAATACCAAATTATACAATCGGAAATAAATATATCTAATTTTCATACTTGATGGTTGAAATTCTTCCATAAGAACTCCAATGCCAATTTGTTATCCATAGAATTGGCAAGTATTTAACTATTGTTAAGTATTACTTAGCTATTATTTATGTAGTAATTTGATAAATTCCAGAATTATTATCAACCGAAAGTATCTCCAGACATTATAACAATGGATAATAGGGTAAAAACTATCGAGATTTATTTGGAATCAATTAATCAAAAACCATCGTTGAATGCCAAGATTAGCCCAGATCAGGTAAACGTAGTCGTGCGAATTAAAATAATTTCACTTATTTATTTTCAAATTTTTTAGTTAAACATAACTTCACAATGTTCAGAAGAGGTATTTTTCAAGGAATCTTGGAACCAATAAGCCAAAGATCTAATTTTCAAAATATTTTTCCAAGTACTGGATGAAAGTTTTCCGAATACATTTCGATAGGAAAAGCATCAAAAAAAGAAATCTATTTTAAAGGAAATAACTTATTTTGAACTTATAGAATTATAACTTATACTTATAGAAGCTCAATTTTAGCGGGGATGCAACAAAATACTGATTGTAGCGAATACTGATTTGTATCTAAATTATAAAGCTCTTCTCGATTGAAAATCTAATTTACAAGTCCTATTAAAGGTTCAAATGATTCTCCTAAATAGTTCAATTGAATGAAGAATGAAGATTTTTACAATGACAATCTACAATAGTAGTGACAGAAAAAAAGGTATTTGAATTTGTTGACTTGGAAACATTATTTAATGGATAACTTATCTTTTAGTGGTGTGGAAGGAGGCAAGAAATGCTTTGGTGCCCAAATGGGTATATATTAATATATTTATATATAAGGAAAAATGAAGAAACGCTGGCAAAAAAACTTACATTGTGTAAGTGTAAAACAGAACTTACGCCTTCAACTGGTTCCAAATTCATAAATTTCATATTTTCCTTGCTTGGATACTCAAGGCTACTCACTTTTACAAGGGATATAGGACAATTAGTATAGTGAATCGGCCCCAGAAGGGTATTTGGATGATAATTTCAGGGTATGTCGGTACTTTTAAGATACATTGATTCGGCAAGTTTCAGATCCCTATTGTATTTCCGTATCTTCAAAAATCGAAAAATTGTGGAAATCAGAAAAAAAATTTTTCTCAGAAACTTGTGAATCGATTTATTTGAATTTTGGATATGTTATAGGGGCTGATGGTAGCTTCTATAAAAAAAAATAAGAGCTTTATCGGTTTGTAAGATCCTTGAAAAAAGAGAGCTTTTTGTTTTAGTTTTAATTTTTAACCATGATAACATTTTGGTACAATTACGAAACTACTTTTTAGAATTCTCCATCTAATTTCCTATTGAGTTATGTGTTTTTTAAATTTTAAAAAATGGTAAAAATCCATTAATGCAATAAATAGAAACAGAGCTTATTCGATTACTATACGAGTGCAAATAACAGATAATATTTATAACAATAATATGAAAACAGTTCTTTTCTATTAAATGAATTCAATCGTTAATATAACAAATTATTTGGCAAATATAAGAGCTTTTGAAAAAGCTCTGCTATATATTGTCAAAAAATATGTTATTTGTAAAGTGATTTCGGTTGAAAATGATGATAAAATTATGATTAAGTTTGCATTAAGTGTTATCTTATATAATAAGATTGTTGATCGGTGAGACGTTTTTTTTTTCTATTAAAAAAGGCACATTGATAATCCTCAAGATTCGAGAATAAATAAGGCGGTCATCTCCAAAAGATAATGATATCCTCTAAGGTAACGGTAGTGATGAATTTAAAAACTAGAATTAAAGAATTTCTGCCGAAAAAGAGTCCAGATAGAGCCTGCAAAAAGTTCAGATACATATGAACAATTTCGACTGAAAATTATATTCTAATGTTTCTAAATTTCTAAGAAACCATAAGATTAGCGAATTTTTCTTCATCCCAAGGCAAAGCTTAGATATTTTCGTTCAAAAGTTGAAATTTTAGAGTGAATTTTATTTATCTTAATTATTTCCAAAATTATGAAAATTATTTCCTTCAAATTAATTTCAATTTTCAACCCAAATCACTTTACAAATAACATAGCAGAGCTTTTTCAAAAGCTCTTATGTTTGCCAAATAATTTTTATATTAACGATTGAATTCATTTAAAACAAAAGAACCTTTTTTCAAATTATTGTTGTTAATATTTTCTGTTATTTGAACGCGTATAATAATGAAGTAAAGTTCTGTTTCTGTCTATTTTATCAATGAATTTTTGTGTAAAAAAATCGGTTTTTAATTTTAATTTTTTTCAATACGGTGTACTGTTTTTTTAAATTTATAAGACTCATAACTTTAAAGGAAATTGGATGGGGAATTCGAAAAAACATAGTTTCGTAATTGTACCAAAATTATATCATGGCTAAAAATTAAAAGAAAAAGCTTTCTTTTTTCAAGGATTTTATATACCGATAAAGCTCTTATTTTTTTTTATAGAAGCAACCATTAGCCCCTATAACATATTCAAAATTCAAATAAATCGATTCACAAGTTTCTGAGAAAATTTTTTTTTTCTGATATCCAGCTTTTTTCCAGAGTTTTGAAGAAACGTTAATACAAAGGGATCTGAAATTTGCCGAATCAATGTACCTTTATAGTACCAATTACCTGAAATTATGAACCAAATTCCCTTCTGGGGTTGATTCACTATACTTATCGTCCTATGTCCTTTAAAAGATTATTTGTTAAATTTTTTAAACCGGTTTTGTTCAAAAGATAAAAGCCATATAATTGTACATTAAATTTTGTCGGATAGTATGTAAAACAGGCACAAAGGGGTTGATTTTTTAGTACAACTAATAGAGGATGACAAAAATGGTAAATCATGACCAAATTTTTAATCCATTTTTTTTTGGATTCACTAGTTTAACTATAAAATTGGTACATTTTTTTTTAGATATTTCTATCATATGATCGATTGAAAAAGAGTTTGGTTTAAAGTTTTGGAATTTAATTGACAAATAATCCAATTACAAAATATCTCCATTGTACTAAAAATCAAGAACTATTCCTTTCTCGGTAAATAAACGACAAGAAGTTGTGTGAATAAATTGACAAAGTTATCCCTTGAACCAGCCTTGCAAGTCTAATTTAAAATATAAAATGATATCCGTTTTTTTTTTGTCTTTCTACTTTAAGGCCATATATTACTTTTATGGAAGTCGTAATAATAATTATTACTGTTCATCTTGGAGAATATAAATTGGTCGCCTATTTTAAAAACGTTCACGTACGAAATGTTGATAAAGTGATTATTTCGTTTTCTTTGTTTGATTCGAACCCCTTTCATGTAAAAGCCACTCTCGCTGCGAAGGAAGAATTAAATGTGAAATAATAGACATCAAATACAAAGAGTAAAAAAAAAATTATGATGTGACAAACTCGCAATGCATTTAACAGAACGCATCCCTATCCCCCTATCCCTATTCCTCCCGCACCAAATTATTATTACGTACGTAACTCACGTAGACAAGTCACAAATTAAATGTCTGCTTCGCTTATGTTCCAAGATCTATCGTCACGTAAAATCGCTGCATTAAATGTATAATATAAATCCAGAGTTACCAAAATTTTCGTCGGGGGAGGAGGGGTGCTGCGCCCCCCATTTACTTTTCCAACGCGGCCGCTATCCATCACCGTCGTTCATTCGGCGGAGCCCTTTTATTTATTTCCGTGCAATTCTTGGCGGTGGTGAAATTCAGTGCACGCCCGAGTTAATCGCATTACAACATCCCGACTGTCCCCAGTGGTTCCCGTTCCCGTGGCAAGTCGCCCGGTTTTACAGCGCTAGTGCACTACTCGATCAGTGGCGCGATTTTTCTTTCGTTTGTGTTTCTAGTTTCTTAGATTCGTTGCTTTTCGTAAATAGTTTGTATAAACACATACAACACGTTCGTACCATCGTTTCTAATGATTGTTATATTTCTTCGGCAGGTCTTATTGGATTAACGTCATCTAAATGATTACGTGTACATATTGATTACACTATTCAATGTCTGATCTGAAAATTGCAATAGAGAGAAATTTAAAACCATTACTAGTTTTCAACCCTTTCCATAGCCATCAGATAATAGTTTGTCGATCAGTTAATGACTTCCAAAGATATTTGCTTCATAAAAATAACTTACTCACTTCCAATTATAAACTTCAATTAAAACATTCACTTCCTCTTTACAACTTCTATTAGAATTGTCGTAAGAATAATCTGAAAGATACTTAAAAAAAAAAATGTCTATTTCTTGACAAATCTTTATTGTATTTCATCGAATTTATATGATATTTGTTGCAGAATATACCTCTAGTTAATAGCATGATTGAGAAGCCCGATTTCATGGAATTTAAATGGATTATATCAGTGGTAGATTATCCTGTGCTTAATCTCTAAGTCAAGAAGATCTGGTGCTTCAATTATGAGATTTATGATATCTTTATGCAATTCTATGAAAAATAAATGAAGATCCAGATGTACTTCTGGCAATATTCGTAAGAACTTATAGTTCTGAAATAGTAAATGGTTAATGAATTGAAAAAAATAAAAGTTTTTTAATTGTTTTAAATATCAAAACGATTAAGTGGAGGAATAAGTTATGAAACCAATGATAATGAAAACCAAAAACCGAAATGGTTTCTTTCTCAAACCTCTACGAAAGATTTCCCACCGATTGGTAAAAAACATTTTTGGAAAATTCAAACTTTATAATTTTGTTGGCTAATCTGTTAAGGGGGGAAGCTGGTCTAGAATTTTGAAGAAACCGAAATTTTTTTTTTGTCTTAAAATTCATAAATTATGTCCATTTTTTCACGCTCTAAACCAGCTTCCCCCCTTAAGGGTTTTAGTATCTAATCATAAAAAACGTTAAAGAAAATCAAACTTTTATAAATGCCACATTTTCTGCACAACTTTAAGAATTGATATTTTTTGCAAAAAATCTACTATATACTTATATATGAAATTCTTACGTCTGTCTGTACATTTCGATTTTGAACTCAATTTTAGGGTAAATATTTGTTTCATGAGGCCTTAATTCCAAATTTAACATTTTTAAAATTTTTGTCTGTCTGTCTGTCTGTGTGTCCCGTTTTAACTTCAGAACGGAACAACCGAATTTAATGAAATTTGGTATTAAGATACAACACAATTTCTCACAGACTATAGGCTATTTATCATTCCAAAAAAAATAATAAGGGAAGGTATTCCCTAGGGATGAAAACAGTAGTTTTTACACTAAACAGGTGAGTTATATATCATTGGAAGTCCATTTAGATCATAAGCTGTTTTTATTGTAAGAAAATTGCAAAAAACCCTTAAAAATTGTACAAAATTGCGGCTATTGTTCTAAAATTCGAGATTATATGATGAAAATAAACTTTTAAATCTCGACAAAGAATATTTTGTATATTAATATATTTCTGGAATATGATTTTTGAAGATTATTTGGCTAACCGCGACTTTGTTATTTCTATAGATTTTTTACGATTAACAATTTTTTTTTTTAATTCTGGATCAATGAACTTCAAATTTATACTCAACAGATTTGCCAACATTTCAAATTTATTATGATTTCATTAAAAATTTGATATTTATCACAAGAACTTTGATTTTTCTGAAATTTTCAGGGTTTTTTGCTATTTACATGGATTTCTAAGAATGGCAGGACCGAAAACCTTCAAGATTTATATTATGCGGATTAGAAAACATGAAAATCACGATTAATCTAGCTCCTTAGAATTTTTGTACACAATTACTGCAATTTCTCGCAATTATCAAAGATTTTTTGCAATTTTCTTACAATTAAAACAGCTTATGATCTACATAAACTTCGAATTTGTATTCAGCGGGTCACAAAACATGAAAATCATGCTTGGTTTAGTTCAAAAAAATGTCTATGTTACCAAAACTGCCGATTTTAGCTATGTTTTTCGGTTTTTAGAGTTTTATCGAATTTTTGAGGATATACAGGTCAAACCAACCCCGGATTCGTGTTCAGGGGGTCAAAATACGTAGATTTATGTAGGTCCGGTCGAAAGTACAGAGCACTTTTTTTTTTGTGTGCCGGTGTTATTAAATTTAAAATTTCGATTGTTGATTAACTCTATATTATCTCATACTAAACATTTTATTCAGATAAAACCTTTAGTTGCAAATGCAACGGGTAACTACTAGTTTAATAATAAAACAAAAAAAAAATAACGTAAAATGTAATAGAACCTCCCCCTCAATCAAAAAAATTGGAGAAAAAAGGCATTTATAAAATTATTTTTTGTCCATTAATTGTATTTTCACGAAATTTTCCAAGGTTGCGTCACAAACGAAACGGTTTTTTCATAAACTTTAACAAACGATTTCCCATCGATTGGAAGAAAATTTTTTTGGAAAATTCAAACTTTATAATTTTGTTGGCAAATCTCTAAAGAGTTTTAGTATCTAATTAAAAAATTAAATTTTTACAAGTGCCTCATCTTCTGAACAACTTCAAGAATTGATATTTTTTTGCATGAAATACTTAACTATAATATCCTTCTTAGTTATTGTAAATATTGAACAAATTTTTAATTTGTACTGAAACTTAAAAGATCCAAGATATATATAAAATCCGGTAGATTAGCTTCTCGAAGTGATGCTGCTAAGGAAGCAACAAAGATTTTATCTGGTGGGCTGTATGCGCACTTAAGCAATACATCACCAAGACAAACGGCCACTAAATTCCCGTCCACGTCTGTCTCACTCCCAACAAATGAAATTCCCGTAACCCTTTTGAACCTCTCCTCACCCGGGGGGCGATCGGGGGCGATGTGGGCACCTTTTAATTTAATTCAACAACCTTGGCGTAGGATCTATTATCCGGCTAAACGTTTACCAGGTCCGCTTTGCACTTCACCACCAATTCCCACTATCCTACAGGTACGCAAGGTACGTTTTTTTTTCTCTCTCTCTATTCTATTTATTTGTTGTAAACTCGTTGATTTAGATTACAATGAATGGGGGGTGGTTTTCTGGATTTGGGTGTGTAGAGCGGTGTTTTAATTTTATTACTTGTTTCTCAATGATAAATTTTATCTTGGGAATTTAAGCTTGTAAGTCAGACAGTTTTTTTTTTCTTTTTTACACGAGTTGGAAAAATTTTCAATATTGAAACAAATTTTCAGAATATCAATCATTTTATTGTAATGTAAATATACGAGCATATCTGTATCAAGTTGTGGTACATTTGAATTTGAAATTGTCTTTTGATATTATGCCATAGTGCCGTTATTGCAATTTATGATTCCACCTACGCTTGTAATATGTATTCTAATGTTAAATTCTAATGCTAAATGTAAATTGGTATACATCTGTAATTGAATTTGTTGTCCATTTCGTGTTGAGACTATCGTCCCTCTAAATTAATGGACTTTAGACATTCTCGACAGACTCACATTTGCTTAAATGATACCAAACAAGTTGCACTTTAAAGCTTTTCTTCTATATTTTCATTTGATTAAATTGAATTTTCAAATGTTAAAAAAAATCAATTCTAATTGTGTATACAATATATAGAATATATTGCGGTCCAATTTATGTAGTATAATCTGATATAATAATATATAAAAATCATGCCATAAACATAAATTTGAATAGAAGTTCAAAAAAAATATTCGTGACGTATTATCCAGATACGTATTTCGATTGCCAAGCAATCTTGCTCAGTGGTCATCAAGTAGTAGTCCTCATCACTGAGGAAGATTGCTTGGCAATCGAAATACGTATCTGGGCAATACGTCACAAATATTTTAGTTTGAACTTCAAATTTATCAAATTCTGTTCAAATTTATGTTTATGGAATGATTTTTATATATTATTATATTAAACTATGCTTCATAAATTGGACCGCAATATATCCTATATGTTGTATACACAATTAGAATGAGCTTGATTATAAATTTTCTATCAAATCGGTAAAGCTATTTTTAAATTAGAATCATAAGTGAAATCAGAATAAAATATTGCAACAACTATTTAGATTAGACTTGTCTGTGACCTTCCTTATATTTTTTTTTTCTCTAGATGTACCTGAAACTCTAAGATGTACCTGAAAACAATATTATCGAAATCAATTAACCTGTTCTTCAATCATACGGTAGAATTCAGGTATACAAATATTAAAGTACAATTTTTTTGACCTTTGTTCCATAATGACTATAATTGTGAGCAAAACCGAATAAATTCCAAACAGGTGTTAAATTGAAAAGAATTTTACCTGTTCTCAACTTGCGATAGTAAATATTATGGTAATAACAAAAATGCAGATTCAAGGGTGTAATTTATGAAATTGGAAAAAGGTGTTAATGTATTTATGATTGACATCAAATAATAAATGCCTCAAACCAGTTCAAATTCCTTAAACGACGTATTTAAAGGTGCCATTCTCTCATTTTGGCCTTCAAGTTTTAACTATATTATTTCATATCACCAATTGAGCTTATACTTGAATTTTTCGAATATATCTACAAAAGACTGATTCAAAAAATTTTTTTTTCTTAATTATATCGAAAATATTGTTGGGAATGGCAAAAAAAAATCCTGTGAAAGTTTACGCTCTTAATATTAATAATTAGAGGTGCCGCATCGCAAATTTCGATTTTCCATTTACAATAACATGGGAACAATATTTTCTTGCACTTTGTAATGTTATAGCTCACGTTGGTGACAATATTTCGGAATGACCAAAGTATATTCTTGTAGAAAATTGAACGATCTACAAAAAAGGTCTCGAACCAAGTTTTTGATATATTTATTCCTTCAAAAGTTATTCGAGGTCAAAGTTGAACTAAACAGAAGTTATAATATTTTTTCAATTTTATGACGCAACCATAAATTTTATGAAAAAAAATTATAAGACATTTTTTGTAGAGCACTATTTTTCTATAACTTATCTTTATAAAAGTTTTTGATATTTTTCGCAGGTCCTTAGTTATTTAATTAAAATAAAAAAAATAATTTTTATGTTAAAAATATAATAATTCAAGGAATTTTCAGTTTAATGCAAATAACTTAGGACCTGTGAAAAATATCAAAAGCTTTTATAAAGATAATTTATAGGAAAAAAAAAGTGCTCTCCAAAAAATGTCCTATATAATTTTCACATAAAATTGATGGTTGCGTCAAAAAATTGATAAAAATATTAAAACTTCTCTTTAGTTCAACTTTGACCTCGAATAATATTTGAAGAAATAAATCTATCAAAAACTTGTAAGAAACCTTTTTTGTAGATCGTTCAATTTTCTACAAGAATATACCTTGGTCATTCCGAAATGTTGTCACTAACGTGGGCTATAAAATTCCAAAGTGCAAGAGAATATTGTTGCCATGTTATTTAAATGGAAAATTGAAATTTGCGATGCGGTACCTCTTAATATTAAGAGCTTAAACTTTCACAGGATTTTATTTGCCATTCCCAACAATATTTTCGATATAATTATGAAAAAAAAAATCATAATTTTTTTTTTCTATCAGTCGAATGGACAATAGTTGTTACTCTCAAAGAACATTAAATTATTCATTTCTAATGTCATACAAATCAAGCAGCATTATAAAAGACAATAAAAGTAATAAATTTCCTTCGAAAAATAATCATTTAGAGCATGAAAATCATAGTTTGAATCAGGGGCGTTAATTTAAATCGATCAATTATTAAAATATGATATAAAATAAATCATTTTGCTCCTTTTAATAATATTTTTCAGTACCTTAATTTGCACAAATGAATTGCAAAAATATATTTTCTAAGCAATCCATTTTGGTACCATCCAGAACGTCAAACTCGTTTAACTAATATTAATCGTAGTTCAATAAATGCACTTAATGCTTCCTTTAGTTCCTTCTGACAATGTTTTTTTTTTTTTTTTTTTTGTCACCAAGTTGCATACAAATTCAAAATTTTGATGATTCAATAGTGCAAAATTAAATTGCCGGAAAAGTACTATTTAAATTAATCTAACCAATGTGAAAAATGATTTATTTTTTAGTGTATTTCAGAGGGAATACAATACAGGTAATCCTATTCCTGACTGAATTTAATAGTCATTTAAATACTTTCATTTTAACACTACAATTTATGCTAGATTACTTTTACTTAACTATATCATGCATTAATACTAACTAAATCGATTTTTATTGCAGTATAAATGCATATTTTGAAGTGAGTTTTCTTAAAGACTTATAACTATTGTCGCATAGTGCATCTCATATAATTGAGGCAAACTTTTCCTCAATAAAAATAAATAAACTCTTGAGTTTAAGTCACGATTTTTCTGCACACGACCAAAACATTAAAAACTTTTCTTCTTTGAAATATGCACCTAAAAAAAAAATATTTAATAACTGTTTACATTTTGTTAAGTTTTCAAAATGAAATATTTAAGTATCTGGGTAAGTAATCCATTATTTGTAAGTATAAAACAAGTATCGTTGCAAAATGAAAAAAAAAAAAACATATTTGAATTACTGTATAAGGTATAATTTTGTTGAAGAGGTTTTTCGCAATTTCGCTTCAAGAATATATGTAAACTTAATTACAAGCAACTTACACATTTGCATAATTAACTGCGTACTTGATATCAAGAAATTTATTAATAGCTTCCTTCATTAGCTATTACATCAATTATTGTAGCAAAATTCACTTTTAATTATAGCTATTTCATTACATTAAAGAAGATCGAAAAAAGGGCGGAACACAACGATTGGATCGTTTTATTAAGTTGTTATTTAAATGTAAAATTAAATTTGCAGCTTTAAGAGCTTTACGATTTGAGTTTTTCCTCTGAAATTGACAAATTGAAAATATGTGGGTAGTAGAGTAGGTAGAGCTATTCATTCGGGGTTTGATCGTTGTATTATTGTCGAAAAATTGAAAATTGTCGTATCAAGATGATCGAAAATATGTGCTATTGTGTACGGCATATTCCCAATGAGGGTATTCAGCAACTGACAAGTTCAGAAAAATCGCCAACGAAGCTTCGATACTGTCAAGGCATCATGGCATATCAGTGGCATTCGTGATGACAATAAAAGATAGGACCAAAGTCAAATAAAAGAATCTCAATCGGAACGCGACGTGTCGCCCATCAAAAAGCTATTAGTCAGCCAAAGGACAATACAAAATTCACCGCAGGATAAACTCAAAAAAGCATTAATAACGACGCAAAACTTTCCAACGAGTGGAAATAATCGGGGACGAGCAAAAAAGAAAAGCGATGACGTTGATATTAAAAAATGTTTCAGAATTATATTTTAAATATCCCAATATTCAATCAAGGTTTCTATCAATTAAATATAACAATGAAAATAAAAATCAATCCCTATTGCTTTTTATTGTACCAAGTAAAGTAAAACTTTTCCGAAATTTATAAGTTTCATATCTGTTTTACCTTAATTTTTATAGATGGGCTCTGCGAAAAATTAGGGCTTGGAAAAAAATATTTACTAGGCATTGAATAAATATAGTTTGCTTCTTTTTTATAGAGAGGAAAGATTTGATTGTTTGTTTGTATTGAATAGGCTCCAAAACTACTGGACCGATTTGAAAAATTCTTTCACTATTGGGAAGCTACACTATCTCCGTTCAACATAGCCAATATTAAATTTTCTGTTTATTAAATGAGTCTTTTTAAAGTCGACAAAATAGTGTTTTCAGGTATGATTATGTTTTTCGTTGAAAGAAATAAGAGAAATAAAAATGTTCATAGACCAACTTTAAATAGCAAATCTGAAAAAAAATATAATCTATTTCTACGTTACGCAGACGGAGGCGCGGGGATCAGCTATATTGTAAGACTGGTTCAAAAAAATTGATGATTTTTTTTTTCTTAATTATATCGGAAATATTGTTGGGAATGACCAAAAAAAAATCCGGTGAAATTTTAAACTCTTAATATTAATATTAAGAGGTGCCGCATCGCAAATTTCGATTTTCCATTTAAATAACATGGGAACAATATTCTCTTGCACTTTGGAATTTTATAGCTCACGTTGGTGACAATATTTCGGAATGACCAAGATATGTTCTTGTAGAAAAGTGAACGATCTACAAAAAAGGTTTCTAACCAAGTTTTTGATATATTTATTCCTTCAAAAGTTATTCGAGGTCAAAGTTGAACTACAGCGAAATTTTAATAATTTTTCAATTTTTTGACGCAACCATCAATTTTATGAGAAAATTTTATAGGGCATATTTGGTAGAGCACTTTTTTTCCTATAACTTATCTCCATAAAAGTTTTTGACATTTTTCACAGGTCTTAAGTTATTTAATTAAAATAAAAAAAATAATTTTTATGTTAAAAATATAATAATTCAGGGAATTTTCAGTTTAATGCAAATAACTTAGGACCTGTGAAAAATATCAAAAACTTTTGTAGAGATAAGTTATAGAAAAAAAAGTGCTCTACAAAAAATGTCCTATAATATTTTCTCATAAAATTAATTGTTGCGTCATAAAATATTAATATTTCCCTTTAGTTCAACTTTGGCTTCGAATAACTTTTGAAGGAATAAATATATCAAAAACTTGTCGGAGAATTTTTTTGTAGATCGTTCAATTTTCTCTACAAGAATATGCCTTTATTATTTCGAAATATTGTCACCAACGTGAGCTATAAAATTTCAAAGTCCAAGAGAATATTGTTCCCATGTTATTTAAATGGCAAATCGAAATTTGCGATGCGGCATCTCTTAATATTAATATTACGAGCTTAAACTTTCACAGGATTTTTGTTTTTGTCATTTCCAACAATATTTTCGATATAATTAAGAAAAAAAACATATTTTTTTTGAATCTGTCTATTGTCCATAGTTAATTACATCATCATTATAACACTAAGATTTGATTAACTTCATTATTAGAGTTGATTCTACTACAAACAACAAGTTTACCATCAAAAAATCCAAATACATTGTTATTTAACTCTATGAAATCAATCAAAACAAGTCATCAAATATTTCTAAGTCTTACCATTTTGAAACTAATATTTTAAAGTTTAAATAAGAACCGTTGACAATTACCAACTCTTTAGGATATCAAAACATCTCCGATACGTGGAATATAATACGTGGAAATTTCAGTATATATTATTTATTTTATAGTAGAATCGTACAACCATATGCATTTATCCGAGTGTTTGTAGAAGCCATTATTTTTATTAATTGATAGATTAGGATCTAAGAATAATTTCCACAAAAAAAATCGACACCAAGAGAAGCCGCGTCCCCTTCAAAATGGAATTTTTCCAAAAAATAACTGTTTCTTCATTATAACTTTAGAACCGTGCTAGATGCAAGTAAAATAGTCATTTTCAAAATAAAAGCTGAGAATATTTTCAACAAAAAAGGCTCCTTACCAATTTACCATAAATGCCATAGTTTGGCCGGAAATTAACAATAAAAGCGCTAGTGTTTTCTTGCAGGAGATCAGATTGATTGTGCATTACATATTTCGAAATCTTTGAATTCTTGGCAAATAGGAAAAATGTAGCTAAAAATCAAAATAGACCTTTGAATATAATAACTATTTTTAGAACTAAAGAATAATTGACGATAAATGTATTTTTTTCCGTTTTTTAGAAGTTTTGCCCGCAGGAAAAATCTCGAATTTCAATATCACCAACTAATATGGAAAACTAAACTTTATGCTTTGTACTACGATGTACTCTGCGTAGAAAATTGAAATTATAATAATAAACAGAATTGCAAGCATCGTGAAAACCTTTGAAATTTCCTGTCTTCCTTATTATTATTTAAGAAAAATAGATTATTTTGTCAATGGTATAGTAAATTGTTACGAAAATATAAAACATGAATTTCACAAAAGATGAAAAGTAAATTTTCACAAACGAGAGAAAAAAAATAATTAACAAACGATGAAATAGTTGATTTTCACAAACGATGAAATAGTTGATTTTCATAAACGATAAAATAGTTGCTTTTCACAAACGATAAAGAAAGTTGATTTAAGACAGTACAATTTAAGGATTTTCAAAAAATTAATTTTACTAAACTATTTTTCCCAAACGAAACGATTTTTTTTTACTACAAATTTTTGGAAAATTTAAACTTTAATTTTTCATTGTTGAATCGGAATAGTCTTCTTGCTTAATAAAATGAGATTTAAAATGAATAGTTCTGATTTGAACAAATATTAAATAGGTAGGTATCATCTTATGTATAAATATTTGTTGAAATATTTGCATGTTTTATTTCGTTTATCGATGTAATATTAGTCAAAATTGGTGTATAAGTACTTGAAAAGTAACCAAACAATTAAAAATTTCGTAAAGTATGCAAAGATTTTGAAAATTTTGAAAGATTGGGGCTTTCGGATCCAAAGCCGTGTCAAAAGATTGACTATGTCGCCAACGTTTCGCAACCTCTCCGGGTCGGATCTTCAGGGCGTAATTACTCCGAAACTAATCGCAGGATGGTCCTCAAGTCGTCCTATATACCATCCATTGTGAGTGGAAAATAAAGTTTAAAACAGAAGAGCAGGTCAACCAATAAGAGAAGAAGGGAATAATGAACAGGCTTTCTACATATAAATTTTCATCGTTTGTGAAAATCAAGTTTTGTCACAAAATTTTTTGGAAATATATATAAATATATGAAGTTGAACATTAAGTGATTTTTTGAAATTCAGAAAATATTTTCCACACTTTCTAAAGTAAATACTTCTAAATACTTTTGTAAGATTCAGAAATAATGATTCCTAGATCTGGTGCACTAATTGATGCAAGTTTGTAGTTTTAAATTAATACAATGCAACTTTTTATGTGATTCAATTTACATTGAAATATCTAGTTTTCGGAACAGAACAAAATTTAGCAACGGATAACTTCAAAACTGTACCAAAAAAAGATAAAATTTAACAAACGAGGAAAAAAGTTGATTTTCACAAATGATGAAAATTTATGTGTGAAAAGCCTGTTCAATGATGTATTGATTTTTACTTGTTTAAAAAAGTTGGCTGAAGCAGAAAGTGTGGAAAATATTTTCCGAATTTCAAAAATCATTTAATGTTCTATTTTATATATAAATTTCCAAAAATTTTTTGTGAGACAATTTTTGACAATATAATTCCACACTTTCTATGAAATTCATCCAGCTTTTCCAAACTAGTGAAAATCATTACAATATTAAACAGGCTTTCCACATATCAATTTTCATCGTTTGTGAAAATCAAGTTTTTTGACAAATTTTTTTTGGAAATTTAAATATGAAGGAGAACATTAAGTGATTTGTGAAATTCGGAAAATATTTTCCACACTTTCTGATTCAGCCAACTTTTCGAAACTAGTAAAAATCTATATACCATTGAATAGGCTTTTCACACATAAATTTTCATCGTTTGTGAAAATTAACTTTTCCAGAAAATTTTTTTGGAATACTTTTATGTGTAGTAGAACGTAAAGTATTTGAATTGAATTTGAAAAATATTTTCGACATTTGAGAAAACTTGATTTTCACAAACGATGAAACAATTTGTGGAAAAAAGCGTGGTAAATTATATTTCAATTATTGTTTTTTTGGAAAGTTTTGAGAAAATAAAATTTGATGATTTATTTTAATTATTCATTTTATTTAAATTTTTTGGAAATATATATATGACGTGATTTTTAAAATTCAGAAAATATTTTCCACACTTTCTGATTTAGCCAACTCTTCTAAACTAGTAAAAATCAATACATCATTGAACAGGCTTTTCACACATAATTTTTCATCGTTTGTGAAAATTAACATTTCCGACAAAAAATTTTTGAATACTTACATGTGTAGTAGAACGTAAAGTATTTGTTTGAATTTGAAAAATATTTTCCACACTTAAGAAAAATTGATTTTCAAGTGGTAAATTATACTTCAATGTTTGTTTTTTTGGAAAATTTTGGGAAATTAAAATTTGACGAAAAAAATTAATTATTTTAATTATTAATTTTAATTAACTTTTCTAAACTAGTAAAAATCAGTACATAAATTATTAGAATTAAATATTTTTGTAAGATTCAGAATTAATGATTCCTAGATCTGGTACACTAATTGATGCAAGTTTGTAGTTTTAAATTAATACAATGCAACTTTTCATGTGATGCAATTTACATTGAAGTATCTAGTTTTCAGAACAGAACAAAATTCAGCATCGGATAAATTCAAAACTGCACCAAAAATAGATAAAAATAAGATAAAATCGTATGAAGTTGATATATTAAAAATGTTTTAGAATTACATGTTAAATATCCCCCATCCATGTCTATAGTTTTCACCCCATATACCCACCCCCTTGTTTTATATATTTCTCACAATGTCAAGCTCATTCGAAACAAAAAATAAAAGTAAAACGAAAAAGGCAACTTCTAATTAATTCGCGAGACGGCATGAGGTTACACTTGGCTACGAAATTCATGCATTTTGTCGTCGTTGGTGTCAATGCAATGGCAACCAACAAGTTTTGTATTCGTTGCAGTTTCCTCCAGAAAAAAAATTAATTAATGCTCACAAAATAGTCCTCCGACCACTGTTTTACCACCCGCGCCAATCTACGACTTGTGTGAAACGAATATGCGGGATTTTTAAATTAATAAGGTGGCCAAATAATTGGCGTGCTTCTTTTTCTCCACAAAAAGCTCCGTTAAAGCTATTGCCGGGATAGTTTTGTAGTTTGTATGCGAAAAAAAAGGGTTGGTCTCTCTTTTCTCTCGTTTTTTTTTGGTGCTACATATTTTAATGAAACTTATTTGTCTGTAAATATCTAAATAATTTTAATTAAGCAGTCGTTTTGAGGGGTACCTACCCCTGAATGTATTTTGCATTTTATATGAAATTTTTCCTAATAATAAAGAGCTCAAGCAGCTGCAATAAAAGCGGCTGAAATCTGTTTTTATGGCGCAAAGGGATGATGAGGTTTTTCGTCGTTCTTTTCTTCGTCTCCATGTTCCATACATTAAATTTTTTCTGCTTCGAAAAGGTAAAACGCGGAATGGGAAACAGCGACGTCGATGTGATGGTGGTGGTGGTGGTGGTGGTGCAGTCGAACGGGGTTGGGTAGTGAATTTTAATTATGCAAAACTCGACTATTTTCTGCATTAATTTATATATAGATATATATATGTAGAGTCCAATCGATAAGGAGGTGGGTTGAATGACTTGGAATCTAGAAGAATTTTTCGTTTCTTTTTTTTTTTCACCTGAAAAAATCGACTCGAGAGATGGTCTACAAGTCAGTCGTCTTTCCTGTCGTAATTATCGCATAATTATTTACAAGAGCAATTTGCGTCAAAGGATGCAGCAATATGGAATTCTGCAAGTGGGAGGATTTGTGCTTATTGCATATACTTAGATTGTAACAAGAAATCTGAATTGTCGATTCTATTGAGGTTTATGTGGATGGACCACTTATGCTATTACGTTTCTGAAGACTTTTCGCAGACTCAAAATTTTTAATCCATCAAACGTAATTAGAAATAATTCTTTCACTGTCGTAAAAGTTTATGTGAAAAGAAAAATGACAATTCTTACGGGAAATTCTTCTGGGTAGAACTTTCTCTGCGGAAATTTATTTCCTTCGAATTCCGTTTCGAGAATCTAAATAAAATATATAAAATTCTTACTTCTGTCTGTACATTTCAATTTTGAATCAAATTTTAAGGTAAATATTTGTTTCAAGAGGTCCTAATTTCAAATTTAACATTTTTAAAATTTTTGTCTGTCTGTCTGTCTGTCTGTGTGTCCCGATTTAACTCAAAAACGAAAAAACCGAATTAAATGAAATTTGATTTAAAGATACAACACAATTTCTCAGACATTTTAGGCTACTTATTATTCCTTAAAAATAATAAGAGAAGGTATTCCCAAGAGATGAAACAAAAAATCTTCGTTGTCCGTTTCGAGAATGTATAGTAATATATAAAATTCCTACGTCTGTCTGTACATTTCAATTTTGAACCCAATTTAGGGTACATATTTGTTTCAGGAGGCCCTTATTCCAAATTTTACATTTTTAAAATTTTTGTCTGTCTGTCTGTGTGTCCCAATTTAATTCCAAAACGGAACAACCGAATTAAATGAAATTTAGTTCAAAGATACAACACAATTTTTCACACATTTTAGGTTGCTTTTTATTCCTTAAAAATAATAAGGGAAGGTATTCTCAAGGGCTGAAACAAAAAATCTTCAATTTCCGTTTCGAGAATCTATACTAATATAGAAAAATGCATACATCTGTCTGTACATTTCGATTTTGAACCCAATTTTAGAGTAAATATTTGTTTCAAAAGGTCCTTATTTCAAATTTAACATTTTTAAAATTTTTGTCTGTCTGTGTGTCCCGATTTAACTCAAAAACGAAAAAACCGAATTAAATGAAATTTGGTTTAAAGATACAACATAATTTTCCACACATTTTAAGCTACTTATCATTTCGTAAAAATAATAAGGAAAGGTATTCCCTTAGGGATGAAACAAAAAATTTTTACATAAGACAGACGAGTTACATATCATTAGAAAGGTAAATAAAAGTTTGAAAATAATTTGTAAAAATGTTTTTAGTTGAACTGGGTCAGTCCAAATAAAGTGGTTCAAAAATAAATGAAATGGTGGCTCGACCATTTTAAAAAAAAGAAAATATTTTGTATGCTATCAGCTCAATATGTTGGTAGTTCAAATTCATCAATTTTTTAATTCTAATGTTTTTTGTTTTCCGGTGGTGGCCATATTAGTTTTACTAGGCGCAGACATTTTCGCACTTTTAAGGGTTTGCAGAAACTTGATTATCTCAGGCCCTATTTGTCCTATCAAAATGAAATTAAAAGCAGTGGGTTCATGAAAATATAAACTATAAGGTTGTAATAAAACGTTTTCACCTAAATCTAATTCTAAGGGATGAAATTTCAGCCTAAATTTTTAGTTCTCATTTGTAAAAACTCCAATTTTCACGGAAAGATTGTGAAGGAAGAGAAAGAGTCTACACATTAAAACTTTTTTTAAAAACAATTAGATACTAGTTGTATTCAAAAACAAAATTTGAAGTCTGAGACTTTAAGCGTTTTTAAAATAAAAAATAACAAAATTTGAAATTGGTTAAGTTAAGTTTATAAGTGAGCATTAAGTTTTTTAACTTTTCATATCGTAAACCTGAAAATCTGAAATACGTATTCAAAATACATTAGTGAGTCAATATTGAGTAGCGAGAAATTCGGGACACTAAAAGAAAATGGTTTAATTATATAGTTGAAATTCAGATATTTTAATAATAAGTGCATAGATACACAATGGTTATACTTGATTATGGAGGAACTGGGTTTCGTGCAACTAAAGAAATTTTAAATTCGCGGTAGTTTTGTACATTTCAGTAGTGTTAAAGTTGAGACAATGAAATGGGATTTTAACTAATATTCTAAATATCTAGGCGAGTGTTTTGATAACTTTTAACTGCTTTAAGTTATAATTATGACTGACTTTATTGAACTTAACGATAGTTTTTATTTATGTATAGATGGTGATTGATTTACGGATTAATTGGTTCACGGTAGGTATACGGAATAGACCATACTCTTTTTAGATATTTATAAATATTTTTTGAAAATTAATTGATCATTATATGCAACTATTTTATTCTAAGTAACAGTTTATTAAATGTGTCCTTTTAAAGTTGACAAAATGATGTTTTTCAGCAAAAGAAATAAGAAAAATGTAAATTTTCGTATACCACTACCGAAAGCAAATCGAAAAAGGAAAATATAATATTTTTTTATTCACAAATTGACGACTGATTAATTCGCATTTTTGCAATAATGTCACTGAGAAAGAGTAAATTAATCGCAGCTAATTAAACAGTGCTCTCATCAACATCATTCGAGTGGCTATGGTATACTAATAATCAACATTCACTTGAACATGAGCATGGAAAACAGCTGTCAATCACACGACTTGCTAATAAAACTTTTCACATGAGTAATTCAATGTCAAATACGACAACTAGTCTCTTTCCCTAATGTTTAAAAACCACCCTTAATCCCATTGCCTATATATATATTCCCTATATTCCCTCTCTTCGGCTGCACATTGTTGTCCGTCTCTCTGGAATTGTTATGGCCATGGTTTAAATATCCACGAGTTTTAAAGTCCCACCCGTTGTGTTTATAAATGCATATGTGCCTATATGCTTCTATGCACATGCATGAACACAAATTCCAATATTAGGGTTATATATTCCACGGAAATGGGGATGGAAAATTATAATATTCAAATATAAAATCATCGCAAACTCGATTAGGACAAGCTTTCACAAATTTACTTGCTTTGCATCCCTATTTTCGCGCAGCATCCAATTTTTTCAGCTACTGAATAGGAAATTTGAATAGAGTATTACCCTGAAAATAAAGCCATCTGACGTTAAAAATAAAATTTATCGTAAAAATTTCCTTATTTCATATAATAAAAGTTCAACACATGCGTAGTAAGGCAATTACAGTTTCGCGTCTGCGTATATCAACAAATTTTCCACATGGTAGAAAAACTAATATTTATGCGGCAAATTTAAGATTTGAGAAGTAATATTTTTCTAATGCATTTTTAAGAAAGAAAATACGATTGAAATGGAAAAATTGGCTAGGAAACCTAAATATTTTATGTTAGGGGAGTTTGTATAATTCAAAATATACACCACACGATGGAAATATGGCACAAAGGGATAATTATATCATTTAATTATTGTGCAAATTTAATGTTGTTTTCGAAATGACAATGGAAATTATTTTCATAGAATAGAAGTAAATAGTAATCACATTACTATTAAAATAGTTTAAATATTGTAGCCTATGCTCTTACAAAAAAATAGTGCACAGGCCGCACACGATAAAAGTGTGTAATTTTAGGGTGGTTTATTAATGATAATATTGATAACAAGTTTAAAACGCAGAGGTGAAATATTGAAAATTCTTGTTTAAAATTTTTTACCTTCAAGGAATTGTTTTTCATCTAAGATAGCCAAATATTTGAACTCACCCTCCTAACCTCTATGGCAAGGGAATAATTAAGGTGACAACCCTTAACGCAAATATTTTTTTTCTCTGCACCTATTGAAATTAAAACTATAAATGACCACTGATAAGCTAATTTTAATATATTTTTTTTGGAAATTTTTGCAATATCAGATACGTTAAGAAGAGAGAACTATATTTTTTGGGGGTGGTTTTTTATATCAACCCTTAAAATGACCCCTACCAAAAAAATGTATTTTATATGTTAATTAGTTAGCTATCATATGTTAAAGTTACAAAATGGTTAAATTTGTGGAACATACTGTATATACAATATAAAGAATATATTGCGGTCCAATTTATGTAGTATTTCGATTGCCAAGCAATCTTCTCAAGTAGTTTGGATCACTCCGTAACTGCTTTGTGATGATTCACAAAATAATTACGAATTGTCCTCAATTTATAAGTCATGCCTTTTGATGCCGTTGGTGACCACTGAGGAAAGTTGCTTGGCAATCGAAAAACGTATCTGGGCAATACGTCACGAAAATTTTTGTTTGAACTTCTGTTCAAATTTATGTTGGTGGTATGATTTTTATATATTATTATATTAAATTATACTACATAAATTGGACCGCAATATATTCTATATATTGTATACACAGTATAACTGTTCAATGTCAGCGAAAAAATCTTATTTTGTGGAACATAGTTCAAAAAAATTAAAATCAATTTAAGATATATGCATGCATATCAATTTTTAGCAAATCCTATTATTATTATATATTATATTATATAATTATTATATTATTTTACATTATATTACATTATATATTATATAATATTCTATAATATATATTAACACCTGTGTCAACTTATGTGACTTCAGTAGACATGTGCTTATTTGTGGTAGTCCAATTCAAAAAGTTAGATCAATAAATAATTAATTTCTTTGACATATTACAGCGAAAAATCTGAGGATTTTCCCAGCGAAACTAAATTACGTAAGTTAAATTAAATTATCCGAATAAATTTTAGTTTTAATAATCATATTTTTTAAATTTTAAATTTATAAAATAGATAAGTATAATGGCCGATGTGGAGGAATAACATCGAATGACACAATAACTCAATTAAGGAACAATGTCGAGCAAGGAAAAGATGGAAATGCTTAAATTGAAATTATATCCCTTTTGAAACGACGAAAAAAAGATACTTAATCATTTTTCTATGTGGCAAAAAATCATTTTTGTCAAATAGCTTAATTTGATTTTTTTATGGAATAAACTAAACATTGAGTTAACTCCGTATAAAATTTTAAAATAATCTTTTGTACAACAAATTAAAAGTGTCCAAATCTTCTTTTGAAATTTTATTTTATAATTTCTAGCTTCCGGAAAATCGAGAAAACTCTTTTGTCTCAATAACCAAATTTTAGCATCCAGAACGTTCCGATATAATGATTTCCCCTTTTGTTTGAAAATATTATCCAAAAACCTTTTATTTTTCTGGAAGAAAGGAAAATTTCGTTTGGATCGTCGGATATATTTGATACCATGCCTTGAAGTCTGGGTAATTGGAAAACAAGATATTAAAGTAAAACATTTCAAAAAATTTACCTATTTTTCAGAAATTGGAATAAATTTTTCGAGGATTTAAAAAGTTTTTCAAATATTATTATTTGGAGATGGAGACTTGATTAGCTTGGACTAATTTTTGCCATACATGCACATCGAATAAAATTTAAATTTTAAAAAGCAGTCCTTGGAAAAATTTTATGAAAAAGGAAATCCAGCTTTAATTTTTTTGATTTGGGTTAAGTTAAAATGATTTTTAAAATGCCAATCATTTGCTTTCGATTCCTATTTTTGAAGCTCAACGAAAAAATTGAAATTATTATGGTTATTCCAAAAACATAGTTTAATAACCCCAAGTTCAACTTGAAATTTTTTACAATCTGTTTTTACTAACAAATATAATGGAAACCGTGGGAAAATTCAAAGAATTTTCCATCTGACCTAATACCGAAAGCACATGTTTTTAATTTTAAATAAAAATTTGAAAAAAAAAATCAACCACGATCAAGGAAACATAATTACTTTTTTTTTCGCGTTAAGCTTTAATCTTCTGTTAATTAATATCGTTTTATATTGAGGTCCCCTGTGCGAAATGAATGCATTTATTTACATAATCCTTGGCCAACAACAAACTTCAAATGGAAAAACCCTAGTTTCCGTTTAAATGGAATTTAAAACAATGCATAATTTCGATGAAATTAATTAAAAATATGGAAGAGAATGTGGAAAATGGGAAAATGAATCAGTCTATACAGTGTTGGCTTGGATTAGTCCAATTTCATTATATGTATTTAACTCAATTAAAATATAAAAAAATATTATATAAATCCGTTAGTTTTTAATTCAAAATTAAAATTTGATGTGTATACAATATAAAGAATATATTGCGGTCCAATTTATGATGTATAATAATATATAAAAATCATACCATGAACATAAATTTGAACAGAAGTTCAAACAAAAATATTCGTGACGTATTGCCCAGATACGTATTTCGATTGCCAAGCAATCTTCCTCAGTGGTCATCACTACGTAACTGCTTTGTGATGATTCACATAATAATCACGGATTGACGTCAATTTATAAGTCGTGCCTTTTGATGCCGTTGATGACCACTGAGGAAGATTGCTTGGCAATCGAAATACGTATCTGGGCAATACGTCACGAATATTTTTGTTTGAACTTCTGTTCAAATTTATGTTCATGGTATGATTTTTATATATTATTATACTTCATAAATTGGACCGCAATATATTCTAAACCATATATAGTATATACTAGACTGATTCAAAAAAAATGATGATTTTTTTTCTTAATTATATCAAAAATATTGTTGGGAATGACAAAAAAAAATCCTGTAAAAGTTTAAGCTCTTAATATTAATATTAATAGGTGCCGCATCGCAAATTTCGATTTTCCGTTTAAATAACATGGGAACAATATTCTCTTGCACTCTGGAATTTTATAGCTCACGTTGGTGACAATATTTCGGAATGATTAAGGATTATTCTTATAGATAATTAAACAATCTACAAAAAAGGTCTGTTACAAGTTTTTGATATATTTATTCCTTCAAAAGTTATTCGAGGTCATAGTTGAACTAAAGAGAAATTTTAATATTTTTTCAATTTTTTGACGCAACCATCAATTTTATGAGAAAATTTTATAGGACATTTTTTGTAGAGCACTTTTTCTTTTTTTTTAACTTATGTCTATAAAAGTTTTTGCTACTTTTCACAGGTCCTAAGTTATTTGCATTAAACTGAAAATTCCCTGAATTATATTTTTAAAATATTTTTTTTCTTATTTTAATTAAATAACTTAGGACCTGTGGAAAATATCAAAAACTTTTATATAGATAAATTATAGAAAAAAAAGTGCATTACAAAAAATGTTCTATAAAATTTGTTCGTAAAATTGATGGTTGCGTCAAAAAATTGAAAAAAATATTAAAATTTCTCTTTAGTTCAACTTTGACCTCGAATAACTTTTGAAGGAATAAATATATCAATAACTTGTAACAGACCTTTTTTGTAGATCTTTCAATTTTCTACAAGAATATACCTTTTACATTCCGAAATATTGTCACCAACGTGAGCTATAAAATTCCAAAGTGCAAAAGAATATTGTTGCCATCTTTTTTAAATGGAAAATCAAAATTTGCGATGTGGCACCTCTTAATACTTAATATTAAGAGCTTAAAATTTCACAGGATTTTTCTTTTGTCATTCCCAACAATATTTTCGAAATTCGAAATTCGAAGTCAAAGTTGAACTAAAGAGAAATTTTAATATTTTTTCAATTTTTTGACACAACCATCAGTTTTATGAAAAAAATTTATGGGACATTTTTTGTAGAGCACTTTTTTTTCTATAGTTTATATCTGTAAAAGTTTTTGATATTTTTCACAGGTCCTAAGTTATTAGCATTAAACTGAAAATTTCCTGAACTATTATATTTTTAACATACAGATTTTTTTTATTTATTTTAATTAAATAACTTAGTACCCGGGAAAAATATCAAAAACTTTTATAGAGATAAATTATAGAAAATAAAGTGCTCTACAAAAAATGTTCTGTAAAATTTTCTCATAAAATTGATGGTTGCGTCAAAAAATTGAAAAAATATTAAAGTTTCTCTTTAGTTTAACTTTGACCTCGAATAACTTTTGAGGAAATAAATATATTAAAAACTTGGTCACAGACCTTTTTTGTAGATCGTTCAATTTTCTACAAGAATATACGTTGGTTATTCCGAAATTTTCACCAACGTGAGCTATAAAATTCCAAAGTGCAAGAGAATATTGTTCCCATGTTATTTAAATGGAAAATCGAAATTTGCGATGCGGCACCTCTTAATACTTAATATTAAGAGCTTAAACTTTCACAGGATTTTTTTTGTCATTTCCAACAATATTTTCGATATAATTAAGAAAAAAAAAATATATTTTTTTTTCTTGAATCAGTCCAGTATACACAGTGTAACTGTTCAAAGTTAGACAAGAAATTATATTTTGATTAATATTTGATGATTTTTCATTAATTTTTCTTTTTGTTTTAGGTTCTGGGTGTAGCTGGAATGTAAGTTCCAAATATTTTATTTGAATTTAATGGAAAGAATTAACCAATGTTTGAAAAATTCCATTGAAAGTAAACCAATTTCAAGTTATCTATTTTCTCTTGAATAATAAAACTATTTTTTTGTTCGATTACCATTGTCCGAATGAGCTTAAGTTACCCCCAAAAATCATTTTTTCTGGATGATGATGATGATAATACTTGAAGGTGGAAGATTGGAAGATGAATTTTTCGTGTGGTACTTTGTGTGATTGTGAAATATAATTTGAAGCAACGGGCATATAAATAACTAATTAACGTCGACACGATACGCGCAGAACGGAAGGAAAGCTCAAAGCTTCGAGTAACAGCTGAAAGATTATGTTTGTTCATCGTAATGAGAGTGTAACGCCACTATGGCCTTTCCAATTACTTCATCACACGAGCAACAAAGATGGCAAAATAAAATATCACACAGACAATATAGGTTCCAGTCTGGTAGATAATGTTCACGCCAGCGCATATTGCGAAGAAGGGAAATTCGCATCGTCTATTTATTATTATATATCCTATACAGAAATGAATGGCACAAAATCCAAGCGTACAATAATTCGAATTAAGAAACAAGCTAATCTGATTTTTGTGGGGCTTTATTCGACCGACGAAGGGAAATCAATTGCTTTTATAATTACCCACTGGCAAAGCTCAAATTTTCATGTTTCCAACATCTGGATTTACATTTTTTGATGAAATTTCCATAAGAATTTAAGCTTTGAATCTGAAAAGCTTTATTTATTCAACCAAAAAGCTTTCAGTCAAAGAAAGCCACTCTAATCTAAAATAAGTATAACACTTGGTCAAAATCAGAAAAATTTTCTTGATTACAGAAATATTTTTTTTTTAAATTGCTTAAAATTGAGTTAAATAAAGCTCGTTTTTGCCACAATATGAAGTTAATGACTTTTAAATAATAGAAACTTTAGTTTAAATTAAATTTAAGTATAAGAAATTGCGAATTTCCTCCGGAAATTCAAAAAAATATGTTTCATTTACTAAATTTATTTATTTTTCCAGGTACCATTTGAAGACTTCACCATTCTAATGGATTCAAAGAAGACTTAAACTAAGATTTGGCATGAAAATTTTTCAACAGAAAATTTAAGTCACATTTTTTTAAAACCTCAGTCCGATTTTTTATTAAACGCCGCTTAAGAAGCATAGTTTTAAAAGCTGAAAAAATATTACATTTACTATTGGTAAAGAATACCATTTATTACATAAAGTTCTATGTGGCAAAATAGCTGGATTTTTAAATAGCACTTTTGATAGAAGATTGAACTTTGTTGAGCTTTTCGATACTATTATTGCCTTTATAAAAGAGCATGAAAATCACTTGAATAAATGGCAAGAATTGTTAAAAAATGAGAGCTTTAATCAGCTTAGATAACTACTTACGAAATTATCTTCTATAGGTAATGGATTTTCCGGAACTGAGAGAAATTGACTCTAAAATATAACTGACATTTATCAATTAGCGAAAGCAGTATGTTATTTTGCTAAAATATTAAATAACAACGAATTAACCCTGGAATTTTTAAGATATCACGAAAATATTATAAAAATTAGGGTACGATCAATGTATATGAAAAGCAAAACATATAATTCATATTAATATAATAATATAAACATTAGACTGGGCCAAAAAATCACTTTTTTTTTTTTTTGAAAAGTATATCGGAAATATTGTTCAAGGAGTCAAAAAAAAATATCGGGAAAATTTGAGCCCTTAATATTACTATTAAGAGGTCTATCATCTTTAATTTCGATTTTTTATTTGTGCTTTCATTTAAGCATTAATGCGTTCAAACTATCAAGGTAAAAAAAATTATCTGCACATATATTAATAGAAAATTAAATTCCCTACAAAAAACGTTTTCTTGAAAATTTTTGACAGACACGTCGTTTCCGAAAAATCAAGCTTCAGACATTAATATAATTTTTAGATTTATCTTCTTTATTTTGGAATTTTGTAACTAACGAACAAATAATATAAAGAAATGAACAATAAAGATTCTTAAGGGGAATTTAATGTTCTACAAAAAAGGTTTCTTAACGTTTTTACATAAAATTATTTTTTTAAAAGTTATTCACAATTAAAGTTGAAGGAAAAATTAAATTATTGTTTTTTTCGTTGTTGAACCAATTTTGAAAGAGTGATTTTATGTAAAAACGTTAAGGGACTTTTTTTGTAGAGCATTAAATTTCCTTTAATTGTCAATTTCTTTATATTTATTTGTTCGATAGTTACAAAATTCCAAAATAAAGAAGATAAATCTAAAAATTATATCAATATCTGAAGCTTGGTTATTCGGAAACGGCGTATCTGGCAAAAATTAAAAAAAAACATTTTTTGTAGGGAATTTAATTTTCTATAAATATATATGAAAATAATTTTTTTTACCTTCATGGTTTGACAGCATTGACGCAAAAATGAAAGCACAAATAAAAAATCGAAATTAATGACAATAAACCTCTTAATATTAATATTAAGAGCTTAAACCTTCCCGATATTTTTTTTTGTCCTCTTGAATAATATTTTCGATATACTTTTCAAAAAAAAAAAAGTCGATTTTTTGGCCCAGTCTAATAAATATATACATGTTTAACTTTTAATTAAATTAGGTACAATTCGATGAAGTAATACAGTTGAATAATAATAATTTTAATTTATACTTTTTCTTTTTGTGGATTAACACTTGTTTCCAACAATGAGCTTTTAAAGCTCTCTGGTTCTTCTACATTGAGTGGAGTTTACACGTGGAAATTATGCAACAATCGCAAGTTTTTGCGTCCTATTGGTCCATAAAGTAAACCTTAAGATGCTAAACCACTGAAAGATTCGAAAGACAAAATTACTTCAATATTGTTGCTCTAGTAGTTCAAATTAGAAGGTACAAATTTTTACTATTGCATAGGCAATTTTATAGGTTTTTAAAAGACTTAATGCTAAATTTTTCAGGATGGAAAGAGTTGGGAAAAGATGAAAATGCAGTTGCTGGTTGGTTTTGATTGGAACTATGAATATAATCGTCCATTGAATTAATATTGATTAATCAGGCATAATTGTACCTCTTGGTTTAAACTTTTTCTTGCGAACTAACACCTGTTTCCAACAATGAGCTTTTAAAGCTCTCTGGTTCATTGAGTGAAGTTTATGCCTGGAAATTATGCAACAATCGCAAGTTTTTGCGTCCTATTGGTCCATAAAGTAAACCTTAAGATGCTGCACCACTTAAAGATTCGAAAGACAAAATTACTCCAATACTGTTGCTCAAGTAGTGCAAATTAGAAGGTACAAATTTTCAATAATGAATAAGCAATTTTATAGATTTTTAAAGGACTTAATGCTAAGTTTTTCAGGATAGAAAGAGTTGGGAAAAGATGAAAATGCAGTTGCTGGTTGGCTTTGATTGGAACTATGATTGTTGAACTATAATTGGTTAATCAGGCCTAATTATATTGATTTTAACTTTTTCTTTTGCGGATTATCATTTGATTCCAACAATGAGCTTTAAAAGCTCTATGATTCATTGAGTGCAGTTTACGCGTGGATCTTATGCAACAATCACAAGTTTTTGCATCCTATTGGTCCAAAAAGTAAATCTTAAGATGCTGCACCACTGAAAGATTCGAAAGACCAAATTAATCCGATACTGTTGCACTGGTAGTGCAAATTAGACGGTACAAATTTTAAATATTGAATAGGCAATGTTATGGGTTTTTAAAGGACTTAATGCTAAATTTTTCAGGATGGAAAAAGTTGGGAAAAGCTGACAAAAGCAGTTACAGGTAAGTTTTGATGGAACTATGGTTATAATCATCCATTGAATTAATCAGGCATAATTGTATTGATTTAAACTTTTTCTTGTGAACTAACACTTGATTCCAACAATGAGCTTTTAAAGCTCTCCGGTTCATTGAGTGCAGTTTATGCCTAGAGATTATAAAGTAAACCTTTTTTTGATACTGCACCACTTAAAGATTCGAAAGACAAAACTACTTCAATATTGTTGCTCTAGTAGTGCAAATTAGAAGGTACAAATTTTCAATAATGAATAAGCAATTTTATAGATTTTTAAAGGACTTAATGCTAAGTTTTTCAGGATAGAAAGAGTTGGGAAAAGAGGACAAAAGCAGTTGGTTTTGATTGGAACTAAGAATATAATCGTCCAATGAAATAATTTTGATTGTTAATTGTAATATTGGTTAATCAGGCATAATTGTATTGATTTAAATTTTTTCTTCTTGTGGACTAACACTTGTTTCCAACATTGAGCTTTTTAAGCTCTTTGGTTCATTGAGTACAGTTTATGCTTGGAGATTATGCAACAATCGCAAGTTTTTGCGTCCTATTGGTCCATAAAGCAAACCATAATTTGATGCTGTAGCACTGAAAGATTCGACAGACCAAATTACTCCGATACTGTTCTACTGGTAGTGCATATCAGAAGGTACAAATTTTCAATATTAAATTGGCATTGTTATAGATTTTTAAAGGACTTAATGCCAAGTTTTTCAGGATGTCAATAGTTGGGAAAAGATGACAAGAGCTGTTGCAGGTTGGTTTTGATTGGAACTATGAATATAATCGGCCATTGAATTAATATTGGTTAATCATGCATAATTTTGTTGATTTAAACTTTTTCTTCTGCGGATTAACATTTGTTTCCAACAATGAGCTTTAAAAGCTCTCTGAATCATTGAGTATTGCTTATGCCTGGAGATTACGCAACAATCGTAAATTTTTGCATCCAATTGGCCCATAAAGTAAACCTTAAGATGCTGCAGCACTTGAAGTTTCGAAAGACAAATTTACTCCAATACTGTTGCATTGGCAGTACAAATTAGAAGGTATAACTTTTCAATATTGAATAAGCAATGTTAAAGATTTTTGAAGGACTTACTGCTAAATTTTTCAGGTTGGAAAGAGTTGGGAAAAGAAGGCAAGAGCAGTTGCAAGTCGATTTTTATTGGAACTATGAATATAATCGTCCATTGAATTAATATTGGTTTATCATGCATAATTGTAGTGATTAAAACTTTTTCTTCTCGTGGATTGACACTTGTTTCCAAAAATGAGCTTTTAAAGCTCTCTGATTCGTTGAGTACAGTTATGCCTGAAGTTATGCCTACAGTTATGGCCTTTATGCCTGAAGATTATGCAACAATCGCAAGTTTTTACGTCCTATTGGTCCATAAAGAAAACCTTAAGATGCTGCACCAACGAAAGATTCGAAAGACCAAATTACTCCGATACTGTTCTACTGGTAGTGCAAATTAGAATGTACAAATTTTCAATATTGAAAAGGCATTGTTATAGATTTTTAAAGGACTTAATGTAAAGTTTTTCAGGATGGAAAGAGTTGGGAAAAGATGACAAGAGCAGTTGCAGGTTGGTTTTGATTGGAACTATGAATATAATCGGCCGTTGAATTAATATTGATTAATCAGGCATAATTGTACCTCTTGGTTTAAACTTTTTCTTGCGAACTAACACCTGTTTCCATCAATGAGCTTTTAAAGCTCTCTGGTTCATTGAGTGAAGTTTATGCCTGGAAATTATGCAACAATCGCAAGTTTTTGCGTCCTATTGGTCCATAAAGTAAACCTTAAGATGCTGCACCACTTAAAGATTCGAAAGACAAAATTACTCCAATGCTGTTGCTCAAGTAGTGCAAATTAGAAGGTACAAATTTTCAATAATGAATAAGCAATTTTATAGATTTTTAAAGGACTTAATGCAAAGTTTTTCAGGATAGAAAGAGTTGGGAAAAGAGGACAAAAGCAGTTGGTTTTGATTGGAACTAAGAATATAATCGTCCAATGAAATAATTTTGATTGTTAATTGTAATATTGGTTAATCAGGCATAATAGTATTGATTTAAATTTTTTCTTCTTGTGGACTAACACTTGTTTCCAACATTGAGCTTTTTAAGCTCTTTGGTTCATTGAGTACAGTTTATGCTTGGAGATTATGCAACAATCGCAAGTTTTTGCGTCCTATTAGTCCATAAAGCAAACCATAATTTGATGCTGTAGCACTGAAAGATTCGATAGACCAAATTACTCCGATACTGTTCTACTGGTAGTGCATATCAGATGGTACAAATTTTCAATATTGAAAAGGTATTGTTATAGATTTTTAAAGGACTTAATGTAAAGTTTTTCAGGATGGAAAGAGTTGGGAAAGGATGACAAGAGCAGTTGCAGGTTGGTTTTGATTGGAACTTTGAATATAATCGGCCATTGAATTAATATTGGTTAATCAGGCATAATTGTATTGATAGGAGATTGCAGCATCCCAAATGGATCCGTGAGACAGGAGGCACCTCCGAAGGTATTCCAGCAGGCAGGTGAATGCACGAGAGAAGCGCAACGGGCGCAACTCCACTCGGCTCCCACCATCCAAGCCATTGCGACTTGAACCATCGTCATCATCATCAACAGCACCACCAGCAGCAGCAGCAGCAGCATCGGCGATCATCATCATCATCATCATCATCAAGACATATTCGCGTCTGCTCGACCAGTAGCAGCGCGTTCGTACATAGTCGATATCGTGGTCGAACTCGGCGACTCTCAGACTTGCGTGAACCACCATCGAGATCGGTGCCGTACGCCCGGATTGCATTGTTGTGCGTGTTTTTCGTTCGCGCGAAACTTTCATTTCCACACTCGATCCTTGCGATCCTGCCTGTTGGCGCTTCGATGTTGTTGCACTATTCGCTGCAGTGATTACACGTGGGTAAAGTGGCGTGGTGCAACAATGGCCGGGAATATTGTTGTGGAATGGCTGCGGTCACTCCACCTGGGCCAGTATGCCGAGAGCTTTCTGGACAACGGCTACGACGACTTGGAGATTTGCAAGCAGGTCGGCGATCCCGACTTGGATGCGATCGGCGTGTTCAACCCGGTGCATCGTAGCCGATTGTTGCACTCGGTGCGTACGTTGCGTGAGGAGGGTGCCGCGTCCGTGTACTTCACGCTGGAGGAGACGCAGGCGATCCACGAGGAGTGTTTGTGTGACAATGTGAGTGCCCGTTCGTCGCGGTCTTCAGGTGCTGGTGGTGCAATTGGCGGCGGTGTCAAAGAGGCGACGACCGCATTGCGTGGAAGTCCGGCGGCCTCGTCTTCGGCCGGCAGCGGCCAGGAACTCGCCCGCTACCTGGACGAGTACGAGGAAGGCAAAGCGGAACTTGTGAAAATACCGCGTGTGCAGCTGAAAATTTTGCTACGCGAAAAGCTCCAGCAGGACGGCATTCGGTTGAGCTGTCAGCCGTATTCAACCACGGTAAGTCGACCAAAACAAACCGAATGACAAATCGAAAAGAAAATAAAGAAAAAAAACGATTCAAACTTTACACTTGTATGTTTAATGGGTAGCCACGTATTTAATTATAAGAATTATCATGTGGAACTAATGAAAAATTTTGCGCCCATGCCAATAGTCGCTATGGAAAATTGACGGGATTTGATTCGATTATTGTTTGGCCAGAAATTGTATGGTATATGCAACAATTATATTCGCCTATCAAATAATCAACAATTTTTTATACTCTTGAATTTCCTTTCCCTTGCTGCCAATCTAGCCTGCCTCTGACTCATTATTTGTTCCGATAGTTTCGGCATTCTTTCTTCAGCATCCAAGGTTTATTCCTAGGTCATGTTTTCATAACCTTTGAGAATTTGCCTCCGTAGTAGTTAATCCAGGTCTAAATTAACTAATTTTAAGTCGATTCGGCTATTTAATTTCGTGTTGTTTGTGTATATTGGCTTAATTTATCAAATTTATTTCTTGGCAACTTCCATCAAATGCTCAATGAAGAGTTGGATCTTGAATCGTGGAAATGGTAGCCGTTTTTCAAATTTACATAGACCACAAACGGAGACTTTAACGTCATCTTAATGGCCTTATTTAGTATAATAAATGTCATTTCTTTAAATTTACAAGTTAGCCATTTTTTTTTTGATTATTCACTTCGTTAGAAAAATATTTTTGGGCTATTTTTCATGGACAATTTGTCCATATTAACGAAAAATTTCAAATACCAAATTTTCAAGATAGCATCTCTTAAAATTTGTTTCACATGATCAAGAAGGTTGCTCATAGAAATAACAGATGACAATCGCTTTGCCAAATCGAAATTGTTGCAACTAAATTTTTGTCAGGTCTTTGAGTTTTGTGAAACTTGTGGTTGTCCTAATGGAAAACAATACTTCTTTTTCTGATCAATTCTGGCCATTGCTGGTTAAATCTTATTCTGGGCAAAGAGGCCCGAAAAATGGCCAGAAAGAGGTCTTTGTCATCGTTCCAGTTGTTTGGAATTCCTTGGCTCTATTTAATATAATGAAAATCATTTCTTTGTGGTTTATGAGATCATTTAGTGTCATTTTTCCGAAAGACTTGTCCTTATTAACGAAAACTTAACATTTACCAAATTGTCACCAAAACATGTCTTAAAGTAAGTTTTACAAGATCAAGACTGTAGACCATAAGCAAAACAAATGACAATCTCTTAGAACCAACCCGAAACTATGGCATTCAAACTTTGGCCAAACCTTCAAAGTCTACTACAATCTTTAATTGGAAACATTACTTGTTTCTCTATTCAAATCTGGTAATTGCTAGTCAATTCCTGCTGATGATTGGTTTAATTTTGAACAATGAGGTCCGAAAAAGGTCCTTTGACTATTAAACGGCAACTAATAGTATCCGAAGTTCTTCCTGTTGTTTGGAATTTGGATTATTTGTTGCCCTTTTAAAAGGCGATTTTTTGCAATTTTCTGCGGTAAATTTGTTCTACTTGGCGACAACTTTATATATTAGTTTTACCTAACCACCTGGTAAAATAAATTTTACATGGTCCAGAGCGTAGACCTTGGGCAAAACAAATGACAATCGCTTAGGTCCAAATCAAAACTATTGCATTGAAAACTTTGTTATGTCTTGTCAAGTTTATGATTCTTCTAATCGGAAAAAAAAACAATATATCTTTCCCTGTTCTATTGTGCTCATTGCTCGTCAATTTCTGTTTAAAAGTGGTCCAATTTTGAGCAAAAAGGTCTAAAAGTGGTTTGAAAAAGGTCCTTTGACCATTACCTGGTTGGCCACTAATGGTATACGACATCTTTCCAATTGTTTGGAATTTCATGGGCTTATTTCACAAAGTGATAACCATTGCTTAAAATTTACATGTATGCCATTTTTTTCTTTCGATAACTTATTGCCCTTTTAAGAGGTTAATATTTTCAAAAGGGCAATATTTTGCCATTTTCCTCGCACAATTTGGCTTCATTCACGAAAACTTTTAATACCCAAGCTTTGCTCAAAAATCTTTTAAAATAAGTCATATACGATCAAGAGCGTTGGCCATGGGCAAAACAAATGATATTCACTTCATTCAAACTTTTGTTTGGTCTTCAAAGGCTATGGGAAGTCTATGGTTGTTCTAATGGGAAGCAATACTTCTATTCCTCGTCAATTCTGGTCAATTTATAGCAAAGAGGTCAGAAAGTGAACCAGAAAGAAGTCTTTTGACTAGTTAATAAACACTAATGGTATTCGATATATTTTCAATAATTTGCCAGCGTTTTGATCACTTTTTGAGCCCAAAACTATAACTACTAAAAGTTCAGTTTTATTTCATTTGATCAATGATTAATTGAGCCTCATTCACGAAAACTTTTAATATCCAAATTATGTCGAAAAATCTAATAAAATAAGGCTTACACGATCAAGAGCGTTGGCCATGGGAAAAACAAATGATAAGCACTTTAATCAAACTTTTGTTTGGTCTTCAAAGTCTATGGGAAGTCTATGGTTGTTCTAATGGAAACAATATTTTCCTTTTCAGTTCTGGTCAATTTAGAGCAAAGAGGTCAGAAAGTGGACCAGAAAGAGGTCTTTTGACTAGTAAATGGTCACTAATGGTATTCGATAAATTTTCAATAGTTTTGTCACCGTTTTGATCACTCTTTGAGCCCTCAAATATAACTACTAAAAGTTTAGTTTTATTTTATTTGGTCAATGATTAATATGGCCTCATTCACGAAAACTTTTGATTCCCAATTTTGTCCAAAATTCTTTTAAAATAAGGCTTACACGATCAAGAGCGTTGGCCATGGGCAAAACAAATGACAATCACTTCAATCAAACTTTTTTGTTTGGTCTTCAAAGTCTATGGGAAGTCTATGATTGTTTTAATGGAAACAATCTTTTCCTTTTAAGTTCTGGTCAATTTAGAGCAAAGAGGTCAGAAAATTAACCAGAAAGAAGTCTTATTACTAGTAAACGAGCACTAATGGAATATGATATATATTTTTAATAGTTTTTCCAGCATTTTTGGTCACTCTTTGAGCCCAAAACTATAACTACTAAAAGTTCAGTTTTATTTCGAGATAATATTGTTCAACTTTCAACTATCTTCAACTACAATGACTTTGGTTCCCAAATATTGTTATGTTTTTGATTTAAAATTGATCCATGACCTGTTCTTAGTTCTTCGGCAGCCTCAAACTCTGCTCAATTTTATTTTTTTCCAATATCTCATCGATTTTTTCGACAATAGATCTTCAATGCATCTTTAATACTGAATCTATAGTAGCATTTGATTCTCTTTTACAGCATCAATACTGTGCAAATCTTTTGAAGAAAAGCTAGAAAATTATTATTTTTTTCTTTGAATTCTTCTATTTGGAATGTGATTTCCTCAAAAATGAATTGTGGCGATTAGAATTAAAAGTGCATCTTTTTTTTTCTAACAAATAAAAGTATAGTTTGAAGGGGGATGGAGGCATTGAAAAAATTTCCAGTAAGCTATAATAATTTTAATTTTAAAAGTCCAATGAACTACGAAAAACGGGAAAACTTAGTACAACAATTTTTCATAATTTTCCAGCTTAAATTTTTCGTTTTCTATGGATGATAGAAGTTTAGATTCTTGTTGTTTTGTCATTGAAATCTCAAACTCTTCACCTCCTAACTCATTGTGATATTTATCATTTATTCGAACTTTCGTTTCCCAATGGAATAATTGGAAGAATTCCCTATTTTTTTAACATGGAAATGCCTATTAAAAGAAGTTTGTCTTATCATTATTTTTGGTCTAAAATTTGCTAAACAAATTGATAATGATAACGGTAAACTTAAAAGCTTTAAAAGCTCTGAATAAAATTGAATGAAATTCATGGATGAATGAAATATAGAAGAAGGAAAGTTAATAAAACTAGCCATTTTTTTTTCGATCGAAAAAAAATTATTGTTTGTCCCAACTTGTTAGTTAAGCGATCGGTGGTGGTGGCCGATTGTTGAAAGGCTTTGAAAGTGCTTCGACAATAATCGAATTCAAAGTTATTCACTTGTCAAATTATCGAATGGAGAATGCGTTTAGGAAAATTGAATTATCGAAATAAAAACGTTGATGAGTTAACCTTTTCAAGATGTATCATTTTATTTGTTGGTTCGAGCGTGGATAATTTAAACGATTTTAATATCGCTGCAACAAATGCAAACAAAAATATCCCGTTAGTTCCTTGAGGCTGTTCACGTAATACATTTATATCCCCATCTCTTGCCCCACCAAATTCAATTCCAACTTTTCCTCTTTATCTGTTATTTAAATTAATACACGTTTGATTTTTGTTTTTTTTTTTTGAAATTCCCGCCTGTTTTTTTCCCCGAAAAACATTGTTGATCAGTTTTCGTGTGCAACATTTGCAATGCAAAGCGATTAATGTGCATCGGTGGTGGCCGATTTAGCAATAGCGTAAATTTAATCCTGTATGTGTCATCGTTAATGTGATTACAATATTATCACTTTATGAGAGGTCACTAAGGTTATTAAAATGCATCAATTATGCACTTAACAGTTTCTGTGTCAGTAACTGAGACAAACAAAGCCGTTATCATTGCAGATAGTGGTCGACTATTTGCAATTTTTTCCGTGTCTTTCGTTTCATTTATTCTTTGGGATGAGAAAATAAATTTCTATTTTTAAAATGGGTAAGGACATTTTTTGCAGGATTTGCAGAAAGTATAAATATGCACTGCAATTCTTCAAAACTTTCCCAACTATTTTTAATCTGTCGAGAAATTTTCTTGTAATCGAAAAGTTATTTGTTTGGAGAAAATAATAGCTACAAACTATTTGATAATTAAAGTTTAATTTGGAAAACACTTTTCTTATTTTATTCAGGAGAATAAGGGATTAAAAGAATTTGATTTGAAAAATTATAAATTCCCGAGAAAAATAGTTGTTTTTTTTTTTTTTTAAATTTATCGTTTTCCTCTAAATCCTTAGAATTTCGGTGTAATTTTTAGACAAAGATTACTCTTAAATATAATATATTTTTTCTAAATTGAGGTCGAATAATTGAACGAATTTGGGTACCTAAAGTAAAAAACGGGATAACTTCCGAATTTTACATTTTTCAAATTCTCACTGCGGTTCTCACAATTGGCCAAATTTTCAGCAGAGATGCATTTCAGTTGAATCTTTATAGAAATTTTCCAGCTTATGTTCAGGTGGCCCTTGAGAGAAGTTTTTTAATCGTAGCTGGGCTGACAATTAATACGTGGGAGAAAATTTCCTCTCTCTTGCTGCTATCCTAGCCTGCCTTTGACTTAGTATTTGTCTATTGCTTCCGGATCTTTTTTCTAGCATTTCTAGGTTTATTTCTGGATCATTTTTTCAGAACTTTTGAGAATTTGTCTCCTTAGTTTCCAGGATTTGATTTGTTCATTTTCAGTCGATTCGGTTATTTGGTAGTGCTGTTCACAAGGGCTTACCAAAGCCGATTCTGGACCCATAAATGGCATAATCGAGCCTACTTTTGCAAACCCATTTGTAATTTCATAACCTTTGGTAACAAAAAACCTTGGTACCCAAACAGTGGTGGTTGTTGGCTATCGCCAACTGAGTGGAAAATGTTTTTCATTTTTCTCTGAATTCCGTTGTGCTTGATCCTAAATATTGGCTTACCGAAGCCGAAATTGGACTCATAAATGGCATAATTGAGCTTAATTTTGCAAGCCCGTTTGTAATTTCGTAACCTTTGATACTAGAAAGCCTTTGGTACCCAAACAAGTGGTTATACAAGTAGTACTCAAGCAGTGGTGGTTTGTTGGCTATCGCCAACTGAGTGAACTATTGCGTTTCAATTTTGTTTTTAGTTCCAATAGGTTCGATTTAAATTTCTGAGATTAATTTAAGTAAATCGCCAGTTGGATTTTTATATAAGTTTTCCAGCGTATGTCCAAGTGGCTCTAAAGAAAAGATTTATAGTCGTTGCTGGACTGGTAATTAATTCATGGGAATTACTTTCCTCTCCTGGGAATTAGTTGCTGCCATTCTAGCCTGCCTTCGACTTAGTATTTGTTCCTATAGTTTCGGGATTCTTTCTTCGGCATTTCTAGGTCATGTTTTCATAACCTTTGAAAATTTACCCCCATAGTAGTTAATCCAGGAATAAATTTACTAGCTTTAAGCCAATTCGGCCATTCGATTTCGTGTTGTCCATATTGGGTTACCGAAGCCGAAATTGGACTCATAAATGGCAAACTTGAGCCTGTTTTTGCAAGCCCATTTGTAATTTTGTAACTTTTGATACAAGAAAGCCTTTGGTACCCAAACAAGTGGTTATACTAGTGGTACTCAAACAGTGGTGATTTGTTGGCTATCGCCAACTGAGTGGAGAGTATTTTTCATTTTTCTCCAAATTCGCCTGTTTTAATTATTTTGTTTTTAGTTCCAATAGGTCCAATTTAAATTTCTGAGATAAATTTAAATAAATCGCCAATTGGATTTTTATAGATATTTTCAAGCTTTTGTCCAGGTGACCCTAAAGAGATGACTTTTAGTCGTAGCTAGACTGGTAAATAATTCGTGTGAATTAGTTTCCTTTCCCTTGCTGCTTTTCTAGCCTGCCTTTGATTCATTATTTGCCCCTATAGTTTTGGGATCTTTTCTCCGGCCTACTAGCATTTCTTGTTTTATTCCTGGATCAATTTTTCATAACCTTTGAGAAATTGCCCCCGTAATAGTTAATCCAGGATTAAATTTACTACATTTACTAGATGGGCTGACAATTTGTTCTTGGGAGGTAGTTTCCTCTCCCTTGCTGCATTTCTAGCTTGCCTTTGATTCATTTTTTGTTCCTATAGTTTCGGGATCCTAGGTCATTTTTTTATAACCTTTGAGAATTTGCTACCTTAGTAGTAATTTAGGAATTAATTTACTAATTTTAAGTCGATTCGGCTATTTGATTTAGTGTTGTGAATATTGGCTTACCAAAGCCGATTTTGGGCTCATACATGGTGATTTTTGATATTAAAATGCTCAGGTACCCAAGCTAGGGGTTATTTGGTTGGCTGTCGCCAACTAGGTGAAAGGTGTTTAGTATTTCTTTATCAATTTGGAGTCCTTTTTGGAATATTTGGTCACTTAAATTTTTTATTTTGGTATTTTCTTCTCTTTGAGATGAAATGAATTATGAGACGAATTCTAAGGTCTACAACTTAGCTTAAACTCCACAGTACAGGAAAAGATGCATAATTGCATGGAACCCAATTTTCTTGTTTCCTTATTATACCCAATAGATTTAAGCGATCCCAAATTACTTGTTGAGCCCTTTATAATGTAATAAAAAGTTTTTTTTTACGATTGGGACGAATTTTCTTCTAGTAACGCTTCCTATTTCATGTCTTCATACACTTTTGGTTTTCCACTATGTACATTCATATCCTTCACCATATGTTTCTACAAGTAACTGACTTGCCTCAACTATAGATTTTTTTCAAATGACAGAATTAAATTAAAACCGTAAATCTACGTATTACATATGATAATTTCATTGGAACATTTTTGTGGGGCCATTTTTAATCAAACAGTGGAAACCTATGTAACCTTAATTTTCATCCCCTAAAAAAAGCTTTATGTACCTTAAAAGTTAGGGTTGAAATTTCGGATGGAATACTGTTAAGCTAATTGCTTTTAATCGTTTATTTTATTATAAAAAAATTTTTCTATGGTTTTTCAAGTACGTTCTTATAGTGAAACTTTAGCGTCACGCATTGCCCTAATTCATTTTTTTTTTAATATGTCAAGGGTTATTTAAGGGTTTGAGAAAACGATCGCGATAATAATAAGCTCGAACAAATACAGTTCGCGGGTGAATTAACGAACGTTACATTTAAAATCCCCCCGAGTGGTTTTCAGGTTGTTTAACGGAGTCTCCACGGGTTGTCCCAACCAAACGAAGATAGCGTCAGACTCCGCAATGCATGCCGTTCTGCAGATAGTAATTAATCTCGGGAAAAGTGCGAAAAATTTTCTAGTTTCGTTTTCATTGAAATTTATGAGATTAATAAAGTTTTTGAATAGGGAAATCGATCGGATGAAAATCGGGAGTCGGAGGGAAGATTTTTAGGGGTTGCATTCATCGGGAAAAGTTCACGACCTGCGTGACATTTGGGAAGGCGATAAGGAGCGTATTTACACGCGGGCAACTTCCCAAAGGCGAGCGTAATCAAGATATGCCGACGATGCCTACCAAAAGAAATTATCATTAGCATATCAAAAGATTGAGACTTCTTTCATGTAATATTTAGTCACGTAATGTTTTTCGTGAAACGAATTTCTTGCTTAAAAATAATAACAAAATTAATTAAACGAGTCGCACATTATCAGGGATTCACCCTACACGTTCCATGGTCACAATATTCATACGATACAACTTCATTAAAGTTCCTCTTCACCAACTCTTTGAAAGACAAATCAAAATATTGCTTTGATCTATCATATTTTTACTATGACGGCTTTATTACGAACTATGCAATGACGGTGCAGTTTATCTTTGTAGGCGTATTGTTCAAGTGTGAGAATAAAAAACGTCTTTAAAGCCAATTTGAACAAGAAAAAAAATCGTCAATATTGCTTGTAAATTATGACGAGTGAATAATAAAAGTTTTTTTTTTTACGACGTTTTAGTTTGGCTAGATGCGGAAGAATGTTTATGAGCCACTGATTTGGCGTCGTTTTTATTCCTATTACGTTTGACGATAAAAATGTGCCACCAAAACTGTTTTAGTATCAATCCGTTTTGTGGTTAGTGGGACGAGATGTGGTGTCATATCATATTTAATGCAGTCGTAAAATCAAAAACTTTTTCGTCATTTCTGTGGGTAATATTTACGTGGTGGGATTTCTTTGGGAGTTTCTATTTTAAAAAAAAGAACTAGAAGAATTCGACATCAAAATCTCACCATTTTCACGGTGATAGTTTCCTCGATTTATAAGGAACAAAGAATATAAAGAACCAACACTTTTTTATAATTAAATAAACTAAATAAGAAGACAATTCAGTTTGAGATCGTTTTTTTTTAATTTAATATTTTTAATATTCAATTAGCTACGTTTCGTTACGTATTGTAACTTTATCAGGCTTCTTAATTCACAAAATTATAATCAAGAAGTTGATGAAGTTACAATATGTAACGAAACGTAGCCAATTGAATATTAAAAATATTAAATAAAAAAAAACCGATCTTAAACCACCTGAATTGTCTTCTTATTTAATAAAAAACTGAGATCTAAATTTAATCATCCATTAAAAAGATGCAGTACCTCTTTGAAGATGAAATCACTAAGGTGGTTCCCAAGAAAATTGGGCTAATAATAAAGTACATTTTTTCCATAGTAATCCTTTGTAAATATAAGTTTAATCAATTTATTCAATTAAGCAATCTAGATTGTTGTAGATCCTTTGATTAGCAAGAAAAATTTCGAAAATTGAAGTGCATTCTAGAATCCTTTTATTAACGTGAAAAAAAGGAAATTTCAGAAAATTTCAGAAAACTTCACAGAATAAAGAAAGCTCTATAAATCACGTCAAGTAATCAAAAATACAAATATAAGGTCAAATTGATGGAATTGGAGCTTTGGGAAGGAAAAAATCATGGCTAGTAAACTTTTGAGAGTGATTTGGAAAAAGCACAAAAGAGCTTTACCGCGTTGCGGTATTAAAAATTAAAAAAAAACTTTGTTGGTTGGCAATCTTCATTGTTGAAGAAGCACCAGAAGAAAAATATCATGATAAGCCCAATAAATCTAGGAAAGCTTGTAAATCACTAAACAAAACACTGAAATTTTCATTATGGAGTAACGGGATGAAAATTGGGTGATCCTAGTGGATCACCCAAAGAGGTGAAAAAAACTATGGAACAAGTGAATTTGTTAAGAAAATATTTAAAAATTTTGCTCTTCCTATCAATTTGTTTATTGGTTACTAACTTGCAAAGTTTAAAAAATCAAATCGTTACAACAGATCAATGTTCTAGGCTTAATTTAAAGAACCTCCCCCTATAAGTAGCCATGGGTTAAACAAATGACAATCGGTTAATCCAATTTCCAACTATACATTGGCCAGTTATTCAAATCTCTATCAAACTCCTGCAACTTCGGTTGAGCAATTTAAAGTCATGTGAAGTCTGAAGTTGTTCTGGTGGGGATCACAACACCTCGTTGGCTGGTTAATTACCGAAATTGTAGAGTCCCTTGATCAACTTGAAATTTGGCGAAATTTTTCATCAATCAATATTCTTAGAACTATTAAATTTTCAATTTATTTCGTTCATTAGTAGTTTAAAAGTACATTAAAATTGTGTATGCAATATATAGAATATATTTCGGTCCAATTTATGTAGTATAATAATATATAAAAATCATACCACAAACATAAATTTGAACAGAAGTTCAAAGAAAAATATTCGTGACGTATTATCCAGATACGTATTTCGATTGCCAAGCAATCTTCCTCAGTGGTCATCCAGTAATTTGGATCACTCCGTAACTGCTATGTGATGATTCACTACGTAAATTGGACCGCAATATATTCTATATATTGTATATACAGTATAACTGTTCAAAGTCAGCGGAAAAATCTTAGTCTGATTCCAGAAAAGTTATTTTTTTTGTATCAATTATTTTTTCTACTTTGTCCTTTTCCATGCCACCGTTTCTCCTTTACCCCCATAAAACCTTCAACCAATTCGGACTAAAGTCAGTAAAACGATTGTTAGATCTTTAAAAAAGATAATAATCTTTTACTTTTTGGAATAGGAACTAAAATTTTCATTTTTCCAGAAAGTCTATTGGGAACTCAAATTTAATTGTCTAATTTATTGAGGAAAATATCAATTATAATTGCATTATACGACAAATTTATAAAATTACACAGACCACAAACGGAAAAAAGTACTAATTGATAGAAAAATCTTAAAAAAATCAGGTAAAACTAAAAAAAAAACTTGTTTTTCTTTTTAGGTCATTTAAGGGGTGATTAGGGATGATTTAAAATATTTTCGATGGCTTAGTTAAATTTTTGAAATTATGCACTAAGTCTACGTTTTTCCATAAATCTTTTTAATGACATTTTTGTCAAATTTACATAGACTACAAACGGGTGTAAATATAAACCGGTTGGAAACAACAAAAAAAACATTGTTTTTAAATCTATTGAGCAAAATATCCACTGCCAATTTCAAAAGGCAATTTTTGTGTTATTTTTCTATAATCAACTTTTGCTTGGTATCAAAAAATTAAGTTATCTAATTTTCATCTCTATGGACCTTTTAAAATCACTTTTAGACGATCCAGAGTGCTTTTTATGGGCAAAACATATGACAATCTTTCCTGACCGTCAGGAAAGATCAAAATTTAGAAGTTGAAACAAAGTTTCTTTCGTAGGACAACTCCAGACTTAACATGGCTTTGATTCCGGCAAAAGTTGCTGTAATTTGGTTGAAAAGATTTTTTTTCTCAATCTAATTTCAATTTGGATTTGGTGCTAAACGATTGTCATATGTTTTGCCCATAAAAAGCACTCTGGATCGTCTAAAAGTGATTTTAAAAGGTCCATAGAGATGAAAATTAGATAACAATTGTCCCTGACAATTGGTCCAATTTTGGACAAAAGAGGTCTAGAAGAGATCTTTACCTGTTGAAAGTAGAATATTTGTGGCGGCTTGAACTTGTTTCGGCCATTATTTCGTTGTATTTGTCGCCCAAAACTTCGACTAAAAGTGTTTTGGTTTTTTAACACATTAAAAGTAGATTTTTCAAATTTACACAGACCACAGACGGACAAATGTACCAATTTATTGTTCATTAGTGGATCAACCTTAATTTCTGCCTATTTGATTGATGAAACCTTCCGAAATACATCGATTAATTAATCAATATTGCATAGGAAATGAGATAACTGCATAATTGCTTAGTGCAAGTAGATTTCAAATTAAAAGTCAATTTTTTTCTTTAATGGACCTAAGAAAAATCTAATGTTACATGAAGTTAAAAATGCAATGCATTTAGCATCGCCTAACTGCATTCCTAATCTAATATGCATTTAAATGATAATGTTTCTAGCAAAACGCATAATCTAATGAAACAACTGTTTTAAATTTTATCTAATAATAAATTTTTAATCAACAAAAACTAAATCCAATTTTCGGCGTACAAATCCGCACGATTTAAGCCCGCATCATTCAATCACATCCCACAATTGGAATCACAAAGGTCAAGACCTCAACCGAAAAAAAAACGAGAGGGGCAAGATTAAATAAAAATAATGATAGTTACCAAGTTATCGTTTCGTATCACACTTGGCTAGATTGATATTTTTTGGGAGAAGAACTGTTGAAAAAAATTATATTTGAATAAATCTCTATTAAGCGACCGTAACGGAGAGCATTCAGATGTCGAGGACATATTTTGGTGGCTCTAACAAATATTTCACACGTCGCTCGTAAAGATATAAATCTCGGCAGTGCCCTCACCAACGGGCGACCCTAAAGTCCAGGGGGTGCTACCCGGACAACATAACCAGAGAACAAAACAATGTGTATAAAAAAGAAAAGAAAGCAAGAAGCACTAGTAGCAATCTTGAACAAAACTTTCGTGCATTCGAAGAAGAAACATTTCAAAATTGAAATTCCTGTTTATTACCCCCCACATTCCATCCAACCGTCGTAGCATATTGAATAATTTTTTCCCAAATTTTTACGATTGATTTTTGTCGTTCAAAAAAACGAAAGTTGGTACGAGTTTAATAACTGGGAAAAAAAGAAGTCTTGATTCGTTTTTCCATTGCGCCATCGTTCTTTTCGAATTCAACGACCCTTATTCTACCTTTTTCTGTAATTGATTGGCATCATATGTTACGTACAAACAATATTAAAGCCCGTAACTGGGAAAAAATCACTTTTATCCGTCAATTATTTCGTAAAATACGACGCAAGTTTCTTTCCACTTCTTCGTTTTTTTTTCCACTACGGTTTTTCAAAAGTATTATTTGTCACGCTACATGGACTTAATTCATGCCGGGCTTGACTTTAATGGGCATTATTCGACACCTCAGTAACGCACTCCCAACGATATTAGCCCCATTAGACAACTAAATGACTCATTTTCACGTAGTTAAATTAGAGTGGCCGATATATAAACGTTTTTAATGCACGGCTACATTGGAAGTGTAAAAAAAAATTTGGATTTTGGCAAATTTAGTACAATTTTAAGACCATTTTAATTCCACATTTGAAGGACTTGTAACAATAGATTCGAAAAAAACTTTTAAGGTGATCCACTAAAATGATTTCTTTAATTCCAAGGGAAAAAAATATTTGTATAATTTATTAAAGTTTAAAAAAATACTAGATGATGAAATTCAGATCTCAGCTTTTACTTTTTTTAAATAAGAAGACAATTCATCTTGTTTAAGATCGTTTTTTTTTTATTTAATATTTTTACTATTCAATTAGCTACGTTTCGTTACGTATCGTAACTTCATCAGGCTTCTTGATTCACAAAAATAAAATATTTTCAATTTAAATTCAATAAAAATTTTAATTGAATAGTAAAAATATTAAATACAAAAACCTATCGTAAACAACCTGAATTGTCTTCTTGTTTAAAGTACTGTCCATTATTAACTTTCTGCCAAAGTTGGAAACTCTTTATCGATAGAGGCTATCCAAGAATTCACTAACTTTTCCATGTTTTCATCTGCTGCTCAGATAAATCATGTCGTCCACCGGAACTACTGATAATCAGAAGCGGCAATATTCAAAGAATATGGTCTATGGCAAAAGACTTCCAAATGCAATGTTTTAATCATATTTTTGGTTCTTTACTTGGATTCGATCGAACCCCAAAGGTTCGGTGAGTCAGTCTTACAGGTTCGGCGGAGATCAAGACCCACCCCCAACTCATATAATCTGGGTATTATTTGATCTACTACGGTAGCTGCAAGAGGTGAAAATCTTGGATTAAAATCTATACGTCAACATTGACGAAAAATCGGATTTTTATGGACAAAATTCTTCCTATAAATTTAGTGGATTTTTTTTGGAGTTGATTATATTTAGCGAAACCAATACTGAAAGTCTACCATACATAAGTCAAGGTAAAATGCGTCCATTTCTACTCTAAATACCTGATACAATACCCGAAAAAATTGTTTTCTTACAACAGTGGTTCTTAACCTCTTTTGATGGAACTGAACCCCACTTATTTATTTTTTCCCCATTCTTGGAAAAATATTAGTGGAATTCATACATTAGTCAGGATAAAACGCGTCCATTTCTACTCTAAATACCTGATATGATACTCGAAAAATTTATTTTGAAATAATTTTAAAATATATTTTAATTAAAATTAATTTACATGTTTTTTCCGGTCGAAACCTTAACCAATTTGGATTCCACATTTGACGAATTTGCAACAATAGATTGGAATAAAACTTTTATAGTGGTCCATCTAAAAGTATTTCTTTAATTCCAACAGAAAATTAAATTTGTATAATTTATCAAGTACTGACCATCATTAGCCATTACTTTTCCTTAGCTTTGTGGCAAAATATATCATATATACTAGCTCAGCGGTTCCTAACCTTTTTCGGCCGCGGACCCCTAAGGAAATCAAGCATAATGCTAAGGACCCCTGAGTAAAAATAAGGTGCAATTTTCGGACACTATTATATTTTAATATTCATTCATTAAATTTAAAAACAAAAAACAAACTTTTTCAAATGGGACCGCGGACCACCGGTTAGGAAACAATGTACTAGCTGATACCCGCGACTTCGTTTATATTTTCTTTTTAAATTTACTATTAGTTGTGATACTTATATGGAAATTTTTATAATTCTTATTTCTTTAACAAAATACATAATCATACTTAAAACCACTATTTTGTCGACTTTAAATAAGACACATTTAATAAATTGTTCTTTAGAATAAAATAGTTGTATGTAATGATAAGACTGGGCCAAAAAAATCGACTTTTTTTTTTTTGAAAAGGATATCAAAAATATTGTTCAAAGTGACAAACAAAATATCGGGAAGGTTTGAGCCCTTAATATTAATATTAAGATGTCTATCATCTTTAATTTCGATTTTTTATTTGTGCTTTCATTTTTGCGTCAATGCTGTCAAATTATCAAGATGAAATAAATTATCTGAACATATATTTATAGAAAATAAAATTTCCTACAAAAAAGTCTTTGTGATAATTTTTGCCAGACACACCGTTTCTGATTAATCAAGCTTTAAACTTAGATATAATTTTTAAAATTATCTTCTTTATTTTGAAAATTTAGAAATCTTTTGATTTTTGTCAGGGTTCCAAAAGTAAAGTTATGAAAACCAAGTTTATAAAAATTTAAAGAAATTATTCTTTCCTACTTTTCAACTATTGAATCAAATTTAACAGTGTTGAGAGTAATAGTTGCTTATAGATTGTGCCAAATTTCAAGTTGATAGGGATAATGATCCGCAAATCCTTCCTTTTTCAAAAGTATTTTCTTGATTTGATTTTTGGGATTTATCATCTGACTTTTCTGCCAAATTTTGCTTTAGTTTTAAAGGAAATTGATGTGAGGAAAACTTAAAATTTTCGGTGAAAATGAAAGCTCTTCTCGATTACATTCGCCTGTAATTTCCCCTTCTTCAATATCAACACTAGAGATGATCTAGATTTGGAGATTTGGTCCATCACGACCCAAAAAAATTTGAACTTTGATAATTTGGTAATAGATTGTCATTTGTTTTGCCTATACCAAACGTTCTTGATCGTTTAAATTAGATGAAAATCTTGTTTTTTTTTTGGGTCAAACAAAAAATAGTTTTGAGTATTTAAAACTTTTTCAAAAGTATTTTCTTGAATATATTTTTGAGAATTATCATGTAACTTTTTTGCCAAATGTTGCTTTAGTTTTGAAGGAAATTGATGTGAAGAAAGCTTAAAATTTTCGACGAAAATGAAAGCTCACCTCGGTTGCATTCGCCTGTAATTTCCCCATTTTCAATATCAACTTTAAAAATGATCTAGATTTGGAGATTTGGTCCATTAGGACCCAAAAAATCTGAACTTTGATATTTTGATTATCGATTATCATTTGTTTTGCCTATACCAAACGTTCTTGATCGTTTAAATTAGATGAGAATCTTAGTTTTGTTTTGGTCCAAACGAAAAATTGTTTAATTTTTTAAAACTTTTTCAAAGGTGTTTTCTTGATTTGATTTTTGGAATTTATCATCTGATTTTTCTGCAAAATTTTGCTTTGGTTTTGAAGGAAATTAATATGAAGAAAGCTTAAAATTTTCGACGAAAATGAAAGCTCACCTTGGTTGCATTCGCCTGTAATTTTCCCATCTTCAACATCAACTTTAAAGATGATCTAGATTTGGAGATTTGGTCCATCACGATCCAAAAAAATTTGAACTTTGATAGTTTGATTATAAATTGTCATTTGTTTTGCCTATACCAAACGTACTTGATCGTTTAAATTTAATGAAAATCTTAGTTCTTTCTTGGTCTAAAATTTTTTCAAGGGTATTTTTTTGGATATATTTTTGAGTTTTTTCATGTGACTTTTCTGCAAAATTTTGCTTTAGTTTTGGACGAAATTAATGTGAAGAAAGCTTAAAATTTTCGACGAAAATGAAGGCCAAATCAAACGAAAGCTCACTAAGAGTAATTTCCCCCTTCTTCAATATCAACACATTTTTTTTGCAATTATTCCGCGACACAACCAACCCGGACTTTCATCCGGACTCCGGGTGTTTTTTTTTTACTTCTTTCTACTCCTCCATAGAGTACTGGAATTTTCTCAATTCCGTTTTCTTTGCTAACGCTAAATATTTAATGTAGACAATTCATTTACGCTAGAGCAACTATATGTACCCACTTCGTCTATATATATATATATATACATATTGGAGCTTTTAAATAATTCCGTTCTGAGTAATTGAATGATAAATTTTCAATTACGCCCCCACATCGAACCGGGAACTAGTCGTTTGCATTAAACTCGTTAAACTTTTCTTTTTTTTTTTGGAAAATTTATATAAGAAACAAATGTTTTTTTTTCTGTTTTTTTTTTTGGGTAAATCGAAACAACCACTTGTTAAAAAAAGCTCCAATTTAAATGGTTGAAATCTATGTTTTGTTTTTTTTTTTTGGGGGCCAATCAAACCTTGGGTGGGCTTTTATTTTGGAGTGGGATTATTCATCGTTTGGCACATAATAAAAGAGCCCCGAAAAAAAAAAGTAGTTATTTACTTTTTAATTGTTTTTCAATGAGATTTACGTTTTAATTAATTTTAATCGATCATTTTTCTCTTTGTCTAAACGTTAAGTCATTGATTTTTAATGGTTTGGAATAATTAATTTTTTTGAGAAAATATTTACCAAGATTAGTAATTTTCGTGGAAAAATTTATCGAGTGGAATGAGGAATTGAGTTTGAGAGGTATTTAATTAATTAATTAATTGCTTAATTACGTCACCGATGAAGAAACGGAATAATATATATAATGTGGAGACGGAATTCGGGGCCAGAATTCGAAGAATCTCGGTCGAATTCAGCCACGACGTAAATGATTAACCCTTGGGATTTTGATTTGTTAATTGGAAAATAACCGGTGGTGGTGGTGTTCGATTGGGATTGGGGCGTGTGATACAAGGACAGGCCCGTGCCGTTAGCGTATCGCGTGCCATTTTTTGGACCACGATCGATCGTAATTGATGTAAATTTTACGAAAGTTTTTCGTTTTAGTGCGAGACGAACCATGAATCGCAAGTCGCGCGAATTTTCGAATCGATGAAGAAGAATCTGAGACGGCGGATTTTTTACCTGTGACCGTGTTTTGTTTCGGAACTGAAGTAAAACCGCGGCGGCCAGTCGAGAGATTGGTGGGAATCGAAATGCCCGTTCACATTCTATACCACATTCCTATCGCATTGAAAAATCCAACGACCTGCACCATTTCGAAAAAAAAAAACGGTTTTCAAATATATTCAATAAATGTTCCCTTTTTCAAAAAATCGGGTCACTTGTATTGAGATATTATCCCCCGAAAATCCGCTAGATTAAATTGAAATTTCGAAGATCAAATCTATTGTTAATTCACGTCTGTGATCAATAAATTCATGAATAGAGATCATGCCCTCCGAAAAAAAAAATTACCAAATTTACACAACCAGTTCTCTGTTTTTTTTTTTTGTTTTTTTTGGTGGTACATGTGATCATCGAGAACCGTTCAAGAGCAACAACGTGTGTTGTTGAATTTTGTGAAGAATTTTCATCATTAGTCTCCTAATAGTTGATGGAAATTTACATTTTTAATGAACATAGTTTCGGTTTTGTTGGACCGCTTATCGGAGGATTTCATTCAGATGTGGATACATGGTAATTATCGGCGTGGATTCAATTGGCTTTTTGGGCGAATTTATGGTCTTTGCGGGATTGTGAGATGGTTTTATTTTAATAAGAGTGTGGTATGAAGGTCGAGTGAGAACGAGGAAGATTGTGGACTATAAATAGATATATTATATGAGAAACTGAGAAACTAGTATTATGAGTTATTTTTTCTTCGTCTTCGTCTTCTTTGGATCGACCAAAGAAATTTGATAGAATTTTTGGACAATTCTTGCCTCAAAAGTTGTTTACTTTGTTTACTTAATTTTCCTTCTCTAAAATCATTTTCCCCAAATAATGCGACATTTAAATTGTTGACTTTTAGATTAAGAATTGGCAATTATCTAAGTCAATCAATTTTTTTTCTTAAAATGAATCATGATCCTCGAAAATATAAGCATTATAAATCCATAAATTTGTCTAACGAAAAAAAAATATCCTGAGGTCTTTATGTGGAGAAACTACCTAAAGAAATTAATCAAAATTAACTAAAAAAAAAATAATCAAGAGCCCCAAAAAAAACGTCTTATATTCAAAAATAAAAATTTTCTATAAAAAAATTTAGCATCTTCCATCGTTTGCTTTGGTAATTTTTCACGAAAAAAAAAATCCTGAGGTCTTTGTAGGAAGAAACTACCTAAAGAAATTAATCAAAATTAGCTAATAAAAATTAATCTAGAGCCCACAAAAACGTCTTATATTCAAATGTAAAAATTTTCCATAAGAAAGTATAGCATATCACTTTTTCTTCCATCGTTTGCTCTGCTAAATTTTTTTTTGTTGACTTACTGGAAACTTTTCTTCAGTGTTTATCTAAGAAAATTAAAAAAAAAAAATCCTGCCGTCCATTTCAAATTTACATCTCTTGTTTCATCAGTGAATTGTGCAAATCTATGCTGGATAAAATTAAAAATGTTTTGTGGCTAAATAATCCAGGGGAATTACATAAAAATCAAATTTTTTAAGGTGGAAAATTTTAAAAATGTATTTAAATATTGCCAAGTAATACGTTAATGTAATAAATAGTTCTGCCTTTGCAGGAAAAGGTCTTTTATTGGGAAAAAAGGATGAAAACAAAGAAATCATTATTATAATAAAAGCGAATTTAACTATTAAATTGTGGTTTATAACTTTAAAGAGTTGTATGACGTTTTTAAGTCATAAATTAGCCAAACTTTGGGCTTAAACAACAAACAGAGTACTATTCCAATACTTTAATTTCTTATCCCAATATATTAAAATAGGTAATTATCAATGAAGGCAAATTTAAAAGCCATGGAGTTAAAATAATCGAGGGGAATTACATAGTAATCAATTTTTTTAAGGGTGAAAATTTTAAAAATGTAATTAAATATTGCCAAATTAAGAGTTTATATAATTGTTAAATAGTTCTAGCTTTGCCAGAAAAGACCTATTGTTGGAAAAAAAGTAGGAAATCAAAGAAATTATTATCATTAATTAATTATTCATTTTGGCGAATTTGACTATTGAATTGTAATTTATAACTTTGAAAAGTTGTATGACGTTTATAAGTCATAGATTACCAAACCTTCGGGTCTAAACAACAAATCGGAGTACCATTCCGATATTTTAATTCCTTATTTCTTTATATAAAACAGTTATTTATCAATGAAGACATATTTTAACTCCATGTGGTTAAATAATCCAGGGAAATTACAAGGTAATCAATTTTTTTAAGGCTGAAAATTTTAACAATATAATTAAATATGGCCAAATTAAGAGTTTATGTAATTGCTAAATAGTTTTTCTTTTGCCAGAAAAGGCCTATTGTTGGAAAAAAGGAGGGAACCAAAGAAATTATTATCATAAATTAATTATTCATTTTGGCGAATTTGACTATATAAAAATATAATAATTCAGGGAATTTTCAGTTTAATACAAATAACTTAAAAAAAATAAAAAACCTGTGAAATACCTGTGAAAAAAATAAAAAACTTTTATAAAGATAAGTTATAGAAATAAAGTGCTCCACAAAACATCCTAAAAAATTTTCTCATAAAATTGATGGTTGGTCAAAAAATTGAAAAAATATTAAAATATCTCTTTAGTTCAACTTTGAGCTCGAATAACTTTTGAAGGAATAAATATATCTAAAACTTGTAACAGACCTTTTTTGTAGATTGTTCAATTTCTACAAGAATATACCTTGGTCATTCCGAAATATTGTAACCAACGTGAGCTATAAAATTCCAAAGTGTAAGAAAATATTATTTCCATGTTATTTAAATGGAAAATCGAAATTTGCGATGCGGCACCTCTTAATACTTAATATTAAGAGCTTAAACTTTCAAAGGATTTTTTTTTGTGATTCACAACAATATTTTCGATATAATTAAGAGAAAAAAAATCATCATTTTTTTTATTAATGTTTCACATTATTATTATTCACATTATTATTTATTGCTACTGTTGATTGTTGTTCTTCATATAAGAATTACTATGATTATTATTGTTGCTATTGATTGTTAAAAATTTATTTTGTCCTTATACAGCACTAATCTACTGAAAATAGTACTTTACATGTGATTGTCTATGGATTGAATGCACTTATTGCAACTCTATACAGATTGTGCAATTTATTTGAAAATAAAAAAAAAATCAATATTAGATCTTCCAACGATTGTCAAAAAGTATTAAAACCACATTGATAATTTGGTAATTTTTGAAGGAAAATTTCCTACAAATGGTTAAAGAAATCACCTCTGTTATAAGTACATATATGTTTCTTTCTTCTGAATAAAAATGCTACCTGTTAAAAGAAAATATAAGACCAGATTTGTGCTTAATAGAAAAATGTTCCGGTGAAAAAATCAATTATTCTTTCGAACCTTATCTGCGATAGAGAAAATATTTCAAAACATTTTTTTCTTTATATATAAGTATATCTTGAGTAAATCCTCCACCAAAGCGATTTCAATTACATAAGAGAGGCTTTTAAAAACCAATAGCGATTGAATTGCGTTTTGTCGAGGGAAAAAAAAATGCCGCTCGATTGAGTCCAATGTTCACTAGGAAGTGAAAGAAATTCCGTAGCAATTTCAATTAAGTCACGATTTGAATCTACCACTACGATTTATGATCTCTTTGTCTTAAACACTTAGGCTAAACGTTATATTTAATACGAAACATAATGAATTCGACAAGAAGTATCGATCGAGTCACGCTTGGAGACTAAGAAGACGAAAAAAAAAATGGGAATAATAATATGACATGGTCGTGGATGTTTTTGATCCTCCGGTGTATATAAAGTTATCAAGCATAATGGCTGAGTATAATAAATCTATTTGAAAGTTTAGTAGTTGTTTAATTAGAAATTAAAATATGTAGATATAAGTCCAAATTACACTTTCGTTTCAGAGTTAAATAATCGCTTATCCCGGCGGGCATGAAGCGCATACCACACCCCACCCGTCGTCCCCCGCACCTAGTCTTGTAATAATTATTCTCGGCAAGAAGATCGTTGAAAGACCAAGACAAAAGTCCCAAAGTCTTTAAGCTCTTAACGCTCACCACACAAATCTCTCGAAAATCGAACAATAAAACAACAAATTCAACATTGAATCAATATTTGAAAATGTTTCCCACTTGAATTGCATCGAAAATTTTAATTGTATTTCTTTGGGAGACGATTTTTTTTTTTTGGGGATTTTTAAATGGCGAAAGATATAAATATAAACAAAGAGACTGGGACTTGACGGTTTTGTACCGTGGAACCGGTTTTGTTACACTTTATGGTTATACCCTCAAGGTAATGATTGTTGATGGTTACACTTACAATTGATTGAAAAACAAGAGGATTATGTTGTGGTATAACATAGGACGAGCGAACGTGAGAGTGAGGGTAGATTTGCTCATTAACTTAGAAGTGGTATGTTAATTTTTTTTTTTATTTCCTTTCGAAAAAACCAAAGAATTAATTACGAGAGTTACGAAGTATAAACGATAAAAATATTTACATATTCGGAGATAATAAGGGATACTTTTTTTCCGGAGAATACCATTCTGAAATCATGAAAAAATTGATCAGTTTTTTTTTTCGATCGGCTCCAAAAAACACAAGTAGCTAGAAAGAGGAAATTTGAGATCCAAGACATTTATAGTGCTTGTAATTTCGTAACCCAAAGTTGGAGATTTATAAGGCGGGAAAAAAATAACCGCTTCCGGTTTATTTGGAGTCTTTGGTTTCTCAATAAAATAAATTTTATTGATCTAAACTTTGAAATACAAATGATACAACAAAAGGTATCAAGAGCTTGATGATATCTTAAATAAGTTGTTTTTGTTCTAGACCAAAGCCATAACTAGTGCTACACATATCTGTTTGTGATCTATGTAAATTTTCTTTGAAAATTTGCCTCTAATATCATATTTTTGTTCTTTCATCTATTGGTACATTGGCCAGTTTGTGGTCTATGTAAATGTTAAAAATGGTCAAAACTATACAAATTTTATTAATGTTTCAAAAATTGAACTATAAAGCAGAATTGAGGTCCAAATTTGAATTCTAATTTGTACGTCGTAAAAATTTAGAAATCTTTTAATTTTTTCTCAGGGTTCCAACAGTAAAGTTTTGAAAACCAAGTTTATAAAAAAATAAAGAAATTACTCTTTTATTTTTTTCAACTATTAGATCAAATTTAACACTGTTGAGAGTAATAATGCTTATAGATTGTACCAAATTTTAAGTTGATAGGGATAGTGATCCGCAAATCCTTCACCATTCCAAAATTTTTCCACCAACTATCCATTTGTGATCTATGTAAATTAGACTGGGCCAAATCGACTATTTTTTTTTTGTTGAAAGTATATCAAAAATATTGTTCAAGGTGACAAAAAAAATATCAAGACAGTAAAGTTATGAAAACCAAATAATAAAAATTAAAAAAAAATATTCTTTCCTTCTTTTCAACTATTAGATCAAATTTAATACTGTTGTGAGTATTAATTGCTTATTGATTGTGTCAAATTTTAAGTTGATAGGGATAGTGATTCGCAAATCCTTCACCATTCCGAAATTTTTCCACAAAATATCCGTTTATGATCTATGTTAATTAGACTGGGCCAAAAAAAACACTTTTTTTTTAAAAGTATTTCGAAAATATTGTTCAAGGTGACAAAAAAAAATTATCGGGAAGGTTTGAGCCCTTAATATTAATATTAAGAGGTCTATCATCTTTAATTTCGATTTTTTATTTGTGCTTTGATTTTTGCATCAGTGCTGTCAAACTATTAAGGTAAAAAAAATTATTTGCACATATATTTATAGAAAATTAAATTCCCTACAAAAAACGTTTCTTTGAAAATTTTTGCCAAACACGCTGTTTTCGATTAATCAAGCTTTAAATTTTGATATAATTTTTAAAATTATCTTTTTTATTTTGAAAATTTAGAAATCTTTTGATTTTTGAAAGGGTTCCAACAATTAAGTTACGAAAACAAAGTTTATAAAAATATAAGGAACTTATTCTATCGTACTTGTCAACAATTGATTCAAATTTAGGAGTATTGAGAGTAATAATTGCTTATAGATTGTGCCAAATTTTAAGTTGATAGGGATAAAGTTCCGCAAATCCTTCACCATTCCGAAATTTTTTCACAACCTATCCGTTTGTGATCTATGTAAATTAGACTGGACCAAAAAAATCGAGTATTTTTTTTTTTTGAAAAGTTTATCGAAAATATTGGTCAAGATGACAAAAAAAAAATATCGGGAAGGTTTGAGGCCTTAAGAGGTCTTTCATCTTTAATTTCGATTTTTTTATTTGTGCTTTCAATTTTACGTCAATATTGTCAAACTATCAGGGTAAAAAAAATTATTTGCACAGATATTTATAGAAAATTAAATTTCCTACAAAAAACGTTTTTTTGAAATTTTTTGCCAGATACGTCGTTTCCGAATAATCAAGCATTCAGACATTGATATAATTTTTAGATTTATCTTCTTTACTTTGGAATTTTGTAACTAACGAACAAATAAATATATAGAAACAATCAATATAGATTTTTAAAGAAAATTAAATGTTCTACAAAAAAATCACTTTTTCAAAAGTTATTCACAATTCAAGTTGAAGGAAATATTCATTGACCTTTAGACCATTTTAAAGCCTGAAAAACAGCATGGATTTAATAAAATAGTGGAATAGATGAAAATTTTAAATTTTCCAGAAATTTTAAAGGGAGCTTAATTTTTTTTCACAAGTTTGACAATTTTCATTGCTTAGTTTTCGATTGCATCAATAAAACTGGTATTAAATCTGACAATGTTTAACATTTACATAGACCGCACATGGATAGAAGTACTGATAGGCTATGATCGATGAAACGATGATCGTTGTCTATAAAATTTGTCATCATAAAGATTTAATAGAAAAATATTAAATGGTTGAGGACTCAAACAATGATCCAAATGTTTAATACCCACAAAGACCTCTTTTAGACCTCTTTTGTCCAAAATTGGATCAGTTGTCCAGACCAAGATCAGATTTGAACAGAAAAAGAGTTACTGTTAATTTTTGCCAGAATACTCCAGACTTTCGGCCTGGAAGATTTTCGGTTTGGTCATTATTTGCAACCCAATTTTTATAAGACTTATTTCAGCTCTGTTTTTGACCATTTACCTGAAATTGGACCAATTGTAAAGCAATTAACTAGCAGAAACCAAAATTTAAAAGTTTTTCTTCTGCAACAAAACTCCAGAATCGCCATGACTTTGATTGTTCGGTAGAAATTGTAGAAAAATTTTAGGGATTTCAAGAAAACGACTAATATTTGGAAACCTCAGGGGTTGGTACGATTTTTTCATTGACAAATTGTTAGTCAAACATTACGAAATCAAAATTGTTCTAAGAAGTGACCAGCGGTGATAAAAAATACACTCAATAATCATATCGTAAACCATAAGCTGGTGACCAAAAAGACCTCTTTTTGACTGTTTAAGACCTTTTCCTCAAAAGTGGACCAATTTTAATAGTTGACGACTCAAGAATGATTCAAATGTTGAGTCAAACAACTGGCAGAATAACGTATACTATATGTTTCCGTTTTAAAGCCCAAAGACCTTTTTCTGACCTCTTTTGTCCATAATTGGACCAGTTTTCAACGGAAATTGACCAGAAGAGGTCAGAATTGAAAGGAAAAAAAAAAAGTGAGGGACAATTCCAGACTTTTCAGGACTTTGATTTCCCGGCAGAAGTTCCAGGAGTTTGGTTGCCCAATTCTTATCCATCCTACTTAAAGTTTGAAATTGAATCTCTTGATTGTCTTTTGTTTTGGCTATGACTGCAATTGGTTTTTTTGAGGGAAAATCATTTAAAACATAACTATATATGAATTGTTTTAAATGAAGCTAAGACCTGTTTTTCGCCCACCAAATATTCTCTGTATAAAATAAATTTTTGGGGTTTTTTAAAAACTTTTTTGTATTTGTAAAATATCAATTGTTGTCCAAGAATTAAGGCTTTTAGTTTCACTTGCATCCAACAATCAATTAATTCTCTCATTTATTTTTTATTTAATCAATTTTTTCTGGCAAAATATTAATATTTTTTCTTTCTTTTCAGGTAAGTCCAGCTAATCTATTGCTTTGATCAAAAGAATTGGAATGAAAGAAGAGGAACCGAAAAAAGTAGGATGAATTTTTTTTAGTATTTATTGATAATTACTTTAGTAATTTTATTCTGGAATTTATTGAATGAATAGTTTCGATAAATGGTTTGATTTCCATAATAGAAATTCGATTATTTTTTTAACTACGCTATGTATTAACATTGCTGAACTAAATTGGATAAGATTCTGATTCCAGTGGAATGAAGTTAGAAAATATAAATCAGATAATTGAACACTTTTGAATGAAAAATTATATGAATTCATTTTATTGAGTTTTCCCGTAAATTTATTGGCTTAAATTTACGACCAATTTGGACTTAAAGTTTGAAGGCTAAAAAGAAGCAATATTTAATCTAAAGACACTAATTTATTCTTCTATAAGTAATGTTTTTTAGCAAAATTGTAACTTCAGCTCCAATTTTGGTTAAAAAGAATAAGTTTTAGCTAAATAAATAAGAAATAAAACTTTAAGATGAATATAGGTAAAAGGAATTAAACGATTTAGTTCATGTAACTGAATTTTTGCAATCTCTAAAAAAATTATTTTTAAGTGATATAAAACGAAAATATTTTCTTTTTGTGAAAGATAAAAGCCAAATTTAATATACAGTTTTCCACCATTTTTATCGTATGCATCTGCTTGGAGAAAATTCAATTTCGCATGAACAATTCCAAAAAAAAAAAACAAGGAAGAAAAAAAATGTGAAAAAGTTAATAATGTTGAGTGTTGTACTCACGTAATCCCTCTCAAAACAAATCTGAGCTCTTGGCCGCCCCCGAATCTACGTTACGTCACATAATCTCAAAAACGGCAAATTAAATTCAATAAACAAAGATAAATTGACATGTCTTGTGCTATTTTTATTTTCTATTCTTATTTTGCCTACACTTGTCGTCGTAGTGATCGACACCAACGACCGTGATGTTCTGCTGGAAATATTGAAAATGTGCCATTTTTCGTCCCATATATGTCAGCGGATTCCGGATATATATAAAAGGGGCAAATAAACAGAGGACAAGAAATCAATTTTGTGATGCGACATTTAGTGTAACGAGCATCGTTTCGTTTCGATATATATTGGCACAACGAAATAAAAGTGCGGAACATTTCCCGAGAAATCATTCGATTAAAACGATCGGTTTTTCCAAGGTTTATCATTGAAATCTAATGTATTAATATAGAAGAATTTTCATAAAAAATAAACTCTAAACAGATTTGTCAAAAAAAATTATAAAGATTGAATTTTCCATTTTTTTTTTTTTTTACTAATCGATGGGAAATCCTACGTAGAGATTTGTGAAAGAAACCGTTTTGTTTGTGACAAAATAGTTTAGTAGTAATTAATTGATTACAAAAAAATAATTATTTAAGTAAAATTTAAACAAAGTATGTTTTTAAGCAGCATTTAGTAACAAAAAATGCAAGAAAATTTGTAAAACTGTTGTTTTATAATAAAACTAAAAGAAAAACTACTGAAAACTTAACAGAATCCCCCCCCCCAACTACTTTTATCCTCAAATTGTATTTTCACGAAATTCTCCAAAATACTAAAAATCAAAACATAATTTAACACGATTATCACCCAAATATTGTTATCGTTTGTGAAAATCAATTTTTCGCATAGTAACTTTTGGAAATATAATATTACTTGTTTGTGAAGATTTGGAAAATATTTTCCATACTTTTCGACACAGAAAACTCTTCCAAATTAACAACAATTGAGTCACAATTGAAAACGCTTTTTAGGTATACGATAAAAAAGTTAATTTTCTCAAAAGAAGTAAGTTTAGATTTTCACAAACGAGAAAATATATGTATTAAAAGCGTGTTCAATAGAGTTTTAATTATTGCTAATTTGGAGAAGTTGGTCGGAAAGTGGACAATATTTTCCAAATCTTCAAAAACACATGATCCTATATTTTACATGTGACTCGTTTATTTTGAAAGTTGCGTAAGTCCATTTTAAGTAACTAGAACCAGGTATGTTAGTTTTTTAAATGCTAAGTTTTTAGAAATTACTGATTTCATTTTAGTTGTTACAGAAACGCCAATTTTTCCTCCTCCTTAGTATCTTATGTTCCTATAGTTAAAAATGATAACACTATAGGGGTTGTTCTTGAATTGGACTTAACTCCCTTTCGAAATAAACGGCTCGTATTTTTTCTAAATAAGAAAATTTAACTCACAAGTAATTAAATCGTTTGTTTGGCCCTTGATTTTTCCGAAAATATCAATTATTTTCCCAAATATCAACAATAACGTAACACGAGTTTTGAAAAAATGAAACTTTTCTATAGTTTCAATCGTCATTTTCACATTAACTATGGCACACATAGAAAATTATTAGAGAATCTTTTTTGAAGGAAATATCCTCATCTTTCATTTTGGCAATAACTTCTTTTTTGTATTTTCACAAACGAGGAAAATATTTGGATGAAAATCATGTTTAATGAAGTCTCAATTTTCGTTAATTGGGGCGAAAAATGTGGAAAATATGTTCCAAGTCTTCAAAAACACGTAATCCTATATTTCACATATATTTATTCAAAAATTTATTGTGGGCATTATGGATTTTCACAAACGATGAAAATATTTGGGTCATCACCTTCGGGTGTTGTGTTATGATAATGATCGATGAAACTAACCCAAATGATTGCGAAACAACGAAAGATAAGAAGACAAAGTTAACAACAAAATGATCGTTTTCTAAAAAAATTGTCATCATAAGGATTTAATAGAAAAATATCAATCGAAAATACTAATGGTTGAGGATTCAAACAGTGGTCCAAATGTTTAATACCCCAACAACCTCTTTTAGACCTCTTTTGTTCAAAATTGGACCAATTGTAAACGGAAATTGACCAGCAGACTTTCAGTCTGGAAATTTTTTGGTTTGGTCCTTATGAATAACAAAGCTGGAGACCATTAGTTACCACCCAATTGTAATACGACTTATTTCAGCCCTATTTTAGACCATTTGCCTAAAATTGGACCAATTGTACGGCAATTAATCAGCAGAAGCCAAGATTTAAAAGTTTTTCTTCTGCAACAAAACTCCACAATCGCCATTACTTTGATTGTTTGGTGGAAATTCCAGAAAACTTTCAAGGATCGCAAGAAAACGCTTAATATTTGAAATCCAAATTGTTCGCCAAACGTTACGAAATCGAACTTGTTCTAAGAAAAATTTTGACCAGCGATGACAAAAAAGACATTCAAAAACCATATCGTAAACCATAATTTGGAGACCAACGGTAATAAATCTCTTTTCGACCAGTTTAAGACCTCTTGCTCAAAAGTGGACCAATTTTATTGGTCGAGGACTTAAAGAATAGTTCAAATATTATTTCAAATCGATTGGCTAAAAATTAACGTTGAAATTTTGTTGGGTAATTGGAATAGGGTGAAAAATATTTACATTTTTTTTTTTGGGTTTGATTGCCTTCGGGTATTGTGTTATGATAATGATCGATGCTTCACTTGGTTGTGATTATATTTTAATTAACTGGAATTAGTTTTTCGATGTTCCCATTTAATTCTCGTGTACGTTAATAATAGTCTTGAGAATCTCGTACAGTTCCAAATCCATACGTAGGCAGTCGTTGAGGATCTAATTTCCATTGATTTTTTCGACGCTTAAGCATCTTACAAATGTTTCGTTTGATCTTTCACTCTTTGGACGATGAATTTTCAAGTATTTACGTACACTTCAACGTCGAAAACTTGTTGTTGGTGTGGTTTAGTTGAAACGTTAAAATACTCGAATTTAGTTAAAGTAGAACCCTTGGAATCAATTGGATAAAATTATTTACATGCAAAGAACTTTGGTAATTGTTGAGAAATGGTTAACACTTTTCATTGGAGTTAATCTTTTTATCGATTTTAGAGTTGAATCGTTGTGGTATGACGAATACGAATAAAAATGGACGTCACATATAATCAATATATGCTTGAATGACTTTGACGATCGTATAAGTTATTATCGTTGAGATTTAAGATCGTCGTTCCGGTTCGAGGTCCGCGACAACCGACCAACCGACCGCCCGACTGACGGTCCTTCTTGCACCCAATATTGGGGCCTGTTTTTTCCGTTGGTCTGGTCTGTCTTCTTGTCCACCTTCGGCTCTATATTTTGTGATCGCATTGATTTTTTTTGTTCAAGGAATTGTTGCGGTTTTATCAGTCCACTGAGGGTCAAAAAAAGTCTTTGTTGAAAGTATTGCTGTACGACTAATATACCCATTAGGGTGGGTCAAAAAAATCGATTTTTTTTTTTACAAGTGACGCGGAAAAATGGGTTGCTAGACACCTTAAAAAATTCTCACCAAGTATGAGCTCTTAATTTTAATACGAAGATCCTCCGCATCGCAGTTTTGTATTTTTTTCTCAGTCCAATAGAAAAAATTTCATACCTCATCATTTATCGATTGTACAGAAAAAGGTTCTGAGATAATTTTTTAGAAAAATTAATGCTCTACAAAAAAAGTATCTTATATTTTTTTCGTAAGCCTCACCATTTGAAAGCTATTAAGGATTTAATTTTGATTATTTTAAGACAAATTTCATTTTTGTTTATGAATTTTATAACTCGACAATAAATGACTCGTATACAATGCGCAATACAAATTTTTGTTGGAAATTAACTGCTCTATAAAAAGGGTTTCTTATATTTTGGAGATTAAATTAACCCTTCAAAAAATATTCATCATCAAACTTTCATGTGTACGGGTTTTAAAAGTTTTTGATGAGATATTCGAATAATTTCAATTTAATTTATAATTTTCATATAAATTTAATTTTTTGTCATTAATATAAGTATTATTTGAGTTTTATTTTCAAAATTTTGAAAATTTTTCCTCAATCATTCTAAACATTTCATTTTTAATCATTAAAAATCACAATCCTAGGGAAAATTTCAATTTTTATTGCAAGTTGTCAAAGAGCATCGAAAAAATTACCCAACTTGCAACAAAAACTTGTTTGAAAATTGAAATAAAAAACTTTTTCATAACTAATTGGATATTGTTTTTCTCTAATACTGAAATATATCATAATATATGTATAATGAAAACTTTACTTTTTTTATTAAAAAATATTTAACTAAGCGATAAATAATGTACAATTTATTTTTTTTTTAAATGGAGCCAAATATATTTTAGCATAAAAAAAACTTGAAAAATATTTTGAAGTTTCTCAGTTGATAAAAACTAAAATTCGTGTAAATTTTCTCAAAAATTATCAATTAAATTGAAATTTTTCGAATATCTCATCAAAAACTTTTAAAACCCGTACACATGAAAGTTGGATGATGAATATCTTTTGAACGGTTATTTTAATCGCCAAAACATAACAAACCATTTTTATAGAGTAATTAATTTCCAACAAAAATTTGTATTGCGCATTGTATAAGAGTCATTTATTGTCGAGTTATAAAATTCATAAGCAAAAATGAAATTTGTCTTAAAATAATCAAAATTACAACCTTGATATCTTTCAAATGGTGAGGCTTACGGAAAAAATATAAGATACCTTTTTTGTAGAGCATTAAATTTCCTAAAAAATTATTTCAGAACATTTTTCTGTACAATCGATAAATGATGAGTTATGATTTTTTTTCTATTGGACTGAGAAAAAAATACAAAACTGCTATGCGGAGGATTTTCCTATTAAAATTAAGAGGCTTACGGAAAAAATGTAGAATACCTTTTTTGTAGAGCATTAAATTTCCTAAGAAATTTTTGAGAACATTTTTCTGTACAATCGATGAGGTATAAATTTTTTTCTATTGGACTGAGAAAAAAATACAAAACTGCGATGCGGAGGATCTTCCTATAAAAATTAAGAGCTCATACTTGGTGAGAATTTTTTTAAGGTGTCTAGCAACCCATTTTTCCGCGTCACTTGTAAAAAATAATCGATTATTTTGACCCACTCTAATACCCATAGGGACCAGAATTATTTTCTTGGCGTCACAACAAAAGCAATTATTATTAAAACCATTTTTTTTTAATGAATCATTAAGATTTGCACTTTTAATTAATTTGCGAGTGTATCCTGTGTGGAGATACTTTAGCCGCTGGAAATGAATCAATAAAACGTTGACGAATAAAGAATAATTGTGTGATAATTATTCGTGATTCGTCTCAAAGTTAATTTCAAATCTTAATTAAATTGCGTTTGGTTTTCGTTTTGATCAGACTTTTGGAAACGTGCTGAATTTATAGTAGGGGTGCGCTTTATTCATCAAGCGATAATTAATTTCTATTTCTTGTTTAAATTTCCAAGGGGATAGATGTTTGAAATACTACGTTACTTTTGTCCGGAGGACGTAAGAGGGTGGAAAAGCAAAAGCAAAAGCAAAAAAAAAAAATTACACGTCGTAATATACACCTGTCGCACGATTCGGTGGTGCGAATTGGCAGGATGGTCGTCTCGTTATTATCGTTATCGACATCGTGAACTTCGACAAGAGACCTCGATTATTTCTGCTCTTTAATGATAGCGCTGTAAAATAAAACCCCCGAAGTGGACGGACCAATCGGGGGCGCAATTCTCTCCGGCACTCATTTGGAATTGTCAGTTCGTGCTTCGTTCACCTTTTCCATATTATCGTCTCTTCGGTCTCATTTCCGTTAATTACGTTTCACATTTCCGTTATTGAACACATATTATTGTCGGATCGTATATATGATGGCAGTGTTTAACTTTTTTTGCCGCCGCCATTAAAATCGACGCAGAAACTGAAGACAACAACTGAAATTTCATTTCAGATATAATCGAGCAAATAAAATGTACAATTCGTAGGTGTTTTCCAAAGAAAATTGGGAGAAAGGAAGCTATCAATTGTACCACTAGTTAAGGTCAAGAAAAATGAAAATTTCTTATCCATACTAACAGAAAATTCTTACGTCTGTTTGTAAATTTCGATTTTGAGCCCAATTTTAGAGTAAATATTTGTTTCGAGAGGCCCTTATTCCAAATTTAACATTTTTAAAATTTTTGTCTGTCTGTCTGTCTGTGTGTCCTGATTTAACTAAGGAACGGAACAACAGAATTTCATGAAATTTGGTATTAAGATACAACACAATTTCCCACAGACTATAAACTACTTATCATTCCAAAAAAATAATAAGGGAAAGTATTCCCTAGGAATGAAAACAGAAATTTTTACTTTAGACAGGTGAGTTATATATCATTGGAAAGGTAATTTAAAGTTAAATAATAATCAGTAAAAATATTTTTAGTTGTACTGATAAAAAGCTAAGTAAATTCAATTTAAATTTAAAAAAAATGCCTCTTTGAAATATAAGCCTTTATATATATAAAACACATAGTTGATATTAATAGCGTAATGGCTTGCATATCTAACATTCTGATGCTCCTAATTATAAAGACATGGGTGCGAATCTTGCAGTAAACCTTTTTTTATTTTATTTTTTTACAAAATTGTTGTAAATAGACCCTTAGAGTTATTCAATAAGGAAATATTAACGAAAAAAAGTAATAGTAGTAGTAGTAGTAGTAATAATAAGAGTAATAAAACTTAAAGTAAATACGTTTTTAAAATCGTGCATACCTAAAATCGTGCATACCTAAAATCCTGTATTTATATATCCCCTCTGACTGATAAAATTTTAATATTCGATGTATTCCTTTTAAGAAGTAGACATCTGATAAGATTTTTTTTTTCTGAAAATTCCTACCCTAAAAGAGTAAAAGGGGTGACTAAGTTTGTATGAGAAAATGAAGAGTTAATCAACAATCCAAATTTTGAATCTAATAAGTGTGGTTAATAAATAAATAATTAATCAATAATAAGTTTCTGTTTTTGATATATAATTTTAACTACAGCATTTTAAATAACGTCATTTCACTTAATTAGTATGAAAGTTTAGGTACTAGGTACTTATACCAAATACCAAAGAGGTGGTTTTTAATTTTTGTTTGTTTTTCAACAAACTTTTTTAAAATTTATTTTTTATGAACCAATGATTGTGACCTGGAGCAATTATTTAACATTAGGGGAGCAATTTTTTGTCATATATTCCATTATCAATCAAAAAATAAAATCTTCCAAACCAACTTTTTTTCGGTGTTTAGAAAAATTTGAAAATCAATTATTGTTATATTATATATACATTTATAAATATTTTTTGAAAATTAATTGATCATTATATACAACTATTTTATGCATACATTTTAATTATGATTTAAGATTGAAAATTCATTATTTAAGAAAGTATATTTCATCCTGCAATTAGTTGTTGGTAGTAAGTTAACATTTGATTCGTTTATTTTGAAAATGGTGTAAGTTTATTTCAAGTTAATTATTTAACTGCTAAGTTTTCAAAAACAACTGATTTCATTTTAGTTGTTAACAAAAACGCCAATTATTGCATCCTCCTTAGTAGCTTATGTTCCTATGGCTAAAAACTATAATACTATAGGGATTGTTTTTGAAATGGACTTGACTCACTTTTAAAATAAACGGCGCATTTAATGAAGTTTTTGATATCTACATAATTAGGAATTTGGTTCTTCAAAATTTGAAAAATTACTAAAAACCTAGTAACTTTTGGAGCTTACGCCAGTTAAAAAATAAAGCTTCCATATAAATAAATCATTTGGTTCCTGATTTTACTTAAACTGTCAATAATATTCAGAAATATCAACAATAACGTAACTCGTTTTTTGAAAATGTAAATTTTGTATATTTTACACTAACTATTGCACTTACAGGAAATTATTAAAGAACCTTGTTTGTAAAATATATCCTCCGCTTTCATTTTGATACTAACTCGTTTTTGGGTGTTTAATTCGGTTCAAAAGTTAAATGAAAAAATACATTTTTTTTCTCGAAAAAATCAATTTTGAGCGGTTTGCGGCACCTTTGGGTGCCGGATTTTTTTTGGTTGAAATCCTATTTGGGACCTAATCTATCGATAAATTAGAAAATTGGTTTCTTAAATTTCAGTTCCATGACTGTTCTACGATTATATTCGGTAAAATTTTTTTTGGTATTGCCGTGTATCAAGTTAGCTAGCGAAGATTAGAACCATGTGGGCCCAATTTATTCACCAAAATTCAATCAAAGTCTACAGTAAATATAAAAAATCGGCTTATGTCTTCTTTAGGGAGGTTTATCTTTGGTAACATTACATTTTCTATCTCGGTTTTTACTTAATTTCAGAAATAAATTGGGCTCTAATGGTTCTGATCCATGCTGAAAATTTTGATTTGGTTTAAGGATTAGTTTTTCAATATGTCATATTAAATGAACTTTATTCTATTTACGATTATTACTTTAACCCAAGTATTTTAAGCTTGTACTAAGGAAATCCTCGTCTAAGTTTCAAATTAACCATTATCGTAAGTCAAAACCATGCAAACTATTTCATCGACATAAAACTTAAAGTTCTTTTTTCCTACCTAATACTGCAAGTTACATACTAAAATTCTATCGAAATCGAGGGCAGATTATCGAATACATTTCAAAATAACTTCCAATATCTTTAGCTTTACAATTGCATCCAAAATCATTTGAAAACTCTTGCAAAAATGTAGTTTTTGCATTAAGATTTGATTGAAATTTGGAATACTACAAAAGATACTTTAAATAGAAACTTTCTTTTCTTTAGCTATTTTTTGAATACTTAAACTGTAAAGCTTTAGACCTCCCAATTCCAAATTATGGGAATTTGGTGCAAGAATTATCCAAAACTCTCCTTTGGCAAGCTCTCCAAATAAGTTTTGAGCTTTTACAAACACCTGTAATATAAATTATGGACATTCTTTTTTCTATCTTTGCCCTGCATCCTCTACACGTTAAAAACTATCTTTAGTGATCAAAAAGGTTTAATTTTTTGGATTTAAACATACGAAACTTAAATTAAGAGTTTAGCTTGAAAGCTCTACCTTATTAAGGCAATTTTAATCGACTTTTTCTTTGCAAAATAGTTTTGAAAATTGCCTCACTTTGTTAAGGGTCAAAATGAATTATTTTTCAGTAGAATAAATTTAATTAAATTGTAATATCAAATACTACAGAAGATACTTTAAAAAGTTTTTTTTTTTCTTCTGCTTTTTTTTGAATATTTAAACTGTAAAGCTTTAAATCTCCCAATTCTAAACTATGGAAATTTGGTGCAAGAACTTCAAAAACACTTCTTTGGCAAGCATTTTGAATAAGTTTTGAGCTTTAACAAACCACTGTAAAATAAATTCTGGGCATTCTTTTTTCTATGTTTGTCTTGCATCCTCTTCATATTAAAAAACTATTCTTAGTAATCAAAACAGTTTTATTTTTTTGGATGTAATCATAAGAAATTTAAATTTAGAGTTGAGCTTCAAAGCTCTACCTTATTAATTTAGAGTTTAGCTTAAAAGCTCTACCTTATTAAGGCAATTTAATCGACTTTTTCTTTGCAAAATAGTTTTAAAACTTGCTTCACTTTGTTAAGGGTCAAAATGACTTATTTTCAATAGAATAAATTTAATTTTATTGGAATACCGAATACTACAGAAGATACTTTAAAGAGAAACTTTTTTTCTTTAGCTTCTTTCTGAATACTTGAACTGTAAAGCTTTAACCCTCCCAATCCAAAATTTTGAGAATTTGGTGCAAGAACTACCAAAAACTTCTTTGGCAAGTATTTTGAATAAGTTTTGAGCTTTTACAAACCCCTGTTATATAAATTCTGGGCGTTCTTTTTTTCTATATTGGCCCTGCATCCTATAGAGCTTTAAAGCTCTATCTTAATAACTATTTCCTCATAAAATAGTTCTTTAACTTGCTTCACTTTACTAAAGGTTAAAGTGACTTATTTTTAGTAGAATAAATTCCATTTTTGGTTGTTTGATTGTTGTAATGCTACAATAAGAAAATTTATTTGACTTATGTGATTTATAGGACTTTAAGTTTAATAAGTCTCAACCTTTCCGGTTGACCTGCAGCTGTAGACTTATAGCTAAATACTGCATTTGCATGGGGGATGATAAAATAATCACCCAGCACCCTATCCAAGAACGGCCGGAGGGAAATACATTTTCGGGTGTATTTGAATAATAATTTATACTTTATATTAAGCATACATATCGAAGCGATTCACTGAACAGTGTGATAAGTTATTGGGCCGGCGACTATCCCCATTGCTATCCCTGAACCCGGAATTGGGGAATATCGGGGATGGATTTGCCGGGAGAAGTTGAGCTTGGAGATGTTTGGCTATATTGTGTACACATATCAGATGATAATATAATTTCCTGTAATAACAATCACATGATTCATTTACGGGAGACATGTTACATATAGATTAGAGGAATGTATCAATTTCTCGGGAAGATGATGTCTATAATGCAAACGGATTCAATTCCTAATCAAACTATTTCCAAGAGAGATTAGCTGCGATAATTAAGTTATTGCCTAAGTAGTTTTCTCTGTCACGTCACTAAAATGGGATCTTCAACGTGGTACAATTCCCGCATAACACTGATTGATAATTAAATAAAATTGTTTTATGAGGGAATCGCGTGCAAATGCCTCATTACATTTTCTTATTTATATCCAAACTATTACAAACTATCTGCTTGGGAAGAACGAGGGCCACGGGGGACGGGAAATACTATGGAAAAATCGAGTTCTGTGAACGAATTCTCGATTCTTGGCAACGGGAACGATAAATGTGAATTTCATATTTTTCAAAACTAAAACTTGTTCAAACATTTTTTTCTTTTTATTCTTCGACATTTCGACAAGAATTTCTGCTCACATAAAAATGTTGGCAATCATTTAAAAGCTCTTGAATTACATAAACATTGCAAGGATAATATTAGGAAGGTTTTTAGCAATCAAATTCGAATGCAATTTGATTAAAAATCGGAGATTTTGACGATTAAAAACTAAAAATCGGGAATATTTGTGGATTTTTCTTTAATTTAAACTTAATGCACTAAAGTGCATTTTTATGTGAGTAAAACCAACCGATTTTTGGTTTTAAGTTCCTTTAAAATTAACAAAAATTTTGGCCTCCATAAAAAACCTAATAATCATCCTCAGGTGATTTAAATTTAAACTCTTAAATATAAACTTTAAAATTTTATTGGCAAACATACGTTTTCTTCCGCAATTTGATATTGCCAATATTTGATAAATTATATATCTTTATAGTAAAGAACTTGAAGATTAAAAATCACTTACAGTTAAGAAAAACTATACTTAAATTTGGGGTCTACGATTTTCCGAGTTTCCTTTGAATTCCATAACAAAGTTATTTTGTTAACTTCAAAAAAAAGTTTCCACACAAATGCTCAGAAAAAGTCAGATAATTAATTTTATAACTGTTGCACCATTTAATTACCGAATATCCAACAATGCAGTTCCATTTTTAACAGCTTTAACACTATCATCAAATTCCAATGCAATTTGGTTAAAAATCGGAGATTTTGACGATTAAAACCTAAAAATCGGGAATATTTGTGGATTTTTTCTTTAATTTAAACTTGATGCACTAAAGTGCATTTTTATATATGTAAAACCACCCGATTCTTGGTTTTAAGTTCCTTTAAAATTACCAAAAATTTTGGCTTCCATAAAAAATCTAATAATAATCCTCAGGTGATGAAACTTAAATTTAAACTCTTAAATATAAACTTTACAATTTTATTGGGAAACATACGGTTTTTTCTAAGATAATATAAGGATTTCTAGGATAATATTAGGGAGGTTTTTTGCAATCAAATTCCAATGCAATTTGGTTAAAAATCGGAGATTTTGACGATTAAAACTTAAAAATCGGGAATATTTGTGGATTTTTTCTTAAATTTAAACTTGATGCACTACAGTGCATGTTTATATGTGTAAAACTAACCGATTCTTGGTTTTAAGTTCCTTTAAAATTAATTAAAATTTTGGCTTCCATAAAAAACCTAATAATAATCCTCAGGTGATGAAACTTAAATTTAAACTCTTAAAAAAAAACTTTAAAATTTTATTGGCAAACATACGTTTTCTTCTGCAATTTGATATTGCCAATATTTGACATATTATATATCTTTATCGTAAAGAACTTGAAGATTGAAAATCACTTACAGTTAAGAAAATCTATTCTTGAATTTGAAGTCCATGATTTCTCGAATTTCCATTGAACTCCATATCAAAGTGATTTAGTTAACTTCTTAGAAAATGTCAAATAATTAATTTTATAATTGTTGCACTCTTCAATTACCGAATATCCAACAATGCAGTTCCGTTTTTAACAGCTTTAACCCTATCAATTATCACAAGAAGTGCATCAAAATCCACTCAATACTTTCCACAAAGTTTTCACCCAAAAAAAAAAATGCACAAACGAATTATTTTTATGAAAGTTTTCCGGATTGTATTCTACGTAATAACTTAGACGCCATCCAACACGTAGCTGCATCGGATCGCGTCATTGATTTTCATTTGTTTTTTCAACACGAAAAATCTATTGGTACTGCAATAGTGGAAAATAAAAGTTACTAAAAATGCAAGTAAATATTGACAAGTTCAGACTGTGCTTTTGTTTAGACTTGTTATTTTGATAGTGCAATTTTTTTTTTGGAAGTAAGTAAATAAAAAGATTACTTTTTCATTGTTGCAAGATAGGCTAAAAAAATAGATTAGTAAATAATTTGAATTCAATTGTATATCTGCAATTTTAGTAAAAAATTTTCCTTGATTCCATTGCCTTTAAATTTTTGTTTTGAACCAAAGTTTTCGTGTGTGAAATTTGAAAAATTTTTGAAAGTATAATTTATTTCTGCATATCTTTTGGGGGGAAATTATTATTGCAATTGCTAAGTGGTTTTTGATGCAAAATTGTGAGAATTTTTGGATCTAAATGGATACTTTTTGTGGAGGAAACGTAAAAAAAAACTATTGTGCGTGATTTGGATGCAGTTTTTAATGGCAGAAATCGATTATGTAGAAGTTACAAGGTTTTGGTGCAAGACTTTGGAAAACGCAGTCCATCATTGCATATTTGGTAAATAAACAATGTAATTTTTATAAAGGGAATTGGTTAATTTGGATTAGTTATTTGGAAACTTAAATATCCCAAAAACTATAAACATTGTGTTGCATTTTTGGTGACTTTTTTCCATTGTAATATCAATAAATTTTTCATTTAAAAAAACGATATGAAGCAATGCATTTGCAATGAAATGATATCTTAATTTCTGAGTATAAAATAAAGAATAATTTCTTAAAAAATAGTCCTTTATGCATTTTTTGGAGGAAAAACTTTTTACAAATACCATGTGGTTTTTGATGCACATTTTGTGTTATTTGTGTGAATTTTGATTCTTAATTATTGCATTAAATATTATTTTCAAAAAAAATATGTATGATTAAATTTTATGGGAAAAACTTTATAAAGACTTATTGTGGGTGACTTTGATGCATTTTATATATTTTAGGTAGATAAATAAATTTTTAACAATTTTATTAAATCAAAAATTAATAGTTATAACAATAAAATGAATAATTATGTAAATGTTTTCATTGTTTACCACCTTCTTTTACCTCTCGACCAATTAATCGATGCCGCTTCGTCAAAAATGGCCGAAGCGGATTTATAATTTTGCCATCTCTGGACTAAAATATTTCCCTGTTTTTCATCTACAAAAATTTTCACGTTTTGCTCAATAATTAATAAAATTTCCACTAAAACTGGTGCAATTGATGTACCGTATTTGATTTTTGAATGCATTAGTGTATAGTTAGTAAAATATTGTAGTTTTTTAACTCCAAAATTTGCCGGTCCTCTGAAATCAGCTACTCTAGGCTATGCCTTTTAAGCTTTACGGTAAATTCGGCCCTGTGGTCGAGTATCAAAGAATTTTTGGAGCCAGTTTTAAGGTGCTTTTCATTGTTGGATATATCACCTCTTATATAGTTCGATAGGGAGCGGACCAGATGATAATCCGTTGGTACAAAGCTCGGAGAATATGATACATGGTAAAGGATCTCCCATTGGAGCTTTTGGAGGGTGGCTTTGACGATTTATGCTATTGAGGTCTTTTTTAACCAGCCGTATTTTCCGTACCTTGCATTGTTGGATTATCTTTTCCACTTCCGGAGCATATGAAGAGGAATACTTTCGACAGTGAAGAAAACCTTAAAAAAATTCTTTGATACTAAACCTGGCGAATTTTCGCGAAACAGCATCGACAAATTACAATTAAACAACAAGTGTGATTAGATAATTGATAAATTTATTGTTATAACTATTGATTTTTGTTAAAAACGGTACAAGCTTGTTCCTAAAAGTAAGCTTAAGATTTAACTAAGAAAATCGGTAACACTGAAGATGCTATTCTTGCTGCAAGTCTTTGCATACGTACGTCATTAATCGATGCAATTTTTATAAAAAAAAAAAACATCTCAAAAACAAGGACCCAGTTATTGTAGTTAACTTATGTTTACATAAAACTTTGATAACTCTTTTTCCATCATTGTATCGCCAAGAGATTTTACGTTTAAAAAAAAATTTTGTCAGTTATGCAGTTGGATGCTTATGCACTGAGAAATCTTCATTTCGAGTGTAAAACCAAACATTTTTTGTTGAAAATTATTTACTTTAGTTGATATATTTGTTGGAAAAACTTTTGAAGAGCTTTTGACATACTTTTTGTGTTGATTGTTCAAAGTTTTGCATGCAATTCCTTGGTAAACGAAATGTCGCAATTGCACATTTCGTGATTGAATAATGCAATTAGTACCTACTTACCTCCGATTGTTTTTAAATGACTTAAAATCAGAAAAAATATTTTTTTTTAAAAAATATTATAATTAAAAAGCAGTTTAAATTCTAAAATTTTTCTTTAACTTTTAGCAACTTTTTTTCCACTATTGCATTGCCAACGAATTTTCATTTCGAAAAATGCAACTGTTCTGTTTTTGCTAAGATAAAAACTGCATAAATTCCTTGGAAACCGAAATGTCATTATTGTTTATTCGATAATTGTATTAAACAATAGTTCTTGTTAAACTATTGGTGAGCTTAAAGCTTGAAAAAAAATAATAGAAAACTTATTTAAATTTTTTAAATGTCGCTATTGCACATTCCGTGATTGAATTGCACTTGAAGTACTTACCTACGACTGCTTTTGATGACTTAAAATGTAAAAAAAAAATATTTTTCTTTTTTTAATTTAACAATAAAAAGGCAGTTTAAATTCTATTTTTTCTTGCACTGTTAGTAACTTTTTGTCCACTATTGCATTGCCAACAAATTTTCATTTCGCAAAAATAACTGTTCGGTTTTTTACTATGATTAAAATTGCATGCAATTACTTGGGAAACGAAATGCCATTATTGCATATTCGATAATTATATGGTAAAATAGTTAAATAACAATTTGATTAACTAGCTTAATTTTTCGAGCTTAAAGCTCGAAAAAAATGTGAATAACTTATTTAATTTTTTTATTGAACTTAATTTGGATTCTTTTAGTTCTTTATCGTAAGAATTTACAATTAATGAATTAATTTTTAAATGATAATAACCCATTGATATGTCCAAACAATTTTTACCTCTCAAAGGTCGCCAAATTTACCTAAATTGCAGCAATTTTTTAGGGAATTCCTTCCTTAGAATATTCTTGAATATAAATAGTGCTATAAATAGTGCTTTTATTCAGATACATAGTAACAATGTTTAGTTAGTAACGATAGATTTTCATGTAGCTTTTTTCACAGATGAAGTCCAAAAGATTTTTTCTTCATTATACTGTAGTTATGCACAATCTTTATCAATTCAAATTAAGAAATTTCACCAAGGCAAATGTACACAGGCCTTGTTTCCTACATAATTGATATCAGGAAATTTGTGCAATTTAAAAAAAAAATATTTTTCTTTTTTTAATATCAAAAGGCAGTTTTAATTCTAAACATTTTCCTGCACTTTTAGTAATTTTTTTTCTACTATTGCATAACCAACAAATTTTCATTTCGAAAAAACAACTGTTATGTTTCTGCTAGATATAAACTGCATTCATTCCTTGGGAAATGGAATGCCATTATTGCATATTCGATAATTATATGATAAAATAGTTAAATAACGATTTGATTAACACGCTTAATTTGTTGAGTTTAAAGTTGGAAAACTTATTTAAATTTTGTTATTGAACTTGATGAAAATTTGGTAAGGGATTTTTAGTTCCTTATCATAAGAATTTACAATCAATGGACTAATTTTTTATTGATAATAACGCATTGAAATCTCCAAACAATGTTTACCTGTCAAAGTTGCCAAATTTTTTTGCCGAATAGAATTAGTGCTGAAATAAAAAAAAAAAAACAAAACAAATATTTTTTATTAAGATACAACTATGATAGTAACAATTAAGATAGTAACAATGTTTAGTTAGTAATAATAGATTTTCGTGTAGCTTTTTCCACAGATGAAGTCCAAAATATTTTTTCCTCATTATACTGTAGTTATCCACAATCTTTATCAATTCAAATTAAGAAATTTCACCAAGGCAAATGTACACAGGCCTTGTTTCCTACATAATTGATATCAGGAAATTTGTGCTTTGTCAAGAATTTCTTGAATCAATCCTCTGTAAATATTTGCTTAGCCAACAAATCGCTTCTGGATAACTTAACCAAAAGCCTTACCTACACACATTCCACATCCTCTCGTCCAAGTTCCCGAGCCTTTGTTCGCATCAAACGCACCTTATACCACCACCGCCAACATTCCCGCATCTCTCCCAATTTCAAATTTAAATCATCATCTCGATCAATTTGCGAAATGTTGTCGTGGTTTTTTTTTCCCCGACTGTAATCTGTACCACGGAATGTTTCGGCTGATAAGAATGAGAATAGACAAGCCTTTTTTTGCTTTGTGTCCTCGTATGCACAAACGGGAAAAAAAAATGCATCCTACACACATTGGGTGGTCCAATTGTCTTTGATCGAATGCAACGAATGTACGCCCTTCGTCATAATTAGAGCCCTCGTAGATCAAGTGCTAGCTGTTTTTTTTTTTTGTCACAAGAACAATCCATTTTCGAATGTCACAGCATCGAAAAATGATTTGGAGTGACCGGTGAAAGAATAAGTGGGGAATTTTTGTTCAAATATTGCATTAACAGTCTCGGAAATGTTATCTTTGAATAAATATTTTCTATTTGAACAATGAAAAATGTTCTTGCCACATATTTACTCAATTAATCTTTCATCCTATCAATCAAAATCGTTACAGCCATTTAAAATTTCTCCTTTTCGTCATTTCGCTAAATTGTTTTCTCCAATTAACCAAACATGTTCCTTAATTTTATTACAGTTGCTTATGAAAAGTTATTATCAAGTTCTTCCAGAAATTTCATTACTTTATGTAGAAAAATTTTCATGGCAAATTTAGTTTAAGTCTTCTTTGAACTCAAAGTATGGTGAAGTCTTCAAATGGTACCTGGAAAAAGAATTAATATTAGTAAAAGAAAAAATTTTCAAGTCGTTGGATATGGAAGGATATTTGATGGAAAAATGCAACTTTATCATGTCAATTGTCGATATAAGATTTACAAAAGAAAATTTTGTTGTATTCTCCAAATTTCTTTATAATATGAAAATCCAAAACGTTTATTTAAAGTCCAAATTCTCTGCAAATTTATAGATTTCTATGGAAATAATTACATTGATATAATTTGGTAAATTTATGGAAATAGACCACTTTGGTGACGACGTCTGATGGTCCAAAAAAAAGATACCATTTTTGGTTACCATTATTTGGTACCATTATTGTAAAAAAATATTTTTTTTGTTAATTGAAATGGAACTTATTAAATCTACTCCTTCTGTAAAAGATAAACTTTACTATGCTATTAATAGTGATGGTAGTAAATCACATGGAAATATAGAAATAAATTTTCTTACTTTACCCAAGTCCAGTAGTAATTTGAAGAATATTTTTACAATATTATAGGATCAAAATAATTTTTTTTTGCTGACTTTGAACAGTGATACTACGTATACAATATAAAGAATATATTGCGGTCCAATTAATGTAGTATAATCTGATATAATAATATAAAAAATCATACCATAAACATAAATTTGAAGAGAAGTTTTGCCCAGATACGTATTTCGATTGCCAAGCAATCTCCCTCAGTGGTCATCAAATAATTAAGATCACTCTGTAACTGCTTTGTGATGATTCACAAAAAAATTACGAATTGTCCTCAATTTATAAGTCATGCCTTTAGATGCCGTTGATGGCCACTGAGGAAGATTGCTTGGCAATCGAAATACGTATCTGGGCAATACGTCACGAATATTTTTGTTTCAACTTCTGTTCAAATTTATGTTTTTAAATAATATGGTTTACTCTGCCATTAATAATGATGGTAGTAAATCATATGGAAATATAGAAATAACTTTTCTTACTTAACCCAAGTCCAGTAGCAATTTAAAGAATATTTTAACAATATTATAGGATCAAAATAAGATTTTTTCGCTGACTTTGAACAGTTCTACTGTGTATACAATATAAAGAATTTATTGCGGTCCAATTTATATAGTATAAGCTGATATAATAATATATAAAAATCATACCATAAACATAAATTTGAACAGAAATTTTGCCCAGATACGTATTTCGATTGCCAAACAATCTTCCTCAGTGGTCATCAAATAATTAAGATCATTCCGTAACTGCTTTGTGATGATTCACAAAATAATTACGAATTGCCCTCAATTTATAAGTCATGCCTTTTGATGCCGTCGATGACCACTGAGGAAGATTGCTTGGTAATCGAAATACGTATCTGGGCAAAATGTCAAAAATATTTTTGACGAATTGCTCTCAATTTATAAGTCATGCTATTTGATGCCGTTGATGACCACTGAGGAGAATTGCTTGGCAATCGAAATACGTATCTGGGCAATACGTCACGAATATTCTTGTTTGAACTTCTGTTCAAATTTATGTTTATGGTATGATTTTTATATATTATACTACTTAAATTGGAACGCAATATATTCTATATGGTATATTGTATACACAGAAGATTATAAGAATTTTATTTGTAGGTAAAAGCCTAAACTTTTATCCCTTATTTCGTTTAGAAGTATGATTTTTTCAAAATCTTTTCTAGAAAACTTTTTCATGAATTTTCTGGCTCTTTTTCTATTGAAGAATGGAATTTAAAGAAATTTTTCATAGCCAAATGCTAACCTTAAGTTTCAATCAATTGCTCGTGTAATATATCATCCCAAATGATACAAAATTAGTTCGAAAAAAAAGCATTTTTTTTTTGGATATTAATAACTGAATTTCATGAGATTCTTTGTTAAAGAATAATCGAAACAAAACGCTGTAAAATTTGCAGCATTTCTGCTTATATTTTAATTACATAAATTTGAAGGATCAAGAATTTTTTCTGCATTAATTATATTTTTCTGAACTGGATTTGTTTCAACTTCTTTTAAAGGAATAAAAACAAATTAAAATAAAAATTCAAACTTAATTCAACCAATTCTTTGGTTGCATACAATACGTAGCCATGTTTTTTTAAATCCAGCCTAGCATGGGAGCAAAAAAAAATAATCCCAAAAAAAACCACCCCAGTGTATACATATTATACAGAATATAAAAACAAATAACTGCTTTTTACATACAGTATCTATATATAAATAATCAGTTGAATGTTTTATTTGAAAACCAGTAACTTTCCGTGAAATATTGACAGCCCATCACTAACAAATGATTACAATTAGCAATTGAATTAATTTGAAATGACAGTTGATACTAATGACATGATAGTTCAAATTTGAGACAGTAATTATCATTTTTGTTATCACAAACCACTTACAAATGATGTGCCAGTTCAAGCACTACCGAGAAAGGCTCCCACAGTGAAATGAAAACATCTTTTTTATTATTCCAAAGAAGTATAACTTCTCACGTGCGTAAATAAGTACACATATCGCCAAATCACCAAATAGTTATCGCTTGATATTGTAGAGGGTTTCACCTGAAAAATAAACATTGATAAAATTTTCACTAGTAATGGTTATTTCAAACGGTTGAATTAATTCGATCGAACCTTTTCGGGGGTTTCGGGTGGTTGTAAGGTGTATGCTAAATGATTGTGGTTTCTCGAAATGAAATGAGTTTGTGTCGTACACAAACTTGCAGGTTTCTCGATCCAACCAATACATTATTACAAATGTGATCGGCAAGCCGCACATTACAGATGGTGTACACGAATATTATCGTTTGTAACTTGATAAACACCTGTTGTTGGATTGTTGTTCCTCATATATTGGCAATATTTGTATATAATTGTGTCGGCATTGGCGTGCTTATGTACAAAGGTCGGCAGCCAGGTATATCTATATAGGTGAACAGCGATTATTTCCAACGCAATGCTTTGTGATATTGTAACACCTCGTCTCGAATTCTAATATCAACGTAACAATTCCCAACGAGAAATTTCATCCAGGCATTTATAGAATGCAATATCTGATTGGAAAAGCTCTCAATTCAACGATTTGAACAATTGGCGTTGCTAGTCGAGAAGATCGATTGTTGTTATTCGGTTCAAAAATGAGAATTTACACACATCTAACAAATATTCCTCTATATACAAATTTTCATGCAACCTAAAATTAAAAAGGTTCAAAAATATCCATGTTGTTTAAATCCTTGTCTTTTTATCGCCGCGGAATATATATTTATTTAATCGCCAACGTTTCGTCAGTCATTGCTGACTTCTTCAGGGCTCTATAATGAAAATACATAACATTTAAAAAATACCAACACATTATTGTCAAAATTATAAATAAATAAATTACAATTCATAAGTTTTATATTATTTTAAAGAGGAAAGATTTGATTGTTTGTTTGCTTTTAATAGGCTCCGGAACTACTTGACCCATTTGAAAAATTCTTTCACTGTTGGGAAGCTACATTGTTTCCGGTGAACATAGGCTATATAAAATGTTCAAAAAAGTTAAGAATCTATACTAAAACTCCAATAATGTAACCCAAGGTCTGAAAAAAATTACCAAAAAACATTCTTTTATCGCGTGCGCTGCGAAAACTATTGGTTATAGAACAAAATAATGTACTACGATTTTGCAGAACATATCATTATCTACAAAAAATAGACCGACAGCATATGCCTAACTATTAAAGTTATGTCACAATAAGTGTTTTTTTCATTTTAAAAAATATATATAAATGCCACCACTATAAAAGCTCTTTTATTTATACTTTGGGATTAATCTTTATCAAAATAAATGACTTCATATTTAAGTTTGCTTCAATACCATTATAAAACTTTTTTAGTTATTCAATTTGAACATTTCATTCGAAAGTTATCACAAGTTTAAAAATGTAAGTTATTTGAAAAATGTCGCATGGTCCCCGCTCGGTTAGACAGCACTATAGTAAAGAATGGAAAATCCGAATTTAATAACACTTGATATTAAAATACAACACAATTACCCACCCACGTTAGACTACTTATCATGCCTTAAAAATAATAAGGGAATGTATCCCTTACGTAAAAACTGAGGGATAAAAAAAATAATTTACTTTAGACAGGCGAGTTATATATCATTGGAAAGGTATTTAAAAGTTAGAGAATGATCTGTATTAATCTTTTTAGTTGAACTAATAAAAAGCATAGTAATTTAATTTAAAGTACAAAAAATTGCCTTTTTGAAATATAAATGTTTTTATGCATAAAAAACACTTAATCTAATTATACGATCATAGCGCATTCGCTTATGTATCTGATATTCTTATTCACACAATAAAAGAGAATTGAGTTCGAATCTTACAGTAAACTTTTTTTTAATTTTTTTTTTTTTACAAAATTGTTGAAAATAAATCCTTAAGTTTGCTCATTAAGGAAATATTAACGAAAAAAGTAACAGTAGTAGTAAAAATAATAATTATATTAATAAAGCTTATAGTAAGTACGTTTTTAAAACCCTGCATACATAAAATCGTGTAATTATATATCTCCTCTGCCAGATGAAATTTTAATATTCGGTGTATTCCTTATAAGAAGTAGGCATGTGAAAATACCTACCCTAACAGAGTGAATGGGGGTTACTAAGTTTATATGAGAAAATGTTAAGTTAATCAACAATCGAAATTTAGTTTTTTGAAATTTAATAAGTGTTATTAATAAATAAATAATGAATTAATAATACGTGTCTGTTTTTTTATATATCATTTTGATAACTACACTTTAAATAACGTTGTTTTACTTAATTAGTATGAAAGTTTGTGTAGTAGGTACTTATCCCAAATAACAAAGAGGCGGTTTTAATTTTTGTATGTTTTTCAACAATCAAACTTTTTAAAATCTAAGTTTTTGAACCAATGATTGTGACCTAGAGCAATTATATATTCTCCTGAAAAGCATTAAGGAAGCAACTTTTTGTCACATATTTCATTATCATCAATAAATATATAAAATCTTCCATAGTAACTCTTCTACGGTTTTTAGAACAGTTTTAAAACCAATTATTGTTATTGAATATAAATAAAATATTTGATTTTACTTCCACGCTTTCCACCTATTTCCAACAATTTTGTATGTACAACGCCCAAATGTGCGAAATCGAATTGCTTTTTAATCATAATTAAAATATTGGAGGTCATATTTTTTTTCGTTTTACATTGTATTTTCAAAAATAAATGCATATTTGTGTCGATGAAATTTGAAAAGTGTTTTCCTTATAGGATGCCGTTATATAATAAGAAAGGGTTTTCGCTAATTCCCCCCACTAAAAGAGTGAAAAAAGGACGGCTAAGTTTGTGCGGCATAACCTCTAATAAACAATCGAAATTTCAAATTTCATAATCAAAGTCCGTTAAAGGAGAAATGTTATTACTGCTTAATATAAAACAAACTTGGTTTATTATAAGAAACAAAAACTTGGGGTCTGCTTAAAAATTTAAACTCTCGATAGATATATCTGAAAAAGGTTCAGTTAAGAATATAAGTGAGCTTTAAGTTTTTTGGTTTTCACATATTGTAAACCTTAAAAACCGAAATAATTACATTAGTGAGCGAGTACCCCTTGAAATTCGGCGAACTAAAAGAAAATACCGGCATTTTTACCGTAAGCTATAGTGATAAAAGAAATTTAAAATGCTCTTTCGGAACAAACGGCATACGCCAAATCGTGTATAGTGAACTCTAGACTATCCAATATGGTTTAATTATATAGTTGAAATTCAGATATTTAATAATAAGTTTATAGATACATAATGGTTATACTTGATTATGGAAGAACTGGGTTTCGTGCCATTGTACAAATTTCAATTTCGCGGTTGTGTTGTACATTGCAATAGTGTAAATGTTTTTGGAAAAAGGTTCATTCGGGAATCGAAAAAGGGAGATGGGGTTATTTTGACGCGAGTATTTTGATAATTTTCGACTTTTTTTAGTCATAATTTAGACCAACTTTATTAAACTTGGCGATATTTTTTATTTTTGTAGAGATTGGTTTACGGATTATTTGGTTCACGATAGGTATACCTACCGTAGGTATACGCAATAGACATACTGTTTTTAGATATTTATAAATACTTTTTGAAAATTAATTGATTATTACATAGAACAATTTTATTCTTTGCAACAGTTTATTAAATGTGTCTTTTTCAAGTCGACAAGATAGTGTTTTTTAAATATGATTATGTTTTTCGTAAAAGAAATAAGAAAAATACAAATTTTCATATACCCAAATAGTAAATTTGAAAAGAAAATATAATCTACACGTTACGCAGACGAAGTTGCGGGAATCAGCTAGTTTTAAATATAATAATTAAATTGTGGGCAATAAGGACGAAGCTTCTTGTGGAATATTATTTATTTAATCGCCAACGTTTCGTCAGTCATTCCTGACTTCTTCAGGGCTCTAAAATGAAAATACTTAACATTTAAAAAATAGCAACACATTATTGTCAAAATTATAAATAAATAAATTACAATTTATAAGTTTTAGTCGATATAAATCTTTGTTAATTAATGAGAAATTTAACCAAAAAATAATTCAATTTCAATTTTTTAAATGTTATGTGTTTTCATTATAGAGCCCTGAAGAAGTCAAGAATGACTGACGAAACGTTGGGCGTTAAAATAAATAATATTCCACAAGAAACTTCGTCCTTATTTTTCACAATTTAATTATTATGTTCAAAAATATGTTTATTGTTTGTGATGTTTGTAAAATTTTGGCTTTTGTAAAAAAGCCAAAAGTGATGACAGGCACTTAGCAACACATTATTGCCAAAATTCTAAATAAATAAATTACAATTCATAAGTTTTAGTCGATATAAATCTTAATTAATTAATGTGAAATCGAACCAACAAATAATTAAATTTAAATTTTTGAAATGTTATGTATTTTCATTATAGAGCCCTGAAGAAGTCAAGAATAACTGACGAAACGTTGGGCGATAAAATAAATAATATTCCACAAGAAACTTCCTCCTTATTTTTCACAATTTAATTATTATGTTCAAAAATATGTTTATTGTTTGTGATGTTTGTAAAATTTTGGCTTTTGTAAAAAAGCCAAAGGTGATGACAGGCACTACTTAAACCATAATTTTAATTTTATGCGTATGAATAAGTGACGGCATTTCAAAGTATACAATCCTAATGGGCTTTTTTTTTTTTGACGCACACAAACGCTTGACTTGTACATAATTTTCCTTGAACTAAAAGAAAATTGTACAGTGAAATAAATTGCAAATTAGTGAAAGAAAGAGAGGACGACCGCAAAAAGATTTCCCTTTTTCGCAAATAAATACGAAGCTTAATGTTACATATTTAAGAAATAAAAATATTCATCCACTTCAAAGCGAAATGTTATTACAATTTTATCAAAAGGGACATTTGTCAAAGACTAAAATGGAAACGGTTTTAAATACAAAGGAGCTCTCTGGTTTCACAATGCGAACAAAAACGCGCAAAATACATTTTTCATACTCTCGATATAAAATATTTTTATAATGAGAATGTAAAATCGTTTTGGACACATACACACATCTATGGGCGTAAAGTGAATTTATGGAAATGTACACCGAAAATGTTATCGGAAATCCCCGTGTCGGGAGGGTTCACGTCTTTTTTTTTTTTTTTCATTCATCAACGCGTTACCACCACCCGCACAACGTTGGCTTTTCTCAATGCCCATCGGGCATAAATCAAACGGTCCTTATATGGAAAACTGCCTTTTTCGTTATCTAATCGTTACGCGTGATTTACATATATCCCAATAAAAAAGTTTCCAAGCACGGGAAAAAAAATAGTATTAAAACTTTAGATTTGTCTAAGCCAAAAGCCTTGTTACAAATTTCCTCTATGGAGAAATGATTTATTTTGAATACACACTTCCTGTTTATGGAAGATTCAACCATAAAACCGTCATTCATAAACTTTAAGACTCGCATGTATTAACGGCCAATCGTAAAACTTAAAGAGTTTATTTTGAATTTTAAGAAAATGACTTTTCGATCGATTTTATAACAACAATCAATCTTTTAGCATCATTAATTTGCTTCGATGTATTTAACTAAGAATTTTGTTTCCTCTATATTAAAAAAGGATATTTTTCCATTATTTCCATTGCTTTTTTTTTGATTACCATCAAAAGATCTTCGGGTTTACTAAAAAAAAAAAACTTTGTTAAAGAAGCTAATATAAAGCATTATGGTTGGGATGATAAACGTGAATTTCAATACAAACTCAATACAAATATTTTGATATTTTTATAATAACAATGCTTTAAATCGTAGTCCATTCCTCTTTGTAATAAACGAAAGTTTCAATTCGTCTTTTGCCTTTTTTCTTGGAGCCTTTTTCCCTCGTCTTTTCCCCTTCTGCAACATAAAGTGAGAATTAATCCATAGTAGACTGATTTAAAAAAAAACATGATTTTTTTTTCTTAATTATATCGAAAATATTGTTGGAAATGACCAAAAAAAATCCTGTGAATGTTTAGGCTCTTAATATGAATATTAAGAGGTGCCACATCGCAAATTTCGATTTTCCATTTAAATAACATGGGAACAATATTCTCTTCCACTTTGGAATTTTATAGCTCACGTTGGTGACCATATTTTGGAATGACCAAGGTATATTTTTGTAGAAAATTGAACGATTTACAAAAAAGGTCTCTAACAAGTTTTTGATATATTTATTCCTTCAAAAGTTATTCGAGGTCAAAAAAGTTGAACTAAACAGAAATTTTAATATTTTTTCAATTTTTTGACGCAACCATCAATTTTATGAGAAAATTTTATCGTACATTTTTTGTAGAACACTTTTTCTATATTTATCTTAATAAAAGTTTTTGATATTTTTTACAGGTCCTAAGTTATTTGCATTAAACTGAAAATTCCCTGGATTATTATATTTTTAAAATATTTTTTTTTATTTTAATTAAATAACTTAGGACCTGTGAAAAATATCTAAAACTTTTAAAGAGATAAGGTATAGAAGAAAAAGTGCTTTACAAAAAATGGCCTAGAAAATTTTCTCATAGAATTGATGGTTGCGTCCAAAAATTGAAGAAATATCAAAATTTCTGTTTAGTTCAAAATTCACCTCGAATAACTTTTGAAGGAATATATGTATCAAAAACTTGGCTGCAGACCTTTTTTGTAAATATTGTCACCAACGTGAGCTATAAAATTCCAAAGTGCAAGAGAATATTGTTCCCATGTTATTTAAACGGAAAACCGAAATTTGCGATGCGGCACCTGTTAATATTAATATTAACAGCTTAAACTTTCACAGGATTTTTGTTTGTCATTTCCAACAATATTTTCGATATAATTAAGAAAAAAAAAATCATCATTTTTTTTGAACCAGTCTTATAAATATGCACTACAATTCCTAAATTATTTTTAATTATTAAAGAGATTTTCTTGTAAACGAAAAGTTATTTGTTTGGAGAAAATCATAGTTACAAACTATTTGATAATTAAAGTTTTAGTTGAAAAACACTTTTGTTTTTTATTCAGGAGAACAAGGTATTAAAAGAATTTTAATTGAAAAATTATAAATTCCAGGGAAAAATAGTTACTTTTTTCGTTTTAATGTATTTTTTTTTTCTAAATCCTTATGCTTTCGGTGTAATTTTCAGACCAAGATTACTCTTAAGGCTTACTGCTTTTCCTATGTCTGCATTTTTCTAAATTTGAGTCTAATAGTTAAACAAATTTGGGTACTTAAAGTATAAAACGGGATAACGGGTGGTGGTTGTTGGCTATCGCCAACTAAGTGGAAAATGTTTTTCATTTTTCTCTGAATTTTGTTGTGCTTCATTCTAAATATTGCGTTTCAATTTTGTTTTTAGATCGATTAGATCTGATTTAAATTTCTGAGATTAATTTAAGTAAATCGCCATTTGGATTTTTATATATATATATATTTTCAAGCTTATGTCCAGGTGTCTCTATAGAGACGATTTTAAGTTGTTTCTGGGCTGGTAATTAATTCTAGGGAAGTACTTTCCTTTCCCTTGCTGCTTTTCTAGCCTGCCTTTGACTCATTATTTGGAAATACATTAAATGGAAAATCGAAATTTGCGATGCGGCACCTCTTAATATTAATATTAAGAGCTTAAACTTTCAGAGGATTTTTTTTGTATCAGTCTAATCCATATACTTTAGCGCATACTATTTAGACACTATTTCAGGAGTTTAAGTTCCAATTTTCCGTTTTTCTCCATAGCAAAACCTCGTTTAATTTTCCATCTTTGATGATTATTTATAAACATTTGAATTGGACCACATTTACTAAGTGCATATTCTTCACGTAGACGTGAACCGGTGATTTTCTCTTCGATATTCTGATTAACTTTTCTACATTCATGTGTATTCCCGAAGTTTTTCCAACGACAATCAAATGCTCAAAAATAAATTGTAATTCCTCTTCCATTTTACTTAATACTTCTAAATAGTCAGAATATTTAATGACTTTGATAATTACCCCCTCCTCTTGTCAGGTCACTATATTTTAAGGCTTCATTGATCAACCTTCCACGTATATATTATTTTTGTACTGAGTCTTGAAATTGGTTGTCATTTCTTATCCAGGTTATCCTACAAATAAATTTTTCAGTTAGACATGTATTGTTAATTAAAACTTGAGGAATATAATTCATGGAATTTTTTAAATTACCTCAGCTTGTCTATAGGTAATAGCTTTGTATTATATATATATATAGACCTTTACAGGTTAATTGGAGTGAAAACTCAACGAGGTTTTCTGATAAGTTTTACGAACGTATTTCATTGTACTAAGTATATCCAACATTAGAAGTTTTCACATTTCAGTTTATCGCACACACATGCACATATACAAACATAAATTAGTGAGAAACGTAAATACGATGCACGTAATTAATGAAGCAAATTGAATCATATTATGCATCGTTATAACTTGGCTTTCTGTATTATCTAATCATTATTATCAGCCAAGTTTATTCGAGAGACTTACATTTCCCTTTCGAACCCTTTCTGCATAACTGTGTATTTATTGTTTCGTTTCAAATTTGTGATACTATCGTAAGAGGAAGTACTGTTTTTTTTTTATAATTTACAACCCCATGGTTTTCCGTTAATTGAAACTAGAGAATCCATGCCGTAATTTCTTTTTCTGGCGATAGAAATTTGATAATTTTGCGATCTTCTATAATATTTTTTACTCCACAAGTTGTACCTAAAATCATAGAAAAATTAAAAGTGTGTCTAACTGTTTATCTGACTGATAAAAATGCAAATAGCCAGACAAAAGTTTACTGGATTTCAACTGAGAATCGCTTATTGGTTTAATGTCAAATCGGTTAATATTTATTGTTTACCTTAGTTTAAAGAGCTTTTTTCGTTTCATCGTTTCCAAAAGTAGGTTCTCTTGTAATAGTTTTTCGAATTATTGATTCCAAATTTTCGAAATTAGTACTCTTCTTGTTAAAAGGTAGCCAATGATATTAAATTACTTCTTTGTGAAGATGAAATTATTACAGATAGTAAATCTATCGCTGATAATTTCGTTGATTTTTTTGGTAATGTTGGGGAAAATCTTGCAAGCAAATTAGGTGACAATAACATTAACGTTGATAAAACTGTACAGCAGAATTGTAATAGTATCTTCTTCAGGTCTATAGATGTATCTGAAACTGAGATAATCAAACATGACATAAAGGATATAGCAGGTGGGGTAGACAATATCCACAACAAAGTTTTTAAGTGTATTGTTCATGATATTAGTTTACCATTAGAGTATATTTTTAGGAAATGTATTGTAACAGAAAGGGACAAAGTCTGTACCTCTCTTTGTGCCATGCCGGCACTCGATTGGCTGAATGACTTCTCTCTCTCCCACCAATGCGAATGTACATATAGATTGTTCTGGAAACATCTAGTAGGTGGTGGAACGTTGGCGAATATTGGAGTACATTCTAGAATGTTGGGTTGGGGTATATAAGTCGCTCAGCTCAAGCCCAGGGACAGTTCGGTATAGAAATTCAGTTGTGAATTTCCGTTACAACAAAGCGATTTTTTACAAAAGCCGGCTTCTTTACAAAAAAGCTGATATAATCCCAATTTTCAAATCTCGTCACAAATATATAGGACACGAACTATAGAATTTCTCCTATTTCTCCAATACCCAACCTGGCTAAGATTTTTGGAAAAGTTATATTTTTCAGATAATATGATTTCTGTTTTAGTAATAACATTATCTCAAATAAACAATTTGGTTTGATAAAGAATAGGAGTACTGATGATGCAATCACGTTTATTTTTAACTTAATCTATTATAAATATCGATAAAAATTATCAACGATATTGTTTTTCCTGGATCTCGCCAAAGCTTTTGACATACTAAACCATAAAAGATCAATAATTGTACAAGTTATTATAGAACTGTAAAAATAGGAGTTTCTCATGGGATCATATTAGGACCTCAATTGCTTATTTTTGTATATTAATGATATATTTACTATTATATCTGAGAATGTATTAGTCTCGTAAGCTGATGACGCAGTGGTGCAATGTTGTGGTAAAAATTGGCTTGAAGTTATATATATTTATTAATATCTAGATATCCAAATATTGATTAGTCAACTTTTATTACTTTTAGCAGTTATACTGATAGTATTCCAACGGATTTTCACTTATTTATAATGGATAAAGAATGAAAAAGGGATAGATAATAGCACATATTTGGATGTAGTTTTTGATTGCCATATGAAATGGAACAAGCATACGTTAGGGCTTGCAAAAATGATTAAATATTTTAATCTTTTTATTTCATAAATTAAGTAACTTGCTATATCCTTAGATCTTGAAAACGATATACCATGGCCTGTTTGAAAGTATTGTAAATTATGGAATTGTTGCCTGGAGTCGGACTCATGGTAATGCCTTGAATCACTTGGTAATTCTAATAAATAAATTAATAAAAAAATTAGAAATAGATCATAAATGGTTGGTATCATTAAAAACAAAGCAATCTTTTAATACTAGCGCTGTAACTAAATATTTCACCGAATGTTAATTACTCCATTCTGCGAAGCAAATTAAGACTCGAATTAGGCATCTAATTTTACTAAAAGTTTATTAAAATTATAAGTAATAAGAATGTGTATAAAGTTGCAATTAAATATTTTAATTTTTTCCCAAATTATTTAAAAACTCATAATTGTGCTACGAACAAATATTGGGAAGTGAATTAGAACTATTTACTAAGTATTTAAGTACCTTTTTAATTTAAAATAGTATTAATATATTCATTGTACCTTCATGGTTCGTATGTAACTAGTATGCAACATTTGTAACTGTATTTTTTTTGGGTTTAAGTACAGGTACTATATACTTCTTTAGATTATTATCAGAAGTAAAGAAAATAAATAATATAATACTTTAATGACGTAAATTAATGTTGAATGTTTTGTGGTCCAAAACGTATTGGTGCAGCTTTAAACAAAGAATGGTTCCACTTTATACTTTGGTAAATCTTTTGGCCTCTAAGTCTTGGACAAAATGTTTCCAATTTTCCTTCAATAACTTTACATTTGTATTTTTTTAAATAAGAAGAAAATTCAGGTTATTTAAGATCTTTTTGTTTTTTTATTTAATATTTTATTGTTCAATTAGCTACGTTTCGTTACTAATCGTAACTTCCTCAGGCTTCTTGATTTACAAAATTAAATATTTTTAATTTAAATTCAATAAATAAATTATTCATGAAATGAAGGATATAACGGTTGAGGTAAAGAATATTCACAGCAAAGTTCTTAAGTGTGTTGTTAATGTTAATGTCGGTTAATTTCATTTATTTATTGAATTTAAATTAAAAATATTTAATTTTGTAAATCAAGAAGCCTGAGGAAGTTACGATTAGTAACGAAACGTAGCTAATTGAAAAATAAAATATTAAATAAAAAATAAAAAACAAAAAGATCTTAAATAACCTGAATTTTCTTCTTATTTAAAAAAATATAAAACTTATTTAGCTGAGATCTGATTTTTATCATCTATTTACATTTGTATATTGGAATGTTTAATTTGTCTGAAAAACAGGATAATTATTTTTTTTTAGTAATGCCAAGCGATATTATAGCTTACATCTCCAGATGATCGGCTTTCCCTACATTTCTTTGAAATTGGAGCTTTTCATTTTACTTTCTGCAATTAACTGCAATGTATTATTGTTGAATATAATGTAATAATGACGTGGAATTTGGTTCAGGTGTTATTCAGCAGTAGTTCCATTATGTTTACAGCTCATTCGTACTTATTGTTACCAAATGCACTTTATTCCTTCATTTTTATTTAACATTCCATCAAATATTTGAAGCTTTTAAGTCCTTTTTGCAGATTTGGACTAATATAAGATCGTAAAATGGAAGGAAATATCTAAAAGTTTAAAAAGAATTAAAATTGTATAATGATAACATTGAACATATAAATATTACCTGTTTTTTTCCAAATCACAAATATTTGCAATAAGTATTTTTTCTACTACAAAGGAAAGTATTGAGTTAATTTAACTTTAATTATTTTATCTGAAGCATTACCTAATGACCAACCATGTCGTTTAAAATATTAACCAAATTTCGCAATTAAGTATCGCAGAAAGTAGGAATACTACCGTATAGGATTAAGGATGTAATATTAACGAAAATTGCAACCCCATATAATACATACCCTGCATTAGGTCGGGATTTTTTTTTTTTTTTTAAAGAACAACCTGGAAAAATATTAGACAATAGTTAAAAAAAATACGTATTCTTTAAACTTTTTTCAGTGTGCTAAAATTTTTTAGTACCATCACGTTATTTTATTTACATTATCCCCTTGTCTCAGTTTACTAAATACAATTTTTTCGTATTTTTAAAAATGTCAGATAATGGCACTTATATACTTATATTTCAGCACTTATATACTTAGTTCTTTTTCTAAAGTATTTATTCATCCCCTTAGTCATCAATATTTATTTTATACATTTTCTTAGTAACATTAAAATATTTATATTTCATTTAGCAATTACTTTAGAAAAAAAACTAAGTACGTTAGAACTGAAAAACTGAATTAAAAAAAAAAACGTTTAATTTTTTTAACCATTATCTGACATTTTTAAAAATACGAAAAAATTATATTTAGTAAACTGAGACAAGGGGATGATGTACCAAAAATTACGTGATGGTACTAATAGATTTTAGCACACAAAAAAAAGTTTAAAGAATACGTATTTTTTTTAACTATTGTCTAATATTTTTTAAAATCTGAAAAAATTATCTATTGTAGAATGATGATAGAGGATTATGTGGAAAACAACTAAGGTGTACCAAACGGTTTTGGCATAAAATTTTTTTTTGAAAAATAAATCGAATTTTTAACAATGATCGGTCGATTTGATTCATGAACGAATTTTTCTCGGAGTACTTCTTAGTGATATCTTGAAACTCATAAGAACTTTTTTCGGTATTATCAAACAGTTTCAGAGAATATTGATTTTGCAAAAAAAATATTTTTATTTTTTACACAAAAACGTGTCATATTTTAGAGTTGAAATTTAGCTTAGATGTTGTCCATACTGTAAGATATTTTCAGAAAAAAAATTAGCCCGATTGCAATGGGGGGCATTTTAGACCATGTTATCTGGCGAGGGCCTTTGCTTGCAATTCTAACTAATATTAGGAAGTAAATATTGCAAAATTATTATTTACAAGTTGCTTCTAATATTTGTAATTCATGGTCGTAGGTTTACTAGTTGTCTTACTAGTCGTCTTATTTACGGTCGTAGGTTATTTTTTTTGTAAAAAAATAAGTTTTTAACAAATTTCCAATGTAAATTAAAATTATTTCAAACTACTTTTTAATAAGCATTAACTAAAAATTAATATTCGCATTAATATTGTGAAGATCCCAACGATTTTGCCTCATTTAAATTTGGAAAAATTTAAAGTAGATTTTTAGAGTTAGTAAGTTTATCAAGAAAACGACTAGTTTACCGATCAAATTATGCACATTTTTTCTTTTGAAACAGCGATCCGAACGATAAATTTTGTATCACCAAAACACGACCAAATTTATTCAAAAACAGTCATCGTTGGACCTCTTTTTCCACATATACATATATATAAGCTATGTTTGTTTTTTCGACGTTTATTTCTTCCATATCGACAGTATTTAAAATAATGTAAACAAATTGTTAGACAAGATAACTCTGAAACATTCCCGCACTGTTGTCTTCATCATTATCAAATCGTTCGGGATGGTTTAAGAAAGCCATAACGGCACTATTTCAATATATTGATAAATTGATTGAATAAATTACAATACATTAAAGTCAAGAGATATATTCGTGGTAGACAGGAGGAGAATAAGTGCGGTTATTTTAAAATTTATAAAAAAGTCAGTTGGGTTTTTTTTTTTGGTCTTTGAAAATAAAATTCCTCAACGATGATAATATTATATGCACGGCAAGAGGATACAAATGGATGAGAGACAATTTGAATAAATGTTTTAATAGAAGATTTTTTTTTTTTAGAGGAAAAAAAAAGCCACTCGGAAACCCATTTTCCGATTGCATTTTCCCATTGAATCGAATTGAACATTTGCAACGATAAATTCTCCAAGTGGAGATTTTATTAAAAGGAGACAAAAAATATATTAAATACTATGACAGGTGCAGAGACAAATACATTCGTTTTGTCTCAACATTAAGCCAATGTCAGCATCATTATAAATTTGAAATATGATATACTTTTGTACTAATACAAATTCATTAAAACTTTCAAAAGTTTTGTAATTATTTTCGTCAATGATATCTCTCGATTTCAAATCGGTGCGATAGTGTTTTCCTGAAATGGTTTTATTTTTCAAAAAAAACGACCACATTAATTAAATAACTGGCCAGGACAGATTTATGAGACGAGCAGACCGGTGGAGTGTCCGATTTAAGTCAATAATTAGTGAAAGTTGCCGTAAATTATTACCATTTTTTTTTCTTCATGCATTACGACTGAGTTTGTTGAGGATTGAGTCGGCAAAAAGGCTTTTTCTTGGACAAATTACCTCTTTTTATCAATAGTCTTTTCAATGCAGTTTCCTCGATAGTCCAATTGTTTGAAAATCTTTGATTTTGGTAATTCTGGAATGAAAAATTTGTTTAAAACTAAAAACAATAAAAAGATTAATAAGAATATTCCTGTTTTTTTTTGTAAATTAGCAATAAGTTAGTGCAAACTATGAGCTAATGTGTTGTCTTGGCTGGAGCTCTTGAGCTCCAAATGGCCTGAGGAAGAATTTCCCAGTGGAACATTTTCCTACTATTTTGATGTCAGCTCATATCGAATTCTTTTTGATTTTAGTCTTCATTCAATTATTTACTATAAAGAAGTCGGTTTTTACTATAAAATATCATGTATCGATATATATAAACAATCTTAAATAGTAAAGTTATAAAAATTATATGAATGCAATTGAGTAGGCAGAACATAAAAAACATGGCTACGTATTATAAACAACCAAACAACTGCCTATAAGATTTCATTGCCTTTGTATTATTAAATGAATTTAGTTTTATTTCTTAAAAAGAAATTTTCAATGGATTTAATCAAATTCATCTTGCAAAGATGAAATTAATGGAGAAAAATTTCTTGATCCTTGAAATTTACGTGGTGAAATCAAATGTGGTCAAATAATGCTGAAATGCTGTAAATTTTACAACGTTTTGTTTGAAACATTCTTATATAAAACAACCTCATGAAATTTAGGGATCAATTTCCAAAAAAAATTTTTTTTTTCAAACAATTTTTTTATCGTTTGGGATAAAATATTACGTGAGAAATTGATTGGAACTTAAAGTCCTGAACTGGCTCATCATTTGTAAGTGATTTGTGATAACAAAATTTACTTTTAATATCAAAATACCTAATAGGCAAACGTATTTGTAGCAAATATAATAATTACTGTCTCAAATTTAAACTCATGTCATTAGTTTCAACTGTCATTTCAAATTCATTCAATTGCTAATTGTAGCCTTTTGTCAGTGATGAACTGTCAATATTTCACGGAACGTTACTGGTTTTTAAATTAAAGATTAAATTGGCTATTTATACATAGTTATAGTGTATGTATTAACAGGTGGCTGTTTGTAAATTTGGATAATATGTTATGCTATGTGGCTACTTATACCAAATTTATATTATATTTTACATAAATTAACCGTCAATCAATACATCATATGTCACATTTTCGAAAAATATTCATCAAAAACATTTACCATATAGAACAGTGGTCGGGGAACCGGGATAAATTACCCCAAATGGGGTAAAAGCGATTTTTTTTTTTGGGTAATAGGGGAATTTTGAGGTCCCAATTTTTAAGTAATTGTATCAAACATGAAGTAACATTATTTTTCCGAAACTCATACTACAAATAAGTAATTGTAAATTAATTCATTAAATTATGTTTGTTTAAAATTTCCTTTGATAGGTTTCTTTTCAGAATGGGGTACGGTAATATTGACTAACCCAAAAATATTTTGGGGTAACGGTTAAAAAAGTTCCCCGACCGCTGATATAAAAATAGATGGTTGTCATAAAATATCATGTATAGATATGTACAATCCTAAACAGTAATGTTCTAAAAATTATATTAATACAATTAAGTAGGTGGGATTTAAAAAAACATGGCTACGTATTGTATGCAACCAAAGAATTGCCATTAAGTTTTCATTGAGTTTGAATTATTATTTTAATATGTCATTATTCCTTTAAAAGAAATTCAAACAAATCCAGTTCAGAAAAAAATCTTAATCCTTAAAATTTATGTCATTAAATGTGGTCAAATAATGAACATATAAGCAGAAATGCTGCAAATTTTACAGCGTTTTGTTTTGAATATTTTCATACTAAAAGAACCTCACGAAATTCAGGGATTAATTTCCAAAAAAATTGCTTTTATTTCGAACTAATTTTTTTTTTCAATAGAGATGAAATATTATGTTGGAAATTGATTGGAACTTAAAGTTAGCATTTGGTGTTGAAAAAATTTTAAAATTCCATTTTCAAAAGAAAAAGAGCCAGGAAACTCATGAAAAAGTTTTCTAAAAAAGATTTTGGAAAACTCATCTTTACTTCTAAACTAAATAAGGGATACAAGTTTAGGCCTTTACCTACAAATAAAACTCCTACAATATTGTAAAAATATTATCTAAATTGCTACTGGACTTGGGTAAAGTAAGAAAACTTATTTCTATATTATCGTAGTAGATTGGAGCTCTTGAGCTCCAAATGGCTTGATGAAGAAGTTCCCAGTGGAACATATTCCTGCTACTTTGGGGTCAGCTCATATGGAGTTCTTTTTGATTTTAGTCTTCTAATGATTGAGTGCTTTTGAAGTGGTCCCATCAACGGATTTGTGTGCTCCATCAGTCTTATAAAGTGAGCTTCACCTTTTTGTTGGACCATTTCTGCGATCGGACATATGTGCAGGTCTTTGTGCAGAATATCGTTGGTAACATACCATGGCGCATCCGCGATCGCTCGTAAAATTTTTCACTGACATCTTTGGATCATTTTGGTGCTTGATTTGCTGCCACAAGCCCATAATTCAATCCCATAGCTCCATATCGTGACTATTATGGCCTTGTATAGGAGCAGTTTATTTTCCAAAGACATTGTGGATTTCCTTCCCATTTGAACCTCTGCATGGTTTGGGTTCTCTTTTTTGCTATATGGATTCTCCTGGTAAGTCTTTTATCGAGGTAAAGTCCGAGATATTTTACCCCGAACTCGATTCTGAAATACCCAACCCCTTGACATAAACAGTGGGGCAGGTGCCTCTTCTGAGAGTGAAGTTGACCAGTTTTATTTTCCTTTGATCCGTCCAAGCTTCAATTAGGGCGATGTGGTGTTGGAGATGAGCTACTGCAACCACAGAATCCTCATCGCTAGCCATTATGACTATATCTTCAGCAAATGTCCCAGTAAAGGTATTGGTGGTTGTTGGTAGATCGGCAGTGTACAGTAGGTCAAGAATGGGACCTAGTACACTGGATTGGGGAACGCCTGATTTGATTTGGCAATAGCTAGAAGTTTTGTCATTTACTCGTGTTCGGAATTGTCGGTTTTGCAGGTCAGATGATAAAAGTTTGTGATATGCGGGCACCCTTTTGTGAGAAGATTCTAAAATAACAAGATGCATTAATAAATAAACACCAAAATGGATTGATGAGAAAATAAATCAAAAAAATTACCTTTATGAAGAGTAAAAGCTCTTAAACCCCTTTTTTATTTAGCTTGAAACTTGCATATTTACAAAAGACATTGGCTTGTCGCTGGATTTTTTTTTCATACTTATAAAATAGCCGCCAAGTCCTCATCATTCTCTTTTTTAAGGGCATTATATAATTTTCCAGACTCGTAAGCTTTGGAGTTGGCTTTTTAAAGTGAAAATCCTTTAAACAACTACCGTAAATATTAACAGTAGATTACAATACCCTGGAGCACATGAGGAAGTTATAATTTGTATTGTAATTTAAAATATCCGCGTCTCTCTTGCTAAAAAGAAAATGAAGTTTTGTTGCGAGCGGGGCAAAAGGGGGTGGCATGGGCTGGACAGACGAGGGTTCGATGGAATGAATAAAAACGGAAAACGAATGACGAGGGAAAAATGTAGTAAAAGTTTTCACAAGAAGGAAATATCACATGCATCACATATTTATTTTTCGTTAACCTTTTCGTTTGATGCTTTTCCATTTTTGTTGTGGCTCTTTTGCCACACACACACACACACATACGGTGCTGTGTTTTTCCTGCATGAAAGTAGGAAATGACAGTTGATAGGGGTGGGAAACTTAAACGAATATTGTTACAATATTTTCCTGCTATTTTTTTTTTCTCGGTTCGCGTAAAAGGAAAAATAAGAAAAACATGCGCTTCGTTTCAATTCTATCAATTCGCAAAATAATATTGTAATATTTTTATCCGTTCGCCGTTTCTATTGTGTTTGTTTCTGTGTGTAAAACTTAAATATTGTTTGAGGGGGAGCAAATTGAAATTGTATTTGAGTCTAGACACATTTATTTTTCCACGTTATCGACTGCTATATTACTTATTGGACGATAAAGTGATCACATAGTATTGCACAAATGAAAACCTGATAACATTTACAAACAATCAACCCCCGTTCTATGCTATGATTTATCTACAAATAAATGCAATTTTTGTTCTAAATCCTATAAGAGATTTTATATTTTATAAGTAAACCAACTAATACTGTCATCCTCCTCTACAAAAGCCACAATTCAACAAAGATTCAAGCCCAAAAAGCAAACTTTTGGCACATTATATTTGATGTAAAATGGATTTTATTCAGAAATAAATTTAATTTTTTTTTCTTCCAAAGAAATTAAAATTTTTTATAGGTCTTTAAAACGTACAAAGTTTAAGTTAAAGACCTCTAAGTAACCGTTTTAAAACAATAACTGTCAATCAAAGAAAAAAACCAAATGCAGAACAAAGCCACGTTGCGCCCGATCCATGCTCGGGCTGTATCGGGACATTAAAATGAAATTTTTATTATCAAACCGTTTAAAATTTATGAAACATAATAAAAATTTTAAAATATCCAATGGAATTTTAAACGAAATTCCATCATATTTGGAAATGTCATTCGCTTTTATCGAACCAATCTCAAGACTGGTTCATTAGAGGCGCGTCGCGTGATTTTTGGGCTCCAATTGATTTTTCACATATTAATTAGTCGTTTGAAGTGAAAAAGGACAATTATCTTTGTCCTATTTCTTTCATCCACTTGTCCTCCCCATCAAATGACTAACGGTTTTCTTTTCGCGAAATTATATATCTATTTCTTTCTTGCTCCAAAGCCATTTATTATTGGCGAACAGTTTTAATTAGACTCATGAAAATTAATAAAGTAATTGTTTGCTTTGTGCGCCTCATCTTTCGTTTCACAAAATAATTATCGTCTTTCTCGAAAACTTTTCAATTACTCAAATGGAAATCTTGAAAAAAAAAAGTTAAACAATATGCTGGAGAGTGAATCTTGGGCACAATTTGTGTAATTGTGTCGATTGAGTTTCCAGTTTTGTTTGAGTAAAAGATTTTCATTTCGAAAAAATCACAATTAATTATCGTTTGAAGAAAATTTTCAAACATCTATCGTTTTATTACGAAAGTAATTTAAAAAGAATGTAATAAACTACGATTGAAATTTGCAAGAGAAAAAAATAAATGGATATTTACTATTACATCAGTGGCTTATAAGATATTTCAGTTTTTATCCAAATAAATTAACGTTAAATTTTGTAGCTTCAGTTAATATAAGTTCATTGTAAATTAAGGAATTCAAATATCTTATTTTTCTACCGAATTACTTAGATTATTTATAAGCTACCGGTTTCCATCAAACTTGTCGAAGAAATTTGATGAATTTTTATAAATATTTAAAAAGCGTAAATTTCTCTTTAAATTTTTGAAAACGGCTCCATATTTTCCATTTACAAAAGTTTTATTCGATGCTCAAATTTCAGAGTATTTTCAAAGTTTACATAGGCCGTAACTGGGCTTATTTTCCAATAGTTGGACCTAAAAAAAAGCAGAATTAAAGTTTGTTTTTACTTTTATAAATCATTTAAGGTAAAATTAGGACAAATAATTTTACTTTAGATTGAATTTTTGAAAATCTGGATTTAGCTGTTTCTAACAAGTGGAAGAAACTGCGTTACGAACAGGAGCCCCAATTTACATAGACCACAAACGGATGAACAATATGTAGCATCTTCCTTGTGAATCATAGTTCGTTAATCCAATCCTTGTTCTACAAATAGAAACAGAGAACTAGTTCAGCTTCAATAATTGCATCAAAATACTATTAGGATTACAAGGAGTCGGATAACTAGGCTGCCAAAAAAACAAATCCACTTTTTACGACAATTTCATGTTACTAAATATGGTAAAGATTCAAATATTTGTCAATTTTATGGATTATTCATTATTGTTGAAAAAGCACTTTTCGGTATCATTTACTCTAAAAAAGTACCTAATTTTCATCAAAACATCTACTGAAATCAATGTTAAATGATCCAGAGTATTCGCTATGGACAAAACAAATGAAAATGAATGGAGCATAATTTTTCAACCAACCTCTTGAAACTTCTTAGGTTATCAAAGTCATGTGATATTCAGAATTATTTTGGGGAAATATAACACATTTTCTCCTATTAAATAGTGGCCTCTATTGGTCAATTGCTGCTACAAATTTTTTCCAATTTTGAAAATTTTTTCCAAAATTTCCAATCTTGGTACTCACCTATTGATTATCTTCGATAAAAGAGGGAATAAATATTGTTAATGCTATTGGAAATTTATCACTTGCTATTTTTTAATACATCCTGCTTTTACGACAATTTCATGATGTTACTTAATATGGTAACAAAGATTCAAATATTTGTCTATATAATGGATTATCTATTGTTATTGACAAAGCAATTTTAAGTTCTATTTTCCTTAAAAAAATAACTATTTATCATCGAAACATCTATCAAAATCCGTTATAAACGGTCCAGAATTTTTGCCATGGGCAAAACAAATAGCATTTGCTTGGTAGGACCCAAAATATAAGTTGGATGGAGGAAACTTTTGAAACTTCTTAGGTCATCAAAGTTTTATGATATCTGGAATTATTTTGGTGGAATATAACATATCTTTTGCTACTTAATTCTGGATTTTGCTGGTAAATTACTGTTATCAATTATTCCAATTTTGGACAAAGGAGGTCTGAAAGAAGTTTGTTAATAATACAGCAACTCTTGGCATACGAAATCTTTACAATCTTATACATATATAGTAAAATCTTTCATCTTGTTTTTTCTGGTTTGGTCGCCATTTGAACCACTTAAGCAGCCTTCAACTATTAAAATTTTCCATTGAGATTTATGTATGAATTTCTTTTGTCGTCGTTGGGTACATTTTTTCTTAAAAAAAAGTTCAATTTTGTTATTTTTGGTGGTTATTTTTAGCAGAAGGAAATACGATTCAGTAAGTGTTCTAGTCAAAGCTTGCAGTTTCCAAATATTAAGAATTTTCTTGAAGTCGGCTTTATGTAAGCCAATGGTTCCCAAAGTTGACAAGGTTTCAACCCATTTAACAAAAATTTCCAATCTTGGGACCCACCTCTTAATTATCTTCGATAAAAGAGGGGATAAATATCGGTAATGCTTTTGGAAATTTATCATTTGCTATTTTTTAATACATCCTGTTTTTACGACTATTTCATGATGTTACTTAATATGGTAACAAAGATTCAAATATTTATCAATGTTATGGACTATCCATTGTTATTTGAAAAGCAATTTTCGGTACAATATTCCCTAAAAAAATACCTATTTTTCATCGAAACATCTATTAAAACCCGTTATAAATGGTCCAGAATTTTTGCCATGGCCAAAACAAATAACAATCACTTCGTAGGACCCCAAATAAAAGTTGGATGGAGGAAACTCTTAGGTCATCAAAGTTTTGTGGTATCTGGAATTATTTTGGTGGAATATTACATATCTTTTGCTACTTAATTCTGGACTTTGCTGGTAAATTACTGTTACCAATTATTCCAATTTTGGGTAAAGGAGGTCTGAAAGAAGTTTGTAAATAAGACAGCAACTCTTGGCATACGAAATCCTTACAATCTTATACAGTACATAATAAAATCTTTCAGCTTGTTTGGTTGCCATTTGAACCACTTAAGCAGCCTTCAACCATTAACATTTTCGATCGATATTTGTGTATGAAATACTTTTGTCGTCGCTGGTTACTTTTTCGTAAAGAAAAGTTCAATTTTGTTATTTTTGGTCAATTATTAGCAAATGGAAATAAGATTTAGTAAGTCTTTACGTCAAAGCTTGCAGTTTCCAAATATTAAGCATTTTTTGAAGTCGGCTTTATCTAAGCCAATGGTTCCCAAAGTTGACTAGGCTCCAACCCATTTAACAAAAATTTCCAATCTTGGGACCCACCTCTTGATTATCTTCGATAAAAGAGGGGATAAATATCGGTAATGCTATTGGAAATTTATCATTTGCTATTTTTTAATACATTCTGTTTTTACGACAATTTCATGATGTTACTTAATATGGTAACAAAGATTCAAATATTTGTCAATTTTATGGATTATTCATTGTTATTGATAAAACAATTTTCGGTTCCGTTTTCCCTAAAAAAATACCTAATTTTCATCGATATATCTACTGAAATCAATGTTAAATGATTCAGAGTATTCACTATGGGCAAAACAAATGAAAATTGCTTGGTAGGACCCAAAATGGAATTAGAACGGAGTATAATTTCTCAATCAAACTCTTGAAACTTCTTAGATCATCAAAATCATGTGATATTCGGAATTATTTTGGAGAACTTTAACACATATTTTCCTACTCCATTCTGGCCTCTATTGATCAATTACTGTTACCAATTGTTCCAATTTTGGGCAAGAGATCTGAAAAAAAATTGGTTAATAATACAACAACTCTTGGCATACGAAGTCCTTAAAATTTTATACAGTAAATAGATAGTAAAATCTTCCTGATTGTTTATTCTTGTTTGGTTTCATTTGAACCACTTAATTAGCCTTCAATCATTAAAATTTTCGATTAATATTTGTGTATAGATTTCTTTTATCGTCGCTGGTTAAATTTTTTTTTTAAAAAAAGTTCAATTTTGATGTTTTCGGTAAATTATAGGTAGAAGAAAATAAGATTCAGTAAGTCTTTAGCAGTTTCCAAATATTAAGCATTTTCTTGAAGTCGGCTTTATTTAAACCAATGGTTCCCAAAGTTGACAAGGTTTAGACCCATTTAATACAAATTTCCAATTAGCAAATTCAAATTTCCTTAGCTATCTTAGAGAATTGGGGGCATAAAAATTGGTAATGCTATTGGAAATTTATCATTTCTTGTTTTTTTAAAATCCTGTCTTATACGGTGATGAATCACCCATTTAGGACTTTCTCATTATTCACATGCCACCCATAGTTTGGGAAATACTGATTTAAAATTGTTTCGATTATAGTAATTTCAAGATTTTTTTGACTATTGGATCTTCCAGACCGGAATCCATCTTTGCTTCTGAAAGAAAATTAAAAATGGTTGTTTATTTGCCATTACAGTACGAACATATTGCTTACCACTTATAAGTCATCTTAACTTTCATTTTTATGTTTAGTGAAGAAAATTTGGAAGATAAATCGATTTTTTCTTGGTCATCCACATTTTTTAAAGATTATAAGATAGCAACTGATTATAAGTACATAAAGTTTTCTTTAACGAATATAAATCCAAAACCAAGTATTAGCTCGTAGTGAAATTTTCCGATAAGATAATGGATTAATTTTTCCCCAACCTTACGTAAAGTTCGAAGAATCATTGCTGTTTCCACAGAAAAAATATCTAAAACAGATGGTAATATTTGATTTTCATATCAATTTGTTTAGTATCGAACTATTTGCGATTGGTCTGACGCACTTATAGAAAGAAAAACGCCCAGAATATGCCAATACAGAGATAATATCCGAGTCTGCCACGTGGTGTATCTACACCTGTGTATGCACAATATTTGTAACGAAAACACGTTCCTATATTATAACTATACGAGGAAAAAATTTACTCTAAATATGAGGAAAAAAAATCAATAACCTCGAGAAATTGTACAGGGAATGATAACACCTTCATAAGCCGCCACGACTGGATAAAACTCAAACGAATTATCTGACGGGGGAAAAAAAAATATTTAATAAACCGAACATTTTATATTTTTAAATTTCATCTCTCGTACACGCGGAGCATTGGAGGTGGTCTTCTATCTAAGGCAAATAGCATATCCCCAGATCTCAAATTGAATATTTTTATTGATTGAATATATTCATCATGATCATATTTTCGTTATTAATGAAGATAATTTTGAATAAATTAGAAATTATTTTCGTTAATCTGACATTTATAATGTTAAACCATGTGTATATATATATTTTTTTTCTTTCTGGTAAAGTCTATCAAAGAAAATAAATGACAAATTACTGCTTCTATTAATGTCATCGTTCAATATTCTGTATCTAATTATCTTGCAAAAATTAGTTTTTATAAGCTGTCATAAGCCAATAGAATGCTGTCTCATTAGGTTCATATTCAATAGTGTCGTTAATTATCGATGTAAATTAAATTTATTTATTTTTTTCAAGTTCATTGGAAAGTCATGAGGGAAAAGTTAATATTGAGATGACAAGGCCAATTAATTGCATTTTAAACTGATTTTCAAGTGATTAAAATATGAGAAAATTGTCGTGGAAAATTAATTTTAATTTCTCTTTTCTAATGGCAACCTTCTCATATAAACAATATGATTAGTTTCCCTACAAAATATATTCTTTTGATTCCCATTATTGCGGGAAAAAACTATTGAAAATCTGTGTATACAATATATAAAATATATTGCAGTCCAATTTATGTAGTATAATTTAACATAATAATATACAAATTTAATATAATAATATATACTATGCTATGTGAATCATCACATAGCAGTTACGGAGTGATCCAGACTACTTGATGACCACTGATGAAGATTGCTTGGCAATCGAAATACTTATCTGGGTAATACGTCACGAATATTTTTGTTTGAACTTCTGTTCAAATTTATGTTGGTGGTATGATTTTTATATATTATTATATTAAGTTTTTATATTATTTTATTAAATTTGTATATTGTTATATTAAATTTGTATATAATTATATTAAATTTGTATATTATTATGTTAAATTATACTACATAAATTGGACTGCAATGTATTTTATATATTGTATACACAGTATAACTGTTCAAAGTCAGCGGAAAAAATCTTATTTTGATTGAAAATCTGTAATATATTATCTCAAATAGTAAAACAGTAACTTTAATAAACTATATGCATTTTGAAATCATATAACATTTTAAAAAAAGAACTATAATAATGCAGTTAAAGTTAATCAATATTGTTGTGCATTTTTGGTAACTTTTTGCCATCACATTTTCGTTTGGGGGAAAACAATTGAAAATCAGTGACGCGATGCAATGCACTTGCAATAAGACGTCTTAATCTTTGCGTATAAAATCCGAAAAATTTCCCAAAATAAATATTTTTTTTTGGTAATTTTTATTGCAAAAATTGTATGTAAAGTATTGAATAGAAAAATAATTTTAATTTCTCTTTTTTCATCGCAAATTTTACTTACAAACTAAATGATTAGTTTCCCTACAAAAAGTAGTTGTTTTGATTTGCATTATTGCAGAAAAAACTATTGAAAATCTGTGTTTTATTACCTCGAATAGTAAAACAGTAACTTAAATAAACTATATGGATTCTGCAAGCATATTACATTTTAAAAAAAGAACTAAAAAGATGCAGTTAATCAATATTGTTGTGCATTTATGGTAACTTTTAGTAACTTTTTTTCATCGGGTTTTTTGTTTGGGGGAAAACAATTGAAAATCAGTGACGCGATGCAATGCACTTGAATTAAGACATCTTAATATTCGCGTATAAAATTCGGAAAATTTCCCAAAAAAATCATTCGTTTTTTGGTAATTTTTATTGTAAAAATTGTATGTAAAGTATTGAATAACTTTTGGTGCATTTTTTTGTGTTGAATGCATAAAAGTTTTGATGGAATAAATCGGTAATGTTAAAGTTGCAAGTGATTCTTGCCGGTTATTGACAAACGTAATGCCATCATCGCATAATCGGCAATTGCATGATGTAATATTTATGAAGTGATTTGTATAGTGAGCAATTTACTTTTAAGTGAATATTTGTGGATGGAATTTGGGAAAATTGAATGGCTGAATATTATTTAAATGTAAGTGATTTTCAATCTCTAGTTCCTTCACTAAAAGGGCTTACAATTACATTTTATAAAAGTTTATTTGAAACGATTGAATTCGTTAGATATTAGATATGATAAAACTACAATTTTTCCTCGTACGAATATCAACTTAATTTTAATGTAAAGATAACATTTTTTAAAGAATATGAATAAAACTTTGTCTAAGTTTTAAGTATACTTCAAAAAGCTTATCTTAATCTGATGAAAAACCATGGGAAAGTATTAAACTTTTTGCTTGTTAACTGATTTTCTACAAAACAATTCATTGATACTACATACAAAAGATTTAAATAAACTTTTTGGTTTTACGAAAATTCTTGCAAAAACTTTAAAATTTCCGGAACAAATCCCAGAATTTATTTTGTGTTTTACTAAAATTTCACATATTTTTTTTTTTCAAGTGAATGGTTTGATACATTCACAAACGGTCGAGAATTTGAATCTCTCCCGGAAAATACGTGCGGCATGTCCTCACAATGGACATTCCTCGAAATTGTTGATATGCAGATGAATGCTTGTACAATGTACCACGTGCTTTATTCAATTCATTTAAATTTCATGTTTTCATATTCCTTCATTAAAGAGCCACGCAATCATTCCCAAATCTGATCTTCCACTTTCCCTCTCGACCATAATTTAAATTACCTTTCGCCTCATATGTTTCATCGCATGACCAATAAAAGTAGTTAAAACTTTTTTCGATTTTTCTTTTAAAATTCACTCGAAACCGATAAGGAAAAAGGCCATAAATTTTTAACCATATCGCTGGGGGTTTTGCCTGTTAAAAATCTTGTCGACAAAGTATTCTTCGGTGTAGACGAAAATATTGAGGAAAACCTCAAGTTTACATTTGATATTTGAAAATAAAACCACAGTGTACAAAATGGAGTCAATTCGTGATTTAGTCCCAAGCGGCCGGCGATGTCTCTCCAAAGTTTCCCTTTAGTCGTTCGACACGTAGCGCACGAAGGAAATTAAGGGATGGGGTGCGCTTTCTTCTTTTCTTTTTTTTTTCGTTTCCCCTTTCTACACTTGCTCGCTCACGACTTCCATATCGGGTTACATTTACCTCTTTTATTAACTTTTTTCAATGCTCTTTTTGTCTCGTGGAAAACCCGAAACTTTAAGTACAGGCAAATATAAAAAAGTTTGTAATTCCATTAAAAGGGGGGTGCTAAAAGATGTATACAAATTTACAGATTATTATGAAATGTCCACACAAAAGGTTTCACTTACCTAAGAATTTGAGGAAAAAGTTTCGAAAATCTTTTCGTAATTTACCAATTAGAAAAGTATGTGAACAATTTTCATCATTTTCTACTGACTTTTTTTATTTCCAAGTGAAAATCTAAAATGTAAAGATTTAAATCAACTTACTAAGGATATAAATCAAATCAGATGTCCCGTTTTTTTCTCTGCATCTATAAAATCTATTCTTAATAGTTACTCCAATTGATCGTCGTACCCAACTTGTTTGTTGCCGAATTATACCTAAAATATTTTCAAAATTAACATGATTGCATTAAATTTTTGTCAAAGAAGTTAAATTACCTTCACTGTTTCATAACCATTCCTTGTGGTTTACCCGATTTAATATCGTAGGATATATCAGAATAGGTAGAGATAACTTTTATTTTGAATTTTCGATCTTCTAGGTATGATTTTTATAGTTTCCAAAGATGGGGTAGGTTTTTTTATATTTTGTACAGAAAATCATCGTGTGACTTATGTCGATAAAAACACAATGATAATGTTGTTTTTGTTCAAAAGCTTTATTTATTTGATCCACCCCTCTTTGAAATTGCTGTATGAAAGTATATTTGAGATCTAAACCCAAATTGATGGTTTCTGGCAAATTTTTATACACCTGGCTGATTTCTGTTAAGAGTTATTTTTCAAATAATTTGGATATTGTTGGTAGAAGACTGATAAGTCTATAGGATGATATCTTTGTAGGTTTTTTACCAGGTTTCTTCTTCTTGACCAATATTGCATCTTCATAGTTGTGCTAATTATGTATAACAGGGTCATACCTTGGGACTTTCCCATTTTTGAAACTAGAAATTGTTTTTTCCATTTGATTTGGGGTGAAAATTATTGGTTTATAGTTTGTTTTTTCATACTTAGCCAAGAAATCCAGTGTTTCCTGGTCCTTTTGACCATTCTTTGATGTAAAATCCTCGACAAAATACACTGCAAAAGTTTCCACCGTTTCTTTATCCCTCCAAACCCAAGTATTTGCGGATGGAGTTTCTCTTTCAATAGATGGCATAGCCAGTATAGGTTTGGTCATTCCCCTGTTCTTTAATAATCCTTCTAACGATGTTGATTAGATGATTAATTATGGCTCAATTGGCTGGATAGTGGTTCTTATTTCTGATTCTAGAACCAGTTTTCGTATGGATCATTGAAATAATATTTCCCTTGCATTTGTTCAATCGTGATTATCTTCATAACTTTATCATTGAAATATAAGTAATTTTTTCAAAATTTTCTACGACTTTTGTTAAAGTTTTTCCTTAATCTCCCAAACTTTCCTAAAATATAATAAAAGTTAGTTTATTAATATGAATAAGTAAAATATCCATATTTACCTTTAGTTTTACCATTATAGCCAGTATAGGTTTGGTCATTCCCCTGTTCCTTAATCATCCTTTTAACGATGTTGATAAGATGATTAATTATGGCTCAATCGGCTGGATAGGGGTTCGAATTTTCGATTTTGGAACCAACTTTCGTATGGATCATTGAAAGAATATTTGTTCAATCGTCATTATCTTCATATGCTTTATCATTGAAATATAAGTAATTTTTTCAATTTTTTTTACAATTTTTGTTAAATTTTTTCCTTAATCTCCCAAACTTTTCTAAAATATAATGAAAGTTAGTTTGTTGATATAAATACGTAAAATATTCATATTTACCTTTAACTTGACCATTGACAATTATTTTATTCATTTTTTTCGATTTTTATAACAATGAAAAATTTCAAATTACAAAAATTTCAATAATTAAAAACAATGAAAATTTCAAAATTCAATTGCAGCATCTACAATATTTCAAGAGAATTTATATTAAGAACATACCTTTATTTGCCTTCTTGTGTAAAATTAAATTTCTTAAAACCTACACAATTATTAAATTTAATTTTCGAAAAATACCACAAGAAATTATAACATCCAAATTTGAACCACGCGGCTTGATAAAGACTGCGCGAAGAAATATTTCCAATGAATCTAAAACTAATAATCGATATGTAACTGATACTTCTTTACCGACTTTTATTGTCGCGAATTTTTAAATTATTGATAATGTTTATATAATAGAACTTTAATTCAAAAATTTTATACAAAGAGCATTAAGGTTTATCGTATATCTTTTTTTAGGGATTAAAACAATAAATTAGGCAAGTTTCCAACGGAAAAAAGTTTAAATTTCAAAGACGGAAAACATTTTTTTTTCGATTAAATTAAAAAGAATAACTTCCTAACAGTCTTAAAGAACTAATAGAGGCAACAATTAATTAATTAATAATTTCGACTTTTTCTTTTTATAATTATAATTAAGACTTCTTTATCGACTGCTATATTTGCATTTGGAGCCGAAACAGGAAATGGCCACACATTAAAAATGTTTTTTTTAGACGGCCAAAACGATTATTGTTTTATTTAATGGCCTTAATGAGTTGGAAACGAGACGAGAGGGCATTTTTGTATTCTAATTTTTCCGAGATATATGTTAAAAACCATTTGAAAGGAATTCGTTAAAAACGTGTGGATTTGAAGAACAAGACGGATTTAAATTCGATCACAGAAAATGATAGTGAGAAAAAAAAATATAATAAAAATTCTATGTAAAGAATAACATATTTCAACACGCCATTCATTCTTCATTGTGAAATGACAAATTTAGGAATTTAAAAAAAGAATTCCATTGGACGGTGCTTTTATTCAATTGGTGGATTATAAATTTTGCAATCTCCACGTAAATTTGATAATTAAAAGTTGTTTTTATAAGTTTGGTTTAATTTAAAAATTATAATGTGTTAGATGAAAGATTTAGGATGTAAAACAACTGGATGTCTTATTCGAGGATTAAAAATAAACCTGGACTGATTTACTTGATAAATCAATGCAGAAAAAGTGTTTCGTAAGTTGTTTAGGTCAACAAAATTTAACAGGAAAAGTTATCACTTTGTTAAAGTGAATTTATTTTTAAAAAATTATTAACACAATGCACCTGCTTGTTCTTTAGATGCAGGCCAATTGAAGCTAATTTTGTTGAGGGTTTTATTTTTAAGTATTTGCATTCATTCAAAGCTTTGTTTTTAGCATGTGAGCTTTTTTAAACTTGTTTTCTTTGTTTCAGGTGAGTACCAAACGTATTCCTCCTGAAAACCCCCAGCTTTGTAAGTAAAATAATTTATAATTTTTTTCCTTGAAAAATAAAAGTTTTTGTCAACGAAATACATAAGTTAATTATAAAAAGAATGAAAAATAAAACGAGGACCGAGAAAGTTTTTGCCAACATCTTTTCTATCAAAATAGTATTTAACTTTGTAATTAGAATCCTTTCTTACTCCATCTATTTTTGAAATCCATTTACCAAAAGTTAAATTAAATTTAATTCTCGAGAACAAATAATACGTTCCATTCCGTTCCTCTACCTCGTCCCTCAAAAAAAAAGACGAGAAAAACGTGGAAAAACGTCTCGGAATCGTTGACATTTCGTAAAACTTACTGATGGCATTTTCCCTTGTTGAATTCGACGATCAATTCAAGTTTGCACACATATATACCAACCAACAACGAAGAACATTTTTCCCAAAAAAAAAAAAAAAAGGAAAACCAACAACTTCATTTCATGTGGATTTTCCAAATCCCCTCAAATCTCCTCCCCCCATTTCCATCCGGCTCTCAACTAACTCTAGTGATTTCCTATTAGGGAAAACTTTTCCACCCCGTGCAAAACGTTTCCCATTTTCGATGCACTGCCAATGTAAATTGGAAATGTTATCGAAAAAATATCGACAAAACAATTATTTTGTAATTAATTTTATTGTGATATTCATCTGTTGTCGCGCACGCATTTACTTCTTGTGACACATTGCATGTTAATGTCTTGATTACAATTTTTTGTCATAAATCCGTCCATGTGCATTTTAGTATACGGCTCACGTTTTCCAAGCCAGTTTGTCGGGAGGCAATAAGATATGAACGAATGATAACGTACGAATATAATAATAAAATACCTGAGGGGTGAAAATTACACACGTGAAAAGCCGACGGATAATAGAAAAATATCCCTGAATTTCGCTGTACAGTTTAATGAAAGTTTCGATCTTCAGCGTTGATCAAAAACATTCATATTTTGGAACTTCACTTTAAGAAGTTCTGTACAGTTCTCATTTCCAGAATATTTCTATAAAATCCACAAAAAACCATTACTTTTGAACTTAAATAAACTTGATGCAAAAATCAAAAAGAAAAACAATAGTATGGCGGCTTTTTGTGATCAATTTCTGTTGTCTTACCACCTTAACTACTGAAAAAATGCATCACAATCGTGGTGCATTAAGCTTTTACCATTGCAAAGATTTCATCTAATTTCAAATTCATTCAGGTGCTCTTTATTCTTGTTTTAAAAGCTTCAACCAACACTACTGTTAGTTTTTGAATTACTAACTTAATCTGATGGAATTTTATTGCACTTTGCCCTATTAATTTATTCTTGACGAAGTATAATCTCATCTTCGTTGTTGAGAAGAAATAATTTGATTTATATGCGTTAATTAAAAGGGCAAATATAATGAAAGTCTTAGGGAAAATATGGACGGAAAACTCTGAAAAAATCATGCAAAACAATGAAAGTAGATAGATTCTAGTGGATCTTGAGGATCTATAGATGTCTGATATTTGGTTTATTTTTGTAGGAAATTCTCAATTTTGTAGGAAAGTATGAAAAATTTCATATTTGATCTGGAATTTTAATGAAAATAGTTTCATTTTGAATTTTATTGTAGCGCCATCTAAAGGATTTTAGATGGAACCATTTTATATCAGAATTATTACGATAAATCCTCAACTACACCAAACATTTCGTTTTAAATTTGTGTTTTAAACATTCTTGAGAAATATTTCTTCAAAAAGCTTTTATCTTTAACAGTAAAATATGCTTTAAATTAAGTAAAATAAAAAAAAATATTTTATACTGACGTTTAGCAAACCACCAAACCTTTCTAACCATGTTTAGCGAATTTAGTTTTAAAGTTCAGGTTAAGTTCCGGAACTTTTAAAGATGGAATATTGCGTTTATAAATTTGGCAGATGCGCATGATCAAACGGTTCAAATTTGTCAGAATCAATTTGAAACTTTTATAAAAACGAACCTATTGGCTTTATATTTGGTTCTCGAATAGGTGGAAATTTTAACAATATACCCATTGCTGGTATTGGATTTTCGTCAAAATAAATTCTATAATTGTTTAAATTGAACCTTTCCGCAATTATTTTAGTCCAATTGGGTATTTACTCGATTGTTTAAGTCATTTAATTTGTGTGTATAATTGATTTGAATTTTTATTAATGGTTTCGGAAACATTGGCAGTTTTTAATCGTTTTATCGCAGTTTTATTGACTGTACAGAAAAATGTTCTGAAAGAATTTTTTAGGAAATTTAATGCTCTACAAAAAAGGTACTCTATATTTTTTCCGTAAGCCTCACCATTTGATAGATATTAAGGATTTAATTTTGATTATTTTAAGACAAATTTCATTTTTGATTATGAATTTTATAACTCGACAATAAATGACTCTTATACAATGCGCAATTTAAATTTTTGTTGGAAATTAACTGCTATATAAAAATGGTTTCTTATGTTTTGGCGATTAAATTAACCCTTCAAAAGATATTCATCATCAAACTTTCATGTGTACGGATTTTAAAAGTTTTTGATGAGATATTCGAAAAATTTCAATTTAATTTATAATTTTTGAGAAAATTTACACGAATTTTAGTTTTTATCAACTAAGAAACTTCAAAATATTATTCAAGTTTTTTTATGCTTAAGTATATTTGTCTCCATTTAAAAAAATAAATTGTACATTATTTATCGCTTAGTTAAATATTTATTAATAAAAAAAGTAAAGTTTTCATTATGCATATATTATGATATATTTCAGTATTGGAGAAAAACAATGTCCAATTAGTTATAAAATTTTAAAAATAAAACTCAAATAATACTTATATTAATGACAAAAAATAAAATTTATATGAAAATTATAAATTAAATTGAAATTATTCGAATATCTCATCAAAAATTTTTAAAATCCGTACACATGATGAATATCTTTTGAAGGGTTAACTTAATCGCCAAAACATTAAAACCCATTTTTATAGAGCACTCAATTTCCAACAAAAATTTGTATTGCGCATTGTATAAGAGTCATTTACTGTCGAGTTATAAAATTCATAAACAAAAATGAAATTTGTCTTAAAATAATCAAAATTAAAACCTTAATATCTTTCAAAAGGTGAGGCTTACGAAAAAAATATAAGATACCTTTTTTGTAGAGCATTAAATTTCCTAAAAATCTCTTTCAAAACATTTTTCTGAATAATCGATAAATGTTGAGGTATGAATTTTTTTCTATTGGACTGAGAAAAAAATTCAAAACTGCGATACGGAGGATTTTCTTATTAAAATTAAGAGCTCATACTTCGTGAGAATTTTTTTAAGGTATCTAGCAACCCATTTTTCCGTGTCACTTGTAAAAAAAAATAATAATCGATTTTTTTGACCCACCCTAAGGCCCATAATGAAAATTTAGCCACAAAAGAGAGAATTATATCATATTAGAATTGAATAAACAAAAATATCGTGAATTAAATTTTAAAAAAAGTCGAAAATGCAACATTACCAGATTGTGGGTGTGCTAAAGTACACTTGAGCCGAAAAATGCATTGTTAAGATTGCACCCTAACCGATTAACCAACTAAATTTGAAACTTTGAATTTTCCAAAAAAATTTTTTGCCAATCATTTCATTTGAATGAAAAATAATTATTCATAAAATCTAACGAACGATTTTCCATCGATTGACCCAAAAAAAGAATTTGGAAAATTCAAACTTTAAAATTTTGTTTTCTAGTCGGTATAAGATGCAATCTTGTAAATGCATTTTTCATTGTTCCCATTAAAAACTCCAAATGTTCCCGAAACCATTAATTAAAATTCAAATCAATTATGCACACCAATTAAATGACATAAACAATCGAGTAAATAACCCATTTGGACTACAATAATTGCGGAAAGATTCAATTTAAACAATTATAGAATTTATTTCGACGAAAATCCAATATTATTGGTTTGAATTATTAAAAAAAAAAACACAGGAAACCGTGATAAATAATTAATACCTATACATGGCACTGAAGTGCAGAGATATTGTATCAATATATTGATATATCTGCCGTTTTGTTGAAAACGTGACCTGAATAAATGTGCAATTAAATAATTTTACATCACTTAAATTATGGATACCGATATATTTACTGGTTGCATTTGTTTGATCAAATATTCAATTTTGCTTGGTATAATGAGGAAATGGATAACGGGATTTAGATTAGGAGGTTGGTGATTTTTGTTTGAATTAAAAAATTAAGATTAACAAGCTTTTGAGGAAATCAGCTGTGGGTAATAAGCAATTAGAATCCAAAAATGTAATTCGGGGTCGGACATATTATCCAATTTCCTGTGTACGTTTTGGTTTGTCTTTTGGGGTAATTATTGTGGTTAACGAGAGAAGAAAAAAAATGTCTCGACACGGTTAAAAATCCATCAAAAATTGCCAGTTGCGCTTTGGGTATCATTAAGTGTAATTTTCGACCCGAAACCATTAGGCCACTGAAATTATCTTGATTTGGTCGTTGGGAAGGTGCAACCCTTTGGTTTTTCGGGTCGTCGTGGTTTGAAAATGGGTTTTATGGTATTGAAATCAATTTTTTTCCGGAGGACAAATCACTGGGAAGAGTTTTGGGTGGTCTCGGCCAGCTGTGAATGATTTCAGAGCTTTACTGAGCTTTTTTATACAGAACTGTTAAAGTATTTTAAAAGCTGAAAGTTTTTTTTTTGAGTTAATCTACACTTCAACTTCGTTTATCTTTTTAAAAGCGTAAAAAAAAACTAAGAAAAAAAAACATTAATTTTTCCAAGTTAATCGAGTTTCGGTTGCAATTATTCCCTCGGTTTAGCCACTCGATGTGTGTGTGTGTGTATATGTGTGGGTTTATTCGACCAAAATAAACCAGATCGCCCTTCTAAAGCCGTCTCACTTTACCATAAAGGGATTCCAGAGGCTTCCGACAAGTTCCCCTGTTTTCCTTTGCGTAAATGTGTGTTTGAAAAACAACCCTTGGGTTGCGTCTCCCGTTTATCCCAAACAATTGACGTAGGTGTGTGCATTTATCTCTATATATATATACAGATATATACATGTTTATACATATGCACCGTCAACTATGGTAGATTGATCCGGGGAGTTTATCGGGACAACTGATTTCTCCGGGAATGTCGAGCTTCTTATAAAACACGACAAAATGTGTCGGTCTGATCGAATCATGCATACACATTGTGCAATACTATTGCAAATTGGGACGAGTGAGAGGGTGGTAGGGAGTTTTTTCCGGATTGACTCGCAAGAAAATCTCAACCCTAAAGAAATGAGTTTTGTAAAAAGCTTGAAGTTATATATATATATGTATACTTTTTGCAGGGGTGTACAACACCGTTATTTGCACCTAGAGCGTATTTATTCCCTTATCCATTACGGAGGCACGAGGGGGAGGATGGGTGAAATTCACCATAAACATCGTATATGTTTAGTTAGGGATGTTTATTTGGTGTACTATGTTGATTTTATATTATTAGACACGATATATATATATATTTGAATTGATTGATTTAAATATATGATGTTTATTTACTCAATGTTAAATAGAGTCTCGACAGTTTTAAACGCCCCACGAAATTTGATATGTGAAATTATTTCCTATTCATTCAATGATCTTGACAAAAAAATATAAGAAATATCAAATAATTTCCGCCCAAAAAAATCCATGACTTTTTCTCACATTCCTAGAACAATAAAAGATTTGAGTTCTTTAGCAAAATGGTTTTGACTTTGGGGTCCAAAGCCATGAATTGATTCGATGGATCATGTCTCCAACGTTTGACTACCTCTCTAGATCGAATTTTCTTGAAGAATATTCCCAAAAAACTAATTTCAAGATGCTCCATAAGAATCTAATCGAAATATAATCGCAGACAAAATTACTTAAAATAGAAATTCGTGAATATAGGCGAAATAGATCGAGACTTAAAAACTTTATATACCTAGTTGAAGAAAAAATCGGGAATTTCACCAAAAATTTTAAACTAAATTTTTAAGTCTTTACGAACTCAAAGTTCGTAAAGATATTATCTATCTATACTGCATTTATCCTTGGAATAAGGGTTTTCATAGAGCCACCCAACAGGAATAGAACCGTAGTATCTCTTTTACGCCTTATTAAAGAATGAATATTGTAATAATCTCCGAAGATCTAGCAATAGAAATCGACAACATTAACACCAAAAAATTACTGTTTACATCATATAAATGGACCCATTACTGTATACTAGACTGATTCAAAAAAAATGATGATTATTTTCCTTAATTATATCGAATATATTGTTGGGAATGACAAAAAAAATCCTGTGAAAGTTTAAGCTCTTAATATAAGTATTAAGAGGTGCTGCATCGCAAATTTCGATTCTCCAATTAAATAACCTGGCAACAATATTCTCTTGCACTTTGGAATTTTATAACTCACGTTGGTGACAATATTTCGGGATGACCAACGTATATTCTTGTAGAAAATTGAACGATCTACAAAAAAGGTCTTTGTACAAGTTTTTGATATATTTATTCCTTCAAAAGTTATTCGAGGTCAAAGTTGAACTAAAGAGAAGTTTTAATATTTTTTCAATTTTTTGACACAACCATCAATTTTATGAGAAAATTATATAGGACATTTTTGGTAGAGCACTTTTTTATCTATGACTTATCTCTATAAAAGTTTTTGATATTTTTCACAGGTCCTAAGTTATTTGCATTAAACTGAAAATTCCCTGAATTATTATATTTTTAACATAAAAATTATTTTTTTTATTTTAATTAAATAACTTAAGACCTGTGAAAAATATCAAAAACTTTTTTTGAGATAAGTTATAGAAAAAAAAGTGCTCTACAAAAAATTGCCTATAAAATTTTCTCGTAAAATTTATGGTTGCGTCAAAAAAATTAAAAAAATATTAAAATTTCTCTTTAGTTCAACTTGGACGTTGAATATAACTTTTGAAGAAATAAATATATCAAAAACTTGTCTGAGACCTTTTTTGTAGATCGTTCAATTTTCTACAAGAATATACCTTGATTATTCCGAAATATTGTCACCAACGTGAGCTATAAAATTCCAAAGTGCAAAAGAATATTGTTTCCATGTTATTCAAATGGAAAATCGAGCACTTTGGAATTTTATAGCCCAATATTTCGGAATGACCAAGGTATATTCTTGTAGAAAATTAAACGATCTACACAAAAGGTCTCTTACAAGTTTTTGATCCATTTATATCTTCATAAGTTCTTCGAGGTCAAAGTTGAACTAAAGAGAAATTTTAATGTGTATACAATATATAGAATATATTGTGGTCCAATTTGTGTAGTATAATTTAATATAATAATATACAAAACTCATACCAAAAACATAAATTTGAACAGAAGTTCAAACAAAAATATTCGTGACGTATTGCCCAGATACGTATTTCGATAGCCAAGCAGTCTTCAACAGTGGTCATCAAGTAGTTTGGATCACTCAGTAACTGCTTTGTGATGATCCAAACCACTGAGGAAGATTGCTTGGAAATCGAAAAACGTATCCAGGGCAATACATCACGAATATTTTTGTTTGAACTTCTGTTCAAATTTATGTTTATGGTATGATTTTTATATATATTATATATTAAATTATACTACATAAATTGGACCGCAATATATCCTATATATTGCATACACTGTATAGCTGTTCAAAACCAGCGAAAAAATCTTATTTTCAGAAATTTTAATATTTTTTCAATTTGTTGACGCAAACATCAATTTTATGAGAAAATTTTATAGGACAATTTTTCTAGAGTACTTTATTTCTTATAACTTATCTCTATTAAAGTTTTTGATATTTTTCACAGGTCTTGAGTTATTTGCATTAAACTGAAAATATTCGTCATTTTATTGTTTTAAATTAATAGTATTCCCTGAATTATTATATTTTTAACATAAATTTTTTTTTATTTATTTTAATGAAATAACTTAGGACCTGTGAAAAATATCCTAACTTTCATAAAAATATGTTATAGAAAAAAATGTGCTCTACAAAAAATTTTCTATAAAATTTTCTCATAAAATTGATAGTTGCGTCAAAAAATTGAAAAATTATTAAAATTTTTCTTTAGTTCAATTTTGGCCTCGAATAACTTTTGAATGAATAAATATATCAAAAACTTATAATTGACCTTTTTTGTAGATCGTTCAATTTTCTACAAGAATATACCTTGGTCATTCCGAAATATTGTCACCAACGTGAGCTATAAAATTTTAAAGTGCAAGAGAATATTGTTCCCATATTATTTAAATGGAAAATCAAAATTTGCGATGCGGCACCTTTTAATACTTAATATTACGAGCTTAAATTTTCACAGGATTTTTTTTGTCATTCCAACAATATTTTCGATATAATTAAGAAAAAAAACATTCATCATTGTTTTTGAATCAATCTAATCCACATATAATGGTTTCTTTTAAGCTTGAAAAAACGCACATCCAATAAAGCTCACATACTTGAAATGATTCCGTCGACAAAAAAGCTTGACATCAAAAAGCTTCGTTTTAATTAACACGTGAATTTTCTGGAGATGAAACAATGGAAAAAAACGTGAAAATTATTTGTCCCTTTAAATTTTCGTTTTGGCCCCTCGGATTACAAATATTTTCACTTTCATTCCCATCCGCCGGTTCGAATCCGAGGTCGTGCGGTGCGGGGATACAATGAAAATCGCACGGAAATTGCTCATCGGAAATCTGAGATTAGATGGAACTTTATTCGCAACACAAACTTGAAGTTAGGAGAGAAAGAGAGGCCACGAATTAGGTCAATTGAAATCGGAGTAAATGGATAATTAAACATTCGCCTGAATCGCGTCGCTGTTTCGGCCGAAAAAAAAAATAAATCACTAGCGTTGCGGTAATGGAATTTTGCACTTAGATCAGGGTAATTTGGTGGCAACGTAAAACGAAGAGAAAAAAAATAAATATGTTTCCATTTTCGTTTGCAAACTTCAAACGAAGTGAATTTTGATGGTGGAAATGATTTTCTTTTATCTACAAGAAAAAAAAACAGAATTCGTTTTGGAAAATCGGTCGTTTGGTCGTTGATTGGAACCGAATTGAAATCTGATTTTCTTTTAAGATCAATACGTGGAAAAACCGTGAAAACTGCGCGTTTTTTCCGCGTTAAAATTGGCAATGTGTCAATGAGATTTGCGTATATTAACGCCGAATAGCCAAATGAAAGCTTAGACGTTATTTAAATGGCTTCAATCGGATTAAGTTCGTCAGAAAAATGCGTCATTCTTTTGGCAAACGAAAAAACAACTCAAAAGTTTTCAACAGAAAACCCACGTTGACAACTTCTTGGTTTTCAACCAAATTGAATTTCATTTTCCCCCAAGCATTCTTTCCCAGAATTTCACTCCAATGTTGTTATTTCATCCACACGTGCGTCCCGCACCAATTTGCAATTGATTCGTCCGAAAAATCCTAACAAACTTAGGTAGGTACATCAATTCTCGTGAGAATTCGCATTGCCAATTTCTGCACGGGAAACCACGTTTTATTTATGTTCTCTCCTCTTTCACGCAATTAGACGTCTTAATTACGTCGGCAGGAATTTTATAATTGCAATAGATATTTATATTTAATGAAGATTTGAAGAATTAACAGGATGTAATAGGGTTTGCTGCAACACTCCGCATGGTTTACCAAAGCGACGAGCCGATAAAAGGCCTCTGGCCTTTGGGTAAATGCAGGTTGCATGTGCCGCCAGTTAAGGCGGCTACCAGGGGAAGTATTTAATTATAACTTTACATATTTTTCTATTAATTCAGAAAAATCCATTCTTCGAAACGTTGATTTATTGAAGACATTATCATTTTAAATGCAATTCGATAGAAAAATGTTTACCAGCTTTACAACACAGGATTTCCAAGCTTTTCTTTTTGGAACTTAAAACGCATTGATGCATCAAAGTGCAAGAAAAGCTTTTTAGTTAATATTTTTAACGTTAAGCTGCAAATCATATTGATACGCTATACACTGAAATTATTCACGAATTTCTATTTTAAGTACTTTTGTCTGCGATTATATTTCAATTACATCCTTAAGGAGCATCTTGAAATTAGTTTTTTAGATCCAGAGAGGTTCCAAAACTTTGGGGATATTGTCCATCGAAACGACTCACGATTTTGGATCCGGAAGCCAAAATTGTTGTTCAGAAGAATTGTAACTCAAAAATCTTTTATTGTTTGAGAATATGAGAAAAAATCATGAATTTTTTTGCGAAAAACGTTTGTCATTTCTTAATTCAAATCATTGAATGCATAGGAAATAATTTTCCATATCAAAAAGCTCTTGGTTTTTGAAAAATGAAAGAATTCCGTTTTCACTTTCGAAAGTATTCTACAGCGAAAGTATTTAAAGAACACAAAAAAATTTTTTTTTTTTTTTTTTATTTTTTATTTAATATTTTTATTATTCAATTAGCTACGTTTCGTTACGTATTGTAACTTCCTTAGGCTTCTTGATTCACAAAAATATAATAATTAAAGAAAATATTATATTTTTGTGAATCAAGAAGCCTGATGAAGTTACAATACGTAACGAAACGTAGCTAATTGAATAGTAAAAATATTAAATAAAAAAAACTGATCTTAAACAACCTGAATAGTCTTCTTATTTAAAAAATATAAAAGCTGAGATCTGAATTTTATCATCTAATAAAAATGATTTTTTCTGCAATAATTCTTTGAAATTCATAATAATATCTTTTTAGAAGCTTTAATAATTGTACATCCTTAATAATTCGACTAAGGTGAATTGAAAGGTGAAATGACAATTTCTTCATTTTTTAAATAGTTTAATGAAATGCATTTATATTTTGAGTAAAATAATTATCTTCATATTACTTTACACAAAAAAATGAATAAGTATGCTTTAGCATGAGATATAGGAAAAAATCAGTTTTTATTTTTTTCACAATGTTCCACCAATTTAAAAAAATTGAAAAAATTACTTAATATAGAGAAGTACTTAAGACGTTTTTTTGAGAAAATTTGGCGATGAAAAAAAAATCGTAGGTTATTAATTTTAAATTTTACTACTGAAAAAAAATAAAATCTAAAAATGTTTTTTTTTCTTTCGAATTACTCGAAAATCACTTGCGATAAAAAGCTGAAAATTTGGCAAAATTATTTTTATTTAGTATAAAAATGATCCCCTAACAAACCGGCCTATACCCTTTAAGATTATTTGAATTGATTTGCAGCTTAACTATCATTATATTAACTTAATAAGCTTTTCTTGCACTTTGATGCATCATTTGTATTTGTCATGAATTGATTAATTTTGCTGCAGAGTGCGTTTTTTTTTTAAATTATTTAGCTGTGAAATATTTTCTTGCTTTTAAGTTCCAATTCGGATTTAATGAAAAGAAAAGTTTGGAAATCCCAATTTACCAAAGCTCGTTAATATTTCTCTATCGAATTGCGTTTAAAATGATTTTAATAAATAATAAAAATGTAAAGTTAATATTAAATATAAATGTAATTGTGTTATTACAAGAAAAATTCCATTTTAAAACTTTTTATTTTGTGGCTATTACCCTGCATAATCGTAGAGCCTTATTAACCTAACAACCCCTCGTCGATTAAGTATCCTTAACCCAAATACCATTCATTATTTTACAAGTGCATTGAAATTATTTCAAGTTGGGGGCGGAAAATTGATATTTTCGGTCTGATTGCAACCGGAAACTTTACGTATATTAAAATGTCGCCTAAGGGTGCAAGTAAAACAATGCAAGTGAAAACCATCCACTGCACACGTGCATCTGCTTTGGCACTGCCAACCAAACCACCCCCATCTGCCCCCAATTTGCCAAAAATTAAGCAAAAATATCCGATACATATCATCATTTTGGCAGGACATATAAATTAACGGGGCAGGGGTGTGCCTCATTGCATTACATTACATTGCATTGCACCCCGCCCCATTATAACGACCAATATTTTCTAAAAGCTCTGTCTTATCGTAAAAAGCGATGATATGATACTTTATTATCGCGGTAATGTTTGTCGTAATATTACGACGTTGTTTCGATCGCAAAACTTTTACATTAGAAAATATCAACTTAACACCTTTACAGCAATTTTGTTTTATAGGTAGATACACCCGCACGTTTATCCCATCCCCCCATCCACCTCCCCCCTGGGTCATTAAAAGAGGATAACTATGTTTTTATGTCGAACAGAATTAACGCGCGAAATACGTCATCAAACAAAACTAATTCACCTAATAATAAAATAGAAATGGAAAAATGTAATTACTTTCATCCCTTGAGGGTTGTGTGTTACATGGTATAGAGTGTACAACCCTCTAGTTTCATCCCCTTGTATGATTTTTTTCATTTTTGGATAGGGTGCATTGTGATCAATCAAAAGAATGAGGAAAATATTAAATTTCACAAAAGTTGATAATTTGTTAAGCGATTAAAAACAATGTTGCGAATCCAAAATATCTGCATAAAAGCTGTGGTTTTCCAAATGCATTGTTATCGATTTAATAGGATTGAGGGACTGTAATGTGATGGTATATTGTAGGGGGAATGGCGGGACTCCATTGATTCCCCTTTGATACCCGATTCAAGCCATTATCAAACCACTCTCTTCGTTGTCCTTCGGTGCACTTTTTTTTGCCCTCCGTACAGGGTTCTAGTTTATTACGAGAATCGCGTGCAAGGAATGCAATGCAATTATTATTGTCATTCATTTGCGGCACATCACATTGTGGATGGGTTGCATTATTAATGCATTCCAAATCACTATTAGACCAACATTATACGTATCGATATTGGAAAGCACTATTAATTTTCTCAGAAATAACTGTTTGGCCTAATTGATGGCTACATTTAACCCGCTTTTGTAATGATATTTGATTATACTTTCAACTTCGTTTGCATGGCATTAAACAAGTTTTTTAATGGCTTCATTTAAAAGCTTCCAAAATGACATAACTTAAATAGAAACTTATTATTTATTAATTATTTATTTATTAATTACACATATTAAATTCAATATTTCGATTGTTGATTAACTCTACATTTTCTCATACAAACTTAATCACCCCTTTTTACTCTTTAAGGGTAGTAATTTTCAAAAAAAAGTTCTTATCAGATGTCTACTTCTTATAAGGAATACATCGAATATTAAAGTTTTATCTGTCAGAGGGGATATATAAATACAGAATTTTATGTATGCACGGTTTTAAAAACGTATTTTGTTTAAGTTTTATTACTATTATTATTATTACTACTACTATTACTTTTTTCGTTAATATTTCCTTATTGTGCAAATCTAAGGATCTATTTACAACAATTTTGTAAAAAAAAAGGGTACTGTCAGATTCGAATCCACATTTTTATAATTGGGAGCATCAAAATGTTTGATACGTAAGCCATTACGCTATTAACATCAACTATGTGTTTTATATACATAAAGGTTTATATTTCAAAGAGGCAATTTTTAAAAATTTAAATTGAATTTACTGTGCTTTCTGTCAGTTCAACTAAAAATATTTTTACAGATTATTTTCTAACTTTTGATTAACTTTCCAATGATATATAACTTTACTCTCTAGTGTAAAAATTTCTGTTTTCATCCCTAGGGAATACCTTCTTTTATTATTTTTTTGGAATGATAAGTAGCCTATAGTCTGTGGAAAATTATGTTGTATCTTAATACCAAATTTCATTAAATTTGGTTTTTCCGTTCTTTAGTTAAATCGGGAGACACAAACAGACAGACAGACAAAAATTTTAAAAATGTTAAATTTGGAATAAGGGCCTCTGGAAACAAATTTTTACCCTAAAATTGGGTTCAAAATCGAAATGTACAGACAGACGTAAGAATTTTATATATAAGTATATATTAGTATATATAAGTATAGTATTAGTATTTATATATTAGTATAGATTATTGTCATATTCGTATATTGTTATTGGTATAAGAACCACTTTTGCTATTAAGATTACATTTACAATGCTAAATGTATTATATATTGTAGTGGGCATAATTTACATTATGTCCTATAGTCTCTAATAACCTGAGAAATTAATGCAACTTTAAATAAAAATTAACAAAAAAAAATCTTTGATGAAAGTTAAACTTTCTTACTAATATACAGGACAATATATCCTGCAAACTAATAGGGAATTTTTTGATTTTTTTATCATTCCAAATTTGTTTTTTTTTTGCATTTTCCCGTGAATCTTTTGGGATTAAATTACAAAAATGATTCCGAAAAAATAAAGGGCTTTATATGCAAAAAATTTCCCCCGAAAATCGTACGAAAAAAGACAATTTCTTACATAATGCTCGACGTTTCTTCGTTGGCTTATTATATTCATAGAAGTGATTTTCGTAACTTTCCTCGCATATCCTTGGAAAAATAAATATTTAATGAAAAGTTTGACAAAGTTTTCCACCGATGCAGAAAGCGGGCACGATGATGATGATCTCTTGAATTTCCCGGAATTTTATCATTTATTAATTGCACCAATTTAAACGGAAAAACTCTATGGCTATCTACCACTCGAAAAATTCCATACAATTTTCATTTATATCCAATAATGTTATGAATTATTAATGTTATGTACCGGTTGTGTTTTTTTTTTTTGGTATAAACTCCGAAGAATATTGATAAGATATAAATTAACTTGTGATGGCAAGAAAATTGGTTGAATTTTCCAACGATTTGTTGGTTGTTACATAAAGAAACACACAAAGCATTTGTGTACAATAGAAATTAAATTCTTTTTTTTTCGCTCCCCCACACCAATCGTATTGGAAAAGTATACGAAAAATTTGAGTTGAGATTCTTTATCGTTAATAATTTTCCAAGTGGATTTTCCGTTATTTAATGATGAGATTTTCATAACAAATAAACCCGGCCTCTTATCATGTTAATCTCAACGTAAATATATAACAAATATTGTTGAGAATTATGAAAAATATTACATCCCATCCACTTCCATTGTATTCGTCTCTCTCTCTCTCTCTCTCTCTCTCTCTCTCTCTCTCTCTCTCCACATAAAAGCGAGACGAAGGAAACATGAAAACGTAAAACGAAGATCTAACAAGAATATAACACATATAAAGGAAGAATTTACTTATTCCTCTCCGGAAGTTTCCAACTTGTTTAACGTAAAATATTCAAATTTCTTGTGGAAATTACAATATTTTTTTTTGCTGTTGGAAAGTTTCAATTAAATTTCTGACCGATTTCCAAAGAAATATCCCACCCTAAAGTACACCCTTATGCATTTAGGAAACCAGTTTCCACTACCGAAAAAAAATTTAACATATTTTTTGTGCTTTACTTTTATAATGAACACATTTGACCTCCTCGTTTGTGAAAGATCAAATCGCAACCTCTTCATAATAATTAATGAAATGGCAAATCCAAGCCGCTTTTCCTCATTAAAATACTTAGGCGAATCAATATAGTGGCCATCAACATGTTCGACATCAAATATCACTTTTGCAGTGCAACCCCTCGTATGACAGTTACACGGTCACTTGGATTATATGTGAGACCCTCGTGTTATTCACCCCTCTATCTTCGGTCAAAATTCATCCCCTCAAATAGGTATACGAAAAACTATTGTTGTGTGTTTGACATAACAATATGGGCTTTCATTGTTTGGTGTGGTTGAAAGAAATTTCACCACACGGCGAAGATAAGCGAGAGAAATGAAGAACGGAAAAGAAAAGCTCTTAAAATGTAAATTCACCCTTTTATTATTTTTAAATTATATTTCCTTATCGCTGGAAAAGTTAAGAATAAATTTAACACTCAATGATTTCAATGATTTACAAAGTGGGCAGAATCAGAAAATTATTTTAATTGTATATTTTTTTTTTTTGGGGGAAATAAATTTTGATACGACGAACAGGTGGGTGAATTAAGGACAGCAAGGGGTTGTTTAAAAGAAGAGGACACACTTTCAAGAACCTCGAAAATATTGTATAAAGCTATGATAAGAAAATGCAACGCTGTTTTTCTTAATATTCCAATAAAGTTTAATGTCTAAAATCTTAATTATTTTTGGAACTTAAAAAAAGTTGTCGAAAAATGCAACTTTTTTTTGTAAATTTCCCGTTTTAAATAGTAACGCCTGCAAAAAACACGTACTTTTATATCATCAACCAACATGAGAAACTTAACTTGAGATTTTGTACAATTTGCGTGAAAAATTGAAAATGCCGTAATAAACATTAAGGCCCTCGAATTAGGCCTCATTTTTTTGTGGACTATTATGTAATTTTCACCAGTTCAGCAATTTGCCGCTATATCATGGTGGTGATAACAGGCAATTGATCTTTAATGGCGTTTAAGTAGCTGGAGGAGTTGAACTTCATTCCTCTGCCTTTTTTATTTTTTTATTTGTTGATTGTTCCTGGAAAAGCAACTGCAATTTCTTGAAGCTTTTGCGGGATTTTCCGCTTTAGCCTTCTTTGTATTATAGTTTCCCCAAGCCTAGTTTTAATGCACTAGAACAATTTTCTAGGTCGTTTTGGAAATTCCTTGTGAGTTGGATTAGGAAATCTTTTATGTATGGGATGTCCATTTCGTGATGAATTCGAATGTTTTTCACATACCATGGAGTTTTAGAGATGATTCTCAAGACTCTATTTTGGAACACCTATAGGTCGTTGTAATTTTTCTTTGACGATGGAAGACAGATGGCGCAAGAGTATGTGAGAAGTGGTCTAATGACTGATTTGTATATCATCATTGAACATTCCATATTAAGATGAGATCTTCTGCTGATAAGTGGGTATAGTTGGATAAGTCGAGGGTTGGCTTCTCTGATTTTACTTAAAATGTGGCTTTGCCATGCTAATTTTAAGTCCAGAAGTATTCCCAATATTTAACAGGTGTTATCAATATAAGGTTTTTTCGCTGATCTTGAACAGTTATACTGTGTATACAAGATATAGGATATATTGCGGTCCAATTTATGTAGTATAATTTAATATTATAATATATAAAAATCATACGTGACGTATTTCGATTGCCAAGCAATCTTTCTCAGTGGTCCTCAACGGCATCAAAAGGCACTTAAAGGGACTTATATGGTAAATTGAGGTCAATCTGTGATTATTTTGTGAACCATCACAAAGTAGTTACGGAGTGATCCAAACTACTTGATGGCCACTGAGGAAGATTGCTTGGCAATCGAAATACGAATCTGGGCAATACGTCACGAATATTTTTGTTTGAACTTCTGTTCAAATTTATGTTTATGGTATGATTTTTATATATTATTATATCAGATTATACTACATAAATTGGACCGCAATATATTCTATATATTGTATACACAGTTTAACAGGTGTTTTTTTTCTTACTCCACGGAATTTCCTTGTGATCCAGCATCATAGGCTCCAGTTGGTTGGAGAAAAGTCTAAGAAGGAAGATTTCGGTGATGCTTTTAGAAGGATTCATACGAATTTTCCATCTACGTAACCAGAGGAAAAGTGGTTGATAGACTGCTGGATTTTCTGAACGGCTCTTTAAAGATCTTTGTCCAGGTTGATGATGACGATTGAGGTTATATAGTGGTCTAGTGACGGAAAGTCCTCAACATAGAGATTGAAAAAGATTGGACCCAATACTAATCCCTGAGGTACCCCCGAGGTTAATATCTTATCAAGTTAATCTTCCCATATTATCATGGAAATCTATTGTTTCGTTTGATTGCAGTCTTAATGCACTTATCACATGTGAGCCATCGATATGTACTGATTAGAAATGCAAAATTGACCACCAAATTATTTATTTTTTTAAAATGTTACCTAACACATTGTCATTGTTATGTTAACATTGTAAATGTTAAAAATCTTACAAAAACTTTCTACAAATTTAAAATATTTTTTCAATTTAAATTTTTAATCCTCTACACTTGAAATCACTATGAATCTTGAGATTTTTTGAATATTTCCACTGAAAAAAGAAAATAATTTAATAGCCTCAATTGTAATTACTTTGATGTCTGAAAAATCTCAAAATGTTTTATAATTCAAAGCTTTTTATATCTTATATTTTATAATTTGACAAAACTTTTAATATCTTACTACTAATGAGTAAAGTTCTTCAATATTTGAAACCTAATTAATTTTGGAGCTTTCGAAGTTAAAAAAATATTGCTCACAAATATATACCAACATTATTTGGGTCCTGATTATTTCTAAAATGACAATAATTTTCAGAAATTTTTGTAACATTTTTGTATATTTTCAACCGTGATTTTCCCTTATTATTTTTTGGAATGATAAGTAGCCTATAGTCTGTGGAAAATTGTGTTGTATCTTAATACAAAATTTCATTAAATTCGGTAGTTCCGTTCTTTAGTTAAATCGGGACACACAGACAGACAGACAGACAAAAATTTTAAAAATGTTAAATTTGGAATAAGGGCTTCTTGAAACAAATATTTACCCTAAAATTGGGTTCAAAATCGAAATGTACAAACAGACGTTAGAATTTTAGATTTTTTTAGAATAAATTCAAAACTATTAACTTTTGCTTCAAAATTATTAACTTTGCTGTTTCAAATTAAAGTCATTGGTGGATATTTTGTTCATTCATTTACTATTCATTCTTTTTAACAAACAAAAGTGGAATATTTTAATTTTATTTTGAAACATACTCTTAAACGATAAATCACATTGTCAATACTTCAGCATAAAAATGATTGAAGACACAGCAGTCCCAATATTTGTGTTTTTGCCGTCAATATTTAAATTATTGATGAAATCTGACGTCATATACTTGGAGGATACATATTTCCTAAGACACCGATACTCTTACACGTTATAATTTAATAAATTTCAACCCGATTTAAATCGATCGTAATTTATTCAAAACATTGTCAACGATTTCCCGAATGTACACAAACGATTTGTGTGGCGTTTTATAATGGGGGGGTGGGAAAATTATTTCACTGGATTCGGGGGTTGTGAAACTTGCTAGAGTAAGTGGTTCAAAAACGGATTTGAAATGAACATATAGCAATTCGATTCTGAGGATTTATTCGCCAACTTGGTTATCAAGTAATCGACAATGAGGTAATATATCGTATTGATGTAAGGCTAGACGACGAAAATGTTTGCAACAATTAACCGAGTTTTAATTGCTTGAGACTCGAGATATTTTAACAAAGAAAATTGGGTGTTTTTGAACAAATTGTAATTAAAAACATCCAGCCTTGTATTACATTATTTGTTTAGGCAAATCAACTGTGAAAACTGAAAACAAATTGAATTTGGTCAGGGAAAAAAAAAAGCGGGGAAATTTAGCCTGACCTCTGTACTCGTTTATTGTAATTTATGGGCTTCATTTCATAGAAATTTTTTCATATGAAATTTTATTTATTTCATGGTTTCGTGTATATTATTTGAATGGATGAACAAATGGCCCATGTATTCACCGGGGAGCGGTCCACTTGCGCGATGTTGCCTATTTGGATGTTTTGTGCCCTTTTATAACAATAAATATTTCATATATATGGAAAGTAAAACATGACGCCATACTATAATACTTTATAGCCAGTGCAATTCGGTAACTGGGCTAAGTAATTTGTCATTGAAATCACCCTTGAGGTCGGAAACAATCATTTTTAAATTAATTGCTCATTTTTTCGCATCAAATTTGAAAAATGGGGTGAAAGAAACATAAATCAAAAGTTTGGCCAAATCAAAAAAATGTATAGTAATTTCAATAGAATTCTTATTTTTCATCCAAAAAATTTTCATCGATATTCCAATATCGTAGCAACAAATTAAAATTATTACAAAAGGAAATGTATATTTCTGGAAGTATGATGCGGCATCTCAGTTCACCATTTTCCCGTTTAAAGTCTCGTCTCAAACTTCCCACCCACCCCCCGGGTCACAATAATCAATTCCATTCACATCCCCTATTGAGATTGATACGTGACGATAATGACGTGGCAAGAATGTGGCCCATTTGGTCGCCGGCAAAACACGTTCTCGACCGTACATTTCGATTGTCTTAGAGGAAATTTAAATGACAATAAATCAAAAGAAAACCAACTGGAAAAATATACCAAAGTAAAAAAAAATTATTGACTTTTTTCCGATAGGAAAAAAGCGAAATACTTTTATGGGAAAACAATTTAGTTTTAATTTAAAATTAAATCAATTTTAATGATAGTTTTATGTCAGCAAGATTTTCGTGGGTTGGCTGGCTCTATGAGCTGCCATCGTTGTAATTATTATAATTACTTAATAATTATAATCGTGTCGCAAGCCTACGACACACTTAATTCGTCATGTTTCAACACCTAAACACTTGAAGTAGAAAAATAGCCACTTGAAATTCAACGGTTTTTAATGAATGCAGGAAAAACACCAAAGTTTTTGCCTTTAAAACTTGCCTATTCCATCTTATATATATGTAAATAGGAAAGTAGGTATCGATTAAACAATTTGTAGACGAGAAATTTCAAAAGATTTATAGAGGGGACTCCTACTGAGTTTTTATAATGATCCACTTGTAGTTAAATTATTTAACTATCATAAATAGTGGTTATTAATTATGATCGATGGAAAAAAAAAATGTAATTGTGCTTCTTGATTTTTCTATTTGTAGTTTTCATTGAAAACCCAATAATTAATGAAGATCAATTATTCGATACTTTCTTGCAATCATTTTAATCTCTAATGACCATTTTTACAATAAGTATTTCCTTTTGGAAATAAACATTGTATTATATCGAAATACCAAATTTCATAAAATTCGGTTTATCCGTTCTTTAGTCAAAAGAAGACATACATACCGATTGACAAGTTTTAAGGGGGTATTCTAGTCTTGAAGCCAGAATTTCACACTTTTTTTTTTTTGAAAAAATAAAATTTCATAAGTTATGCATCGTTCAAGTATTTTTGATGAAGAGGGTGGAAAAATAGTATCCTGGTTGTGTTAAAAATGAAATTATTTATAATTTTTGATCAGTATAAATGCCAGAATCGTATAGACCAGAAAAAGTGAAAAAAAAAAATAGCAAAATGGTGGCTATTCAAAAATTGGGTAAATACCTCCTTAAATATAAAAAAATAATAATATATCTATAGTAGACTGATTCAAAAAAAATTATGATTTTTTTTAAGTATATCGAAAATATTGTTGGGAATGACAAAAAAAAAATCCTGTGAAAGTTTAAGTTTGGTGACAATATTTCGGAATGATTAACGTATATTCTTGTAGAAAATTGAACGATCTACAAAAAAGGTCTCTAACAAAGTTTTTGATATATTTATTCCGTCAAAAGTAATTCGAGGTCAACGTTGAACTAAAGAGAAATTTAAATATTTTTTCAAATTTTTGACACCATCATCAATTTTATGAGAATATTTTATAGGACATTTTCTGTAGAGCAATTTTTTTTCTATTACTTATCTTTATAAAAGTTTTTGATATTTTTAACAGGCTCTAAGTTATTTGCATTAGACTGAAAATTCCCTGAATTATTATATTTTTAACAAAAAAAATATTTTTTTAATTTCAATTAAATAACTTAAGACCTGTGAAAAATATCAAAAACTTTTATAGAAATAAGTTATAGGAAAAAAAGTGCTCTACAAAAAATGTCCTACAAAATTTTCTCATAAAATTGATGGTTTTGGATGGATTAAAATTTCTCTTTAGTTCAACTTTGACCTTTAATAACTTTTGAAGGAATAAATATATCAAAAACTTGTTCGAGACCTTTTTTGTAGATCGTTTAATTTTCTTCAAGAATATACGTTAATCATTCCGAAATTTGGTCACCAACGTGAGCTATAAAATTCCAAAGTGCAAGAGAATATTGTTCCCAGGTTATTTAAATGGAAAATCGAAATTTGCGATGCGGCACCTCTTAATATTAAGAGCTTAAACTTTCGCAGGATTTTTTTCTGTCATTTCCAACGATATGTCACCCTTACCATCTAAAAGATTTTGACGATTGAAGTTTGATTATTTTAAGAAATTTTAATGATATTTGCAATGCAAACTTTTGTAGAAAATATAATGGTCTACGAAAAAATGTTGATATCTTTCATTGATATGATTAATTGTTCAAGAGATATTCGTCGATGATTCCTAATCTTTACAGTTTTTGATAAGTTATTCGAAAAATTGTAAATTGAATTCATAGATATGAAAAAATTTCAGGAAAATTAAGTTATTATCAGTAGAAAAATGCTTTCACTGATATTTCTAGGATTATTTCTGGGAATAAATGAATAATTAACTATCAGCGATAAATATAGCACATTTCGACTTTTGTCAATTTTGCCAAACATGTTATAATTGAAAATTTATCCATAGCTCATGGATTAAATTGAAATTTTCCGAATTACTTATCAAGAACTGCAATGATTGGTGATCAGAACGAAATGATGACGAATATCTTTTAAATATCGACTAAACAAGGGATTTTTTTTTGAAGAGCATTAAATTTCCTACAAAATTATGTATTATACATTTTAAAATTCACATTTCTTATAATAATCAAACTTCAAACGTCAATATTTTCTTAATTGTAAGATTTACGATAAAAATATAAGACACCTTTTTTGTAGAACGTTTAATTTCCTACAAAATTTTATATAGAAATTTGGAAAACGATAAAGGTATGAGTAAGATATTAATTTTTTCTATTGGACTAAGTAAAATATATAAAATTATAATCCGAAGGAGCTTCCCATGAATATTAAAAGCTCAGCTTTGCTGAGAATTTTCTAAAAGTATACACAAACTAATTTTTTTGTTAAAGTACTAAAAAAAATTTTTTTGGCCCACCCTAATCAAAACATTAAGTCTTTAACACTAACAAATTGATATTTTTCAAAGAAAAAGATGTCAAAACATAAAAATAAAATCTTTTTGTTGCACTACTAATAATTGGTTACTATTCATTGTTGCACCAACTAAATATTTCATGATTTGTAAGAAAATGTAGGTGTTCTGATTTTTTGGGTCAAAAACAAGTTTATTCAAAAAAAATTTCGTCAAAAAATCACCAATTTTGGAATGGTTCTGAAAAAGCTACAAGCTTTATTTTGATTACTGGAGAAAACAAAGAAAAATTTAAGATAGATTCCAATATAAAACCAATATAAACGTGTTATAGGATGAGAATGTTTGAAAGCTTTAAAAAAAAATGGGGCCAACTAATAATAATAGAACTGTATCTACAAATAGAGTTTAATTATTTATCATATTGAGTTATCATGAAGCAATTAAATTCAGTGTTTGGCCGATATTGCTCGAGGATAATGTTTATTTATATTTTTAGATGGCACGTATTGTATTATTGGGTTGGTTTTATACACAGGGGTCGATGAAACGCGTTGTATATTTGCCTCTTTGATATCCTCCAATATATATATATATATACATATATATATAGATATATATTTTATCGTGTGCTGGTTTTCATCAATGAGAATATATCAATGTACTGTTGTATTTGAAAGCGTTACACAAACGCTTTGGTATCGTATCGCATCGCATCCCATCCTGCCCAGCCTGGCCAAAACAATCGATCGATGGCCACCGGAAAAAAATTGCACATTCCACTTGTTTCCAGTGTTTTTCTTGAACAACGTGCAAACGTAAATCTTTTGTGTTTCGTGAGTTAATCTCCACGATTTCGATACAAATAAATAATCGGAGATTTATTTGAATTGCGCGATATTTGATTTTGTTATGGATTTGAAGAAATTCAACAGCACATTTCGCATTTGTATGGGGAAAATTCGAAATCCCACTGTGTATATTGTTGTGGGATGCATCAGTTCTGAAGTATTGATACATTTTCTCGAATTGGTAAACAGAAAAGTGCATTATCTGCATACAGGATGCAAAAAGGAACATGATTTTTTTTCCATTAACAATTACATTTAAACTTTGTTTCCAACTAGAGTTTCTACCCTCATTAATTCATCCCCTGTACTTTTAACTTATAGACCAAACGAGCGTAAAACTCCAATCAATTGAGTCTCCAAATATTTTTTCATCAAAAAAAAATAATCGATATAACATCTGTTTAGAATCGAAAAGAGTTATAGGTGAAGGTTGGAAAAGTGGTTCAAATCATTACCAAAGAAAAATAAAAGCTGAGACAAATATAAATTTGATAAATTTGAGACCTCTTTCACCAAAAATTTGATCAATTTGTACCACCAGAAATTAGTATTAAACAGTAGAAAAGCAGTTTAAAAAAAAAGCTTTAATTACTCGGTAGAAGTCATACGAATTTGTTAAAAAAATATTTATACATTCAACTTATAATTTGGACTTTCCTTCAATCGATTGGCATTTGTTTTTTCCCTGATAAACATTCTTGATCCTATCTAAATGGTTCCACAAAATGTTCGGCCAAAAATTGGATATTTTGGTTTTTTTTTGTCAATAAAGAAAAGTTGTTTGGGAAAATTGGCACAAAAGAAAGATGAAAAAGAAAAAGAAACCGATATAAGAAAAGTTTTTGGACAATTTTAAAATATAAAACCAAAAGCTCAACTCGGGAGCTTTGAAGGAATAATCCAAAAGTAAATGTAGCAAATGCTTCAAATTAGGTGCTTCGAAAGTTTTGTTGATAACTCTCTTTTAATGCATTTTTTTCGGCTTTTACCTATCAAATGCAATCGATGTAGAACTGCAGATACTAAATCCTTGTTTTTTCTACAATTGTTCAAGTTCAAGAGCAGAACTAAGGGATGATTTCACGGAATCATTAACTATAAGAAAAAAATTCAATGTTCTTGAAGTTTGTAATCTTTTAAAAATATTTAACAAATTTTTTATCATTGAAAATACACTATTTTTCTGTACGTGAGATTGTGACAAAACTCCTCCTCAATCACTGAACCGATTTTGCTAAAATTTTTGGTGTGTTTTTGAATGGAACCCTGGATGGTTTAGACTTGAATTTGGATCGTTTAAGTGAAAAAGTAAAATATATACTTTATCTAATTAACACTGGAAATTTCAAAGAAAATAATCAAGAGACCGTTAAACGAATCATTTTTACTTCTTAACAATACCAATGCATATACATACGTATACGATAAATTTGAAGTTGTGTAACGTGTCTAATATTTGTAAATACATATTAATACTATAAATTAGACTGTTTCAAGAAAAATGATGATTTTTTTTTCTTAATAATATCGAAAATAATGTTGGGAATGACAAACAAAAAACTCTTGGGAAAGTTTAGGCTTTTAATATTAATATTAAGAGGTACCGCATCGCAAATTTAGATTTTCCATTGAAATAATATGGGAAAAATATTCTCTTGCACTTTGGAAATTTATAGCTCACGTTAGTGACAATATTTCGGAATGACCGAGGTATATTCTTGTAGAAAATTGAACGTCACAGTACACTAATTTCAAAATCCCAAGAATGTTCTTCTATGGGAAATATATTTAAACACAAAATAGAAAGGTTGTTTAAATTTTTTTTAACTAAATGATAATGGTTAAAACCATTTCTTACAATTTAGTCATCTTAGCAAAGATGTACAACAATCATCGGCTTCGAAAAGTTTTAATGATAATGAAAGATTGTTTTTTTTTCTGAGTATATCCTTTCATAATATGACAAATTTCATTCAAATAGGTTTATTCTTTGTTGGAGAAAAAATTTATTGATTTATAATATTTTTCGATTTCTTCGTAAATAAAAAGGGCAATGAAGGCTGAAACTTGGAGGATAAACGTTTTTCGTTCGGACGTTTTTCCGAAAATTGCCCAAATACTTTTCTGGGGTTGGTTTTTTATTGTAATCGTCCTATGATCTTTTTCTACCCTTTTTGCTTTAGTTAACATATATGAACTTTTGAAAAATTATTAACTATTTTTTTTTCAAATTTCAAGTACAATATGATTGATGGAGAAAATAAAGTTTTTCTTGAAAAAACTTCTTTTAAATCCATTCCATTGTACACATTACATAAATGTCCACAAAAAAAGATTTTTTGGATCAATTTAATTTCATTTTTTCAATTGCTCCACGTTTCGTCACGTATTGTGACTTCCTCAAACATTATCAGGCATCAAATAAATAACATGAACAATTTATTTTATAAATAAATGTAATTTGAGTAAGATTCTGTGAATAATTTTCCAAATTTAAAAAAAATAATAACTGTTGGCAGGAAAATTAGGAAAATAATTTAATTTTATTGTTTTAAAAAAATGTGTGTAACAACGAATGGACTCCCTTAAAAACAGTGATCTGTATAGGATTAATCGAAAAAATAAATTTGAAAAAAAATGATATTAAGAGCTTAAACTTTCACAGGATTTTTTTTTCTTATTTCCAACAATATTTTTGATATATTTAAGAAAATAAAATTCATCTTTTTTTTTTGAATCAATCTCTTGTACATTTTTCATTTTCAAATGGATATTGGTAAGATTTTATCAAGTCAAGTTAAAAATTAATAGCTACTTTCGTATATCACTATGCATTTTTATTTCATTCTGATTCCTACAATTCAAAACCATTGTTGTATTTTATAAAGTTTAACAGAAGCGTAGGTTATCAGCTGAAAAATCGTGAGATGCATATTTTGCTTTCAAAACAATCATTTAATATGTGGCTAAAGAAATTGTTGGACGAGGACATTTCACCCTTTATCAACAATCCACCAACTTACAACACAAATAAGCCATGAAATCTATTCAAATAGTGTACGTAGGTTTTTCTGTCGACTTGAACACCGAAGCACGAAAAGAAATCTGCAGAGCACAGCAAGCAGTGATTAGAAGCGAAACCAAATAAATTTCCTGAAATCGACCGTTTCTCAAAACTATTATTTCACCCGATCCGCTTATCAGCCCCGACACAGTGTCGATTTCTTTTTTCTCTTTTGGCCAGTAAGCGAACATTTTCGCGTGGGTCGAAGTGCTAACGTTTCTAATTCGCCTTCAACTCTTCCGTCATATCAGTGGGGCTTATCAGCGTATAAATTCTTGGCGTGCAACAGCTACCGGTTTCTTACGCCGCGATAGAATCTCCGGCTGGCCCAACAGTTCCAACAGTTCCAGCCTCAACAGTTCCCCCATATGATTGGCGTATTTCACCGCGGTCGAAGAACCAACGCGACAACAAAACGTTTTCAGGATAGTAAATTTCATTGGCCTATCAAGATCGCATGTCTTTGCCATCTTGCCAAACACCAACTTAATGGGGAAGGAAACGGGGGAAAAAAAAAAACGCCTCGAAAACAAACCCTCAAAGAATCGGATTTAAAATCATAATTAGTTTGTAATAAAGATATAAACGAAAAAAAAATCTTTCTACCTGCATTTTAATTGTTTTCTTCTCCATCGTTTTTTGTGTGGTCTGGTCCACGAAGAAGTTTCAATTATTTCTTTTTTTTTGGTCAGTTTAATCCTCTACTTTGTACCGATATGTTAAACGAGCATCCCTTTTATTATTTATCGAAACGAGCGCATCTTTGTCGTTTGAAAAACGATTTTAAATGCATAATAAAATATTTTAATGGACCTTAATGAGCATTTTGTACGCAACGGTGTAATTAACGCGACTGATTGTTGGTTTTCTAGAGAGAGGAATTTATCGATATTGATTCGATTTTTCGACTTAATAGCGCGGCAATTAAACGGATTTTTATTCCATATAAACTGCAAGTTCTTCGTCTATAGATTTACCAAAGAAATTTTCAATTTATATGGTCCGTTTCCGGTGATAAAAGTTGGACATTTTAATATTTCAATTTGCGATTGTAAAATTTATGGGAAAAGGAAATTGGATCATATTTTTTTTCAGTTAATTGATGAAGATATTGTAATTCAAGGCTTATTTGTTAATCTCAAAAAAACCACCGTAAAATAAAGTTAACTTTTCCAATTATTTGGAGTATAATGGTGAAATCTTTGCTGAAACTTTGTACTATGCAAAAATTGCTATTACCTTACTTTTATCATTGTCTAATTTACACTTAGGAGTAGTTTTAATAGCATTTATAAACCGGACAAAATTTAATCCGGAGGACCAACAAAACATACGTATTTTCGTCTAAAAACAGTGATATCTATAGGATTTATCTAATAGATTAATTTAATCAATTTAAAAACTATCTTAAGGATATAACCCAGTGCTTGCCAAACTTTTCGATCCTACAGACCATTAAATTCATTCCCTAAACCTGCGGCTCCTAACCTATCTTAGCCGCGGACCCCCAAGAAAATCAAGCATAATGCCAAGAACCCTTGAGTGAAAAAAAGGTGCAATTTTCGGACAATATTATATTTTAGTATTCCTTCATGAAATTAAAAAACAAAAAACAAACTTTTTTAAATGGGACCGCGGACCACAGGTTAGGAAACAATGCCCTAAACCACTAATAAGACTTTTTAAGTTTTAAAAACATTATACTAAGTGAATCCCACATTTTTCGGTTAACCATCAAAATTTTCTCGTGGACCACCATTTTGGTGACTGTTGATATACTCTATCTATCTATTAGTAAAAAAATCGCCCTTTTATCACAAAGTTTAACGATAAAGATTGTTTTTTAAAGGACAACAAATTTATTCGTTGTGATATTTGTAGTGATCAAAGTTTTTCAATCACTATTTGATAAATATTAATAAAAAAAAATAAAAAAAAAGTATTAAACAAATGAACAACGAACTACTATGCAATTTTAAACTCAAAATTTTTAAAGATCATTGAACTTTTGCCAAATTTAGAGACTTTAATGCGTGGATAAATCACTAGAGTGATCCAAACTTTTGACAACCTGTTATTGCCTGAATAAACAATTACCGGAAACAAAATTGGAATTATTGGCAAGGCCAAATAATTCAAGCGTGGCGGCAAATCGGTGCAGAAGAAAAAAAATTGGGAAAAACCTTGAAAAATGATGAAAATTTAAACTTGAGATTTCTTAAAAATTTACCATATTATCTATGAACTTAAAAAAAGCCTGCTTTGGATTGGGGGGGGGAGAAGTGTAGGCATATAACAAAATATTCATTAAGCTTAACAAGTGGACCTTTGAAATTTGAAATTATTTCAGAGACTTCAACGCATGGATCTGAAAGATTGTCAATTTAAAAAAAAGACAAAAGTTTTGAATTAAAGTCAAAATTTTTGTTTAAAATCTGGTCCCATTAGAAGAGAGAGACAGAAAGTAATTTACTTGAGTCACTTTGGAAGAGAAAAATAGAGCAATATAAAAGAAAAATTGGCAAGAAATTAGCAAAAACAAAATTTAGATTCCTTAATTGCCTTTAAAGGTTCAAAGTACTGTCTTACTTGGAAAATGGCAAGCGTTGGAAACATGGGAGGGGATCAAACAATGAAAAACTGCCATTTTTATATAAATTCAACCTATTTTGGATTCTTTTTAAATTTGTTTTCCCAAAAAATGGTTTTTCCAACCAATTATTTTCGTGCGAATAAAATTCTTATTTTCTAACGTTTTTATTTATCTTTTACTTTGTTTCACCCTTTTACAACTACTTTCACAAACTATAAACCTTTAGGTATTTAACCCCCCTCTTCAACTGCTAGTCCTTTTTGGGACCAAAAAAAAAAATCCTTTTCGGAACAATGATGAGATAATTAATTCTATGATATAATATTTTAATTGTACTCGATTTTCTGACCAACCACCTGTTTTTTTTTTTTTTCAAAAATATGGAGGACACAAAAAATTTTGAATATATCCTCCTTGAAAAGATTACATTATTGAAATTCAAATTTTTTCGGTGAAAACATAAAATTTTAGGTATTTAATCCCCCTCTACTACTGCTGGTCCTTTTTGGGACCAAAAAATCCTTTTCGGAACTACAATGAGATAGTTAATTGTATGTTATAATATTTTAATTGCACTCGATTTTCTGACCAACCACCTGTTTTTTTCAAAAATATGGAGGACACAAAAAGCTTAAAATATCCTCCTTGAGATGATTAAGTTATTGAAAATCAAATTTTCCGGTGAAAACACAAAATATTGGTCAATAATCATGTATATCTTTGTATTAGAAGAAATTTTCATTTCTTTGGAAGCAAAAAATGGTGGAAATTTTTGCAACAATAAGAAACTTGTTTGTTTTTTTTTTTTTTTTTGGTCGAACAATTGAAGATCTTGGTAAAAAATATTCCGAGGACTAGGATCAAATAATAATCAGTCAAAACTATTTATTACATGCGCGACGTTTCGGCTCAATAAATAGGTAATACATAGTTTTGACTGATTATTATTTGATTCTAGTCCTCTGAATATTTTTTACCAATTTATCATCATTGAGGATCTGAAACTTCACAATAATTGAAGATCTATTTACAATTTTCATGGCCAACTAGTCTTGATCTAAATTTTTTTCGTTTAAACCAATGAATCGTATACTGGGTTCTTTATGCACGATTTTCTTTGAAACGGCTAGGTGTAATAAGAAAATGCAAGGGACCAAATTTGCAGTTTATTTCATAGACTACTAGATTATATCGTTTAAAATCAGGATTTTTGAGTGTAACCATAAAATTTTAGTCTAGCAAAAGTGAATACTGTTCTTTTTATTCTTAGTGGAATGGCATTTATTTTATTGACAAAAAAAATGATATCAATGCACTAATTCTTTGTTCTTTTGTTTCAGGTAAGTCCAGATAAGACATTTTCCCTATCCGAAAACACCCAAGTTACTCATGTAAGTTTGTCAATGAATTCCATCGGTTTATCAATCGGTCTATCGGCTCGTTAGTCGATGGGTTCAATTATTTATTTGGGCTGTCCAAATTTGAGGGCGAAAGAAAAGGAGGACATTAAGAGAAATGTGTGATAAATGATTGGTTATTTTATGGCTGATTAGTGTCGGTTTCAAATGAATGAATTGGGCGTCCTTCTGCAGATGCTTTTAATGTCTCGTGACAAACGGAAATATGGTGTTACCTTTTGTAATGGGAGCACCGAAAGGGTCCTGTGGCTTTTGTGGCGTTATTAGCCGAGCCATACCTCCTGCGTGTGCCCTTGCTATTGTCCCTTTTAAAGCCAGAAAAAAAAGAAAGAAAAAAGTACACATGCCTGTGAATAAAAATGTGTGATTTAAATGAATTCCATGATTGGGTTTTTAATGAATTGCATTCCAGTAGTTTGAAGCACTTTTTTTCTTCGTCTTCTTCTGCGGTGGAAGTCTTGGAAATTTATTTAATATGGGGCAGTTATCTGTTAGATATGTTTCTGTTGTATTCGTGTTATGCTTCAACAGCTTGCAAGTTCAGTTCTCAGAGCTCAGAGAGAATATATATTGAAATGTCACGCTGCATTGAATGCAATAATATGAAAGGAGTTATGCGAAAAATGAATGAGACAATCGAACGTTGCGGATTTCGTGATTTTTTCTTTATTTTTTTTTTTTTTTTTTTGGGACGTTAACTTGCATGTGTTCTCAACCGAATTCAACGGCATTCGTTTGGGAATTTCAAACGAAATTAAAATTGATATCAAAAGAAAATGTTGCCAATATTTTTCAGTAACTTTGTTTTTATTCTAATTACCAATTGGTACACAAAATAATTAATAAACCGTTAAAGAAATACCTTTTAATCATTTATTTTTGATTAAATCATTTAAACACAAAACTGCAAAAAAGTTAGCTCAAAAAAATTAGAACATACTTGTAATTTTTTGGAGAAAAGCTTTCTATTTAACCGATAGATTTTTCGAAAGATTTGATTGGCTGATTTGATTGGATGCTGTTGTGAAACTTAAAAAAACATCTTCCATTTATGGAAACATAAGAAATATGGTTCTTATCTTTTAAAAGTGGTAATTTAAGTACCAACGATGAAAAACGTGAAGATAGACAAGTAAATTTTAAAGAGGTTGAGTTGGAGGAGTTATCGGATCAAGATTCCTTTGAAACTAACCAAAAAAAAAAAATTAAAACCTTCTATGTGAATCAACAAGTGGTTCTTAAACATCTGAAGGTCATAAGTATGGTGCCCAAACCGGGAAACTAGGTTCCGCATGAACTCAAATTAAGAGAGGTTGATTTTCGTTTTTTCACCAAAAGCAACTTCTGCAAAATACAAAATGGAAGAATTTTTTTTATAGAATCATGATTGGGGGGCAAGAAGGGGATCAAATTTGATCAAAAGAGGATAAAATTAAGGGGTAAGTCCGGCCACATGCTTCAAATTTAACGGGGAAACCCAATATTTATTGCAAGAAATAAGGGTTGTGAATTTGGTGCGATTTGATCAAAATAATCTATTATGGGTTACTCCTACTTAATGAAACTTTTATTAGAGAATGTTACCAGAAAGCATAAGAAATTTGGTTCTTACCTTTTAAAAGTGTGTAATTTTGGTACCAACGACAAAAAACGTGAAGATAGATAAGTAAATTTTAAATAGTTGGAGGAGTTATTGGATCAAGATTCCTTTGAAATTAGCCAAAAAAAAATTGTGGAAACCTTCCATGTGAATCAACAAGTGGTTCTTAAGCATCTAAAGGTCATAAGTGTGGTACCAAAACAGGGAAACTAGGTTCCACATGAACTCAAATTAAGAGAGGTTGATTTTCGTTTCTTCACCTGCAAACAATTACTGCAAAATATAAAATGGAAGAATTTTTTGTATAGAATCATGATGGGGGCAAGAGGGGGATCAAATTTGATCAAACGAGGAAAAAAATTGAGGGGTAATTTGGCCACATGTATCACTTTCAACAGGGAAAACCTAGTGTTTATTTCAAGAAATAAGGGCTGTGAATTTGGTGAGATTTAATCAAAGTAATTTATTATGGGTTACTCCAACCTGATGAAACTATTATTAGAGAATGTTACCATCAACAATTAATGCCAAAGAGCTGAAAATTATAGCTCAAATGCCTCTAATATTCCAAAAGACATGACTAAGTCCCTTCAGCACGATTTTCCCCAACATGTGACAAAATTGCTAAGTAAGCTTTGGAAAAACTGCAATGCGATGTCCTCCCCCTCCTGAAATATTAAACTAATATTGCCCCATTCGGTTATAAATAATTTTGGATCATGAACCATGGCCTACTTGAGCAGAATTTAAGATTTCTCGAAGACCCCAAAAGTTTGATCTATTCGTAAATCGTCTCGAAGAACTACGATTGTTTCTCTTAAAAGAATTCGTTCGCTACATCAATGATGGAAATATTAGTAGCTAGCAATGAGCAATACTTTAAGACAATACATACTAAAGAACTTTTTTATATAAAAGACCTAAGCCATACCAAAAAGAATGTTAAAACTTAATATTAAATGATGTTCTTAATTCTTTTGGAGCCGGAAATAGTACCAGGGGAAGAATTTATTTTTAAAAGAATCCCAAAGAAGGATGAAATATGGACTTAAGTTAACAATCTAAACAGGACAAAATCATGAGGAAAGTTCGACTTAACATCAATTTCTAGTTTATCTGGCAACATCAAATTACGGCTGTAGATTTGATGGAATCAGTCGGAGTAATTTATGAGAAGTAACTCCAACCTATTGAAACCATTACTGAGAAATGTAACCCTCAACAATTAATCCAACTGAACCGGAAATTGGTGCTCAATCTTCCCCAATAACCTTAAAGATATGACCTAGTCTTTCAGCACGATTTTCGAATACATTAGACAAAATTTTTGAAAAAGCTTTGAAAATACTTCAATCGACGTCTTACACCCCCTCCCCCATATATTAATCTATTGTTTTTCCATCCAGTTATCACTAATTTTGATCCATGGACCATTGCCTGCTTGATCAGGATTCTTGGTTTTTATAAAGACTCCAAATATTGAATCGATTCTTTGATCTCTTCAACAGATTAGGATTTTTATCGTAAAGAGATCCGTTTGCTACTTCTAAAGTGGAAGAAAATGGTTGCTTTTAGTGGATATTACTTTAAGCTCCAAATACTGTAGTATTTTTTTTTTGTATGCAGCAGTAAAAAATATTTTTTTTTTGGGTATATCTACCTAATATTTTTGATATTATCAATCATTCCTCAATTTTTTTTTTGACCCAGTAAAATTAACAATTTTTTGATTTAAGATCAAATTAAAAATTTCCACTTAAAAATTGATTTGAAAAACCAAAGTTGTAGTAAAGGGTTTTAATTTAGCTAAAAGAGAAGAATTTAAAGATAAACAAGTTAGTATTTTAGTCCATTAATTTTTCCTTCTTTTTGATTTTTAAATTTCAAGCCTATTTGGCCGTAATTTAAAGCCAATAAATTTATTCGAAAACCTATTGAAATGTCGATAAGCTATGGCTTAATTGAGCTGCACTTTCGAAGATGCCAACAATTGGATCAATTCCTTGATGGCTTCGAAATACTCGGATTTTTGCCAAAAAAAGAATCCGTATGCTGCTTGAAAAATGGCAAATTTAGTACTCAGTAATTCACAGAATTTTAAGTTAAAAAAATATTGCGATAATTTTGATAAACCTGATACTTTTTGAAAAGACAATATTATTGTCACAACTTATGAACGTTTTTCGTCCTCCAACCCTTATACTTTTTTAATGTGTTAATCCCTATAAAAATACAAACAAAACTTTGTCACCTGGAACTTTTTAAAATGATAATATCACTCTCATAAATATCTTTTTTTATTCGTTTTATTCTCTAAATTAACAAAAAAAAGAAGAGTAATAAAAAAAAATCAAATGGGGGAAATTCCCCTTTGCTAGTGACAAAGTAGATTAGGATTAGTTTCTATTATTTCTTTGTGATATTTTTTTAAATTTCAATTCAACAAATGACTCGTCTATTTTGAAAGTGGCCCAAGTCCATTTCAAGGACGTGATTCTTTTTCTTATAACTAGAACAAATATGTTAATTATTTAACTGCTAAGTATTTAGAAATTACTGATTTCATTTTAATTGATAACAAAAATGCCAATTGTTCCCTTCGCCTCCGTATCTTATGTTGCTATGATTAAAAATGATAATACTATAGGGACTATTCTGGAAATGGACTTAACTCACTTTCAAAATAAACGGTTCAAATAATTGTAATAAGATTTGGGGATTTTGAAGATAATTGTACCATAAAAAATCACAGATGAATACAAATTGTTAGTTTTGCAAAAAAAAGGCAATAAATCATTATATTGACAAAATAACAACGTTTTTTACTACTTCATTAAAACATTATTTTTGTTGAGTTTTGTTTGCTTTTCTTGGCTGTAAAATACCATCAAACACTGACGAGTACTTTGGGTCATTAAATCTCATTAATAGCTCGGCTAGTTTTCAATTAAATGCCATAAAATTCGCAGTAGTAGTAAAATTATTGATTATTAAGAGAAAATTTGTGTATACTAAGGAACTACGATTGTTATGGTTATTACAAACATCACAACGATTAGTGTGATACAAAATAACGGTGATTTTTTTTTTCAAATTTTCAAAGTTTTAATATATCTTTTTACATAGTTTTTTCAATAAAATTTTGTAGAAGTTTTTAAAAATGAGTACGTTTTGTTGGCTCTTTAAATTATCAACAAAGTTCAATAAGAAAGTGCTCCAATATTATGTGTCGTATTTTATTTGTAAACTCGAAAAGAATGGAAGTCAAAAGTTGTTTTTCTCGATTCCATATGAAATCTTGAAATCAGTTACAATTGCTGCTGATTTTTTCCACCGTCCACAATCTGTCTTCAGATTGGTCAATATAATTGCCGACAGTTAAATGCACCCGACATGTCTTCAACAAACAACTTGGACGCCACACAAAGACACTTGAAGACACGTTTGCCTTAAAGTTCACATTCCCAACATTCCTCCACCTCCACTCTTGCGACATCGTTTCGTTCTTTTTACATGTACACTAGACTGATTCAAAAAAAATGATGAATGTTCTTTTTCTTAATTATATCGAAAATATTGTTGGGAATGACAAACAAAAATCCTGTGAAAGTTTAAGCTCTTAATATTAATATTAAGAGGTGCCGCATCGCAAATTTCGATTTTCCATTGAAATAACATGGGAACAATATTCTCTTGCACTTTGGAATTTTATAGCTCACGTTGGTGACATTATTTCGGAATGACCAAGGTATATTCTTGTAGAAAATTAAATGATCTACAATAAAGGTCTATTACAAGTTTTTGATTTATTTCTTCAAAAGTTATTCGAGGTCAAAGTCGAACTAAAGAGAAATAATATTTTTTCAAGTTTTTGGACGCAACCATCGATTTTATGAGAAAATTTTGTAGGACATATTTTGTAGAGCACTTTTTTTTCTATAACGTATCTCTTAAAAACATTTTGGTAGTTTTCATAGGTCCTAAGTTATTTAAATAAAATAAAAAAAAAAAATATTTTGAAAATATAATAATTCAGACAATTTTCAGTTTGATGCAAATAACTTAGGACCTGTGAAAAATATCAAAAACTTTTAAAGAGATAAGTTATAGAAAAAAAGTGCTCTACAAAAAATGCTCTATAAAATTTTCTCATAAAATTGATGGTTGCGTCAAAAAATTGAAAACATATTAAAATTTCTCTTTAGTTCAACTTTGACCTCGAATAACTTTTGAAGGAATAAATATATCAAAAACTTGGTTAGAGACCTTTTTTGTAGATCGTTTAATTTTTTACAAGGGTATACCTTGGTCATTCCGAAATATTGTCACCAACGTGAACTATAAAATTCCAAAGTGCAAGAGGATATTGGTCTAAATAACATGGGACCAATATTCTCTTGCATTTTGGAATTTTAAAGCTCACGTTGGTGACAATAATTCGGAATGACCAAGACATATTCTTGTAGAAAATTGAATGATCTACAAAAAAGGTGAGTAACAAGTTTTTGATATATTAATTCCTTCAAAAGTTATTCGAGGTCAAGGCTAAACTAAAGAGAAATTTTAATATTTTTTCAATTTTTTGACGCAACCATCAATTTTATGAGAATAGTTTACAATACATTTTTTGTAGAGCACTTTTTTCCTATAACTGTCTCTATAAAAGTTTTTGATATTTTTCACAGATCCTAAGTATATTAATTAAAATAAAAAATATAATTTTTATGTTAAAAATATAATAATTCAAGGAATTTTCAGTTTAATGCAAATAACTTAGGACCTGTGTAAAATATTAAAAACTTTTAAAGAGATAAGTTATAGAAAGTGCTCTACAAATAATGTTCTATAAAATTTTCTCATAAAATTAATGGTTGCGTCAAAAAATTGAAAAAATATTAAAATTTCTGTTTATTTCAACTTTGATCTCGTGTAACTTTTGAAGGAATAAATATATCAAAAACTTGTTAGAGACCTTTTTTGTAGATCGTTTAATTTTTTATAAGCGTATACCTTGGTCATTCCGAAATATTGTCACCAACGTGAGCTATAAAGTTTCAAAGTTCCAGAGAATATTGGTCCCATGTTATTTAAATGGAAAATGGAAATTTGCGATGCGGCACTTCTTAATACTTAATATTAAGAGCTTAAACTCTTACAGGTTTTTTTTTGTCATTCCCAGCAATATTTTTGATATAATTAAGGAAAAAAAAATTATCATTTTTTTTTTGAATCAGTCTAATGTACACCAAGTCGGTAATTTATTTTCACTTGAAATAATGCACAATTTCCGTGCATTTATCATATTATTATTTTTTTTTTTTGATTAAAGACAGGAAAGAGGCCGGGAAAACGCAGGGAACTTTCTTCCGCATTTCAAACGTATTTAAAGCGTTATTTTTCTTAAGACAATAATGCGATTGTTTCGATTTATATTGGACGTCACAAAAGTGAGTTGATTTTAAAATTAAATCGGCGAATGCACAGCTTTAAGATTCAAATTTAATAAGATGCGAACGAATGAATTTAATCATGTACAATGCAAGAAAATTCGATTATGTCGTCGACGTATAAGCGATTGTGAATTGCAAAGACAATCCACGCGTTTATTTCGATCCATTTAATATTTAATTGTCTCAAAAAAACCAACAAATCGTATCTTATTTCGTTTGGGTTTTTTTTTTCTTTTCTTTTCGAGACTTTCTGACCGTTTTACAAACGTGTCATCCGAGCAATGGTCGACATGATTTATAAATATCATTAGTGGCGGACTTCTTAGAAATAATAATGACATATAGTCGCCTAATGTACGCTTTTATATTTAATTTCATTCAATCAAAGCGGAATTGTAAGATAATAAACTGTTTTTTTGTTCATTTCAAGTGGATTAAATATTCTCGGCTTGTATTTACGTTATTTAAACGCATTATTAGTATCTTCACGCTCAACAAGGTAAATTGAAGAAAACGGGTCATTATTATGCCATGGAATGATTCGAGAGAATATTTAGAGCACGTTTTGGTGGGAATTTTACATAAAGCTTACCATACTACCAACCACTACTCATTCCAAAACTATGTCTTTGTATTAAATGATATTTCAATTTAACGACCTGTTGGTGTAATTCAATACAATTTTCACATAAATTCAACACGGTTATTATTTCAAAGTTCTGAGAGAAAAATTTGCATATGATATGCACATCAAATGATGACCAAAGTTTAGTAGAAAAAAAATTATAACAGTGGAGAAAATCATTTTAGTAAACAATAAAGAGTTTGCTTGCGTTTTCGAATTTAAACTATGTTTACAAAAGATTAAGACTTAATTTTTATCATCGATTAAAAAAGGTTTAAAATTGGTGCAACTTATAACAATCATTTAAGCATATCCCCTCAGCAAAAATTATGGAGAAACCAACTATTTATATTATTGATAAAATCTGAAACAGGATTTCAACCAAAAATGGTTCTTTTCATTATAACTTTTAAACCGTGGTAGATACAAATAAAATAGTTCTCATCAAAATTAAAGCTGCGGATATTTTCTGCAAAAAAGTTTCATACTAATTTTCCATAATTACCATAGTTTTGTCGGAAATTTATATCGAAAGTGCTAGTGTTTTTTACAGAAGATAAGAAGGCGTACTACCTACATATTGTGAAAATTTTGATTTCTTGACAAATGTGTAAGTTATTAAGTAGTTTACAACTTTTACTGCAATTATATCAATGCAATTATATGCCATTTTTTTTACTGGCGAAAAACTTAAATATCCAATTTTTGGTCAAACATTTTTGGAAATAGTTTTTATAGGAGTGTTTGTCATGGAAAAAACAAATGACAATCGCTTGATGCAAAGTTCAAACTACTAGTTGAAAATATAAAAACTTTTCTATCAAATTCGTGGAACTTCTGCCAGGTCATCAAAGTCGTATGAAATCTCAAGTAGCCTAGATGAATAAAAGCTCATAAAAGCTTTTATACAGTTCAATATTGATCTCTGGTGAAAAAATAGCTTTTTAAAATTGGTCCAATTTTTAGGTACAAACTTTTGACTATTGGACAGCTACTAAATCGTACATAAAATCTTTCCAATATGTTTATATCTTTGGTGAAATTTTTCAGATTGTTTATTCCGGTTTAGTTATGATTTCAACTGTTTTCCAGCCTCCAATCATTAAATTTTTTGACTGATTTTTATGTATTGAAACCTTTTGTAATCGAAGAACATAATTTTGCTTAGAAAAATTCCCAGGTCATCAAAGTCGTATGAAATCTAAAGTGGCCCAAATAAATAAAAGCTCATTAAAGCTCTTCTACTGATCAATATTGACCTCTGGTGGAAAAAAAACTATTAATAATTAGTCCAATTTTTGGCTATAAGCTTTCGACTTTTGGACAGCTACTAATCGTCCATAAAATCTTTCCAATATTTTTATATCATTGGTAAAATTTTTCAGATTATTTCTTTCGGTTTAGTTATGATTTCAACTGTTTTTCCAGCCTTCAATTGTTAAATTTTTTGACTCATTTTTATCTATTGAAATCTTTTGTAATCGGAGAATATAAAATTGCGTAGAAAAATTTCGATTTCAATACTTTTAGGTAATTTTTCACTAATTCTAACAAATTCGTGGAACTTTTGCCAGGCTATCAAAGTCGTATAAAATCTGAAGTGGCCTAGATGAATAAAAGCTCATAAAAGCTCTTCTATTGGATTTCAACTACTTTTCCAGCTTCCAACCATTAAATTTTTTGACTGATTTTTATTTTTTGAAACCTTTTGAAGACGGAGAATACAATTTTTCATAGAAAAAATTCGATTTCATTACTTTTGGGTAATTTTTCGCTAATTCTAACAAATTCGTGGAACTTTTGCCAGGTCATCAAAGTTCAATGAAATCTCAAGTGGCCTAGATAAATAAAAGCTCTTCTACTGTTTAATATTGAACTCTGGTGTAAAAAAAGCTATTAATAATTGGTCCAATTTTCGGCTATAAACTTTTGAATATTGGACAGCTATTAATCGTACATAAAACCTTTCCAATATGTTCATATCTTTAGTAAAATTTTTTTGATTATTTATTTTGGTTTAGTTATGATTTAAACTGTTTTTCCAGCTTTAAATTGTTAAATTTTTTGACTGATTTTTATCTATTGAAACCTTTTGTAGTCGGAGAATATAATATTGCGTAGAAAAATTTCGATTTCATTACTTTTGTGTAATTTTTCACTAATTTTAACAAATTCGTGGAACTTCTGCCAAAACATCAAAGTCGTATAAAATTTCAAGTAGCCCAGATGAATAAAAGCTCTTCTACTGTTTAATATTGACCTCTGGTGGAAAAAATTGCTTTTTATAATTGCTCCAATTTTTGTTATAAGCTTTTAAATGTTGGACAGCTACTAATCGTAAATAAAATCTTTCCAATATGTTCATATCTTTAGTAAAATTTTTTTGATTATTTATTTTGGTTTAGTTATGATTTCAACTGTTTTTCCAGCTTTAAATTGTTAAATTTTTTGACTGATTTTTATCTATTGAAACCTTTTGTAGTCGGAGAATATAATTTTGCACAGAAAAATTTCGATTTCATTGCTTTTGGGTAATTTTTCACTTAAGTTTCCTGCTTAAATTTCTATAATCTTTTAAGGACTTAAATTTCAAAGATTACTATTTAAAATTTTCTTGAGAATCTCTGGGAACCTTTTACTATGTTATCCTTAATATTTTTGCTTTAACCTTTTAAACTTTTTTAACACTTTTCAAATTATTGCACTCTCTAAATAATGAGGAACCCATTCAATCGTACATAAAATCTTTCTAATATGTCTATATCTTTGGTAAAATTTTCGGGATTGTTTATTCCGGTTTAACTATAATTTCAACTACTTTTCCAGGCTCCAAAAATTAAATTCTTCGACTGATTTTTATCAATTGAAACCTTTTATAGTCGGAGGAATACAATTTTGTCATAGAAAAATTTCGATTTCATTATTTATGAGTGATTTTTCACTAATTAAATAAAGATCCAATAAATTTGCATCTTAACACTTGTGGTTTCAAGTTGACTGCTAAAATTTCTGTCATCTTTTAAGGTTTTAAAACTCACAGATTACTATTGAAAATTTTCTTGGGAACCTCTGGGAACCTTGTACTATGTTATCCTTAAGGTTTTGGCTTTAAACTTTTAAACTTTTTTAAACACTTTTCAAATTATTGCACTCTCTAAACAATGAGGAATTTCATTGAATCGAAAATCTTTGATTTTGGTGTTGGTAGTTAATTTTAGAACAACTATTTGCATGCGATAGAAAAACACAAAATACCACTAAGTGTGCATTCTTTGTCCCTTGTATTTATAGATCTATTCTGGAAGTCATTTCAATTGAAGAAAAAAAAAGTTTGCATCTTAAAGACTAGTTGAAAACAAAACTTTAGATTTTGTTGTTTTTTGTCGGTAGTCTGATTTATTCGTTGCGAAATAAATTACACGGCAAACAGTGGTAATAAAACGAAAAACGAATTCGAATTCGAATTCGCCTTTATACATACGTAAAGTCAATATAATTCTTCGATTCTCGATTTGTAGAAGTTGTTTGTTTCGACACGACGCCATGTTTTCTTCTCCTATATATATATATATATATTCACATATATTGAGGATTGGTAAGACACACGTTTTTCTGTACTTTCTTCCCTCGTTTGTCTCATATAAGTTTGCATAAGATTTTATACAAGCACGGGGACCAATAACAATAATTCACGCTAATTACGTGTTGTACTTTAACTTGCGCTAATAACGAAACGGCTGATCGCGAAGACCACGATTTAAGAAGGTAGTTGGATGCCAGAAAAAACAAAGAGGTGAAATAAAGCTCCCCATACAATTACAAGAACATATCTCGCTTTCTTTTGTGTCTTTTTCTACGTATTTCTTTTCCACATTTTCGCACAAAACCTTTCGAGGTTAGTCTTAACGATAATAAATTTTATATTGCCCGAAAGCGTATGAAAAAGCACACGAGACACACCTGTGTGTGTATAGATACCAACCCTGTACTACGCACTCGGCACTCGATGGAAATTTCTATCGAATTTTCACCGGAAAACTTGGTTACTTAATCCACAATATTTATGCCACCTCAGTTGATTTATGAACAATTTGCTAATTACACAGTTTTATATTTACTTAGCAACCACCCCCATTCCCTCCTGTTTACGACGGGGATGAGACGAAAAGCTCCCGAAAAAATCTTCATAAATTTCTACCGGTTCTCCACCGTCCTCGATCAGGTGTGAAATTATTGATTGTTCCCATAAATATGCGTGGAAAACTTTCAAATTGTTTCGTTATATGCGAAGATTAATCCGGTATAATATACGTTAAAAGCGTCGTACATCATAGACTTATATCGACTTCCTTTGGGGGATGTTTTAATTATTTCTTGGCGCGTAAGTGTTTGACATATTGCCCCAAATAAATATCAATATGGTGTACTGAGGTGACGTTAAGTATGCGTTTGTATTTTGATCTATAATGAATAAATACGACAAAAATAATCCCGTCAATAGTTTATTGTGTTTGGCTTTGGATAAGGGTGCAAATATCTTTCGTTATTATTTATATAGGGTGTCTCGAATAAAAATCCTACGGCTTAATTTGTCAGGGGATGAATTAAGCGAGTCAATCAAATGCTACTGGTTTTATTTGTTGCAAATTGCAAACAGGTTGTTGCATTTGTGTAGCACTAATTGCATATTTGAGGTGACTTAAGAAAAATTTATTTTTCGTTGAAGATATTTAAGTGATTTTTGGGGTGGTTTATCACGAATATTTGTCCCATAAGTTGTCCCATTGTCCTCATCCTATGGAATTAAAATGGGATTTTTTTTCAAATTTTTTATAAAAAATTTCTAAAGAATTTTGGGGTTGGTAATTCGAATATAAAGACCATAAGATTCCTCGATGTACCTAAGCCATAGGCGTGGATGTTTTCTTCAAATTTTTCAATCTAAGTATTAAGATTTACCTCAGATTATTAACAATAATTTTTCAATTGACAATGATAAATAAAATGCTTAGATAGTAAATTTTCCGAAGGCATTTTCAAGAGCTTTTTTTGATCTAAGAACCAAAAGAGGGCCGAAATCTTGTAAAATAAATTTTCAAGTTGCCAATGGGATTTTTGAAGTCTCCAATTATGGACTTCAATTAGTGTAATGACCATCATGAGGTTTCCTCACCTTCCTGGTGGTAGACGTGGATGTCATCCAAGGTTTATAAATTACACAGGTTGCCTCATTAGAAAAAAAATTATGACGTAATCTCTGGTTACATATATAAGGTTTATAAAATTCGCCACTGTACCTGGAGGATAGCGTGGACGTCATCTTCAGGAGTTTTATTTAAATTTTTTATTTTAGGTTTTATTTTTCACTTTCTGTTGTAAAATAACTACAAAAACATTCAGATTTGCTGTTTTATCGTGGAGAAGACGTAGACCTCGTTTTCTGGAGTTTGTTTTAAATTTTGAACAAAATCTGTTCAAAAATTACACAGAAGAGATTTTCAAGTCGCAAGATATAAATATAAGTTTTTTAAAATTTTCTATCGTACCTGGTGGTCGATGTGGACGTCATCTCCAGAAGTTTTGTTCAAAATTTTCATTAAAGGTTTTTTATTGACTTATCCTTGTAAATAACCATGAAAAAATTCCAAAGATTTTTTCGATTGATGTTTCAAATGATGAATTAATGTCTATAGGATTTCCCGATGTATCTTGCAGTAGAGATGAAAGTCGTTTTATGGAGTTCTTTGAAAAAAATGAGTTACACAGGAGAGATTTTCAAGTTGCTGGTTATATATATAAGGCTTACAAAAGTTCTCCACCTTACCTGGAGGCTAGCATGGACGTCATCTTCAGAAGTTTCGTTTGGATTTAAGCCAAATATGAGTTCAAAAGTTACACAGGAAAGATTTTTGAGTTTTCTTCCTTTAATCAAACCCTAAATATCGTATTTCTGATTATAGTATTTCTAGTTACATATAGCAAGCCAAATTTAAGTAATTTTCTGTTTTTTACGGAAATCATAAGAGTTTTTTACCCTTTTATTAAAAATCAGCAACTTCTAAACTCCTACTTGGATATTGTTGACGTTTTTCTTTCGAAATTTGGAAATAAAAACTACGGGAAATTACATTAAAAGTTTAAGTTTAAAAATTTTAAATTTACAATTTACAACCTCAAAATGTCTAAGGATCTCATTTCAAAGGAAATCACAATTAGTTCCAGGGGAATGAATTTTTGGTTCTCCAGGAACATGAAGAAACTTGATGAACTTGGAAAGACTTGATGACATTCGTGATCAGCGGCTCTAAAAACTTTTTAACAATGAAATTTGGCTCATTTCTTAGATTTTCTAGTTGAAAATAAATATTGAATTTGTCATTAGGATATAACTCTAGAACAGTGGTTCCTAATTTTGTTGGAGGTACCAGGTATTCATCGAACTCTTCTTGGAAAAATAAAATGATTTTTTCCAAATTCAAACAAAGGTTTATAGGAAAAAAAACATTAAAACATTATATCAACTTGGTTAAGAACCACTGCTCTAGAAGATGTGATCCTCGCCTTCCTCCAGGTCGGACAATTTCATGAATCTTATATTTGTAACCAGCTAGTTTAGAAATATCTTCTGTATGATTTCAAAACTATTTTTTTTTCTACCTTTTTTGTCATCGGGAATGCTTATAAAAACCTCCAGAAGACGACGTTCATGTCTACATCCAGGTATGGAGAACAACTTTCTCACCCTTATTTTGGTTATCAGCCACTTCAAAACTCCTAGCAATTCGCAAAGGACTTTAAATTTGAAAAAAAAAACTCTAAAAAATATCTTCACGAAGTTGATGACTTTTATATTTGCAAAAAACGATCCCAAAATTTCTTAACAGATTATTGTTTAAATTAACTAATTTTAAAGAAAAAATACACTTAATTCCAGGGGATGCAATTTTTGGACCTCCTAAAGCATGAAGGTACTTGTACCAAACTTTTACGCAACTAAATTGTCATTTTCCAGTTGAAAATAAATATTTTATGTGTCCCCTCAAAATATATAATTATTTGTTGCACAAATGCAATAGGCAACCACCTGTTTTAAATACAAAAAGTGGTCAATTTTTTGTTACGGATTTCATGCAAAAAAAAACGCATTTTAATTTGACCGGTCCTTGAATTGAATGATTGAATTGGAGCATCCTGTAGCAACGACCGTTACTTGTAATTATTTCCATCCCTATTTCCACCCTTATAACGGGGAATGTCATCCAAACAATCGAAGGGAATATTGAAAAGGTACAAATGACTTGACATACACCCGAATTAAATTCGACCATGTCGACTTGAAAATTGTCGAGGCCATTCGGTCCGAGATTTGTTTATTGTTACCCACTAGGGGTTGTTGTGTGTATTTTTATTCTTAAACCCCGTGCACAAAAGAGCCTACTTGATAACCACTCGAATTCTTTTGATGTCCCATATATACATATTGTAATAAATGTGTGTGAGAATTATTTGAAAAACCGGGAATTTTTAATCACGAAAAGCGCCTCCACAAATAAAGCGCTTTTCGAGCTTTTTGTGTTTGAGTTTATAACACAATTACTTTTGTCTTTGATCTCTCTCTCATATAAATGAATTGTTGACACGTTTGATATTTGGACATTTATTTTATTTGGTCGGTACGAAGATTGATTGGGGATTGAAATTTCGGGACTTTGATGTCCCGAGAATTGGATGGAATTTCTTTCGTTGAAAAGTTTCCCCAACAAATTTTAAATATTTTAAGTAATTTTTCTCGTTAAATGCTAATGAGTGTGACAAATGTCAAGATTGTGTTTCAAAGTCGTGCGATATTTAAATTTATTTTTGGGATCTGCGTGGTCTTTAGTCTTTAGTCAACGACAGAAAAAAAAACGTCGTCGTTTGCTTGTTTGTCTATTTGAGCTCGTAATTAGTTAATTTTCGAAAGTTTCAGAATAAATTAGATGAGTTAAGACATTTTACTTTAACGTAAATAAATAATTTTCTAGTTATTTTTTTTTCAAATGGAAATTTGGGAATATTTTCAAGTTGGAATCTTCTATTTGCATTTGTAACACCACCCCTAAACCCTTGAAAATTTGTCAAGAAAATGCCCCGTCAAAAGTCTTTGATGCTGGCAAAGTGACACGTAAACGACCATGTTTAATCCATTACAATTAACTGTCCGTGTCACGGCTATAATTAGCCCGAAAAGTTTTAGATATAGTGCCGGATAATGATGGGTTTGCAATTGGGCGTTGTTATTCGATGTCTTGGCTTTTCCAGCCGGAAAACAGACCGTTTTTAAGAAAGTATCGAAAAAAGCTTTATCTAGCTCAGCATATGGGGAGATGGGTGGAAGAAAACAAGATATTACAACTTTGTCTGTTTACTTTAAATTGAGCGTAAAACAAATATTTGAGTATATGCTTCGGATGGAAAAGACTTATGGCGGTGTATCACGCTAGATTTCACTTTTTTCGGGTGGAAAAATATGGTTTTATGGCGCCCCATTTGAACGGTGAACATCTAATTTTAGGGAATTTTTTGTGGGAGAGTTTACCAATGAAATGGGTTTTGTACCAAAGAAAATATTTTCAGTAAAAAATTTATACAGGCTGTTGGAATTAGCTAACATTATTATCCTCAAAAAATAGAAACATAAGATCAATACGTTTTGGTCCTAAAAAATCACATTTTCTTAGAAAAATGGTCAGCAAAAAAAACGTCAATTTTCTCAGGTCAGTATCTGAAAAGATACTATATGGAAATTAGTAAAAAATTAACAGAATTTTCTAAATACCAATAGAAATATCTCACAAACAAGAAGGTATGAGTATTCTACATACGCGATTGAAAATTTACACTTGTTGATAAAATTTTAGTGTCCATAATTTACTTAATATTATTTAATTTTAGCAGGAAAGTGAGCTTAAAGGATGTCTAACATTATTATCCTTAAAAATAGAGATATAAGATCAATACTTTTAGTCCTGCAAAAACACTCCTTTTTTAGAAAAATGGCCAAAAAAAAACGTCAATTTTCTCAGGTCAATATCTGAAACAACACTATATAGAATAGGGTGATTTTTTTTGACTTTTTTTGGTCCCATCGTGAAATTTTGTTGGAAATACCAAAAAACATATTCTCTGAAAGTTTGAGCCCTTAATATTAATTTTAAGTCCTCGACCAAGACATGTAAAGATTTCCCATTGAAAATACACGGAAACTCTGATTTTTTGTTTCTAAATTTCTATATCTTAGCGGCATTTCATGGGATCGCTTTTACCGAAGATGGGTTTTTCTTAAAATTAAACGCTCTGCAAAAGTGCCCAAAGTCGTAACTCACACCGATAGTACGTGCCACTGAACCTGATTTTTCCATAAAATTCAAGGCTTAATATCTCGTTTAATATTGATCTTTGCGATTTGGTTTATAGGACCTTTTTTGTAGGAAATCAAATTCTCTACAAGTTTTTTATTTGCAATTTTTACGTAACTCTTGTTATTTACCAGATAAATGCAAAAAAAACGCGAAATTTATGGAAAAATCAGGTTCAGTGGCCCGTACTACCTCACTGCTGTGAGTTACGACTTTGTCGCAATGGGCACTTTTGTAGAGCGTTTAACTTTGAGAAAAACCCATCTTCGGTAAAAACGATCCCATAAAATGCCGCTAAGATATAGAAATTAAAAATAAAAAAATCAGACTTTCCGTGTATTTTCAATGGGAAATCTTTACACGTCTTGGTCGAGGACTTAAAATTAATATTAAGGGCTCAAACTTTCAGGGAATTTTTTTTTTTTTGGTATTTCCAAACAAATTTCACGATGAGATCAAAAAAAATGAAAAAAAAATCACCCTAAAATATATATTTATATATTTTTTAATAAACAATTTAAGGCCGAAATTTTGGTCAAAAACCGTTTTTTTTTTGTTGTTGAAAAACCACCATCTTGTCAACAAATTTTATTTTGCTTATTCCCTCGATTTATTACTAGATTTAACATTACTTTAACCAAATCTGTTTGATTTTTTAATTTCAAAGGATCCAGTTCGGAGATATAGTGGTCACTGCAAAATGTCTTTTTTGAGAGGAACTCCCGGAGATCAGCTGTAGCTCCTTTCCAAATAAATATTTTTATTGATACCAAGTCTTAAAATACAGTTAAAATATATCATAAGATGTGTAAAAATTTTGAGATCAACAAATTTAAAAGTTTTCTTTGGAAAATACGCTTTTTCTTTCGGCCTTCTAACAGTATATAACCCCTTAAGTGATTTGTTATAACTAAAAAATAATATAATTATAAAACACAGTTTTAGAGAAACTTCCTACTGTAGAATTTGACGAAAGTTTATTATTAATTCAATCTGACTAATTTTTTTTTTCATAAGGCCGATAAAGGAGTATATCTTTATTTAACCGAAACACCAAATTACCAATTTTCCATAGCCAGACCATATAATATCAATATTTTGTGCAAAGAACTAGATTTCCTTCAGATAAAGTTTCGTTTAATGGGATGTTCTTAAATGAAGTAATTCACAAAGATCTTAACGTTTCTTAATGTAAACTATTTCATTAATATTGAGTGATTTTAAATCGATTGACCATATAAAGGGCAAAACTATACCATGAAAAGTGTTTTTCCTTACAAAAAAATTATTCAAACAATTTCTTGTTTCCAATGAAGAAAAACATGCCTTCTTTTGTATCAGAGAAAAAAAAATGTGCAATAACAAAACACATCGTACATGGGAATATGTGATGCGAGAAACTGAGAAATTATTCAAAACGTTTTTCGTGTTGTTTTCCACACGGGCCGTTACACAAATGTGCAACACTGGTTGCTACTGGTGCAACTACCTGCTCCGGGAATTTCTATACAGTTTCCTTCGTATTTTCAATTTTCTTCTCTTTTGCAATGGATGAATTTTCCTGAGCGACGAACGAACGACGTTGGGGGTGAAACTTGCCGTAAAATCTCTCGACGCTTTGCTTTACATTTGTTCAACGACCAAATGAGATTTGATTTTTAGTATCGATAAACTTATGCAAAGTTTATGCGCGCCATATGGCCAGTGACGTGTAACGGGAAAAACTTTCCACCATTCCATACGGAAAATGATGAGTCAATCAGTGTGTGTGTGTGTCGTCCAGGAAAATTCATATTGGAAAATTATCCAACTTTTTCAATTAGAAGAGCCTCAACGTATTTTTTTTTTGTTTGGGATAATTTTTCCTTCATATTGCCGAATCATTTCTAAGGCGTAAAATTGAATTTTTCTTCCGTTATAAATTCCGAACGTAAACGTAAACGTATATTCTTTTTTTTATTTATGAGTGCCATTCTAAATTTATTACAGATCACGTCAACCGTTTTATTTATAGACTGTATGTAGGATGTCCCTTCGAAAATAATCACTCAAAAGTATTAAGACATTCCAATTTTATTAAAGCAGAAGGGCTTCGTCTCACTATTGGTTCAATAAATAATGTAACTTTTATTAAAAAAATTCTTTTCAGCTTAAAAAATTTTAAATCTTTTATTATAAAGACTGCTTGTATAAATTTATCTCTACTTTTTTGCAAAAAAAAAAACTAAAATATTATTGAAAAATTAAAATAATCACAAATTTACGATAGCAAAAGAAGGTTTAAAGCACTTATTTTTTACAATAATAACTTTAAATGGGTTAAAGTTAACGTATTAGTGGATTGAATATTGACCAAATATACAAACTCTAAATATAAAAAGCATGATTGGGAAAAAGAAGAAAATATATTACAAAAGCATGGGTACAAGTAGCTTTTGTACAAACCACTTACTCAACAGCCCAATTTCTATTCGATTTTTAATTCAATTCGCGAATAAATTGGCCATAATTAATATTCAGCCACCAAAAATCAATCATGAACCAAACTTGATTCATTAACAAATTCTCGAATGGAAAAATTTCGCGAATGTTTGAAAAAACAAAGTAGAGAATGAGATGTTACCTGAGATTGATTTGAGTAGAAACTACTTGTACCATATCATGAACATTTTATTATAACAAAAATTAGGTTTTACATCATATATGACTCGTTTATTTTGAAAGTGGCGTAAGTCCATTTCAAGGACGGTATATATGGTGATTCTTCTTGTAACTAGAACAAAGTATATTAATTATTTAACTGCTAAGTTTTCAGAAATCACTGATTTCATTTTACTTGTCAACAAAAACGCCTATTATTCCCTCCTCCTTAGTATTTTATGTTCCTATGGTTAAATATGATAACACTGTAGGGATTGTTCTCGAAATGGACTTAACTCACTTTTAAAATAAACGGTTCATATGTATCTACTAGAACACAAATGCAATTTTTTTATTAAATGCATTAAACTAAAGTTTTCTTCGTTTCTAATTATAGGTAATTTTAAATTTACTGACCTCCACCTCTACTACCAAATCTATAAGGACAATTCTTCATGATGCTTTTTTTTTCTTAATTATACTGAAAATATTGTTGGGAATGACAAAAAAAAAATCCTGTGAAAGTTTAAGCTCTTAATATTAATATTAAGAGGTGTTGCATCGCAAATTTCGATTTTCCATTTAAATAACATGGGAACAATATTCTCTTGCACTTTGGAATTTTATAACTCACGTTGGTGCTAGTATTTCGGAATGACTAAGGATTATTCTTGTAGAAAATTGAACGATCTACAAAAAAAGGTGTTGTACAAGTTTTTGATATATTTATTCCTTTAAAAGTTATTCGAGGCCAAAGTCGAACTATTGAGAAATTTTAATATTTTGTCAATTTTTTAACGCAACCATCAATTTTATGAGAAAATTTTACAGAACATTTTTTGTAGAGCACTTTTTTTCCTATAACTTATCTCTATAAGAGTTTTTGATATCTTTCACAGGTCCTAAGTTATGTGCATTAAACTGAAAATTCCCTGAATTATTATATTTTTAACATAAAAAATATTTATTTTATTTTAATTAAATAACTTAGGACCTGTGAAAAATATCAAAAACTTTTATTGAGATAAGTTATAGAAAAAAAAGTGCTATACAAAAAATGTCCTATAAAATTTTCTCATAAAATTGATGGTTGCGTTAAAAAATTGAAAAAATATTAAAATTTCTCAATAGTTCAACTTTGACCTAGTATAACTTTTGAAGGAATAAATATATCAAAAATTTGTTAGATATCTTTTTTGTAGATCGTTCAATTTTCTACAGGAATATATCTTGGTAATTCTGAAATATGGCACCAACGTGAGCTATAAAATTCGGCCTAAAATTGTTTATAAAAAAATATATATATTTATCGATGAGAAAAAATCTTCGATTAATTACTAAAGAATAAATTAACCGACTAATCGGTTGAGTCGTTTTGGAGTAATGTTGGTCACCGAATTTGAAAACACCATTTTGAGAAAAACGGGTTTAAAGTTTGAAAATCACTTTACATAGGATTAATTATTTTTTTTCAAATTACGTATAATTTCGAAAATATTCACCGGAACGATATGAAATTTTCTGTGTGTATTCTTAAATATATGTATAAAATGAAAATAAAAAAAAAACGATTTTTTGAAAATTCTAACTGTATGGATTGAAAAAAAAATGCAATTATACCAAAGAAGTATAACATCTTACACGTGTACATAAGTATACACTGGATATTATAATTATTTTCAATAGTAAAATTGAAAATTTATAAATGCTGCTTTTTTCCTAACATTTACGACAAAAAAACTTGGAGAATTAAGTGCTTTAGATTCTGTGATCTAAAAAATAAAATAAAATTTAAATAATATCTTTAGTAGTTCTTCATGATCATTTTACTCACCTAATTTTCTTAAAAAATGCCCTTTTTCCTCCTCTATACTTAGGACTTTCCCATTTTTTTCGAAGTGGTACAAGTGACTAGGGAATAGTTTATTTTCATTATATATATATATATATTCTTTTGACACATAAGTGATTCGGCTGCATAAATCAAGACCTAAAAATTTTGTGCATTACTAACTATAAAATTTTCGACGGATTTTCAAGTCCCTGGCCATATTATTAGATGCACTTATGATTTTATACAAAATGTACATATTCTATTAAATTAAATTTAAAATTATTTACTTTTTACATTATAAAAAGTTTAATTGATTTTATTAAAGTTCCGCACTGATTTCCCGTATTGCCCTGAATTTTACCACTGATTTAACCAACTTAGATTAGCTGGTATCAAGGAATTATATACAACTATACAATTTCCAATATTGTCGCATAGCAATTAAGATATTTATGTTCTTTTGAGTATTTAATAAAGACTGCGTTTTATATGCACAATAGTCTGGTACACGGTTGGTTTTTCCATTAATATGGCCAGGGACTATACTTTTAAATTTTATACCTTTATTCATATACGGAATTATTCCTATGTATCAACATTATGTCCTTCGGTGTTATTCCTCAAAACCGCATGGTTTTCATTCCATTAATTTAAGGTTATTTTTATTGTCTTTTTCGAAATACATCACCAACTTTCTACTGAAAAAGTTTTTCAATTATAAATAAAGTATATTTGGATAATTTAAATTAACTTACACAATTCATTTTGTATATATAATGACATTTCAATGTTCTTCTTGTTGGAATAAATTGGATTTCCTGTATTAACCTGAATTTTACCACTGACTTGGCCAACTTAGATTAGCAGCTATCAAGGAATTATATAGAACGACACAATTTCCAATATTGCCGCATAGTAATTAAGACGTTTATACTCATTTGGGTGTTTAATAAAAACTGCGTTTTAAATGCACAACAATCTGGTATACGATAGGTTTAAAGTAGATTTTTGCAAAAAAACATTAAAATTAAATGCAAAACCTTGTTTTTTTTTTTAAAAAATTAATGTGCCTTACAAATGCGAGAAACAAAGAACTTTTAATTTTCTCCCATCCAAGTAATACAATATTCTTTGTGAAGTAGAAACTTTTTTTTTTTAAAATAAAAATGCCTTCTCATTTTCGTCGGAAATGTTATTTGGAATGACAAAAACAATTATTTAAATGAAACAGACATTATTATTGCATTAATGTGTCTTGAATTAATTTTTCGTTTCATTTCACAAGGCAAAAAAACAATCCGTGCTTAGTGCAAACAATGGAAAATAATTTCGCATGTCCAATTTTGTCACTTTGGTCTAGCAGAATTGTTTTTTTTGAATTCCAACATTTTTCCACATTCTTTCTACTTGAGTAAATCATAGAAAGACCCAAGTGCCTCCCTTGATGCACATCATGAAAGAAGCGAAACACGAAACAACCGCTTTTCCCCACATTCTACAATGAATAATAAAAAAATAAAAAAAAAAATAAAGAGAAAAAAAAAAAAACTTTACAGAGGACGTGAAGAGGATGTTTTATTCATTGCACTACTATCATATCCCCAGTATTGATTTCGCCATATGTGTATGTGTTGTCAGAAACAACTTATATGCCTCATCCCCTAATCTCATCCCCCAACGAAATTTCCTTGCTTCATCCTGTCTGGCTTTACATACGTATTCTGTTCACAAATAACTTTTTAAATAATCCTCCCCCCCTCTTCATTCCAGACGATACTCACACATACGCAGTGATGACAAATCGTTGAAAGCTTTACAAAATCATTTTTAATCCATTTAAACAATTTTCTAAAGAAAATGCATTCCAAACTAATTACACAGCTTTCACCCATCAAAAAATAAAAAAAGCTTAATTATACGACAGCATAATTAAGGTGTGAATCGCACTGAAAACTCACTAATTAATTATAATCTTTTTTCGAATAGTTTAAACTTGAAATTCAATACACTTAAGACGACTAAAGCTTTATTTAGGCGAAGCTTTTCGACAGTTTTGAGTTCATCACGCTTCAAATTATTTTATGTGATGGGTTTATTAATGAGATTTACGGAAATTTTACGTAAGGGGGCGTCAAGAATAGCGTAATCTTATTAAACAGGAAATCAATAGTAAATTGGATAATATTTTAAAAATTTCCCTTTTTTTGGGAATAAGTAAATTGAAATTAACTTTGAGACCAGAATTAATTGAAGCTAATTATTTTCCAATTATTAAACCAGAGCAACCAATTCTTTTTGGTTGATTTTCTTTCCCAAAAATAATTCCATAGTTGACCAAAAATTTTGAAGAAAAAGCCAAAAGTTTGGCATATTAAAGTATAAATGTTTTGGGTCAAAAAAGTTCCTTTAAATCCTCATCAAAACAAGCCTTCAATTAAAACGTTTATAATCAAAAATATTTTCCATTATCTTTACAAATAAACTTTGAATATTTTTCCTTGTGATTCCATTCAATGTAATGTTCAATTCTGTAAAGTTCGTTTTGTAAATTGTAGCAATATCGTAGACTTAGTGGCTCACATGGGCACTATTGATGTAACAAACCAATTTTCTTATCTGCAAAGAAGAAATATTAACTTTTTGCCCATTTTTTTTAATCTGCAAACTTCTTCTAAACTGTTTCGTTTGGATATTTTAATAGCATTTTCTTTGTGAAAACGGCAATTTTCTTTCAAACAGTCAAAACTTACCGAAGAATATTCCACTAGAAACTATATTAATTGACGTCGCAAGAATAGGAAAATTTCCATTAAAGAAGTCTTTTGTATGGTTTTGTTTATAGAAAAATAACTTTTTCAACTAATTTATTTTGGTTGGAGCAAAAGAAATCCATTTCTTTATGTTTATTTTAATAAATGCCAACATTTTGGTGATTTTAAATCCATTTTTTTTGGTGCCAATTTCCCAAAAAACATTAATACTCGTTGGTGAAAAAATAATAATGAACTTTTTCTTTCAATCACTTTTGTATGATCAAGAGTGCTTGGAATGAGCAAAACAAATGACAATCGCTTGAAAATGAACACATGCTATAAAGAGGATTGGCCAGAAATTATCATCCAAATTGCTGGGAATTTTTGCCAGGTGGTCAAAGACATATAAAGTTTGAAGTTTTCCTGATGGAATAAAATATTTCTTCTACTACTCAATTATGGGTTTTCCTGGTCAATTAACCATTAAAGTTGGTTCAGTGGGACCATTGAATAAGTCTTCACAACAATAGTGAGGAATTTGGTTATTATTGTCGCAATAGGCATTGTTAAATGGACCAAAAAGATGATGGAATATGGGGAGAAAATTTCAAAAAAATTTACAGTCATAAGCTTGTGGAAAATATCTACAGTATTTCAAGAAGAAGGCAGAAAGAAGCCAAATTTCTGGAACTTTTGCCCGGTGGTTAAAGTCATATGAAGTTTGAAGTTTTCTTGATGGAATAAAATATTTCTTCTACAACTCAATTATGGGTTTTCCTGCTCAATTGACTCTTAAAGTTGGTCCAGTGGGACTATTGAATAAGTCTTAACAACAATAGTGTGGCATTTGGTTATTATTGTCGCAATAGGCATTGTTAAATGGACCAAAAAGTTGCTGGAAAATGGGAAGAAAATTTAAAAAAAAAATTTATAGTCATAGGCTTGTGGAAAATATTTATAGTATTTCAAGAAGAAGTCAAAAAGACGCACAACTACTGGTGATAATTATGGTTTAAAAAAGACCTCCCAGTGGAGGTAATACTGAACTTTTTCTTCCAATCACTTTTGTACGATCAAGAGTGCTTGAAATGAACAAAACAAATGACAATCGCTTGGAAATTGATTCATACTATAGGAAGGATTGGCCAGAATTTATCATCCAAACTTCTGGAACTTCTGCTCGGTGGTCAAAGTCATATAAAGTTTAAAGTTTTCTTGATGGAAAAAAATATTTTTTCTACTACTCAATTATGGTTTTTCCTGGTAAATTGACTCTTAAAGTTGGTCCAGTGGGACCTTTGAATAAGTCTCCACAACAATAGTGGGGCATTTGTTGATTATAGTGATTATAGATGCTGGAATATGGGGAGAAAATTTCAAAAAAAATTATAGTTATAGGCTAATGGAAAATATCTACAGTATTTCAAGAAGAAGGCAGAAAGAAGTCAAACTATTGACGATAATAATGGCTTAAAAAGGACCTCCCACCATCTGATGTTCTAACATTGCTTGGGTCAAGCTTTTAACGGCCAACTTTAAATTTTTCGTAGGTAGAAAGTTGAATTTCACAAACGAGAAAAGTTTATGTGCCCTTTTGTAGGGAATATATTACGATTTTTGGTGGTTTTAAATGGCTGGAATGAAAAGTTTTGAATAGGATTTAGCCAATTGATTGGCAAAATTTTTTTTTTTTTTTATTTCAAAAACCATCGAGCATCGTGTAGTATCTAACAGAAATTAATGGTACTTGATATCCCTTCAATAGAGTAACATTTTTAAGCTTTGAGATTAAGTTTTTCAAGGTAAAATTTGATTTTTTGCTAGGTAGAAAGTTGAATTTCACAAACGAGAAAAGTTCATGTGCCCTTTGTATAGAATAAATTGCGATTTTTGGTGGTTTGAAATGGCTGGAACGAAAAGTATTGAATCGAATTTAGCCAATTGATGGGCAAAAAATGTAATATTTTTTTATGATTTCAAAAACTATCGATCATCGTCTATTATCTAATAGAATTGGACAGCAATTAATGGTACTTGATATCCCAAGGTTAAGCTTTTCAAGGCCAACTTTAAATTTTCATTCGATAGAAAGTTGAATTTCACAAACGATGAAAGTTTGTGTACCCTTTTGTAAGGAATAAATTATGATTTTTGGTGATTTTAAATGGCTGGAATGAAAAGTATTGAATCGGATTTAGCCAATTGATTGGCAAAAAAAATATTTATTTTTTTAATTTCAAAAACTATCGATCATCGTCTATTATCTAATATAATTGGACAGTAATTAATGGTACTTGATATCCGTCTAATAGAGTAACATTTTTAAGCTTTTAAGGTTAAGCTTTTCAAGACCAACTTTAAAATTTTCGTAGATAGAAAGTTGAATTTCACAAACGATGAAAGTTTATGTGCCCTTTTGTATGGACTATTTTACGACTTTCAGTGGTTTGAAATGGTTGGAATGAAAAGTATTGAATCGGATTTAGCCAATTGATTGGAAAAAAAAGTAATATTTTTTTAATTTCACAAACTATCGATCATCGTCTACTATCTAATAGAATAGTACAAATAATAGTATGAAGTATTTCTTCTTAAAATTCTTCTTGAGATATTCTAATAAGCTTATTTTTAAACGTGTCAAGATAAAAAAATGCAACTGCAGACATTACTGGAAATTATATCATAAAGAAAACTGTGATAAAGAATTATATACAAAAACAACACAAAAATTCCATCTCATATTCTTCCCTTTCCTCAACTCTATTTCCGTTCATTTTTCTAAAATATATGAGACATTTATTTACTAAAGATTAGTCTCATTTATATCATCGTACGGCCTCACGAACTGGGTCACGTATATTTCGGATAAAATATAAAGCAGATATTGGAACTGAAAAATTAACTCTATATGTGAAAAACGATTTATTCGATTACGCGAAAAATGGCACCGAGGGGGTAAATAATAATGAAGAAGATTAGCAAGCACGGACTAAAAAAAAATTCAAACCGTTTTCATTCGATTTTCATTCGGCTTTCATTTCCCGGCCGGCATGACAAATATTTTCAAATTTATTGCCGGATTATAAGCGGTGAAATTCCACGTTTTTAAATAAGTTCTTTAAAATGAAAAAGATTTAAAGATAATTTTATGTGATTTCATGCAGAAAAAATAACTATACCTATATCATATTCAAGTAGTAGGTTCGTTTCATTTTTCGCTTCTATTGATACAGCCCTATGTTTTCAATTTTCCAACATCAAAAGTGAAGTTTCAGGAAATTAGTATAATAATGTGTTCTTTATGGAAAAATATTGGACTCAAAGAATGAACGTTACGTCATTCAGTCGTAGCATTAGCCCGAAAAAATGTCTTTAAAAAAGCCATTTTCTTTGGAATAATCGCGCTTCATTGCCCCATTCAAACCCATACTACCCCCTCAATTCGGCTGATACCTTTGTCTCGTGGCCTTTGGCAAAAGAAAGGATTTTTTCTTCGTTTTATTATTATTTCTTTTTTACGTCATTTTGAATAGTTTTTTTTTGTCGTTGTTGTTATCTCTGCACCCTCACTGGCTCTGACATCGCTCTAATGAAAATGAGATTCTATCCCATTCCCATTCCACCCCAACCCACCCCCCATTTGGTTAATGGCTCTACCTATAGTGTCTATAACGGGTGTTGTAATGACGATGACGTCGTTGACAACACGTCGCCAAACGGACTTTATTCAGCTCCTCTATCAAGATTATCCGGAAACAACGTGGTTTTGTTTCGAAATGGATATATAGGAAAGAGTTGTGGATGATAGGCCACCGCTTGGACCTACCATTCGTGCACTTTCTTACGCTTTTATGGCGTAAACAACGTTAATATTTCATAATACATTATTTTACGAGCGTAAGCGTTAAAAGATTTTCATCTGCGATGTCTTTAGATGGCCGTAATGAGTCTTAGATCGCAACAGCTTTTCAGCGATAACAGTATTTATTTTTCATGAATTTCAAAAATGGAAAGCCTACGATAACAACACTATAAGTTATAATAAAGCACTCCAACTGACCTAAAATACAATATTTCAATAAGAAATATATATAGTAGACTGATTGAAGAAAAATGATGACTATTTTTTTTCATAAAATTGATGGTTGCGTCTAAAATTGAAAAAATATTAAAATTTCTCTTTAATTCAACTTTGACCTCGAATAACTTTTGAAGGAATAAATATATCTAAAACTTGTAAGAGATCTTTTTTGTTGATCCTTCAATTTTCTACAAAAATATACCTTGGTCATTCCGAAATATTGTCACCTACTTAATATTAATATTAAGAGGTGCCACATGCAATTTTCGATTTTCCATTTAAATAACATGGGACCAATATTCTCTTGCACTTTGGAATTTTATAGCTCACGTTGGTGACAATATTTCGGAATGACCGAGGTATATTCTTGTAGAAAATTCAACGATCTACAAAAAAGGTCTCCAACAAGTTTTTGATATATTTATTCCTTCAAAAGTTATTCGAGGTCAACGTTGAACTAAAGAGAAATTTTAATATTTTTTTCAATTTTTTGACCATCAATTTTATGAGAAAATTTTATAGGACATTTTTTGTAGAGCACTTTTTTTTCTATAACTTATTTCTATAAAAGTTTTTGATAATTTTCACAGGTTCTAAGTAATAAAAAAAATGTTTATATATGTTTTTTTCATATTTTATATATATATATATATATATATATATATATATATATATATATATATATATGTATATATTATTAATTTAAAACAATAAAATTACGAATATTTTCAGTTTAATGCAAATAACATAGGACCTGTGAAAAATATCAAAAACTTTTATAAAGATAAGTTATAGGAAAAAAAGTGCTCTACAAAAAATGTCCTATAAAATTCTCTCATAAAATTGATGGTTGCGTCAAAAAATTGAAAAAATATTAAAATTTCTCTTTAGTTCAACTTTGACCTAAAATAACTTTTGTAGGAATAAATAAATCAAAAAACTTGAACGGTATTTTTTTTGTAGATTGTTCAATTTTCTACAAGAATATACCTTGGTTATTCCGAAATATTGTCACCAACGTGAACTATAAAATTCCAAAGTGCAAGAGAATATTGTTCCCATGTTATTTCAATAGAAAATCGAAATTTGTGATGCGGCACCTCTTAAGATTAATATTAAGAGCTTAACCTTTCACAGTATTTTTTTTTTGTCATTCCCAACAATATTTTCGATATAATTAAGAAAAAAAATCATCATTGTTTTGGAATCAGTCTTATATAGTCACGTTTTTCTTGGTCAATTTATGTCTTATATAATCTTATAAGCAAACAATAACTATTATCTATAAATTCGAACTTAAACTCAAAAAATTTAATCACTTCATAATCAAAAAAAAAAAATCAGAATTGGAAGACTTGGATTAATAAGATTGGAAGATTAATAAGATTGGATAATAAGAGATTGGAATAAGGTCTTGGATTTTTTTTTAAGAAACTCATCAATGATTGCTTAATCTTCCAAAACAAGATTATGCAGGGTTATTGAATTTAAATATTGGTCATTTTTACTTTAAGGTTGTAATTTCAAGCATTTTTATGCAATAAACCGAATATAAAAGTGTTAAGGGTTCTTTTTTTATGTGTTTAAGGATTTATTCAAAAAATATTATAGTAATATTTTTTACTAAAAGTACTTTCCATCGTAAGTTACTAATTTTTTTCCATTTTTGATGTAGGAAACCAATTTTTTGAGGAAAAAACCCGTTCTGTGAGATGATTCAAAATTCGATCCAAATTTTTACGTCTTCGTCAAATCTTAAGTGCTTATCAAGTTGGCTATGACTGATCGACCGAAATACGTAATAATAGGATAGAGCAATAACCAGTGAATATGGCAGGTGAAAAAAAAAACGTGCCATTCTAATGTTTCCAAAGCTTGCTTTACAATTGTGGGACATTAGTTGAAAATCGTGCCAAAAATTGACCTTTTCAGGTCTTTTGGGGTACTTAGGTCATTGGGGCTTCAATTTTTGATTCAATTGTATTAATTATTGGTGCTTACGCTTTTTATTAATAGTTTCTTTAGGCTGAAGTAGTTTAGAATAGATTACCTCGATCTGGTTCTTTCAAATCCATTGCAATTACTTCAAATTAAATTATTTAATTAATTATCAATATAAATTAAATTAAATCAACTAAATATTTTTCGATTACCGGAAAATCGGAATAAGTAGTTTATCTAAAAAATCAAGTAAAAATTTATTGAAAAAAGTTTAAAAGTTAATTGAATATATCGATAAATCTGATATAACATATATTTAACACACATTCTCTGACTTATTGGCTTTAATTTTCAAGAATAGTGAAAAATAAGACGACTTGCATCTTTGAAGCGACAGCAAATTTTCAAAGAAATCACTTTAAATTTAAGGAAACAATTAATACAAAAGGACAAAAGGACAAAAACGGTTTTTAACCCACCGTACGGGGGAACCCCCTTAAAATAATACTGTAGTACTATTGCCATATAATTTTGTTAGATATTTCAATGTTTGGATGCTAAAGTGACGAATTTTTAAAAAAAATATTCAGTATTTCTAAGCAATTAATGAATATTATGTTTTAGGTTTTGATGCACTTAAATTTTGGCAGCGGTTAAGGCCATCAAAAACTATAGAAAAATCAAATTTTGAAGAGTTTGGAATTGTTTATAAACCGTTCTTCTTTCGCAGCCAATATTTTTCTTATTAATTTCAAAACCGTTCCCATCATAAATTTGGCACACGCGGAGAAAAAAATTGCCAAATTGTCATTTATATCACAATTGTCCGTGAGCTTTTCTATTTGTGCGTTCGTTTTATTCATTCGAATTGGCTTCATTTATACATTTCGGGCTTTGTATTTGTCTGATGGTTGTTAGAACAATAGAAATCGGCAGGGGAAAAATGAACGAACCAACGAAAAATCCGGCTGGCAAACATATACACATTCAGCTGGATGCTGAAAAAAAACCAGCACAAACATGCTTCAATATCCAAGTGAACATTTTGAAAAATTTGTATTATATACATTGCGACATTTCATACGGTATGGTACGGGGAATGGTGAGCTTTCATGAAAATTTGAGTGAACAAGTAAATTATTGGCTTGATTTCGATAAAAATGTGAGCTTTTTTCTGTTTGTTTTTTTTTCACTCTATATAATTTATTTCATTGTGAAATTCAAGTCGTTTGATAAAGACACCCCATACTTGCCGTATTGTACACGTGAAGTTTATCTGCATGTGTGGTTGAGGTAGTTACTGTAAGGAAATGAACTCACCACCCCCCAAACCCCAATCCACCATCCACCATTTTGTGACGTAACCTGGCCCCGTTTCCATTGTCATACGGTCGTTAGTTTTAATGTAACCATATTACAACTTTGTTCATTTACGATTTTCCGTTCAATATACACACAAATACATAGAGGAAAATACGGTTTCCACGTAAGAATTCCATCCACTTGCTATTTGATTATGAGTGGATGGTTCAAGTGTGATGGCTTCAACGATATTAACTTGAATTAAAATCATTCATTGGCTTAATTAAATGAAATCATTAGAGCAAACGTTATGATTAAAGATTCCTATTAAGTTTTATTTCCAACTCTTTTAATCTTAAAATTAAACAAGAAAAATTAAACGAATTGCTGCTTGTATGCTTTGACTTTGCTAGTCTTTGATATGGATTACCTTCTGGAATTACGGAGCTCTTGTTGTATTTATAATTTATCGTATCCCGCATCTTTTAGTCTGTTTACTGGAGTTCGTTTCCACTGTGATGAATCTCTTCAACTCTATCATCAAAAGCTCACACCTGCGATTAAACAGGGCTTATTTACGCATTATTTAAGCAATTAAAACTTCCATGAATTCTTTTCACAAGATTTAATGACAAAATAAAAAAAATAACTCCTCGAATTTAATATAGCAATTTGAAGAAGTCTAAAATTATTTCAACAATCATTAGAGTTATCAAGGAAACGATGAAATACTTAACGTAGTATAAATGAAATATAATCTATACTAACATATATAATACTCTTACGTCTGTCTGTACATTTCGATTTTGAACCCAATTTTAGGGTAAAAATTAGTTTCAAGAAGTCTTTTTTCCGAATTTAACATTTTTAAAATTTTTGTCTGTCTGTCTGTCTGTGTGTCCTGATTTAACTAAGGAACGGAACAACCAAATTTAATGAAAATTGGTATTAAGATACAACAAAATTTCCCACATACTATAGGATACTTATTATTCCAAAAAAATAATAAGAAAAGGTATTCCCAAGGGATGAAAACAGAAATTTTTACTTTAGACAGGTGAGTTATAAATCATTGGAAAGGTAACTGAAAGTTAGAAAATAATCTGTAAAAATATTTTTAGTTGAACTGATAAAAAGCACAGTAAATTCAATTTAAATTTTAAAAAATTGCCTCTTTGAAATATAAACCTTTATACATATCAAACACATAGTTGATGTAAATAGCGTAATGGCTTACGTATCAAACATTTTGATGCTCCCAATTATAAAAATGTGGATTCGAATCTGACAGTACCCTTTTTTTTTACAAAATTGTTGTAAATAGATCCTTAGATTTGCACAATAAGGAAATATTAACGAAAAAAGTAATAGTAGTAGTAATAATAATAATAGTAATAAAACTTAAACAAAATACGTTTTTAAAACCGTGCATACATAAAATTCTGTATTTATATATCCCCTCTGACAGATAAAACTTTAATATTCGATGTATTCCTTATAAGAAGTAGACTTCTGATAAGATCTTTTTTTGAAAATTACTACCCTTAAAGAGTAAAAAGGGGTGATTAAGTTTGTATGAGAAAATGTAGAGTTAATCAACAATCGAAATTTTGAATTTAATAAGTGTAATTCATAAATAAATAATTAGTTAATAATAACTTTCTGTTTTTATTATATCATTTTAACTACAGCATTTTAAATAACGTCATTTCACTTAATTAGTATGAAAGTTTAGGTAGTAGGTACTTATACCAAATACCAAAGAAGCAGTTTTTAATTTTTGTTTGTTTTTCACTAATCAAACTTTTTTAAAATCTAATTTTTATGAACCAATGATTGTGACCTGGAGCAATTATTTAACATTAAGGGAGCAATTTTTTGTCATATATTTCATTATCAATCAAAAAATAAAATCTTCCAAACCAACTTTTCTTCGCTTTGTAGAAAAATTTGAAGATCAATTATTTTTATTGAAAATAAATAGAATATTCGAATTTCCTTCCACGTTTTCTATCTTTTTCCAACAATTTTGTATGTACAACGTCAAAATGTGCGATATCGAATTGCTTTTTAGTCATAATAATCAAAGTAAAGGTCATAATTTTTTTCGTTTGATATTGTATTTTACAACATAAATTCATATTTTTGTCAATGAAATTTGGAAAGTGTTTTTCTTATACGATGCAGATATATAATAAGAAAGGGTTTTTTGATTATTCCTCCTCTAAAAGAGTGAAAAATGGTGGCCTAGTTTGTACGGCATAACGTCTAATAAGCAATCGAAATTTCAAATTTAATTATCAAAGTATGTTCGTTATAGACGAAATGTTTTATCGCTTAAAATAAAACAATTTTGATTTATTATTAGAAATAAAAACGTAGGACCTGCTTAAAAATTTAAACTCTAATATATATATCTAAAAAAGTTTAAGTTCGTAAGTGAGCATTACCTTTTTTGGCTTTCACATATTGTAAACCTGAAATTCCGATATATGTAATCACAAATACATTAATGAGCGAATATCAAATAGCGAGAAATTCGGCGAACTGAAAGAAAATGGTTTGATTATATAGTTGAAATTCAGATATTTTAATAAAAAGTGCATAGATACACAATGGTTATACTTGAATATGGAGGAACTGGGTTTCGTGCATTTGAACAAATTTTAATTTCGCGGTAGTTTTGTACATTTCAGTAGTGTAAAAGTTGAGACAATGAAATGGGATTTCTACTCATATTCTAAATATCTAGGCGAGTGTTTTGATAACTTTTGACTGTTTTAAGTCATAATTAGGACTGACTTTATTGAACTTTACGATAGTTTTTATTTATGTATAGATGGTGATTTATTTAGGGATTAATTGGTTCACGGTAGGTATACCTACCGTAGGTATACGGAATAGACCATACTCTTTTTAGAGATTTATAAATAATTTTTGAAAATATAATTGATCATTATATACAACCATTTTATTCTAAGTAACAGTTTATTAAATGTGTCTTTTTAAAGTAGACAAAATAGTTTTTTCAGGTATGATTATGTTTTTCGTAAAAGAAATAAGAAAAATAATAATTTTCATATGCCACTACAAATAGCAAATTTAAAAAGAAAATATAATCTACACCTACGTTACGCAGACGAAGTGGCGGGGATCAGCTAGTATTGTATAAAATCGACAAATATATCCTCGTTGAATAGGGAGATTTGCGACGCAATTTCTCCGACAATAATTGAAATGAAAATTTCCTTTTAACAAAATATAATCGATTCAAATTGCATGGCATAAACCAACAAGTATTTAACTCTTTTAACGTAGCTCGTACGCTTTGCAATTTACTACGCTAGTTAACGCTGGAATTTATTCGTTCATAAAAGAAAATTATTACACGAGCAAATAGCTCCGATTAAAATCTTAATACCAAATGCGTTGCTCGGAGAAATCTTAAGGAAAATATATGCATTTAAAGAAAATCAAAAGACACTGTAACCGATTGTTATTATTTTATGCAAAAAAAGAGTGAAACTTTACACAGTTAAACCCAAGTTTTTTGTTGTTGTTATAGGTATGCATATAAAAGCTTTAGAAGTGGGAAAAATGTGATGCGAAAAATTAGTTCATAAATTATTTTAGGCAGAGTTGGTTCCCGTATTTTATGGGCGCATAAAAGGAAAGTCTTTTTATCCGTGTAATAAAAAATAATGACAGAAAAGAGGCTTTAAACTTTTCACTCATTTTCACGTTGCATATTTAGGGAATGGCTGCTTTTCAAGACGTTTTTCACCATTGTTTTCCTCGAAAAAATCTTCAATTTGTCCATCTTTGGTAATTAGATAAAATGTGTAATTGTTTTTAACATTTCAATCATTGGGAATTGAAATTTGCGATAAATGCAACTTTGTTGTCTTAATTTATAGAAAAGCGCTAAAAAATTTGCAATCTTTTTTTTTTACTATCGAGTTCTTTGAAGTAAGCTTGAAAATTTGGTTGATTATTTGATTTAGTTTTCTAAAAAAATCCAAATTGCTGGTCCCAAATTTTCGACTAATTGTCAAAAGATTATAATGTTTAATGTTTATTTTTAATTTATTTTATGTAAGGTTCAATTCCAGTGTAAATAACAACAATAATAATATAATATAATAATATTGTTATAATGTTGTTAATATTGTAATACTTTCAGAGCTTGAAAAAGTCTTGATAATAAAGACGAAACGTCGCAAAATCAATGATTATTTAAATTAATTTAAATATATTACAATTATCCGTGAACCTGATATTATTATTGTTTTTATTTTTAATCTTAAAAACTCTACATTTTCGATTGGCTACAATCAGGTAAAAAAGTTTATTAAGTTTATATGTTTGGGTGTCGGAAAATTATTGAGTCTTCCGGAAAATTTATCTCAATTTGTAACATTTTACTGTAATATCGCGTTTTGATGTTTTTCTTGGCTAAAGAATCAGTAGTAAATAATCAGTGAATTCAAAGGAGCTTTTTTTGAATTTTCGAGGAAAAATTCAGATATTTACCTGCAAAAATTTAAGAATTTAAAAACTCGTTGTTTTTCTCAAAATTTTTATTCAAAAAAATTTTTAATCGACTAATTTTTACGGCGTATTTACAAGTCTTCAGTCATCTCGTATCTTTGCACCCTTGAAAGATTATTTGAGTTCACAAATTTTGATGGTACCAACTTCAATATCCTCCTAATATAATTACAGGTAAAAAATTTAAAAAAAATTGGAATAATCTATGATGCTTTTCTTATCCTAATAATGTAGCACAAAATCAGTCAATCCTGACGAGCTTTTCTTCAATGATCTAGAAAAATTTCAGAAAACTATTTTCCTACCAAAGTTTAAGATATTATTCCTTTTGTTTCGAAAAAAATCCTTGAATATCCTCAATACGCGTTCGTAATGACGAAGTTTTGTATCCCGGTTTTCGAAACGAGTTTTCATGATTTTCCGGGAGTGAAAAATTATTTTTAATAGTTTCAAATTAGTGTTGGGACGTCAAAAATGGTTTTAAATTTTTTGTACAAAAAATTTTTAAATCATTTAATTTTTACGGTTGAAATGATCGATTTTATTTCAAAATTACAAGTCTTCAATCATCCCCTAATTTTACACCCTTGAAAGATGATTTGAACTTTAAAATTTAAATGGGACCATCCTCAATGTCTTCTTTATATAATCAAAGGTTAAACATTGGTTAATTTGTTGATGTGATTGTAAAAAAAAACATTTAAATTATCTAAGAAAATTGAAATTGAAGTCTTAAATGTTTTTAAACGAATAAGAGGTGGAAAAATTCCTAAAGGATCGTGAATCATCACATAGCAGTTACGGAGTGATCCAGATTACTTGATGACCACTGATGAAGATTGCTTGGCAATCGAAATACGTATCTGGGTAATACGTCACGAATATTTTTGTTTGGACTTCTGTTCAAATTTATGTTGGTGGTATGATTTTTATATATTATTTTATTAAGTTTATATATTATTATGTTAAATTATACTACATAAATTGGACTGAAATATATTTTATATATTGTATACACATTCCTAAAGGAGTTCAACTTGATAATAAAAAGATTAATTTAATAGTTTTTTTTTTAAATTAATTTAGAAAGAACTTAAAGAAAATTCTTCCATACTATTAATTTTCTAAGTTTATCGCCTTTGTATGTGGCGTTTGTAAACATCGAATACTTTTTCAATTTAGAATTTGACAGCACCAGTAAAAACCCACAGACTGGTACATTTATGCTCAGATCTCATATTCCTTCTCCACCACGTCCTCCATCCTCTTCCCGTTCAAAAAATCAACAAAAAAAATCTAAAAGAACAAAATTACATTTGGATTTTTTCCCTGCAAAACTATATGTGGCTGTATCGGATTTCGCATGAAATACAACCGAATTAAATTACAAGAAGATTCGATCAGCCATAAATAAACGCAGTGAATATGTCTGCGAATATTATAACGATTTTTTCCCAAACGAACTATTCCGTAAAATTAATTGTGACGTGTGGGTTTGAGCATGTAAATCTTTGTCTTGCCGGTATCCCCTTGTAAAAATTCTTCAAGAAAAAAAAACCATCAACTTTGTATTCCAATCGATTGACAAATTACGCCTCCCAAATCGTTTCTAATTATCACTTAAAGACGTTTTTTTTTTAATCGATGCAATGTGAAGTTTCTATTCGGAAGTTATTTTCCAAAGTCGATGGATTTCATGTCATGTTGGAATTGATTAATTTGGAAACTTATTCTGTAGCAATTTCAACGGTAGAGATACCATATACCTCTTAACGACGTGTCCCCGAACTCAATCTTTCCAACAAGTCGAAACGTATCTTGGGCGACAGACGACGACTTTAAGTCCATTAAACTTTAGATTATTTGAGAAAACTAAGTTTTAACTATTGTAGATCTTACAGATTTCCACAGCCAATCATCAACGTTGCAAACTTGACCGAAATAATGAGTAGAGATGGATGGAATTATTCGGTGTTTTCACCCCAAACCGATTTGCCAACAAATATTTTAAGAATTTTCCATTTTTCTTTTGCCAATCGATGGGAAATCATTCGTAGAAATTTGTGAAAGAAATAGTTTCGTTTTTGACAAAATAGTTTTGTAGTAATAAATTAATTATGAAAAATTAATTATTTAGTCATTGATATGGTAAAATGTTCAGAATATAAGAATATCTCTATAGGGTTATCATAATGGAGTTTCCTTCACCATTGAGTAAATCACTCATGACAATGACAATGAAAATAAAAACAACATTTGACTCGTTTATTTTGAAAGTGGCGTAAGTCTATTTCTGTGATTCTTCTTCTTGTAACTAGAAGAAAGTATGTTAATTATTTAACTGCTAAGTTTTCCCAAACTACTGATTTTAACAAAAACGCCAATTATTCCCTCCTCCTTAGTATCTTATGTTTCCATGGTTAAAAATTATAATACTGTAGGAATTGTTCTTGAAATGGACTTAACTCACTTTCAAAATAAACGGTTCATTTCTTTTAACCAAAGCCTAAATAATTAATTTTGCGTGTTAAAATTTTAAAGTTAAAATGATAGAAAATAGGGTTTTTAGTGACAAATAATAACAAAAATACAGGAAAATTTAGAAAACTGTTGTTTTTATAGTAAAACAAAAAGAAAAATTAAAGAACACTTAACAGACCCCCCCCCCTCTCAACCAAAAAACTGCAGAAAACAAATTCTTTTTTTTTAAATTGTATTTTCTTAAAGTTATCCAAAATAACAAAAAACGAAACACAATTTAACATGTTTTCTACCGTCTCTCGTTTGTGAAAATCAATTTTTCCCGACAATAAATTTTTGAACCAAAATATGTGAAATATAAGATTATGGAGTTTTCGAAGTAAATATTTTCCATACTTCTTTGGAAAGCCAGCAAATTTGGGGGGGGCTGTTAATTTTTGTTTATTTTTTTGTTTTATTATTAAATTCGTGTTTTGTAAATTTTCCTGCATTTTTTTTAATTAAATGTCACTAAAAACCCTATTTTCTGTCATTTTAATTTTAAGATTTTAACACGAAAAATTAATTATTTTGGCAGGGATTAAAAAAAATTTTCTTTTGATTTTCATTGTCATGAGTGATTTACTCAATGGTGAAGGAAACTTCATTACGATAACCATATAGAGATCAATTTTTTTTTGCCAATCTTTGGTAAATCGTTTGTAGAAGCTATGACGAAGTGTTTAAACTATTTGGTCAATAACAAAACGGTTTTTTTCCCAAACCTCTACAAATGATTTCCCTTGGATTGGCAAATTTTTTTTTGGAAAATTCATACTTTAACATTTTGTTGACTAATCGGTATAGGGTGTTTGCTTTTTTGGACAATATCAAAGCGTTTTTCATATCAGATATCTTAAAATTTTGCTAACAAATTAAGGAAAAAAATTCAATTGATTTTTCCATTTCAAATAAAGTTTCATATAAATGCAGCAATGTATTATAATTTCAAATGATCCCTTCATTAATTCCACACTTTTATGCAGCTTAATACCGAAAAAAAAATCCACTATTTTTTTTTTTGTCAATCGATGAGAAATTATTCGTAGAAGTTTGTGAAAGAAATCGTTTCGTTTGTGATCAAATTTTCTAGAAGAAATTAATTAATTACAAAGAATTAATATTTAGGCATTGAATAAGAAAAAATGTTCTTCTCATTTTCATTGTCATTGTCAAGAGAGATTTACTCAATGGTGAAGGAAACTCACTTACGATAACCCTATACTGATTAGTCATCAAAATTTTAAACTTTGAATTTTTCAAAAATTGTATAGTTTGTAGAAGTTATGAAGGAGTGTCTCATGGAGTGGCAAAAATTTTTTTGGAAAAATCAAACTTTAACATTTTATTGGCTAATCAGTATAGGGTGTTTGCTTTCGTGGATAATATCAAAGTTTTTTTCTTATCATATATCTTTAAATTTTTGCTCACAAATTAAGGAAATATTCAAGTGATTTTTCCATTTCATATAAATGCAGCAATGCACTATAATTTCAAGTAATCACCTCATTATTTTTCCACTTTTAGGCGGCTTAATACCAAAAAAAAAATTTTACAATTTTTTTTGTGTCAATCAATGGGAAATCATTCGTAGAGGTTTGTGACCAAATTTTCTAGGAGACATTAATTAATTAAAAAAAAAAAAATATTTAGGCATTGAATTAAAAACAACGTTCTTGTGTCCCAACTGTTGGGAAAAATTGATTTTCACAAACGATGAAAATATTTGGATAGAAAATGTGCTCAATTATTTTTCGTTTTTTGTTATTTTGGAAAACTTCATGAAAATAAAATTTCAATAAAGAAAGTAATACCACAGATGCCTTTGTTTTCTGCTGTTTTTGGTTGAGGGGGGGGGGTCTTTTAAGTTTTCTTTATTTTTGTTTTATTATTAAACAACAGTTTACTAAAATTAGGCATTGATTAAAAGAAATGTTCTTTCATTTTCATTGTCATTGGCAAGAGAGATTTACTTAATGGTGAAGGAAACTTCATTACGATATTCTTTGCTGATTAGCCAATAAAATGTTAAACTTTGAATTTTCCAAAAATTTTTTTGCCAATCTATGGTAAACTGTTTGTAGAAATTATGAAGAAGTGTTTAAACTTTTTTGTCACTAACAAAACGGTTTTTTTCCAAAACCTCTACAAATGATTTTCCATGGATTGGCAAAAAATGTTTATAAATTTTATAAAATTCAAACTTTAACATTTTTTTGGGAAATCAGTATAGGGTGTTGTTTTCGTGGATAGCTTTTTTCTTATCAATTTTTGTCAACAAATTAAGGAAATATTCAAGTGATTTTTCTATTTCATATAAATGCAGCAATGCATTATAATTTCAAGTAATCACCTCATTAATTCCCCACTTTTAGGCGGCTTAATACCGAGAAGATTACGGCTTAGTTTGATGCCACTGAAATAATTTGTCGTTAGAAAAAGTGCAGAGTAAGCTTAATCTTTCCTAATGTGCAATTCTTGAATTACGAAGATGAACTTTCCCAAAGGTTTTTAAGGCTTCTACGCTTAATTTTGGTTGAAACAAGGGATGAAAATTGTCTTGATAAATTTTTCAGTATTTTTTTTTAATTTGAAATCAAATTAAAGATCAAAGCTTTTGGTATTCAACTTGTTAGATCTTATTTCATCTCATTGATGAAAATTAAATTGACATTTCACCTTCGTTTAATTTATGAAATGTACAATAATTAAATTTGTTTGTCGAATACTTGGATACTGTATATATCATCAGAGTATACAGGGTGTTCAAGCACACCTTCATTTCAATATTTGCACATAAGCAAAACGTATGCAAAACGGTGGTGCTAGTCATATGTCCGTTGGGGGCCGGAGGGCCGAGGAATGGGTGGTGAGGAAGAGCCGCCGCGACCGCAAACATCTATAAACAAACTCATTTATTTTATGCCCGCATAGTGACTGCGGCTGAAGCCCGCATTTGCCGCCCCCAACCCCCGACAATTTGCCCGCTTACCAGCCGTCCCGTACTCACCGACAGTGTACGCACTCGGTAATTCTTATGCAAATAATACAAAAATTAAAATTTATGTTTTAACTATTAAAACGTAAACTCTCGTAACATTGTTGCACGTAAATGATAAATGATTGCTATGAGAATGAGAGACTCAATCGTAACTTTAGCTCTCTACGTTTTTTTCTCTTTTCTTTTTATTTGTTGCTTTTACTTATTAATTCTTGCAGAGATAAACAATCAACGTAATCGCTTTTGAAATATCTGTGCAGAAATTCGCAGAAATTAAGAGTCATTTTTAATCGTCAGTTTTAAAAGTTGTACGATTTGTATTTTATTATAAAACATTAAACCTTTTCCTGATTATTATATTTTATCTTTTCTCTGAAAAGATCTCCTAAAATCACAGGAGAATAATTCAAGAACCTAAAAAAATCTTCTCTTTGTTTTAGGTTAGAGAAATAAAACAACAATTATGTACTTAACACTTACCAATTATTGCCTTAGAAAAGATTATCAGAAAACTTTTAATAAGTCCAAACTTCCTTTATTATTTAGTTGACAAGACTGTATTTATATTTATTTGAAATTTATTGGAAATATTGTTCAAGATAACAAAAAAAAAAGTATGGGGAAGGTTTGAGGCCTTAATATTAATATTAAAAGGTCTATCATCATTAATTTCGATTTTTATTTGTGCTTTCATTTTTGCGTTAATGCTGCCAAACTATCAAGGTGAAAAAAATTATCTGCACATATTTTTATAGAAATTTAAATTTCCTACAAAAAATGATTCTTGAAAAATTTTTGCCAGATACGCCGTTTCCGAATAATCAAGCTTCAGACATTGATATAATTTTTAGATTTATCTTCTGTATTTTGGAATTTTTTAACTAACGGACAAATAACTATAAAGAAATTAACAATACAGATTCTTGATGGGAGTTTAATGTTTTACAAAAAAGGTCTCTTTACGTTTTTACATAAAATCACTCTTTCAAAATTGGTTCAACGAAAAAAACAATATTTTAATTTTTCCTTCAACTTTAATTGAGAATAAATTTTGAAAAAGTGATTTTATGTTAAAACGTTAAGAGACCTTTTTTTGTAGAACATTAAATTCTCTTAAAGTATCTTTATTGTTCTTATCTATATATTTATTTGTTCGTTAGTTACGAAATTCCAAAATAAAGAAGATACATCTAAAAATTATATCAATGTCTGAAGCTTGATTATTCAAAAACAAAAGGAAACTATTGACATTTAGGATCCAAAATCATTGAAGTCAAAATTTGTTGAACAATACTTCCATCTGTAAATTTTCGACCCAGCCATATAAAATTAAACTTTTTCCAAGTCTAATATTAACAGGCGGTTAACAAAGAATACTTAAAAAAAATCAACCAAAAAATATAACGGTTGAAGGCTGGAAAAGTGGGCTCAAATTCTAACTAAACAAGAATAATTGTTATTGAAGTGTTGTTATTATCTAATAGACAAAAGACCTTTTTAAGACCTCTTTAAGACCTCTTAAGGACCTCTTTAAGACCTCTTTGGTCCAAAATTGGACCACCTGTTAATATAGATTATCAGAGGTCAGAAATGAGGGGCAAAACAATTAATATTCCATCAAAACAGTCGTAAGATTCACATGACTTAAAACCCTGGCCAAAGTTCAAAAAGTTTAATAAAATATTTCTTATCCATTCAATATATAGTTTGAAGTTAGCACCACCGATTTTCATTTTTTTGCCCATGGCAAACACTGTTGATCGTCTAAAAACTGATTTTAAGAAAGATAGATCTTTTGCCACTGGAAAACCGTGGTTTTGAAAAATTTGGCCCATAATATGTTAACTGGTTTAACTTTTAAGAGTATACAGGTGATTTTTAAGTTTTTGGGCTACAAGAAGAATTGGAAAACTCTAGTGTAAAGTGTAAGTGTATGAGAAACTTTAAAAGCAATTTTTGATTCAACGGAGTGAACAAATGAGTTTTAAATTTCTCTTGTATAAATACCCTTATTGTTTAAAAAAAAATTGTAATGTTCATTGCTAGCTATTAAGTGTTTCCATCTTTGAGGTACCAATTGAATTCTTTACAGAAAAAAATCTTAGTTCTTTGAGGTGATTAAATCTTTGATCTAATTTTTGGAGTCTAATACCTGGAATGCTGCTCAAGCAGGCCTTGGTTCATGGGCTGAAACAAATGATAATCGAACGGGGCAATATCCGGTGCTAATAATGGATAGGGTAAGATATCCCATTTGCGAGACTTTCAAAGCTTTTTGAATAACTTGAGGAACAAATACCCAAAGTATTATAGAAAGATAATCTTATCATGTCTTTTGGTATATTGGAGGTGTTTGGGTCTCAATTCTTGAATTGATTGCATCAATTATAAGTGGTGATAATCCTCAGTGATGGTTTTATTACTCCATGATTACTCCAGTGGTTCCACCAAATCCACAGTTATAGCTTTTTACCATGAAGATTGGGTTTGGCCGTTGAAATTAAGCATGACCAAGTTACTCCCATTTAGATGGTTGAATTGGATCCATTTTTTGCTCTTCGTCAAAATTTTATGCAAAATTCTCATCCACTTTTGTCTTGGGAATTGTTATTTGCAAGAGAATGGACGTTTTATGTTTTTTGGCTTGAATTTATTAAGCACTTAGTTTCCCTAGCTTTGCACCGTACCGATAACCTTCAAATGACCTTAAATCACTTGATGATCTATTTCATAGATCTTCTATGATCTATGATCTATTCTATAGATCTTCTTTCTTAAAAGCTCCTCTTAAGTGTAACAGTGCTTTTGATCCTGTAATTTTTCTACTTTCGTCGTTTTTTGGGGTACCAAAATTATTTCTTTGTTTAGGCCAGAACTAAAATTTGTTTTGAACTAAGTTTTCCAAATGCTTCACACCACAAGCCTGAAAAAAAATCATGAAAAAATTAATTTAAATTTGAAATTGCCTGAATTTTTTTCTGTTCTTTAATCGGCATCTGTTTTGATTTTGCATTCCAAAGGAATGCATAAATTACCTGGCAAACGATTCGGCATTAAAATGAAGACATTACCGTGGATTTTTATGTATGACAAGCCAATGTGGATTATTTAAATCGGTCTAATTTGTCGTTTTTACGTCCCATTCGGCTTTTGGTTTTGTTCAAATGAAAAACAGATGCCCAGGTCAAATAATTTCTTGGTCTCAAGATGTAGGAGGAACCCATACGTGTGGCCCCGCAATAAAAACGTACCATAAATTCCATGATTTAAAATGCCAGTATTATAATTTCTCGACGGAATATATAAATATGGAAAAGTTCCTACCACAAAAAAAATCACTTTTTTTGTAAAACGTTTTATGGATTTTTCAATTCGAACAAATATTTTATTCCGAGTCTAATGCCAATGCATGGGAATGGGGGAAAAAAAAATATGCAGATATTTCATTGAACCCATCCGAATTGGCTGGCCCAATTTCGTCGATCTCCTCGCGTAATATTAAAATTGAAATCAATCTGTGCTGAAAATCAAGAGCGCAGAGAAAAGCCAGACATTTCATATTTCAATAAAGAGAAATATTACGGAGAACGAGCTTTACCTGTACCGCTATTATATGGATTATCTTTATCGAGCTTTTCTTCGAGACTATGAATTGTATCAGAGTAGTGTGGCTTATCATTTTAAAATAGAAATGCCCCACCGCTCCACCCCCCTCGCGTGTCTCCCGCACCCTTATCACATTCCATTTTCATCTTCAATTTCCCACATAACGCCACTGTATGCATGTGGCAGCTGATTTTCGGTTCATAGACACATAGAGCTTTGTGCCAAAGGATTTATTGTATTCTCTTACATAAGTCGGAAGTCAATAAACATTTATTATATTCCAAGGTATTTATTTATAGCTTTAGAATAATGCGCCCGATTTTTTTCCCTCCTCTTCATACAGAAAATTTTATAGCTTTTATCAGCAAAAAAGCTCAACTATACACTTTTATATTTAAGGTTTTTCCAGCTTTAGATTATCCGATTCTCGAAACGCAAGCTTTCAATTAAAGACATTAAAAACACCAAATCCCATAAATAGGCATTTCAGTTTAATTCAATTGAATATTTTTTAAGTTTTTCCCTCTGTCAAAACTGTAAAATTTGTCAGAAATCACAATATTAGAGGCAATAAAATTGCTAATAAAATTGATGGCTTGTTTACAAAATATAAATTTTAATACATTTTTCATTTGAATTGAGCCAATCGAGCCGATTGAATTGAGGGTGGGGTGAGGTGACAAGGAGACGGGGGGGGGGGGTGAATAAAAATTGCTATAGAGCACGTTATCTTCAAGTGAGTTCGTCGAGGAAATTTATGTTGCAACTTTATGGAATATGATATTATGTCTTTGGAACGATCGATTGTTAATTTTTTCTGCTCGATTTTCTCGAATGAATCGATTTTATTTCGTGAACAAAGACATTGATACTTTCAATGGAAAACCGAAAACTTTCAGTGGATAATAGAAATCGTTGATGAATATTGATTTTTTAAAGTTTTTTAAGCAGAAAGTTGTTTTTTTTTTTAAAAATTATTGAACGGTTTTATTCCTTGGTTTGATTAATCCAGAAAATTTCAAGGGTTCCTCTCTTTTTTCACCAATTTTCCCTTTGTTTCCTTTCCTCCGATTTTATCAAATTTTATGGTCAGAAGTGTGTACATTTTTATTCAGGTAGAATTTGATTTGTACGATTGTTGAGTACCACTGGTTGCACAATTGTCACTTAAACTTTTTAACTTTTCTTCTAGGCCTTTTTTCGTTTTTTAATGCCTCATTTCCCCAATTTTTTTTTAGGGTTTGTTTTCACCCCATAATTAAAGGTCAATTTTTATTCTTCCTTTTTAATTGAATTCTTCAACTTATACTTTTATATCATCATATACAAATATAATTTAGCTAGTTTTGGGTGAAAAGTTTTTCGATTCATTTCATTATATACTATATCAAACTCTTTTTTCCTTTTCCATTAAAAGCAAGCTTGTATTTGGATAGGCAAATGTTAAAAAAAATTAATGCAATCTTTGTTAATCCAAATATTTCTTATCATTTGCAAGAACTTCTTTCTGGCGACAAAAGTCGAAAGAACAATGGTTTAGATACGAATCTTCTGTTCCCAAATCCACTCGTTTATCGAATAAATGTGGATCAAAATATATCCAAAATGTCTGTTGAAAATTTTGGAAAATCTCTTTAATGCCAAACGACCATTTTCGGAAACAATTTCTTAAATTTTTTTGTCTAAAAATTTCAAAAAAATATATGATATACTCTGTAAAATAATCTAAAGCCTCGCGTTGGTTTCACTTCTCTAGCTTAATTAGTTTTTGAGATATATAACTTTGAAAAATAGCCATACGGGGGGACATTTTTGCCCATATCTCCAGGTCAAAGAGGAATTTCGTCGCGAAAAATATACAATGTGTTTGTATATCATCGATATTTTAACATAAGTTTCGATATAGGTTCCTATTTGGAGTCCAACTCGCCATGTGGATCCTGCTAAACCCTTTTTAAGCATTTCTAAGCATAAAAGTAAATATAAACCTTTTAGCTGCATGGTGCAGGAAAATTTTATTTAGAAAAACGGTTGATTAATGCATTATAAGCAATTTTTCATAGATTTCTGATGGCATTTCGCAAGAGACTCAATTTGGCCAATTTGTGTATTGAAAATCATGGGAAAAGTGTGGATCCTGCTAGACCTTTTGGTATAAAAAGTTAGTGTTTGGGGTAGCCACTTGTTTTTCTTTTTTAATCATACTTTTGTTAAATTTTCCACTATTTATTTGAGCTTTTAAAGTCAATTTTGAAAAAAAACATTTTCTTCATCTTTTCCCACCCTTTCTTCTATAAATATTGAATAATCCAAGATTATATGGTATTATATGGTAAGTTTCGACATAGATTCCTATTTGGGGGCCAACTCGTCATGTGGATCCTGCTAGACCCTTTGTCACATTTTTTTAAAAGAAATTAATTATTAATTCCGAAAATATCTTTTAATTTCAAAAAATTTGGTGATTTCAAGTTGGTTTTTAAATCCTAGCAGTGATTTCCTCAATTTTCTGGCAAAGTTTTATCCATTAACTAAAATATGAGTATATAGAATTTAATGTAAGAGGATTAATTTTAAGAGGTTAAATTTATAATGTTTTACTTTATTTAAGAAATATAAGAACAAATAGGAATTATTAAAGAAAAAAAAAAAAGAAATCAGGAAATCAAAAAAAAAATAACTTCAGATATTTCCACATTTTCGCATATCAAATCTGTTTTTCGAATTCTAGTAACTTCTGCCAGTCTATAGTGACTTTTGTTTTTGCACCGATATTGCCAATCGGTTTCCGAATCACGATTCGGAAAAACAGCTGCGAATCAGTGATTTTGTTCGATTGATTAATGTCGGTGTCGCGTTAATTTTCTGTTCCAAATTTTCGAAAATTTATTCGAAGTGATTTGGTTTTTACTGTCGGAAAACGTTATTGATATTATTGATTAGGTAGTGGATATATTTCGCTTTGATTTTCTAAAATCTTTTCAAGAATTTTATCGAATATCGAAATTTGATCAAGTGCGTCGTGAAGGTCATGATCTAATGATGAATGTCGTGCAATTTTTATGCAAATTTTTGCGATTTAGATTCGTTTTTAAGGTGTTTAGTGAAAAGTATTTGTTTGGTAAATCAAATTTTATGTGTGGCCAGTGTCGTTTTTGTGTGGAAATTTGGCACTGGAAAATCTGGAAAATATATTTGGTGTGACGTCATAGATGCAGGGCCATGTACAAGTCCATTAAAGGTAAGGGATTTTGATCTTTAGTGATACTAATAATAAAGGCGATCCATTGATACAATGATGTGTATTACAATTATTACGGACGATATTTGGTGAAAAACATGTTTTTGCAAGAATTTGAGCGTCGTTGTCGAAATGAATTGTTTTCAATTTCATTGTGCTCATTTGTTTTTACCTTGGGTAGTCATTTTACATGCAAAATCTTGGCATTATATTATTGAATTTTTATTAATTTTTTTCGATTCCCAGAATCCATTTATGGACCATTAAAGTAATTTATTTAGATTAAATAAAAAAAAACGTAGTTGGTGCAGCAATAATCAAATAATCGATTCTTTCTTGCACTTCTTAATCATTTCGAATCTGTGGGCCATCCAAGTGATGTTGCATCCATCGAAACAAGTGGTAATTACAAGGTGATATGTATGATGAGGAGGCTGGATGCAGTTGATTGGCAATTAAGGTGCATAAATTTAATTCGATAGTGGTCCAAAAGTAGAGTCGAATTAAGTTGGATTTTAACGGTGCCTTATCGTGGTAAAAAATTTAACAACTTTTTCTTCACAAATTCGATCGTTTATTGGTTTGATGTGGACCTAAATTTGGACCTAAATCCAATAGATGTCCTGAAAATTTTTGCTGTCTTTTTATTGCCATCATGACGATTTTTGGTCCCAATTTCCTGCACCTTATTGAAATAAAATCCTGAAACTTTTTTTTTGGTTTATTCCTGAAGTCTAATCACTTTTTTTCACTTGAAAAGACATGCATTGAGAAAAATAAGTTCTTTAACTATTTTACAAATATTTTGCATCATTTTTCTCAACTATTTTCCATTTTTTTGGCACTATGGCCAAAAAACGGTGGCTTAGCAGCGATCCATTTTTACACTTGTCCATCATTTCAAACTTTTGTGCCATCCAAACGATGTTGCATCCATCTGAATAAGTAATAATCAGGAGGTACTTTATTTGGTGAATAAGCTGGATGCGACTGAACTTCCTACTCAAAATGCAACAATGGATACTATGCAATTCTTGCCACTTGAATTCGAGCTAGCCGTTATTATGCAAAAGGATGACTGCGCCAATTATTCGCTATTACTGGTCGTTTTACATCAAAATGTGGTTCAATTTTTTTCAATTTATGTTGGTAGACATCTTTAGTAATAGTTTTATTGGATTTTAACAATTTGCAATACATAATACCTTACTGATTCCACTAGTTTGTATAGTAAGACTGTTGGCATGAATATTAGGTTTGGGTATCGTTTGGATGGGTTACCTGGATTAACTCAATGGAAAACTTTTCTTTTTTTTCTGGTATGTAATGAAACAACGATTTAAAACCGATTAAAAAATATATTTTCATTAATTTCGTGTGGTAACCATTTTTCTTTGTTTTAGATATTTCCCATTCTTTATAAACGTTTGGAATCAATTGATTCAGCAACTGTCAAACTATCAGAAAGTTTATTTAAAGTTTTAGATGAGTTTTCATCCAAAATATCTTACAAATTTATTATCTTTATTTTTTTCTGGTCTTCCAGACAATCCAGATGACTTTTTTTGTCGTTGATATCAAAATTTCCACTTTTAAATCGTTGAAACCAAAACTGGCAAGTAAGATGACACATAGGGGCGGCTTGTAAGTTTGCTGCAGTGTTTGATTGGCTTCGCCAATTGAAAAGTAATTAGTAATTGTATACATTGAATAATTCAATGGAATACTTTTACTTAATATAGAGAAAGTATAGAATATCGAATCAATCAATCAAAATACTATAAAATAAAATTAGCTACTACTGAATAGTTCAAATTCCAGACGAACAAAATTCTAAGCTATTTGAAAGTTTTTTTGAGAATTTGAAATGAGTTATAGTCCAACAAATCATGCAATATATTGTTTTCGATCTTCTTCGATCCTCTTAGCCATTTTTCTACTATTAAATCCTTCAAACCACAACTGGCAAGTGGGATTAGACATAGGGGCAGTTAGACATATGTTTTTTTATAAATTTTGATAAACTTTTGCCAGTAAATTTCTTGGCGGCTTGTAAGTTTGCTGCAAAGTTTAATTGGCTTCGCCAATTGATTTTTTAGAATCTAGCGACAAAAGTAATAAGCTATTGTATACATTGAATAATTCAATGGAGTACTGTTACTTTATATAAAGAAAGTATAGTATATCGAATCAATCGAAATACTATTCGAAAAAAAATTAGCTACTACTGAAAAGTTCAAATTTCAGAACAACAAAATTCTAAGCTAGTTGAAAGTTTTTTTAGAATTTGAAATGAGTTATAGTCCAACAAATCGTGCAATATATTGTCTTCGATCCTCTTAGCCATTTTTCCACTATTAAATCCTTAAAACCACAACTGGCAAGTGGAATTAGACATAGGGGCAGTTGATTATATGTTTTTTTTTTGAAATTTTGAATACTTTGCTTAAAATGTAATGGAATAGTGTTACTTTATATAGAAAAGGTATAATAGATCAAATCAATCGAAATAATATTCGAAAAAAATTGGCTACCACTTAAAAGTGCAAAGTTCAGAAGAACAAAATTCTAAGCTATTTGAAAGTTTTTTTGAGAATTTGAAATGAGTTGTAGTCCAACAAATCATGCAATATATTGTCTTCGATCTTCTTTGATCCTATTAGCCATTTTTCCACTATTAAATCCTTAAAACCACAACTGGCAAGGGGGATTAAACAAAGGGGCAGTTGGTCATATGTTTTTTTTTTTAAATTTTGATCAATTTTCGGAAGGAAATTTCTTCAAATCAAGCAACGAAAGTATTTCCTGTTTGTCTACCTTGAATATTACTTAAATCAGTTCAAATTTCAGAAAAAAACTCAATACTCAAATATTTGATTATTATCCAAAAGGAGAAGAAAATATGCAATTTTTTTATTTATTAATCAACGTCTGATTTAATCCTCTGATCTCATCCTCAACTTCATATTCTTATTATTTTTTTTTATTGTTGCAATTGTGTTTGAATGTTTGCCGTATATGTTTGCAAAGCTTTGAATATTTCAAGCATATTTCATTTTTCCTCGGCCAAGCCATAAGATTTATTATAAATAAATCTTTCCCCTCGGGCCTTGATCCGTTCGTTACGAATGTACGAATATACGTAAACGTACAAATGTAAACTATGTTTCGTCATAAAACTTATGCCGGTGGTGTCTGTTCTTTCGTCTTTCCTCTTTCCTCTTTCATTTACATTTTCAAACACTTTGATTACGCACTTGTGAGTGTATACTATGCCAGACATTAAGAACTCAACAAGTACACCAAATGCCATTCGTTTCGATCGACGAAAGAGAGAGAGAGGTGAGATGCTTTGAAGAAATATGAAGAAGAGAAAAAAGAAAAAAAAAACGTCTTTATAATAAGAATAATAATAAAATGAATGGAGTAAAATATTTAAATGTGGCTTGAACCTGTCGCTTCGCCTTCTTTGTCTTCTGCGTCTTCTTCGCCAGCCCGTGGAGGCTGTGTGGGTTGTTTTTCTTCTCATCGCAACATACGACGACATATTGTTCGAAGCACTTATAAATATTTTTGTTTTTGTAATTCCGTTCGTATGACTTTCGTAAGAATAATAATAAATAAATACATAGGTGGATGTCATACACGAATCATTAATGCCCACATAGTTATGTAGACGCACGTTCATAAAATTACAATAAACATGAAGAAATGGAAACCCGATCTATGTTAACAAAATTGATGTAATAAACTAGGCATTGTTATATCAAAGAAAAGAAGAATGAACCAGGAAAAAAGCCAATTCAATTAACAATATTGCCCTTAAAACTGCCACACCTGCATTATTATTATTATGATTATTATTTTTCGTCTCTCCGCACCGTTTTTTTTTTCCTCCTCTCAAGTCACGACTTGTCTTTAAGAAATTGCAAACACTATAATTAATTTACAAAAAAACCAACAAAAATTAATTTTATTTAAATTAGATTTTATTTAAAGATATCAGATACTTTTTGAAAGTTATAATAAAATTCATTGTTGCATTTCTTCTTCAATTTCCCGTCAATCTCTTCACAGCATTTCAATCTCGTCCAATATGCAGGTGGCTACTTAATATTCAAGTCTGCTTCAAATTTCCTATTTAATTTTTTTTCTATTTCGTTCAACTAAAGCTCAATTTTCAAGCTCGTTCACGGTTTTTAATTTAAATGTTGCCGTCGCTGGCAATAGTTTATAAAAATTGCGTTTCATGTCATTTAGATATTGGAACCTGATTTCAACTCAATAATTAGATTGTCCAACAAATTGCAACAGAAAAACTAGCGATTGGTATCGGGCTTTGTAATTTGTTTTGTTGGAATCACTAAAGCTTATGTTAAATTAAATTTTTTTCAACGATTGTTTTTTATAGAAAAATCACTGATACATTCGATGATTTAATAATTTTTCAACATAAAATAACAGTATTCCATTAAATACTATGAAATTATTCTATTTAGACAACTCTACTTTCAAAAACTTAGCAAAAATTTTAAGAAACTTTTGGTAACCTGCCCCTTTGCGTAATCTTACTTGCCAGTTTTGGTTTCAACGATTTAAAAGTGGAAATTTTGATGTCAAACACAAAAAATGGTCTGAAAGGCCAAAAAATTTAAAAGCAATAATTTATTGGATGAAAATCTACCCCAATTTTCAAAAAAAACTTTCTAGTAGCTTAACAATTGGTGAATCAGGTGATTCCAGATGTCAACATATATAAAAACGATCTAAAACGAAGGTAAAGGACTACCACAAAAATTAAATTAAATTAATAGTACAAAGCCAAAAATTTTATCATCAACTATAATTGGTAGTTAAAATTAAATCTGCCATGACAATCTTAAGAGTATATTAGTCCAGGAAAGCCATCCATTTCGTCACCAAAACACAATATTTATCCCAATAAAGTCTTCCCCATACATAATAGTAGAATCAATTAAATTTTTTTCAACGATTGTTTTTTTATAGAAATATCACTGATACATTCGATGATTTAATAATTTTTCAACATAAAATAACAGTCTTCCATTAAATACTATGAAATTATTCTATGTACACAACTCTACTTTCAAAAACTCACCAAAAATTGTAAGAAACTAATGATAACCTGCCCCCATGTGTAATCTTACTTGCCAGTTTTGGTTTCAACGATTTAAAAATGGAAATTTCGATGTCAAAGACAAAAAATGGCCTGAAAGGCCAAAAAAATTAAAAGCAATAACTTATTGGATGAAAATCTACCTCAATTTTTCAAAAAAACTTTCTAGTAGCTTAACAGTTGCTGAATCAAGTGATTCCAGATGTCAACTTGTAAAAGAAACGATCTAAAATGAAAGTTTGAAATTTCTAATGATACAAAGTAAAAAAAATGGATTTTTAATCGTGAATTATAATTGGTGGTTAAAATTGGATTAACCATGATAATCTTAAGTGTATGAAGGTTTGATTAGTCCAGGAAAGTCACCAAAACTTAATATTCATCTCAATAAAGTCTTTCCCATACATAATAGTAGAATCAACATGGTTTAGTGTATTTTAAGCTGCTAAAACCGAATTAAACTATTACCACCTATTGTTGCAAAAAAGACTAGCAATAGTGAGTAGTTACAGCAAAATTATTCTTTTGCATGACAATGATTTGTTCGGCTATACATTGTAAGAATTGCATAGTCGGAAATTTTGCAGCTTGAGTAGAAAATTCCACTGCATCCAGCCTATTCAAAAAAATATAGTACCTCCAAAATATATTACTTAATTAGATGGATGCAACATTGCTTGGATGGCACACTGATTCGAAATGATGGAGAAGTGTAAAAATGAATTAATTATTAGATCTTTGGTAAACCAACGCCGTTCTTTGGACACATTATACCCAAGTTGTCCGAAATATAGGGAAAAAATACAGAAAATGGTAGAAAATATTCGAATTAATATACTAAGTATCAAATTTTCTTAATATATGGCTTTTCAAGTGAAAAAAGCGATCAAAATACACGCATACAACAAAAAAACTTTGAAATTTTTATATCAATAAGGTGAAGGAAATTGTGACCAAAAATCATCGTGTTGGACTCAAAAATATAGTGGAGCTTAAAGCATATCTTTTGCATAAATTTTGGTGTTAATTCATTCAATAAACAATTGAATTTACGAAGAGGAAGCTGATAATTTTTTTTATCTCAGTAATATACCGTCACATTCCAGCGTAATTCAGATTAAATTTTTGGTCCTTTACGAAAGAAATTTATCCAGCCGACTCATTAAACAAAGGATATCATAATTTCCACTTGTTCTTATGGATGCAACATCGCTTGAATGGTCCACAGGATCAAAATGATTAAAAAGTGCAAAAATAGATCGATTATTGGATCATTGTTAAGCCAGCACCGTTCTTTTGTCTCAGAATTGTTATAGTGCTAAAAATTTGGAAAAAAAAAATTAAGAAAATGATGGAAAATATTTGAATTAATATATTTAGCATTTAATTTTCCTAATTTTTGCCTTTTCAAGTGAAAAAAGCGATCAAAATACATACATACAGTAAAGCAAAGTTTGAAGTTCTTATATTAATAAGGTGAAGGAAATTGTGATCAAAAATTATCATGTTGGCTTTAAAGAGATAGCAAAGGTTTTTAACTTATTTTATGGATACATTTTCGTCCACATTTTAACCGGTGAATGGTTGGAATTGTGATCAGAAAATTTATAAATTTTTTATAACGATAACGTACCATCAAGTTCTACCCTTATTTGGACTTAATTTTTGGTCACAATTTCTCAAATTTTTGCTTCGTGAAAGGCACCATGAGTCGATTTAGGATTTAAAGACAAACTGGAATTTTCAGCAAACCTGGCCAAGATCTTCAAGAAGTGTATTTGTCATGGTGCCAAAAAGATAAAAAAAAATTTAAGAAAATTATGGAAAATATTTGAATCAACATATTTAGCATTTACATACATGCATACAGTAAAGCAAAGTTTGAGGTTCTTATATCAATAAGGTGAAGGAAATTGTGATAAAAAATTATCATGTTGGCTTTAATGAGATAGCAAAGGTTTTTAACTTATCTTATGGATAAAATTTCGTCCACATTTAACCGGTGAATGGTTGGAATTGTGATCAGAAAATTAATAATTTTTTTATAACGATAATGTACCATCAAATTCTACCCTTATTTGGACTAAATTTTTGGTCAAAATTTCTCAAATATTTGCTTCGTGAAAGGCACCATGAGTCGATTTAGGATTTAAAGAGAAATTGGAATTTTAAGCAATCCAGGCCAAGATCTTCAAGAAGTGTATGGAAAATTGGATTAACAGTTGGCATGAATATTATGGGTCAAAGATGAATGTTTGTCTTAATTTTTTGTCCAAATCTTTTGGTGAAATTAATGTTGAAGTAACTAAAATAACTCAAACTGAATTCAATTTAAATTTTGCTTAAAATTTGAGTAAATTTCTTTTCAATGGAAGCTGATGTGATTTACTGACGTATTTTGTTGAAACATTGAATTTTCCTTGTATGAAAAGTAGCCAAGTTTATTGTTTCCGAAGCGTTTTTTTATTTTTGGCATTTTTGATATAGTTTTCTAATATAGAGACGAAGTAAAACTTTTATGTCAAATAAAATTGTCGAACCGATAGTCGTTGTGATGCTTCGTCATAAATATGTCCGCTCTAAACGACGATTATATCGAAATTTTATTGAGAATAAAAGATAAAATATTGCGAACGAGGGGCGAGCCGGGCGGGGGAATCCATTTCAATCTCATTATTGAGACTTAGAAAACTCGATCGAATCATCTATTCCACATGGCAAGATATATTTTTATTTTTTATTTAAATATTGAAATAAATTTTCGACGATTTGTTCGACGAGGAGTTTTTCGTCCGCGCGCTGTTGTGATTAATGAATAAAAATGGCAAAAAATATCGAACGAATCCGGCCGTAAATGACGATGCCCGAGACGGGAATGAAATCGAGGCGGTGAGGGAAAATGTCGGGATGATGGGGGGTGGGTGGTGTCCCATGCACGGACAAATGAGCACATTTGAATATTGTAAAATTCAATATTGTTTAGAATCTCATGCCGGCAAGCAACAAAAATTCCAGGTCAGAGATCGTTAGCGCAAATTTTTATGGATTCGGTCGTTATTTCCGGAATTTTTCCACCACGCTCGGGGTTCGGCGGGGTGGCGGCGAACGTTTGTTTTTCGCAATTAAGCCGCAAATAAATATGTCGGTGTATCGAAATCAAAATCGCCGCAAACGATTTTTCATTTGCATTTTCTCTTGTTTGCGATAAATACAAATGCACGTACGTGTTCCATGATTGGATCTTGAACAAACACCACGGATCAAATATTATCATAAATGAATTTTCGATTTTTCTTGTTTTTCCAACTTTTTTTTTTGAACAAATGTCCCCAATGTTTATTTTTTTTCCCCCACACAACTTAAATTTGTTTTTCCGCTTAACAAAAACAAATAATTGCTATCCCCTTTTAAGCTGCAACAATCAAAGAATGCACCTAATTATCTTTGAATGGAATTTGTTAAGTGTCTGCAACAATTGAACACTTAATCGTAAACTGAAATGTAATTTGATGAGATAATTGACAAAGCCATGTCCTAAATGCTGATCCTTATCCTCAACAATGCTTCCGCATTGCTAATTTTCGCTGTTTAGTCATTAAGTTGTTATTAATGAAGATATTTTGGAGCAATTAAACCGGTGGCTTAATATCCAGTGGCACTTCACCTGGCTGCTTTTTTTTAGTTGTCGAATCTTTGAAATTCTTATGCACCAAAAATGGACCAACTGATAATTTGAACAGTAATTAAAATGACCAAATGAATTAAGACAACTCTATATTTCAAAAGAGATAAAATTAACCAAGTCTTTATAAAAAAAAAACTCTTTTATCTAAATCATTCTTTCCTTACCAGTGGTCCGCGGACCCCTGGATTTTTTTTTCTTAATTTAATGAAGGAATACTTGAATATAATATTGTCCGAAAATTGCACCTTTTTTTCATTCAGGGGTCCTTGGAATTATGCTTGATTTCCTTGGGGGTCCGCGACTAAAAAAGGTTAGGAACCGCTGATCTAAATCAAGCTATTGCAATCTTTAACTTTCAATTAACATGTTAATTCCATAGATCCTTTAGGATCCACTATTATTTAATTAACGATTGCAATTTTTCTACAAAATGGGTTACAAAAAATATCCTTTTTTTCCTCAACTAAGCAGTGAAAATCTTTTACTTTCAATTAATATATTTAGTTCTTTTATTCCTTAAATCTTTTAGACCCTACAATTCTTTAATTGACGATAGCAAATTTTTTACGAAATGAATTATATAATACAAAGATTTGGCGATAAAATAAAAACTAGTGAATAGTTTTTTTAAAATTTAAGTTTAATTATAAAGGTTGAACTTTTTCATTTATAAATGACACGCGATATCGTTTGGATGGCCCCCATGGCTGGCTTTATCGAGCCCATTCTTTCAACCCAATTTTTCAGAAAATTTTCGATTGTTTGGGTCTCAATTTTAACAATAGTAACCTCGATTTTCTGGTTCTAGACGTCAATTGTCTCTAGATGATCCAAAAAATATTTATCCTCAAAAGTTCTTGGCAAAAAAAATCTTATCAGATAAAATCGCAGCTTCTTGATCAATTGACTTAAAAACTTTCTACTGGCAATGTAATTTTCGAAAAAATGCCCAAAAAATTGATTGTTTCATTGGTTTTGTGGTAAGTTGCACCATCCTGTTGAAACCAGATGTCATTCAAATTATCCTCTTGGATTTTTAGAAAAAAAAATTGTTGCGTACTTTCCAGTAACGCTGGATATCGGCGATAACGATGAATTTTTGCGTATTTCAAAGAAAAATGGTTCAATGTTGTTACCCTGCGAAAAAACATCCCAAACAGTAACTTAGTAAATGTATCAGCTTTTCAATGATTCCATGAAAATTTTTTGACCCCCAAATGAAACATTTCTCTTGTTTTTATAGCTTCCTAGATGTAAATAGATCCCATCAGGGTAGAGCATTTTTTGATGAAAATATTTTTCTTCATAAAAATGATTTCCAGCCAATTTGGCGAACCAAAAACGTATGGGATGGTCAGGAAACTTCAGTTGATGGATTAATTGAACTTTGCAAATCTTTTTACCGAAAGTTTTATGCAAATTTTTCTTCAGAAAAGTATCATAAATGTTTTATTCTTGATCTCTAGGACGAATTAATCTTGATGGAGGTCTCCTTGCACTTATTGTGCATCAGTCCTAATATTTTCGATTGCCTAAATCAGAAGAGAATAAAAATTGATTTTTTTTATTCATCAATGATCCAGTTTCAAAAACTTGCTTGCTAAATTGAGTTGAAAATCTTTTTTTTTGGCCAATTTTTCCACGCAAATTTCTGATTAATTCGATGGAAGTATGTTTTAAATATTTTACATTTTTTTTCATGTATAAAGTATCCTATTTTGTAAATATCAAACCTTTATAACAGTGGTTCTTAACCTTGTTGAAGGTACTGAACCCCATCAGCCTCATATGAGCATTCATCGAATTCTTTTTGGGAAAATAAACATATCATCCACCGAACTCCTGAAGTTTTATTGAACCCCAATTAAGAACCACTGCTTTATTATTGTTCCCAAAAAAAGAAACAGTTAAACTTCTGGAAACTTTCCAAATTGATGATTTGAATACTGCTTTGAAAGTTAAGAACCACCTGTTTGCCAAAGAGGGTGGAAGTTAAAGCTTTGGATTTCAACTTTTGTTGATTTTCGACAAAATCAATTAAAATACCTTTATATTTTTTTTTTGCAAGATTTAAATAAGTTGTTCATAAAGGGTTAGTTTTTAAACAAAAAACATTTTTTTTAAGAAGAAGATAATTGATATTTAACCGTTTATTTTGAAAGTGAGTTAAGTTTATTTCAAGAAAAATCCTTTTAATGGTATCTTTTTTAACCATAGGAACAAAAGATACGAAGGAGGAGGGAATAATTGGCGTTTTTGTTAAAATCAGTAATTTATGAAAACTTAGCAGTTAAATAATTAATATATTTTGTTCTAGTTACAAGAAAAAGAATCACCATATAATTGGACTTACATCACTTTCAAAATAAATGAGTCGTACATAAAATTAAGGTTTCATACTTCTATCATAAATATTGTCATAATTTATTAAAATTTAGTAATGTCTGGCGGTAGATTGAAACCATACTATGGAGTCCTACAATAGAGGATATAATTTATAATTTTATTCCAAAAAAAAATTCCAAAGTAACCACCATACAAGTTCCATAGTTGCTAATTGTTTTTATCTTTATTAAGAAAATCTGCACTGAAATTTTCAGCTTTTATAATTGCAAGCTCTATAAGCTTTTTAATTAAATTTGTTAATAATTTGATGAAGCTTTTTTGTAGTTCAATAGATTTGGTTAAAAAAGTAGTCACTCGTATATTTCTTGGAAAAACTTTTTACAGTGCTTAGTTGAGGCTTAGAGCTTTTCTATAGCCTATTCCGTCATTTTGAGTGATATTTTTTTCACTACTATTCGCCTACGATATTAAAAGAAGAATCATCATATAGACCGTCCTTGAAATGGACTTAAGCCACTTTCAAAATAAACGAGTCATTTGCTAAAAAGTTAGAATCGATAAGTTTTGCTAAGCTTTAGTGGATGATTGGTCAAAGTTAGGAATAATTCTTTATACAATTGCACCCTTTGGTTTTTTTTTTCGTGGGTGAAACTTATGAAGAAAAAGATGGAAATTGGAAACTCTTTTGAGGAAAATCGATATTTTTTGTACTTTTTTTTTCTACACGAAACCAATTCCACGGAAAATGTTTGTGCTTTGAAAGCAAATATTTGTAGTTTTCTAATATTTCTGGCATATCGAATATCAAACATACAAGTTTCCAATTGAGTTTGGAACAAATTATTGTTCGGTGAAAAAAGAAAAGCTTTTATAAAAGAATGTACACTGCACTTTTTCTGTGCAATTCAAACGAGAGTAAAGTAAAAAAGAAAGAAAAAAAATCGGTGCATTTGATGGGTGACACCCAATGAGTGCATTCTTTTGCAATTGCAATAGACGACAGCGAAACGTCGAACGCCGCCGCGAAAGAAATCATTAAAACGTCGAATGGAAAATAGAGAAATGAGCAAACATTGGAAAAAACGTTGGAAAACGGAAAACAATTGTAAAAAGTGTAGAACAATGTTTCCCAAAAATACAAACGAACAATCGAGGGCGCAAAAAAAGAGTGGCAAGCGTCAAACAGAACGGTGAGGGGTGGGATGGGATGGGGATGGTATGCGGCAATGTTCATTTAAGGCAGTACAAATTAATTTCAATCTAACAAGCACCTGGTGTCCCGTTGAAATCCGGGAACTACAACAACTGTTCGGTCCCAAAAAACACGGCCATCCCGTCAACTATTCGATACGGAATGACTCTTCCGATGATAATGATTGTTCATCCAAAACAAAAAGCCCAGTGAGAGCTTTTTTCCCCATTTATCCAGGTCACATTCACTACACCTATACACCTAGCAAATAACGCGCGTGTTTCCAACAAAAAAGTTTTTGTTCGTAATTTCCACAAAAAAAAAAAAGGAAACGAATTTTCTGAATAAATCCAACGTTGTCGAACGAATCGTTTCACTGCATCTCAAAACCAAATTGTTTTGGGGTTACGGTGAAAAGATGCAATAAATTCCAGCTGCAAATTATTATTGGTCCAATAAAATTTATATGACAAAGCCAACAATTTAAATTATTTGTTTTACTTTGACAAACACCTGCTCATTACCTCATCGCGGATGACTACACACAACAATTTGTGCAGCAGCAGGTGCACACCCCCACAGATGTATTGCCAATGCAATTTTTTTTTCTGTCGGTTTAATTTAATATGCAACAAAATATGCAATTATTAATTCAAACTGTGACGCTTTTGTATCGTTTATTGCACTCGATCAATTCGAACGCTTTGACCACACCGAATCGCTCCAAAAGTATGGGCCAAGAATTTTTATTGGTTTTCCTCTTTTGTAAGTACATAAATTTCATCGACTCACACCTGCAACTTCGTTTACATGACACATTTTTTACGATTTGCAAGTCAATTATTTATCAGATATATTGTTGATCTAAGTATAACTGTTGATTAGTTTTAAGGAATTGCAGTCATTCTAAATGATTAAAACTTTATTTAGTTTTATTGAGAACAAAAAAAAATAGGTCCAATAATTCACTTGATAGTAAATTTAAAAATTACCATGTAACTTTTGTTGTAATGCGATGGCTATCAGTGGTCCTGAAAAACCATAATGGTTACAAGCATTGTAACGAAGTGTTGAAGTCATTTCAAAAGAACCAAATATTAGAGCTTTTTTGTTGCCCCAAACAGAAGCTGTATTAGTGCATTGACGCAAGGTGCTAAAGAAAAAGCTCAAAAGTGTAATATCTTGGACGATTAGTTACAAAAGATATTACTCAAAAAAAAGGCGTAGGCTTTTTGATGATGAGGACCTATTTAAATTTTTTTCTCGAAATTTTAATGAAGTAAAGCTTTTAACGTCAACTAAGCACTACATAAAGTTCTTCTAGAAAAAAATAATTTTCGCAAATTTAATTAAAGAGCAAAAGCCCGCGATGGCCAAATCTTTGTTACTTTCCAAGAGCTGAAAATTTAGAAAAAAAAGCTTTACCACCTTTGACTAAATCTTCTCTCATGCATTTCATTGGTCCACTAATATATTATTTATATTATTTCGAAGAAAATTTTAAGAAATCTGATCTTTAAGTAGCAAATGAAACGTTTTACGGTATTATTTTGCACCGTATGCGATGTGTGTAGTTCTAAACGTCAAGATATGATCGCTATCAGCTGACAAAGTTTGGAAGTTCCTACTGGAAGATTCTGTAGTATAGGTTACCTCTTAAAAAAGAGGTCGTCCTGACCATTTTAACGTTTAGCTTTGATCAATTTAATAATCTGAACCAAAATACGATAATTTTTTTTTAATTGTTGCGTCCTTCAGCTACCAACTGAGCAATAATGATGTTTTATCAGCAAGTTTTTTGTTCTAAAATTCAAAAAATTCTTAAAAAAAGTTCACCTTTAGTTGGTTAATATTGTTTTTTAAGAATAATTTTTATCGTTTTCCAATTTTCATTGTTAACAATTCACATAAGCGTTAATGGTTGCGATGTTTGTAGTAAAATCCTTATTAAATTATATATTTTGACAGAAATTGGATATGAATTTTCATATAACAGTTACAAATAAATCCAATACTAAAGAAGATTGCTTGGCAATCGAAATACGTCAAAAATATTTCTTTAAACATTGTTCAAAGGACATAGGACGATAAGTATAGTGAATTGGCCTCAGACGGGTATTTGGTTCATAATTTCAGGGTATGTTGGTACTCTTAAGATAATTCGGCAAGTTTCAGATCCCTAAGTATTACCGTTTCTTTAAAAATCGAAAAAAGTTGGAAATCAGAAAAAAATAATTTTCTCAAAAACTTGTGAATCGATTTATTTGGATTTTGGGTATGTTTTAGGGGCTAATGGTAGCTTCTAGAAAAAAAAATTAAGAGCTTTATCGGATGATAAGATCCTTAAAAAAGATAACTTTTTCTTTTAATTTGAATTTTAAACCGTGATACAAATTTGGTACAATTACGAAACTATTTTTTTTTAAATTTATAAAACACATAACTTAAAAGGAAATTGGATGGGGAATTCGAAAAAAATAGTTTCGTAATTGTACTAAATTTGTATCATGGTTTAAAATTCAAATAAAAAGAAAAAACTTTTTTTTGCAAGTATCTTATATGCCGATAAGGCTCTTATTTTTTTTTTCTAGAAGCTACCATCAGCCTTTATAAAATATATAAAATTCAAATAAATCGATTCACAAGTTTCTGAGCAAATTTTTTTTTTCTGATTTCCAACATTTTTCGATTTTTGAAGAAACGGTAATACATAGGGATCTGAAACTTGCCGAATCAATGTATCTTAATAGTACCAACATACCCTGAAATTATGAACCAAATACCTTTCTGAGGCCGATTAACTATACTTATTGTCCTATTTCTTTTGAACAATGTTTAAGGGTGGATCACCGTCAGAATGTAAAAAAAAATTACATTTTTAAAACTGCTGCCATTTTTTTTTTCAAGAGGTATTAAAAAACGGTCTTCGGCATGTAAAAGTTCTGAACAATTTTTTTTTAATTGCCCCAACATGTCCCTCTCCCCCTTTTACAGCGCTTTGAAAAAGGGTCCTCAAAAATGAGGAGGCAAACAAGGGGAGACAAGTTTTCTCGGAAACCGGAAGTCGGATCATGATTTTCCAAAGAATGTAGGTTTTGGTAATGCGTCTACTTGGTACTGAATCTCGAAAATCCGAAAAAAATTGAAAATTCACAAAATGGCGCGACTTAAAAAAAAAAGTTTAAAAAAAAACGACCTTTTTTTGGACCTTTCCCCCTCTCCCACTTTGAGGGGGGGGGGGAGATTTGGCCAATTTCAGAGATTCAGTACCAAGAAGACGTATTGAACTATAACACTCTCCAGTTTCAAGTCAATCCGTCGGATAGTTTCTGAGACATCTTGTCTCCCAGTTTTAAAAAGTTGATTTCGAGAAAAACGCATTTAAAGTTTTTTTAAGATATTTTTTCATGTTTTTATCAATTTATTCAATTTTTATCAGTGAAAATACATTAGTCAGCTATTCCAATCCTTTTAACACGTTATTTTTGAATGTTATAAGAAGACATTTATGGAAAAAAAATCGAAATTTTTTTTTTCTGACGGTGATCCACCCTTAAAGAAATATTTTTTTGACGTATTTCGATTGCCAAGCAATCTTCTTTAGTATTGGATTTATTTGTAACTATTATATGAAAATTAATATTCAATTTCTGTCAAGAATAAATAAGGGGGTCCTTTATGTTTATAGTTTACTTTTGTGAATTCTATTGTATAAATTTGATATTTGAAACCTGATATTTTATTTAGTTGGATGATAAGGTGAAAATTTATCAGCAAGATCAAAGAGTTGCCGATTTATTTAAAAATTTATGACTCAACCATTTTTATGTGACACCCCAGATGCTTGTACTTCTTGTACTATCCTCCCCGAATGCATAATATGATGAAAATCTTTATCAATTTTAAACACCTGGCACACGACACAAAATGATTCTCTCCGTTTTTGCATACTGGTGTGCTAAAACAGACTTGCTAATTAGCAAGTTGCTCCACTAATTAGTCTCGTTTTCTCATTCGTACACAATTCGCACGTCACGTTATTCATAAATATTATGTATTTAAAGGATCCGACCCGCATATTACTCTTTTCATCCCAAACATTGTCGAAATTCCCTTTCATTGAACCGATTCACTGGAGAGCAAAAGCTCACGTGTTTGGTGACATAATTCACACCATCTTTTAGAACTATTCGTTGTCAATGGTTGTTCATAATTTCACGAATAAAACCGGCTGCGTTTCTATGATTTAGTCAAATGTTTGGCACATATTTGACGGAGGATTTTCCTAAGGAAGTCATTTCAACCGGAAAATGCTTTGATGGAATTTTCGCGCAAAAGTTGAACACTTTTAGAACACTAATCAAAACGAAAAGTTGTCGAGATTTTATTGCAAATTCTATGATTTACATCGAGAAATATCTCATTTTATGAAAACAGTGTTAAAGTTCATTAGTTTAATTATAGCAATTTTTGAAAGCTTTTCAAAGGTGTTAATTATCTTGCAAAATAGATCTTTTTGTTTTGGTTCTTCCACAAGCTTTTCTACCCAAAAAAAAATATTAATTTACTTCCATCAAACTTTCCTGACCAACTTTAACGAAAAACAAGTAATACACAAGTCCTGTAAGCCTGTATTCCACAACGTAAATACAAGCAATCAAGCAAACTATCGGTCTAGTTTAATAAAGCCAATCTGACGTCGTTAACGTGCAAATTAAAGCACTGAACTTTAACTGCTCTCCGGAATTCTCTTCCCCTTGTGTCTTTGATTTTCGTAAAACTGCAAACTTTCGCTGTCATCTCCGGGTCAAGTTTTGATTAGAACCTTCCTGTCTTCCACTAACTCGATAACATCATCCGTAATCTATTTACCAACTTTACACACTCGCAACGCCGACTTACACCGAAAAAAAAACAAACTTTTCGCTTAAAAAAGCTCCCGGTTTGTAAACTTAATTATTTCTTTTTTCTTTCGTAACAATCGTACCAAGAAAAATGCACACATACAGCAACCGGCGAACAAATTTGATTTGAATTTTTTATTCTGAACAAATGAATGAAACAAGTGAAAAACGAATTTTCCATTTTGCTTGTTTTTTGTTTTGGCCAATGAGTAAAACAAGTGAAAAACTCATTTTATACCGTGGGTTTCTTCTTTTACTTCAATAATTTAAGAGATATATATCGATGAGTGAATATCCTAGAAAAGTAATTTCAAAGAAAAATTTAACTTTATTGGACACAAGATTCCTTTTTTCGTTTTTTTTTTTTTGAAAGAAAATATTAATAGAAGTTTTAAATATTTATTGCAATTTGCTTTTAAATGAATCATTTTCATTAAGTTTTAACAAACTAAGAAATAATTGCCATGTATCATACCTTAAAAAAATCGTGGGTTAGTTGTGTCCAGTGACACAACTTGCACGTCAAAAAATCACGTTCTTTTTATGTTCTACTTCTAGATCATGGAATTTCTTATTGATTTTTTTACAATGATGCACCAATTATTGACCGCAGAACTTTGACCTGGATTTTTTTAATGATTTTCCTCAACTATTGCGCCTCAAAGTTTAAATCCAAAGATAGCACTATTTTTAAGTAGATAGAGAAACTGTTAAATTTTGAAAGAGTTCCAAAAGAATTCTTCCATCCTACCAGAAAATATTGACAATCTTCAACGAATGCTTGAGCTCAATTAAGCTTCGGCCAAATATGACAAATTAAATGGTTAAATTGGTAACATTGATCCTAAAATCCATATTCCGTACCAACCTTAACGACCAAATATTTTTTTGGTCGCTATACAAGGCAAAAAAGAGGAAAAAAGGAGAAGCGATTCAAAAAGAATTTATCGTGAAGTATGAATTAAAGAACTTTGAGGATTTCATGATTGGCCACCAAGCATGGTAACCAATCATAAAGTCCTTGAAAAGGACTTAAGCTTTTTCTCCTTCCTTCTTTTTTCCTTGCGTAATGGTCGGCAAAAGCTCACACAATGATGCAGCATGTGCTTGAAAAAAGTTTTTCAAACTTTTACCGTTTTAGAAAGACAAAGACTATGCTGTTATTCTGTGGCTTGCATAAAACATTTTCGTTGCTTACTCCGAATATCCAAAGAATTTATAAGGTACTAAGAAAAAAGGAATAAGATCCTGATTGAAATCCTGGACTTATAGCAGAAAAGGCGACGTTGAATCAAACAATTCAACTTCATCTTTATAAATTGAATATTTTCAATCTTTTAAACCTGCGTTTTTTAATTTTATAAACAATATTAAATCCATTTTATATTTCTGAAAGATTTAAAAATATTTCTTGTTTTGCTAAGCAATGAAAATGTCTTATGTAGGCTGCAGAAAGCCAAGAAAATCTTTCCCGTTATAAGCGGTGAAGGATCGAATACTTTGGATCCATGTTGCCCTGTTTTAAGTATGAGCTTTTGCCATTATGCAAAACAAAAACAAGGAAAAATGAATAATAGGATGAAAAAACTTTTCCGTTTTAAAAATTGGAAATCCTTACCGGGCTTAGTGGTGGAAATTTTTTTTAAGAATAGTCCTCGACAAAGAGTATCAAGAATTTCATGTTTCCTTCCCCAGCTTGGCAGTACGCTCGACACTTAAGGAAGAAAAAATTTTTCTAAAAATTAAAAAGTTATTTTTGGTTTGAAAAAAAAAATCATCTTTAAAAATGTAGTGAAAATCATGCATTGAAATATTTTGTCCTCGGATTGTTTTTTTTTTTAAATTTTATCAAAATGGTTACCTTAGAAAATCTTTTAACATAAGTGGCTTAATTTTTTTTTATTTCGATTTGATAAACTAATGAATTTTGTTAAAAGTTTTATAATATAATTGCTAGTTTACAAAATATTAGAGTTTCGATGCAAAGAAACCAAATTTTATGCAAACATCGCAACCATTAGAGCTTAAGTATCTTTTTAAGAAGAAAAAGAGTTCCTGAAAATTAAAAAAAAATATATATTAAAAGTTATACTAAAAGTTTATATGTAAAGTTTTTAAAGTTTATGTCAAAATTTTTATCTTAGAAAATCTTTCAATATAAGTGGCTAATTTTTTTTTTAATTTTAAAATCATGAATTTTGTCGAAGTCTTTATGATACTTACTAGCATACAGAAATTTAAAAATTATTAGAATTTCATTGCAAAAAAACTAAATTTTATGCAAACATCGCAATCATCAAAGCTTAAATATTTTTTTATCAAATTTGAACAGAGGCATCCTTACCCCTTATTCTTTTCTTCTTAATCCAAAAATCGCTACCGAAAATTGGTAATTAAAATGGCTATCATTCGGGGAGTTTCTAATTTCAAAGGACTTATAAGACTTGTTGGTCCTTTTCCAGCAATAACGATCTTTGCCGGAGATTTTCCACCATTTGGTTATCATTTGAGGAGTTTCTAATTTCTAAGGACCTACAAGACTTGTTGGTCTTTTCCCAGCGATTACGATCTTTCCCCGATATTTTCCATCACTTTTGTTCAACAAGTCAGTGATTAAGTTAACTTCCTTTTCTGTTCAGGTCGTCCTTGTACCATAAGCTTTTTCTTGGTCTTTTGACGCGAAATATATATCCAAAAAATCCGAAGATTTGTTCATACATCTGTGGTGTTGTATATTAATTAATAATAACTGCTAGAATTTGGAATTAATCCGACTTTGTATTTGTTATGACTGGACAAGGCAAGCGTTTTGAAAATGCGGGGCAGCAAACTCAGCACGAATGCCCGAGTTGACTTATCACATCTACAATTTATGGATCCTCATCAGTTTTTGTATTGATTCAAGTTTATATATATTAGAAGATCATATTTATATAGTGTTTAATAATAGTCTAACAATAGTGAAGAAAATAATGTTTATCGTAAAATCTTTAAATAAAGAAAATAGTCTTTAGACTGGCTTTACTACGTTCCAGATAAATAAAATATTTTTTTAACTTTCCATGGAATTTGCAAAAATTTTCTCCAAACCAACATCTTGCAGAATCAATTCGTCGTCAAATAGCTACACAAATATTTCAATTTCTTTTGGAAAAGATCGAAAAATTTTTCAGATTTAAGTGTCTTTTATTTAATTGCAATCCTTCAAATTTATGTATCATCAAAGACTTATTTTTTCTGGCTGATTTTGAGATTCGTTAGAGTGATCATCGATCATTATTAGGGTCTAATTGGTATTAATTTTTTGACCAGAATTGGTTGCATTTTCTAATAACTTTAATTTCACTTTTCCAAAACGAGTTGCATTATAATCTTACTGTATATCTGTGAAGGAATTCAACCCTTAAACATTTACAACTTTAAAAATTTCCGTTTTAAATAAGATTCAGTGGAATATATAGAAAACATACTCTGATAAGAACATGTACAGAGTAGTACAGCCAGAAAAGAAAATTTTGTTTGTTATAGACGATAAATTGGAAGGTACTAGAAAAATTGGAAGAAAATTTACAAGGAGGTAAATTAGGTTGGAAAATTTCAACGTCTATTCTTGTTTTCAGAAGATATCAATTTATCAAAATCTTCATGAATTGTAAATTTTCAATCATTTTCCAATTACAAGATCATTATATTTTTTTGAAAGATTTAAGAATATTTCTTGCCTTGCCTCTCAATTCCCAGTGAGCCGAATTATTTAATGAAGTCACTTCAAGGTGGTTGGCTGAATTGATGGAATGAATACAAATATGTCGTGATGCACCCCCGAATCCCCGTAAACCGGGAGACTGCCACCAACATTTGTTATTCCTGACAGATGCAATACGTGTGTCATAGGAATTATATCGTATGATTTACCTACAAACGACACAAGAATGCACAAAATTTAGTGTTTCCCCGAAAATCCTTGAATTTCAACACTTGAAAATTCCCACTTTGTCATTGCCCAAATCTTGAATCCAACTTGGACTTGGTACTTTTAATTAAATGTATGTTGAGGGAAACGAGAAAAATTTCCGCTTCGATTTTCTTGCTTTTTTTTTATCCTACGTTTTGCATTGTTGAGATGCATGAAATAATGCTATTGAGTTTGATATGAAAAAAGTTTTGCTGTCATTCATAGGATTTGTTTTTTTTTATTATTAAAATGCACAGTGAAGCGTAAATACTTGAATATGAATTGAACCGAGACAGGTCAAACTTGCTGCATTAATTTTATCTTTCGAATAAATTTAACTTTTGATTTACTTTATTAAAGAGAAACTAATTTATTCTATTTTTGTTTCAGGTGAGTCGAATTTTCCTTGTTTAAAAACGACCAAGAAAAGACACAAAGGTAGGAGGTAAAAAAAACCATCCCCAATTTAAAAAGGTTTATTTCTCACAAAAGCTTAATTTATATCCGACCGAGGAGATAATTTCTATCTGGAAAATGTTCATTATTGGCATGATAGGAGAAAATATCTCCACTGATAAAATGAACTGAATAAAATGAATATTGTGGTCGGAATAATCCAATATTGAGGGGCTGAACAAAAAAAAAAAAGAGTATATTTTCGACGATATTAGTCTTACAATAACTCTTGTGGAATTTGGGCTTGTTAGAAAACAACAGTGTCAAGGGAGGGCGAGACGTTGGGGGCGCTAAAACGAATTGCCGTAATGTTTCATGGCAATTGATGCCAAGGGTTGCCACGCACCACCCCCCCGTTGCTAGGTGCCTCGTTTACAGCCACCAACTTCGATAAATTTCCACAAAAACCCTTACCAGTATGTGTGCATATTATCCATACACGCATTTACTCACACCGTCTCGATTTCTTAACGTCTTTCTTTTCGATTCTATTTTCCCTTATTCCTGTTCTATTCCGTGTTTGTAGTCGAAAATCAACATTAAGAAAAATTATTAATATTCGTCATAATGTTCTCGGTGCAAAGTTTTTAGATTTATGATTCGATTTTGGTTTTACTTTTTCGTTCGTAAACTTCCTTCGGAAGTTGGGAAAAGTTTCTTTTTAACGACACTGAATGAAACATGACAAACCGTTAAGAACCATTAACCGAAACGAAATGTTTTCAATTGGTTGCATAATGTTACAAAACTAGAAAATGATCAGGGAAAAATTCAATGAAATTAGTCTTCGCATCTAAAATTGTAATCCTAACATAAGCAATTTTTTTTTTTAATTTTAGTAACTAAACTTGCAAAAAGTTAATTGTTTTGGATTCTATAGATCGTTTGAAAATATTTGTATAATATTTTTTCGATTTTATTAAAATTTAAAACACATTGAGGCGAGGAAAACCTATTTTATTTTAGGAAAAACTATTCCCCCCATACAAAGAGAAACTCCCAATTCTATCACATGGGCCTGCAGTGATAAAGAAAAATCATCCCTTTTCGCCGAATATTTATCTGGAGTGTTTGCAAATGTGAACCAACCTGATCGGGATATAACCAAATTCCTACAGTATAAAGAAGAAGAATGTCCAAAAATATTCTTTTTAGGCCTAGTCAACTTAAATCAGAAATTCAGTTTTTAAAAAAAACAGAAAAGCTCCTGGACATGTGACCAAATCACCAGAAAAATGTTAAAGAAACTTCCCGAAAAAGGAGTTTTGTGTCTGCTGTATATATTTAATGCCACTCTGCGGCTATAGTACTCACCGTGATCACTTAAATCAGCCGAAATAATCATGGTGCCCAAACCAGGCAAAAATTCCAATAGAGTCTCCTCATACAGGCCTATTAGCCTCTTATCCGCCCTTTCTAAACTATTAGAAAGGCTAATCCTATCTCTCGCGGACCACAGGTTAGAAAAAAATGCCCTAAACCACTAATAGGATTTTTTAAGTTTTAAAAACATTATACTAAGTGAATTCCACATTTTTCGGTGGACCACCAAAATTTTCTCGTGGACCACCATTTTAGTGACTGCTGATATACTTTATCTATCCATTAGTAAAAAAATCGCCCTTTTATCACAGAATTTAACGATAAAGATAAAGTTTTTCAAAGGACAACAAATTTATTCGTTGTGATGTTTGTAATGATCAAAGTTTTTCAATCACTATCTGACAAATATTAATCACAAAAATTTACAAAAAAAAAGTATCAAACAAATGAACAACGAACTACTATGCAATTTTAAACTTAAAATTTTTAAAGATCATTGAACCCTTGGCAAATTCAGAGACTTCAATGCGTGGATAAATTGCCAAAGTGATCCAAATTTTTGACGACCTGTTACTACCTGAATAAACAACTGCTGGAAGCAAAATTGGATTTATTGGCAAGGCCAAACAATTCAAGCGTGCCAACAAATCGGGGCAGAAGAAAAAAATTGGAAAAAACCCTTGAAAAATGATGAAAATTTAAAATTGAGATTTCTAAAAAACTTACCATAATATCTATGGACTTAAACAATTTTTTATAGATTCTGCCACGGAAATTAATTTTTAAAACCCTTTAAAAAACTTCCAATTTTTTTCTTGGGAAAAGCGATTAATTGGGTTTGGTGTATGTAGAAACTTTAGTTTTTTATTAATTATTTCAATATTGTGCTTTTAAATATAAGTAGGAAAAACTGTTTTTCTAAACGATCAAATTATTATAAAAATGCAAATTTGATGCATGATCCAGCAAATAATTTTCTTAAGATTGAAAAAAAATATTTATTAGGTGAGAAAATGAGGAAAATTAATAACATTTTAAAAAAACTTAATAGAAAGTATTTTTCCGGGAGTTCAACAATGTTGATTAAAGCGAAAAGTGTAAAAAAAAGTCATAGAACAAAAGCAATAAAAAATCGGCCACACAAAATGATATTTGGGCCATTGTTTAAGGGTTTTTTGATACTCAAGGGTATCTTAATAAAAGGGTTGAATTTATTTGAAAAAAAATTTTGGTCGTAATATTTTTCAGTTATAAAAGTCGTTTGAAGCTTATGCTCTTTTCCCTTGAATCTTGATTAGCATGATTATTTGCGCATAATGTCTCCAAAATATTGAAACTTTTTTACCTCCATGGTTCTCAAAAATTTCCTTTTTTTTACCATTTTTTTATGGTACTTGATTACTGAAAATATTTGTTACATTCTGGAACCCTTTTTCTTTACAATGATGGTTTTATTCGGGGTTAATTCAGGGTTATTTCCATGTTGTAAAGTTTAAAGTAAATACTTAGCACCTTAAAAGGTTTCTCTTTAAATTGGGATAAAAGTTTTCATTTTTCAAGATGCTTTCTAATTGTTCAATGAAGATTATGATTATTGTAGATGACAAAATTCAGATCTGAGCTTTTACTTTTTTAAATCAGAAGACAATTCAGGTTATTTAAGATCGTTTTTTTTATTATTTAATATTTTTACTATTCAATTAGCTACGTTTCGTTACGTATTGTAACTTCATCAGGCTTCTATAAAATATTTATCATATTTTGAAATTTTGAGTTAGTTTTTATTATTCAATATCAAATATTTTATATTATCTATATTATATGAATATTATTATCGTTTTGAAATTTATGTATGATTGACATATTTTGTAATTATTTAAATTTTTTATTGAAGCCTGATGAAGTTATGATACGTAACGAAACGTAGCTAATTGAATAGTAAAAATATTAAATAAAAACAAACGATTTTAAATAATCTGAATTGTCTTCTTATTATGATTATTTTTTAAAGTTTATATTTCTTCTAAGACTCATTTATATAATTCACTGTTAAACAAAGACATTGAAATTTCTGGTCTGATAACTATGATTTTCAAACTATGATACAACCATGACTCTACAATATATAAAATATATTGAGGTCTAATTTAATAATATTATAATTTTATAATCAAAAATTTGAACTAAATTTCAAAGAAATGTACTACTAACATTTTTCCCAGATACGTATTTTGATTGCCAAGCCATCTTTCTCAGTGATAATCATGTAATATTGTATCTTTTTGTAACTGCTATGTTTTATTTTATAAAGTTTGTGTTTGAATTCATAATTTCTTCATCGAGCTTTTCTTTTTTTGCGATGTAGTTGTGGAGGGACGGGAGGGGTGTTCCCATTTCTAATTCCATTCTGTAAATTCTTCGCTTGTGATCCAAAAAGTGGCTAATTTGGAATAGGTTGAAAAAATCTATTTTCATGAGATTTACGTTTTAGTTTCACGTCCATTCTTACTGCCAAATCCATTTTTTTTTAATTGAAAAGTTTTATAATACCCCTAAGTAGTTGAAACCTTTATGGCTGCAACAATTGGATTCATTTGGTTGCCCGGTTTATGTAATTTTGGTAAACAAAACGAAAATTTTTGACGATTTTGGAGTCATGAACTAAAATTTTGCATTTTTGATTTTCTCCTGGTTCAGCAATTGTTAATTATTTAAGTTGATGTCAATTTTCTTATTCTGGATATCCTGGGCTTCTTCTGGTGTTTTGGCAAGTAGGACTTATTTATAAGTCGTTTATTACCATTCCATGAATCTAGATTTTGGATATTTCCTTTTCTAGTGCGACTTGATGATTTCTTCCGAATAGATATTGAAAAGCAAAAATAAAAAACGTTTCCGTATGTTGAAGTCCCATCTATGGCAAGATGGGTAGAAAATACGGTGAGGGAAAAAATTACTGGTCATACAAAAATTCTTAGTTGGGAATCATTTTGTTTGTAGATAAAAACGCAAGGTTGCAAGATTGTAGCCATTTTCGGTAGATAATTAATTATTTTTTTTTTGGAATTGGAAATTTAAGTTACAAAACAATTTGTTGTTTATAAACTAAAGTAGTACTTTAAAAGAATGGGAGGTTTTTATTTCTTTTGAGTGTGCAACTTATGAGCAGAAGTTAAATTTTTCTTCATGAAATATTATAAGTTTTTCCTTTAATCCAATCGTTTTTCTTGGAAACTATTCGCAAAACGGTGCAGCAGAGCCTGGCAGAATAGCGATGCATTTTATATATGCACCCGAAACTTTTCTCATTGTTACTGTTGTTACGGCGTCTGCGGAATGAAATAATTTTCAACCGGAAAGTTTTCGATAAAAACCGTGAAAATGCCAACCGTGTCGATCGTCGACTGTGCCGAGCTTTCCATTTTCGGTTCGTATTTTTCGATTAGCTAGCGCGAAAATCAACTTTGTTAAAAGTATCAAGCAAATATTTGTATAGAATATTTTTGATGATAAGTTATCGTCTCAGGTCGGCAAAGTTCTGCGATTCTTTGCTCGCTTTTATCATCCCCCCCCACTGTTGATAGCATTCAGCGTGTGGAAACATGTAATAAATACCGAAACGTCAAAAACTTTTGAATTATTGCACTTGATGCAACAATGTGGGGCAGACGGGACGTCAGACGGGGCGGCAAAATGAAAAATTAAGCGGTTTGTGTAATCCGGTGAAATGATAAGTTTTTCTTTTGAAACTTTTCTTTGAATTGGACAAATCCATTTTTATCAGGATTTTTTTTCCAACGTTTTTTTGTGGTTGGAGATTTCGACGCGAGGCGAGGCGAAGTGAACTTTTCTTATCGGACATTCAGTGCTTGAATTCATTCCATTAACCAATTCCACCACTTCCGCGTCATTCCATTATATTTGATACACTTTATCGATACGAACCGGACAATGTAGGTCGACCCCGGAACATTCACTTTACCGTGGCTTTCGACTTTTGGCACATGGACAATGTCTCAACCACCCCAACATTATAAATGTCTCCCCAACCCCCAAATAAAAAAAAAAAACTTTCCCCAATATTTCCCCCAAAAATTCCCTTATATCCTAAATTTTTTTAATACCACATCAAATATTTTACCACCGAAATAAACTCTTCATATTTCCCCATAAAACAAGCACAATAAAACCGAGAAATTTTTTTTTATTATTAGTTTCATAGTGCAATAACCCCTCACGCAGGTGACACCCCCCCTCCATTGTTTTCCATCCCCAAATCTCCAATTCCCTTATCAAAGCTCTAAAATCCACAGGTGTTTTCTTCGTTTTTTCGAAACTTTTTCATTTAAAAGCTCAACCCTTACAATCCCTACTTGCAAAAACAATTTCTTAAGTGGACAACCGCTCACGAAAACTCCGGCAAATGGTCATTTAAAAAGAAAAAAAAATATAGTGCACAAACGCAAAAATATCAACAGATGGTTGTTGGCATGCAATTTTTATTCGGTCGTCTCATTGAGAAAATTGGTCGGTAAATGGATTAATTTTTTTTCGTGCTTTTTATTTGTAAATGGGAAAAATCGTTCGGACAAGAGCTTTATCTTATACGCGAGCTTTCGACTCGAGTTGGGCTTTTTTTCCTGTCTCAATTGTAACAATGGAAAGAAGAGGTTAATTGTTACGTTAAAGTGCAGTTGCAAGTATTTGGAAAGGGGTCGGAGATTTGGAACCATAAATTTTTAGCAGGGAACCACCCTACGATTTTCCTCATTGGTTTGGGTGAAAAAAGGTAATTTTTCTTAGGAATGAAGAAAATTTATTTAATTTAAAATCTTTTACTAAGTCCAAGATGCTTTTTCGGAGCTTTAAATAAAAAAAAATGGGATTTTCCTTTTATAAAAAATCGAAAGGATTAAAATATTAAAGAATTTTTTTTCATTCTACTAATCTACAAAAATTTTGAGAATTGATTCTGGTTACAAAAGTTTACGATTTTCCTTATTTGTTTGGGTGTAAAAAGGTAATTTTTCTTAGAAATGAACAAAATTTATTTAATTTAAAATCTTTGGCTAAGACCAAGAAGCTTTTTCGGAGCTTTAAATACCCAAAAAAAAATATGAAATTTTCTTTTTATAGAAAATCGAAAGGATTAAAATGTGAAAGGATTTTTTTTTCATTCTACTAATCTACAAAAATTTTGGATAATTGATTCCGGGGTACAAAAGTTTCAAATGCTAAAATAAACCAGTGGTTCTTAACTTTTTTTGGCGGAAAAAAATAGGATATATTCAACATCTTTTCTGTAGACTTGCTGACTTACACTTAAAATATAAGGGTTGAAACGGGGAGGAATTTTAAAATTTTAGTCCATTTCTTACAAATTAAAGTTAAAATAATTACCAAATTTCCAAGTTTTAATCTTTTTTCATCCTCTTTCGATTGAATTCTTCAAAGCTTATGCTATAGTAATAAAATTAAAAAAAAATTGTAACAAAATAATTTTAAGTCTGGGACATAAGTCTAATGAATTGTTAAATCTTAATTGTTGCTATCATAACAATGAGGAGAACTTTCATTTGGTCCAAAAGAAATGCTGATTTTTTTGACATTTTTGCCAAGACCTTAAATTCACAATCGTTCGAATTTTTTACATATTCTGATTGATTTTTTTAACTGTTTATTACTTAAAGTAAACTTGTATAAAGAAATGTATTTTTTACGTATTTTGATTGCCAAGCAACCTTTCTAAGAGGTCATCAAGTAGTTTCCTTGATCCTTTTCCTTTCCTTAGATTCCTTGGTATAATGAGTCCTGTGACATGAAAGATTGCTTGGCAATCAAAATACGTATCTGTGGCGGCGCCCAAGATAGCGACGACACTAAACGCCACCCCGGAAACGGAGAAAAAATAATAAATTAAAAATAAATAATATAGACATTAACCGAATTTGTAAAAGTTTAGAATCATAATTGAATAAATATATCATATTTATACAAGTTGGGATTATATAGACAGTATAATCCCACATATCTACCCAATACGTCAAAATTACATTTGGCGAATTTGCGATGTAAATTTAGGCGCAAAATTTTAAATAGTTTTTATGGATTTAAAAAATGATTTTTCGAGAAAAATGCATTGAATTTTTGTTCACCTGATTTTTTACGAGCACAGAACTGAAGGTTGAAAAAAACAATGATTTTTAGTGAAATCGTTCAAATTTTTTATATATACTGATTGATTTTTTAACTGTTTATTACTAAAAGTAAACTTGTTTAAAGAAATGTATTTTTTACGTATTTTGATTGCAAAGCAATCTTTCTTAGTGGTCATCAAGTAGTATTGGTTCACTTTGTAGCTGCTATGTGATGATTCCTTCGTATAACGAGTGAAAATTCCTATAAAATGAAAGATTGCTTGGCAATCAAAATACGTATCTGCTCAATACGTCAAAAATACGTTTGGCTGATTGGCTATGTAAATTTTATTCGCGAAATTTTAAATAATTTTCTTGGATTTGAAAAATGACTTTTCGAGAAAAATGCATTGATATTTTTTTCACCTGATTTTTTACGAGCACAGGACTGAAGGTTGAAAAAAAACAATGATTTTTTGCACTACTAAGCAAGTGGTTACATTTTTTGAGGACTGAATATCATTTAAAACATTTTTTTTTTTTTTTTTTGGTGGAACAAAACGATATATAAGCAGAAACCAAGACATTTTATATTCATGCCATTTCCCACCCCATCTTGCCGCCAAGAAAACTCACCCTAATAAATGTACGGTTGGCTAAAGTGTAGGTAAGTCTAGCCGGAGAATAGTCCGCGTGCTATAAACATATAGGGACGTCGAGTCGGTGTTTCGGGACACTGCAGAAATTTATGAAAGACGCATAAATACTTCAAGAATAAATCCCTTTAACTGTTTGCTATCCTTACGGTTTCTTGTACGTTGTTTCTTTATGCCAGCCAAAATAAATAAATAAATAATAAATACACATATGAAAGAAAATCCCATTTAGCGAACGAAAAACGGCCTACACGAGTAGACCAAAACCAGAAAAAAAAAGAATTTTTGCCTCATAAATATTTTTTGCATTAAATGCATCTAACGCTTCCGGTTTACCCTAAATTTTTATTTATTTCTCGTTTCATTTATCGTACGTGTGGATATTGTTTTTTATACGATAAACGAGATTGTAATTTTTGATGAGAATCCCCGGAACAAAAGTGCAAAGAAAATTGGGAATTGGGATTTTTTAATGAGATAATTAGCCGGAATGGAATATCGAAAGTGAAATTGGTGATAGTGTTTGTAAAATGGAGATTTATTGCCGAGGGAGATTTGCGGTTGACCAGCATGGGGCAGGAGTAGGTATGTGTTGATTCTCAACGCGAATGAATCGCAATCGAAAATTTTCGTCGTGATTTCAACCAACCCCACACATATCCACGTGGCTTTTGCATCCGGTACCGCGATCCAATCGGTCGGGGCGTTGAAATGTCTCCCGGAAATACCGTCGACAACCAACCGGACTTATAGTCCCGTCAAGCGTGCATATTTGCCTCATGTGCAGCATTAAATTGTATTGTTCATTGTGTATTTTATGAGCAGACACGTGTAATATCTCCTCAAGCTTTCGGATTATGCCCTACCCATGAGCTTGACCTCTTTGATGCTTGCTTTTCCCATCTACAAGACAAGCATTATTTATCATAGGATCACGATTCAACCATGTGTTCTAATCCGGAAATTTGGAATTTCAAATGAAACATATCTTTTCCTTAATTTTTTTTCTTAAATTGATATATCTAAAGATGATTTAATGTCACTCCTCTGCATTAAAAGTGAAGCTTTTCTTTTCGGAAAACTTTAAATTGATATTTAACAAAGTTCTCAACAAATAATTCACTATATCGCATCATGGTAATACAACATAATGAAACATACGTTGCTAATCTTTGCATTATCTTCTCCCACTTACCCAACATACACAAATATGATCACATTTATTTTACATGCAGATTTATTCTCACGGATTTAGCCATTCAGATTACGAATGTATACACGAATAATTCCATTTGAAGCACACATTTTGTAAAACACAATGGAACAAACGCATTCATGGAGCCAAGTAGAATAAACGGTTTGGCTTTGTTGCACTTACATAATGTGCATTGATTGTAACACGGCCAGCCAAAACAAACAGCTTAGACACCAACAGTATAGAGAGCTTAATGCAATCGATTTAAATTGTCCTCACAAAATTGGGTTAAGCTGTAAAATTTGAAGTTTAACGTGTTCCCTATGTCTTATCTGTGAAATTCGGTGTGATATTTGGTATGCTTGATTATCCTTCCCCATTCTTTTTTGTTCTTGCCACCTTTTTAGTTCTTAAGACATAAAATTTATCCGCCTTTACTATTTCTGGTAGTTTATACAGATTTATCTTGAGAAAATGGTGTTTTTGGATTTAATTTATAGTAAGGACAGTTTTGAGAGCAAAATTAAAAGGGGTTGTCAAAATGTTAAGGGGTTTCTACTAGGATATTTTTTTTTTAGATAACCATGATTTCGGTGATTTAATTTTTGATTGGAAGAGATAAACTTTAAAGTTGGGTCCATTTAAATGAAGAGAATCAAATCGTTTGTTAAGGGTGCAAAAATAGGGGATGATTGATCGCTTTTACAGTAAATTTGGAATAAATTCCAATATATCAAATGTCAGTTATGGAACTATGGACTTTTTTTGTACAAAACTATAAAAATCACTAAAAATTTCTTTGATGAACTACTTTTCATCAATTTTACTTTGATATCTGAAGAAAATAATTTTGAGATCCTTCAAAAGATTTTCGGATAATAAAGAAACAATATTTGTAAAGAATTATATTTAGTTACATTTTTAAAGCTTTTATATGCCATTCTCTTAAAAATCTGATGAAAATCTCATGGATTGGTATCTATGGATTTTCAGGGGTGGCCAGCATTAGTTTGATTATAGAAATTGGTTCTTAAATGTTATTTTTTTCCTAAGCAGGTCGTGATCTTTTCTAGTGAAAAAGCTATGGTTTTTGGATCCAAAATTGGATTAAGCTGTAAAATTTGAAGTTTAACGTGTTCTCTACGACTTATCTGTGAAATTCGGTGTGATCGGTATGCTTGATTATCCTTCCCCGTTTTTTTCTTCTTGCCACCTTTTAAGTTCATAAGATCTATTAGCTTTTACTATTTTTGGTAGTATCTTTGGATTTTTCTTGAAAAGATGATGATTTTGGATTCAAAGTATTGTTAGGTAAATATTGTTCCAATCACTTGATTTTTAGGTTTAAAAATTGATAGGGGTGGTAAAAAACTAAGAGGTATATGTCATATAGGCTTTTATACGTCATCTTCTTAGAAATCTGGCTAGTATCCGGTGAAAATGAACTTTGGATCTGATGGATTGGTATCTATGGATTTTCAGGGGTGTCCAGCATTAGTTTGACTATAGAAATTGGTTCTTGGATTTTAATTATACCCTAAGCAATTCATGATCTTTTTTAGTGAAAAAGCTATGGCTTTTGAATCCAAAATTGGGGAAAGCTGTAAAACTTGAAATTAACGTGTTCGCCATGTCTTATCTGTGAAATTCGGTGTGATAATTGGTATGCTTGGAATGCTTGACTATCCCTCCCCGTTCTTTTTTCTCCTTGCCATCTTTAAAGCTCATAAAATTTATTAGCCTTAACTATTTCTGATAATTTCTTAGGATTTCTCTTGAAAAATTGGAGTTTTTGGATTAAATATTTATATTGTAAGGGCAACTATTAGGGCAAAATTTTGAGGGGTTGTCAAAATGTTAAGGGGTTTCTTCTAGCATATTTTTTTTCTTTAGATAACCATAATTTTCTTGACTTAATTTTTGATGAAAAAAAACTTTTAAATTTCGTATCGGTTCGTTTATCCTATCAATGAAAGATAGAACGACGCCAGCGCTCCTTGTGACAGTTCTGGTTACCATTTTTGATACAGAAAAAGTATTTGCCTTCATGCCTCTGGTTACGGCCAAAAAATCAAGTTTTAGTCGGACCTTACTTGATATTATTCACGATAAAGTAGAGAAAGCTGGAATACCTAGATCACGTCTTGAAAAATCAAAAGAGATATTTCAATATTTCATTTCATTAACCAGGAGATAATATAAGGGAGAAGAAAAAGAGTATCCAGACCAACAAATCTACGACCTTGGTACACCACAACAATGGTCATCTTATTTCAAGCCGGGGTCAACAAAGTAAGATCATCAACATCCGGAACGGATAGGCATCAGAAGGAAAAGAAAACGATGGAAAGATTTAAATAAAATAAATTATTTTCATGGCTTTTTTTACATGGGGATGACAACCACTTGTTTTTAAGCTCGATTGCACCAATTTCTCTTAAATCTCAATGCTAAATTCATTTGAAGAGACTTGATTCTTGCACAATGGCGATGCATAAAATGAAAATTTTCAACACGCGAAAATGAAATCATATGCTACAAAAGGAAGAGGCAGCTTTAGAGGCTTGCGACGAACGCCAAAGCGGAAAGCTTTTGAAAAAACCAAAGGAAAATTATTCAACTCATTTTTCACGAAAGCGATTCGTTCGTTGCCCCATTTCTTTTCAATCAAATGCTTAAAACTATTCAATTTTTTTTTTGCCAAGGAAAAGCTCCCGCATTTCTTTTCTTTTCGATTGGACGTTGGATTTTTATTGAAAATAATTACAATAAACGTATATATGATAATATGTACGAGGAAAGTAAATGGAAAATCAGTGAAGACAGAGAACTATTATTGGGGTATCCAATGTTTTCGTAAAGGGAAATTCATGATCCGTGAATTTCACCCAAAGATCATTAATAACTTTCGAGATGTTCCGTAACGTTCTTTTATGTCCTTCTGGCTCTCATTTCGTCTTGCGTCTTGCGTCTCTCTTGCTCCCTCATTTAGACTAACGATCATCTCTGTTCGCTTTGCGAAAACTTAACGAGATTGATTCATTAACGTTCGGGAACGTCTTCAAAAGCATTCGACGACAAATAAAGATTTAAATAAGTTTTCTCAATGATTTTATTGCCCGATTTTATGAATATTTTTTCAATTTGACCCCCCCCCATACCCAAGTGCAACGTTGAATCAATTATCTAAAGAGATTTTTATATTTCAATTTCCCAGTGTAATCTGCTTGGGAAATCATTGAGAGAAAATAAAAGCGAAAAACTTTACTTTTTCAATAGCAATGATACTGAAATGTTCAATGAATGTTATCTTCCTAGTAAAGCTCTGTTATTTTTTTTTTTTTTTTCAGATAGAATAAATTTCTATCGATTGAAAAGAATTTGATGAAAGAAATCTTCATTATACATGTGCAAAACGAAAGAGGGAAAGGAAACCGGGAATTTTTAAATCATATTAATGTAATTATAAAACGAAAATTATAACCACCATTAAAAAAGCTCTCAAAGCTCACACCACTCCGGCTCGTAAAATCTCCACACTGACAGCCAACAATTCGTGTTTTATAACACAAATAAATCCCTCAAATAATCTATTTCATTCATAAATTTCAAATAATGATTTTAATTAACCTTTACAGTTCGTTTCAACCCTCTAATTTCCTCCCTGATTTAATTTGCGCTAATATACCGTCGCCGCCGAACAAAGCGAACTTTGTCTTCCGAATATTATAATAATGTAAACTTTTGAAAATTTGTTTGTTTTATAGTTAAAGATAATTAATCACTAAAAGGGTAAATTAGGTATACAAGCACGGGGGGGGAGGTGGTGTGGTGGTGGTTTGTATTAATGCCTGTTTTTCGACAGATTATCTTCACACTTATCCAAAGCTTTGGCTGTAATTTATGTTTCGTGCGCTGGAAAATGATATGTTTGCGAATATTAGAACTTTGACTTTGTTTTCTTGAGAGCTTACAAAAATGTTTCTGATTAACATTTTTTTTTTCTCGTTTAAAAGCTTTTGTTTTAAGAGCTTAATTAGTTTATTTCATTTGTATGAGTTTGAAAAAACAAGATGAATTTCGCAGAAATAGAAGCGATGGAATATTTCACGTTGAAATCAAAATTCCATTAAATATTTTAATTAACATGTTGAACATTAAAAGTTTTTTTTTTAATTTCATTTGCTACCCTACTATCTTCATCAGATAATTAACAATTTAGTTATTTATTAGAAATTAATTAAAAATTACTGAAGCAAAAAATCAAGTGGAATGCATTTGAAACTTTAATGTAAAATATTTTATCCATATAGAATCAAGGATGAAAAAAAATGTTTTTTAGTATATATAGTGGGAGATGAAGTTATGTGGGTACGTTTCCCGGTATAATAAGATGGAAATACTCCTTACTACAAGATGATGGTGGGATAGAGAAAAAAAAACGAAATCAATCATCTATCTGATGGATAAAATTAATATGCAAATTCTTAAACTCAACTCTTTCATGGTTCTGACCACCATTAATGTAAAACGGCTTACAAAGCATCTTGAAATTAGTTTCAGGGTAAATTAGGTCCTGAAAAAGTGACCCAAAGAGGTTACAAAACGTTGGTAACGTTTTCCATAGAATCAATACTCTTATTTGGATTCAAAAGCCATAACTTTTTCACTAGAAAAGATCATGAAGTGCTTAGGGTAAAATTAACATTCAAGACCTAATTTCTATAGTCAAACTAATGCTGGACACCCCTGAAAATCCATAGATACCAATTCATGAGATCCAAAGCTCATTTTTACCAGATTTTTAAGAGAATGACATATAAAAGCTTTAAAAAATGTAACCAAATATAATTCGTTTCAAATGATGTTCCTTCTATTATCCGAAAAACAAGATATTCAGATATTAAAGTAATATTGATGAAAAGTAAATCATCAAAGAAATATTTCTGCTTTTAGTTGATTTTCCGGGAGTAAAAAATTATTAGCAGGCAATTTTTAATGATTTTTAATGTTTTATACAAAAAAAATCCATAGTTCTATAACTCACAGTTGATATATCGGAATTTATTCCAAATTTTCTGTAAAAGCGATCAATCATCCCTTATTTTTGCATCTTTAAAAAACGATTTGATTCTCTTAATTTTAGTGGACCCAACTTCAATGTTTATCTCATCTAATCAAAAAATTAAATCACCAAAATCATGGTAATATATTAAAAAAATATACTAGAAGAAACCCCTTAACATTTTGACAACCCCTAGCAATTTTGCTCTAATAATTGCCTTTACAATATAAATATTTAATCCAAAAACACCATTTTCGCAGGAGAGATCTTAAAAAACTACCCGAAACGGTTAAGGGGGCCAAAATTTTTACGTTTTTAGAACTCTAAGCAGGTGGCAAAGAAAAAAAAGAACGGGGAGGGATAATTATGCATACCAAGCATACCTATTACACACCGAATTTCACAGATAAAATATAGAGAACACGTTAAATTTCAAATTTTACAGCTTAACCCAATTTTGGATCCAAAAGCCATAACTTTTTCACTAGAAAAGATCATGAAGTGCTTAGGGTAAAATTAACATTCAAGACCTAATTTCTATAGTCAAACTAAAGCTGGACACCCCTGAAAACCTATAGATATCCAATCCATGAGATTCAAAGCTCATTTTCACCAGATTTTAGCCAGATTTCTAAGAGAATGACATATAAAAGCTTTAAGAAATGTAAACAAATATAATTCTTTACAAATAATGTTTCTTCTATTATCCGAACAACTTTTGAAGGATCTCAAAATTATTTTCTTCAGATATCAAAGTAAAATTGATGAAATCTAATTCAACAAAGAAATTTTCGTGATTTTTCTTGATTTTCCGCGAGTGTAAAATTATTAGCAAGGAATTTTAAATGATTTTTAAAAGTTTCTACAAAATAAAATGGTATTATCATAATTTACGGTTAATATAATGGATTTTAATCCAAGTTTATCGAAAAAACAATCAATTATCCCCAATTTTTGGACTCTTTAAAAATGATTTAATTTTTCACGTCTAAATGGACCCAATTTTCATCTTTGTAAATTTTAATACTTGTAAACATCATGAAAATATTATCTTCCTAAAATTAACACAGATATTTTGTTTTTAAATAATTTTTTGAAAATCTATTACTGGTTTAAAAAAAAGGATAAATAAGAAATTTAAACTTTTTGAAGTTCTTTAATTGATGATAAAATTCAGATCTCAGCTTTTATAAAATAAGAAGACAAATTATTAATGAATTTAAATTGAAAATATAATTTTTGTTTGTGATTCAAGAAGCCTGATGAAGTTACAATACGTTACGAAACGTAGCTACTTTGAATGTTAAAAAATATTAAATAAAAAAAAAATTTGAATTGTCTTCTTATTTGATCTTTAATTGCTACTTTGGTTACCAAATCTCAAGTCAATAGAGACAATGCATTTTTTTTTTTTGGTTGATCCATGAAAAATCTAATTTACTTTTTAATTAATTCAATAGAAATAAATGACGATCGAATGCCAAAAAGGTCAAAGATCACACCATAAATTTCCCAATTTAAATTCTAAAATTTCCAAAGTATAATTCCTCTTCTTTGTCCGTGCTTTTTATGTAACCTCATTTAAATGTTATCATTTTCAAAGGCTGTGAATTATATCACCATTGAAATTTTTCCCATTCCCATCCCCCACGCGCACCACCCCATTCACCCGCCTGGCTTCAAAACAATTTATTTGCACGTACCAAATCATAATTGATAAATGGGTGTCATTTTTCTCCAACCCCCCCTCATCCGAGCGACATTGAAGTTTCAGTCGAACGATGAACAGCGCCAAGATCGACGACGAGAAGAGCAATTTTCGTTTTCAAAAGAAAAATCAAATTGATCGAATTGACTTATTCCCTCCAAACGAAACACGTTCATGCAATTTAAATCGAATATTTCAAACATAAAAGTCGGACGTAAAGTGATTATTTCCCGGTGAAATTCTCCGAAAAAGCGCTTAGCATTCCGATGGCGTTTTAAACATGTTGCAACCCCTGTACGGTGCACATTTTTGTGTCTGCACTTTTCACACTGATGCATAACAAAGAACAACACATAAACATCTGCACAAATTCACGAGGAGCTTTTTTTTCTCTACTTGTGCATCGAAAAAGCTTAGTGGTTTATTTAATTGCGTTACATATGAACTGTGTAATAACACAAATATCAACGGTATACGTTTCTCTTTTTAGGGTTTAATAAATAAATTTAGTTGTCTCATAAAAAAAGCTCAAGCTCACTCGGAATAAAGCTTATGAAGACAAAATTTGCTTGAATGACACTCCACAACGAACATCAATAATCTCTTTGTTTAACACGAAACACCCATTTTTTGTCTTTGTTTCGGCAATTGTCTCGTTTTTTTTTTTTTTTTTTTTAAACGAATTTTGCCAACGCATTCGAAAGCCTTTTGCATCGAGTGCTTTTTTTAATATGACCATACGATCCTTAGAAAATCATCAAGAGTCTTCAGTTGAGGTTTGGACTACGAAAGCTTCCACCTTTCCCCCTTATATTATTTGAACATCAAAATGCACGTTCGTAAGATGAGCTTTCCAATTTATTTTCGTGTTTCCTACATGCCAGGGGTGGCGAACCCCCAAAAAAAGCTCAACCTTTATAAAATCAAAATTTTTTTTGAAAAAATTCACTTTTCATTTGGGAAAAAATCTAGTTAGATTTGAGCTTTTTTTTTGGTGGGAGTCACCAAGGGTGGTTTTTTTTTTTTTGGAGGGTAGAATTGAAATTTGTTAGGGACGCCTCTGGCCAACGCACTCCACACTCACTAGATCAATAAAGATGCCGGAGAATTGCGTTGCGCCCATCACTAGGTGGGATACTCGGGATATATTATGGAGAGAATGGAAGGCGTCGCGACGCCCCTGTCCCTGAGAAATTGTCACGTGAATACACAGCTAGGTCGGAAACAAAACACACACGGACATAGCCACGACGATCCTTCAACAAACAAGCCGGACATTTAGACCCAAACCAACAGGTCAAACTTAGGGGATGAAACTAAACGACGTCCATATTATCACATGACGAAGATGACGCTTTTCCACCCCATCCCACCCCATTCAATTCCATTGCCTTTGACAATTCACGGGTTAAAGATCAAATGCGTTACATTTAATTTGATATTAATGACACTTAATTGAATGTCGGGTTGGTTATCAGCCGAACAGGGCTCAGTTTCAATGCGTTTTCAAGTTATTTGAACTGGACCACCATAGATTTGCATTATGTGTGTTGGCCCTAATTAATTTTCCACAGTACAGTTCGCGTATAATAATAAATAGCGAGACTTGTATGGACTTCCAGCTGGAAATGTGCCAAGCCAAGATATTGAAAATCCATTTAACGTCGTGCAGATCAAAGATAATGCAGACCAAACTAGTTGCACCGTGTTGATTTATTTTACATGGACTTGCCAAAAAAATTTAAATATATATTATGAAAGCTTAACGGAAACTTTTCGTATGGTTGGGTAATTTATTTTCAAAGTTTGTACCGGATCGGATAAAATTTCAATAAAATATTTGTGTTGTAAACTATCCGAAACTTGTACCAGTTTTAATGAGGACAAAATTATTCATTGCTCGTATATACTCCAAAAAAAATACATAATTTTTTAAAAATTAAATTCTCAATTTTCCTTATAAACCGTTAATATAGATTTAAAGATTGCAAATCGAATGAAAAAGTTTTTTTTTTGAAATTTACTCTCATCATTCACCCAAACCATCATCATCGTTAGTTAAACGAAAAAAAACGACAAACTTAATTATTGGTCCTACTTTTTATCAAATTTTTTCTAGTATAAGGGTAGCAGCATCTTTAAACGGGTTGTTTTTGAAAGACAAAGATATTTTTTATTAAGAAAATTTTCCAAAGAGATCAAATTTTTATTGCAAGTAAATTTAAAATCAAATCCTGGTTGCTCTCATCCATGGTGTGGTAAATAATTAATAATGTTCTTGGGAATTTGGATTCAAATAATAAGATGTTAAAAGTTCAAATTATCTCAACGTTTCGTTGGTATTTATTTCCAACTTCTTCAGGAGACCAAAAAATATTTTTTTTAAAAATATTTTAAAAAAATATTCCTTTTAGGCCTTTTCGATGACAATGGTAAAAGATTTTTCACATTAAAAATAATTCAATAGAAAAATGAAAAGATTCTTGACGAAAAATTTCGTTGCCTTTCAAAACTTTATCAGGTACTCCATCATAAGTCATTAAAACTAAATATTACATAGTTAAAAGTATTTTAAAAATAAAAAACATATTTTACTCCATATCACAGTAGAATTTTTTTTTTAAAAATACTACGACTAGTAAATTAACTCTTATACCACTGTTTGAGAAGTACTGGATTAGAGAACAGGAGGATTAAAAAATCATTCTCTATGGGGCAAAAAAGAAATGGGAAGAAGTGAATTGAAATTTTCGATTCAAAGAATCTTGCCAGGGATGAACAACGTCGGGTTGAACAGTTCAACTACGCGGGAAATTAAACCTGCCATCTGGTGAAAAAACGTTAAAATTTTTATTTTATTATTGTTTGTTTTAGTGGTTGTGATGTTTGTAATTGGTACAATCAAATCAGCCGGTAGTTTAACTGCTTTGAAAGTTTTTAAAACGAATGGGATATTTGTAATCATAATTTTTTCTCTGTTAAGTATGTACTAAATAATCAAATAACTAAATCTGTCGGTAGGCAGAGATCCTAGGCAGAAAATTTAATGCAAAAATGGTGTTCTTGGACATAACATGAACTCTGATTTCTGCAAAGAAGTTATAGAGGTTGTGCTTTAAAGATAACAATGTTTTTCGATATTCTGGTAGGAAAACCGATTGGTTTTTGATTGATTTGAGGGGGGTGCACTAAAACTTTTGATGATCTTCTAGAAATAAGGTGAAATTGAAGATAGTTCCCAGTGAAGATGGTCCAATTGGTAAAAAAAAGTTAGACGCTTTTTTTCGTTAATGATTGTGAATTTGATTTGGTCCATGGTCAATGCTGGGGGCTAAACGTTAGTGGTGAAGAAAACCATGAAAAATGAAATTTTAGATTCTTTTAGATTAAGGTTTTGTTAGATTAAAGATGAAAGTGCTTTATAATATTGGGGGTTATCAATTTTGGGTGATTAATTAATCGAAAGATATTGTAGGTATAAGTTGTCTTCTGGAATTAGTTATGATTTAAGGATGTAAATAGAAGAGATAGGGACTCAAAATAATATCCCTGAAGCCATTTTCTTCGTTGAAATATTATCGCCGTCGAAAAAGTGTTTCATAACATATTTTTGTAAAAATTTCTAGATTGGTTCATCGAATTTCTCGAATCAGAACAATTTGATCTTTGATTTAATTTAAGATTACAATAAATCATGAAAAATTTTATGTTCGACTTGCTCCAATTCAACGTTCCGATTCATTTCGGTTATCAGTGGGGAAATTTTTGAGCACCCGTCGTTCTACTACAAGATGGGGGGGTGTTAGGTGGCAAATCATTGATGTTAAGTGGCAAAAAAAAATTTCGTGTTACGTGTCGCCGAATTTTATTTATTCTATCCAACTTTTGGTACTACCAAATGGAATTCTTGTGTAATTGCATTGCGATTTCAACAACAAAAAAACAATATTTTCGGTCCAGTAATTTCGGGAATATATTCGCTAGTAAATCGATCGGAAAGGGTTTTTTTTGGGGTGAGTGTTTATTTCTGGGGCTTATTTTTGTAAGTGTATGATTGTTCATCTATTTTAAAGACACTTGTGTGATAAGTTATGCATTTTACTAAGAGTTGCAACCATGAGTCGACAAACGTCGATCGTAAAGCTATTATTACGCCATAATATTCATCCTTTCTATTTTCTCCTCTATGGCCTCCTTTTTCTCGCACCCATTCGTCCATGTAGCTCCATCTGCGTTGTATATATTTATCCAGACACTAATAGTATATGCTTTATGCATGATATCCTCCACATTTACACAAATTTATTTACATACGAAATTGTTGCCTTTGTAGTCGATTTTCAGTAAATAAGCAAAATACACTTGCATGTGTTGCTTATGCAAACATAGCAAGAAAAAATCAATGAATTGACTTAAAAATACTACCACTCCACAAAAACATGATATCTATACTAATATATAAAATTCTTACGTCTGTCTGTACATTTCGATTTTGAACCCAATTTTAGGGTAAATATTTGTTTCAAGAGGCCCTAATTCCAAATTTAATATTTTTAAAATTTTTGTCTGTCTGTCTGTCTGTGTGTCCCGATTTAACTAAAAAACGGGACAACCAAATTTAATGAAATTTGGTATTAAGATACAACACAATTTCCCACAGACTATAGACTACTTATCGTTCCAAAAAAATATTAAGGGAAGGTATTCCTTAGGGATGAAAACAGAAATTTTTACTTAAGACAAATGAGTTATATATCATTGGAAAGGTAATTAAAAGTTAGAAAATAATCTGTAAAAATATTTTTTGTTGAACTGATAAAAAGCACAGTAAATTTAATTTAAAGTTTAAAAAATTGCCTCTTTGAAATATAAACCTTTATATATCATAAAAATAGTTGATGTAAACAGCATAATCGCTTACGTATCGGTCATTCTGATGCTCCTAATAATAATGACGTGGGTTCGAATCTTACATTGAACTTTTTTTTTATTTTTTTTTTACAAAATTGTTGTAAATAGATCCTTAGAGTTACTCAATAAGGAAATATTAACGAAAAAAAGTAATAGTAGTAGTAGTAATAATAATAATAGTTACTACGTTTTTAAAACCGTGCATACATAAAATCCTGAATTTATATATCCCCTCTGTCTGATGAAATTTTAATATTTCGATGTATTCCTTTTTAGAAGTAGACATCTGATAAGATTTTTTTTTTAAAATTCCTACCCTAAAAGAGTAAAAGGGGTGACTAAGTTTGTATGATAAAATGTAGAGTTAATCAACAATCGAAAGTTTGAATTTAATAAGTGTAATTAATAAATAAATATATATTAATAATAAGTTTCTGTTTTTGTTATATCATTTTAACTACAGCTTTTTAAATATCGTCATTTCACTTAATTAGTATGAAAGTTTAGGTAGTAGGTAATTATACCAAATACCAAAGATGCAGTATTTAATTTTTTTTGTTTTTCAACAATTAAACTTTTTTAAAATCTAATTTCTATGAACCAATGATTGGGACCTGGAGCAATTATTTAACATTAAGGGAGCAATTTTTTATCATTTATTTCATTATCAATCAAAAAATAAAATCTTCCAAACCAAATTTTCTTCGGTATTTAGAAAAATTTGAAATTAATTATTGTTATTGAAAATAAATAAAATATTCAAATTTCCTTCCACACTTTCTATCTATTTTCAACAATTTTGTATGTACAACGTCAAAATGTGCGATATCGAATTGCTTTTTAGTCATGATAATCAAAATAAAGGTCATAATTTTTTTCGTTTGACATTGTGTTTTCCAATATAAATGCATATTTGTGTCGATGAAATTTGGAAATTGTTTTTCTTATACGATGCAGATATATAATAAGAAAGGGTTTTTTTATAATTCCTCCTTTAAAAGAGTGAAAAATGGTGGCAAAGTTTATACGGCATAACGTCTAATAAACAATCGAAATTTCAAATTTAATTATCAAGGTATGTTACGCCTACGTTACGCAGACGAAGTCGCGGGTATCAGCTAGTCCCTTATATAATTAGAACTGAATTTTGTTGGAGTTTTCAAAAGAAAAAGCGAGGCTTTTTGGGGGACCGAAAATACATAGTGTGTAAAATTTTTTGAAGAAATATATTAGTTTTTTTTTTGCGGTAAAAAGACGCAAGAGATTTGAATATTAGTGCCATTTATCATCCCTTCTCAGTTTCATTATTCTTTATTCTCTCCCTGAGAAATTATATGCGAAACTTTATTTATATAAGACTTTATGCTTATTTGTTTTACGTCGTTTTTATCCGTGCATATTGTGAATTATGTCGTGCCATAATTTTAAGGATAATATACAAAATTAACAGCCACCCCCCATGAATATTTCTTCATTTGAATTTTGAAAATTTAACAGCATTTTGCATTAGCCCAAATTACGGAAGTGGATGCCACTATTAGGGTGGTGGTGTGGAAATCTGGGATTTTTTCCACGTATTTTCTTGTTGGAAGATAGTGGTGATAAAGCACGGTGACAAGCTTTATTGTACACGTCTGGCATGTTATTTTTTACGCGATCTTCTAAATAATCGCAAATAATAAGCTCTTTTCTCTGTGTATATGGCTTCTGTCTGGGAACAATGTTTAAACATATGAGAAGCTTCTCCGTTGTGGAGTTCGTTTGTGAAATTGTTCAATTGAGAATTGGGTGCAGCCGTAAGTTGTTCATGATACGATGAGCTTTGGCACAAAGCTCATCGTATCGTAATCTAATACGAAATCTTTTTGTTCGGTTCGAAAACTTGAAAAGTTGAATAGTTTCGAATACACTCGAGAAACATCAATGAAAAATTGTGGCTCGTATAATTTTTTTCTTCTTCTTCTCCTCCTCAACTCGTCAGTCTTAGAAATATTTTAAGAGAATTTAAACATTTTTTTTTTTTTGGTGCAATGTTCGGAGATATTCATATTTTTCAAAGAGATAAAAAAGCTTTGTTACATACGGTTCCGGCTCCATTTTAATTTTCCGGTGTGATGATTCGAGATCTCATCGCACAGGGACATGAAAAGGCACATGGGGTGGGACCTAGTGAACTCTTTCTACATTTGTTGTACCTATGCTTCTATCAGCATCTCTTCCGTCACATATTTCATGTCTACATACGATTTTTTTTTTGCGTCGAATCCAAAGAAAATAATAATCATATATTATGATATAGTACACAAATAGAATCAAGAATATGTCAGATGTCGGCGAAAAATTTTTCAAGTGTCACCAAACTTTAACGTCAAACCAAAAACTTGTTCAATCAAAACTTTAATTCCTTCAAAGTTGAGTCTTAAAAAAAAATTAATTTAAAATTAAATTTTTGATTTTCATCAACAGAAAAAACTAAATTTACACGAGAAAATTCCAATTTCAAATCAACTTTTCCTATTCTAAAAAAGTTAATTTGATAATTAGTGGTTGTGATCTTTGCTTTTAATAATACAAGCTTCGAAAAAAAAATATTTATCATCGTTTTAAAACTACAAAGACCTTTAGCGGCTCTTGGGTTAAAATTTTTTTGTAGATCGAAGAAAATCGAAAATTTCCCTGATAATTCAAACCAAACCCAACATTACAATATTATTACAGTGAAAAATTGATTGAGGAACTGTTAACTGCATAGCTTGACAAAGATTCAAAAAATAGTAGTTACCTGCAAAAAATGCACTTTTAAAGAAGTTTTAAGGTTGCTGATCACAAAAGTTAGGCATACTGATCCTTAAAATTTTCTTGGTAATTCAGGAAATTCATCAACTTTTCCTATTCTAAAAAAGTTAATTTGATAATTGATGGTTGTGATGTTTGCTTTTATAATATAAGCTTCGAAAAAAAATATTTATCATCGTTTTAAAACTACAAAGATCTTTAGCGACGAAAAAAATTTTGGTAAATCGAGGAAAATCGAAAATTTGCTTAATAAAATATTCGAACGAAACCCAACATTACAATATTATTACAGTGAAAAATTAGTTGAGGAACTGTTAACTGCATAATTTGACGAATATTCAAGAAATATTAGTTATCTGCGAAAAATGCACTTTTAAAGAAGTTTTAAAGTGGCTGATCACAAAAGTTAGGCATACTGTTCCTAAAAATTTGCTTGGGAATCCAGGAAATTTATTTCCTGAATTTTCCTGAAATTTTTGCCAAAATTTACGTTAGTAAACCAAAGAAATGCATATTGGCAACAATGAGGTTCATTAAGTTCTTCTAAATTATCATTTTGTTGAGTTATCGGAAAATTTTGCGGAAAATTAGGTCAAAATTTAAATATTTGAGATTCTAGACGTCACCGGTAACTAGAAATGCAACATCGCTTATAAAAATATCGATTTTCTAACATCAATGTTTTAAAAGTGAAACATCGATGTTAAAAACATCGATGTTTGAAAAACATCGATGTATCGTTTGAATCCCTACTGGTAACATATCTTTTAAGTTCTCCGAAGTCTCATCTTCGAGAGCATTTGTAAAGATCTACGCAAAACGAGTTAAAGTAGATGTTTTAAGTTATGTAATAAATTTTCATAATCAGTGATATCAAAATACTTTTGTGGGCTGTTTGGGAACCACTTTGCGTATATTTAGACTAAAAGTCAAAGAAATTAGGTTCCCTTTCCGCCTAGTAAGTTCAGGGACTCAATACAATTTTTTTTTGTAATTAGTGATCTTCAAATCTTCCAAGGATTTGTTTCGAATTCTTTTTGTGTAAAATTTCCAAAAAAAAAATCTAGTAAATGAAATATCTGGGTTCCCGAAAACTAAATAAATCCCATATTTGTAACTTTTATACTCTAAAACCCGTAGGAAAAGAAATTCAACAAATTTTGCGGGTTTCTTTGCCAAAAATTCAATTACATTTATCTTTTTACAATAATGCACTAAATAAATGTATTTTTTCGCACCAGAAATACAATACTTTGTTTTCATAAATATTTTAAGTTAGTTAAGAATTTTTTTTAATCAGTGATTCCCAAAATAACTTCATTTTGGGACCCATTTTTCGCAAATGTAGACCGAAAGTTTAAGATATTTGGTTCCTTTTTCTCAACATACGTTGATGGGCTGAACCTTATTTATTTTGCAATCAGCGATCTTAAATTCTTACGAGGATGTGTTTAGGATTTTTTTTGCGCAAAATTTGAAAAAAAAAACTCCAGGAAATAAAATTCTTGGGTTTCCAGATTTATTTAAAAACCGAATTGATCTGATATTCATAACTTAGAACCGTAAAATCTTTTGGCAGGGAAATTAAACTAGTTCTTTGGAATTCTTTACAAAAAAATGAATTTTATTTATCGCTTTAGGATACTGCATTCAGGAAGTGCATTGTTTTGTACCAGAAATAAAATAATTTGTATTGTGAAGAAAAAAGGGATTGTTTTAAAAAAAAATGGTTCTTAGCCAATATTAAAAAGCTAAATTATGAATCTTCTTGAAACTTTTCTTGTCGTGAATTTGGACGTTGTTGATTACAAATATATGATCTCTTTTGATACTTTTAGAACCCCTGGTACACCTAAGGATCTGAATATCTCATATTCTAGAATTTTAGCCTAATTCCTCCAAAAATTGTTAAAAAAGAGCATTTTTTTTTAGTTATTTAACGAATTTTTCTATTCACCAATCCCGAAAATAGTCCAGTGGGATGTTTGAATCCCAATTACCATTTGACAAAAATTTCAAGAAATTAAGAGACCAAGTTATAGGGCTCATATTTGTCAATCAGTGAATCCCAAATCTTCCAAGTAAATTTTTCCAACTCTTTTTGTCCAAAATTTAACAAAAACTACAGAAAATAAAATTCCATTGTCCTTGATAAATCTAAAAGCTAAACAGGCCGTATAATCATAAGGGACTCTAAAGATATCGAGCAAAAAAAAGCTCTTTTTGTGGATTTAATACCAAAAAAACCAACTTTCTTTTATTTTCTTCCAAGAATGAGTTGATAATTATATTTTTGGCCGAAGAAATGCATTATCCAAAATGAATAATTTTTTTTCAAGTTTTGACCTTATTTTGGGTAGATAATTTGATTTGGCTGGATATATATAGTGAATAGTAATATTTGAAAGAAAAATACATACTTCTTTACAAACATCACAACCATTACTTTTTTGAAGTACGAATTTTAATTGTTTAAATTTTATTTTATGGCAATGGATATCTAAAAATTAGTTTTAAAGTATAATTTTTTTAAGTCCCAATTTTATGGTTTCATTTTTTTTAATTTCTTTGAACTAATTCGAAAACTTTCTTAAAAAAAGCCAGGATAAATCAAATTTAATTAGACAATTGATTTTTTTTCTCCAAAAACTAGTCTTTGAAATTAATGCTTGTGATGTTTGTATAAAAATTAATCTATTTACATTGCAAAAATAATTTTTTTCCTGTTCAAAATTGTATATTTTAACCTTAAATTTTTAAGTTGAACATTGAATAGTTCTGGTAAAGCACAAAATTTTAAAAAGCTCAGATTTTTTCAACGGGATGCATCCAATTTTATATTTGCATCAAATGTTACAAATTAGTTTAAGTGCATAATTTTATGGTTTCATTTTTTTTTTAATTTCTTTGAACTAATTCGTAAACTTTCTTAAAAAAAGCCAGGATAAATCAAATTTAATTAGATAATTGATTTTTTTCCCCAAAACTAGTCTTTATAAATTAATGCTTGTGATGTTTGTATAAACATTAATCTATTTACATTCCAAAAATCATTTTTTTCCTGTTCAAAATTTTATCTTTAAAACCTAAATTTTTAACTTGAATATTGAATAGTTCTGGTAAAGCACAAAATTTTAAAAAGCTCAGCTTTTTTCAACGGGATGCATCCAATTTTATATTTGCATCAAATGTTACAAATGAGTTTAAGTGCATAATTTTATGGTTTCATTTTTTTTTTTAATTTCTTTGAACTAATTCGTAAACTTTCTTAAGAAAAGCCAGGATAAATCAAATTTGATTAGACAATTGATTTTTTTTTCCAAAAACTAGTCTTTGAAATTAATGCTTGTGATGTTTGTATAAAAATTAATCTATTTACATTGCCAATTTATTTTTTTTCTGTTCAAAATTGTAACTTTAAACTTTAAATTTTTAAGTTGAACATTGAATAGTTCTGGTAAAGCATAACATTTTAAAAAGCTCCGATTTTATGGTTTAATTTTTTTTAAATTTCTTTGAACTTATTAAAAAGTATGGATAAATCAAATTTAATTAGATAATTGATTTTTTTCCGCAAAACTTATCTTTTTAAATTAATGCTTGTGATGTTTGTATAAAAATTAATCTATTTACATTGCCAATTCATTTTTTTTCCTGATTAAAATTGTAACTTTAAACTTTAAATTTTTAACTTGAATATTCAATAGTTCTGATAAAGCACAAAATTTTAAAAAGCTCCGCTTTTTTCAACGGGATACATCCAATTTTATATTTGCACCAAATGTTTGTGTAAACAAATATGGTTTTAATGTGATAAAAACAGGATGATAAAGTTTAAATGCGCATTGATTGGATTTGTTTTATAGAGCCGAAGCTCTTGCAACTATTAAAATTGCATTAATCATTTTAAGCTCCATTGTTTTGTAAAACATAAATTGAACTTTCTCATGCGAACAATATACGAACAATATATGAAAGTATAAATCCGTTATGCAACACACACTTGCAGAAATTTCCAAAAACCGTTCTCCATCATGCACTCGATCCGTTGTCGTTGTCTTAATTTTAATTACAGTTATATGTTTTAATTACATATTAATATATTGAAACAACATCGACGCACATCCCGTCTCTATTCAGCGAAACTTTTCGTCTACGTCGTAAAAGTGAGACGGCGTACAACAAATTCAAGTTTAAATAGGATTTTCATCAACGCCTCAAAGTTCAAAGTCTGGCACAAACTGCATAGATTGGAACCCACTGAAAGTCTTTTGATCACGAATATTACCCACGTGTGTAATTCAAACCTGTTAACAAGTTTTAATAACTTTAGACGCCTCAATATTTCGTTCTAGATTCAAACAAAATCAACACCCACAATGTTATCATCGTGTATGGAACGTAAAAAATTTCAGCACGATTTTATGGGGAGCGTTTGATATTTTTGGCCAAAACTGGCGGGGGAGGGGGGAGAGACGAAGGGGAATTGTGTCTGTGGAAGACATTTGAGCCGACCGGTCATTTGCAAGAATTCAAGACGGAAAGTTTGAGTTACCCTTTGATGAACAACAAAGGGAGAGGACAATGAATATCAAGTTTATGGAAATGATCAAAAGGGACTATGGGCCACTGAGAAGGGGATGACTAATGTGCTGGTGTGTTGAAACTAGGAAAAATTGGTTAAAGACTGTCGTATAAATTGTAGTTGATTGTTGACTATCATGGAAATTATTCTTTGAAAAGAAAAAAAAAATTAAGAAGTTTTAGCCAAAAAAAGTTTTGTAGATTGTTGTCGAATGAACTAAACGATCATGTCTTATCGAAAAAAAAAAAAAATTATCACTTTTTGTCCTTTAAATTTTATGTAACTAAGGGAATTTATTTTAGTAGCAATTTTTAAGTAGCGATTTTTTTAATCTTTGATATTATAATCAAAATGGATCACATAAGTTTGATCTATTTTTTAAAAAAAAAGTTCAATTTATAAGTTTATAAATTAAGGATCAAATTGAATGATTCCTTGGATTTCTTTTAAAAATTTAAGTAGCAACTTTAGTCTTAAGTCCAACTAAAGTCCCCTAAAGTCATCCCCTAATTTTTGCTTCTAAAGTTGCTACTTAAATTTTAAAAAAAAATCCAAGGAATCATTCAATTTGATCCTTAATTTTTAAACTTATTAATTAAACTCTTTTTTTTTTAAAAGAGATCCAACTTATGTGATCCATTTTGATTAAAATATCAAAGATTAAAAAAATTCTCAAGTCTTATTAATTATCAAAGGAAAATTATAACAATTTTTTAGAGAAATAAAAAAGGAATATTTAATGACCGAAAAACTGCTATAGCAAGGAGCTGCTATCTTTCCATAACAGGAGCTTTAAAAAGCTCTCTTTAACTTTACCTTGGAACTAATATTCATATTTCCTTCCCTTAAATGTGTAATTCAAGGAGCAATTGCAAGTTTATCTAATGTGGAACCCAAAGAAAAAAAAAATTATCACAATCCTATCATAAAAAATCAGGAATCCTATTTTTAATATAGAAGCTCATCAAATGATTTTTGTGCTTTCATTTACCAAGCTCTATTGGATAACACCTGATGGATTTCATAAGATATGATAGTTATAAATAATAACCTCGATAGTAACAAATAATGGATCTGGTGCTGATATACACGGAAGAGCCCATAGGAATGAAGTTTTAGTACCTTTTGGAATAAGAATTACTATATAGAAGACCAAAAAAAAATATACAGTACTAGCTTGTGTATGAAAATGTTTTTTGAGGAGCTTGAAAACAGAAAAACCCATTTATTTTCAGAAAGTCAAAACCTAAAAGTATTGATAAATTCATAGATCATCCTCATAGATCATTCCTATAGGAATGCTTGTGTTCTTACTAATCTGGTCACCAAAAATCTATTAATATTTGGTTGAATTATATATTTAATATTTAGGTCAAATTGGGGAACAAAAAGTTAAATATTTTTCCGTCAAAGGATGGCCTTACAATTTGTTGGTCAAGAACCAATGTTTGGTGTCATAATTTTCTTCTTATTAAATCAAATTTTCCACAATGAGGTTGGTTGAACATCTACACTGTAAACTTCTCTACACTGTCCTTCAGTGGTCCCTACTTCACTTAATTAAGGTATTTGATCAAATGTTGGAAGAAGTTTCTTAAGAAGGATATATTGCGGTCCAATTAATGTAGTACAATTTAATATAATAATACATAAAAATCATACCATAAACATAAATTTGCCCAAATACGTATTTCGATTGCCAAGCAATCTTCCTCAGTGGTCATCAACGGCATCAAAAGGCACGACTTATAAGCTGAGGTCAATCCGTGATTATTTTGTGAATCAGCAGTTACGGAGTGATCCAAACTATTTGATGACCACTGAGGAAGACTGCTTGGCAATCGAAATACGTATTTGGACAAATTTATGTTTATGGTAAGATTTTTATATATTATTATATTAAATTGTACTACATAAACTGGATCGCAATATATCCTATATATTGCATACACAGTATAAGTCAGCGAAAACATCTTATTTTGATTCTAAAGAAGGAGTTTTCTAATGGCTTTGGAAATGGTAGGATGGAAATTTGGGTTATCTAGGATAAGTCCAATTGAGGCTCAAAACTGCAATTTAAGGGCTCATTTTCCTTTTTGGGTCCCTGATTCATCTAGTAAAGACCAAATAGCTGAGCGAATCTTAGCACTCGTTGCACCAGGTGTTTTTCGACAATTTCAGTTCCAGGACTTGATATCCCCAATTCTTCTTGTTTCCATTTATTCAAAGCATTGCATTCCCCTAGAATATTATCCTCTCTTTATCATATTCATATCAGAATCTGAATTTTAGGTCATTCACTTGCAATCCCATTGTATGCAAGAGTTTCTTCATTTTCCAGTGACCGGTTTTTAATCAGAGTTACCACCCTGATCTATTTTCTTGTAAGACTAAGTATTTCAGTAGTTAGTTTCTGTGATGGTTTTCCCATCATTCTTGGTATTCATGGTATTATTCCATGTTATAAAGTGAGTTTTAAAAACCCATTCCTTGATGGTATTTTCACTGTGAATTTTCTAACTCCAAGTACAGGCCGTAGGTCTGTGAAGAATGTTTATTAGATTCTTTTCAGGCAAAGACGTTAGCTCTTATGACTTGGAATCCATTCCAATATTACATTGTTTATGGTAGCCAGGATTTTAAGATTTTTTATTCCTTGATCAGTTAGAGTTAATCTATGGTTTTGCTAGTGCTTTAAGTAAGGTATCGGTGAATTTGTAGATCGTTTTTTTTTTGGTGTCATAAAATCTGAGATATGAAAATCATCAGAATGGATCATTCCTAGTAATTGCTTCTTTTAGAGCTACAGCAAGAGGACAAAATATAGTCAAAGAAAGTTATAAGAAATCTTTTTCCAAATCTAAATACTTAATCCTAATATGACAAATCCTTATAAAGGATTAAAGTAACTTGAGTTCTTCATACTATTGGATAAGTTTTGGATCCTCCAATATGTAGATTTTGAGGACCAAAGAATGCAACATTATTCTAAAAAAGCTAGGGTTCTTCAATTTCTCTACTAGGTCAGTATAGCTAGTCAAATAGCATTTTTTTTGACAAAAATCAGCTAGAGTTAAGCTAACTTTAAAGTAACCTGAGTTCTTCATACTATTGGATAACTTTTGGATCCTCAAATATGTAGATTCTTGGGAACAAAAAATGCAGCCCCCTTCTTAAAAAAATTGGGATTCTCCGATTTTATAACTAGTTTAGTAAAGCTAGTCAAATAACATTTTTTTTTGACGGAAATCAGCTAACAATAGATGTACTAGGGACTTGGGTAATCCATTAGGCTTTAGAAGACACTTCAAACTTTCTTCTGGTGAATTGTTTGGAAAAAATGCAGAAAAACGTTGATGGTTCATAACTTTGATAAAAAACGTTTATTTTATTCTCATTTTCAATTTGGAATTTACCATTTTCTTTTCCATCTTAAATTTACACTTAAGTACCGTGAACCCTAAATAATCTTAGAAGTTATCAACAAAATCGAAAATTTTGCAGACAAATTAGAGCTTATTTTTCGCAGAATTTTTTTTTTATGTCAAAAATTTCTTGTCTGAAGAGTTGAAAGCTGCTACGTCTGCATGTCGTCGCCGTAGCGACACACAATATTTCATAAATTTCCAACCGCAAATCCGAAGACATTCTGTTGAAGGCCAATTTGTCACCAGTGGCACAAGAAAAATAACAACGTAATTATTTATATGAATTTTTAAGACGAACACATCACAATATTGTAAACATCCTGCAGGGATATTTATGAAAAATTTGTGCAATGCCATGGATGAAGAGGAAAAATAATTAATCTTCTTTTCGACGCAAAAAAAGTCGTATGATTTTAATCGAAAAAAAATCAAAGTTTATTCGTTTCTTGATATTTTTTTGATTAATGAATATGGGAAATAAGTTTTTCGATTTGAAATTTAAGGGATGAAATTATCAAGTTTCTTGGCTTTTCTTTAATGCAAACATCAGATTTTTTCAGATCGAATAAACCGTAAAATGCCACACGAGTCATTGCAAAAAAAAAAAAACAGGATTATTTGTCCCAGCTTTAACGACCCATCCTCAGGGACCAACAACACGTTCGGAAACTGAGTTTTTCTGATAAAAATAATTGTTTATACGACATTATTTCCCTGTCTTTCTTATTTATTTTCGCTAGTTTATTTGACCAAAGACCGGCTTGTTTTATTTTATTTTTCCCGTAAGTCGATACGCCAACCTATACACATCATGGATAAGAAAGGGTTGCAAAGTGGGCGGGTAAGGGAAATGGGCGACACTGACTTACTCATATATGTACCCACGTTTCTTGTTTATGTTCTAATAATTCCATCGTTTATTTATTTTATGACAGACAGGCGAGAGAATATGTTTACTCGTTTCCCGTTTTCCCAGTTTTCCCCAGTTTTCCAGAGAAACAGCTTCTTTCATTCCCTACTTTCCTTTCTTACGAATATGTACTTTTATTTCATCACTGAAATATTTTCTGGGTTATACGCAAGCATTTGCAGAGGAATATTGTTTTAAAAACGGTGGAATTTTTAAAAACTTCAAGCCTACAGACTTATAGTAAACTAGATCGAGTTAATCCCATCCCAATTCATCCAAATTGGGCGTAAAGTTTCCAGGAATTTTTAGGTGTTAAAAACGTGACCCAAATGCAATCGTTCAGCAAAAATTTCCAGTTAACACCCGGGTAGTAATAAAATAAGTTTTTCACGTGAAAATATTAATTAAATTGATGCAATAACTCAGCGAAGAAAATCTCGCATTTTCACGCGACGAAAAGGGTCACAAAAAGGTCATATAATCGGATAAAATAAATTGGCTTAGACGACAGTAAAAAATTAACAATTTCTAGTTTAAAACATTTTAATTGCGAGTCACAAAAGTTCATTAGTGTTGTACTTGTGCAGCTGAGCTTATATTTGCTAATGCGGAGCGCCTTCCCCGTGCAGCACCGGCAAGCGGGACGCCAAATATAAAATGGCCGATCGGGGAGGAAAAGCGTGACTTTTTCCACACACCCGCCACCCCAATTCGTATGATTTGACCGTCGCCATATAATCTCTCTTGTTTTCTAGTTTTCCATTCAAAAGCAGATAACAAGCTTGCATAAAAGCTTGAATAAAAGCTCTCGAGAAAAAAAAGCACAACTAAATCCCCAACACTTGATTAACTATTCTTATTCATATTTGATAAAACAGTTGTTTTTATTAGAGACTGGCGGGTCTTAAACAATTGTACATTGAGCTTTTTTGTTGTTGGTCGTTTCTTGGAGCTTTAAACAAATTAGCGCGACTGCATTTAAACGCCACGTTTTGTACCAATGGTAAATTGGTGTTTGTTGCGCGGAGCTTTCACGTTTGTGTCACAAAGTTTTTAATGGCAAAAAACTAGCGTGTTTATTTGCATGTTAATGATAAACTCGGACGATTTTCTTCTAATTAAATCAACGATTCATTCGTTTAAATTTACGTGCTTTAATAATATTTTCGTTTGGCTTGGATAAAAAAAAAAACATATATACAATAATGAATCATTAATCATGTGGTTCTTTTTTTTTTAAAAGTAAATGTTTGTGAACTGAAAAAATTATCAATTTCACATTAATGAAAGCTTTTATTTATTTAACTTGGGTGAAAAGCTTTAAACAAGCAAGAGTACGTGATAAATTGTAAGTGATTAACGATCATGAAATAATTTCAAGTAAATGATTTAAAGTGGGGAAAAAAAAATTATATATAAACTACCATTTCTTGTCAAAATGACAGGAAAATCTTTAAGAGATATCAATGATTAGATAGGACACAAATTTTTCTTTCATATTCTCCTTTTATTCAAAAAAAAAACTTTTTAAAACCGGAAAAACATAGCCTTAAGAAAGAAAACAGAAGGGAACACCAATTTTTTGTTGTCCTTTTAAATTTTAATGCATTTGTGCATTTTAAATCAATTGAATACAATTAGGTGCTAAGATTCGTATTAAATAAACATATCCAAAAAATTGTCAACTTACCAATTACCTTAGGAAACAACCTGTTGTTTATTTAGATCAGAAGTCCCCAACTTTTAAAATTTAAAAAGCTCCTATACAGTTAAAATTTAAATCAAATTTTTGAACATAATGTCCCAGCAAACTTATCATTTCTTCTGAATTATTTTTGGCTGATTTTAAGATTACAAAACCCAAAATTGCATCTATTTCATGGTTTATCTGTTCAAAGGATCCCAACGTAACAAATTTTTTGTGGTCTTTTTTAAATTTTGATGCATTTGTGCATATTAGATCAATTGAATGCAATTAGGTGCTAAAATTTGTATTAAATAACCATATTTAAAAGACCATCAACTTATCAATGAGTTTTGAAAAGCAACCTGTTGTGTATTTAGATCAGAAGTCCCCAATCTTTTTTATAAAAAAAGCTTGTATAAAGTTAAAAATTAAATCCAATTTTTGAACATAATGTCCCAGCGAAACTATCATTTCTTTTGGATTATTTTTGGTTGATTTTTAAAACTTCAAAACCTAAAATTGCATCTCTTTCATGGTTAATCTGTTCAAAGGATGCCAATGTAAATATTGGTCCTAAAATTTCCTAAAAACGTCGGTTAATTACCAATGAAACTTGGTGGGTGCCATTTTTTTTAAGACCAAGAACAATAGTTGAAAAAAAAAACATATTTCTAACAAACAATCTTAAATTATGCTTTTTCAAAGGCCTATTTTTTATTGTTCCTTTTAAGACTTTACATAGTTCTTTAAATGTTAGCAAAAGAACACCTAACTTTGGTCATAGATCTTTTTATATTTGATTAAAAGAAATTATCGTTTGGAAATATATCTTTTAATACATTTTAATGAATATTATTACTGTTATTTAACTATAATTTTTAATGTTAATTGTGTCATTGGACACAACTAACCCACGAGTGTTGTAAGGGTGACATATTTCAATTATTGTCAAGAGGCAGATGGTGCAAAAAATACGATTTTTCTTATTTTATATAATAATCCATCATCCCCTTCTCTATCAAATGCTTAGCCAATGTATAAGAAGGCCAAAGGGAAATATTTATTATGGTCTATAGCTAAATTTTTTATGTTGACCATTCCATGATATTGCTGGAAGAATTATTTGTAGGAGAAATCTTTCGAAAAGCTTCAAAATGAATGCAGAAATGGTCCTAAGAGTGATAAGATATTATGAGATTTGGATCTTTTTCCTGGAATTTGAATCCTTATTACATCGACGTCTTCTAGTAAATTGAGCTAATCTTTGGGTCTGATTTTAGCATTAAATAAGTGGAAAATTTTTTTAAGTTCATTTATGTGAGAGCTTTTTTTAGCAATTCGGCATTTCTTTGATCTATTCCAGGAGCTTTGTTTGATGCTGGATTTTTGTATTTCATTTTTGATGGCTTTGGGCGTAAAAAATGAGAGTTTCATAGAAGATGACTCTGGTGCTTTTATAAAGAACAATATTTTCAGATTTGTTGCATTATTGTTTGGAGTAAACACTTCTGATAAGTGATTTACAAATAGATCAGCTTTTTTATTGCTTTTTTTTATTCAATCTTTTTGGAATTAAGTCTCAAATATTTTCCAATTTTATTTAATCGTAAAGTATCCTATTTTGTACAGGTCTAATCTTTAGACAACAAAGTATTATCGAAAAATAAAGTTGGATAATAATTCAATTGCAAAAGCTCTGAATTCAAGCTTGACCAAACATCCAGCCACTAATGACTACCGCAAAACGAAAACGAAAACTTCGAAATCGAATTTTACGAGCGTTACATATTACTTCTGTACAAAAAACCAAAATAAATGATCATAAACCAACGATGGGAATCTCGATTTGTAACAAACCACTCGGTTATGAACCGGAAAGACAAATAGCAATGAATTTTAGCCATTTAAAATGTCCCCCCCCACCTCACCAAACAATAAAAGAAACGCAAAAGTTCAAAGCGAAAACCACCACTCGTTTTACCACCGGTTTTTTTTTCTTAATCATTTCCCCCCGTTTCCCATTTTTCCGGTAAATCCCAATTCCCGCCCCACCTATTCACTGCAATTTCATAGGATGATACTTAATAACCATTATATAAGTAAAGATGGTCATAAATACGGGCGTACACTTTTGTTTCGGGATTAGTGTGCACCCGTTGCAGAAAAATGAATTTCGAGTTTTTAAAATAATCATAAAATATTTCCACTGTTTTTTTTTCTAGTTGGAACCATAAAAATTTATTGGCTTCATCATTTATCGTTTTGAACTTTAAATCCAATCTAAGGGTGTGACAGAAATTAACTCATTTTCGAACATAATTAATTGCTAATGCAACTCGAAAAATGTTTGATAAATAAATGATTAACTGGGCTATTACGTTGAGGGTTCCATTTAAAAATGAATCTGATACAAAGAGGGATGGATTGATTAATTATTAACGATGGCATTTAGTTGTTGTTGTTTTTTTGCAACGATTTTCCGGTTCCTGTTTTCATTAAAACAACCAACCAAAATGATCAGTTTATTCAATATTCATAGATCATATTTCAACGTATTTTTATAACAATTTAGTTGGAAAAAAAAACTAACGAAAAAAGTTTTTAGTTCGTTAACTAATCAAAAAAAAAACAGTGGCAAAGTTCAAGAAAATAATAAAATCGATTGATTGCCTCGAGGATTCCAAACGTGTCACTTGGTTGGTTTTTTTTTGTCCTTTGCCAAAACTCTCAAAGCTTTTTTTTATTTACAATTCATTTTTATTCTTTTCCTGTTGACCTAACCTTCGGCCAAAAGCGTGTTTGTTTTGGACAAAGAATGGAACGGAAATCAAGGTTCGATGGGCTCGAATTAAAAACACAAATAGAAAAGTGATTTTTCGCGGAAAATTCAAAACAAAGAGAGAAAGGAAAAAAGAAGCACAGAGAGAAGAGGTCAAGGTTGAAAAACCGGCTGTGCAAAGCTTTTTTGATTGGTGAAGCAAAGCTCAAAAGTTTCAATTACAAAAATAAAACGTAAAGCTTGAAAATCTTTATGTAAAAATTGACAATTTTTTCGTCATTTCTTTGATTTAAGTGATTTGGGACCTGGTTGAAATGTCTCTCACTAACAACTGTGGGTCAGTCCAAATAAAGTGGTCGAAAAAAATTAATTAAATGGTTGCTCGACCATTTTACAAAAATTTAAGTTTATGTGTGCTATCACTCCAACATGTTATAATTTTACTGTTTTTATTTTTCCAGTAGTGGCCATATTCGTTTTACTAGGCGCAGACATTTTCACACTTTTAAGGGTTTGCGGAAACTTGATTATCTCAGGCCCTATTTGTCCAATCAACATGAAACTAATGTAGTGTGTTCATAAAAATATAAGCTATAAGATTGTAATAAGACGTTTTCACCTAATTGTAATAATAAGAGCTGAAATTTCAGCCTAAATTCTTAACTCTCGTTTGTTAAAACTCTCTTTTTCACGGAAAGATTGTGGAGGGAGGGAAAGAGTCTACACGTGGAAAAAAATTTCTTACAAATAATCAGATACTAGTTGTATTCAAAAACAAAATTTGAAGTTTGTGACTTTAAACCTCTTTTTAAAAAAAAAATAACACAATTTAGAAATTCTCAAAATTTGCAATTTTCTGAGCTCAATATCTCTGGTAAGGGACCAGATAAAAATCTGTAATATCACCCCATTATAGTACTGTATGATAGTATTATGCACCGAAAATTTGAAGTTGGAGATTTGACTAGGAACAGAGATATAGGAAGAACAAAATGGCAAAATTATGCACACTTCAGTGGGAGAATATTATGTTTTTAGCCATTTAATATGTGACATATATTTGGCAAAAAGGGCATTTTACACAAAACAACATATACTCTGGGCTTACTATTGTACATATCTTTAATTTAAAACATATACTTCTTTCTGAAGGCTAACAATGTAATTACGTAGGTACCCATAGTCTTCAACTAATCTTGGTGTTCATGGTTCATGGTGTTAGGGGGACTGCAAAAAAAAATCAGATTTAAAAAAAATTATCAAGCGACCAGTGCTGGACCGACTGAATTGGACCCTGTTCTATATTTAAGAATCCTATTAAAACTATAATAATACTTTGAAAACTATTACTATTTTGTTACTATAATTCTTACTGTTAATTGTGAATGGAATTGTTGAAATGAATTGTTTTCCATTTTGAATGGAAAAATTAATGAAAATTGAAACCTAATAACTTTCTTTAAATTTTATTAATTTCTTTATTGTGTAATTCAAAAACGTGATTTTTGAAGCAATTTCGTAAAGCTAGTTTATTAATGAATGAAACAACCTGTTTCCGCTTTACGCTGTTGCACCAGAAGTGCAAGAACATCCAACAACATCAACTAGTCGTTGTGCTCAAAAATTAAACTTTTCGTACACTTCTCAGTAAAAATTTTTACATAAAAACCATGGTATGAAAGCTTTTAAAGTTCAAGTAGTCCAGAAGCTAAAGCTTTATGACCATTTCATGCAATTATGGTTCGTCCAATTTGCTGGAGATCATTTGGTCGATAATAAACTTTATTTCCAAAAATATTATCTTTTCCGATGAGATAAAATTTGCATCTAGGAGGCTATGCAAACCAGCACAATTGTTGCACTTTGGGCTAGAAAAATCTACACGTTATCATTGAAAAATCGATGGATTTGCAAAGGTACTATTTGGTATAACTATTTGGATTTTTAACATAGCATCATTGAACCTTTATTCTTTGAAAATAAGCAAGGAGCCACTGTTTTTATGAATGGCAACCATTAGTGTACCATACTCAATAAATTTTGTTTCCCGAAATTCTAGAGAAAGACTTGAACGACATTTGGTTTCAACAGAATAATGCCAACTTGTAATGCAACGATGCAACAATCACTGTTTCTGGAAGATCACGTTATCAGTGGAGAATTTTAAAGTCAATTGGTCTAAAAGCTAAGATTTGATTTCGTTGGACTCTTTTTTGTGAAAAGTTGTTAATAATTAGTGTTTCGTGAGCGATCAAGAAACAATTGAAGTAGCGATTGTTGAAATGGAGACCATAAAAATCGGGTCAGGATATTGCGAGTCATCTGTAAATAGAAAAGTTTAATTTTTCCGATAGAGCCATGAATTTTAAATTATATTCATTTGTTTTTATTTAACAGCTAAGTAAAATTTTAAATCATAGATGGCATACTCTATAGAAATAAATTTCTTAAAGTTGTTGGTTTTTTCATCGTTTTTTTTTCGAAGGAAATTTCTTCATTTTTTTTTTACTTAAGGTAGCGGGATTAATCTTTAAATGATCAATAATGACTCATTTTTCTGGTTTCATCAATAAATAGAAAATATTTTTCATAAAAATCATTAAATTTTACAATTAAATTAACAAGGAAAAATAGAATATAATTTTAATTTTAACTTTGAACTTGAATAACTTTAACAGAAAATAATTTATCAAAAAATATAAAAAGACCTTTTTTGTAGAACGTTCAATTTCCTTTAATTGGGACGATATTTCCAAAGTTTAGTGAAAAAAATGCGCTTTGAATTGATCGCTTTAAATTGTCTTTTTTGGATGATTTAATGACAATAAAAAAAGCTCAAAACTGTGGAATATTTATTTTTTTTTGAAAAAAATTCCAAAGCAATTCTCTTTAGATAAAACATATATATCAAAAGACAAGTACTAGACGTAGATTGGTAGAAATGCATGGGGGAAATTTTGTTCTAGTTGGTATATTTTGCGTCTTATTTACTCGTCTGAAAAAAAACCCTTTTTTTCACCACTTTCTTGGAATCTATCCTATTTGAAATTGAATAAAATAAACATTTACTCGAAATATTAAACAAACTATTAAACAATACTCCTATATTGAATACTAAAATAATTACCTTATGTTTTTCCTATAATTACCTATAACTGGATAATTTTTGCAGAAATTTCAAAATCAATTCACTTTAGATAAATCATATTCCTAGTAAATGCACCAAAGTAATATATTCAACTTAAGAATTGACCAATAGATGTGATAGTAGAGGTGGAGGTCAGTGAATTTAAAGTCACATGTAATCAGAAACGAGGAAGATGATTTTAGTTCAATTCATTATATTAAAAAATAGCATTTGTGTTCTAGTGGGTACATATATTATGTAAAACCTTATTTTTGCTATAATAAAATGTTCATGATTCCACAATAATTAAATTCCAAATCTTATTCTTTCTTTTTTCTTGGGCTTATCCAATTTTGTTTCCCAACTAAAACCTTTTTTTTACGAATTATAAGATTCCGATTGGGATAATTTTTTTTTTTCAAATCGTAGACAAACAATCTTTCACAGTAATTAAAATTTTATTACATCGATTCCAATTAAATCATTCAAGCATTCCCGTAATTTTATAATGATCTTTTTTTTTCCCAATTAATTCCTTTCAACGAAAGCAGACGCATTAATTTATGCGATCACTTCCTCGCGCTATGTCCATTAATTTAATGAAAAGAAAATGCAAAATTGCCTTTTGTAATATCCACTAATGCAATCATATAACTGAATTAAACGCAGTGCACTGCATGTGTCGGTCTCTCTCTAATTCAATAATCGCCGGACGCAAGACAACAGTGAAGTTTTCTTCGCTTTCCCGAGATGTAAGAAAAATAACTACGAATCTACATAATTATTATTGTTGTTGAATTCAAAAAGTCCAAAGCTCATTTGGAAAATGGAAAAAGCTTTAATACATTTATGAGATATTTGAATAGCCAAGTTCAACATTGAAGTACTGAAAGTATTTGAACAGTTTTACTGGAAAGTTAATCAAAAATATTCTCTGTTATAAAATAGAAAATGGAAAATGAATAATTTAATTTCTCGTGATTTAATCGTAGGAGAATGTCGGAAGAATTGTAAAGTTTTGAAGATATTTCGCTTCGGCATTGTGTAAGAGGTTTCCAAGTGGATTTTAAAAGAGAAATTTTTTCACGCTTTTCTTTGTCTTATAATAATATTAATTTATAAGGGCAAACTATTTATGAATAGAACTAATGATAATGCCATGTAATGAAGAGGGAGGTTTGGTCTGAAATTGCTTGTAAAAGTTATTTATTCAGAATTATATCAAAGTTAAGTTACTTGGGAATATTGTTCGTCTGGAAGATGAAATTAATAGCGATACAATTCCGTGGTATCTTTCACCAAATTGCACCACTTCATTATTCAAAATGCAGAATATTATCAAGAATTTCATTTCGAAAAGGAAAAAAAATAAAAAAATAATCAAATTTTCCTCTTGGCTTAAATCCACGCTTGATAAGTCCCGAATGGTTTATTTTTTTTTTTATTAGTGGTGGTGGTGGCGGTAATTTCTGGTGCACAACAGATTCCAGTTTCCAGTTTCCCGATTCGATTCTTTGGCGATACCGTGAATCGTGTATGATTTAAGAAGTTCTAAATTACATTGAGGAAATGGGCGGTGCAAGACACTGTAATCATTCGGTTGACTAAGTCGAACATCTTACCGGGGGTAAGATGTCGGTCCAGACAAGGGGTTGAATGGTGGCCGGGGGCGGCGGCGGTGGCTGGAAATGGTGGCGTTAATGAGCTTCGTCTATTTATATTCTCTCGCATGAATGCGTCAATCTTGATCTTGGAGATTTTTTTCTTAATCTTACGACGAATGATTACAGGTGGTTGATTTTCAATTAAAAAAAAAAAAAAACAAAGTGTCGAATGATTTTTTTCTGATTTTTTGCTTGGTCTTATTTTTAAGTTACCTCCAGTGGGCGTTTAATGTAATATATAAAAATGTAATAATGTTTAATTTAATCTAATAATATTATATTAGTGACGTATTGCCCACATACGTATTTCGATTTCCAAGCAATCTTCCTCAGTGGTCATCAAGTAGTTTGGATCACTGCGTAACTGCTTTGTGATGATTCACAACTATAATGATGTTTACCAAAAAGATCTATACAAATTTTTCGCCCTTATAATTGGTGGATTTTTCTACTTTTGTTCCAAAGAAAGTTGCCAAAAACATTGACCAGGCTAGTGATTTAATAGTCTATACCGAGTAGCCAATAAAATTATAAAATCTGAACTTTCCAAAAATTTTCTTTTGCCAATCGATGGGAAATCTTTCATAGAGGTTTGTAAAAGAAATTGTCAAAAACGAAACGATGTGTTTGAAAACCTTTTGCGAACGATTTTCCATCGATTGGCCAAAAAAATTTTTTGGGAAAATTCACACTTTAAAATTTTATTGACACGATGGGAATTTTTTTCACATACAAAGTAATTTTGGGCTATAATTCTGCTATAATCTTTAATTATGTGTATACAATATATAGAATATATTGCGGTCCAACTTATGTAGTATAATTTTATATAATAATATTTAAAAATCATACCATAAACATAAATTTGAACAGAAGTTCAAACAGAAATATTCGTGACGTATTGCCCAGATACGTATTTCGATTGCCAAGCAATCTTCCTCAGTGGTCATCAAGTAGTTTGGATCACTCCGTAACTGCTTTGTGATGATTCAATTTTCAATAACTTATTTAATAACAACAGCATCCTTAAGAAAGAATCAATCTCTTTTTGTGGTGGAAAAAATGAACAATTTTTTTTCACTTTCGCTAGTAAAAAGTTTATTTTTTTTGTTTAACCAAAAAAAAATATATTATTGATTGGTCACCTCATGTTTTGGCAAAATTGTTTATGAAAAAAGAAGTGGATTACAGGTAAAAATTGAAGCCAGGGGAATTACAATGGTGGGTTTGGAGGATTGCGCAAATATAACATTAGTTGATTAAATTTTTCCAGCTAATTTATTAGGCTAAGATAATTTAACAATCGCTTAACAACAATTGAAACAAAAAATTAGGCCTTCTTTGTTGTGGGAAATGTTTCGAAACAACAGGTGGTAGATTTACCATATCATCTTATATTGCTCAAGATTTTTTTCTGTAATTTCAATAAATTTTCGGTCAATTATTAAAATTTTACTTAATTGTTGAAATTAAGTTCAATGTTGGCAATACGGTGCGTTATTCACCGAGAAATTGGATATAACAGAATGCCAGGGGAATTACAGTGGTATGTTTGATAACATTAAAAAAAATTAAGAACCAATTGAAGTTTTTAAGTCGTTTTTGATAAATGAAGGGCTAAAAGAAATTTTTTGTTTTAGTCGAAGAAAATTTCATGACAATTTTTGGCATGCAAATTTTTTTTTGATACAACAGGTAGGTACCAGGCTGTACAATTCCATTTGTGGTGATTTTTTTTTTAATGAATTCCTCAGTTTAATTATCTATAAATGGATTTAAAATCGTAAAACAGTTAAAGCATTGTTTTCAATGTAGGCAATATATAGTATTATTCATATGGAAAGTAGATAAAACTAAAGACCAGGGGAATTACAATGGTATGTGGGTAAATTTTAAGAAAATTTATGAAAACGATTGAAATTTTGAGGATGCTTTTACAGGATGAAAGACTTAAATACGTTGTTGGTAACATACAATCAAAATTTATGGAAAAAAAAATTTTTTAGCTTTGAAGAAATTATTTAAAACAACAGGTGCTAAAATTTACCATATAATGTTATGGGTACGATATTTTTTTTTTTTTTTGTTAGAAATTTGCAAGATTCAATACTCGAAGAGCTTAAAAATCAATAAAATTTGTTGAATTTTTTTAATTAAAATGAGATGATACACTAATAACAGAGAAAGTGGATATAATCACAGACCAGGGAAATTACACGGGTATCAATGTTTGGAAATACTGGAAAACATTGAAAACCAACTGAAATTTTTGAATTTTCTTTTCAAGATTAAATAACTGAACGATTTTTATGTTAAAGTCAATAAAAAATTGCAGAAACTTTTGGTCCATTTGTTGAGAAAAATCATTTGAAACAACAGGTGCTATGATATTACTCATTTCTCCTAATGAATGCAGTTTAATATTCCAAAGGGCTTTAAAATTGTGATACTTTTGTGAATTTTGTTTAATTCATGCAATTTGGGATGTTGATAGAGTAAATAATAACAACAAAAGGCCAGGGGAATTACGGTGGTTTGCTTGAATTTTTTTTTTTTGAGAAACAATTAAAATTTTCATTTCATCTTCTTTAACGGTTAAAGCTTAAAAATGTTTTGGTTTTTGTTTAAAATTAAAGAACAATGAAGATATTTACAATTTTCTCATAGAAATGTGTAAAACAACAGGTGCTTAACAGAGGCCAGGGGAATTACAAAAAGAATTACAGATTACAGGGGAATTACAATTATCAATTGCTTCTGTGGGCTTTAAACCATAATTCTTTTTTAATTAAAAGGAGTTTTCAAAGTTTTATTAAATATTGGCAATATGATACAACAATTATTCAAAGGGAAACATACCAGGGGAATTACATTGATATGATTGAGAATATTTTGAAAGTATGATTACTTTAATATTGTAAATATTATTAGACAAAAAAATTGAAAGATTTTTTTATCAAAACCAAAAAAAATGTCCCCAACAATTGACATCTTGTAATGCGAAAGTAAAAAAAAAAATAGTGAGATGCCTTGATTTGCAGCATCAATTTCTAATGTACCAAATTTTTTTTTTTTTTTGAAAAAAAATCTTTGAAAGTTTTATTTACAAGAGTTCAAAAATTATGGGGAATAGTCAAATTGCGTCCAACTTAAACAATATGGGAAACTAGCAACCGTAATAAGAGGGACTATACCATTGCAGACACACTCCAGGGGAATTACAATGGTGTATGAAAATTTAACAAATAAAATTGAAAATTGTTTAAATTTTTAATCAATTGTTTTGATATGATAATAAAAAACATATTTTCATGGAGTTCAAGCAATTTCTAAGCCGATTAACCCATAAATTAATTGTTTTTTTCCAAGGGACAAAAAGGTTAAAAAAAAATCTTGAATTCTCTTCAGTTTTCGCTCCATAAAGTCCTTATACTTGAACTTATATATTCTCAGAAACGATTGAATAAGGCGGCGATAAAATGGGACTTTATTTGGGTGCAAATATTTATCGAAGTTATCTTGAGTCTTAAGTCCTGGACTGGAATTTACAAAACTTCTTAATTGTGCAACACTTTCCAAAACTTTTAGTCGACTTCATTTGAACTATACAATTAATCCAATATTTTAATTGGAGTATAATTAATTTAATAATGCACAAGGAAGAAAATTTTCATAATTTCTTTATTAATCCCATTTAGCCGATGCAAAATGACAACAATAAAGCCTCACGAAATTTATTTGGACCGAACTTTAGAGTTCACTTTTACCATGAGACGACACATATATGATATGTCTGTGTTTTGTACGTAAAACAAGGTTTTATGCATGCAATAGTGCACTATATTACGTTAATTACTTTATAACTGCATAACTAATAGAGAATTATAGTCACTTCAAGTATAAATTACCAACTTTATATAGCACAATATTCCACCCCTCTATTGTTTGTCAGCTTGCAACTCACGACGAGCCACGAGTTGGTATTTGCATCCCTAAAATTACCACACACGTGCACAAAAAAAAAAACACCACCGCCCTGTAAATATTCAAATTTATCTCGGGATTAAAATACCGTGTAAATTAGTGGCATGTTTCAAAGAAAATTTCTTGTTAACTATAGATTTTCCTTTTGGAAAATTTGGAATGTTTTTGCCGGGCGAGATTATATTCGGGTCTTATCTTGTACACAAAGCATTATTTTATCATTGTCTTAGATTCCGACACAAGAACCCTTCAACATACCCTTAACTTTCTCGACAACAAATACGGAAACATGCTGCTAGCGAACTCGGCAGATTGAATAGCGTGTGCTTTCTACAACCCCATTGCAAACATTTACAAAAACCCCCAAACCCTCCCGTGATGACGGGGTACACATATAATTTTATATAAATAATTTAATTCGGCTTAAAAGGCTCCATTTCTTTGGTTCTTTCACTGGAAAGTTGATGAAACAAAAGGCTTTAAATGAGTTTTGTGCGTCAATCATTCATTCGTGGGGGTAAATCCATCCGAGGGACTTAATTCCAAATGCAAAATTTATCTTCTTAGCGGAAAAGGTGTACTTTGGATGAAACTTTTGTAAACTATCCAAAATTCAAAGCTGTGATTTTCAAGAGCCAGAAGAAAAGCACTTGGAAAGTTTTGAGAGCTTTTATTATTATTTTTTTTGTTTGGTATTGTTCGGTTAACAAGTTTGACGTCAATCATTTCCTATTAAGCTTTTTACCGTTTATTGACAGCAAATTTTTCTTGTAGAATTAATTACTTTATGAAAGTATCGACAAAAATATCAATAAAAAAAATTCCTCAACAAATTTTATCTTATACTAGCTGATCTCCGCGCCTTCGTGTGCGTAACGTAGGTGTAGATTATATTTTCTTTTTAAATTTGTTAAACTTGCTATTGGTAGTGGCATATGAAAATTATTATTTTTCTTATTTCTTTTACAAAAACATAACCGTACTTAATATTTTGTCAACTTTAAAAAGACACATTGAATAAAATGTTACTTTGAATAAAATAGTTGTATATAATGGTCAATTAGTTTTCAAAAAATATTTATATATATCTAAAAAGAGTATGATATATTCCGTATACCTACGGTAGGTATATCTAGCGTGAACCAATTAATCCGTAAATCAATCACCATCTATACATAAATAAAAACTATCGTTAAGTTCAATAAAGTCAGTCATAATTATGACTTTAAACAGTCAAAAGTTATCAAAACACTCGCCTAGATATTTAGAATATTAGTAGAAATCCCATTTCATTGTCTCAACTTTTACACTACTGAAATGTACAAAACTACGGCGAAATTAAAATTTGTTCAAATGCACGAAACCCAGTTCCTCCATAATCAAGTATAACCATTTTGTATCTATGCAATTATTTTTAAAATAAATGAATTTCAACTATATAATTAAACCATTTTCTTTCAGTTCGCCGAATTTCTCGCTTTTCGATATTCGCTCATTAATGTATTTGTGATTACATATATCGGATTTTCAGGTTTACAATATGTAAAAGCCAAAAAACGTAATGCTCACTTATGAACTTAAGCTTTTTTTGATATATATATTAGGATGATTTTTTTTTTGACTTTTTTTTTTTTTTTTGGTCCCATTGTGAAATTTTGTAGGAAATACCAAAAACAAAATTCCCTGAAAGTTTGAGCCCTTAATATTAATTTTAAGTCCTCGACCAAGACGTGTAAAGATTTCCCATTGAAAATACCCGGAAACCCTGATTTTTTATTTTTAATTTTCTATATCTCAGCGGAATTTCATGGGATCGCTTTTATCGAAGATGGTTTTTTCTCAGAATTAAACGCTCTACAAAAGTGCCCATTGCGACAAAGTCGTAACTCACACCGGTGCAATAGTACGGGCCACTGAACTTGATTTTTCCATAAAATTCAAGGCTTAATATCTCGTTTAATATTGATCTTCGCGATTTGGTCTATAGGAACTTTTTTGTAGGAAATTAGATTCTCTACAAGTTTTTCATTTATAATTTTTCCGTAGCTCTTGTTATTTACGAGGTAAATGTAAAAAAAAACGCGAATTTTATGGAAAAATCAGGTTCAGTGGCCCGTACTACCTCACCGGTGTGAGTTACGACTTTTTTAAATTTTTAAGGAGATCCTACGTTATTGTTTCTAATAATAAACCAACATTGTTTTATTTTAAGTGATAAAACGTTTCGTCTATAACGAACATACCTTGATAACTAAATTTGAAATTTCGATTGTTGATTAGATGTTATGCCGTACAAACTTTGCCACCATTTTTCACTCTTTTAGAGGAGGAATTATCAAAAAACCCTGTCTTACTATATATCTGCATCGTATAAGAAAAACACTTTCCAAATTTCATCGACACAAATATGCATTTATATTGTAAAATACAATGTAAAACGAAAAAAAATTATGACCTTTATTTTGATAATCATGACTAAAAAGCAATTTGAATACGAACATTTGGACGTTGTACTTACAAAATTGTTGGAAATAGGCAGAAAACGGGGAAGAAATTCGAATATTTTATTTATTTTCAATAACAAAAATTGATTTTTAATTTTTTTTTAATACCACAGAAAAGTTGGTTTGGAAGATTTTATTTTTTGATTGATAATGAAATATATGACAAAAAATTGCTCACTTAATGTTAAATAATTGCTCCAGGTCACAATCATTGGTTCATAAAAATAAGATTTTACAAAAGTTTGATTGTTGAAAAATAAACAAAAATTAAAAACTGCCTCTTTGGTATTTGGTATAAGTACCTACTACCTACACTTTCATACTAATTAAGTGAAATGACGTTATAAAAAATGCTGTAGTTAAAATGAATAAAGAAACAGAAACTTATTTTTAATTATTTATTAATTACACATATTAAATTCAAAATTTCGATTGTTGATTAATTCTACATTTTCTCATACAAACTTAGTTACCCCTTTTACTCTTTTAGGGTAAGAATTTTCAAAAGGAATACATCGAATATTAAAATTTCATTTGTCAGAGGGGATATAAATACAGAATTTTATATATGCACTGTTTTAAAACCGTATTTACTTTAAGTTTTATTACTTTTATTATTATTACTACTACTACTTTTAATTTTTTTCGTTAATATTTCCTTATTGAGCAACTCTAAGGGTCTATTTACAACAATTTTGTAAAAAAAAAATTAAAAAAAAGTTTACTGTAAGATTCGAACTCACGTCTTTATAATTAGGAGTATCAGAATATTAGATACGTAAGCCATTACGCTATTAACATCAACAATGTGTTTTATATATATAAAGGTTTATATTTCAAAGAGGCAATTCCTAAATTTAAATTGAATTTACTTTCTTTTTATCAGTTCAACTAAAAATATTTTTACAGATTATTTTCTAACTTTTCATTACCTTTCCAAAGATATATAACTCACCTGTCAAGTGTAAAAATTTCTGTTTTCATCTCTAGGGAATGCCTTCCCTTATTATTTTTTTGGAATAAGTAGTCTATAGTTTGTGGGAAATTGTGTTGTATCTTAATACCAAATTTCATTAAATTTGGTTGTTCTGTTCTTAAGTTAAATCGGGACACACCGACAGACAGACTGACAAAAATTTTAAAAATGTTAAATTTGGAATAAGGGCCTCTTGAAACAAATATTTACCCTAAAATTGGGTTAAAAATCGAAATGTACAGACCGACGTAAGAATTTTATATAAAAGTATAGATATTACTTCTATATTAATGTTTCACATTATTTTTAGCATTGATATTGTTGTTATAGTTATTGTTATTATTCTTACTGCTACTCTTGATTGTTGTTATTGCTATAAGAGTTACTAGTTTTGATGAGTTGCTATTGATTGTTAAAAATCTATTTTGTACTTATACAGCACTAATCTACTGGGACTAGTGCTTACATGTGATTGTGTATGGATTGAATGCACTTATTGCAACTCTATACAGATTGTGCAATTTATTTGAAAAAAAAAATGTTAAGATATGTTAAGATATGTTAAGATATATTAATAGTTATTCTACTATTCGAGCGAAGACGAACCTAACAAATCATATATCATCAAAATCAGTCCAGTCAATTTTTTAAATAGCTCTAATTAGTTTAACTATCCCTACTTTGTTTGATATATTGAAGAAATCTGATTTGACAAACTTTGTATGTCAATGTAATGGCAAGATGCTTCAATGGAGAGAATCAATCCGATGAACGCATGAACCCAAATCGTCGGCCTAAAGTCTCAATTTGTTAAATCTACTTTGAAAATTTTTTGTTTTTTTATTCCAATAGAAAGGAATTAAAAATTCTACCAAATGATAAATTGATATATCTCTTTAAATATAGAAATTTTTCAATATATAACATGAATCAAAAACCTTTTTATGTAGTAACTTATGTAGCTTATATTTACTTTCTTTCCCTGTCCTGAAAAAACTGTAAAAAAGAACGAAATGTTTTGGCTCACTTGCACTTGAAATAATTGATTTTTTTTTATATAATTTTTGTTTTCTTTTTATAAACTTACTATTCTAATGAAGTATTGAACTTAATTTTATTCATTTTACTATTAAAAATTTAAACTAAGTGTAGCTAAAATATTCATTCATAAAACACTACGTTCATTGTCTGTTAGGCAGTACGAAGTTTGCTGGGTCAGCCAGTTAATCGATAATATTTTTTAATGAGTAGAAGTATATGATATGCTTAAAACTTTTTGAGCAAAAGCTCATCTCATTTGTATAATAAATTTTTACGTTTATGTTGTCCTTGAGCGTTGAATCCGTTAAAAAGCTCATGACAATTAATTTCTCATTTTTTCCTAAGAGCTTAGTGCCATTAAGCTTGCGTATAAAACATTTGATGCCTCCAAGAAATTTGTACCGAAATATAAAGTTTCTAGTCGAAAAACGGTGAGCTTTTACCACTTGTGTGCTTTCATCCATAGAGCTTTTCTGTCTAATTCTTTTTGTCTGATTAAATTTTACCATTTTCCAGTGAAATTTTTCCCTATTTAAACCGTGAAACATTGACTTATTAAGTGACTAATGGTGGAAGACGTTTTGGGCTTTAAATGGGAACAACCCGTTCGCAGGCTCTAATTCAGTGATAAATCAGGTGGTTGGTATGGGAAGACAGGCGCCGCCATGATGATTCAGCTAGGTAGATTAATTTTATCTTAATTTGAAATTCCCTAAGATCTTCGGTGGCATACTCCTTGTTCTAATTCGATTAAAATATTTACGTCATTAATCACGAGCGAACTTTTCCATTTTATTAAAAGTGTTTTTAACGGTGTCGCCTGTATAACTTTTGCATTTAGACGAAAATTCTAGCGCAAATAACACCAAAGAAAATCGTATACACGACGCCGGAAAAGTTATTTCGTTTTTCAAATATTCCACGATAAAGAATTTTAATTAATCGCTCGAATTCACTGAATTTTTATTGTAATTCTTTTTTAATTAATTATCTACGAAGCTTAATGGCGACGCTTAATGCCATACTTTACGATACATGTGTAGATTATTCGGCTAATGGTTAATTTCCGCGCCGAATACGACGAAATCCCCAACGGATCTATTATTTATACCGAACACAACATCTCGAAACTCATTTCAAGAAAACCGACTCTATTAAAACCACTATACCTACCAGTGACTTCAGTCGAAAATTGCGATAGTGCTGTCATTGGACAGTCGGAGTCTTATAATCTTTAGAAAAACTTTTCCAAGTGCCGTGGAAAACTATGTGTAGTTTAAAAGTTGCCGCCACAATTATTATTGCAAAAGTTTTGTTTATGCAGATGAGGCTGTCGGAATGTGTAAAAATGGGGGGGGGGCTGGTTAAAGGGGTTGCGTTGACGAGGGTCGTGTCTTTGGCGTTGGGGGAATGGGGGAAAATTTTTCCCAATGCGAGACAACCGCAATGTTGACCGCGTAACGATGGAGAAGTAAATGCAAATTCTTGGGAAGTTCGTACATATAATTTTCTTGGTCGAAAGAAAATAAATGTGTAATTGTTTTTGAAAAGGGAAATTATGTAGGAAAATAAAGTTTTTCTCTTGGTGCAGAATAAGTTTTTAATTTTTTTTTCTGATTTTTTTACAGGTGAGTTCCTAATATTTAAATGAAGCGAGTACTGATCGAATTTGGTGGAGTTTAAAGTATGTATTACCCATAATTTTTAAGTTAGAATTTCAAAAAATATTCGGTCGTAAGAAAATTGATGACATAAGTTTAAATTTTAAGAAATTTTTCATCAATTTTGTCCCAAGTAACCAAATTAATTAAATTAAATTAGTTAAATTAATTACCTAAATTTATCCCGATAAAATTTACAACCCGGTAGAATATTTGGTCTTTTTTTTCCCGAAAAGTCCACAGATATCGTAGGTAACTTGTAGGAATATAAAAGTTAAAAAAGATTTGTGAAAAGCAAAATGCCGACAGCTTTATTGGCTAATAGGCTGGAAGTCGAAATTTCCTTGGGTTATAAAGTTTTTCTGTACCAATTGAATTTGAATTTAGTGCATCCAGCTTTGAAAAATGACCTGCGATTTTAGCATAAATATTATTCAACGATTTTAGTAGAATTTTGCGAAAGTTCCATGGCTTGTAACTATCCAGGAGATCCACAAGGATTTACTGATGCCCTTTTCTTGGGGAGGGGGGAGGAGGAAAATTGCCTACATACCATAGTAAAAAATATCACAAATATTGGATGATAATGTCAATTTTTGTAGACAACCCTTCCCTTACTGAAACTGGCATACCGAAAATAAAAACACCTCAAGTTTGCAGCTCTTATTGTCCAAGGAAATATAAGAAAGTCTAAAATAAATTAAAGAATTTTTTTTTTCCATTGTCGAGTCATTTTTTGTCGATTTACCATAACAGTGTTTCATTTTCTTAGTAGCAATTTTAAAAACCGAAGAAAATAACTGAGACACCCAATTTGAAGCTTAAATTCTTTTTAATTCGATTTTGTATGATCAAGAGTGTTTGCCAAGGGCAAAACAAATGACAGTCGATTACAAAGATCATTTTTTGACTTATTGATAAAATTTGTATAATCAGGGAACTTTTGAAATTTGCATAGTTAAAAGATTTCACAAAAAAAGTTTAAGGCTAAAGTTAAAGACATTTGTTGGTCTTTTGAAAAAAAATCTGAGTTAAGGGGGCTCTCCTGTGTAATGTATTGAAAAAAAAAATTGTTTTGAATGATTTGCTTCCTTTACATGCCTTAAAATGTGGTAGTAAAGTATTTTTTTTTAAATTGGATGTTGTTATAAGGATTCAGTTACTACAAAGATACAAAAGTTGTAGAAAAGTAAACAAATGACAGTCGATTACAAAAATTTTTCTTTGATTTAATGATGAAATTTGTATGGTCTGAGATCTTTTGAAAGTTGCATAGTTGGAGGATTTCACAACGAAAGTTTAGAGCTGAAATTAAATATATTAAGGCCTTCGACAGCCTAGAAAATCTGAGTTAAAGGGGTTCTCCTGTGTAATGGAGTAAAAAAAAATTTTTGAATCAATTGCTTCCTTCAGATGCCTTAAAATATAGTAGTAACGTTATTTTTTTTTTAAATTGGATGTAGTTATAAAGATTCAGTTACTATAGAGATACAAAAGCTGCAAAAAAGCAAACAAATGACAGTCGGTTACAAAAGTTTATCTTTGATTTAATGATGACATTTTTATGGTCCGGGAATTTTGAAAGTTGCGTAGTTGAAGGATTTTACAACGAAAGCTTAGAGGTGAAATTAAAGATATTTGGTTTTTCGAAAGCCTAGAAAATCTGAGTTAAGGGGGTTCTCCTGGGTAATGGGTTGAAATTTTTTTTTAGTTATTTGATTAAATTCCTTAACATGCCTTAAAGAATGGTGGTTAAGTGATTTTTTTAAATAAGAAGTCGTTATGCAAGATACAAAAGTCGAAGAAAAATGACAAAGAGCATAAATTTTTTGCAGGTGGTTGTCTTGGGAGTACTATAACTTACGTTCTACTAAAAATTCTTACCTAAAACTTTATATACATGCGATTAAAATCAATATAAACAAATGATTAAAAAATTAAAGTTTTATCTTTTACTTTGATCCTAGAAAAAAAATCTAAGAAAATCTGTTACAAACTTGAGTAATTTTTGAAAAAAAAAATTCATGCTTTTCCAAAAGCAATTTTTATTATTTACATAGATCACAAACGGACAAATGTACTAATAGTTACATATTAGGAAAAAAAAATCCCGAACAAGAAAAAAAGTAACAATTACGTTTTTTTCTGCAACTAATTAACATTTAAAACGATATTTTTTTGTCATTTTCCAAAAATACATTTTTCTTATCGACAGGAATACTAAGAATCATAATTTTATTCTAACCACCTCTAGAAATTAGTTTTACTTGATCAAGAGTGCTTGTCAAGGGTTAAACAAATGACAATCACCGAATGCCAAATCCCAAACTATTAGTTGGATATATAAGAATCTCTCAAGCCAACTCATAAAAATCTCTGCCATCATTTCAATGAAAGTTTTTTAAATTTACATAGACCACAAACGGTAATATGTACCAATCGTTAAGTTGAAGAGAAAAAAATTATATCAAAATTGAAAGAAATATCCAATAAATCGCCATTTAAAAAGGTCCTTTTTGTCTCAACTTTACCTCAAAAGCATCTTAGAATTTTTAGATTTTACAAAGCCCCAAAAATTGAATTGATTTCTGGATCATCTCGAAAAACGAGGAATATTTTTGAAAAGAAGATGAGAAGAAGTAGTACGTACTATCGATGCACAATACTTTGCACTAAAAAAAAAATAAAACACTCTCCAATAAAGCTTTAAAAAAAACCAAGAAAAAAATAATCAAAATTATATACTCAAGCATTCCTTGTTGATTTTTTCTGCAATAAATTTCAATTTCGAATTCAATCTTGATTTTTCTGCAATTTTTTAAATAATAATTCAAGAAAAAAAAAACCAAAGGGGGAAAAAGTACATCAGCATCGCATTCTCACCCTTCTCCATATTTCCCTGCCAACTCGTTCCTCGTAATTAAAATCTAAATATTTGATGATTTTTACAATTAACATTTACATGGCCAATAACATGAAGGTGCATTAAACGGATCTATTGCATTCAATGAATGTGCAACAATAATAAAAATAAATGGAACGAGGGGTTGAATTAAAACGAGGTCGGGGATATAAAATTAATTATAGAACTTGCTAATTTTTTCCCCAACTATCCATCAGACCAGTCCAATCCAATCATGCGTTCATCCCTCGTTCGATCATACGATAATTTAATTCATAAATTCAAAAAAAAAAAATTGAAGAAAATCAATAAAATTTTTTGCTAATAAGAATCATTCAATTCAGATTAATAAAATTCATTTGATTTGTTAATCAGATCGAATTAAAATTGTTTTGTTTTGAATAATATGTGTTCACATTTCCATTTGCATTAATTAATTACTGCATTTATTTGTTGTTAAATATTAATCGGATGGGAGGCATTAAGGGTTGATGGGACGGTTTACGGGTTGAACGTTGAGGTTGAGTTTAATTATTTTCCAAACACTTGAATGCGATTCAAATAAATGTATATATGAATGTGATTATTTGTAAATAACCAAAAGAGAATAATATACGTACATCGTTTTGAGTGTTTGGAATTCTTTTTCGCGATTTTGGAATTATAATTGTGGAAAATTGGTGCAAATTAAGGGATGAAATTGACGATTGATCATTTCATAATTATCGGTCTTGCTAAATTTTCATAATAATTGCTAGGGGTGGTTGATGAAAAACTAGTTTTATTAAATCTAAACAAGGGCCATTATTAGTGGTTGGTCTCAAGTTCAAAATTTTATAATCAATCGTTGGGAAAATCAACGGGAAAATTGATGTTTGGATTTAAATAGAAATAAAATTGGAATGTCTGGAAAAAATTGAGAATAGTCGATTATCAAATTTAAATTTGGGGAAAATAATTCATTGTTGTATTGGAAGAATTTTTAACCAATCCCTACTAAGATTTGTATTCCTTTAAAGGGGCCGTATTTATATTTATTGGAAAAAAAAATTAAGGGTGTACAAATTTTTTTTGTCTTCTGGTTTGTTAATATTGGCAGTGGTCAGGAAAATCCCTTAAATTTGGGGATGACTGAAAAAAAAAATCGATCATTTTCCAACATGTTTCCCATGTGATTATTTTTGTTCTCTCCAATATATGACGACCTGGATTTTTTTTTTAATTTGCTTGAGGTATTCTTATACCCTCAACCTTTAGTTTGGACTTGGCATCCATATTTTTTTAAGAAAATTCAAAGCTTAAAACTTTGTTGGCTAATCGGTGTTGGGTTATCATAATGGAGTTTCCCTCACCATTGAGCTAATCACTCACGACAATGGTAATGAAAATTAGAAGAATATTTTATCCGAAAATTTTGCTGAAAGTAGACCTTGTCGTATCTTTATATTGAGGTTGTCTCATATTGGGGAATTTTGGATCTTAATTCTCGACTCTAAAATTTATTTTCACAAACGATGCAAATATTTGGGTGAAAAATGTGGTAACTTATGTTTCGATCTTTGTTATTCTGAATAATTTCGTGAAAATATAATTTATGGGAAAAATAGTTTCTTTAATGCTTTTTTACCTCAATTTTTTAGTTGGGGGGGGGGGAAGTTTTGTTGGCTTTTCTTTTTGTCTTATTATTAAATAACATTTTCCTAAATTTTCTTGCATTTTTGTTACCATATGTTGCTAAAAATCCTATTTTCTTATCATTTTACCAGATCATTGACTTAGTAATTAATTTTTCGTAATTAATTAATTACTGCTAAACTATTTGGTCACATAGAAAATGGTTTCTTTCACAAAACTTTAAAAAAGATTCACCATAAATTGGCAAAAAAATTTTAAGAAAATTCCAAGTTTAAAATTTTGTTGGGTAATCGGTATTGGGTTATCTTTATGGAGTTTCCCTCACCATTGTGTTAATCACTCACGACAATGACAATAAAAATTAGAAAAAAATTTTGCTAAAAGAAGATCTTGTCGTGTTTTTATATTGAGGTTGTCTCATATTGGAAAAGTTTGGGCCTTAATTCTCGACTGTAAAATCTATTTTCACAAACGATGCAAATATTTGGATGAAAAACGTGTTCAATTATGTCTCAATCTTTGTTATTTTGAATAATTTCGTGAAAAATAATTTAGGACAAAAAATAATTTCTTAAATACTTTTTATCACAAATTTGGTAGTTTGGAGGGGAGGTTTTGTTGACTTTTCTTTTTGTCTTATTATTTAATAACAGTTTCTTAAATTTTCCTGCATTTTTGTTATCATTTTACATTCTTATTTTTTTACTAGATCAATGACTTAATTATTAATTTTTTGTAATTAATTAATTACTGCTAAACTATTTGGTCACATACAAAATGGTTTTTTTCACAAATTTTTTCAAAAGATTTATCATAAATTGGCAAAAATTTTTTAAGAAATTTCAAAGTTTAAAACTTTGTTGGCTAATCGGTTTTGGGTTATCTTTATGGAGTTTCCTTCACCATTGAGTTAATCACTCACGACAATGACAATGAAAATTAGAAGAATTTTTTATCCGAAAATTTTGCTAAAAGAAGACCTTGTCGTGCTTTATATTGAGCTTGTCTCAAATTGGGGAAGTTTGGGTCTTAATTCTCGACTCTTAAATTGATTTTCACAAATGATGACAATATTTGGGTGAAAAACGTGTTTAATTATGTCTCAATCTTTATTATTTTGAATAATTTCGTGAAAATATAATTAATGGGAAATAATAATTTCTTTAATGCGTTTTTACCTCAATTTTCTAGTTGGGGGGGGTGGTTTTATTGGCTTTTCTTTTAATCTTATTATTTAAAAACATTTTCTTGAATTTTCTTGCATTTTTGTCATCATATGTTGCTAAAAATCCTATTTTCTTATCATTTTACCAGATCATTGACTTAGTAATTGTTGGCTAATCGGTTTTGAGATATCTTAATGGAGTTTCCTTCACCATTGAGTAAATCACTCATGACAATGACAATAAAAATTAGAAAAAAAAATTATCCAAAAATTTTGCTAAAAGAAGATCTTGTCGTGGTTTTATATTGAGGTTGTCTCATATTGGGGAATTTTGGGCCTTAATTCTCGACTCTAAAATTTATTTTCACAAACGGTGCAAATATTTGGGTGAAAAACGTGTTCAATTATGTCTCAATCTTTGTTATTTCGAATAATTTCGTGAAAATATAATTTATGGGAAAAAATAATTTCTTTAATGCTTTTTTTACCTTAATTTTTTTCGTTGGGGGTGGAGGTTTTGCTGGCTTTTCTTATTGTCTTATTATTAAATAACATTTTCTTAAATTTTCTTGCATTTTTGTTATCATATGTTGCTAAAAACCCAATTTTCTAATCATTTTACTAGATCAATGACCAAATAATTAATTTTTCGTAAATAATTAATTTCTTCTAAACTATTTAGTCACATACAAAACGATTTTTTTTACAAATCCCTACAAAAGATTTACCATCGATTGGCAATTTTGTTGGCTAATCAGTAGGGGGTTATCTTTATGGAGTTTCCCTCACCATTGAGTAAATCACTCACGACAATGACAGTGAAAATTAGAATAATATTTCTTTTTTCTTACAAATATAAATACAAGAATTTTTAAACTTTAGTTTGTAAAAAAAAACATCTATTTTTAGATGGAAAATTGAAGAAAATTCATGTTGGAGAAAATTTGATTTGTTTTTTTATATAAATGGATTAGAATAGATTTTAAAAAACGGACGTTTTCGTGGCAATGAAATTGTTGTGCTTAGTTGAGCAAATAAATTACTCCATGAACTAATTAGTCACAAATAATTTGCAGAAAAAAAAAGTTTTAAACTTTAGCTCACCGATTATAGACATAGGATCGAAAAAAATCTAGAACCATTCACGTGGATGGCACATAACCACCTGTCTCGAGCCATAAAAGCGATCGGATCGTTTTTCGGTTGATCCACTCGATTAATCTTTATTAAAAAAAAAAAAAAAAAAAAAACCACGAAAAGAAATCCGCACCGTGACACAAGACTTTCGACAGATTTTATCAATCAACCGATCGCACGTCTACCACCCAAACACAACCTGGCCGCGGACTCACCACCGGTACCCAAACGTCCGACCCAACCACCCCCGAAATTTCCAAATATAACTCAATTCCATCCCGTTGTATCATTTTATCAAGCTGTCGCAAAGTGATTTTGTTTTCTTTTCCCGCGTGCGCCTGCCACAATAATTGGATCTCTATTCAAACGTGGCACCAATTCATTTTCCCTTTATCGGAGGGAAACGATGCATTTGTCCCTGTCGTACCGAATCGGTTTCGAGGGCTCGAAAAAAATGTGTCACATTTTTCCTCCTTTCAGACGTTCGCCGTTGTCGTTTTGTTCTTCTCTGGTGGCTCCGGCCGTCTTTTTTTTCCTTCTCCATCGTCTACATCACACAAACAGCCTGTCAGAGGTAATTTAAATGCAACATTTATTCATTCATGATGCATTCATATTAATGACACTTGATCTCGCAGTAGTAGGAAAACGGCATGTCTGTTTCTAACTTACATTAATAAAACAGGAGGAAGATTAATTAAACAGTTGTACCGACTAAATTCGAAAAATGTACACAGTTCAATCAAATTAGCCTCTTGTTTTCTGCTCTTTTTTTCCACACTCAAAAGATTGATGATTTTTCTTCTTAACTTTATTAATTTATTACAAATAGTTCATCAAAGTTATCAAAGAATTTCATAACAGCTTAAAACTCACAACACTGATGAAATTGACAAATGACAAAAATTGGCAATTACATGAAAATGAAACAACAGTTGAAACCAATGACAACCAAATTTGAATTAAAATTCTTACGTCTGTCTGTACATTTCGATTTTGAACCCAATTTTAGGGTAAATTTTTGTTTAAAGAGGCCCATATTCCAAATTAAACATTTTTAAAAAACAAATCTGTCTGTCTGTCTGTGTGTCCTGATTTAACTCAAAAACGGAACAACCGAATTAAATGAAATTTGGTTTAAAGATACAACACAATTTCCCATACATTTTAGGCTACTTAACATTCCAAAAAAATAATAAGGAAAGATATTCCAAGGAATGAAACAAAAAATTTTTACTTTAGACAGGCGAATTATATATCATTGGAAAGGTAATTCAAAGTTAGAAAAGAATCTGTAAAAATATTTTTAGGTTGAACTTATAAAAAGCACAGTAAGTTCCATTTAAAGTCCAAAACATTGCATCTTTGAAATATAAACGTTTATGTATATAAAACACACAGTTGATGTTAATAACCTAATGGTTGACCCAAAAGCTTTGGGTCTACTTAAAAATTTAAACTCTGATAGATATATCTGAAAATAGTTTAGTTAAATTTATAAGTGAGCATTAAGTTTTTTGGCTTTCACATATTGTAAACCTAAAAATTCGAAATACGTATAAAAAAAATACATTAGTGAGTGAATATTGAGTAGCGAGAAATTCGGGAACCTAAAGGAAAAGATTTAATTATATAGTTGAAATTCAGATATCTATACTAATATATAAAATTCGTATGTTTATCTGTATATTTCGATTTTGAAGCTAATTTTAGAGTAAATTTTTGTTTCAAGAGGCCCTTATTCCGAATTTAACATTTTTAAAATTTTTATCTGTCTGTCTGTCTGTGTGTCCCGATTTAACTATAGAACGGAGCAACGGAGTTTAATGAAATTTGGTATTAAGATTTAACACAATTTCCTACAGACTATAGGCTACTTATCATTCCAAAAAAATAATAAGGGAAGGTATTCCCTAGGGATGAAAACATAAATTTTTACACTAGACAGGTGAGTTATATATCATTGGAAAGGTAATTAAATATTAGAAAATAATATGTAAAAATATTTTTAAGTTGAACTGATAAAAAGCACAGTAAATTCAAATTAAAGTTTAAAAAATTGCCTCTTTGAAATATAAACCTTTATTTATAATAGACAGATAATTGATGTTAATAGCGTAATCGCTTACGTATCGGACATTTTACTCCTCCTAATTATAAAAATTTGGGTTCGAATCTTACAGTAAATTTTTTTTTATTTCTTTTTTTTACAAAATTGTTGTTAATAGACCCTTAGAGTTGCTCAATAAGAAAATATTAATAAAAAAAGTAGTAGTAGAAATAATAAAAGTAATAAAGCTTAAAGTAAATACGTTTTTAAAACCGTGGATTCATAAAATTCTCTCTTTATATACCCCTTCTGACTGATGAAATTTTAATATTCGATTTATTCCCTTTAAGAAGTAGACATCTGATAAGTTTTTTTTTTAAAAATTCCTACCCTAAAAGAGTAAAAGGGGTGACTAAGTTTGTATGAGAAAATGTAGAGTTAATCAACAATCGAAATTTTAAATTTAATAAGTGTAATTAATAAATAAATAATTAATTAATAATAAGTTTCTGTTTTTGTTTTATCATTTTAACTACAGCATTTTAAATAACGTAATTTCACTTAATTAGTATGAAAGCTTAGCTAGTAGGTACTTATACCAAATACCAAAGAGGTGGTTTTTAATTTTTGTTTGTTTTTCAACAATCAAACTTTTTTAAAATCTATTTTTTATGAACCAATGATTGTGACCTGGAGCAATTATTTAACATTAAGGGAGCAATTTTTTGTCATATATTTCATTATCAATCAAAAAAATAAAATCTTCCAAACCAACTTTTCTTCGGTATTTAGAAAAATTTGAAAATACATTATTGTTATTGAAAATATATAAAGTATTCTTATATCCTTCCACGTTTTCCACCTGTTTCCAACAATTTTGTATGTACAATGTCCAAATGTGCGAAATCGAATTACTTTTTAGTCATGATAATCAAAATAAAGGTCATAATTTTTTTTCGTTTTACATTGTATTTTCCAAAATAAATGTATATTTGTGTCGATAAAATTTGGAAAATGTATTTCTTATACGATGCAGATATATAATAAGAAAGAATTTTTGATAATTCCTCCCCTAAAAGAGTGAAAAATGGCGGCAAAGTTTGTACGGCACAACGTCTAAAAAACAATCGAAATTTCAAATTTCATAATCATAGTACCGTTATAGACGAAACTTTTTACCGCTTAATATAAAACAAAGTTGGTTTAATATTAAAAACAAAAACTTTGGGTCTCCTTAAAAATTTAAATTCTGATAAATATATCTGAAAATAGTAAAGTTAAATTTATAAGGGAGCATTAAGTTTTTTGGCTTTCCCATATTGTAAACCTGCAAATCCGAAAAACGTATTCAAAATAAATACATTAGAGAGTGAATATTGAGTAGCGAAAAATTTGGGGAACTAAAAGAAAATGATTTTATTATACAGTTGAAATTCAGATATTTTAATAATAAGTGCATAATAATAAGTGCATAGCATATAATAAGTGCATAGATACAAAATAGTTATACTTGATAATGGAGGAAACGGGGTTTCGTGCAATTGAACAAATTTGAGTCGAGGCAATGAAATGGGATTTCTACTAATATTTTAATTCTAGAACCTTAATTCTGTTATTTTGACGCGAGTGTTTTGATAACTTCACTGTTTTAAGTCATAATTAAAACCGAATTTATTGAATTTGACGATATTTTTTTATGTATAGATACTGATTGATTTATGTATTATTTGGTTGACGGTAGGTATACCTACTGTAGGTATACGCAATTGAACATACTCTTTTTAGATATTTAAAAATGTTTTCTGAAAATTATTTGATCATTATAAACAAATATTTTATTTTAAGCAACAGTTTATTAAATGTGTCTTTTTAAAGTTGACAAGATAGTGTTTTTAAGTGTGATTATGTTTTTGGTAAAAGAAATAAGAAAAATACAAATTTTCATATTCCACTACAAATAGCAAATCTAAAAAGAAAATATGAACTACACCTACGTTACGCAGACGAAGTCTGCGAGATTAGCTAATATTGTATAATATTTAAGTTATCACAAACTACTAATAACTGATGTGCAATTTAGAGCACTACTGGATGATACCATGCCATGGCAATTGCATCAAATAAGTACACAATTCTTTTTTTTTTGGTTATTTTTGGTTGATAAATGCCATTGTATTTCGGTTAATAAAATGAAATCTGTCGTTTAATCAACCTTTAAAGCCATTATTCGTAAGGGGTTGGAGATGTGCGGGTCGTGTTTTTGGCGCGATTTGCGTAATCAAAAACCATACCAAGAACTACTCGAAACTTACTGCTAAACACCCCTACTACTACCCCAAAGTTTAGTTTCACAGACACGGAAACAGTTTGTAAAGATATTTAATTATTAATATAATACACCCCCAATCCAGTGGCTGACGTGCCGATTTCCAAATTCTCTGGTAGTTTCTAGCACGTTACATCCCCCGAATCGGTGTCAAAGCATGAGCCGTTTGGTGGAACAACCTCCAGCGACAAACACACACTAAAACTTTAATTGCATCGAAAATAACATGTGATGTTTGGCACTAAAATGTATGCAATTAAAACGGAAAATGGCCTCAATTTCGGGGCAAGTTATTAGGGTGACATTTGTGTGGCGTATTTACGGGGTGAGCGTTATTTACGCACATGAAGTCGTAAAGAGATTGTTGCCAAACTATAAAATCTTTCGAGGCGAGCTTTCTTACAAGCACCGTCATAATCCCGCAGTTGAGCCGACATTATCCTCTCAACGTTTTCAATATTAAATATAAATTTAAATCAACATAACAGCTTTTATGATAAAAAAAAAACATTTTTATGTTGATTGAAGTCCCGAATTTTCAAAGCTCAACATCCCGTGATCATATTCCATTGTAAATATTTTTAATATCAATTTGGTAGATCAAAAAAAAAAAACGTTCACAATGTTTTCCATCCAAAACTGAAATATCTTTTATGACAAAGCGAGCTTTGACTGCATAAAGAGAGCTTTGACATAAATCTTACAAGTATACCACTTCAAAAAAAAAAATATTCAAATATAAGATTTTAATTAATATAATTCAATGCCATTAGTCTCTTCATGCCTAAATTTACTCCAAAAAAAAATTCTTACCAACCAACAGTAATTGATAACCGATGGTGGGAGATTTTATTTATTTCCCATAATAAATTTTCATTTGAGACAATTATACATCCAAGACCATGAATTAATCATGCTCAAGTGGCAATTACGAGACCATTTTTTTTTTTGGGCAAAGAAAAATTGATTAATTCAATATTATATTTTAATTAATATGACAGCCTCATGTCGTACTCGCGGTTAAGCTCCGACATAAATAAAGCTCTTTATAATCAACACAATAAATTCAACGTTAATGTCAACACATTGAATGGCTTTGACAATATATATATTTATAGTCTAATGCTTGTTATAGGCTTCACAAAAAAGCTCGAAAATATGGCATTTTGCCCGAATTTTAATTTAGAAAAAAAAAATATCGATTTTATTTAATGAAGAGCTTAAAGCATCAGTGAAAAATGCATTGAAATTAACAGTGAATTATGATGATTTGATTCATTGGATTCAGAAAATTTATAAAACCACTACTGAGCTTTTTTGCAACCATTTTCCAAACACCTAATTTTGTTTCACCTTAAATTTCTAATTTTTTCGATTCTTTAATGTTCTAAAACTTCCCTAAAATTAATTATTTTTTACTTTTTTTTTGTGGATTACTTTGTAATTTGCACCAGTTCAGCAATTTGCTACTATATCTAAAACTTTATATAAAGTTTTCTTTGTACTCCAAAAATTACAACTTTTGTGGCCATTTAAGAATTTAAGAATTCTTAAATTGCAAATTTATGAATTTGAGTTTGGCTTTTTAAAAGCGGTAATTTGGGTTCAAAAGACCAAAAAAAAACAATAAAGATAATACTGAAACACAAAGTTTGTATTTTAATTTGCAAATCTAGGGTCAAATATAATAAAATTGTACTTTCTTTAAAAAAAAAATGCAATGACAAATAGGTTTTATACAAAAATATTAACAGAAAATATCAATGGATGAATTCTGAAAAAGTGAATAATTTCCCTGTAGGTTTAACTGTAATATAAAGATATAATGAACCACGGTTTTTTTCCTAATCAAAAGACCATTTTTTGACCTCTTTTGAACCAAAATTTGGCCATTTAGATACAAATTTAGACCAGCAGTGCCCAGAATTAAACAATGGAAGAAAATTTGTTCTGAACAACGACAATCTAAAATTTTTCAACACTTTGATGAATTCGCAGTATTTCTAGGGATTTTATGATGTTTTTTTTAAGAATCCCACCTTTAGTTTGAACTTGGCATCCAAGGATTGTTATCAGCTTATTTTTTCGAAATTTTACTTTCGATATGATTGAATTGTAGAGATATTGTGAACCAAAAATTAATGTTTATAATCAAAAGAACTTTTTCTGACCTCTTTTGGACCAAAATTTGATCATTTTAAAAAAAAAATTAGGACCAGCAGAGGTCAGAATTAAACAGTAATAAGAGATTTGTGGTCCATTAGGACCATTTAAGCATCACATTTTTGCATCAGATTTCAGTAACCTGGCAAAAGTCTAGGAGCTTTAAAATGAAAGATTTTATACGTCTTATCCGTAGTTTAGATTGTCAACTGTTTAGTCCTTGGCAAGCACTCTTGATCATGTAAAATTGAATCCAAGAGATACTTGAATTTTTCAATTTTTCACCAACAAAGAAAAGTTTTTTTGGAAAAATGACTCTTAAGTACCGTTTTAAACGGTAAGAAGTAGTAGAAAAAAATTTATTTAATTTGTCTTTCGTTTGTTATAATTTTTTTTACATCCTAATACAAAATAATGGATTAATATCTTCGTTTGTGGTCTATGTAAATTTTTAAAGAAACTGGTTTTAAAATGATGACCAAACGTAAGTTTCTGGAGTTTGGTTGAAAGATTCTTATCCATCCAACTTATAGTTCTGAATTTGGCGTCCAGTGATTGTCATCTGTTTTATCCTTGAAAAGCACTCTTGATCTTGTAAAACTGATTTAAAGAAATGCTTTGGTAAAAAATGAGTACCTTAGTCTGTTTGTCGATAAGTTAGCCGAGAAGTTGTTTTGGGAAAATGATAAAAATATTGTTTTATTCTTGTGATGAATTTCCTTGTCTTAGACTTTAATATAATGATGATACTTATGTATGTTTGTGGTCTATGCAAATTTACAAAATTGCCTTGAAAAGTGTCTTTAAAAAGCATTACTTTAATAACATAAAGTGTAATTATAATTGGCCTTCGAAGGACTATCAAATGTTCTTTATTTTTGGTCTAAATTTTGTATTTGGAAAACTTACAACTTCTTTTGTGATCTATGTAAACTTTAAGACGTTCAAAATAAGTAACTCCAAAGAGTTTTACTTTAGAACAGTAAATTTAATCTGTTATGTTTATTTTGTTGTATGAATAAAGAGATATATCGGAAAATAAAACCGTACAACTTTTTACAGATAGTGTAGCCATAAAAGCAATGGCTGACATAACACAATTCGTGCAGTAAAAACCAAGAAATTTGAAATAAAATTTCCAAAAAAAAATAGTCATTTTCGTTACGGTTTAATGTGAAAAAATCGAAAGTTTCTTTATTTTTACGTTAATGTTGTTACGAGAAGATTTTATGAGCGTAGAAAAATAACAACAGCGAAAAAAAATATCCATCTTTAAGTTGGTCGTAAATAAATAAAAAATAAAAGTGACACCACAATAAACGTAGGAGAATTTTGCCTGAAAGAAAATAAAATTTAATTTCGTTTCACACATTTACGTTTAATTTGAGTCATTTATTGTTTATTGTATTTGCTTTTGTTGAGTTTACGTTCGAATGTGTGGCTTTCTCCTCTCTTTCTCTTTCTCTATGTGCATTTATCCAGTATATTTATATACATTATATATATATATATATATATATACATTATACATATACGAGGCGAAATAAAAGCCATGCCATGTGATAAATTCCAAACTTAATCGAGTCGAAACATTTAAAAACGACAAAGTTGCAAGCGACATATTTATAACGTTCATTAAAATCGCATTAAAATATATTTCCGTTTTGTTTGCCACTACTAAATTTCCCTATTAACCATCTGGTGACCACAAAACGATTGGAATTGAGCTTTATGTCTTGGACCAACCAATTCCGGGTAAAACAATTCCTTTTAGTTCATATACTGGTCAAGGTAAAGGTGAACGTAAAGGAAACACGCAATTGTTAACTAAAGCTTTTACGTAATCAATCGAAAAGTCAATATTGTTTTGAAAAGTCATCTTTAATTTAAGTGATAAAAGCTTTTTTTTAAAAAATCCTTTTTTTGCTTAATAGTTTTCTGAAGCAGTGGTTAGAAGAAGATTATTATAATAGTTTACGAGAATTTTTTTTTTGCCATTTAGCGTATGATTTCCGATATTGTATGATTGAAAATGTTTTTCGTAACAACTTTGTGTTGCTACCCTGTGATCCTCGAAGAGCATATAATACCAAATTTGTATTATTTCCATTGACTTCTAATTTTACCGTTTCAATATAGATTTCGGAACAAAAAATATTTTGTATTATATAATTTGCACCAGTTCAGGAATTTGCTACTATATCATGGAGGTGATAGCAGGCAATAGATCTTTATCAGCGTTTAAGTAGCTAGAGGAGATGAACTTCATTTCTCTGTCTTTTTTATTTTTTTATTTGTCGATTGTCCTTGACCTTGTGGTCAAGCAGCTGCCATTTCTTAGAGCTTTTGAAGGAATTTCCGCTTCAGCCTTCTTTGATTGATAGTTTCTCCCAAGCTTAGTTCTACTGCACTAGGACAATTTTCCAGGTCGTTAACCTTTCCGACACGGAGGGTTGAAAACTTTCAAATGGTCCGAAGCGGGGTATCTGACATACCCCAGACCAAATCCAGTGCTTCTCAAACAAAGTGAAATAGGGTTTTAAATGAAAAAATATTATGAATATTAAAAATATTTTAATTTTTTCAAAAAAGTTCTAAAGTACATAATATGTGCATATTATTTTTTTGAAAGGTAATTAAATTTAAAAAAAATAATATAATTACAACTTAAAAACTATAAAAAATAAAAATTATTTACAAAAGAACTTAGGTATAAAAGAAATATTTCATATAGTTTATATAGCTAAAATATTACAAAAACTAATTTACTTATCATAAAACTATATATTTTAGATTACTATAATACATTTTTACAGACTATAAATTAATTTTTACAATTTGGACAAGAAATTGTTTTAATTTGATAGCGGTGAATAACACAAATATGTTTTTTACAAAAATCACATCGAATTTTAGACTTTCTGTCTTCATTTCTTGGGCAAAAACTACATCTCGTAGTTTTTGGTATATCCTGCTGGTCTTGCTCTACTGCCAATTGAAGGTTCTTCGTTGGAGTGCTATTTCCATTATTGATTACTTGGTCAAATAGCTCAAAGCCGTGTTGAATGTGCTTGTGATAATTTATATTGTTGTTTTTCCGTTTTAAAACATTTTCTTTTACCAATTCCGTAGCCAATTCTCGAAGAAATACTTGTCTTCGGCTACGGTCTCCTTTTCGCCAATCTGGGTTATTCTGTACCCAAATAATGTAGGCATTTAATGCAGCCATATCTATTATTTCCATGAATATTCTGAACGGCCACCTTCTAGTAGTTCTAACACAACTATACTGTTGGGTCATTTTGTCTCCAGTATCGACAGCTCCTTTGGTTTTATTATAATGAAGAATAATATTTGGCCTTTTTCGCGGACCATCTTCTACTTCAATATTTTTGACTTCTGTGGATAATAGAGTCACCGCTTGATTTTTGATTGGCAAATATGAAATTAATGTTAAATGGCCTGCAAATCCAAAGAGGGTAGAAAATTTTTCTCGATCTCGAGTGTCGGTAAATATTTTTGGAATTTCTCTTTTGTTTCTCCTGATTGTTCCGGTGAGAGTTATATCATTTAAAAAAAGATTGTTCGCTAAAGGAATTGATGTAAAGAAATTGTCAGTTGTCACTCCTCTTCCAGTTCCGAAAAATGGACGAACAAGTTCTGTTACCACCCTTTCACCTTGATTTCTTTCGGGTTTGTTGCCAATTTTTCCTAAATACGGTTGAGAATTAAGAATATACGACGTTTTAACATCCGCGTTAACCCAAATTTTGATCCCATACTTACCTGGCTTACTTTTCATGTACACTCGGAATGGACATCTTCCTCTGAAGGTTGCCAATCTTTCATCTACGGTGAGATAGCTCCCTGGGGAAAAATATTTTAAACAAGCGTTATTAAACTGTTCGTATATTGAACGTATGTGAATAAATTTGTCACCAATTTGATCGATTTTTGTTTTCCTACTCTTTTTGTCATCAAAACGTATGGTTGAATAAATTGAAGAAAATCTATCCCTCGACATGGCCGCTGAAAAAAAATATGATTTAAAAAGAGGATTAGTAGTCCAAATTTCTCTTAAGGCCAGCTTTCGTCCATTACATCTTCCGGATGCCAATAAAATACCTATAAAAGCCTCTAACTCGCATTTCGTAACAATATCGTTACTCGATTTGTGTTTGTGTACAAGCGATTGGCAAAATTGATTCGTATAAGACGCAATTTCTTCCAACATTTTTGGAGTCAAATATAAATTGAATGCATCTTTAATTGACGATATATTCTTTGCTTCTGCCATGGGACCCATATATATTGAGGAAATGTTATGAACTTTGGTGTTGTTGGAAGGCTTGGAACACCAAATAAACCCTGATTTGGAAGTGTATGTCGAATGCAGTTCGTTTTCTTCCAGATCTTCCATGTCTTCAGAATCAGAATTTATAACTTCGGGGTCAAAATCCTCTTCTACGTTGTCTTCAACTTCAGAACTATCGGAATTATATATTTCGAAGTCCAAATCGCTATCGTAATCCGCATCATCATTGTTGAAAGTATCGTCTTCTAACAACTTTTCAATTTCTTGATCCGTTAATTTAGCCATTATGTAAAAAAAAATTTATATAAAAATTAGATATTGTTACGTTAAATAAATAGCAATACACTCATGTATTTTATTTACAAAATTTAACGATATCTTAATTTTTGAAAACAAATTTGGAAACACTGGTTTAGAAATAAGCAGGTAAGATCGATAAGATGTTGCACGTTCAAAAATGAATACACAACTAAATGTTTGAAAAAGAAAACAATGCATTTTACAATTATCACTTTCGGTTTACACTTTACGATTTGCATTTTGAGAATTATTAAGTAATCACAGAAGAAACTCAATAAAACTGTCTCTCTTCTTTGAACCGTAGTAGAGTGAAACAAATAATCGTTAAAATAATTTTTAGAAAGTTGAAGATTTTAAAGTGATCCATGGGGTGCCTGGGGTACGTAAAAACCCCGCTTCGGACCGGGAAGGTTAAGGAAATTTCTTGAGAGTTGGATTTGAAAGTCTTATTCCGTGATGAATTTGGTTGTTTTTCACATACCATGAAGCTTTAGTGATGATTCTCAAGACTCTATTTTAGAACACCTGTAGATCATTGTGATTTATCTTTGAAGATGGAAGCCAGATGGCGCAAGAGTAGGTGAAAAGTGGTCTTATGACTGATTTGTATATCAACATTGAACATTCCATACTTAGAGGAGACCTGCTGTTGATAAATGGGTATAGTTTGATGATTTTATTTGAGATATGGCTTTGTTATGTTAATTTTGAGTCCAGAAGTATGCCCAAATATTATACATATGTTTTTTTCAAACTCCACGAAATTTCCAGGTGAAATTTCTCAGTTGGTTGGAGAAACGTCTTTGAGAGGAAATTTTGGCGATGCTTTTTGATGGATTTATAAAAAAATTTCATCTACTGAACCAGGAAAATAGGTGGTTGATAGACTGCTGGGTTTTCTGAACGGTCCTTTAAAGACCATTGTCCAGGTTGATGATGGCAATGTCATCCGCGTACATTGAAGTCATACAGTGGTCTAGAGATGGAAATTTTTCAACATAGAGATTGAAAAGGATTGGACCTAATACTGATTCCTGAGGTACCCCCGAGTGGATAGGTTTTTCCTTTGATAACTGGTCCATTTTGATTTGGAACCAGGGGAAGTACAACTTTAAAATAACTATTAAGCAGATTAATGCCAATTGAATGGCTACAGGCCTAAAAACGAATTTTTTTCCGGTACGTTTTATATTTATAGAGCCTGGATGAAAACCAGAAACCGTACATAATGATCAAGAAATTGTTGCACCAAATATCTATCCATTTGGACCGTGGCAAGGGGTCATAACCAGTGGGGAAGGATAATAAGCGAAGCTTAAACTCACATTAGGCTATTTAACATCTTTTCCGATAGTTTAATTTAATTTTATATTTGCAACTTTCACGGTTGTTATATTAATTCGATTCATACGCACAAAAATAATATTTTAGACCAGTGGTTCTCAAAAATTGTTGAGTTAAGACCTTTCAAATAAAAATTTTCAATCTTAAAACCCACCTCTTAGCTGTTTTAGAGAAAAGAAGGCATAAATAGTGCTTGAAATATTAAAATAATTTCCTTTTTTTATGTTATATACACTACTTTACTGGTGGGTCGCGACCTATAGTTTGGGAAATGCTGTTCTAGACAGAAGGGGGTGAAAAAAAAACTTTGAAATTCCACACAATTCTATTAAGCTCCATGACTCAGTGAAATACTTCTTTTATCTTTCCCTTATCTCTGTTTCAAACTGACGTTATCCTCCCCTGCAATTCCTGTGGATTTTTTCTTCCTGAAAATTTTTGCATTCTTTTATCATATTTCTTATCTGAAATTACTACGTTTTTCATGCAAACTCTGGATGCAATCATTTGCCAGAACAATTCTTTATTTTGCTCTTTTTATCAGGCAAACCTACATAGTTTGATTGATATCTTTTTCTGGTGGAAAACGAAAAGTCACGAATTTATAATTGTTTAGAATTTAGATAAATGGGGAAAAAGTTTTCACATTTGCGACGTGAATTTCATTAATTTTGGTCAACGTGAAGGCTACGCATTTCATCGATGTGAAATATTGTGTGGTTGGTTTGAAAAGTTTTTTATCTTAATCGCATAAGAAGTTGAAGAGGGTTGGACAGGATCGGCGAAATACGTACCCGAAAACGTTGTGACGAAAACATCCCTCATTCGGCCGGCCAAAATACCAAATAAATTTTTAACACATTTCGTTGACATGTAAATTTTCTGATCTAAAATCGACACAGACTTGTGAAAATGTCCGCCCTTTGTTTTATATCACCCGTTTATCGTTCGGTCGAAAAACCGTGTTCGCTCCTACACTGGCTCGTTTTAAACATCCCTAAATATTCATTAGGGGCTCGTGTATTTTGTATGGAAATAATACCATTATCATATGTATTCCAGTCGGCTGAAAGACACGGAGGTGGTTGTGGGGGTGGTGGTGCGCCTTAAGAGCACGTTTCCGTGCCAGAAAAGACATTGATAGATGGCCCAATAACAAAGTATTTTATGATCTAGCAGATCGTAAATTTTCGCGTGAAATGAGGAAAATTTGAATGAGTTGAACAGGAAAAATGGTTCAATTTCGGCCCCTAATATCTATCTAATTTTCGCGAGTAAATTATTGATAATTTATACGTGCGGATCGGCAATTAATTACGATTCGAAATTCGAATCGTAATTTACAAGGAGAGGCTTGCAGTGGGCCGCACCCGTGTGTTCCTTGGGGATAATTAATCTTCAATGAAACACGGCTACAATGTCTTGAAAACACCGCAATTGTCGCCCAAGATTCCAACTAGAGGCCTTTAAAATTTAAATGAAAAAAATAAGATAAAAACTGGATTTTTTTAAATAAGTTAACAACCTACAAAAAAGAGGTTTGTTTCTACACTAACAAAAAAAAACGGTTGGTATTACTGAAGCCAAAAGTTTCAAGATCATTTTCAACAAAAATTTTTCAAAGGATATTCCAAAATTTAAACAAAACTTTTCATCAGTTTTAATTTCTCTGCAAAAATGTAACTCTTGAAGGCAAAGAAAGATTTTACGATTTTCCTCAGATGTCCCCATTAAAATGTGATTTTAAAATTTAAGGGTTGACAACTTTTCCAAATAAAAGCCATTTTATTTGGGTTCACATCTCCAACAAGCAATTTATTCTCTAGGTAAAACAAAACCAAAAATTTGATAAAAACTGGATTTTTTTTAAAATGAGTTAAGAACTTACTAAGTGGTTTCTTTCTACACTAACAAAAAAATTGGTTGGTATTACTGTAGTCAAAAGTTTTAAGATCATTTTCAACCAAAATTTTCAAAGGATTTTCTAAAATTTAATTGAAACTTTTCATAGGTTTTAATTTCTCTGCAAAAAATTAAAAATCTTGAAAACAAAGAAAGTTTTTACGACTCCCTTCAGATGTCACCATTAAAATGTGATTTGAAAATTAAGGGGTTGACAATTTTTCCGAATAAAAGCCATTTTATTTTGTATTCACATCTCCATCAACCAATTTATTCTCTGGGAAAAACAAAATCACAAATATGATATAAAGTGGATTTTTTTAAAATGAGTTATGAACTTTCAAATAAAGTGGTTTGTTTCTACACTAACAAAAAAATCGGTTGGTATTACTGAAGCCAAAAGTTTAAAGATCATTTTCAACAAAAATTTAGCAAAGGATTTTCTAAAATTTAAATGAAACTTTTCATAGGTTTTAATTTCTAAAATCTTGAAAACAAAGAATGTTTTTACGACTCCCGTCAGATGTCACCATTAAAATGTGATTTGAAAATTTAGGGGTTGACAATTTTTCCGAATAAAACCCATTTTATTCTGTGTTCACATCTCCTACATGCAATCTATTCTCTGGGTAAAACAAAACCCTTTCATCCCCGTCACGAAGCACCCATAACATTTTATGATCTCGTCGCACATCGAACTTCGTTAAACTTCTTTCTTACCTCCACCCCAAACCATATCCCCCAACCCCTAACTGGCACCAAATACAATCGGTGAATTCAATTTGTCAAAGCAATTGCAACCGTCTTTGATATGATCAAGTCTTATACCGAATTTGAATAATTTCCTAAACAAATATAGAAATAAAAAAACACGAGAATAAACAAACCCCTAAAAAACCACCCTTGGAATAACAGAAATATATATATAAAAACGCCACGATTGAATTCATAAAAACAACGTTGAGAAAATACACAATATGCTCGGAAGAAATCAGCCCCAATCTGTTTTCTCATATATGCATCCCCCAGCATATACTGTATGACATGAGGGGGTGGTAATATATATTTATCAACAGCTTTTCATTACGAACTTCGTCTTTTCCATTCTTCCATCCATACGTTTTTGCTACTACTTTAAATTCCCAAACCGCTCATTGAAATTGAAAATATGGATCATCATGTGTCAGTTGGTTTCAATAAGAAAATAATTCACGACAACTTTATTCGCGATGGGAAACGTCGGAATTGTGCGACAAAGATGGAATTGGTTTTTCCAATAAAATCAATGATTTTATTCTAATACACATTTGAGAGGAATTATTTTCGTAAGTGGGATTAAAAAAATGAAAGTTGAGGAATAATAAATGAAAAAAAACTGATTTATATCAAAGAGCTTTTAATGAGCTTTGAGCTTTTTTGACTTATAAAATAAGTATTGCCTGGTTCACACTCTTACTAACCTAAAGCACCTGAAATCGAACAAGAATTACGAAGAAAAAACGTTAAAAGATATCCTAAAAAGCTTGCAAGCTTGGCCTTACTTTTGTTTGATAAAATATATGCCATGGAGGTGAAGTCAGTGTGTCATAAGTTACTGTGTATACAATATATAGAATATATTTCGGTTCAATATATGTAGTATAAACAAGATATAAAAATCATACCATAAGCATAAATTTGAACAGAAGTTCAATCAAAAATATTCGTGATGTGAAATATTATTGCCCAGATACGTATTTCGATTGCCAATCAATCTTCTTCAGTAGTCATCAAGTAGTTTGGATCACTCCGTAACTGCTTTGTGATGATTCACAAAATAATAACGAATTGCCCTCAATTTGTAAGTCATGCCTTTTGATGCCGTTGATGACCACTGAGGAAGATTGCTTGGCAATCGAAATACGTATCTGGGAAATACGTCACGAATATTTTTGTTTAAACTTCTGTTTAAATTTATGTTTAAATATTATTTTATTAAATTATACTACATAAATTGGACCGCAATATATTCTATATATTGTATACACAGTATAACTGTTCAAAGTCAGCAAAAACAATCTTATTTTGACTATCTTTATGGTTTGAAAATTATTTTTTTAATTTAGTATCCTTTTAATAGACCTACTAGCGTTTCAAGGATTAAAAATATTTTATATAATCTTCCAAAAGTTTTTCTTTCATGATCTTTGAGAAATTACCTTCGAAGTAGTTATTCCAGGAATTTAATTGATCATTTTATGTCCATTCGGATATTTGGTTTAGTATTTTTCCCATCGATGTACCAATAGCCAGTTTTGGACTAATAAATGACATATTTGTACCTACTTTTGTAAACCCCTCTGCCTCTTTGTTACTTTTGAAACCAGCAAAGCCTCCAACCCTCCAATGGCCTCCAGAAAAGTGTATTTTTGTTGGAGGAAAAGGAGAAAATTTGGAGTTTGCGGATTGTTTATTTGAGAAAATTTTATTGTTTTATAATGATAATTTGTTCCCGTGTCTTTCTGTAGACCTGTGATTATAAAAGTTATGAATTTTTTCCCCAAAACTTTATTTTTTTGGATTTTTCCTCCCATATTCTTGCATGTACCCATCATTTGTTTTGGTACCATCAGCGGACTACCCTTATTCATCTAGGTATACTTTTTTTCTCTCTTGTTTACTTAATTATAGTCCAGAAAGACATTTCAAAATTTGGTTTCCTAGTTGTCTTGGTGGAGAACTTCGTGGCGTATTTTGATGTGTTCTAAGCTTGGTATTTTAGGTTTTCACCAATTATTGATTTGCAGTCTTTATGATTGCTTTTTTATAACCCCTTTTGACAAAGATTTTCAAAAAAATTACTAAGTTTACGTTTAAGAAAACATTGCAGTTTAAATGATAATAAGTTAATTTTCATGGCTACAATATTCGAAAGCTTTTTGTAAGAAAATCTACAAAATATTTGTTGAACTTTGAGGTTTTGATATACGACAACATTGACTAAAAAAAAAAATATCCCACGACACGTTTCCGTTCATCCTCACTTTACGAATATTTAAGGACACAAGGGTGCAAGGGTTGTCGGTTGTTTGGGTGGCAAAAAGCTGCTCCTCGAAAAAAGGTGTAGGTATATATAAAAAGTGATTCGACTCGTCGATAATGTTTGCTTTTGCTCAACCGAAACAGGCAAAAGCCAATGCTGAAATGCAAAAAAGAAGAAGAAAAAAAAAAAACATCCCCCAACGGTAGTAGATGGATTTTATGATAAATCTATATCCAACAAACGTCTCCTCTTTTTCGTAAGACTGCGAGTTCTTTACGTTAAGTTCTACGTGATCGAAATTTCAACCTGTATTTACATTCCTAACGAATTGATCGGCAGGGTGCAGTGGGTGCGAAGAAAACACGGCGATCAATATTTTTAATTTCAATTTTTTTTGCGGGGTGTTAGTGGGGCGCGGGCGGGCTGGCAATGTGGGGCAGGAAATTGGGAGTTTGAGAGCTACAAGTTGTTGAAATCGAGCCTATTTGAAAATTTATTCAGTACGCGAGAGCTGTGCGACTTATGAGAGAGTTTCATGTAAAGCACGGTCAATCCTTGAAAAGCTTTTGAAAAGCTGCGTTTGCAAATCGATTTGAATCCAACTACGTATTGTAACATAATCCGGGTTTTTCATCGTGATAAGTGTTTTACATTCATATCAAATGTCATGATAAACTTTTCGATTAAATATGTCGGGAAAAATCGGGGAAATATGTACGGTTTTTCTTTTCATTGAATATTTGGTAAAGTTGAAAGCTTTTTGTTCAAATTTTTAAATTCTAAACGGTTTAAATTGGTATTGCAAAAATTTTTTTGTAACCTTAATTTAAGGAATATTTAAATAAAGCTTTAGACTGCAACTTTGTTGACGTTGAATAGCTATTTTCATTTTCTTTTCCGGGTTTTAGCCAATTGTAAAAAAATTAAAAGAATTATTTGCCAGTGCCATAAAAGAATAATCCACATTTAGCCTTATAATTTTTTTGAATAACTTAACCAAATCTTATTTTAGGAATCAAAAGTGAAACTACCTTTGTTATTTGTCGTTTTTCCTTGAAATCACTATTAACTTCCTTAATTCTGGGTGATTTACTAATCTCAAAATCAAATCAATATTTTCTATTAAAAGTTATCCCTCGTTCTTAAGGTCTTCAACTTTTGTTGGGGTATTATTGTAAGTTCAACACTGTACGAAGCTTTCGAATTATGCTCTTGTAATTTATTTAAAAAATCATTTACTTTCCTCAAATTTTGAGGGCTTTAAAGTTTGATCGTCATTATAAGTGCAGCAAAAAGCTCTCTCATTTTCGGCACTGATCTATACTGTGCAGCTTTTTCCAGGGCTACATCCGAATAACTATCGTTATATTTTTACTCTTTTGCTTCACAAAATTCTCAAATTTTTATCAAATATTACCAATTATTGAGCTTTTATATATCTTTAAAAGAGCCTAGCTCTTATACAAATGATTTCAATGCATTTTAAAGCAAAAATATTTTATATAACTAACAAACCCTTTAAAATTGGCCTACAGCATCTCAAGATTTAACGCCTGGTCAATTCTGAACTTAAGATCTTTTAATTTGGAGCTTTCATCAATTTCTCGTTATGTTTCAAGTTTAATATTTTGATTCCTCAACATAAAGAAGAATTCTTGTAAATCTATTTCTTCTACAGAGATTAGAAAAAAATGGAAAATTTTTATGGAAATTATTTTCTTGGTGCTTGATATGGTGGGTGATTATGGGATGATTTTTGGGAAACGTAAACTCTAACAGGCGTTAAACAAATTCGTTGGTGCTAATATAAGGACCAAACTAAAATATTTGAACTTTATTTACTGAATTAAAGAGCTTTAAGTTTCTGAAATAGAAAAAAAGCTCGCTAGCCTTTGATGTGAGCGTTTTTTTGATGAAATAGATTAATTAGGGACCCAAATATTACCCATAGTAGAGAAATTACTATTTGGGAATTTCATAGATGTTTTGAGTACATCTTTTATCATATATATCTCTCCGATTGATATAGTAAACATCGTTAGATTCGTTTAGTCTTTCATCCCTTATTTCTTTTCCATGGAGGTCAAAATTCTTATAATACTTAAGCAAAAATTTATTACTTTAATGCAAAAATTCATTGTTTCACCAAAAAAATATTAGTAAAATCCCATACAAACTTTCATCCCCTATTTCAACCCTTTAATGGGTTTTTTTGCAACAAAAAAAAATTATTTAGGACTTATTTATGATTGAAGCTATCTTTGATTCAAATTTCATGAAAATCAGTTCAGCCGTTTAGGAGTGAAAGGATAATAGACTGGAAGACTTTTAGAAGGGCATGAAATGTTTCGAAAGCTTATTGAAGACTTTAAAAATCATCAATTTGGTACAAAAAAATTAAAAATTTGGTGCCAAAAGTAGTCATCTGATTGTTAAATAACTTTTTAATGTTTTTGAATTTTTTATTAGATTAGTTGAGCTCGCTTTAATCGATACTTGATGCATGAAATTTCATTTTATTGGTCTTAAAATGATTATGAATGAACCAATTTTATTTGTGAAAAATTAGCAAAATTATGTTTAAAAACATTATATTGTAACAGAAAGGGACAAAGTCTGTCCCTCTCTTTGTGCCATGCTGGCACGCGAATGGATGAGTGACTTCTATCTCTCTCCCACCAATGCGAATGTACTTATAGATTGTTCTGGAAACATCTAGTATGTGGTGGACCGTTGGCGAACATTGGAGTACATTCTAGAATGTTGGGTTACGGGTATATAAGTCGCTCAGCTCAAGCCCAGGGACAGTTCTGTATCACAGAATTCTGTATAGAAATTCAGTTGTGAATTTCCGTTACAACTAAGCGGTTTTTAGTGTGATTTGAATTAAAAGTGATTATTGTCATTTAAGTGATTGTTTTGACAAGTGTTATTGTGCAATAAAAAAGGTAATTGTTTAGTGTGAAAGTGATTATTTATTACCAAAAGAAATAAAAAGTACAAATAACGTCATCTCAGTACAGTTTTGAGACGTCACGTTACAATATTTAAAGCTGTATTTAGGCTTTGAAAACTTAAACCTCTTAAGTTGTTACATAGATATCGCCAAAATTTTAGTCCGTCCATGTAGGTGAAAATTTTAAAAATTCTTCAATAAATGTTTAGGTACTTTTTTATCAAATTCCAAAATACAAAGTTTTCTTTCTTTATCTTCGAAATAAAGGAAAATTTCTGTACAAACTTTCATCTTCTACTTCAACCCCGTCATAATTTTTTCGCAACAAAAAGTAGCCTATGTAAATTTATATGGTTAAAACTATTTTTGTACTAAATTTCATGAAAATCGGTTCAGCCGTTTCTTCAAAAATCTTCAATTTGATCCATAAAACTTCAGTTTGATTGTTGAAAAACTTTTTGGTATTATTGAAACTCATTACGGATTACTTGATACCACTTTAAACGATATTTTATGCATGAAAAATTTAACGTTTAGTAGGTTCCAAAATCGATTATTAAGTATCAATTTTCTTGAAAAATATTGAATTTGAAGCTGGGCTTAGGCTCCAAAAACCTTAATTTTTAAAGTGATTATTGTGGAAAAAGTAAGCTAAGACTACAACAATCGAAGCTAAGTTTTAGAAGAAGCAATTTGTATCAATTCAACTAGTATCAAAGAATATTATTTAAAGTTTTTTTTTGATAAACGATATATCGATTTTTTATTTATACATACGAAATTATGAATGTTTGATTTAAAATTAGATTAAAGGAAGTTTATCAATATTTTTATCAGAAAAAAAAAACACTGCAAAAAGTTTGTAACTCTCCTAAATTTACAAGTCGCATTTGAACATGGATCTAACGAACAAATCGAATATCGTCGGCGTTAATCACGTGAATCTTGCCAAAGGAAAATTTTCGGTGAATCAATGTCCACAAAACATATCATTTCCCAAGGTAATATATTTATCAGACGTAATTATTATGAATTTTACAAATATAAATTTCCCAACCACATTTAGGACCACGGTGGAAATTTTGGCGACCACATAAAATCGCGTCGAACCTACACGGACCGATTGATCGTTCGCGAGCTGATTATTAACGATGAAATCTTTCCATTCAATATGCAATTTGTCTATGAAAATGAACTGGCATCCGGATTTAGAGTAACAACGGCTCGCGTTTTTAATTTGGGACGAGAACGCGCCTATGTGGATTCGGTGGAACTATCCAATGGGAAAATTAAAGTTATCGGTCGAATCAAAAACGGCGAACAAATGCGATTATGTGTGGAAGTCTATGCCGAAATTGAAATCTAATTTTTTTTTGGTTGTTATAACCTCATATCCATTGGAAAATATACTTTGTTCTGATAAAAATGTAATCTTATCGGGGCACTTGATAACATTAAAAATCAATCGTTTGACTCATTTCATGATTGATTAGGTTTTGTGCAAATTGTATCTATTTTTATCTGGCATGTCTTTTGGGAATATAAACTAGAAAAAAAATGTAATTTATCGTTTTAATTTTTTTGAGTGATTTGTGTTGTATTTACGATGGAAACTTTTGAAATCAGGAGAAGTGTATATCCGAAACCATTCCCAGACGTTAGTATATTTATCTTAAAAATAAAAGCTTTGGACTATTCATTGACTTTTTGGTTCTTAAATTATCTTCAAAGTTCAATTTAATAAGATACAAATATGTAAAAAAAAATCCATCTTGCCAATGGGGCAGGAAAATGGCACAATGGGGAAGGATTATGGTTTGCCAAAAAAAATTTTTTTTGCTTATTTGTTTTTGATTAAAACTAATATTATTTTTTCATTTAAATATAACAATTAAATTGTGGACAGTAAGGAAAAAGCTTCTCGTGGAATCTTATTTATTTTTTCGCTAACGTTTCTTCAGTTATTTATGTTTAAGAAGTCAGGAATAACTGACGAAACGTTGGCGATAAAATAAATAAGATTCCACAAGAAGAAGCTACGTCCTTATTGCCCACAATTTAATTATTATATTTAAAAAGACAAGGACTTAAATAACATGGATTATTTTCATTGTTGCAATGACTTCTATTGTCAACAGAAACCATTCCCAGGTGTTAGTATATTTATATTTAAAATACAATTTTTGAACTATTCATTGGATTTTTTGTTAGTAAATTATCTTCAAAGTTCAATTTAATAAGATTCAAAAATTTAAAAAAAAAATCCATCTTGCCAATGGGGCAGGATAGTGGCACAATGGTGAGGGATTATGGCTTGCCTTAAAAAAATCCATTTTTTTTTTGGCTAATTTATTTGTGATTAAAACTAATATTATTTTCATTGTTGCAATGACTTCTATTGTCAACACTAGGGTGATTTTTTTTTGGTCCCATCGTGAAATTTTGTTGGAAATACCAAAAAAAAATTCTCTGAAAGTTTGAGCCCTTAATATTAATTTTAAGTCCTCGACCAAAACGTGTAAAGATTTCCCATTGAAAATACACGGAAACTCTATTTTTTTATTTTTAAATTTCTATATCTCAGCGGCATTTCATGGGATCGCTTTTACCGCACATGGTTTTTTCTCAGAATTAAACGCTCTACAAAAGTGCCCATTGCGACAAAGTCGTAACTCACACCGGTGAGGTAGTACGGGCCACTGAACCTGATTTTTCCATAAAATTCAAGGCTTAATATCTCGTTTAATTTAGATCTTCGCGATTTGGTCTACTGGAACTTTTTTGTAGGAAATCAAATTCTCTACAAGTTTTTCATTTATAATTTTTCCGTAGCTCTTGTTATTTACGAGATAAATGCAAAAAAAAACACGAATTTTATGGAAAAATCAGGTTCAGTGGCCCGTACTACCTCACCGGTGTGAGTTACGACTTTGTCGCAATGGGCACTTTTGTAGAGCGTTTAATTCTGAGAAAAAACCATGTGCGGTAAAAGCGATCCCATGAAATGCCGCTGAGATATAGAAATTTAAAAATAAAAAATTAGAGTTTCCGTGTATTTTCAATGGGACACGTCTTGGTCGAGGACTTAAAATTAATATTAAGAGCTCAAACTTTCAGAGAATTTTTTTTTTCGGTATTTCCAAAAAAATTGCACGATGGGACCAAAAAAAGTAAAAAAAAAATCACCCTAGTCAACACTTGCCGCTCTATCAACCTATCGATTATTGATTCTTGCTAATAGGTAATTTCATTGGCTTTTTTGTTTTTTAATGATCTTCAAAGTTCAATTTAATAAGATTAAAATATTTAAAAAAAATCCATCTTGCCAATGGGGCAGGAAAATGACACAATGGTGAGGGATTATGGCTTGCCTTAAAAAAACATTTTTTTTTTTGCCTATTTGTTTTTGATTACAAGCTAATATTATTTTCATTGTTGCAATGACTTCTATTGTCAACACTTGCCGCTCTATCGACCCTATCAATTATTGATTCTTGCTAATTGGCAATTTACTAATTATGTCAATTACGGCTCGTCCAATTGCAATCCACGAGCATTGAAGCTCAACATTCTCACTATTCTCATTTGCAGGACAATTTTTTAAATTTTGGCGATAAAGTTCCACGAAAAATCACCGTGCCCACCGATTTAATCGTCAGCGTAATTTTAATCAACGAAGACGTTTACGACCACGACGTCCAATTCGAGTACAAGAACTATGCAAAAGATCGCAACATTAAAACGGTGCGTGCAATAAATTTGGGGGTGGAACGGGCCGAAGTATATCAAATCGAACGTACCAACTATGGGGTGGTAAGTGTACGGGGTCGAATCAAAGCCGGACAACAAATGCGATTGTTGGTGGAAGCTTTCGCTGCCAAATTAGAAAAATAAATTTGTAATAACACTAAAAATCAACACAATAAAATTTCGGCTCAAATCAACCCCTTTTACCGTAATTTTCCTTCATCCACCATCCCCGTTTTTTTTTTTGAACGGATCGAATTTAACGATTGATCGTAAAGACTCGAATGTTGTTTTTAGAGGTTAAGATCAGTGTAATTTATGATGCTGATTCGGTTACTTAAATTTGCGTTGATACTGCGACCCGATTGGCTAATGATGCGGGGATGTTTGAGTTAATTATACGACGTCCGACATTCTGATGACGCAGCCATACTGTCGACAATATGTCGGCACAGTGTTATTGTTGTCCTTTCGACCATTGTTTCAACAATAAGATAATTCGAGGCACTCGAGATTCGATTCACTCGACCTAAATTTCCTGAAATCAATTGTAACAGTGCAACGATTCGAATCAAACGAATGAAAGCTCATTGAAAGCTTTATAATTTCAATAATCTTTTTTTTATATATCTTCATTATATGAATCGATACCAAGAGAAGAACCACTTCCATGATGGGATGGGGTTTTTATTGAAAGAAATCGAAATTAATCAAAATTGGCGTAGCAGATTTTTCTCATTACATTCACTTGAACCAAACTTTATCTCCTCGGAATTCTTCACATCTTTGTTCAACCCGATTCCATTTGGTGAAAGTTTAATCAATTTACGGAAAAAATAAAAGAGTCGTTTTTCATATGAAATTTTATTAAGTTATTGTAATACGCGAATGAGGCGAGTTGAAATTAATTTTTCTTCGTTGTTCTTGTTCGCGAGTTCTTCCGATTGAAATTATGATATTTTGATAAATGAGGCCACCAGCAGATTTTTAATTTTGAGAAATTGAAATTGATTCGTTTTAATAAAAGCGTCGAAAACATTCCGTTTTTTGATGTTTCAACGGAAAGAATTAAGAAAGAATTTCATAAGTTGTAATGATTTGCAGTTTCCGAGATAAATTAGTGTTTGTTTTCAGTAACTGATTGATTTTTATTGAATTAAACCGAAGCTTTTTCAGGTACAAATGCTTGAAAACTTTGTGACTTAACTACTATAACTTATATTATTTTAACTTAACTTATATTATTAATGAATAATAATATATATGCCTTATGAGACTCAATTTAAAAAAAAAACTTAGATTAATTTGAATTTGATGGCCCCAAATTACGAATAAACTTCATTAAAAGATCAATAATTGATAAAGAAAAATCGTAGCTGTTGAAAAAAAAAACGTTTATTACAAACATCACAAACTTATCAATTTTCTTATGCGCAGAAATTATCCATTAATTTCTTGTGACTCGGAAATAAATAAAATACTTATCAATGGTAAACTAAAATTCAATTTTTATCTATAAATTTGTAATAAAAAAATCTACACATTTGACTTGAAATATTCACAGAATATTAATTGTATGATAAATAAAACTAAACTTTAATTTTGGAGTTAAATTTGGACTTAAAATATATTATTTTTTTTGGTGAGCTTTTTTCATTTTTATTTTGAAGTATTGTTTTCCAATTGTATATTAAACAATGAGGGGAAAATCAAGAGATGGGGGGGTTGTTTTACTAGAATAGGGGTTAAGTAACAAAAAAAAAATGGATCTTAACCATCATATGGGATTTGCTGTGGTTTCGAATAGCCAATGAATTGCATTGTTGCAGCTACTTGTAGCCTTATATTGAAATTACTCTGATTTGCTGTTTTTCTGTAGCATTTTTAAAAAAAAAATCCAAACATCTATCCTTGTATTAATTTTTATATTTTTTTTTCACAAAAATTTTTTTTTGATGATCCAAGCTTGAGCTTTGATTCATGGGGATTAAAGCTTCAAGAAATAAAAAAAAAAAACATGTAACTTTGAATTATTGATTAGTTTGTCAAAAAAACTTTGATTAATTTGAATTTGATGGCCCATATTGCGAATAAACTTCATCAAAAGATTAAAAATTGATTAAGAAAAACTGTAGCTGTTGAAAAAAAATCGTTTATTACAAACATCACAAACGTGTCAATTTTCTTATGTATAGAAATTACTTGATCAAGTTATCAATAAAGTCGAAATTTATAAAAGAAGAATGAATTAATAATTTGGTAATTTTTACTGAAAATGTTTTTACTTTTTGAAAAATTAAATTCTACCAGTAACTTCCCGTGAAATATTTATGGACCAGCACTAACGAAAGAAGTAGTAAAAAAAAGCTTGGCAAAAAATTTAAATTTGAGACAATTCTTGGGTTCACACGTATGGGTTTTTAATATTTGTTATTTTTTGCCAATATATATGCAAAAATGTGTTTACCTTTTATTTTAATGGTTCCTGAATTCTTAAATAATGGCAAAGAGGGTCCAGCTTAAAAGCAAAATACTGACAGCTACAGAGGCTAATAGACTGAAAGTTGCGATTGTCCTTGGATTGCAAATTTTTCCGGTTCAAATCCATTCTAAAGCCAATCTGGTTCCAATATAATTATCATATAATGTTGTCAGAAGAAGACTCTCAAATTCGTTGCGAAGGCTCCAAGATTCGTCATAATTTTCTCATGTGTCTTAGCCCTTGTAGCCCGCATCCGAAAAATCAAAACAGGAAAAAAAAACTTCATTTTACTTTTATTATGTAAAACTTCTCATGAAAGTTGATTTTTTAATCCTGGAGTACTACAGAACTTAAAAGAAATCCATTTTTGAAGGAAAGAACAAAAATAATAAAGATATCCTCAAAACGCTGAAGATCTTTTTTTAAGGATAAATAAACGCCAATACTGCGACAAATTTCCAAATCCTTAAAATGGAAAGATAAGTTATTGGAGTCCCTCCCCATTTTTCTGTCATCTTGTCGTAAAATCTTCAACTTTTTTTTTGCTTCAATTTAATTTCTTATTTCTTACTTTTTTGAGCTTCCAAGGATAACTAACAAATTCTAAATGGAAAAAAAATCTTTAATTTTCCTGGCATTATTACTTTTAACTTCACATGGAAATAGATTTTATAATCCTGGAGTACTATAGACGTAAAAAGACCATTTTTGGAGGAAAGTCCAATAATCGCTATTACTATAAAGGTACCCTTAAAATGCTGAAGATCTCATAGAAAAAATAAAGAAACGTTTATACTGTGACAAATTGCTAAGACTTTAAAATGCAAAAATCATTTATTGGAATCCCTCTCCATTTTTCTGTGACCTTGTCATGAAATCTATACCCTATTTCACATCTATTATTTCTGCTTCAAAATAATTATAACTTTTTTTGAGTTTCAAATTTCACTACAAACATCACAAACCTGTATAGTTTTTCATTTAATTTCTAACTGCTTGAATATATTGACGAAATGTAAAAATATTCTTTGGAATTCATGATAAAGCCAAATTTTAAGCAAAATTTGAGAAAATGCTAATTTTTCAAGAAAAAATCATTACTTTTGATTTTTTTTAAGGTCGCCTGGCCAATGAAATAACACAAAAACATTTCATAGAAAAAATCCAGGGAAAAAAGTCTACGTTAATTTTTTAGATGCACTTTCGTGCATCAAAAAGACCAATTTTAACAAAAAAATAAATTTCAATTAAAAATCTTTCATCTAATTCTCATGTTTAAGCCAAATTAACTTTTAAGAAAAAAATAAGATAAAATCTCTTATAAAATTAACCAATTTAAAAACCATGAAAACTAAAATATAATATTCCATTGTAGTTCTGTGAAATTAATAAAATAAATTCCTTCTGAAGACCTTCAATTAAACAAATTCAATGCCATTTTTTTTTTAAATTTTTCACCTCTAATGATTTTTCTTGCCTTTAATAATTGCCAAATCGAAATTTATTTGTTGAAAAAAAACCTTTTTACTCAATAAGAGAAACTTTTTCCTTCACCACCTTTTTGCATTAGCTTGCCATATTTCCTATAATCAATAAAGTAATTTTATTTTGTCGTAATAATAACACATTTACGAAGTATTTACATTAAAAATAAGCGGAATTCAAGTCGCGTGATTATCAAACACTGTCTTCAAGGCTTCCACCATGGTCTCTTATAAATCCTTAAGTAGCGAGACGAAGTTTTGAAATTAGTTGCTCGATGATTTCAGACTCAATTTAAATATCTTTTGCTCGAGTGAACTTTAAATCTCGGCCGAAAAGAAAAGAACGACCATCTCTGACCATTACACGTTCTAGTAAAACCAATTTAAATTTTTACATGACTGACCATATCCGCTTACATGCAAATAAGAGTTCCAACGGGCTAAAGTAAATATTGTGCATGACAAAGTATTTTCTCCCACACATCTCTTTGACTTGCATCGCTAAAATGGAAAAATGTCTTGCCAGCAACTTTGAGGCGAAAAGTTCAAAACTTATTTCACTCGAAATATATATAGAGAGATATAAGTAATAATAAATATCGTTATGATATCTCTATAAAGTAAAATTCGTTTGCCAACGTTACGGTATTAAGCGTATTAACTATGCAGTGCGATGTTTTAGAAAGTCAAGCGCGGGAGCTTTTAGGTAAGCTTCATTATTTACATATATTTGTATACTTTGCACTTGGGCTAAATGAAAATTTGCATATGCAGCATGGCATTAATAAGTGCATATGTACAAATGCACAAACGGTCGCAAAGAATGTCGCAAATAAGAAACAGTGCTTATTCGACTTGGGTTTGGCAAACATGAAAAATTGATGATGGAAACGGAAATATTTTCTGACGTTAATGCAACTTTGTACTTAACTAGTTAAGTTTCGGGAAAGTTGGTAATTGAATTTTTCCTCTCGGTGCATATTATTCATAAATTGTTTATTTATTTTTACGTTTCCGGATTCTCAAACTTTTATATATATATAGAGATATGTATACGTATTGCGCTGTCATAAATTTGCAAATGTAAACAAATTTTATATTCTTGCAAGTATAAATCGGTGGACTTTTAATATTCTTAAACAATGACAAAAAAATTCCTTCTTCTTGTTTCAAGAAAATGGTCAAAACTTTTCTTCTGTCGTGCATTATGCTGCATAAATTACAATATTTTTTTTCAGTCATGAAATTTTATTTTACCATCTTTAAGTTATTGCCTAGTTTGGTTTAAATCTCGTTTTTTTTATGATAAATAAGGCAATTTTCTTGAACCTAAATGTCCGAATTTTTATAAAAAAATATTTCCTAAGACCCTAGAACTTTGTTTTAAGGGTGGATCACCGTCAGAAAAAAAAAATTTCGATTTTTCCATTTTTTTTTTCCATAAATGTCTTCTTATAACATTCAAGAATAACGTGTTAAAAAGATTGGAATAGCTGACTAATGTATTTTCACTAATCAAAATTGAATAAATTGATAATAACATAAAAAATATCTTAAAAAAACTTTAAATGCGTTTTTCTCGAAATCAACTTTTAAAACTGGGAGACAAGATTTCTCAGAAACTATCCGACGGATTGACTTAAAACTGGAGAGTGTTATAGTTTAACTTATCTTCTTAGTACTGAACCTCTGAAATTGGCCAAACTTCCCCCCGTAAAAGTGGGAGAGGGGGGAAAGGTCCAAAAAAAGGTGTTTTTTTTAACTTTTTTTTCAAAGTCGCGCCATTTTGTGAATTTTCAACTTTTTTTGGATTTTCGAGGTTCAGTACCAAGAAGACGTATTATCAAAACCTACATTTTTTGGAAAATCATGATCTAACTTCCGGTTTCCGAGAAAACTTGTCTCCCGTTTGCCTCCTCATATTTGAGGACCCTTTTTCAAAGCGCTGTAAAAGGGGGAGGGGTGACATATCGGGGCAAATAAATAAAAAAAAGATAGTTCAAAACTTCAACTTTTACATGCCGAAGACCGTTTTTAATATCTCTAAAAAAAATGGCAGCAGTTTTATAAAAGTCATTTTTTTTTACGTTCTGACGGTGATCCACCCTTAAGTGGTTTTGCTTCTCATTTATTTTTGCACTAGCTGAACCCGGCAGACGTTGTCTTGCCAGCCTACGGTTGTAAATAAATAAGGAAATTGAATTAAGCAAAAAAAAAAAAGCTTATGAATTTTTAGAATCACCTCCCGTATCAACCCCACTGTACCAATTATAACTTACTTTCAAGACATACGTTTATCATGTGTATACAATATATAGAATATATTGCGGTCCAATTTATGTAGTATAATTTAATATAATAATAATAACAAATTTGAACAAAAGTTCAAACAAAAATATTTGTGACGTATTGTCTAGATACGTATTTCGATTGCCAAGCAATCTTCCAAGCAAAAAAATATCTTATTTTGATTATACGTTTATCAATTGCTCTACCTTTAAAAATCACTACACCAGCATAGCAATGCAGTATTGCCAATTAGCGGCTTGGTATTGGCCGTTGAAAATGCCGTTTTTTTGGGATCGCAGGTATGTTTTCGACGCAAGAAAAAGATAAGGACAATCTTTGATGCGGATTGTATATCGAGACAAAATTTCAGCTAAATCAATGATAATTTTTTTGAGTTTTTGAAATCTACGTAAATCAACACCACAATTTTTTATATGTAGATAAAAGATAGATTATTCATTGTTTATTTAAATCAGAGGTTGTCAGAGGTGGCCAACCCGCGGACCACAAAAGGCACCTTTAACAAATTTTTCTACCCGCAATATCGTCAGGCTTTCATAAAATGTATACCTTTTATAATGAGCCAATTGGTGATAATCGAAATATTAAAATGATTACAGTGTATCTAAATTTAGTATGGAGAATTTGAGATATAACTTCAAAAGAGGCTCCCGGAGTTATGATGGATTTCTGAAATGGCCCGCAATATCATTTGAATAGGCCACCCCTGATTTTATGTATGCTGATTTTTTGATATCTCAAAAAAGAACATAGACTTTTAATTAATTAATCCAAGTTATATCCAATTTATGGGTGTCCATTTATTTATTTCTTTCGGCCTTCTTTTGAAAGCTACTTTTATTATTAATAATTAAACGTAAATAGGCAACCTTTTCTTCCGAAGAAAAATTATTTGAACTTCATAACAAAGTTTCTATTAAATCAGTAAAGCTGTTTTTAAATTAGAATCATAAATGAAATCAAAATAAAATATTGGTACAACTATTTAGAATAGACTTGTCTTTGATCTTACTTATATTTTTTTTTTCTTGAGCAAAACACTAATATGTACCAGAAAACATAATATTATCGAAATCAATTAACCTGTTCTTCAATCATACGATAGAATTCAGGTAGACAAATATTAAAGTACAATTTTTGTTGACCTTTGCTCCATAATGACCATTATTGTGAGCAAAACCGAATAAATTCCAAAACAGGTGTTAAATTGAAAAGAATTTTACCTGTTCTCAACTTGTGATAATAAATATTATGGTAATGACAAAAATGCAGATTCAAGGGTGTAATTTATGGAATCGGAAAAAGGTGTTAATGTATTTATAATTGACAACAAATAATAAATGCCTCAAACCAGTTCAGATTCCTTAAACGACATCTTTAAAGCTGCCATTCTCTCATTTTGGCCTTCAAGTTTTAACTATGTTATTTCATATCACCAATTGAGAATATACTTGAATTTTTTGTATATATATATATATATATATATATATATATACAAAAAATTATCAGCTTTATTATATATATATATATATATATATATATTATATATATATATATATATATATATATATATATATATATATATATATATATAATAAAGCTGATCCCCGCGACTTCGTCTGCGTAACGTGGGGGAAGATTATATTTTCTTTTCAGATTTGCTATTTGGACTGGCATATGAAAATTTTTATTTCTCAATATCATAACCTTATCTTCTAACCTCTTAAAAAATGGAGACCTGAGGAATTAGGGATCAAGCCCTAGAGCCATAATTATTGAAAAGCACCTAGTGCAATGGTTCCTGAGGGTCCCCCAGCTTCTTAATCTTAACTACGTGAAGTAGGGACCCAGAAAACACAATTAACCCTGAGGCTACTCGGTTGAGGCTCAATTAACCCAATCATGGAAAACTCAGCTTAATAAAAAAAAATAGAAAAAGGGTAGTTGCAATAGTTAAATTCATGCAGTTTTGCCAACGTAACCAAAGACCTGCAACACCGTGCATTATCTTGATTAAAGATAATTTTCCTTCACCGTTGGGCCATTTAGTTATTGTTATATTGACTTTCTTGCAATTTCTGAGGTAGTTGTTTAATAAAATTTCGTTCACATTCTAAAAATATGGGTCCGAAAATGTTGTTGCACTTTTGGGTGAGATTCACCGGCTGTTTCCACTTTGCTATATAGTGGTGGATCTTAGTTTTGTTTATCGTTGCATATCTATGCATAAAGTCATTTTTATCGGTTCAAAACAGCTTTAAAAAAAGTATCCAGAATCATATTTTAATTTTTTATCTACCATAAGCAAATGTGGCTTCAACTTTGGGAGCAGTTTTCTATCGACAAATTTTCATGAAAAATAAAGCTTTTCTAATTTATTTATGTATTTAAAGTTCAAGCTTTCTTCGGCAATTTTACTTTTGTGAACTTTTTTGACGATTTCCAGTATAACCACCTGTTTTGGATGTCTCTTTGGATATCTTAATTCAGCAAACAATTCATATATTATCATTTTCCGGGTCGAAAATCCGAATAACACTAAGGAAGTCATTTTTTCCTTTTAAGAATGATTTTTTCGTCAAAAAAACATTTTTTTGGAGACAAAACAAGTTGCCTCAGCAAAACCACAGTAATTTTTGAACCAAAGGACAAACTTTCATCAAATTTTTAGAACTTCCCTTTGAAGATTGGTGCTTACTAAAAAAAATATTTATAAATTTTCTTATTGTGGCACTCTGGGTTGTTAAACCGGAAACTTATCAGTAGATGTTATCATTTAATATTTATTTCGGAAAAAAATTAAAAAACAAACTTTTCGTTGGAAAACTGTTGGAAAAATGAATTGGCAACAATCAAAATGTACTTCGTGCAACAAATAAGAGAAAAAAATTGAAATAGTTTGCTTTGATACTTTTGAGTTTTGAATTTGGCTTAAATCTCTAATTTTATGTAGAAAAAATAATACATTTCGATACTCCTATGTTCATAAAATTCATATTGAAACGTTCAGAACATTTTTCTTTGGAAAATTGTTGGAAAAAAACTTTAATTTTAGACAAAATAAATTGGCAACAATTACAGTGTACTTTGTACAATAAATAAAAGAAAAAAAATAGTTTGCAATGATACTTTTGGGTGTTGATTTTGGCTTAAATATCCAAATTTTTATTGAAAAAATAATAAATTTCGGTACTTGTAGGTACATAAAATTCATATTAAAACGTTCAGAACATTTAAAATTGCAATATTTCGGTGGCCAAAATCTATTTTTCTTTACAGTTCTACAAATTTTAAGATGTCAAAAAAATTACTTTTTTTTTTTAAATTCAAGAAGATTCTTTTAATTTTCCTTGTCTCTTGATTGGTCTTGAACTTGCAAATAAAATCCTTAACTTTTTCAAGAGTCTTCCATAAAATGCTTTTGACCAGTGCTTCTCAACAATTTAAGAGTTTCCCATTTGTTTTTTCAACTTTTCGTACATACATTAAACCACCTTTAACCACATTTGTGGTGAATTCAATTTACATTTCCGACCCTCCACGACCAGTACGCGTATCACCCGTTCAAAATTTCCTGCGAGAAAATTTTACGATTTCCTGATTTTCTCCGATTTCATTTGGCTGTTTTATTAAATTTGCCAGAGCTTATATTTTTAGTGTCTATTCAATTTATTTGAAGCTTGACGAAACTGTCGTGCTACACAAGTGACATGAAATAAGAGAAACATTTCCATTGGATTATTATTTTCTCAATGTTTTCCCATTCTGATTTAAATCGCGTGCTCTCCTGCCATATATTTATTTGTTTTCAAATACTAAAAACAGCCATTTAAACAAATCAGAAATAAGGAATACGTTTGGCGGTGGACTAGGGGAGGGAGGAGTACACGCGAAAAACGATTTTGACTTTTCGCTTGAGTACGCCGTGGAAAATACGATATTTGCCAAGTTTCTGGATACATAAATTAACGATTAGGGCACAGAATATAAAAATTCAATTAATATGATTGAAATTGGTGGGGAGTTGGGGGGCGGGTGGGTGAGTGGAAGAAACATTTAAGGAATTTGACATTTTTTCGACGTTCGTTCGACAAATGGGTTCAATGACGAATTAATTGCCATTTTTATATTCTTATTTTTGGCATCTGGTTTCTTTTTCTCCTTCCATCCGATTGAAAAAATGTTATTAATCAACAAAAGGAATTTTTCTAATAGAATTTTTTTCTGAAGAATTTACGTGATTTCAGTCGAAAAAATTATCATTCGGTTGCGTGCCATCTTCATCTAATAAATTTGAATAATTTGCCTATTGTCTTCGAAAATATAAATAGGCGTCTGTCTATTCTTAATCCCACATATATATATATATATATATATATATATATATATGACTAAATCAAAAAAAAAAATGATGATTTTTTTTCGACTTTATATCGAAAATATTGTTGGGAATGAAAAAAAAAACTGTGAAAGCTTAAGCTCTTAATATTAATATTAAGAGGTCTGCATCGCAAATTTCGATATTCCATTTAAATAACATGGGAACAATATTCTCTTACACTTTGGAATTTTAAAGCTCACGTTGGTGACAATATTTCGGAATGACCAAGGTATATTCTTGTAGAAAATTGAACGATCTACAAAAAAGGTCTCTAACCAAGTTTTTGATATATTTATTCCTTCAAAAGTTGTACGAAATGAAAGTTGAACTAAAGAGAAATTTTAATATTTTTTTAATTTTTTGACGCAACCATCAATTTGATGAGAAAATTTTATGGGACATTTTTTGTAGAGCACTTTTTTTTATAACTTATCTCTATAAAAGTTTCTGATATTTTGCACAGGTCCTAAGTTAACAATATTCTCTTGCACTCTGGAACTTTATAACTCACGTTAGTGATAATATTTCGGAATGACCAAGGTATATTTTTGTAGAAAATTGAACGATCTACAAAAAAAATCTCGTACAAGTTTTTGATATATTTGTTCCTTCAAAAGTTATTCGAGGTCAAAGTTGAACTAAAGAGAAATTTTAATATTTTTTTCAATTTTTTGACGCAACCATTAATTTTATGAGAGAATTTTATTGGACGTTTTTTGTAGAGCACTTTTTTTTATAACTTATTTCTGCAAAAGTTTTTGATATTTTTCACAGGTCCTAAGTTATTTAATTAAAATAAAAAAAATAATTTTTATGATAAAAATATAATAATTCAGGGAATTTTTATAGAGATAAGTTATAGGAAAAAAAGTTCTCTAAAAAAAATGTCCTATAAAATTTTCTTATAAAATTGATGGTTGCGTCAAAAAATTGAAAAAATATAAAAAATTCTCTTTAGTTCAACTTTGACCTCGAATAACTTTTGAAGGAATAAATATATCAAAAACTTGTACGATCATCTTTTTTGTAGATCGTTCAATTTTCTACAAGAATATACCTTGGTTATTCCGAAATATTGTCACCAACGTGAGCTATAAAGTTCCAAAGTGTAAGAGAATATTGTTCCCATGTTATTTAAATGAAAAATCGAAATTTGTGATGCGGCTCCTCTTAATATTAATATTAAGAGCTTTAACTTTCACAGGATTTTTCTTTTGGTGATTCCCAACAATATTTTTGATATAATTAAGAAAAAAAAATACTATTTTTTGAATCAGTCTAATATATATATTATTTTTTTTTTTTTGATAAAATCTTAAAATTATTTGCAGTGAATAGAGCAACCAATATTCGAGTAAGATTTATCGTTTGGAAACTATTTTTTCTTTTTGTCTTCTTTATTAGAAATCATTGGAAGTTGGAGTCCTTTAAAATACATTCATAAAGCTGCAGGAAACCATAAAATGGTAAATCAGGAAACATAAGCTTTGCTGTATAAGGTTTTATCGTCGAAAATGTAAATTTCTTCAAGCTTCCACAAAAAATTGCATAACAAGTCTTGGAACAATGCATTTGGAAATTTGAATGAAGATTTGTTTCTTAACGGGACCAATGCGTCACCCTGCTCTCTTTCTCACTCTCTCTCTTTCTCCCATTTAAATAAATTATGGAAATAATCGAAACTCGTTAACGAAATAAAAAATGACCAGAATCATTATTTTGCCATGTCAACGATCTCGCATTGTGCCCCATTCTAATTGAATAGACAGAGACTTATGACCGTTTCACCGAAAATAATAAATGGTTTTCACGCCCGTACATAATATTTTTTTTTCCACTCCCGCCACCGTCCCGGAACACAAGACAGTATTTTTCGTCGCTATCTAATAGGTTCCCAACATTCGATTACAGAACCATTAATATTTTTTTCTGTCAAAGTTTTTTTCGTTTGGCCTCTGCAATGATTGATGTTTGATTCGATGCAAATTTTTCCTCGTGATGCAGTTAGTATTATTATCACATTGTGTGCTTGCTAACGAAATTCGGTTCATTAATAATTGCAGTGAAATGGATGCACTTAGGATGCAGTCGTCGTGGAGTGACACTCGGACGGATGACATCTATAACTCCGAAATCGAGCCGAGGGCGGTGATATATTCGAAATGATCGTTCCGGTCTCACTAATGCGATTTATGTGTTGGAAGATTTATTTTGAAAATTTTTAAAACAATTTGTCATTTCAATGGGATCGTTTCGTAAGAAGAGGCGGGAAAAATGGTGACTTTTGAGACGTTAAAGGTCAATAAAAAAAAAACGAAAGATTTATACTAAAAAAAAATGCTTTTTACTCTAAAACTTCTAAACTTTTTCTTTAACATACTAACACTAAACATGCGATACTTTCCGAGAACCTTGCTAACTTTGGGGAAAAAGCTTTAAAGTTTCTGTGAATAAAATTTTTAAATAGAAAAAATATACTCGGAAGATCTGGTCTTGGATGCAATGCAAACGTTTGATCAAGTTTGGTATCAAGGATTACCAAAAAAGCTCCAGAAGTACCGTATCCTTGAGTTTCAATTAAGGATGTTTCCAAAGCTCTGGGAATTTAGGTTTATTTTTTATTATTTTGCTAATTTTCAACAATATAACAATGAAATGTTTCCCATAACTTACATTTAACAAAATAAATTTATACCAACGATAAACTTGGAAAAGAATTAGAAGAGGCCGGAAAACGGTGACTTTTGAGACTTAAAAGATGGAGGAAAAAAGCCAAAGATTTCTGTTAAAAAAAAAAATCCTTTTTATTTCAAATTTTCTAAACTTTTTTTTAAATATAAATTTTGGAAATTTTTTGAAATTTTATCGCAAATTTATTTTCTTATTTAACGAGAACTTAACTTAAGGAAAAAAGCTTTAGTCAAGAAATATTTTCAAGGCAAAAGAAAATGATTTGGGAGATTTGTTAATGGATGCGATTCAAACGTTTTATCTTGATCAAGTATGACATCAAGGATTACCAATAAAGCTCCAAAAATATGGTATCCTTGAGGATCAACGAGGGATGTCTCCAAATTCTAGGAATTTAGCTATATTTTTTTAATTAATTGTTAATTTTCTTCAATATTAATTTAATTAGGTTTTATGTTGTTTTTTTACTTGAATAATTTTTTTGGAAAACTTTAGTTTAATGGAGATTGGCGACCAGTCCTGGCCCATGAAAATCATTTTGGAGTAAAACCAGCCTTGGACCGAAGCTGGGCCCAATACCAGACTGGGAAACCAGTCTCAATTTAAATTTTTTTAGGTAGAATTTAAATTCGCTCTTCCCCAGGTTGGAACTTACAATTGGCCCAGTCTTTGGTCCAAGCTTGGGCCAAAGACTGGTTTTACTCCAAAATGATTTCCATGGACCAGGACTGGCAGCCAATCTACATTTACACTATAATCTAGGAAAAAAAACGTGTTAATTTTTACAACTCAAAAGAACATAAAATCCAATTAAGTTTAAAAAAAAATATATAAGTTAAACTTTTTTTTAGTAGAATTTAAATTCGCTGTTTCCCAGGTTGGAATTTACAGTTGGCCCAGTCTTTGGTCCAAGCTTGGGGCAAACTTGGACTTAAGACTGGTTTTACTCCAAAATGATTTCCATGGGCCAGGACTGGCAACCAATCTCCATTTATACTAAAATTTCGGAATTTTTTTTTATTAATTTTTACAACTGAGGAGAACATAAAATCCAATTAAAATTAAAAAAAGATATAAGTTAAGGATTTTTTTTTGTTTATTTATCTAAGTTAAACTCTAACGCTAACGCTTGGTCAAGAATTATATCCCAAGGCTTGGCAATTAAAAATTGACCCAAGCCTAGATCTGTTATGAGTATTAGAAGTTTCTAAATGAGTGGCCTAATTGGGGCAAAGACTGGGCCAATTTTAAATTCCAATCTGGGAAACAGCGAATTTAAATTGACTAAGGAATTTAGTTTGATTCCTTCAGCTAGTTAAATTTCGCCAAAATAGTTTACTGTTAGTTAACTGTTGCAAGATATAAAAAATAAATATTCCAAGAAATATATTTACTCTTCATTTTAAAATGATTTATAGAAGAAGATTTTTTTTTCCAATAAAATAAAGAGAATTCTTAAGAATTGTCTGCAATTTGATTTTATTTTTCTTGCCACTCTGACTTGGCCTTTCTATATTCCTTTCATTTCTTTCGTTTGGTGAAAGAAAATTTCGGTGTAATAAATATGTTTCAATATTGAGTCGACGTGTCTATTTCCCGTGAGATATCTTGTCATCATCAATAAATAAGGGTTGGAATGATGAGGGAGAGCAGTACGTATGGTACACACCCCGAAAAAGATAACAACTGTGCGAATAATAAATAAATTTTCGGGTGTCGAATCGCTCGAAAACAATTTAACAACGAAACGAGACATTTATCATTTTCCACACACATACACAAATTGGAAAAACAGATTTTTCCGACAAATACTAATAATAATTTTCTTTTTTGTTCCAGGTGAGTTATCCTCCATTTCGTTACTCCCACTGCTTGAATTTGAAGAAGAACAAGAGTTGTAAGTACGAGAATCAATAAATATATGAAATTAGAAAATGAATGATCAGCCCAAACCCCCCCAGGAGTGCCAACCTCGATGAATTCTTCATCGAAACATTTAGAATATTTATAATTTGTTCTCTTTTCTCTCGATCAGATTGAACCGATTGAATCCTCGGCTAGAAATATCCGTCGATTTAAGGCGATTAAATCGCCTCGACTGTATTCAAATCTCTCATAGACAAAACGTTTCGTTCATTCCGGAAACATTCAACTAAATAAATCATTTAAAACCTCATTTTTTCTAGCAATCAGTAAAAAAAAATCAACATTTTCCTGCAGACACAACAGAATTGTCTCAGGGAAAAAAAATAAAACAGCAATATATACAAAAGCGCTTCCAAATAAAATCAAGCAGAAATGTTTCAATTATAAAATAAATTGAACAGTTCCTAACGGAATTCTGTGTGTATTAATCCCATCGATACATAGCGAGGAATCATAGAAACGTTAATATTAATATCTCATAAATTCTACCATCTCCAAAAAAAACATAATAAAACATAAAGCGAGGAAAAAATTGAGAACGGATTTTACATGCGGACGATTTGATTAATTTTTTGTAGTTTTTTATTTTTTTATTTTTTTGGAGATTTGCCAAAGCTTAACTCATATAATTGAAGCCTCACTAACTTGGACTCGGCAGGATTGAATATGAGGGTCGATGATATTTATGGGTCTAGTTTTACTTTTTCGCTGGTTAATTAGTTGGAAAAATAATTGGACTCGTGTTTGAGATGACAAGATAAAAAGGACAATCACTCAAATTAATTTATCGATATTTTTTTTTGGTTTATTCCATAGACAAGAGTACAATTGGTGGAAAACTTCACTATTTTGATTTTTTTTTTCATCCATAAACTTTAATTTTTCTTTGAGAAGTAGAGAAGAAGCATTCACCTAGTTGCTGAAAGTATTTCCCTTTTTTGAAGTCAAAAAAACCAAAAAAAAAAATATTTTATTGCTTGGCATCGAAAGTTCTCGAAAAATTATGGAAAAGACAAATATTTTAGTCAATTTTTTAAAGTTTTAATCGAAAATGCACCAATTTGAGATAAAATTTAAGGATCGTTGAAAAAAAATTTAATCAATACCGAAAATGAGGAGTTTACCACGCATTGATATCACTGCAACATGAACTATGTTTTTTTCAGCCCAAAATTTGAGTCAATTGGAAAACCAAGATTGGTTAAATTTAACATTGATAATTTTTTTATCAATAAAAAAAAATTTAGGACTATCGTGAAAAAAAAATCGGACAAATCCTAAATAAGGACCTCCCTAATATATATATTATTAGTTCCTAAGTATGATTCAAAACCTTTTTAGTCATTTGGAAAAGATTTGGCAAATATACATATAGATCTATCAAAATTGAAAAATTAAATATCGGAATTACTACTCCGGAGGCATTTTCTCAAAGGTTATGATAAAGAAACTTTTGTAAGACCAAAATAAAAGAATTGTTATCCTTGAATCACTGGTTAATGCGGCTATTAATGCGACACTAAATTTGAGAAAGTATTTTTAAAAATGAATATTGTGGCAAGTGCATGCACAAAAATTCATCTGGGGAAGGAAAATTGCTTTTCATGTACTTTTGAACTTTTCAGCTAGGTCTCAAATGCGTTTCAGTCTTATTGGGCTACCTAGACAAGAGCTGGGAAATATTTATAACACTCAGCTTCTGCTGAGATTTATCTTATAAAATCCTAATTATTTAAATAATGTTTATTTATATTACTATTTATAGTAATACTGTTGATGGACCAAAGATGCAGAAATGCTTATCTGACTTCTGTCTTTATGCATAATAAATTATTTTTCCTCATTGTTCTAGGGGTCTCTCCTCAAATTTTCTTTATAATGCATTAGGATTTTATAAGATAAATCTCAGCAGAAGCTGAGTGTTATAAATATTTCCCAGCTCTTGTCTAGGTAGCCCAATAAGACTGAAACGCATTTGAGACCTAGCTGAAAAGTTCAAAAGTACGTGAAAAGCAATTTTCCTTCCCCAGATGAATTTTTGTGCATGCACTTGCCACAATATTCATTTTTAAAATTACTTCTCAAATTTAGTGTCGCATTAATAGGCGCATTAACCAGTGATTCAAGGAAAAAAATTCCTTTATTTTGGTCTTACAAAAGTTTCTTTATCATAACCGTTGAGAAAATGCCTCCGGAGTAGTAATTCCGATATTTATTTTTTTAATTTTGATAGATCTATATGTATATTTGCCAAATCTTTTCCAAATGACTAAAAAGTTTTGAATCATACTTAGGAACTTGAATAATCGGGGGAAGCAATTTTCCTTCTCCAGTTGCATATCCAGCCTGCCATTGACTCAATGTTTACTTCTATAGCTAGAAAATGTTTTCTTTTCTCAAATGTAGTGTCCTATTAAAAGACTTACTAGCGATTTAAGATTTAAAAATCTTCCTAAAGTTTTTCTTTTATAATCTTTAAGAAATTGCCTTCAAAATAGTTATTCCTGGAATTGAATTGATCATTTTAAGTGAATTCGGATATTTAATTTACTATTTTTCCCATCGATGTACCAAAAGCCAGTTTTGAACTAATAAATGGCATATTTGTACCAACTTTTGCAAACCCCCTGCCTCTTTGTTTGCTTTAAAACCAGCAAAGCCTCCAATCCTTCAATGGCCTCTAGGAAAGTGTTACTTTGTTGGAGGAAAAGAAGAAAATTTGGAGTTTGCGGTTTGCTTATGTGAGAAAATTGTTATCGTTTTATAATGATAATTTGTTCCTGGGTCTTTCTGTAGACCTACGATAATAAATATTGTGATATTTTTCCTCAAAACTACAACAATTTATTTTCTTGGATTTTTCTCCCCATATTCTTGCATCTACCTATCATTTGTTTTGGTTCCATCAGCGGACTACCCTTATTCATCTAGCTATACTTTTTTCTCTCTTGTTTTTTTCTCTTTGCTTTTTTGTAGCCCCTTTTGACAAAGATTTTCAAAAACATCACTAAGTTTACGTTTAGGAAAACATTGCAGTTTAAATGATAAAATTTGTTGGGAAAAATAGTTTGAAGGGATGGAAAAACCAAATTTTGAGGATCAAAATTCTATTTAAAATCACCGAATAGAATCAGGAAGAAAATTATAAGATTAAACATATAGGATATAGGATCCTAGTAAATTATTCATCAGTTAGTTAAGAGGAAATTTTGGGAGGGGTGAGAGGGAAGTTTAATTTTTTATTTTTATTTATTTTTTCTACCAATAAAATTAAGAATTCCAAGAATTTCTAGCAAAAAGTAATGAAAAAAGTAGTTCAGGGAAACTGAAAAATGCAATGCCGTTAACAACCAATTAAAACGCCAATTTTTATTAGTCTGATTAGAAAAAAAATGGATTTTATAAGGAAAAAATATTTTTCAAAATCATAGTTGGAAAAAAAAAAGTTTTCATCAATAAATTAATGAATAATTACGCAAGTCGTATGACCCACATTCTTTATTTTTGATTACGACGCATTTGAACAGGCGTTGGCTTTAAAAATATAAAGAATTTGAGTCATATTACTTACATAATTATTCTCCTTATTATTATCCTTTTGTCATTTTTAAATCATTAAATGACGGTAGAAATAGAAAATTCGTAAAATTGACTTAAACTTCATCTATGACCTTCAATAACTCAGAAACCGTTAGAGTTAGCAAAAAATCATACGGAACCTTTTTTGTAGAGCGTTAAATTTGCTATAAAAATTGTTATTGGTCGACATGATCTGTTCATTATTTCATGATGAAAAAAAATTTCAAAAAATCAACAGAACTTTTCCCGTGTTATTTCCATTTAAAACTTTGGCTGTCGCGGGGGGTTGGGTTAAAATGAAAATTAAGAGCTATAACTTGGCATGATTTTTTTTTAATAGATTTAGAACCGATTTAGGACTAATTAGGTTGTATTTTTATATTTGTTTTAATTTTTGACCCGGTATAAATGAGCCAGCATTTTAACTAGGATGTTAATCTCAAATATTCTCCTGAAGAAGTTGGTAATAAATACCAACGAAACGTTGAGATGATTTGAAAAATTAATGTCTTATTATTTGAGTTCAAGTTCCCAAGAACATTATTAGTTATTGATTTTTAAATTTGGTCAAATTGATTAAAGATTCGAAAATTGATGAAATATACCGAAAATTTTGGAATTTTTTAATGAAAAACTAGGAAATAAAGACAATGATTTTCTTTATTTCGAGTTTGTCGATTGTGTGAATTATTTTTCCGGTAATGAAGAGATGGTTACAGAGAAGGAAGCTGCAACAAAAAGCATGCAACATGCATTTTTTTATTCTTTTTCTGTGAAATAATTTCAAACAAGGGTAGAGATCAGAAATATGGAGCAATAGTGTGTGACCCTTATGTTTTTTTGTCGTGGATGGTTCACTAATGAGACGATCCACGTCATTGATGGTATTTCTCATTAGAGTCCAGTTTTATCACACGCTCCATCTGCCTCATTAAAACCTTATACTTTATTGTCTCCATTAATCACAAGACGATGCACCGGAAACTCTACCGGCATCCCTTTCATCAAATTTCATCCATTCTGAAGAAATGATTAACGCCATTTCTATCATAACAACGACCAAAAAAAAAAAAAAATTCCAGGAAAACACCGACGCAAATGTTTGTTAGCCCTTCGAATAATAACGATTCAACGAAAACTCATTCCGGAAATGGAAAAACGGTGTCGACCACTGTTGAGATTTGCTCTCGCATGCCTCATCCCACGTGCAACTAATGCCTTTTAGCTCCCATACATAAATATATAGGACAGTCTAACGATTGTCCATTCCTGCGTGAAGAAAACGGTCGCCCAAACTCAAACATTTCCACTGTCAAGATGAACATTTCATCCTTCAAAAATCTGACAAAAACGACATGTGCAGCCACATCGTTTTATCCATAACATTAAATTCATCCTGAATCCATCCTTTTTCAAGTAGTGCCTCGCACAAAAAAAAACACGAGAATCAACGGGAATGGAGGGAAAAACCGTATTTGTTCGACCTTTATTTTTTCCTATGGCAAACGGTTTAAATTTCATTGTGCCAAATGGATTTTGACTTGCTCTCAAATCCCAATTCCCTTAACGCTCCAATTCTATCATCCTTACCTTAAACCCATATTAATAATTTTATAGGAGATCCCATTATCATTGACTATATTATATCGAATCGGGGGATGAGGGGGGTGAAATAGACAAGACGCGGGATATTCGGTTTGGAAATTATTCTCGCAAAAGCTGTTCGTGTCATTAATATCCTCATTTCACCAAATATTGATTGCACTTAAAACTGTTTGGAATCATAACGAATACTTTCATTTGCATACAAAAGGCTCTCGGCTCGCCTTCGGGGTCAAAACCTTGAAAATTAACGCTCTGAGGGGGGGCGGGGGGTTGCGAGAGGGACGCGGAGAAAATTAAGGGAATTTATGGGGTAGTTTCCAGTTTTGCCAGTTATGGTTTTGATCATTATCAATGAATGCCATATTATTATTTCAGCATAATAGAAGGAAACGTTTTAATAACATTATTTAAATATTCAATTTGCCTTTTCGTCAACACAATGCTGGAAAGCTCATACTTGAAATATTTCACATGAAACTTATTGAATGAATGAGGAAATTTTAACGTTGTTAAAATTCATTTTTGTTTCGTATGGATTTGCAGTAGTGTTTGCACACAAACGAGATCAAAAATGATAAATTTGATGATGAAATGTTAACGAAAGTTTTATTTATTGTATTTCGGAAAAAGCTTTCCTTGATTCATGTCGGTAAAAAGCTCTTGGTCTTACTCTTTCATTGGTCAACCCTTCTTGGAAGTTTCTTTTTTAAACAACGATGCATATTTTGTCCAAGAAAATTGAAAATTTCACATAAAATTTATGAATCTGAAGTTAACAGATCTTAAAAGGTCTTTATTGGTACAAAAAAACATTTTTTTTGGAATTGAAAATTTACTTTTATATAATTTTCCATTTTGTCAACAATTCTTCTTTTAAAGTGGTAAAGAAATAATTTTCTCAGTCCAAAAATGGAAAACTTATTTTTGATTATTAATATATTTAGACCAGTGCAGAAACCTTTGAAAATGGTATAAAGTGAAAAAAAATTATAGTAGGATGAAACCTATTGGACAAGGAAGAGAATGTAAGAAAAGTGAAAGGAAAAATAAGTTAAGTTTATAAGTAAGCATTAAGGTTTTCGGCTTTCACATATTGTAAACCAGAAAATTCGAAATACGTATTCACAAATAAATATATTAGTGACTGAGTACCCCTACCAACGTTTTGAATGCGTAAGTGGGGATAACAGAGCGCATGCGCATAGCCCATTCTGCATGGACGCACGGCAAGATAGCCAATTTATATATAAGATTAAAAAAAATATACTTTTCTGAAAACTTAGCAGAGTATCCCTTATTATGGGTTATAAACTGGACAAAAGTTAATCTTCTTAAGAGAATAAACTTTCTTCCTTTAAGGACTACATTTCGCTCAGGTACTTCAGGTAGTTTTTTTTTGGTAAATTTGTGAAATGAAATTAAAATACGATTTTTTTTCTGGTATTTGCTTTTGCATTTGAAATTGTATTTCTTGGAAAATTTCAAGGGGCATTCTTTTTAGAAATGCCTATAAACCGGACAAAAATTTATCTACCAACAGCAAACAACAATCGTTTCTAAAGCACTAAATTTCAAAGCTTTTTAGGAACTTTTTTTTGTTTTCTTGGACTTCGGATTTCAAATCTATTTTTTATTGAACACTTATACTCTTATTACTGATTTTTTTTTCATTAAAACTTAAAATGGTTACCTTGCAAATTTTTATTAAATAAGGAATGAATATAATTGAAAAAGCAGCACAATATTCAACAAGTCTACTTTCTTATAATAAATTTTCTATATTAAGTCTAAAATTTAAATAATATACTTTAAAATTCGGTGGTAAAAACAATGTTCGACTTAATGATTTATCAAATTTTATCCCATAAAAAAGTTTTATTTTCACCCCAGGCGATGACAAACCTCGCCAGTTATTTAAAATTTAATATAAATTTGTACTGATTTTATTTGAGCAGATTAAACCTAATGAAATATCTCAACTCCCAAGAGAGAAATCATTCTTTTTTCCCATTAAAAAAAAAGCTCAAAAGCTTCAAACCACAACCACGAAATTCATTTCATCCGTGTGCCATAAAAGACAAATAATCAAATCAAATTGTTGTCAAAGACATTAAATCACCAAATATCAGATCGTTTACGACTTCTTTTTGCAATATTTTTCCACTAGATGCTTTCATAAATGAGCTTTTACGGGAAAAACGCGCGTAGAAAACGCAATATTTGTGGGAAATTCACAAGTGAATTTAGCTTTCTCTGTTTCTATGTTAAAAATATATATCGAAAACGCGGTGATTATACGGGGACGCAAGAGACTCGGAAAATATGTTAAAATTGGCGAATGTGGCTATCAAACGGAGAGAAAAATGAAAACGCGTCGCTCTATTCGAGCTTTGGGAAATATATTGTGTTTGGCATACATTCAAAACGGTATCTAAATAGAATTATAGTTTAGAATTCGTGCATGTCGCCTTTAGAATCGCAATACTATCGGGAAATTTACTTAAAGCTCCCAAATATGTGTAGTATATAGAAGCGAATTCACAAAACGTCTAAGACAAAGAAAATATATTTATTCCACTCCCCACAGGTTCTGTTATTTCAAATTTGCACGTATCAACATATTTTTTATCCTCCAATCTTATTTGACTGCGAATTCTTTTTGGGGGCTCATAAAAAATTCCTTTGATTTCTCCAAAGCTTTCCCTCCACCATTGTGTCTCACATGGTGTTGAAAAAGCGCAAAAGTTTTTCCACACTTTTCTTTTTTTGTCCTAGTTTGTCTCCCGTTTTATATTGTCTGTCGTGTTTTATATGTGTGTGCTATTTGATCGTTTTGCAAGCTAGTTGTTTGTCTTGCAGGGAAATTAAACTTGTTTCATAATTGAATTTCTTAGTATTTTCCACTAAACAACTTCCGTTTCCGTAAATAGCTGAGGAAGGCAGATCATCAACAGTTTATTATCTATCTATTTAATTAGTTTTGACTTGTGTTGGCTCGACAAACTTTAAGTAAATCTTCAATTTGAAATAGCTTCTACGCATTAAATTTCTGCCATCAAAACGTGGCTAGTTTCTTTGATAGTTTAAAAAAAATATTTTCAATGAAATTTTCTGCAATTTGTAATTTTCTCCTTAAGCTAAAATAATGGCTATTCATACAATATAGGTTGACTATTTCTTACGAACTTAAAAAGTTTTTTCAAGAAGCCTAAAGTTAGCAAACTTGACTATTAAGATTTTAAAAGGTATTTAACGTTAAAAATAGAGTGGCCCAAAAAAATCAACTATTTTTTTTTTGGAAAAGTATATCGAAAATATTGTTCAAAGTGACAAAAAAAATATCTGGAAGGTTTGAGCCCTTAATATTAATATTAAGAGGTCACACATCTTTAATTTGGAATTTTTATTTGTGCTTTCATTTTTGTGTCAATGCTGTCAAACTATCAAGGTAAAAAAATTCATCTGCCATATATTTATAGAAAATTAAATTCCCTACAAAAACGTCTTTATGAAAATTTTTGCCAGACACGCACGTTTCCGAATAATCAAGCTTTAGATATTGATATAATTTTTAGATTTATCTTCTTTATTTTGGAATTTTGTAACTAACGAACAAATAAATATAAAATTAATCAATATAATTTCTTAAAGGGAATTTAATGCTCTACAAAAAAGGTTTTCTGAAAATGTCTGAAGCTTGATTATTCGAAAATGGCGTGTCTGGCAACAATTCTTAATGAGACGTTTTTTGTAGAGAATTTAATTTTACTATAAATTTATATGCAGATTAATTTTTTTTATTGCTCTTCAAAAAAGGTCTTAACATTTTTACATAAAATCACTTTTTCAATAGTTATGCACAATTAAAATTTAATAAAATATTAAATTATTGTTGCATAACTTTTGAAAAAGTGATTTTATGTAAAAATGTTAAGACCTTTTTTGAAGAGCAATAAAAAAAATTAATCTGCATATAAATTTATAGTAAAATTAAATTCTCTACAAAAAACGTCTCATTAAGAATTGTTGCCAGACACGCCGTTTTCGAATAATCAAGCTTCAAACATTGATATAATTTTTAGATTTATCTTTTTTATTTTGGAATTTTGTAACTAACGAACAAATAAGTATAAAAAACTAATCAATATAATTTCTGAAAGGTAATTTTAAGCTCTACAAAAAAGGTTTCTTAACGTTTTTACATAAAATCACTTTTTCAAAAGTTATTCACAATTAAAGTTTAAGGAAAAATTAAATTATTGTTGTTTTCGTTGTTGAACCAATTTTGAAAGAATGATTTTATGTAAAAACGTTAAGAGTCCTTTTTTGTAGAATATTAAACTCCCATCAAGAATTTATATTATCTATTTCTATATATTTATTTGTTCGTTAGTTACAAAATTCCAAAATAAAGAAGATAAATCTAAATATAATATCAATGTCTGAAGCTTGATTATTCGGAAATGGCGTGTCTGGCAAAAATTTTCAAAAAGAAGTTTTTTGTAGGGAATTTAATTTCCTATAAAAATATGTGCAGACGATTTTTTTTACTTTGATAGTTTCGACAGCATTGACGCAAAAATGAGAGCACAAATAAAAAATCGAATTAAAGATGATAGACCCCTTAATATTAATATTAAGGGCTCAAACTTTCCCGATATCCCGTGGAAATATTAAAAGAAAATAAATTCTCTTAACGACAGTTGCAAAAATCTATACAAGAGTGTTAAAAAGACAATGGTTAAACATGGATTGATTTGGAGAAACAATGGACTTTCCCAATTATAAGAATTAATTTATGAAATAGTTCAAACACGCGGAAAACTAAACGATAAGCAAAAAATTTAAAAAAAAAATCTGTTGATAAATTTTAGTCTTTTTTACGTCTTCAGGGACACGAGAAATAAAGTAACTAAAGAGCTTTGAAATGTAATCTTCGAGAAAAGAAAGCCGTTTGTTTTTGGACGATAATTTTTTTTCGAATAAAAAGTAATCGATTTTAAATGTCATATTATTTAAGAATTCCAAAATAAATATAAGAATTTTTAACCCAAAATTTCTTTAAATTATAGAAGTAAATGTGTTTTGATTAAAGTGATATTCCATCGGTAGAATACGATGAAAAAAATTGGCAAATAATAAGAGAAGAAAGGTAACATTCAATTTATTGTAGACCTGAGATCTTAGGAAATAAGAAAAGAAGTTTCTAGAATGTGAAACAGAAACATGGGAATATATTGAGAAGAAAAATCAATTATCAACATATTTGTGTTTTAAATCTATACTTGCGAGATAAAGAAAAAGCCCCTCTCCCCTCTGAAATGAGAAAAAACTCAAATGGTCCACCATAATTAAAGGAATAGTTTAACCACGCGGGAAACTAAACGGCAAATAGGAAACCGTAAAAGTTATCTTTTTATCAATTTTATTTTTCCCATAACTTCATCCCAATAGAACCCATTCGTGTGTAATATTGTTTTGTAATTTTTAAAACTATGATTGATTTTGATAACCTACAAAATAAATGATTTAAATATTAAAAATCTTGAAGTTCCTAATGATCATTTGATAGAGGGGTTGCGATGTTTGTAATTGATCCTTTGATTTGATTTAAAACGTAACCGTTTGTGTAGCAATCGTTAAATGGTTGTGATGTTTGTAATGTAAGTGTATTGTTCACCTGTATCTATATTAATGTATATACTTTTTATTTTCGTCAGTATGTTTGTCTTTTTTTAACCATAGATCAGCGCATTCTTTTCTAATGGTTTTGGTTATACATACATAATACAAGTTGTATTTTAATACAAAAGAATAAAATAGCATTTTCAACGTAAAAATAAGGAATAAAAGAAAAATCAATTTGCATAATCGTGTTGTATATTGTTATATCGTTTTTTTCGATCTTGTTTTCCAATTCGATTTCATTTGAATGTATTTTATATTGTATGAATGTTGATATTTTTTTTTTCGATTTAATGTAACCCAAATTTTCCTGAATCATCTTATGATTTTCCTTTGGTGCTTCTTGCTTAACTTTATAACTGAATTTAATCTTTGCTAAGATTTGATGTATTTAAGTTACTTCAAGAAAGACGCATATATCAAATATTTCAACTATTATAGGGGTTTTTTTTGTAGCCTCTCCGGAATTGTTTGATTTTTTGTTGTAAATATTATGCAAAAGAAATTTTCATAGCAAAAAAAAAACCTTTTTCGAAAAGAGCATTAATATTCTCAAGGCAAATGCCTTCTCCGTGAAATATTTTCATGAGAAAGTGAATAAATATTCGAATACAGAAATTTTCATGTGTAAGCATTTTAATGTAAGACATCCCCTATCAAATATATTGGCCTCAAACCGCCAGCCACTGGGACCACTTTGAAAATTATCTTCCTTGAGCCCATCTTTGATCATTTCTCGACGCATTTCACAAGCGCACGGTAGAGCGTTTGATAAAAGGGCGGACGAAATTGGATAGAAATTTTCCCGTTTGAAGCCCCCCAAAAAAAAAAAAATAAGAAAAATAAAAACATCCATTTCGAAAAGTGATTTGCGAAAATATTTTCACAGAGAAATGGAAGCTATATGGAAGTGCAGTATACAATTTCAGATGGTTGTTGGTTGTCTTGTTTATGCCTCATCAGCTTAATTAAGTACGTTGCGATTTTTTGTCTAATTATAAGCCATCATTGTCACTCGACCACCCACTTTAAATGCGGCTGACTGGCGAAAAATGAAGAAAACATGGAATTGGCTCCAACACTACAATTTGGCGTGGCCATTAATCTTTCGAACGAGTTTCACATGAATCGCGCCTTTCAAGGGGATGGTTTAAATAAATACAAGGTGTCCCAAATTAATGTCCACAAATATATTAACTTTTCTTAGTAAAAATTTGCTTTTATTCAGAACAGTCTATATATAAAAAAAATAAAAATTCAATTTAAAATTGTCTTCTTGTGTGGGCTTGGATTACCTCAAAAATATGTACCCCACGTCGTATTTGATTACCTAAGAATCAAATTCATATTATGGCTTTATAAACTAACCATATGTTAATTTTTTTTGAGGGTAATTAACGTCTTAATTGAGATGAAGTTGCGACGCAAAAAATATTATTGCAGTTCGAGCGTTAAAAATTTGTTTTACGAGGAAAATGTGCTTCGTGTTTGGCCATTAATCTTCGAGACTTTCGGGAGCTTTTTTCCGTTTTGTTGGTATAGGTACAGTGCGAAAAAACATCATTTGAAATTAGTCTGACCGAAAAAAAAATCGCCTCCTCTTTCGTTTACGAGTCGGTGGGAAAAGTTTTTACGTTGAGGGTAATAATGTGTGTTGTTGGAACAAAGTTTAATTGTAAACAAGACGAAGACGAGGCGCAACAGAGTTGTGCTGCCTTATTTATTTGTATGTGCGGAGGCTCGGCAAACTTTATGATTTGCCCTTTGGGCGTTGGAATTTTCGACAAAATGACAATTTTCCCATCAGAACAGGCCGCACAACAACCCCGAGAGCGATTCAATGTTGGCCTCTCCGACCGATATGTTGGCAACAATTTATTTACTAATTAATAAAATTTGTTGTTTAAATTGACTTTATTAAGTTCCACACCCCTAAAATTTATTTACTGAAATGAAGAATGGATTTGTTTAAAGTTTGTAAACGCATAATTTCGTTTTTTCTAAAATTTGATACCAAAAACTGATCATATATTTAAATATTTATCCATGTTGTTAAAGTCCTTGTCTTTTTAAATATAATAATTAAATTGTGGGCAATAAGGACGAAGCTTTTTTCACATTAATAAACTAAGATTTATATCGACTAAAACTTATGAATTGTATTTTTTTTAATTTATAATTTTGACAATAATGTGTTGCTATTTTTTAAATGTTATGTATTTTCATTATAGAGCCCTGAAGAAGTCAGCAATGACTGACGAAACGTTGGCGATAAAATAAATAATATTTCACGAGAAGCTTCGTCCTAATTGCCCACAATTTAATTATTATATTTAAATATTTATCATTGGTTACTGAGGTGTTTTTTTTTTTTTACTTTTTTTGATCTTTTTTGGTTCCATCGTGAAATTTTGTTGGAAATATTTTGTTTGAGCCCTTAATATTAATTTTAAGTCCTCGACCAAGACGTGTAAAGATTTCCCATTGAAAATACACGGAAACTCTGATTTTTTATTTTTATATTTCTATATCTCAGCGGCATTTCATGAAATCGTTTTTACCGAAGATGGTTTTTTCTCAGAATTAAACGCTCTACAAAAGTGCCAATTGCGACAAAGTCGTAACTCACACCGGTGAGGTAGTACGGGCCACTGAACCTGATTTTTCCATAAAATTCGCGTTTTTTTTGCATATATCTCGTAAATGACAAGAGCTACGGAAAAATTATAAATGAAAAACCTGTAGAGAATTTGATTTCCTACAAAAAATGTCCTGTAGACCAAATCGCTAAGATCAATAATAAACGAGATATTAAGCCTTGAATTTTATGGAAAAATCAGGTTCAGTGGCCCGTACTACCTCACCGGTGTGAGTTACGACTTTGTCGCAATGAGCACTTTTGTAGAGCGTTTAATTCTGAGAAAAAACCATCTTCGGTAAAAGCGATCCCATGAAATGCCGCTGAGATATAGAAATTTAAAAATAAATTTTTTTTTGAAGACCAGTAACTTCCCGTGAAAAATTCACAGCCCAACACTAAAACAACTGTCAAATAGCAAAAATTAGCAATTGAATAAAATTAAAATGACAGTTGAAACTAATGACATGATAGCTCAAATTTGAGACCATAATTATTATATTTTTATTCCGCTAACATGAATGTATTTAAATCTTTATATTTTTAGTCCTTGTCATTGCACAACTCATATGTTTGCTTATAATTTCTTGATATTAAATGTGTTTAAAATTTTATAATATTTCAGTTATCATAAACTACTTATAAATAGTAAGCTAGTTCCAGTATTACCGGAATAGGCAACGGCAGTAGTATGGCTGAGTAATTTGATATAAATTTTTAAGAAAAATCCAGGCAGTTTTTTTGAATTTTCCGGCTACTATAGCTTTAAATTATTTTCTAAAAACTGCATTTTTTAATTGTTATTTTTCTTTAAATAAATATACATTTTTGATTGGTTACAATTGTACAATTTGTTAAAGCCTATGAATGTCATATCTTTATTTAGATTTGAAAAATTTTTGAATTTTCCGGAAAATTCAAGCCGATTTGTAAAAAAAAATATATATGCTGAAGGGATTAAAGAATTATTTTCTTTCATTTTCCGGAAAATTTCTGAAGATTGAATGGAAGAGAGAGATTGAGAAACTTTAATCATAGAAGATTTAAGAAAGAAATCTTAAAAAAATATTTTTTCAAAAAAATATTCTTTAACTTTTAATGAACGTTTGTAATGACGAAATTCGGCTACTGAATTTTCAAATGGTTTTCCACGTTTTTCCGAAACTAAAAAATTATTATCAATAATCTTTATTTTTTTGCACTTCCTTAATATTTTCAACATATTTTTACAAAAAATTTTTTAAAAAGCAATACTTAAAAAAAAAAAATCCAAATAAATTTTCTTTATCTCTTAATGAATGTATGTAACGACGAAATTCGGCTACTGAATTTTCAAACGATTTTCCACGATTTTCTGAAAGTAAAAAATTATTATCAATAATCTTTTTTTTTTATTTTTTTTGAACTTCCTTAATATTTTCAACATATTTTTACAAAAAAGTTTTGATTAGAAATATTTTATGACTCAAATAATAAATTTGATTCCAATTTAAGGGTACAACTTATTAATCAACCCTCGTTTTTTTACTCTTAAAAGACGATTTGAATTTTCAAAATTTATTGAGACCAACTAAGATATATTCTCCAGTAAATAAGAAAAAATTAAAAAAAAATAAAATAAATATAAATAGCTTTTTTCGACGATTAAAAATATATAATTTCATCATAAAAATAAATAGAAATGCATCCCTAAATTAAGACGTTTCAAAAAAATAATTTATGGATTTTTAAATTTATCACTTTTTGGCTTAACAACCCTCAACGCTTAAAAAATCGGATATAATCCGTCTGTTAACGATTGAAAATTACAAGGGTTAAATGTTTTTTAAACGACATAATTATGACTTCCAATTTAAACTATCGTAAGTCAAAAAATATTTCCCCAAAACTTTCGACTCAAGTGATTTATCGAACAAAGTAAATGAAGCACCAAACCTTAAACTAATGTCTCGGTACTTTATTTTGAATTCTTGCGAATAAAAGAATCGATTTTTCCTTCCGATCCCGATCCCGATCCCGTTGGTCGTATACGTACGTACTAACCTTTCAGTGTCAACGTGATTTGTAGTCGTATTCGACGTGACAAGGAGACACATTCCTTAAACCACACGTCCGCCAATATATTACGATTCCCATTTGGCCAAAATCAAGATGGGAAAACGACACCCAAAGATTAGACCCGTCATCTGAACAAAAGGACTTGTCAAAAATTGGTTAAGAATCCTATTTTTATTGGGGATAATTAAAGGTGTGTCGTTTAATATATTTCGGTCGTAATTTGATTAAAACAAGTCAATTTTTTATGGTTTTTCTTTGATTTCTTGATTTAGTTGAAGAGTTGAAACATTTGGGTATTCGAATCAATTTTGGAGGAAGGAAATTTTTATATGGAACCCATCAAAGTGGTAACAATTTAGTTGGAGCTTTTCTCTTGATTTTAAAGCTTTTTCCTCGTAATCAGTTCGTAAAGTTTTTCTCGAGCGATAGAAAAGTTTCGCGTGAAAATCCCAAGTCAAAGTTGAGAGTCTTGTTGGCAAGTTGAGTTGAAATGCGATAATATAAACACAGGGACGAAATAAAACTAGTTTTTCGTGTTTCTCTCGTTAGTTTAGAATAATTCTGATAATGCCATTTGGCGTAATCAGTGCGCGATTCTCTTCCTCAAGTGCTTCGAGTGATCCAAACGTTAGAGTATCAAGATCGCAACAATGTGTGTATTATTATTCTGTTGGCTGGGAATCGGGGAAAATTCGACGATACTTTTTCCAAAAGAGATAGCAACACTTTTCGTCCGTACTAAATTCATTTGGCGTTTTCTCTGTCTCAGTCGTGCATCTTTTATCAAAACGATATTTCGTTGCCAAGTTTCTTTTACCCTCAATTCACGTTCAATAAATCAGTCTCATCAGAAGACGTTTTGTCTTTCTTCCTTTTCCCGTTATTGTTCTGTTGTAATGTTTTTTCGCTGATTTTGCATTATCTTGCACAATTTTCCGCGTAACAATAAATTCTTTTCCGTTTTTTTTTTTCGTCGCAGTTATTTTTAAACCAAATAAATTTAATCCTCCCCATTTAATCAAATTCAAGATTGAACCTTAAAAGTGATTCACATTTTCCTCGGCTTATCCCACAGTAAACACCAGTGATATCTACTCAATTTTTTAAACATGTAATCATTTTTTTAAAAAAAATTAAACTTCCCTAAAACATCCACATATTTGTGTCCGAAAATGAAATGAACAAAAATCCACCCTCTTCAGTTTGAAACATTTGAAAAAACAGCACACATATTAAAAAAAGTTTACATTCTTCTACACCCCATGTCTAATAAAATATGGTCCTTTGACAAGTTTATGTACCAACGCAGTCGTACGCTTAATATTTATATTGGGAAAATATTTCACATTTTTATGATCCAAGGTATGTCTTTGTATGAAGCTATTATACCCTCCAAAAAAGATATATATATTAAAAGAGGGTAGTTAAAAAATTGTCATTGCTCCATAAAAATTTTCACCAAATAAGTTATTAGTCACACACACCCCCGTTTTCGACTCGATCAAAAAAAAAATCCCAATTTAACGCACAATAAATTTCGCCCCCCATCCCATTTTCTTTTTTCGTGGTGAAAACCACCAAAAATTTTACTCCATCACCGTTTACTTTACCTCTAATAATAATATTGATTTAGCTCTCTAGTATAATAATAGAAATATGTAGGTAATAATTTTCATATTATATTTATGGAAGAACATTTGTGTAATGCAAACATTGACGGATTCGTTAATATATATATATATATATATATATGGGAGCGTAATAAATGGGGTAAAATGCAACCCTTGACGAGTGTATTTACACAAAGCCGCGGTTTAAAATCCCCTAGCTCTGACAAACTTTCTATATAGTTTCCAAATTTGTAATATTATTACATTGGTGGGGAGGGGGAGGGGGATTAATCAGACTAGTGCCAATCTCAATTTCTATTTTCTCTTAAATGTGGAGAAGATAATTTAGGTTAAAAGGTCAATCGAGAGTTCGTGTTTGGAAAGTGGGTGAATGTGTTTTTGTTTTGGATCGTTTTGGGAATTTTTTCTCAAAAGTTCTTCTGAAAAAAATTATTGCGCCCTGGAGTTGCTTTTGGCATAAATCTCAGCAAATTTGTGGATATTTTGTCCAGGTGACCCAGTCGTTGAGGTGGCTTTAAATCATAGCTGGATAGGAGGGAAACAATTTCCTTCCCCATACCTGCATTTCTTGGATGCGCTTGTCTTAATATTTATCTCTTGGGTATGGAGATGATTTTTCGAAATTAGTGTCCTTAATATTCATACCAGCAACTTTAGACTTAGGTCTTTTAATAAGGCCTTTCAAAGATTTCTTTGCCATTAAATTTGAGAATTTGCTTCTTGACAAATTTTTTTATTTGAAGTTTTGAATCGCTTTAAAAGCATTGATCTACGAATGTTCCATTTGTTTTTTTGTTTTTTTCAAAAAATTAATGATTTTTTTTTCTAGACCTTCGTCGTTTACATCGTTCAAGGGTCTTTTTCTCAAAGTTCTTCTTAAAAAAAATTTTTCGCCCCGGCTTTGTTTTTAAGATAAATCTCTGCAGATTTGTAGATATTTTCTTGGTCATATCCAGGTGTCCTAGCAGATGAAGCAACCTCAAATCATAGCTGAATAGTTAAATAATTCGTGGGATATAATTTCCTTCCCCATACTTGCATTTTTTGCATGCGCTTGTCCCAATATTTACCGTTATGGTGTGGCGATGCCATTTCAAATTTAGTGTCCTTAATAGGCTTACCAGTAGCTTTAGATTAAGCAGTCCTTTATTGAGGTCTTTCAAAGATTTATTTATCATTGAATTTGAGAATTAGTCTCCTAAATAGTTTTAATTTGCTTATTTTGAGTCTATTTGACTATTGAGATTCTGAATCGCTTTATAAGCATTGATATATGGAAAAGAATTGAAAACCACCTGTTTGTTTTTTAAAAAATTCTATGATTTTCCTTGAAAACAATTATGTGAACATATTTGGCTACATCTATATTAAAAAATTGATCAAACTGCGTTAGAATAATACTTTTTGGACCATTTTTTAAAGTTTAAACTAAAAATTTTAAATTGGCAAAGATTTAAAGAGACTACTGAAAAGATGAAGATTTGAATTTGAGAAAAATGATTGCCTTTGTGATTTTTACTCGGAAAAGTTTAGCAATGAAAATCTACAAGATTTAAGTCTACAAGATTAACCCTTAAATATAGTTTAAAATATTTTTAATCAATCAAAACAATCGATAAGTCGTTTAGGAAGATAATAATCTACTTATATTTAGAAAATTAATTCAGAAAATAATAAGAAAAATTCCATTAAAAAAAAATCGTTTTTTGTTTGTAAAACTAACAAGGGCTGTAGCTCAGGGAGTGGATTTTGAAAACTTTTATCTTGAGTGAAAAGAAGGGGTAGTTTAGCCATCAAGTACTTTTTGCAAATATTTTTTTACATTCGAAACAAGATTTAATTTTTTTTGTTAACTTGGAAATTATTTTTTTTTAAAAGATTTGGATTAAATTGAATCTAAATTCCTTTTTGTCAATCATTTGGCTTTTAAATTTTCTTAAAAATAACCAGGGAATTCCTAAAAAATTAATTCCAATCTTCACTTAATAATTTCACGTTCATCCATATCCCCCAACAAAAGCGAAGGTCCTTCATAGCGTTGCACTCCATTTTTTCTTTATTCACAGGATAAATTGCAAATATTGCATCCTTAATGGATTTCGTTGGCTTTTAAGAAGCTAAATTGAGAAATTTAAAATTTTGACTTTAGTTACTTGATTTTTACAGCGTTTTTGTCTATAACGTTATGGTTTTTGTTGATGTATATAGCACAGTATATCTTCGTAAAAATATCGATTTTTCTTAAAATTTTAATACAATTTTTTTTAAAATTACGTTTTTACAGTTTAGATTAACTTTTTCTTTTCTTATAAAAATATTTGTAAAATGCACTCCTAATAAACTGCACCCAAAAGTGGCACAGAAAAAATTCCAAATTTGTCCCGTTATGAAAATTAATGTTATAATTAAAGTATATATTCCTTCGAAATTACTTTTTAAATTTTTTGCGAGGAGAAAAGGGGGACGTTTATAAAATTGCAACATTATTAATCTCTTTGCACTGAGATTCCATTTATCTCTGTTAAAGAATTACATTGCTCTTATCTGCCAAATAAAAATATTCTCCGGCAATTTCTCTCAATCTTATTAAGCAGCTGCTACTGCACTAAGCAATAATTTGTTTTGATGCAAAAAATTTGTTGCACTTGCAGTTTAAATAGCCATTAGTTATATATACATTTTGAAAAATGCATAACATAAAATTCCACTTACTGAATGCATTGGACACTAATGGGACAGAAAATAAATATTGCAAGAAAATTCATTTTTTATTTTCGTGGTGCAATTATTTGCATTCAAAATGCACGCGGACTTTCATAATAGTTTCCAATAACAATTATCGAAACGATACGTCCTTTTCCGCACATTCAGATATCTTTCAAAGTTCATCTCCATTAAAAACCTCTTAACGTCAATAATTTATTATTTCCAAAGCATTTCTCTCGTTTGTGATCGACAAAAAAAGGGCCATTAAACCGAATGGTATAGGACAAAAAAAAAGTCTTGAAAACATCATTAATTTCCGTGGAAAATTCACGGCACAATTGACCGAAAAATCGTCGCACATTGTGCCTCGGTAATTTTCATTTTTAACGTCGACAATAACTTTTAATTTTTCACGCCTCCCCCCTCTTAATTTGTCTTTACGATAATGAAAATCGTAAAAGTTTTATATCACTGAGCCGTGGCGGCGTTTAACGCAATGAAAAACCGGGATTTTTAATAATATCAATCATATTTTTCCCGGTTGTTGGAAAACTCGTTTGTTCTTTTTTTTTGGCCGCATTTGAATCCACCAAATTGCACGTGGATGTACTATATTAATTCAAGATGTGTTGGGCTTTTATTTAAAATGTATAAAGCTCAAACTTTATATAATTCGAGGCCTGGATTTCGGCCTAATGGCTCCCAGTTTGCGTCATAAAACATAAGAACTTACTTAAATTTGAGCCATAAATAAGATAATGCAATAAACAGTTCTTGCCGTTACTTATTGTCGCGTTATTAGCATTTTGTCTAACGTTCCCAGATGACTCATTTTGCATTGCTAAAATCACGGAATGAAATATGGTGCCGGGGAGCTTTTTTTATACTTTCCAGTGGCACTCAAACGCACACAGCGACTGATAAGAATATTTTCGTGGATTTATCACGAAATGATCACGTACATCGTCGTGACACATAAAGCAAATCGAAGTTAAGGTGAAGAATTTAAATTCGGAGGAAAATGGGAAATTATAACTGCGGGAAAATTTCGGCTTTGAAAATATATAATTTCAAATGAAAAACGATGAACTTGAGATTGAAATTTTCTTTTTATACTTATCTACGATTTGATACCCAAAAAACTAAATCAAATTTTCCTCATATTACCCCAACTTTAGATTAACTCTTAAGAAATTGCATTAAAGCTCATTTTAAAATTTTCAAATCCTTAAATTTTTACTATGGCAACATGTTGTTTATCTTTCTATCGAAAAATGTGCTTTATTTACTCTCGAGTAGTAAATTGAGTCCCTCAGGAATCAATCTTGATATAGTTAGATTTTGTTTATATGCGCTTTCGTCTATACACCAGGGTCGATAAATTGGCATGCAATAAATTTTCGACTCAAACAAATCGATGTCTTCCTTTATACGGCAAATAATTCGGCGAAAAAACGTGGAACAACTCTTGTGGGTGATAAATTTACGTTCTATCGATTAACCAAAAGAAAAAAATTATAGTTGGAATTTTTCAATTTCCTAGCTACAACCTGCTTAATTTGCAAGGTTTATAAAATACACAGATGGCCTCATGCGCTACGTGGTGTATTCAGAAGAAATTCGTACATATGTTCAGACTGATTCAAGTTTCAAAATTCTTCGTATGACGTCATTTTTTTTTTCTAATGAGGCAACCTGTGTAATTTATAAACCTTGCTTATTTTGTACAGTTATGTATTGGTTTATAACAATATACGATTTTTTTATAAATATAATTTTTTATATTCAATGAAGTTTGGTAAACCTAAAATCGATTTTTCGTTACGAAGCTTTAATTAAAATGATTCGTAAGTCCAAAAAAAAGTTTTTCTGCATTTTTGAGCAAACACATTCCCCAATTTTCCGAAGAATAAATACTACTGGGCCAAAAAAATCGATAATTTTTTTTTTTGAAAAGTATTTCGAAAATATTGTTCAGGGTGACAAAAAAAACATATCGGGAAGGTTTGAAGTCTTAAAATTAATATTAAGAGGCCTATCATCTTTCGATTTTTTATTTGTGCTTTCATTTTGACGTCAATGCTGTCAAACTATCAAGTTTGACCTGTTACCTACAAAAAAAGTCTCTTTAAAAATTTTCGCCAGATACGCCGTTTCCGAATAATCAAGCTTTAGACATGGATATAATTTTTAGATTTATCTTCTTTTTTTTGGAACTTTGTTACTAACGAACAAATAAATATATAGAATTGAACAATATAGATTCTTAAAGGGAATTTGATGCTCTACAAAAAAGGTTCTCTTAACGTTTATACATAAGCTTTTACAACAAAAATATCAGTTTTTTTAACTTTTTCCACGCAACTCGATGGCAAAAAAAAAAGGTTTAGCAAAGAGTAATTATTAGACAGGGCCAAAAAAATTGACTATTTTTTTTTAAAAAGTATATCGAAAATATTGTTCAAGGCAACCAAAAAAATATCAGCAAGGTTTGAGCGCTGAATATTAATATTAAGAGGTTTATCATATTTAATTTCGATATTTTATTTGTGCTTTAATTTTTACGTCAATGCTGTCAAACTATCAAGGTTCAAAAAATCATCTGCACATATATTTACAAAAAATTAAATTCCCTACAAACAACATCTTTTTAAAAATTTTTGCCAGACAAGCCGTTTCCGAATAATCAAGCTTCAGACATTGATATAATTTTTAGATTTGTCTTCTTTATTTTGGAATTTTGTAACTAACGAACAAATAATAATATAGAAATAAACAATATAGATTCTTAAAGGGAATTTAATGTTCTACAAAAAAGGACTCTTAATGTTTTTCCATAAAATCAATTTCTGAAAAATTATTCACAGTTAAAGTTGAAGAAAAAATTAAATTATTGTTTTTTTCGTTGTTGAACCAATTTTGAAAAAGTGATTTTCTGTAAAAACGTTAAGTGACTTTTTTTGTAGAGAATTAAATTCACTTCAATAATCTATATTCCTTATTTCTATATATTTAATTGTTCGTTAGTTACAAATTTCCAAAATAAAGAAGATAAGTCTAAAAATTATATAAATGTCTGAAGCTTGATAATTCGGAAACGGCGTGTTTGGCAAAATTTTTCAAAGAGACTTTTTTTGTAGGGAATTTAATTTTCTATAAATATATGTGCAGATATTTTTTTTTATTTTGATAGTTTGACAGCATTGACGCAAAAATGAAAGCACAAATAAAAAATCGAAATTAAAGATAATGGACCTCTTAATATTAATATTAAGGGCTCAAACCTTTCCGATTTTTTTTGTTACCTTGAATAATATGTTCGATATACTTTTTAAAAAAAAAATTGGTCAAATTTTTTGGCCCAATCTAATAATTACTCTTTGCTATACCTTGTTTTTGCTATCGAGTTGCAGGGAAAAAATTCAAGAATCTGATATTTTTCTCGGTAATTTTTCAAACAATTTACGAACTAGTTTTCCCAAAGTTTCCGACTAATATAACTTTAACCTTCTTCCTAAAACTGTCTTTTTAAATTATGTTTTTTAAAGTTCTGTATTTGTTTAAATTTTAATCATTCAAAGTTTAAGTAGTGCACACCTTCAAATATTTTGTAAAAAATTTTGAATTTTCCAGAAAATTCCATCCGATTTTTAACAATAAATATACATGCTAAAGCACTTAATCACAATATTGCGTTTTGTGGTTTTTCTCGGCTTAAAAAATGCATTAAGATATCAGTAAATTCAAACGAGCTTTTTTGAATTGATCTGTTTTTTCTGTTGAGATAATTATAGTTAAAATTAGCAAGTCTTCAATCAACTCCTATTTTTCCACCTGTAAACTGATTTGAATTCCTAAATTTGAGAGATTTTTCTACTTAAATATTTATCCTTTAAAACAAAGAAAAAATTATCATAACCGAACAATTAAATGGTAACTGGTGGCTAATTATTTGAACGAATTAAAAATTTCCACTTTTTTTTGGTTAAAAATTGAATTTTTTTGAGTGAAAATTTAATCGTTCTTTATTTTTGAAAAATTTTTGAATTCGCTAAACGCTAGTATCACTAAGACTTACTTTTTCTCTCTCAAACTTCTTCACTTATCGTATTATGTTTTACTTACAAATGTTTACAAACCATTTCAAACTCAAGTATGAGTAGATTGGAATGTAATGAATTTTTCTTAATTATTTATTAATTTTGAACAATAATTTTCCTTGGTAAAAATCAGTAAAACGTAACAAATTTCTCTTTCAAACGATGATAAAACGTAATAAGTTTAAATGAACGCATTAGATATGCGAAAGATTCAAAAGTTGCAAAAAAAAAGAGTTAATGATTAAAGATAGTAATTAATTAACGATAATTTGTATTCATATGTGGTGTTTATAGCGTTAATAACCCATCTCAATTTACATTTAGTGTGTTGCATGTCGTTGACTGTTTCTCTCTTTTTGTTTCCATTCCAAATGCATTTGGAAACACTCTATTCATTATGCAGTCTCTCACGTTAACGCTTGTGTATCCTGAAAAATTTCCCACCGACAAAATAAACGCGATCGCCGGATCTATCATTCGAAAAACTTACAAAATTTGAGCTCACGAAATGTATGAAAAATTCAATGAGAAAAAGATTTTTTTTTATAGAGAAAAGACTTACTTGTAAAGTTAAATATTTTAATGAATCAATGTCCGATGCGGCTGCCATTAGTTTTCAAAGTGATTCATATAAAGTTTTCTAAAGTTTTACGGTGAAAATCAGTAAAAAAAAAATAAAATGAAAAGGTGGATTATAAAGTTTGAATTGCTTTATGTAATTGTATGTCAAATGGTACTTGTGTAAGATTTTATCGCATTGAAAACTAAAGCGACACAATTTGTCTCAAGTTTTATAAGAAAAAAATAATGTTTTTAAATTTTTATAATGAGATAAAAAATTATTGCTTTATGATATTGTTGCGGACTAAGAACATTCTTATATGAAGTAGAAAGACATAGAAATCATTCGAATTTATGGGAAGTGCCTGGATCAATCTGGAAACTTCTAAAGTGCAGCAAAAAGTTATATAAATAAAGGGAAAACCAAGAGGGATATCTGTCTTCTAGTAAGGCCTTGCAACAAGGGTTTCCCGTTGGTTTAACAGGTCACCATCCTTCTTCGAAAAGGGGATGATATTTTATCCGTTTAAGCCCTCATTTTCCAGGAAAAAAAAGTTTCCCACTTTAAAAATTAAGACTAGATAATCACTTTACACAGTATTGTTTGCATGGTTCAAAACTTGGATAAATTTGGACATTTCCTTTTCCAAAATTATGGTTAAATTTCGTTTAGGACTTTAAGTGATATGCAAATATTATTTTTTGGAAACTTGTTTCCTATTTAGAACAGGGTCGATAATTTTCGAGACCAAAAAAAATTATAGTAGGATGAAACCCATTGAAAAAGGTAGAGAATATAACAAAAATGAAAGGAAAAATAAATTACGGGCGATCTGAGGTCGGGAATGAGGAGGGGATGAGTTTTTAAGGGTAAAAAACGGTTAATCTCGATTTCCGGTAAAATTGCAAGTCTTATGAAAAAAAGTTAAATAGCAAAGTTGTAGGCAATAAAAAGATCTACAACTTTTGTATCAACACTTTTTTCACAGAACCTCAAAATTTATGTGAAAAATTTGAATAACCGAGTTTTTGGTTTTTTATTTTTATTTTTTGCAAAAAAAAATATTTTTTCACGAAACTTGGTGAAAACTTACCTTTGTATGTCCCAAACATATAGTAATTTTTTTGATTTAAAATATTATTTTTTCCACCTTATTTTGACTTAATATTCAAAAAGCACCCTAATTTTCAATCAAAAATTCTCACGTCAAAATATCTGGTTTTTTAAAAAAGTTGGTGTGTTTTTTGTTTGTTGAAATCTCTACTTTCTGATGATATAAAAAAATAGACACTACTATGGTAAATGTTCTCAGAAAATGCAAATAATGATTGGACAAATGCACAAATTTATGCTCAAATTGTCATGGTTCTAAAACATGCTCCAATGTGGAAGAAAAAACCTACGAGGAAGTTGATGATTCAGATTAAATTGTGGATGAAGAACCAATGCAGACCAAAAATAATTTTGCAGACGAAGACGGTGATGGTCTTGAAGATTTCGAAGATCCACTAGAATCAGAAAGGTTTGTCGAATCTAACGATGAAGAAATGCCATCAAAGAGACAAAAATTAATGCAGAAGTAATTAGAATGCAAAATAAGGTATTTATAAATAAAAAGATTATTGTATTAGATCTTCGAAATCTTCAAGACCATCACCGTCTTCGTCTCCAAAATTATTTCTGGTCTGCATTAGTACTTCATCCATAATTTCATCTGAATCATCAACTTCCTCGTAGGTTTTTTCTTCCACATTGGAGCATGTTTCAGAACCATGACAATTTGAGCATAAATTTGTGCATTTGTCCAATCATTATTTGAATTTTCTGAGAACATTTACCATAGTAGAGTATATTTTTTTTTTATACCATCAGAAAGTAGAGATTTCAACAAACAAAAAACTCACCAACTTTTTTAAAAAAGCAGATATTTTAACGTGAAAATTTTCAATTGAAAATTAGGGTGCTTTTAAGATATTAAGTCAAAATAAGGTGAAAAAATGAATATTTTAAATAAAAAAAATTACTATATGTTTGGGACATATAAAGGTAAGTTTTCACCACATTTCGTGAAAAAATATATTTTTTTGCAAAAAATAAAAAATAAAAACCAAATCTCGGTTATTCGAATTTTTCACATAAATTTTGGTAAATAGAAGCCTATTTTGGTGTTATTTAAGTGTAAATGTCTTCTAGAATGACTTCAATACTTTAAGATTTAATTTTTTTGGATAAGAAGTTTCTTTTGAAGTTCAAATATCATAAAAGAGATTTAACTCATCAGAAAATTGAAGATACTTTAGTAAATTCAGGGAAAAACATCGTTTTTGTTAAAACCAAAATTTTCAACAAAGTTTTTAATTGACCTGGAAAATTTCGGTGTTAGTGGATCTTTTTAAATTGAATTTCATTTATATTATCAAAAATTCGATTCCTCTTCAATAAAGTAATAGATTAATGGAAAAAATTTAGAAAATAAATCCTTAGGGTTGCTCAATAAGGAAATATTAACGAAAAAAAGTAACAATAGTAGTAAAAAAAAATTATAATAATAAGGCTTAAAGTAAATACGTTTTTAAGACCGTGCATATATAAAATTGTGTATTTATATACCCCGCCCCTGTCTGATGAAATTTTACGTTACACAGACGAAGTTGCGGGGATCAGCTAGTTTGTTAATATTTCGGTTTCTATGGGTCTATGGGTATATAGACCCATAGTTTTCTCGTATTTGCTCATTTATATTGACACTTTTTTCTGCCAAATTATGAAAACTTTAAAAATTGTTTGAATTTCATTGGTCGAATTTTCAAAGAATTGATTGAATAAAAAACAAGCTCTTTTAAAATCCAAGCAACTACAATACATCCTTGATAAGATCTTCAAACAAATCATATAATTATTTGCCATTTCGTTAACTTTTCGTTGGAAAACCCCACAAAAACTATAATTTTCTTCCCTTATCATGTGTCAATTACTTGAGCGAATTGATTCGAGAAGAGGCTATTTCTTCGGCACGCGATTCCCATTTCCTCATTACAATCCCTGCTTCCCACCCCCTAATTCCACTGTATTTAATTCTCTTCATTCCAATCCTGTATGTGTGTGTGTGTTTTTTTTTCTAAATCCACACGCAATTCTATAATTTACTCTACTAGTCATCACAAGCATAAAACGGGAAGACCATTGCTATATGCCTTATGTATATTTCCACCTACATTTTGTTATTCTTTCACATTTCATTTTATCATAAAGAGAAAAACGTTAGACGGGAAACTCGCACGCATTGATCAAACACGAGGAAATTGTAATAAAATGTAAAATAGGTACTTGACTTGCATGGCAGGGATATCAATCAAACGGTCTCATTCGAAAGAATATCATATTTGGATAATTCTACGTTTATTTATTAGATTTCATATATTGTATCAACCAAATTTTCCCCGTTGTCTCGTCAGGAAAATGCTTTGCGTTTTATGTTAAAACTTTTTCCTCATATATTCGGCGAAATTATATTAAGGGGATGTTTTTGCTCGGCCAAATTACAACGTGTCGTAATATTTACATCTGATAAACGATTTTTAAATAGCAAATTTATTTATTTAAGCCGATTTTTATAAATACAGTCACGTGAAACGTACAAAAGTGGCAAATCATTCAGGGGGTGGAACGGGGGCAATTATAACGAGTTCCCATTAGAAACTATCAGTGTTAATATTAATAATACAGTGTAACCTATTTTAACCAGTTTTAATGCTAAATACTTGCCATTTAACATTCATTGAACGTGACCGAAGATCCAGAGGGAGGAAAACGATTGCATTAACAGTGCATTTCGCATTCGCTGTCATTGTCGACCAATATCCCATGCACATGTGTGAAATAAAATGGAAATTGTGGACGTAACCATTTGACATCTCATTATCGTGTCAGATTACATTTAATGAGTTCATGTTTTACATCCAAAGTAACACTAATGCCCGTATGGGCCACTGGCAATGCTTTACACAGACTCTATTCACTTCTAATTCTCGTCAGTGCATCCTGCACCCTGCACCCGGTCATTTGGTCGCCCTAAGCTCATATTAAAACATTGGGAACCCCCCACATTAGGCGAATCGCTTTGTTCATTATGGATCAATCGTAGGATATTTCAATCAAAAAATATCTATAGTATGATATTTGCTTTTGGGAAAGTTTCCAAAAAAATTTGGCCAGTAATCAATGACATCAATCAAATAAAACTGTACAAAAAATAATCGAAAACCTTAATTAAAAATGATTGATTTTCAACAAGCAAAAGAATACAGCAGAAATGATTATTAACAGGTGGTTTAAAAAGCTCATTTTCTAAATTTTATTTTTTTCTTTCTCTTCCATAATAGATTGGGAATACAAATATTGAATTTTCATAATTTTTGGGTTGATTTTTGGCCATAATCATTGCAGAAGGTTAGAAAAAGTACAGAGTAATTTTTAGGGCATAAAAAATTTTTCCATAGGCGGAAAATGTAAAAAATTGTGAAAATTGTTATTATATTTAATATATGAATATCTCGGTTTGAATATTTCAACTATGATGTCACAAAAGATCAATAAGTCCATAATTTTCTCGAGTTCAACTCATTGATATTAAAACTTTTGTGCATAAGATCTATTACTGATTGACTAGCTGATGCTTTTGCAAATGATTTGCCTAAATTCTAAGCTGGAAAATTGGTAATCTCAATTTAGCACTTTAGATGTGAGAATTTTGGTTGAAAGTTTCATTTTTTAACTTTCGAAATTTTACTTTATATTTGTAATTGGTTACATATAAGGAATAATTAAAAGAATTTTTGTTTTATTTAAATGAAATATTCATAAAATGAATTTTCTGTTTTTACGGATCAATTTGATTTTTTTTGTTCATTGTCCCTACGTTTCGTCACGTATCGTGACTTCCTCAGGCATTTATACATAAAAATATAAACATAGATAAACATAGGAATAAATAAAGGAATTCTTGTTTTTCTTAAACGAAATATTGTTAAAATGGATTTTCAAGTTTTACGGATCAACTTGCTTTATTTTTTCATGTCCCTTACGTTTCGTCACGTTTCGTGACTTCCTCAGACATCTATACATAAACATATGAACATAGATAAACATATAAAATATTAGATGTCTGAGAAAGTAACGATATATGACGAAACGTAGTAAAATTGAAAAAACAAAAAATTTAATTCAATTTGTTGCAGTGGTAAAGATTTTTTGAAGATCTTTTACTTCTTTATAATTTTTACTGTGTTATTTTGGCGCCACGTTTCGCAATTTAGTAATAATTTTTCTATTAACTATTAATAACAGTAAAATGAATAAAGAATACGTTTTTTACTTTTAAAAGATTAAAAAAGAGTTAAAAACTTTTTTTTTTTACATTTCACTGTCATTTATAGTTGCCACAAAAAGCAATAATAAACTGGGAAATGTTGCGCAAAGTAGAAATTATTAAGTAATAAAAGATCCTCAAAAAATCCTCACAACTACAACAAATTGAATTGAATTTACTACTTTTTCAATTCCGCTACGTTTCGTTACTTCTCCAGACATCTAATATTTTTAAATGTGTATGTATTAGATGCCTGAGGAAGTCACTATGTGTGACGAAACGTAGTGGAATGGAAAAATCTCAAAAACTCCTCGAAACTTCAACAAATTGAATTGAATTTTATATTTTTTTCTACGTTTCGTCTGTATTTTGACTTCCTTAGGCATCTTATGCTTCTATATGTTTTTGTAGTAGATGCCTAAATAAAAAATAAATAAAAAAAATTGCGCTTATAACATATACAAATACTTTTGTTTTTAATTTTAAGTGTGATGCATAAATCATCCAAGCAGCGTCTGTAGATCCTGATCTAGGATAGAGATATTGTTGTTGTTTATTTGAGTTAGGAAAAAATAGATGGAAATTCTTAAAAAAACCCAAATATGTCTTAGATACCTGAGGAAGTCACAATATGTGACGAAACGTAGTGGAATTGAAAAAACATTAAATTAAATTGATTCGTAAAATCTGAAAAAATAGTTTTGAAAATATTTCATTTATGTTAATCAGGAATTTCTTTACTTGTTCCTTAAAATATTTTAGTGGTAGAAAATTTGGGAAAAAAGTTAAATTTTTCTGTGGAAATGGTGGATAAAATCGTACAAATCAATGCAGTTAAAGATTAACGGTAAGCCGAAGAAAAAAATATTCGAATGTCATGTGATTGTTGGCGCAGAATGAAAGGGAATTTGGTCGGCTTTATCATAAACACGGCTGGAATATCTCGTTGACGTCCTGTCGAGCCAACAGGAACCGAACGTGTGGATTTCGACATATAAATATATAAAAAAATCAGGGTTCAGACACCAGGGGATCCCATTTCCAAAGAGAGAAAAACATTTTTTCTTTCTATATGTTTTATTTAAATTGTAGATATTGCCGTGATTGCGTGTCGAACAGCTTTTCTCTCTTCACCCACTTGGTTTTCGGGAGCTTTGGAAAAGAAGTCATTCCAACATGCAAAAGGATACAACATTTATGATATGAGACATTTTCTTTTAAAAAGCAGGTCAACTGATACATTTTTCACGGTGAAAAAAAAAAGTTGTGATTTTTATTATTTAATACGAGTCGACGAGCTTTGGAGCTTTGTACTGCAGGGCATTGCCGGGGAAATTTATGTCTCTCTTTGTGTGTATATAATTATGAGAGCTTCGTCTTGGTCTTTTCACATGATTACGAAGTTGAAGTGCAAATAAAGCGATTTTTTTTTCGTAAGAAATTTACAAAATGAGAAAGAATTGTCGTGTTTTTTGCGTTCAATGTACGGACAAGTTATGGAGGGATGCATTTCTCGGGGATTTTCTTTTTATGCCTACGTCTGGATATTTTTTTTTTGTTGTGTTTTTTTTTTCAAGTTCCCGGCGATTCTTACGGCAATGGTGCGCCCCGAAAAGTTGGAGAAGTGACGTGAAACAAATACGGGAACAACGACACGATACAGGGACGACGAAAAAAAAAGGAATATGGGAATACGAAAGTAAAAAGGAGGCTTCTATTATTTGTAATCTGCAACGTCTGTCTCAAGAGCGACTCATAAAGATGAAAATGCAGGCGTCTACAGTTTACTTGCACTTGCTATATAGCACTCCAGTGCAGTAATGACGTGTGTATTGTAATTCTTTTTGTTAAACTCAACTCCTTTTCTTTCGACTTTTAAACAATGAAAACTTCAAGTTCAAAGTTCCCGAAATTCATGAACTTTACAAAAAAATTTCAGTCTTTTGAACTGAAATTTTAAAGATTTTTTTTTATATGAAATATTTTTTTTTATTAACTCTTTATAGTATAAAAATATTGATAAACTTTTCCCTAACTAATACACAAAAGATAAAAATATTTTAAAAGCTCATATGTTCCAAATAGGAACACGAAAAAAAAAACGCCGGAAAATTTATGTTAGAAATATTCGTTTTGCAAAAGCCAGATGAATTTCATACAATTTAGAAACATTGAAATGAAATATATTTCATACGTAAGCCAACCCTGCTCGAAAAAATGACAGGTTGGAGGCGATGGCGGCAGCGGCAGTGGCGGCGGCGGCTCTTTTCTTCACATCATGTACAGAGCTTTGTACTAAATGTTAACCGCCTCCCCAACTGGCCTCAACCCCCCCCGGGCTAGCTAAGCCGATCTTATATCATATATATGCATGTAGGTAGGTGTACCTACCAGAGAACAAGAACTCCACCGACCCAAGCCGAAAGCTCATCGAGCTTTCATACTATTATCAACCCTATTCCATCCTTCAGTCGACACGTTACGTTCTCGGCCGTCGCGCGTTTTATAAAGTCGACTCGACAACGTATTTTTCGGAACTCTTTGTCCCACAACGAATATGTGAGTGTGCATAAAACGAGGCACAAAAAAAAAGAATAACACGAAGATGAGCTTTGGGGATGATGAATTTTTTTTCTGTTATTTATAGTAGGAATAAATTGGATTTTTTTTTCTCCTAAAATTCATAAATTAAAATTTTCAATCGACAAAATCATGAGAGACGACAGAAAAATTGAAATAAAAATGGTTTAATCTAAAATTCTGGCAAAATATAGAAAATTATTTTTTCAGTTTTCCTTGTAAAAGCAATCTCATTTCTTATAATTGTTACCATATTTTAAAAGAGCTGGAAAATTCAAATTTCTAGCCTAATTTCTTTTAAAAAACAAATATTTTGAGTTTAAACTGAAACAAAAATACTTTTTGTGATTCTAGAAGCCTGATGAAGTTACAATACGTAACGAAACGTAGCTAATCGTATTTTAAGGTCGAAAATATATGGGATGATTGAAGACTAGCAAATTTGGAAGAAAATTCATAATTTCTTCAGTGAAACTATGGAAAATTAAAAATTTTTCTTCCAAAGTATTAGGGCAACTTATAATTTTTTAACTTGAAAATTTTCCGGAGGAAAATCATGGAAACGCATTTTGAAATCCAATTAGCAATTTCATTATTCCAAACATTTCTTACAGGATTGCTCGATTTCAATATTTTTTTTTTTACTTTCAAGGGTTAATATTGCCTTAGGAACAATTTTAATTTTAAAATTCAAATCATCTTTTAAAGGTGAAAAAACCGGAGATGATTACAAAGTTCATACTTTCATCCGTAAAACTATGCAGATTTTTTTTTTCTTCCAAAGTATTAAGGCTACTAAATATTTTATATCTTGTAACTTTTTCTCCGGAAAATCGTGGAAAATCGTTTTGAAATCCAATTAGCAAAATTTTTATAATTCCAGACATTTTTTACAGGATTGCTCAAATTCAATATTTTATTTTTTATTTTCAAGGGTTAATATTGATGTAACAAATGTTTAAATTTGAAAATTCAATTCATTTTTTAAGGGTGGAAAACAGGGATGATTACAAAGTCACAAATTTGAAAAGAACTTCATTATTTCTGCCGTTAAAGTAGGTAGATTCAAAGCTCATTTGTTTCAAAGTATTAAGATTACTAAGAACTTTTCAATTAGTAACTTTTTCTTTGGAAAATCGTGGAAAATCTTTTTGACATTCGAATAAGTGAATTTCATCGTTATTAACGCTAATCAATAGTTTTCGAGTGTTGTTTTTTGGAAAATAAGTTCTATCTTGAATTTTTGAAATTTTCCATGAAATTTTTTTCCTTTAATACCCTAATTGTCCTGGAAAATAAAAAAAATCATATGAACTGACTAATATTTTATTTCATTTCTTAAATCGAAGGAATTAACAAAACTAGTGCCTCTAGAGTTCACAAATTGGTGAAAATTTTCCGGAAAAAGTTAAATTGATGATGTCAAATGAAGATTTGTAATCATTTTTCTGCAATTCATAATAGGCAATACAAAATGCAAGTCGTCTTAAGAAGACTAATCTAAATTAAGTCCATCAGAAAATTGGGGGAAAATAGTTTACAATTATATGTTTTACCCAAGTTAATTGTCCATCCAGCTTCATTTGGGATACCTCGATAAAATTGAACATTATTTGTGAATAGTACTATTGATGTATAGTAGGAATGGCTTAGATTGACTTGCTTTTATGAAAGCGGAATTTCGATTATACTATAAATTTTGAACTTTACAGTGGTCTTTTGGTATACCCATTTCAAGATCTTCAGTAATTTCTTTTGCTATATCTGGAAAAAATTCATAATAGTTGTAAAGAAGGTTTTTTATTGTTAGTACATTCTACATCGTTTTTACAACTCTGTGAACTTGCTCAATTGAAGAGGATTATTTTGTATGTAACCTCCTCTATTGAACTCCAAAATTGTTCTTTTAAGATTGCACTTCTCAAATATTTTGTTCATTATTGGTCGTAAACTTATCGGATAGTAAGAAGCAACATCTTTCATGGGTTTACCAGGCTTTGAGTTAAATTAATTTGCATATCTTTCACTGAGCGAAAAAAAGAAGTTTTTTAGTAACTTTTTGTAAAATTATCAGAATTATGATTTTTCTTATCAATTCCTTCGGAATCTGTTCATTTACCAGATCATTTTCTGTAGACAAGTTCCGGATAATTCTTTTGACTACTTATGGAGGAGATATTTTAGTAAGGACATTGAATTGCGATTCTTTTATCGATAGTTTTATCATACTTTTCATGAATTAATTTGAGTCAAAAAAATTATCTAAAAAAGCTTCAAAACGAGAGGCCTTTCCAGCATTGCTTTTGACTCAATTTTTAAGTGGAAGGATTTGTTTAACTGGTCTTTTTAAATACCTTGCAGCTTTCTAGAGTGAAAAGTTTTAACGCTCTTCAGTATTTGGTTTTAGTCCTTAAGCTTTTTCCTGACTATCATATTCTCTTCGATATACTGAAGTAAATAACTCACAAATATTTCAATGCAAAGTTTTGCTTTTTTGTAATTATATTAATTCAGTTGAATTAATTATATTAATCATTAATTCAGCAGTCTAGTAATTTTGTTTGACAGAAAATTTTAGTATGAAAATATGGCTCAAAAATTTGCCCTAAGTAAACGCTTTTGAAGGGTATCCAAGTCAATTTTAATTATTCAGTAATACTTCAACAGATTTAATTTCTATCTTTGTGTATTATTTCAAAGATTTCTTCAATTTTTTAGATAGTAAGTCTTCCATAATCGTATGCAAAATTCGCACTGAAATATTCGACATTGAACCTAAATTTGCTTCTGATTAACAACTAAAAGTATGAAAGCCAGAGACACCAAATTTTAAAAAATGCATCAAATTTTTAGTAGTTTTTTGACAGGTTTTTTCTTACAACTGAATAAATCAATCATCAAAATGGCAATTAAAATAATGAGAAAATGTTTTTTTTCCACGTAAAACCAAATATTTCTTATCTTAAATGAAGGGAAACCAGTTCAAAGGCGTTCGTCATTGACATATGAACAAATATTTGGGTTTTTTATTCGGAAAAAACAAAGAAACTATTGAAATAAATTCGGATAAAATACTGAATTATTTTTTCCTTAATTTTATACATTTTTAATTTAGATAAGTTGCATATATTTCGACTCCAAATCACTCTGAAAAGGGACAAATTCAAATGGTAAAACTATTCAAAACTTATCCACCAAATAATCCCATAAAATCAAGTTCAATCATAGTCTGGCTATTTTTGAAACACCTCCGCCCGTGTATTTACTTGAACAAACGAATAGTTGCTTGGAAGCGTTTAAATGCGAATTCAGAATTTAATTCAGACGAGATAATTTTCATTACTTCAAAGGTAAATATTAATATTGAGCAAATATCCCAACGAAACACAGACAATTTCTCTGCATTTGCTCGCTTCTCCAACCGTTCCCCACGTTGTCTATATAATCTATACACCCCCCACCCCCCAATCCATTAAATTTTATCCCAGATTAATTTTCAAACACTGACAAATAATATTGCAAATAAAATTAAGTAAACGAACGGAAATTTATAATTTAGATTTGATTTTATTTTATTCTTCTGATTGCAGGTTTATCAGGCTAATTATAAACGAGAAAGTTGGACAAATGTAGTGATGAAGGCGAGGAATATCATTCATCATATTTAAAGTTAATTAAAATTCAATCAGTGTATGAGGCACATAATTCAATTACATTACGATGCGGAATAAATTTAGATTAGCAAATTACACATTCATATAAATTCGAGTCAACTAATAGGGATTGCAACGGGAGAAATAGACGAAGCAAATATTTGCTTACCGAATTTTATTGTTGCAGTTTTATTGTACAAATCAACGGAAAAACTGTTTTGATTTTGCTTCGTTAAGATCTCTCTGTAATCCGCAAAAATTTTCACGTTTTCAAGGGGTGAAAATTGGAAAATAAATAAAGGGTTGAGTGTTGGGGTTGTGCTAATGATGTTGGTGAGGTAAGTATGAGAGATTTGATTGCCTAGGGTGTAGAGGAGTTTTGAGAAAAACCCAAATCAATTTTCCCAAAAAAAAAACTTTTTAAACAAAGTCTGAATACGATTGGTTTGCGATCGATTTAATTTTGGCATGGAAATAATTCTCAATGGATGCAATAGTTAATTTAAACCATGAAAACACACAAACATGTATCAACTGAATGCAATGAAATGCATTTCGATCTATGCATAGAGGTAAATTGCATCATGAAAATGTCATCAATGTGACAGTGATAGTGTATGATTGTTTCCATGGTGGGATTTATGGATTAATGATGAAAACACGCCCTTCATCCCATTTAAATCCCATTTGTTTTACATATTACAAATAAAGATACAAAATTTGTAATATTTTCATTTAAATTTTATCAGCATAATAAGATCGAAATTTCACTTCCTTTTCGTTGGAATTTTGATGGAAAAAATCAACCAAACGTGTCAAGGATATACAATCAGCTGGGTGTTTCATCAAATCATAAGGATTCTAATAGGATTTTTTCGTTTTTCCTCCCAGTTTTTCATTTACAAATATAATTACAAAAAGGCAAAATTTTGCATTGAAATATTTGTGGATTAATTACTTCAGTATATCGAAGAGAATATGAAAATCAGGAAAAAGATAAAGGGCTAAAACCAAAATCTGAAGAGCGTTAAAACTTTTCACTCTAAAAAGCTGCATGGTATTTAAAAAGACCAGTTAAACAAATTCTTCCATTAAAAAATTGGGTCAAAAACGATGCTGAAAAGACCTCTCCTTTTGAAGCCTTTTTAGATGATTTTTAACCCAAATTAAATTTATGAAAAGGCAGATAATACAATCGATGGAAGAATCGCAATTCAATGCCTTTATAAAACTGTTTACTTCAAAAGAAGTCAAAAAAAAGCTCCTGAATATTATTTGGTAACTTAACAGATTCTGAAGGAATCGATAAGAAAAGTCATAATTCTGGCAATTATATACTAAAAGCTACTAAAAAACGTAAAGACCATATTTTCATATTCAAATTTTTAGTAAAAAAAAAATTACTGGACTGCTGAACTAGAAATAATGCTTGCCAAAATAGTAGCTCTCAAAATTTCAGTCCATAGAGTGGTTCTGAATTCAAGCTGGAAGAAGAAAATTTCTAACGATTAAATACTTTTAAAAATTGAGCAAGAAAAGAAAATCCTGAAGTGAAAGTTTTAATACTTTGAATTCTTTATATCCAAGTACTGTCGATAATCGTGGAAAATCTTAAATTCAAGGGAAAAGAAGTAAAGGACGTAGAAGAGTTTTTTGGCTGGAAAATTTTATGAGAATCATGGTTAACATTTTTAGACGTACAGACTTCAATTTTAATTTGGAAAAAAAATTCTTGAGGTGTTATTTACTTTTTACTGGACTACTAAATCACATAAAAGCCTGCACCCTATTGGAACCACGCTTGCCAAGACAGAGCCCCTCAAAATGTTGATCTACAGAAATTTTCAAAACATAATCTGGGTGAAGAAAAGTATGGTTGATCAAATATTTTTAAAATTCATAAGAAAAAGTAAATCTTATGGGTTATAAGCATGCGCAATTTTCAGTATTTTGGATTTAAAATGCGCAAAAATACCTCAAATACTTAAGGAAACCAAAAATAAATTTTTGGTGAAAAAAATCTTCGAAAATGGTTCCACTGTAGTTTCAATCGACTTGTTTAGCATTTCAGCCTCAGAAAGTGTAATTAGGAGTTATAATTTCCAAACTCTTGAAACATAAGAAGGAACTTTAGTAAAAATAATGGTTTAATCTTAGAATAGTGGCTTAAGTAAGTACTAAACAATAATTAATTTCGAAAGATTTAATTTTGTTTATGATAGCCCTAGAAGTTTATCGTATTCCATGAGTTGTTATTCAATAAGAAAAAGACCTCTTTAAGACTTCTTCGGTCCAAAATTTTATCAATTTTTAATACAAAAATGTCCAGCAGAGGTCAGAATTAGGTAATACAAGACAAGTTGTGTTCCATAAAGACAATTTCAAGCTTTAAATGGCATTATTGGCTTAGCAAAAGTATTAAAAGTTTGGTTGAGAGATTTAAATTCCTCTAATCTATATTTGGGGTGGTCACAAACCGATTGTCATTTGTTTTGCCCATGGCAAACACTCTTGATCGTGTAAAATCGATTTTAAGAGATGCCCTGGAAATTGGGTCTTCTCGTTTTTTATCGAAATTGAAATAATTGTTTTGGGAAATTGGTACCAAAAATATTCTTTTAATTTGCAAAAAGTGAACGCAAAAATTAGTAGGAATTTATTTGAATTTATTGAAATAGCTGGTCATAAATTTGACATAAAAGTAACCAATATTTTTATTAGAAAACCCTAATATTTTGGATCGATTTCAAGACGTAAATAGTAGTGGTTTGGCTAAAATTTAATTATCATAGCAAATAGAGTTTACCTGTTTAATATAAACTCCGAATTAAGGATCAATAATTTTGGCTAGAAAACAAGAAATAAAAAAAATACTAACGAAAACTAAGATATAAAAATTAGTGATTAGATGTCTTTAACAGCTTCTTATTGAAATTATCTTCCTCCACTTGTTAACTAAAGTCTAATATATTTAAAAAAATTGGCTAGAAATCAAGAGATTAGAAAAAATAATTCTTAAGAAAAACTAAGGTACCCACATTAGTGATTAGATCCCTACAACAGCTTTAAATTGAGTTTATATTCTCATTTAATGATTAAAGTTTAATATTGATCACAAAAATAATATCTTTTGGTATTTTTCTCCTATTTGCCTTACTAATTTTTCTTTTTTTTTGCAGGTAAGTTCATTGATTTTCTACTCAATGACTGGTGGTCAACCGAAGAAGAAAAAATTTCAAAGAACTTTGTAAGTAAGATAACGGAGCTTTAAAGCTTTCTGTACAAATAAGCATAGGAATTTTAAATTTGATTCAAAGAGCAAAATAACGCCGACCAAAAATTGTTTTGTAATAATTTCAAAATTATATTTTTGCAATCAGAAAATCTAAGGAAAATTGTGGTTAAAAGTTTTGAAACCTTATTCTTGGCATAAATTTTACAATGGGAAATAGTGACATCTACTAACAACTACTGTAAATTTGGGAGGATTTTTTTATATATTTTTTTAAATAGATTAAAGTTTTGTCAATTTAAAAATGACCAATTTTTGAAACCAGAAAAGAAATCGGTTCTGAAATTTTCTCTGATATTTTACCTATCATTACACGGAATGCCCTTTTATTCCTTGGAAGAGAAAAGTCACTTTATTGAAGAAATACAGATCTGTTTTTTAAAGAATCATGAAAATTTGAATTTTAAAAATTTAATTTTAAAATTAAATTAATTAATTTAAAACATGAAAGCCTGCACCCTATTGGAACTACGCTTGCCATGACAGAGGTTCTCAAAATGTTGATCTACAGAAATTTTGAAAACATAATCTGGGTAAAGAAAAGTATGGTTGATCAAATCTTTTAAAAAATTCATAAGAAAAACTAAATCTTATGGGTTATACGGATGCGCAATTTAAAATGATTAAAAATGATCAATTTTTGAAGCCAAAAAAGAAACTGGTTCTCAAATTTTCTCTGATATTTTACCTATCATTACACGGAATGCCCTTTTATTCCTTGAAAGAGGAAAGTCACTTAATTGAAGAAGTACAGACCTGTTTTCTAAAGAATCATGAAAATTTGAATTTTAAGAATTTAATTTTAAGAATTAAATTAATTAATTTAAAACCTGAAAGCCTGCACCCTATTGGAACCACGCTTGCCAAGACAGCGGCTCTCAAAATATTGGTCTACAGAAATTTTGGAAATATAAAATTTTAAAATTCATAAGAAAAAGTAAATCTTATGAGTTATACGGATGCGCACTTTTAAAATGATTAAAAATTATCAATTTTTGAAACCAAAAAAGAAACTGGTTCTCAAATTTTCTCTGATATTTTACCTATCGTTACACGGAATGCCCTTTTATTCCTTGGAAGAGGAAAGTCACTTAATTGAAGAAGTACAGACCTGTTTTTTTTAGAATAATATTTTTTTTATTTATTGATAATTTAGACTAAAAAATTTCCACGTTTTTGGTGGTTTAAGTCTGTTAATCGAAGAAGTGTTCCATTTAATAGTTTTAGCAATTAAATTTTTGTCTCAAAGTCATGCATCCCATTCCTACTTCACTTCAGAAGTGGTTTTTCTTTGCCTCGAAAAAAAAGACACAAGATACCAATTGCAAGTTTTATAACAATGTTAGTTTCTTCGAGCAAATAAAACATTGTCTCTTCATTTGATACAAAGAAAAAAAGAAAAAACCAACTACTTGCTCAACTTATTTGACATTTTTATATAATTCGAATTTATCGTGGAAAAAAAAAGCTCCATAAAACATTTACAGTTCGTTTTATGTTGCTATCAAATTTGCGACTATCAAGTGTGCACCCATCACCCCCCCCCCCCCCCCGACCGACCAGCCAAGTGCCAATTGTGCAACAAAACATTTGTCTCAATTTATTTGTACGATATGCATAATTTAACGTTGCCGCGCCATGTCCGCATGAAAATATTATAAATGCGACGAAAACTCCTACATATTATTGCATATACTATGCAGGCAAGTATTAGTGAATTTAAGTCCAGTGAGAATAAAACTTTATTGTTTGCATACGTTTTCATTCAGCAACACATTTTTATAACAGTCGAGCTAATTTTCGTAATGCATCTGATATATGTGCATAAATTCGTGGATGTTTTTTTTTTTTTTGTAACAAAGCTCAAATGCAACGCAGATGCATTTTATAATTGTTAACATTATTCGTCTGTTTTTGATTTAATTAATACCAAAAAAAAAAACAGAAAATTGCAACAATGAAATGTTAAAATGCGATGCGAATTAAAAGCTGGATAATATGAACGAGTTGCATCTGCCATATTTTCAATTTTATATAATTTAAATCAGTGGCTAATTACTCTTTTTCCATAGTTTTGCAAACAAAGGGTACAAATATGAAATTTGGACGTCACAAATTATAATTAGGGATGTGTTAGGGGTTAATTGGATAATTTTAAAGTTTTCATCAACTGGTCGTATAAGTTTAAAGTGGTTTTTTTCTTTTAGCATAAAAAAATTACAGCACTTCAAAGTTTATTTAAAAGCCGACAATGAAATACAATAATCAGAAATCATTGTCGAAAAAAATAAAAAATAAAATATGATTTATACTTTAATGTAAATTTCCTTTTCGCTCGCATACATACTTTCTAAATGAACATTTATTCAAATGTTATCGCTTGGTATTTGGAAAACGAATATTTAATGGAATGCTTTTGCCGGTTTTGTATAATTTTCTTCGTTACATAAATTCGATACATTCGAATACAAAGTGTTAACGAGAACGAGGAAAGTGCGTGGAATTACCTTCGGACGTTTAAGTATGAACGATATGATGTCATTTGGTTTGCAGATACGACGGTGGGGCAATGCGAAACGTCGAATAAAAACATTTTTATGTTAAGAACATTATTAAGCTTTTACGCCCGATGAAAGCTCCCAAGTCACAGGCTTTTTTGTTCGACACTCAAAATAAAATATATCACCACACAAAATTACGGGCAAAACGACAAATCGTTGAACTTATAAACTTTTGATTTTATATCGTTTGGAATTTGTATGATAATTATTTTAAGTTTTTACATCAATCGATTATTTTTATCGGGGCCAAGTCTCCAATTGCATTGCTATATTTAAATGAAAGTTAAAACTTTTGAAACTTAAATTATAGTGAGGATATCTTGTAATAAACTTCAGGTAATTTTTTTAAAAAACGATCAAAAATTAAGGATTAAAATTGAATGGAAAAAAATAGGTTTTTATATCTTCTGGATCAGTCCAACTAAAGTGGTTCCAAAAATAAATGAAATGATTGCTCGACCATTTAAAAAAAAAAAAAAAATTTTGTGTGCTACCACCCCAACATGTAGGTAGTTCAAATTCATCATTATTTTAATTTTATTGGTTTTTAGTTTTCCAGTGGTGGCCATATTAGTTTTACTAGACGCAGAAATTTTCGCACTTTTAAGGGTTTGTGGAAACTTGATTATCTCAGACCCTATTTGTCCTATCTAAATGAAACTAAAAGCAGTGGGTTTATAAAAATATAAGCTATAAGGTTATAATAAGAAGTTTTCACCGAAATGTAATTCTAAGGGATGAAATTTCAGCCTAAATTTTTAGCTCTCATTTGTAAAAACTCCAATTTTCACGGAAAGATTGTAAAGAAAGGGAAAGAGTCTATACGTTAAAACTTTTTTTACAGACAATTAGGCACTAGTTGTATTCAAAAACAAAATTTGAAGTCTGAGACTTTAAGTCTTTTTAAAATAAAAAATAACAAAATTTGGAAATTTTCAAAATTTGCAATTTTCTGAGCTCAATATCTCTGGTGGGGGACCAGATAAAAATCTGAAATATCACCCCATTATAGTACGATATAATAGTATTATGCACCTTAAATTTGGAGTTTGAGATTTGACTAGGAGCAGAGGTATTGCAAGTCCAAAATGTCAAATTAATGCATACTTCAGTAGGTGACTATAATGTATTTAACCATGTAATATGTGACATATACTTGACAAAAAGGACATTTTAGACAAAACAACATATACTCTGGGCTAACTGTTATTCATATCTTAAATTTAAAATTTCTTCCTGAAAGCTTATAATTGTAGCTTCAATTGTATGAAAAATTGTAATTTCTTCAACTCTAAACGATTTGTCATCAATATCTAAAATTGGTTTCAAGTTCTGAATCTCGAATCTTTAAAAAACCATCACAAAAATCACCCCATAGAATTAATCAATTTTTGTGAAAACCATGCAACTAATATTAAGGATTTAATTCTGAAAATATTCTTTGCCTCTTATTTCAAGTCGAAATTAAAATTTCCTTAAACAAACCCCTAACTTAAAGTTTTTTTTTTGCCCTCAAAATTTGGAGATTTTCGCTAATATTGATGAAACAATTTCTACCCTTAGTTCTTGCATTTTCCAGAAAAATTATCACTCAATGTTTAGAAAAATTAAGAATTTGGAAAATTCTCATTTTAAAGGAAAAATCATAATAATTTTTCACCAAAAAACTATTCTTTTTGACCTTCAAGCACCGATTTTTTTTTAATTTATAATAAAAACAGCAAAGCCTAAAGTATGAAGTTGTGAAATTTAAAAACTTTTTAACCTGAGATGGGCCTCATCGTTGTAAACAATGACTTGCAAATACACTAAAGTGGAGGCTGGAATTATTTTCTTCAAAAAAAAAAAACACAAAAATTCCTTGTTTTTAGGTAAAAAAAATTACGATTTAGGAGTGAAAAATTAATGTCATTATTGCGTCGTCCTTTTTCTTTGATCTCTAAATATTACTAATAATTTCTTCTCTTTAATTTTTTCAAAACTTTTTCAAAGCATTATTTGAATTCTGCCACTTCTTAAATAAGCTGGATCAAGATAAAAATCAATCCCTTACTCTCTTTTATAGATCATTTTTTTGTGAAACTGAAGTACATAATATGATAAATCAATAAAATCCATTACTATAAAACTTTATGGTGAAGTTTAGGATAAATCCAATAACAATAAATTTCTCCAAATACCTGATACTAATTTTTGAAGAAAAAAGTTCATTACTATGATTAAGTCTCGAAACAATTCAACCAACTGAATTAATAAGTCTTTGGATTGGCGGTGGTCTTTAAGATTCCAACACGAAATCCCGTTACGCTGTTGAAGATGTTCTCTGACACTTTGATAAAGCTCAAGCACATACCAAAACCTCCACCGACCAATCCACACATAACAGACAGCTCTTAAACCAAAATTGGTTTTACGAACAGAATCACCAACAAGCTGCCATACTTCTCACATTCAATTAATCCACCGAAAAAATATATATCAAACATCTTTTTCCAACAAAACAAAACCCCATTTCCCTCAATCCCATTATTATTTTCTATCTTACAAAGTTTCAATTTTATTTGGTTAATACTTTATTTTACGAGCATTCAAGTCTTTATGGCATAATATACAATGTCTCGTAGTGGAGCAACATTCATTAGAACATAAATAACGAGGACCTTACTTAGGTATTTTATCCCTGCGATACCACCGCGTTCCGTGATGTTCCTGAACACGGGGCGAATATATTTGGCCATATATAGGTAGAGGAATAGCCTTGTCTTCCCTATACTAGTGCCATCGAGTCGAGTTCGGGTGGAATGGGAGGAGGTGAAATGTATGTATATGTAACTACGCGGAACCGCTCCTCTCCAAATAAACCATTCACTATTCCTCCCCATTCAAAAACGTAAAATGTAAAGTTACGGAACATTAACATCACACTCATTACAATGTTTATGATATTTTTGTACAAATTAGAGAGAACAGAGAAAAAAATGGATACATAACTGGGAATAGCGGTGAGTAATATGCATATAAAACGTTGGGGAATTGAATTAGAGGAAAGGAAAAACGGGGAAAATCCCATAACAAGTAATCAACGATGACTCCAAGAACTACGAAAAATATGGAGTTAATAAACATCAATGATTATGGAACCAACAATGATCAAATGATTTTTTTCAATTTTTTTCATTTAATCCCAAATTTTTGATCATTTTTCAAAAAAAAAATAACTATACTTTGTTAAAAGAATTCCTTACTATATAATTTAAGTTTCTGGAGAAATCTTAAGCAGATTGCAAGAATTTAAACTTAAATTTAAATATAGCAATGCAACTAGAGATTTATCCCCGACTAGCTGATCCCCACGACTTCGTCTGCGTAACGAAGGTGTAGATTATATTTTCTTTTCAAATTTGCTATTTGTAGTACCATATGAAAATTATTATTTTTCTTATTTCTTTTACGAAAAACATAATCATACCTGAAAACACTTTTTTGTCAACTTTAAAAAGACACATTTAACTGTTACTTAGAATAAAAGAGTTGTATATAATGATCAATTAATTTTCAAAATGTATTTATAAATATCTAAAAAGAGTATGGTCTATTCAGTATATCTACGGTAGGTATACCCACCGTGAACCAATTAATCCGTAAATCAATCACCATCTCTACATAAATTAAAACTATCGTTAAGTTCAATAAAGTCAGTCATAATTATGACTTAAAATAGTCAAAAGTTATCAAAACACTCGCCTAGATATTGAGAATATTAGTAGAAATCCCATTTCATTGTCTCAACTTTTACACTACTGAAATGTACAAAACTACGGCGAAATTAAAATTTGTTCAAATGCACGAAACCTAGTTCCTCCATAATCAAGTATAACCATTGTGTATCTATGCACTTATTAATAAAATATCTGAATTTCAACTATATGATTAAACCATTTTCTTTCAGTTCGCCGAATTCCTCGCTATTCGATATTCGCTCATTAATGTATTTGTGATTACATATATCGGATTTTCAGGTTTACAATATGTGAAAGCCCAAAAATGTAATGTTCATTTATAAACTTTACCTTTTTTAGATATATATATTAGAGTTTAAATTTTAAAGCAGATCCTACGTTTTTGTTTCTAATAATAAACCAACATTGTTTTATTTTAAGTGATAAAACGTTTCGTCTATAACGAACATACCTTGATAATTAAATTTGAAATTTCGATTGTTTATTAGACGTTATGCCGTACAAACTTTGCCACCATTTTTCACTCTTTTAGAGGAGGAATTATCAAAAAATCCTTTCTTATTATATATCTGCATCGTATTAGAAAAACACTTTCCAAATTTCATCGACCACAAATATACATTTATATTGGAAAATACAATGTAAAACGAAAAAAATTATGACCTTTATTTTGATTATCATGACTAAAAAGCAATTCGATATCGCGCATTTTGACGTTGCACATACAAAATTGTTGGAAATAGATCGAAAGCGTGGAAGGAAATTCGAATATTTTATTTATTTTCAACAACAATAATTCATTTTCAAATTTTTCTAAATACCGAAGAAAAGTTGGTTTGGAAGATTTTATTATTTGATTGATTATGAAATATATGACAAAAAAATGCTCCCTTAATGTTAAATAATTGTTCCTGGTCACAATCATTGGTTGATAAAAAATAGATTTTAAAAAGTTTGCTTGTTAAAAAAACAAACAAAAATAAAAAATCGCTTTGTTAGAATAAGTACTACATAAACTTTCATACTAATTAAGTGAAATAACGTGAAACGTTATTATTAAAATAATATAACTAAAACAGAAACTTATAATTAATTAATTATGATTTTTAATGATTTAATTTAATTTTTAATTTAATTTTTAATTTAATGATTTTTAATTTTATTAATTAATGATTTTTGCTGAACTTTTGCCCATAATATGTCCAAAGTATTAAGACTTGCCTATTATCATGGTCCCCAAAATTTCATTTTTCCTGTCCATTTTTTGAAGTAGGTGCTTAATGGTTTGAAATTTTACTTCACCAAGCTTATTTTTGTAATCCTTCTTTAGATCCATATTTTAAAAGCTTCTATCTTGTCAATTGTGTGTTTGTTTAGGTTCTAAGCTCTTAACACCTTAAAAATAGTGTCTTCAAATTGAACTTAAGATTACTATTATTAAAGATCCTTAAACTTTAGGCTCGATTGATCAAAAAATTTTACGTAGTAACCTGAAAAAATCATTGCAATTAAATTTGAGTAAGAAAAAAGACGATTCAATAGAAAACTTTAACAAAATTGGTTCATGATTTTCCTGAAAAATTAATCCATTTTTCGAAGGGCTTCTCATTTAAATTCAATGTTTTAGTTTTTTATAGAAATCACAAAACTTCGAAAGAAAAATAATAGATAATTAACGATGATTAAAGAAAATACCACAAAGAAATGATTCTTCACGAAAAAGAGAAATAATATTTTGTTGATTCACTTGAACAATCTCTTCATTTTCAAAATATTTTTGGGATGATTTTTTGAAAGTGTTAACCGATTTAAAGCTTCAAATATTAACTTTTTAACTAACTAGGATTTCTTCTTTCAATTTCAAACGACTGCACATATTTCTTTACATCTTTCTTGAAATTTTCTTTAGATAATTAGCGGAAATATATTTATTGAAAATTATAACATTTTTGTAGTTGCACAATGGAAAGCTCCACGTTATAAAATCAAACATTTCTTTGGAATTCCCAAGCAAAAAAGTCCGAAAATCCCATCTTTTATACGAATTAACCGAGTAAAGCAAACGTGGTTATCGCGCTTTTCCAAAAGAATGATTCCCACAATTCAGTTATCCACATCATAATTTTCTTCATTCGCCTCCCCCCCCCCCGAGTTTTCAACAAAGAAAATCTCAATTTCATCAAAATTTAGAGTTCACAATTGTATCCCATTGTACCCACTGGACCGTACCCGTCCGTTTGCACCTTGCAAATTATGTTCCTTCGGAATAATTTTCTCGTCCACCATATAAAATTTTCCACACTTTTCTGTCGACATGAAACATGAGTGTGTCGGGCTCGTTTATTTTCGCCCATGATAAATGATATGGCAAAAGCAAAACGGTGTTGTGACTCTTAGGGAAGACGAGGCCAACACATACGCTTATTATTAGTAAAAGGTAGTTTTCCCGTTGAGAAAACACTATTGCATTTCACGCATTCTTCACAGGGGACTCCCCCAATCCACTATATCCCATTGCTACTGCAAAATATTTCAATGGCTGTTTGTTTCAAAGAGTTTCGTCATTAATTTTGATTAAACATAATTTTGATGAAATCTACCACCGTAATGGAGAGACCACGCGAAATTCTTCCACTAAACTTTTAGTATATTAGTAGAAAAAAATTGATATTTCCAAAAGTTAAAAAAGGAAAAGAATATTTTGGTTGCAGAGAAAAAAAGGTTTGATGCCATCTCGGCATATTTTCAGAAGATGAAAGAAATAACTTTTTATTATTATTATTATAGCCATTGTTGGGATGTTGACTGCCCTTTATAACGACGGAAAAAAAATCAATTCACTTGATTTATTTCCGTTTATTTTGTCCTTTTATCCCCGGTTTTTAATTCTTTCAATTGAAAAAGAAAACCTTAAAAGCTCTTAGAAACACTTGCGTGAACGATATTGTCCTGATTTTTTTCCTCAAGCTTCTATCCCTTTTTTTTTCGTTGTAATAACATCCCGCCAGAAATTTCATTGTTACCAATCTATAAAGTCGTTTAGCAATTTTAAAAGCTCGCTAACACAAACTTAATTTTCACCGGAAATCATTTGACTCTCCATTTTATTACGGCTGAAATATTAGATGCATTTACGTTTGACTTTCGAGGGGGAGCTTTCGAGCTTTGCGCGAATAGATAAGGGCATGAATGGGATGGGGGTGGTGCATATACCTTTTACATAAATATCATTATTATTTTATTAGCCTAACGGCGGCTGAGTAACCATCATTTTGGGGGATGTGATGCACTGGTGAGGGGTGGCAAGACGTGGTAGTTGGTATGCGGCTAGGGTTAGTTGTAAAAGCTCGAGGAGTGAAACACGCGCGCTTATGGTGGAATAACTTATCGTGTCTGGACTTGGAGGTAATAGACATGTGAGCTTGCAATTGGGGATGGAACATGCTCTTATATTTTCTTGATAAGAGGGATGAAAAGCATCGCGAATTTGATCGAAATCGATTTCTATAAGTTTTATATTCGTTTGTCAGTTAAAATAACGACCGGTTTATGTTGCAACCTGTCAAATGTTTGCCAGTTGAGGAATATTCTTTAAATGCTTTTTTTTCTGAATTTTTTAAAAATTTCAGACTTTGGTCTAGTGTAACCCCTTAAGTTTTAGTTTAAAATTTGATGAATTAAACCATTTTTAAGCCCAAGTACTATCAATATGTTTTGATACATCCAAGCTCAAAATTCCACCGAAAGCTTCTTTCTAGTATATTGATCACTTTAAGAGGAATAATAATTTTAAAATTGTAATTAAATGGAGCTTTTTTTCGTATTGAAAGCCATAATAAATGTTGAGAAATCAAAGAAAAGGATTCATTTTTAGCGGGAAGAACATTTAAAGACGTTTTTCTTTGCAAATTTTAAAATAAAAAGATGCAAATTCCCGTTGGTCAAAAATTTTAGACTTTGGTCTAATGTAACCCCTTAAATTTTAATTTAAAGTTTGTTGATCTTAACCTTTTTTAAGCTCAAGTACTTACAATATGATTTGAAACATCCAAGCTCAAAATTTCACCAAAAGCTTCTTTCTGTTATATTGATCATTCTAAGAGGAATAATAATTTTAAAATTGTAATTAAATGGAGCTTTTTTTCGTATTGAAAGCCATTATAAATGTTGAGAAATCAAAGAAAAGGATTCATTTTTAGCGGGGAGAACATTCAAAGACGGTTTTCTTGGCAAATAATACGAAATAAATAAAATTCTCTTTAGTCAAAAATTTTAAATTTTGGTCCAATGTAACCCCTTAAATTGTTATTTAAATTTTGATGGAAGAAACCATTTTTTTAAGCCCAAGTACTAATAATACGATTTGATGCATCCAAGCTCCAAAATTCCACCGAAAGCTCCTTTCTGTTTTATAAACAATTTTAAGAGGAATAATCATTTTAAAATTTTAGTTAAGTGGAGCTTTATTTGTGTTGAAAGCTACAATAAATGTTGAAAAATCAAAGAAAAGGATTCATTTTTAGCGTGAAAAACATTTAAAGACGTTTTTCTTGGCAAATAATATGAAAAGATGCAAATTCACTGTAGTCAAAAATTTTAGACTTTGGTCTAATGTAACCCCTTAAGTTTTACTTAAAATTTTGATGACGTAAACCATTTTTTTACGCCCAAACACTTTCAATATGATTTAATACATCCAAGCTCAAAATTCCATCGAAAGCTCCTTTCTATTATATTGATCATTTTAAGAGGAATAATAATTTTAAAATTGTAATTAAATGGAGCTTTTTTTCGCATTGAAAGCCATAATAAATGTTGAGAAATCAAAGAAAAGGATTCATTTTTAGCGTGAAGCACATTCAAAGACGTTTTTCTTGGCAAATTTTAATATAAAAAGATGCAAATTCCCTTTTAGTAGAAGACGAGAAAAATAAAAATGACTTTGAATGAATAAATAAAACTGTAGAATAAACAGAACTAAAATAAATTACTCGAAATCCCTTCCCCATTTTCCTTTAATCTTCTGTTTGATGCTGGACCACTTAAAACATACAAGTCCACAGAGGGTATAGCAGGGGCAGCAGTGCCGAGGGTTGGGGTAGTCGTGGTTTAAATCTCCCCATTGAAAACTGGAAAATCCAGCCTCGTTCGGTTGAAAAACGGACAAATTTGCAAGTGAAATAGAATTGACTTGAGTCATCACCCACACCCCCAATTCCGTGTCGTCCACCATCTTTCTTAGTTCCAAAGCATGGCCATCAATGAAATGAAGAACATCTAAATATAATCGGAGGCTTAAGCGGGAAAAAGCCGGGACCGATTCGCAAGGATCGAACGGGAATGGGCGTCGCCTCAATGTTTCACATTGAAATGTTGATAAAACATATTAAAATGTATTTATGAAAGGAATTGCGGTTCTGTTCCGGGGAATTATTTTTTTTTTCTTTGTTGTATTTTGAAAACATTAACAGATTGAATTTAAAATAATCATCATTTCGTAAATGGAGACATGAGAATATGATGACTGTGGAGTAATTCGAGGAAAGCTGGCAAAGCTAAATGTTTTGCGATAATTTTCTTTTATCGTAATCGTAAGCTAATTTTATTTTCACGATTTTCATTTGGAATACTAGCTGATCCCCACGACTTCGTCTGCGTAACGTTGGAATAGATTATATTTTCTTTTCAAATTTCTCATTTGTAGTGGAATATGAAAATTATTATTTTTCTTATTTCTTTTACGAAAAACATAATCGTACCTGAAAACACTATTTTGTCAACTTTAAAAAGACACATTTAATAAACTGTTCCTTAGAAGACAATAATTGTATGTAATGATCAATTAATTTTCAAAAAATATTTATTAATATCTAAAAAGAGTATGTTCAATTGCGTATACCTACGGTAGGTATACCTACCATGAACCAATTAATCCGTAAATCAATCACCATCTATACATAAATAAAAACTATCGTTAAGTTCAATAAAGTCAGTCAAAATTATGACTTAAAACAGTCAAAAGTTATCAAAACACTCGCCTAGATATTTAGAATATTAGTAGAAATCCCATTTCATTGTCTCAACTTTTACACTTCTGAAATGTACAAAACTACGGCAAAATTAAAATTTGTTCAAATGCACGAAACCCAGTTCCTCCATAATCAAGTATAACCTTTGTGTATCTATGCACCTATTATTATAATATCGGAATTTCAACTATATAATTAAACCATTTTCTTTCAGTTCGCCAAATTTCTCGCTATTCGATATTTACGGTTTTAAAAACGTATTTACTTTAAGTTTTACTACTATAATTATTATTACTACTACTACTATTACTTTTTTTCGTTAATATTTCCTTATTGAGCAACTCTAAGGGTCTATTTACAATAATTTTGTAAAAATAAAAATAAAAAAAAAGTTAACTGTAATATTCGAATCCACATCTTTATAATTAGGAGCATCAAAATGTTAGCTACGTAAGCCATTACGCTATTAACATCAACTATGTGTTTTATATATATAAAGGGTATATTTCAAAAAGGCAATTTTTTAAAATTTAAGTTGAATTTACTCTGCTTTTTATCAGTTCAACTAAAATATTTTTACATATTATTTTCTAACTTTAAATTACCTTTCGAATTATATAACTCACTTCTCTAGTGTAAAAAATTCTGTTTTCATCCCTAGGGAATATCTTTATTTATTATTTTTTGGAATGATAAGTAGCCTATAGTCTGTGGGAAATTGTGTTGTATTTTAATTCCAAATTTCATGAAATTCGATTGTTCCGTTCTTTAGTTAAATCGGGACACACAGACAGACAGACAGACAAAAATTTTAAAAATGTTAAATTCGGAATAAGGGCCGTTTGAAACAAATATTTACCATAAAATTGGGTTCAAAATCGAAATGTACAGACAGACGTAAGAATTTTATATATTAGTATAGATTAATTATTTATTTATTAATTACACTTGTTAAATTCAAAATTTTGATTGTTGATTAACTCTACATTTTCTCATACAAACTAAGTCACCCCTTTTACTCTTTTAGGGTAGGAATTTTCAAAAAAAAAATTCTTATCAAATGTCTACTTCTTATAAGGAATACATCGAATATTAAAATTTCATCAATCAGAGAGGATATATAAATACAGGATTTTATGTATGCACGATTTTAAAAACGTATTTACTTAAATTTTATTACTTTTATTATTATTACTACTACTACTTTTAATTTTAGATATGTAAGCCATTACGCTATTAACATCAAATATAATTTGATATATACAAAGGTTTATATTTCAAAGACACATTTTTTTAAAATTTAAGTTGAATTTACAGTGCTTTTTATCAGTTCAACTAAAAATATTTTTACAGATTATTTTCTAACTTTAAATTACCTTTCCAATGATATATAACTCATCTGCCTAGTGAAAAAACTTCTGTTTTCATCCCTAGGGAATACCTTCCCTTATTATTTTTTTGGAATGATAAGTAGCCTATAGGCTGTGGGAAATTGTGTAGTATCTTAATATCAAATTTCATTAAATTAGGTTGTTCCGTTCTTTAATTAAATCGGGACACACAGACAGACAGACAAAAATTTTAAAAATGTTAAATTTGAAATAAGGGCCTCTGGAAACAAATATTTACCCTAATTGGGTTCAAAATCGAAATGTACAGACAGACGTAAGAATTTTATATATTAGTATAGATTACTACGAAACATAATTGCAAATTTCCACATTAAATCCATTTTACAAGAAAGTTCTTTCTTGTTCTAAATGTTGAACATTTAGTCTCAACAAACACTTCATATAAGGGTGGCACCCTTAAAGTTGGCACGAAAAACTAGAGATGCCAAATTACATTTCAATGTTATCCTTTTCAAATCCGAAAAGAACAAAACAACACGCGTGCATCGAATCGAAAATAAGAGTTATCCTCCGTCTAATGACATTAAATTCGTTTGGATTCAAAAAGGGTATGACATAAAGTTTTTGAAGGGAAAACCAAATCGAAATTAACCGACTCTGATTACACGTAATTCAACCCCTTATCCGTCAAAAAAACTTTGGTTTGCTTTCATTTTTTTTTGTGAGGGCAAAAAAATATGTTTAAATCAAAAGAAAATGGGAAAAAATTATAATCATCCCTCGGGATATTAAAATTGTCGGAAGGAAATATAAAGCCCCGAAAAAAAATCATGTTCATATGCGTTAAATTCGAATATTTAAAACGTCGTTATCAATTGATTGCCGTAGGCAAATTGTACATGGAGAAAGTCGACGCTTGAGATCTTACCTCATCCCCCGTTGGGGGATGAGGGTGAGATATCGGCGTCGTTACAAATATGTTATTCGATGCGGCTTTACCGTCTTGTCTCTTTGATTAAACGTTTCGCATCGAAAACGGTGTTTCCTTCCCCGATATTACCCCCGAGCGATGCACACTTGCCAGAAACGGCGACCACCATTCCAACCCCAATAAACCCATCATACGAGGGGGTGAACCAAGTCTAAATGCTACAATAGCGACGATCATTTCTTGTCGCTAATAATTTGACATCGTTTAAATTATTTTCGATTGACTACGCACACAAATGGACTTTAAATTCGTTACGATTCGACTATGATTTTTTTTCGGACGAAATGTCGTTTAAAAATTCAATTTCAACGCTTTTATTGGAAATTATCGAGGCACAATAAACGGGGGGGAATGGCTGAGGCGCGATTGGGGAATTTTTTTTTTTCCCAATTTAAAATCGATTTGATCATCGCTTTGTTGCAATTATCGAATGTTTTACTTTTCATGTTTAATCTAATAAAAACCGGTTCTAACATTACACACGAATTTGTACCCTCAAAGCCCGAATTTAAAGCACACCCTTATCCAAAATGAAAACCCGCAGTAAATTTAGCCGCTCATTCGTCTTTGATATTACCCTCCCCCCCCCATCAAATAGTACCAAAGTTCAAAGCTTCACCATTTCACCCCCGTTTTTGAGACGTACGCCAAAAAGCTCTCACACTATTTGTGAAACACACCACCATTATTAAATACAAATTCTACCCGAAACAATTTAATGTATCTAATGTTTGTTATTTATTTTCAATAAAGACCGATGAAAGCTTTCATCCAACTCGTGCACTATTATCCCCGATCCAGTTCTGGCATTATTACAGGACCGAAAACTTATTGAATTTCATCAAGAATTTTCTTTCATCTCCGCAAATTGTTTAGTTTCAAAGATAACAATGAATTTTTACTAGTTTTTTGGGTCTTGATGTTTTATTCGTCGCTCAATAGAAAGCTCATCGAAGCAAATACATTTCCAAGTTGTTTAACCCGAATCGAACGGCGAAAATAAGACGGCACTAAAAAATAATTGTGGTCATAAAAAGAGATCAAATTTTTCGTACAACCAAAAAAAAAATGTTATATACAAATACGTGGCAACACGGCATTGAGGCTAATTTATTATGTAGAAAAAAGCGTTCCCCCATATATGCAAATATTCGTCCAAAAATCCGTATTGTCTTGCGCCCGAAAATACCAGAATACTTTATTATCCAATTACGCCCTTTTCATATGGTTGCCGCCTCATTGAATAGTCCAGGTCTCCATCAGTTTCCGCTTAAGCATTGTCTCTAACCTTTCCTCCGGCTCTGTACTCCGACCGACCGGTTTCATTACATCATTTTATGTCAAACATTGTTTGTTTTTTTCTTTCTTTTTGTTCAAGCGAAATAAGTTTTAAGAACAATAAATTTTTATGGGAGCCTAAAACAAAAGGCTTTTACCTTAAAATTTTTGTGAAAAGAATTCATACGCGCTAAAGTATCCGACCAAAAGAATAATGCACTTTTGTGTTGGGCAAACGCCCTTTGATTAGGGGGCTTCCACTTGCATTCTTTGTCGCCCAATTTTGCATCATCCGACGAAATGTGATTGGCTAAAAACAAGAATATTTTCATGATCTCTCTATGGCCCTCCGAAACTTGCAATTTTCTTCAATGATTTTCTTATAAATTGACAGTAATTTAATTGTCAAGGGTTGAAAACATCAAAGAAAATTGTAGTAGAGAGTTTTTGATTTACCCTTAAAACGCTACTCGATGCATTTGATTCGATGGTTTCTTCGTAAAATGTTTCTGGTTTATTGAAACTAAAACCTTTAATGTAAAAGTTATTGACGAGGGAACTACCATATACTCTTGCAGAAGTTGTGGTATCCTTTCGTTGCTTTACTTTTCCTTTAAAATTGAGCAATTTCTTTGAGAAAATTTAACAGAAAAATCCATTTAATATTAGTAATCTCAAACTTTTAATTTTAGAAAAATCTGGGAATTTATTGAACCATTGGCTTTAAAAAAGCGATGCAGATATCAAAATACTTATTTTTTCCACACAAAAAGCTCTAATTAGAGCAAATTATATTACGGATCTATAATCAAAGGATTCATCATCGAAATCCCAGCTTAAAAAATTTGAGTGCCACCTTAACCATCGTAAGTTTAAGTTCAAGTTCAAGAATAAGTATTATAGTTGATGCTTAAAGAAAAGTCTTTGAACTATTGATGATTATTATCCTGTTAAAACTTTCTCTATAAATTATTTTTGACAAGTCTAATTCCCGAAAAAATTCCCAAACAAAAACAACATCCTTTACTACCCACAACCTTACATAAATTCCTGAAACTCAGTAAATATAACATTTAATCGTGGCAGAAGAATTCCACCTTGCTTTTCTACCATTTTCTTTAAAAAAGACAAAGGGGTGCAAATACTAAAATATTTCTAATTTCCAGTTTAAGGCTTCAAAAAGCTAGAAAAAATTTATAAACTAATTATGTCTTTCTTGTAAAGAAAAGTATTATTATCCTGTTAAAACTTCCCCTATAAATAATTTTGTACAAGTCTAATTCCCGAAGAAATTCCCACACAAAAACAGCAACCTTTACTACCCACTACCTAACATAAATTCCTGAAACTCAATAAATATAACATTTAATCGTGGCAGAAGAATTGCACCTTGTTTTTCTACCATTTTCTTAAAAAAAAAACATAGGGGTGCAAATACTAAAATATTCCTGATTTCCAGTCTAAGGCTACAAAAAACTAGAAAAAAAATAGAAATTATTTATATCTTTTTTCTAGAGAACGGTAGAAAATCAAGGTGGAATTCTTCTACTACGATAAAGTGTTAAATATTAATTAAATTTCAGGAATTTAGGTAAAGTAGTGGGCAGTAAAGGTTGATGTTTTTGTGTGGGATTTTTTTCAGGAATTAGACTTGTCAAAAATAATTTAAGGAGGAAGTTTTAAGAAGAAAATAATCATCAACAGTTCAAAGAATTTTTTTCCAACTAATTATAGAAATAATTAGAAATAAAAGCAAATAATACTATGGGACCATATTATTCAATTAAACATCTAAACCCCAATTATTAAGAACTGAATACCACCTAAACCATCGAAGCTATTGGAATAACCTACAGAATTAATATTTAAACAGAAATTGACGAAATTCCTCTAAAATATCAACAGTTGTTACTCTTTTAAAAATTTTCCCTTAAATTATTTATAATAAGAGAAATTCTCGATTAAATTTTTATACAAAATATCACCTTTTCTTCCAATTATCTTCCCTAGAATTCAGAATATTTACATTATACTGACAAAATTAAATCGTAATAGAAAAATCCTACGTTGATCTTCCACCCTCACCAAATTTTACCTTTTCTTCTTCGACTAAATCTTAACAATCTAAACAAATAATCTTCCGATATGTCAGGACAATAAAAAGGGATATCCCGTTGGAATTATACAACAATTTATCAATCAGCTTTTAAATTTCTATATGGAAAGCTTTACCAGTTCTGAAAAATGTTTAAAATGCTCAAATCTTAAAAAAAAACTTTCTTATCTCCATAGACTTAAAATCGGTAGTTGACGTACCAAAAAGCTCATGATGCTAGCAGCTTCAAACCAACCACAATAGAGAGTTGAGAGTTGAATAATAAAATGGCAGAAAAAAGCGCCAAGATAGTGGTAAACCAGTGGTGAGGTTAAGACCAAAGTTAAGAACCACTGGTTTAGATCATCAAATCAAAACCTTTATAGCATAAAGTATGGGAAAGTATGTGAAATTTTCTAAAAATGTGGCTTGGAAATTGTAATTCTTAGTGTGTATACAATATATAAAATATATTGCAGTACAATTTATTAACATAAATTTGAACAGAAGTTCAAACAAAAATATTCGTGACGTATTGCCCAGATACGTATTTCGATTGCCAAGAAATCTTCCTCAGTGGTCATCAAGTAGTTTGGAGTGAATCATCACAAAGCAGTTACGGAGTGATCCAAACTACTTGATGACCACTGATGAAGATTGCTTGGCAATCGAAATACGTATCTGGGCAATACGTCACAAATATTTTTGTTTGAACTTCTGTTCAAATTTATGTTAATAAATTGGACTGCAATATATTTTATATAATGTATACACAGTATAACTGTTCAAAGTCAGCGAAAAAATCGTATTTTGATTGTTATTCTTAGTATTTTACACTCAAATAGAGAGATGACGCTAGAAAAATTAGCCCTGAAAAAGAATTTAAAAAATTGTTATATTTTTTATTTTTTTTTTAGAAAAAATTGAGTACACTCAATTACCCATGCGATCGCATTATGTCCAAAATCACTAACACTATCCAGTGAATTGAGGCCGACGGTAAACTTTACCAAATATCACAATCCTGCCCAGCAAATTCTGGTAACAATAAAAATATTGTACATGCTCTAAACCTTAATTAAACTCCGAATAAGTTGCTAAGAACCAATTTGGCTGATTCAATTTCGAAATTTCTTTAGTCTCTCTATCGTTTATTGCTTAGACCAATGGTTTTTAACTTGGGTTCGATCGAACCTCAAGAGTTTTGTGAGTCAGTCTCAAAGGTTTGGTGAAGATCAAAATACACTTTAGCCTATGATTTATGTTTAAAATTCAATTAAAATGGGGTTCAATACCGCCAACAAGGTTAAGAACCGCTGGTTTAGATCATCCAAATAATAATCTCTGTAGTTTAAAATATGAAACTTGAAGCTTTTTTGATAGTTTTTTTTTAAATTTCTTAAAAATTTAGCTAAAAAATTGTTATTCTTAGTATTATAAACTTTTAGAGAAATTATGCTTTAAATTTGGTCCTGAAAAAGAATTTAAAGAATTGCTAGAATTGAATGCATAAAATTGAGATTTTTTTGAAAGTTCAACAATTAGACTAAAATAGCAGCAATGTGAACTTTTCTAACCAATTTTATCAGCTTGGAATTATTTATAAATTTTAAACAAATCATTATCTTAACTTTTGGGTATATAATGGAAGAATGGATCCACCAAATTAATGAATTTACCAATTCCAAAAATTTTTACAGATATTTTTATTGGAAAACTTTTAATTTTTTTTTTTGTTTTGAGAAGTTTGAAATTAATTGTATTTGTCGCACAGAAAAAAGCATCAAATGATCATTTGTAGTGAGTTACTTAAATTGGTCGTCTTATTTCATTAATAATTGTCAGTTTGTTCCCGTACTGTATTCCCTATTGTTCCCGATATTGCGAGCAAAACAAATGGAGAACACACCGGAAAGACATAGTTCTAGCCGACACGACTGCGTTTTCTCTAATTCTCTAGACAAATCAATCCAATTAGCCGAAGATAATGATGCCACCACTCGACACACTGCATCAATCGCAAGAAAGCTCAATGGAAAACGAAAGCTTGCGCCGACAGGAGGGACTGTTATGACCAATTAGTCCCCGGGGATAAAGTTTCATATATACGTAGAAACATTGAAATAATTTTATTTTTTTTTTGTGTGTCATCTGACAAATCTAAACTTAATTTTTCTCGTATTATAATTTTTCACAATCTAAATAATTCATAAAAAACGGCGCAGTTTATGCAAACTTTATGTGACACGGTGTGATGTGGTCGAGCTTTTTGTGTGGGAAAAGATAAAATTTTGCATAGGGAAAAAAAAATTACTAGCAGAAATTTTTGTCGATGTGTGGGTGATATTGTATTATTTGCTGTGACAAAGTGTGAATAAAAACGGGGATGAGGGATGGGGAGGTGAAAGAGAAGAAAAGGGGATGATGAAGGGGCAATAGTCATGTGATGCGAAAGCTGTCAACACCATTTGTCGCGTCATGTTGATAGACAGCGACGACGCTTCTTCTAACGAGAGCTTGAAGCGCGAGCTTTTATATATTCGTACTTTCATCTATGCCAAACATACACACACACACACACACACATATGCAAAAGAAAAAATTTACATTTGAATGTAGAAAAAAAATCTATGAAAGAGATGGGCAAATGATAGAACTTAATATGGGGATCTGGCGAAATTATTATCTGTAAAAGAAAATAATGGGGTAAGTTGATTTCTTTCTCTGTATAATTGAGGGGATGAAACATGAAACAATTTACATGCCTATATTCCGTGCTTTTATGTGAAACTTTTTTTATTAGAGAATCCTCAGAAAGTCACATAAAAAGTTCTTCAAAGTTAAATTGTTATTTTCTGTCTATAAACTAAAATAGATTTACATGCTGCAAAAGAATTGAGGTCTTACGCATTTCTTTATTCATCGAATTATTTTCTAATTTTTTGCAGGAAAATAACTATTGAAAAATGAAATATTTTATTATCAAGGTTGAAATAAATTCAAAACAAAATTCTTATCGAAATTATTAAAAATATTTTTAATTGCTCTTGAAAATTTTTAATATAATTAGAAGGTCATTTTTGAAAGAGATTACACGGATGCCCCGTGGTGACGAGAACCGGTTTACGACAAAAATGTACTCAAATATTTATACAAATTGCATTCAAACGCATTGCGAAAAAAAATTAAACTCTAAGTTCGATGATTTTGCTTCAACACTTGTTCTTATACGATTGAAATTGTCCAAGAAACCAAGAGAAATATTTGTCTTCTGTATGACTAAAAAGGAGTCGGAACTTCTCTATTTGTAGATTTTCGAGGGACAAGAAAATCTTTTCCAGTTTAAATGTAGTAAAAATGTGGACTAGAAAATTGCTTAAAACATTTTTTCTTGGGTTTATGATTGAAATTATCTAATTCGGGGAATTAGAAGGAATATTTGTCTTCCAATATGGCCTGGCAACCAGGACATTCCATAGGTTTCTCAGGTCATCATCCCTCTTTGGACAAAATGTGAACTCTTTTCCGTTTGTGTACTCATTTTCGAGGGAAAAGAAAAGTTTTCCACTGTGAAAATGAAGAATTGAGAACTAGTGACCATAGTATTGATTTTAAGGGTTCAAAACTTGGATAAATTTGGATATTTTCTTTTCCAAAATTATTGCTAGATATGGTTCAGGATTTAAGGTTTCAGACAAATATTTTTTTGAAAAAAAAACCTTGCTAAAACTTAACTACAATTTTGTTATTTCATAGTTAAAAGTTTTTAAGTTGTATGTTTCAATCTTTTTAGGTATTAACAGGAAAATTTACGATTCGTAGTAGTCGTTTGTGTACTCATTTTCGAGGGGAAAAAAAAAGGTTTTCCACTTTGAAAATGAAGAATTGAGAACTACTGATCATAGTACCTACTATAAAAGCAGAAATAGTTTTGGAAACACTGCAAAAGAAAAAAGCCCGAAATAGGTCACCAAATATTACTAAATTCCAAAAACCCATAAAAATTTGTTAAATTTATTTCCACAAAAATCGATGAATCCTGGGAAATAAGTGGAAATCAATGCTGCTGTAGTGTTATCGAAAAACTTAACATTGATCTTAAAATTACTTCAAATTAAATCCTAAAGAGAGATTTCAAGGAAACGCTTAATATTTGGAAATTACAAATTCAAAATTTGGTGCATCCTTCTTTATCTCCTTAACTTCCACTTGGCACTTTAAATTTTAAGTTTGATTTTTCAGGGGGCCAATCGAAATTATATGTCCACCCGTACATGCGGTGCAAATTTTTCTAAAAATCAACTACGTCTAAGGGATGAAATCGACCATCCAAGTGCCAGAAGAAATCATTTTTCGTCAAAAAAAATCATTGGTTAACCATCGTTGATTTTTCACAAAAATTGTCAAATTTTAAAAAAAATAGGGATGTTAATCGAAAGTATAAGTTCACCTGTACATGCTGTGCAAATTGTACCGAAAACAAACCATTTTTAAGGAATGAAATCGACTATCAAAGTGCCAGAAGAAATCATTTTTCGTCAAAAAAAAAACATGGGTTAACCATCGTTGATTTTTCACGAAATCGACAATTTTCAAAAATTTTTTTAAGGATGCCAATCAAAAGTATAAGTCCGACTGTATATGTTGTGCAAATTTTTCCGAAAACAAATCACGTTTAAGGGATGACATCGACCATCAAAGTGCCAGAAGAAATCATCAAACCCATCCAAATTTCAAAGGCTTGTAACGTCATTAAATAAGGGATGATTTTCGAACCAAGGGCAGATTTGGGTTCGGAATAATGTATTAAACGATAATATAACAATCTATTTTGAATTCGAGAGAAAAATATTTTTCGTCAAAAAAAAACCGTGTGTTAACAATCAATGATTTTTCACGAAATCATCAAATTTGAAAAATAATTTTTAAGGATGCTACTCAAAAGTATACGTTCTTATGTACATGCTGTGCAAATTTTTCCGAACACAAACCACGTTAAAGGGATAAAATCGACCATCAAAGTGCCAGAAGAAATCATTTTTCGTCAAAAAAAAAAACCGTGGGTTAAACATCGTTGATTTTTCACGAAATCGTCAAATTTCGAAAAAAAAATTTAAGGATGCAAATCGAAAGTTTATGTCCTTCTGTACATGCTGTGCGAATTTTTCCGAAAACAAACCACGTTTAAGGGATGAAATCGACCGTCAAAGTGACAGAAAAAATCATCAAACCATCTAAATTTCAATCGCATGTAACATCGTGAAATAAGGGATGATTTTCGAACCAAATACGGTTTCGGGTTCGTAACAATGTATCATTCGATACAAAACTCCTGAGAACTAATTTTCAACTGGAATTCTGTACCAAATATAAAAAAATTAAACTTTATTTTAATCATTCATTCTAAAAATTTAAAAAAAAATTAATGGTTGAAGTCTAGAAAAGGGGTCCAAATAATAGCCTTGCAATAAAAATGGTTTCTAAAATCTTTTTATGAAAAGAATACCACTAAAGAGATGTTAACTATAAATTGATTTTAAACTTGTTGTTTAAAATTGACCCAAATTGAACCTTATTTAAACAACAATGATCCAGGGCGAAAATTTTTTATTCTACTAGAATAATTTCCGATTTTATATTATGACTTTGATGACCCAGCAGAAACGATTTCTTCTCCAGCCTTTTGTCCTTCCAAGCTTATCGTTCTTGTCCTCCACAATTCTCAAATTTTCAAATCCCTTTTCATAGATCTTTCTTTGCCATAGTTAAGATCAATTGATCTCCAATGCTTTTATTGATAATGAAAGGATGCCAAAGCTTCAATGACTTGAGATTTCCTTGAAATTTTCGTTTTTGAGCTTTGGTTTAAATAATCAACTAAATAATCAAATTTTGTACTTTTTTATATCACTCTTTCTATAAATCTCAAACAAGTGGCCAATTTTTTTGGGATATTTTAATTGTTCTAGGTTTCTAAGGGACAAAAGCTCCATTCTGATTGATCAACTACTCAAGGAATGGTCCTTTAAAAAGTTGACCCCTAATTGAGCTTACTTCCAAAAAAGAGTCAATAATTTTTTTTACCAAAACAAAAATTAAATAAAAAAACCATTTAACTGAGGGGAAGGCAATATTTTTAAAAAGCTCAAAAGTGAAAAAAATCAATGCAGAAATGCATGCAATTTTTTCGTGCCAGTATTCCTTATCGACCAATCTCCGTACACAAGTGTGGGAAAAATCTTTAGATAGAGTCGTTTAAATTGGAACGACTCCGAAGCCATTTGGCTTCATCCCTTAATTTTCGAGTTAATTTAAATTGCTCATTTATTTGAGCTTGAGAGATTTAAACCGAGCGACCTCTTCAAACACCTGTATGCCATACTCACACACCCATACATCCAAACATATCCTCCACGAAAACTCATTCATAATATAATCCATTTTATTTTCATATTCCCAGCAAACATATATATATATATATATATATATTGCTTTAATTATAATATCCTTCCCGTCTTTGCATTTCCGTTGCATTTAAATCATGCGAAACGTTTTCGTCGTTAAATGGGGCTCATAATGAAATAAAAGCTGGTTAATTGTAAATATTTTTACAGCGAAAGAAAAAAATATCTGTATATAAAATTGCTTTGTTGGATTAGAAAAATAATTATTGCAACATTTATATGAGCAATGATGTGGGTCTTGTGAGCTTTTATGGCATTTAACGGTAAAGGATTTTTTATGCTATATTACGTCGGTTTTAATTTGCAAGCTTGGTTTTATTCAATGATGATCTTTTCATATCAAAAAGCTTTTATATGGGTACACAAATGATTCGCCTTTTTACTAGTGGAATCACGTAATATTTAGAAAATAAAAAGCTTCCATAAAATGTGATTCTAAGTTAATTCTTCAATGGAAATTAGAAGAGGTTGATTGTTGTTATAAAAGCTTAGAATTTTAAGATTTTTACAATGTAAACTTTTGTATCATTTGGAAAAAATCTACAGAAAAGTGGGTCAATTTTTGTGCCTTTTTCTTAATTTATTTAATAGGGTAGGGGAGGATAGAGAAAAAACTTTCATGAAAAACTTTTGCATATTGCATTAGCCGAAAACAAGAAGCTTAAGTATTTATTGCAAGTTGGAAGAAAAAATATTTATTTTATTTTATTTTTTTTGAGAAAAATTTTAACGCTGAATAATGGTCCATTGGATGATGATAATGATGTGCTACCCCTTATTATCTTCGCAATTACATCTTAGGTTATATTAGCAATAAAACTAGCAACGACATCATATCCGCAACCCCTGGAATGTATAAAGGACGTTCTTGAGAAACTTAATTTGCAATGCGAGGGGTTGCCACTATTCGACTGCAGAAATTTGTAAGAAGGGATGTGAACTTACAGCATTACCCTTGTACGAGAATTAAGCGATTTCCCTCCTCACCCACCAAAACGAGGGACTGTACAAGTGTACAAACACTGCAAACTATTCGAGGAATTCGAGGAACAGAAATTATCAGTGAGGAAAATTTCTTAAAATAATTTCACAAATCATTTATTTGATGTGAAATAATTAAATGAAAAAGATAATTTAAATCAAAGATTCGTTCGTTAAGTTTGGTTTTTCGTGAAGAAGACAAGGTATGAATTATAATGGGTTGGAAGGGGACCAAAAGAATTCTGTTTGAGGGAGTGTAAGGGGCTTTTGGACGATGAGTCACATCCATAAGGGAAAATTCGTGTTTAATTTAACACTTGTACTCCAATCAATCAAGGGAAAATTTTTCCGGTTCCGCTGATCCATGGTCGAAATGATTCACGTAATAGAATCATCCCCCCGGGGAAAATTCATCTCACAATCAAACTTTGACTTATAACTATATCGAAATAACATCGCAGCCTTGTCAATGCAAGACGTTGATGGAAATTGGGATGAAAGATATGTGTGGATAAGTTGTTGGGAGTACATTAACCACATAATATGAAGTGCGGTCGTCCCATTGATGGAAATGATAAACCGCGCAAATGCTCCAGGAAACTTGTTTGGTAACTTTTCGTGCGCTCCATTGTTTCGAGAGCAGTTTTGTGGGAATATACGAAATGGGGAAAGTTTTCGCTTAATTCCTTGGCAGTTATTGAAAATGATTTGATTTCGACGACGTTATCGAGAAAGTCGATAGAATTTAAATATTTCCAATGGTTGGTATGTCCCCATTTATTTTTATGGGCGACTCGTGATCGAAATATCAAACCGATGTCGGTGTAATTGATTTTCGATAACCGTTACATTTTATTTTATTTAACAAAAATATTACTCAACAGGTCTTATCCCCAAAAATTTTTTCGTTTGGAATGATATCATCAAATTTTGGGGAGAAACAAAGATGTATGTGGTTTACAGTAAGAACAATCACCGTATAATTAGTGCAGGTTTTAGCAGAAAATCCCTGAAGTTTATTACGGGATCAATGATAGTGTTTCGAGAACGACCAATTAGCGAAAGCTCCGCTTTCGCCCCACACGTTAAATTGCAATTAAGTTCACGAAAATAAACACGAAATGTTATGTTTTTCCAATTTAAAAGTTTGCAAAACATAGATACATAAATCGGCGTGGATATGGATGCAAGACGAAAAATATAAAATGTATAGGGATTATATGATGTTTTCGTGTGAAAAATGAAGTGAAATAAAAGTTTCAATTCAACGAAAATCTCTGCGAAACGACCAAAAACTCGAAACGAAAATAAAACGAGACAAGAACAATACTATTTATTATTTGAGGTATAAAGCTTAGGTTTTATCAGTCGTGAAACAGCACTAGAGCTAGGCGGTGGAGGACGGGCGTGTGTGCTGTGTGGGGCGGGTTGCAAAGATGACCGACCGTTTCTGAGGAGTTATCATGAGGCACGGCATGGCATGGCAAGACAAAGTCTTTTCCCGACTTGGACCAACTCAGGGTGACATATTGAATTAAGCCGGATTTAAACATCCCCCAACTTTTTCCGGCGACATTCGTTTGGAGTGTATGTGTTGGTATAGAAACATTGGCTCGGATAACCGTTCCACAAATGAATCATGTGAACGAACTTCGGGGGAAAAAAAATCGAACGAAAAAAAGAAAAAAAGACGGATTTACTATTCATTACATTAGATTTGTTAAATTTTGTTCAGTTTCCACTCTTTTGGAAAAGAAGCCATAAATATTTCACTCGACTCTCTATGAAAATTTCATCCGTTCAACTAAACTTTTAACTCTATAGAAATTCAGGAAAAAAATCAACAATCCTCTTTTATAATCCCCAAAAAAAAAAGACGGATTTAATAGAGTTCTCAAATCATAAATTTATAATTTCCACTTATAAAAAATTAAAAATTTACTCTAATGGATTCTTAAATTTGTATCGCTTTTAAGTTTTAAGATAGACGCATTTTTTCGAAGCTTTCAAAGCTTTATCTTGATTGACTTGTTTCCAATATTAAAAGTTTTATAAACCAAAATTTTGGAGGAAAATTTGCTCATCCCATTGATGATTAGAAGTGTAAATAAAATACTAATACTAATACTAATAAATTACTAATACTAAAAACAAAATTGATTTTTTTTTCTGTAGAAAGTCGATTCTTTAAGCCATGTTTCTGTGAAATATTAAGTCGATTAAAAGCTTAATACTAAAGCAAAAAAATTGTAAAGTTTTATAATTTTGAATCGCTTAACTACTGTACAAATGGAAAGATTTAAGAGTGAATTATTAAAATTTGGAAAATTTAAGCAAAATATTTCAATGTAAAGATAGAAAATCGTATCAAAAAAAAAACTCTACAATTACCAATGCATAAGTAAAGAAAAATTCCTCTCAATTTAATAATTCCACACAGAATTTTCACAGGATTTTTCAAAAACTCATTTTTCTGACGAAAAAATCGATAAGAATTCATCAAATCTTTTCAGACAAAATCCAACTTAGCATGGGAATATTATAATAATAATATAGCACGGTAATACTTACTTAAATGCCAGAACATTTTGTAGTCAAAGGTAATAAAGAGGCAAATAAGCTTGTAAAAGTAGGCTTAAGGGAGTATTCTAGTCTAGAGGCATGAATTTCAGGCAATTTTTGAAGTGTCATAAAAAATAGCCAATTAATATTTTTCGCATCCATTTTTTTATCAGTTATTTATTAACATTTCAAGAATACAGGAAAAATTAAAAAAATATAAAAAAATAACTGAAGTGGGGGGTCTCAAAAAATTGGCACGTGACCATACCCACGATTTCAACCCTCCTAGTAATCTGACCCCAAAACAAAAAAGATTATTAATCTAGAATAATGTCGCAATGTCTGGAACTACGGAAAAGTATGGAAAAAAATTTTTGACGAAATGGCGACTGCCTGAAAAAAAAAACGATTTTTGTACCACTTTTTTTGACTGTTTCGAATTTTTTAAAAATAGTAAAAATCAAAATTTGGGGATGGGAATAGTTCTAGACATAGACAAGTCTATAAAGAAGGCTCTCTAAAAATTTCAGGTAAATCGGTGCAGTAGAACCTGAGAAATCGTGGGTATCGTTTTGAAAAAGACAATTTCGAGAAAAACGTGTTTAAAGTTTTACGTTAAGTTTCAGGCAGCGTAATTGATAGAATAGTATGTATTGCTTACATCCTCTTAATCAGCCATCCCAGCTTCATACAAAACCGCTATAACTTCGGAAATAATTAGAATTTTGAAAAATCCTTTTAGGAAAATATTTTTGAATATCTAAACTATCGGATTATGAAAAAAAATTTTTTTTGATTTTTTCAAATTTCTAGACTAGAATACCCCCTTAAGCTGCTATTTATGGGTCCAAAACCAGCTATTATAACTCTAAATCGAATAGCCGAATGGATTCAAAATGGGCAAATAAAATTCTGACAAAACTACTGGGGAGGCAAATTACTAAATTTGTGATAAGAAAATCATTTGAAAGTTCAAATTTAAAGATTTTTTTACCTAAAATTTCGGCATATTATTAAGACACTAAAATTTAAGAATTAATCTCCAAATTAAAGGATTAAATACTAAATCAAGAGAGAGAAAACTGCTATCCAGGTATTATTAGGTACACCCAAAGTTTAACTTAACATAAGAAACTTAAGTTGGAAAGCCGACTAGTTAATATTAAAAGCTCAAATTTTCAGGGAATTTTGGAAGCATTTGAGCCTCTGGGAGTAAAGAAATTCATATTAAAAAAAAAGATTTATAAAAAGTTTTTAAGGAAAACTTCAGTATCGCAATCGATTAATTTATCTCTAAGATTAGGAAAAAAATATAGAAAATAAATTTCATCAGTCCAAAAGTGATGACTAAATCGAAAAGTATAGAAAAAGTTTTAGAACAGCAACAATGAAAAATTGGCCTCCAAAAGATAGAAATTTGGACAAATTTTGAACTAATAAGATTACTAAGTACCTACTATACTTTAGAGCTTTATCTCAACAGATATTATCATTTTTGAATTTATTAACTCCAAATTTACTAAGTTTTGATTGAGAAAAAAAATCCATAGTTTTTACCTGAGCATCTTTAACAATTTTTTTACATGATCAAGAATATCTTCCATGGGAAAAACAGTTGACAATCGCTTTGTACAAAATCCAAGCTAGGAGTTGGATAAATAATAAATTTTCAATTGAACTTCTTGAATTTTTGCCAATCAGCTTAACGATGCAAAGTAGAGGAATATTATTATGTACATAATACCACTGAATGAATATTGTAAATCAAAAATTGTTCTTAAACAGTTAATGACCTCTTTTAGACCTCTTTAAGATCTAAATTGAACATAATATTATTAATTATTGACTAGTGGCAGAAGTTGTTTGTTCTACTAGATTTTTTTTTGATTTTATATGATTTTATGACTATGATGTCCTAGTAGAAACTCCTTCTTCTTCTTCTTCTTCATTTTAACATTATAAGTTCACCATTGATTCCCTTTAAAGTCCCAAAGTTGCGTTTGCTTGGTTATTACATTATTTCATTCCCATTTTGGGCCAAACTAGAATTAAACAATGATCAGCCCATTATTTTTTCTTTTAAACGAAACAAAGTAGAATTTTTTAAAAAAATGTTAAAAAAGGTAAGGGCTGAAAAAAAAAATTTCCAGGAAAAAATCTGAAATAATTTTTCTTCAACCGTTTACCCCATTTTCTATTTGGTTCCTCGAAAATTGGATTACTTAATTCCGTTTAATGAATTATCCATTGAATTTTAAACTCATTTCCAGCTAATTATTGAGAAAATGTTCCCCAAGATAAAAAATTTCGATTCCCTATGCATTTTGTGCCATTTACTTCAAGAGAGTGCCTCCATTCCGAAAATGCTTAAAAAAAAGTGTTTTCAACTAAATTCGCTATTTTTGTTCAAAAAAAATTTCACCTGGCTTTTCTTCCCAATAGAAAATACTTGCATGATCCTTTTTTAATGAAACCAAAAAAAAAAAATGATTATATTTAAATGGTTGATAAAATTCAGATTTCAGCTTTTATATTTTTTTTAAATAAGAAAAAAATTCAGTTTATTTAAGATATTTTTGTTTTTTACTTTTAATATAATATTTTAATATTCAATTACCTACGTTTCGTTACATATGGAAACTTCCTCAGGCATAATAATGAAAAAATAAAATTTCTTATTAAAAAAAATTATATTTAAAGATAAGGTACCTTCTATAAAAAATTTCATACAGACCAAAAAACGTAAATGACATTAATCCCCGAATTCATTAGTGGAGAAAATCAATGACGAAAATAGTAAATATAAGTCTGAATTTATATTCGCCACGTTTTCTAATTTCCAAAGTAATGTTCTTGATAAAATATTAATGACTAAATGTTATCTTTGAGACACCATTCTCTTCGTACAGCGCTATCATTCGGAAATTAATATAATTTATGAGTTTTATAACTCCATGTCCATTCATAAATATTTATAAGACATTCCTTTCATTTCTTCGGATATTTATCTGCAAAAAAAGAAGCCAATCGATTTTTTTAAGTGTATTAGTGCAATGTTATGAGAAACCCTTAGTTCTCGTGCTAATAAAAAGTGTTCACATAAAATTAAGATGTTCCATGTTAATTGAACATAATTGCTAGTTTATTTAAAGAGTGTTCAAATTGCACATTCCTCGTAATTATACAATTTAATTAAATGTACTGTAATTGTTTTATAACGAGATGGGCTATGCCCCGAATGCTATCCATTCCCCGTCGCCCTCCGCATGGAACTTGGCTCACTTCCATCGTCGTTTCTCATATTATATGGGAGCGTCCAGGAATTATTAAGGATGTTTTTTATTTCCACGAAACATAGTGTCTCGCAAACATGGTGTAGGGGTCGTATCTCTTCGCGAGTTCATTTTTCCAGCTATTAACTAATTAGCAATTTAATAACACTCCATAAAAAACACATACACACATAATAAGTGAATTAAAAAAATAAAAAATAAAAATTATTTCTCACGATAACGAGGAGACAAACTTTATTGCCGTTTTATTAGATAATTACTGTTTGGAAATTAGATTTGAAAATTTTCAATTTAAATGTTAAGTGGGAAGTTATACGTACAGGATGGTTCATTTTTAATGAATTTCCAATGAGTTTTTAATCGATTTAAATTTCAAGAACATATTTTTCAATTTTGGAAAGGGCAAATATATTAAAGTGGAAAAATCGAAGAAAATTTTAGGCTTATAAAAGGAGTTAAAAACAAATATTATCCAAATGATTTATAAGTTGACCAAAATATGTGCACTAGCCGAAGATATCTTTCTAATGATGACAAGAGGAGTGAAATTTTCAAAGGATATGATTTTCTTTTTAGAAGCGAAGAATAAAAAGATTGGTTTCCCAATGAATGAACAAAAAGAAAAAAATTTAAAATGGGCTTATTAGGTGATAAAAGAATCACCAAAATCCTTAAATTTGGCCAATGTATATTTGAAAATGTCTCCATTTTTGAGTACCTGGAAAAACTAGTACTGTTTTAGTGAAGAAACGAACCAAAACTTAATGGAAGGCAAAAAAATCTACTTTGCAAATTTTAAAATCATCGGGTCTTAGCTAAAATTCTGTCAGACTAAAGATCTATAAAAGATTTTTAAAGATCTAAAAAAATCAAAGATATCAAAGATCAAAGATATTTAAAGATCTATAAAACATTACTTTAGAAATTGAATAAAAATGATTCATGGAATCATCACAAAGCAGTTACGGAGTGATCCAAACCACTGAGGTAGATTGCTTGGCAATCGAAATACGTATCTGGGCAATACGTCACGAATATTTTTGTTTGAACTGCTGTTCAAATTTATGTTGGTGGAATGATTTTTATATATTATTATATTAAATTATATTACATAAATTGGACTGCAATATATTTTATATATTGTATACAAAGTAGCGAGTCTTTAAAAGTTAATATATTAAGGCCAAGTACGGTTCCATGGCACCATATTGAAGAATGAAGACAATATATGGTACGTCACATTGGTGTTACAAAATTGGTAGTGAAAAAAATCATCCAAGAATGAGTTTAAAAAATTGCTGTACAATATGGAGGAACACCACCGGGCAAAAGCAGTAAAAGGATGGTGGGAAAAGCTTTTCTGAAACTCACTACTGAAATACTTGCTCTTACAAAAAAGCAGGATAAAATAATAATTGATCTAATAACCGGCCGCTATGGACTAAAGAAGCCTACAAAAGAACAATGGGATTATATGTGGATAATCCAAGATGCAGATTCTGCCAAGCAAAGGACGAAACCACCTGTTATATTTTGTGGAAATGCTATGATCGGAATTAATGGGTATATTTTAATCTAGGGAAATTATTGGTAAAAAATCATTACAGAAATTAACTACCGAAATATTTGGTCTTAAATAAGCAGGTTAAAGTGGTAATTGGCCTAATAATTGGCCACTATGGAATGAGGAAACACCTGCATTCAATGGGATTATATGTAGAAATATCCAAAATCCTGAACTTCCAGGAAGAGAAAGTGGTGCTTTGAATGAATGGAAGCACAAAAATTTCGGATATCAACCCCTGGAATTGAAATATTCGAAAAGCACCTAGTACGTGGATTATTGAGGTTAACCCAGCTTTTTGGTCTTTACTAGGTGTAATTCAGGAGACATGAATTCAGAAAACTCAAGAAATTCAGGAATTAGGGAATCAGGAAACACAATAAGTCGTGAAGTTTCAGTGTAGAGGATTTATTAACGTCATCCTGGAAAACTGAGTTAAGTTTTACAGGATTCCAGGATAACATAACATTAAAGTGTTTCCAAGAAGCTTTGATATTTGAGTCATCTGAAGCTAATAAAGGATAGCAGGGAACTAAAAAAAATAATAAGGATGGAAGACAGAAAATACAAGAAAAGACTAAAGAACTAAAGGCTGGCATGTTTTCTCTTAATTTCCGTCCATGAAGTATTGCAGCATGGGGCAGTAATAAGTGGATCGGAATAGTAAATCGAGCTACAGCCCACAGTGGATCGAGATAGTGCTGGAAGCTGAAGGGACAAAAAAATACGATCTATGAAACTAAACTTTTTATCAGATCACAACTTGTTGATTCTTTTAATAGAAAATTTGTGTTTTTGTTTGTTAAAGTGGAAAAATTATGGATTTATTACTCTTGAAGATGACTTGTACATTTTCTGAGATTTCATAGAATCGATCTTAGCAAATCGAGGTTCAGTGAGCTCAAAGAGCTCAGAGAATTGAGAAAAATTGATCCCTAATCTCAAAATGAACTTATAGAGTAAACAATGGATCATGGAACTAGAGAGATTAAGTCCTGGAACGAAAAAAAAAACACCTAGAGCATCAGTTGTTGAGATTTTCCTAGCTTTTTGGTCATAACTAGGTAAAGTAGGGATTCAGAAAGTGCAAAGCTCTGAGATTTAACTTATATCTCGTCCAGGAAAACTCCTAAAAAAAATGATGGATTTATTACTCCCTAAGATGACTTGTAAATTTTCTGAAATTTCAAAAAATCGATCTTAGCAAATTGAGGTTCAAAGAGTTCTGAAAATTGAAGAAATTTGATTCAAAATGAACTTATAGGGTTAAAAATGGAGCATGGAACTGGAGGTATCAAGTTCTGGAACGAAAAAAAGCACTTAGAGCATCGGTTGTTACAATTTTTCCAGCTTTTTGGTCTTAACTAGGTAAAGTGCGGTCCAAAAAGTGCAAAGTATTGAGGTTTAACTTATATCTCATCCAGGAAAACTCCTAGAAAAAATAATGGATTTATTACTCCTTAAGATGACTTGTACATTTTCTGAAATTTCATAAATCGATCTTAGCAAATTGAGGTTCAAAGAGTTCTGAAAATTGTAGAAATTTGATTTAAAATAAACTTATAGGGTTAAAAATGTAGCATGGAACTGGAGGGATCAAGTTTTGTAATGAAAAAAAGAGAAATCCCCAGCTTTTTGGTCTTAACTATGTAAAGTAGGGACCCAAGAAAAGCAAAACACTAAGGTTTAACTTATCTCATCCAGGAAAACTCCTAGAAAAAAATAATGGGTTTATTACTCTTAAAGACGATTCTTAAGTTACTCTAGATTTTTTAGAATCGATCTCCGAAAATTAACGTTTAAAAAGGTCAGATAAATGAAAAAATTTGATCCTGAATTTCAAAATGAACTTATAAGCTAAAGAATAAGCCATGGAACTGAAGGTATCAAGTCCTGAAATGGAAAAAAGTATCTAGTACATCGAGTGCTGAGGTTTGCTTAGCTTTTTGGTCTTAACTAGGATAAGTAGGGATCCATGATCCCCAAGGCATTGAGGCTCAACTTTCCTCATCCTGGAAAACCCATATAAACAATATTTTAACCAAGGATTTGCAGTGGTTAGGAATCACTGGAAAATCAGGAAATTTACCGCAACTTACCTTATCCTGGAAAACCCACCTTTACAGTATTTTAACTAAGGACTTACAGTGGTTAGAAAAAACTGGAAAATCAGGGAATTTGACCAAAAAATTAATAAAAAATAAGTTTAAAGATTTTTCGTTGGAAAAAAAGCTGCACTGCCTGGAGCTTTTTGTTTATTTGGAGACACCTGTACATAAAAATTACCAAAGTTAAATCGGAATAATTTAAATGCATAATTGTTGGAGAAACGAACCAATTTATACATTTGCAGGCTAATTACTGTAACAATTAAAGCATATTAAGCTTTTTACAACAATAAATTCGTCAAATGCAAATATTTGCGTATAATTCGTGCATATTGAAGCAAAAAAGGAATATTACAACAATAAAAAAAACAACAAGCTATTTCGAGACATTTCCATCTCTCGACATTACTTAACCGCCTCTCTATATTTCGAGCATCGGGGAAAACTAATGGCAAAATGTATTTATTTTGTTCTCCTTGTTTCACTTTAGTGGCACCAAATAATATCGTCTTGCCATCGCACATTCGCACATCATTCCACACACACACAACCCCAGTGGTCGTATTCCACTCACGAATTTGCATCGATAATGTAATAAATGACGTTGTGCAATTTCTAGCTTGAAACGAACGACAGAATTGCACTTGTAACGTTGTTCCCAATTGTCGACGACGACGACGACGACGACGAGATGCAACTATAACCGGAAGGTGAGCACGGGAGCTGAGTATATACTTTAGAAAAAAAAAGCTCTGGTAAATAGTGGATGTATCGGGAAATATTCCCGGATATTTAAGCGCAAATATTGCTTTGATTTATGCAAGTAAACATGGGGTTTTCTTTAAAATTTTTACGAGAAAAGCTCGTTTTGTTTTTTTTTTTCAAGTTCAAGTTTTATGATTGCCTTAATTATTTATGTGGCCAAAGGTTTTGCGTGGACGTTGGAAGAAACCCCTTAAAAAAATACAAAGGATAAAAGAAAATTTATCCTCGTTTTATGAGGATGACCATAAAATTTGTGACATCTTTATTTTTTTATTGTTTATAAAGATAATCGGATTGTATTCCCATAAAACAAAAAACTTTTTTGGTTCATAAATTCTGGCAAAAATTTACTTCTTTGAAGGCAAAAATATATATTAAGGGTTTAAAATTACATTGTCAGAAACAGTTTAATGAGTCAATTAATTTAATAATCCAATTTTGTTCCAAAGTTGCTGGTGATATATATATATATTAAATTAAACAATTAAACTGGTAAAACTTGTGAGTGTATATTGATTGGTGTAGCTAAGTTTCTGGTGAATAGTCTTTGTGGAGGACCGTTTGTTTGGAGGGTGGAAACGGGGATTAGGGGGGTTGGTGCAATGACACTCTTAAATGTTAACGATTTGGGGAACACTAAGGGATTGTTCTAAATTAGTAAGGCCATAACCTGGGTAACGTCTTTACACGTAATTGCTGTAAGTGTTGAAACTGAACTCACTTAGCTTCGAAAATGGTCGCGACGTAATGTTAACGATTGTAGCACAAAAGCTATTAACAAAGAAATAACAATAATAATGACCCAATTGAATGAAATTCAATTACTTGGAAAACTCCAGAAACGGTCAATAAAAGTCCCCGAAATTGGAATGATTTTTTGCAAACAAAAAACGTGGAAAAAATTTGTGAAATGTTACGATTATGGGAAAAGATTTGAGAGATGTCTGTGTGGGATGTTTGTCTGTCTGTATATATGTATGCATTAACCATAAAGGATTCTATACAAACAAAATGGCGTCCATGTGGTGTCCAGGGAGCCATAAATGCACTTGGGAGGTTTCATACGAAACATTTCGACGACTACGATGTACAGCATTGTAATAAAATCGTCTGCTACGCCACACAAAACGCCACCGAAAAGATTGCCAAAGAGAATTTTCCGCAGGAAAATCCAAGCTTGTATCCGATTTCTTATTTCCCATTCCCCATGCACCGTTCGAAAAACACGTTCATATCGATAAATCTATCATAAATTTTGCGGTAATAGATTCGCGAATCGAGCGGCTTTTATTATTTCACGAAACATAGAAAATAATTTTGCAAAATGTTGAAGTTTTGGGGAAAATTTATGATTGTTTTATTCTAAATCGAAAAAAATTTTTTTTAGGGTGGTTTTGGTGTCCCACTTTGGGATTGGATGAATTATTTTTTTTTTTTTTTTGGTGTGGACAAAGGAATTAGTTTTTGTCCCTCATCCCCCGATCGGGGGATGAGGAATGAGAGGTCATCAGTCAATGTCAGTTGACTGATCTTTTCGTGTGTCTTGGGACCCTTGTCTTCGACTCGTCAACCGTTAACCACGCGTAACGCATAACCATAAGTGGTTGGACCCTTAAATTTTATTTTCCTCATTTTTTTCAATGACAAAAAAGCGTTGTACTTTTAGGGGATGAAGAAAAATTTGAAATTTCATGATCTTATGTAAAACAACAAAACTTACAACAAATCGGGGGGGGGGGGGGAATTTTGTATACTTGAAAGCTTTAAACTAAGAAAAGCTCTGAAAAATTTTTGAGGATGAATTTTATGAAATTTTCCGAATCAAATCCTTGATAACTTCATTTTTCTTTTATAAATTAATATTTTCTTTGGAAATTGTATCATTTGCATCGGTAGTTTAAAAGCTTTTCCACTCTCTCAAATCAACTCTTTGGGATAAAATTTTTTTGCACTTTTATGACACTTTTGTTATCAACAAAGCTTACAACAAATCGAGGTAAAACTTTAATTTTTAAAGCTTGGAAAATTTAAACAATTTACCTTCTTTGACTTAAAAGTTTGAGCAAATCTAAGAAAAGCTCTGAAAAATGTTTGGGGATGAATTTTTTGAAGTTTTCCGAGCCAATCCTTGAAAATTAAATTTTTCTTATTAATATTAAGATTTTGCTTGGAAATTAGAAAAAAGCGACAATTTTCTTGCACCATTTGCATCGGTAGTTCAAAAACTTTTCCACCCTCTGAAATGCATTCCGCAATCTTTATGTTAACTTGCGAAAATTAGTTGTAATCACTGTTTAATATTTAAACAGCACAAACCTTGGACCCTTAAATTTAAAAATTTAAAAATTTTTTAAAAAATTTAAAAAATTTAACCGTTTTTCACTAAAAATTTGGGGCATATCTAAGAAAAGCTCTGAAAAATTTTTGAGGATGAGTTTTATGAAATTTTCTGAATCAAATCCTTAATAAATCAATTTTTCTTTTATAAATTAATATTTTCTTTTGAAATTGCATCAATTGCATTGGTAGTTCAAAAGCTTTTCCACTCTCTCAAATCAACTCTTAGGGGATGAAATTTTTTTCAATTTTATGACCTTTTTGTTAACAACAAAGCTTACAACAAATCGTGGTAAAGCTTAATTTTTTATACTTAAGAGCTTTAAACAATTAATCTTCTTTAACTTAAAAATTTATAAAAATCTAGAAAAGCTTTGAAACATTTTTGAGGATGAATTTTATGAATTTCCTCGAGTCAATCCTTGAAAATTCAATTTTCGTATAAAAATTAATATTGTGCTTGGAAATTAGAGAAAAACGACAAACATTCTTGCACCATTTGCATTGGTAATTCAAAAGCTTTTTCACCGCTTACAACAAATCAAGGTGAAACTTTAATTTTGTAAGCTTGAAAGCTTTAAACAATTAACTTTCTTTGACTTAAAAATTTGAGCAGATCTATGAAAAGCTCTGAAAAATTTTTGAGAATGAATTTTATGAAACTTCCCTACTCAAATTCTAAATAGCTCCATTTTTCTTTTATAAATTAATATTTTCTTTGAAAATTGCATCATTTGCATCGTTAGTTCAAAAGCTTTTCTACCCTCTCAAATCAACTCTTTGGGATGAAAAAATTTTGTAATTTTACGATCCTTTTGTTAACAACAAAGCTTACTACAAATCGAGGTGAAACTTCAAATTTTGAAAGCTTGGAAACTTTAAACATTTAACCTTCTTTGACTTAGAAATTTAAGCAGATTTATGAAAAGCTCTGAAAAATTTTTGAGAATGAATTTTATGAAATTTCCCTACTCAAATTCTAAATAGCTCCATTTTTCTTTTATAAATTAATATTTTCTTTGAAAATTGCATCATTTGCATCGTTAGTTCAAAAGCTTTTCTACCCTCTCAAATCAACTATTTGGGATGAAAAAATTTTGAAATTTTACGATCCTTTTGTTAACAACAAAGCTTACTACAAATCGAGGTGAAACTTCAATTTTGAAAGCTTGGAAACTTTAAACATTTAACCTTCTTTGACTTAGAAATTGAAGCAGATTTATGAAAAGCTCGAAAAAATTTTATGGATGAATTTTATGAAGTTTTCCTAGTCAATCCTTAAAAATTCAATTTTTCTTATAAAAATTAATATTTTCCTTGGAAATTACAGAAAAACGACAAATATTCTTGCATCATTTGCATCGGTACTTCAAAAGCTTTTCCACCCTCTGCAATGCATTCCGCAATCTTTACGGCAACTCGCGAAAAATTAATTGGAATCACTGTTTAATATTTAAACGGCACAAACCTTAAATATTTACACATAAAAGTTACACAAAGCTCAAATATTTACCTTCGCAGAAAAACGCGATACCAAGAAAAAACACGGTTTATCGTTATTAAATCGAAAGCGTACAGCTTTCGCCTCTGACAAGTCTAAATACAAAATAAATAGGATGCAACAAAAGGACAAAAATTCCACTAAACTTTTGCATATAAATCAAGCGCTTTATTTAAAAATCTCAACTTGATAAATGGTCTTGGCGGAGATAATTGATACCGGGCACTTTTATATATATGCAAAAGATAAATCTACTAAAAGTAATTTAAAAGATAAGATTATAAACGACTGTCGTAAATGGAAAGAAAACTGAAATATTTTTCTTGTGTGCTTTAAAAAAGTGTATGTTAAAACACTCGGGGTTTATTTTTTTAAATTATATTTGAGCTTTTGCAGAGAAATTGTAACGTGGTTGAGCTTTATTTCGGGGAAAAAGAATTGCGGTCGGTTGTATTTATTATATTTGTAGAAAACATTTTCAAATCGGACATCATTCATACAAAAGATTAGGTTTTATCATTTCAACCGTAAAGGATGAATATTATTCATTGAAGCTCTTCCGTTTTCGTTCAGGAATAAATAAATATAAATCACTTTATCATTATCAAAACAGCTTTTTCTCAGAAATATTCACTTTTCGTGAAAATTTTCTTGCTTTGAAAACAACTCGTCGTACAAAATGGAGGATGAACACGATGAAATTATGAGCTTTAGGCGAATTAATAAATTAAAATTGGTCGAGCTTTTTTAATGAAATGAAAGTCTAATTTCCCTGTGCAAACATATCTATTATGAACGTTTTTTTTTAAGATTTGTTTGGTTAGCAATGGAATTCGTGGGTTCCTTGGGGAACCTATACATTTCACGTCTGTCGCTCGATGAAAAGTTGAAAAATCCAACCGAAAGAGATTAAAAATTATAATGAAACAGATAAGATAGATTTGCATATTTAATGTCCGAAAAAAATGAGCTTAATTTGAATTCTTTTCATTGAAAATCCAATTAAAAAAAAATCGGTGAAATTCCTCAATATTTCAAAACTCGGGAATATTTCACGATGAATGGACGGAAAGTCATCGGGGAAAACATAAGACCGCGACCGACGATGTCGTGTGTAGACGACAGAAATGAAGTTGAATACAGAGAAAACAAATTTGCATTCGGTGCGTTACCCGCTAACGTAAACATTGCACCCGACCACTGAAAAGAATTATTTTGCTGAATGTCGTCGTATATGAATATTAAAGTGGATTATTGAAATGACGACGACGCTGTTTCGACGACGGGTTTTTCGCAACGAATGAATGAAAGCTCCGCGTCAAGTTGAAGCTTTTCGCGCCTTGCAAATGGCTTAATTCATTTGCACATTCGTCACACAATTGTGCCCAATGATCATTGCATTTGTTCATCTAGGAAGATGAAACGAAATTAAATCAAAATAAACACGAAAAAGCTCAAAGCTCTGTCGTTATTCTGCACAAAGCTTTTTCAACGGTGCTCGCCCCAAGACTTCCAGCCTACAAAAATTCGATTCACTTTGCTGATGAACTTATAGAAAGACTAATAATTACACTGCAGTAGAAAAGTCTAAAAATATTTGTATTAAAAAAATAAAAAGCTCCTTTTTTGTCAATTATTCATTACTGAAAAAACTGGCAATTATAAAGAGATTATATATTGGAGATAGATGATAAAATTCTTAAGATCGGAATTTTTTTCTTTAATATTTTTTAATATTTAAATCAGCTACGTTTTGTTACGTATGGTAACTTCATCAGGCATCTTGGATCCCAAAAAATATAATATTTTCAATCAAAAAATTTTATTATTTGTTTATTCAATTTATTTATTGAATTTAAATTGAAAATATTATATTTTTTGTGATACAAGATGCCTGATGAAGCTACCATATGTAACGAAACGTAGCTTTTTGAATACTAAAAAATATAAAATAAATAAAAAAAACAATTTTAACAAACCTGAATTGTTATTTTATTTTATTTTAATTTTAATAATTTAAATGTGGTATTTGATATAATAGTAGGTAGTTAACATTTAAATTGTGTTATAAATAGTTAAATTAGTACCAGAAGAAGTCGCAAAATCGATGAAACGTGTTGTGTTAAAATAAAAAATATTAAAAAAAAATGACAAGAACAATTTTTGAAATTATTATTAAGAAACGAAGCTTTATCAAGTTGTTAAGACTTCCAGCCTACAAAAATTCGATTCACTTTGCTGGCGAACTTATAGAAAGACTAATAATTACACTGCAGTAGAAAAGTCTAAAAATAGTTTTATTAAAACAAAAAAAAGCTCATTTTTGCCAATTATTCATTCGTGATAAACTTGGAGATTAATTTTGATGATGAAAGCCAAAGACGAGCTTGTGCTTAAATGTAATTTTAATAGATGATAAAATTCAGAACTCAGCTTTTATTAAATACGAAGATATTTCAGGTTGATGATCGGTTTTTATTTATTAAATATTTTTTAATATTCAAATTGGCTACGTTTCGTTACGTATTGTAACTTTATCAGGCTTCTTGAATCAAAAAAAATATAATATTTTCAATTTAAATTCAATAAATAAATTGTGTATTTTTTGTCATTCAAGATGCCTGAAGAAGTTACCATATGTAACGAAACGTAGCTAATTGAATAGTTAAAATATTAAATAAAAAAACCGATCTTAAACAACCTGAATTGTCTTTTTATTTGATTTCAATTTTAATAAGGTAGTTGCCATTTGTTAGTTGCCATTGTGTAATAAAGATAAATTAAATTAGTACCTGAAGAAGTCGGAAAAGCGATGAAACGAGTTGTGCCAAATTAAAAAAAAAATATATAATAAAGAAAAATTTGAAAAAACAATTTTTTAAAATATTATTAAAAAACGAAGCTTTATCAAGTAGTTAAACGCTTGATCAACTTTTAGTATCATCGAGAACTTTTTGTGGCAAAAGTTTGCGATAAATTTTATGCGAAAAGTATAAAATCTTTTTTAATAGTTCGGCATACTTTTGGGTTTCATTAGCGGCTCAAAGTGAACCATTTTCCGTTTTAATAGTTTTCACCTAACGCTGAATTTAATTTACTGGCTATATATAGGGTTTATAACTGCGGCCATAAATTATAGGCCAGCTTTTATGGCCCTTTGTACACCGTACCTCGTCGCTCTTTCACATCGGCGTTAATTATTTTCGCAGAAAATATATCGAAAAGCTTGGCATCGACGTTTGACTAAGATGAGGTTTGAAACTTTAAATATTTTTGGATTTGAGGCAAAAATTGGTTTTTTATTTGGAGATGAATGCCATAAATTTATTCGGGTTTTACCAGTGGATGGTGGTATGTAATTTATAGGAGAGGACAACAATAGTTGTGCAAATGCGGACAATTGTTGGTTTGTTGGTATGCAATCGATTGTTTAGTGATAAATTGTTTCAAGAAACAGCTAAGAAGTCCGTTTTATAACGCCTATATTTGACACAATGCTTTATTGAAATTCTGCAACAATGTACCAAACTAAAACACTTGTTTGATTTATCTATAGAGTTAAAAAATGGTCGGAAATATTCCCATTAAAATTAGGCTCAGATTTATTCATTTGGCTCCTTTTAGAAGTATTTACAATACTTAATACCAAAAGTACTTCTTAGTTTATCTTTTTTCTGTTCTAAGCCCTTAAAAAAATAATTTAATAACTTTATAAGGAAAAGGCATCCCCTTATAAGGAATTCAACTAGAAGCAGTTGTAAAACTCTTCTATTTGATTAAGGCAATACTTGGATGGCACTTTGGGCCTCAATAGTTTAAGGTCAAATAAAAAAAGGTATTCTAATCTATAAGTAGAAAATCTGAAAATTGGAAAAGTAAAGAAATAAATGTCTCAACAGTTATTAAGGAAGGTGGGAAGATCAGTGAGAATCAACTAAATACCTTGGACTTCTTCTTGACAAAAGGCATGCCCAATAAATTAGCACTGTACTTGGAAAATCATTTAATTTCTTGGAAAATATGCAAGGGAAAAACACCAAAATATTTGGTTGTAATTTTTTTTAGTTCCATAATTATATTTCAAACTTTTTGAAGGTACAAAAGGTTCTCCTGTAGACTATATATATCTACCATATAAAAATGCACAAAGATTTGGCATCGATTTAAATAATTGTACTGGCTAATGGGATGAAAGTCAAAATTATCATTGCAAAAATATACTTTTGGTTTAGAAAGCAACAATTATATTCTTTTGGTCATAGGGGCTTTAACAATGAGCTTTAACAACCAGCTCGAGTATTGCAGTGCTCCAGCAAACCCAGTCGAAGATTTCCTGAACCATGTAAGATTTTATGAGTAGAATAATTGTAGAGTTTATTTTATGATTTATTGACATATATATTCCATTAATTTATCCTGAATCTAAATTCGCATTTTCGATAACTGATTCAAGAGCTTATGATAATGGAAGTATGAAATAAATCCAGTGGTGGTAAAGTTGCAGGTGTCGTTTAATATTTGAAACTATTGGAATTACATTTTTCTCGATTGCTTGAAAATACGTGGAGCACCGAAAAATATTATCATTTGCATTGAAATTTTTAATTATTATCCATAAGAGATCTTCATGTCCTAGGCGTTGTGGGTTTTAAATTTCGTTGAATTCCCAATCATTCACAAAACGAAGAACATATTATGACCGAAAATATTGTTAAAAAAATTTTAGCGAAATTCTTCACGAGCAAATTTATTTCGACGAAATTGTCAGTACCTAAGGAATCGGCTGTACATTCATTGGAGTAGCACCTGAAAAACAGTTCGTAATTTTATGTGGTATCAGAATTAATTTTACATTAGCTTTGTTTTTATTGAAATTTCATGATTAAGGACGAAATATGTGATTAGAAAATATTTAAGTACTTACTAATATCGTTTTCACTATTTTGCAATCAAATCATTATTAAATGTATAAGAACTATTATTTTTCTTATTTAATAATGCTTTTCGGCGTGCCCGAAATTCACGAACACGTTCTGCTAAATCTTTTGACGTCTTTATAGTCTTGTTTTTTTTTTACTTTTTTTTTTGATAATCATGACAATAATCCGTATTCCTGGACGGCAAAGTTGAAAATTATTTTTTTAAAATAATGAAATGTTTATGCTCACAATTACCATAAGCACTTTAACACGGTTATTACTGGTTGCTATCAAAACCATTCAAAAGAAATTCTAATGTTCCCTACCATCATTCCCTATCATTCTCGCTCATGTTAAATCTTATAGATTTATGTGCATGTTTTTCTTTTTATTGCCATTTTCCGGTTCATTTTCATAAAATTTCAAGTTACAACGATGCTAAAGAAGTTTTCACTTCAAAAATTAAGTTTCACCTATACAGATTGTAACTTTTATCTTTAAATTTCACAAAGCTTTGGGTCCTTCAGGTTCAAGTTTCAAATTTCAATACCAATTTTTAAGACAGGAAAATCATAAAGGGTCATAAACCTTTACAGGCGGGATATTGATAAGATGTTGGTGTATTGTTTGTTGCGATGCAATCCAGACTGATCATGTTTTGGGGATAATGTGAAAGATGCGGCTTGTTTCATCTTATATTTAGATTATAATGCGATTATGCAACTTAAGTCGCTGCCCAATTAATATGCACGAGCTGACAAAATCACGTTCATCCTCCATTCAAACTGTATTTTAAATAAACAGCGTACACGGTTGGATGTTTGCGTTCAAATCACAAAACGGTGTCCACTTTCCCAGAGACTTATAATACGCCGGCAGTTAATTGAATGATGCGGTAGAAAATACGCAAGAAAAGCCCGAGCTAAGTTGTCGACCGCCCGACAAAATACTTTCATTGTTGTGTTGGAAATGTTTCAATGCAAACAGCGCGCGAGAACCACGTTTCGCTGGGTTCTTCGACTTGGTTGCCTGCGAATCAATAGTTTATTTGGGAGTTTAATCCTACCACAACTATTTGAACTAGTGCCTCGACATGAAATGGATCGGAGTGGGTGATTTGTCGAATGGAATCGGGGGAATGAGGCATGGAACTTTGTCGATGCACCTTCTCCATCTTTTGAACGTGCCTGGAATTAGTAATAACATATCGGGGAGATCCTGTGCTCGACGTTAGATTTGGGTGAGGGATGTGATGTTGCCATGGATTTCGAGAATATCACGAATACGTACCTACACTTTTCGTAACCGATATTTGTGAAATGTAATTTATTTGCGCTAAAAGCCCTCCGTTAGACAATATAAGAAAATATTGACTTTTCCATCGAAAGTTTCCTTCTTTTTTTTTTGTTGTTGTTTAAAAATATCAAATTTTCGGAGTAAAACAAGATAAATAACGTGAAGCATTATGCCAAGCATTCGGGCAACAAATACAACCGCTTTTTTTATTGGATTGGGAGACAGAAACGCTAGGTCTTGCCGCAAGGGAAATTTGTCTTCGGATGGGGAAGTCGGACGAAAGAAGTAGTTTCAACTTGTCGTAGTTTTGTGGTTTGTTTGTTAAAGAATATCTTCGCAAGACAGACAGACAGACAGACAAATAAATAGACAGACTGACAATATAAACATGGCAAACACCCTTGCAATGTGTTCGTCTGATTTAAAAGAGAGTTTCTTGTCGAGGATATGTTACTTCATCGCCTATTATTGTAAACGGGACAATACACGAAAGCTTTATTTACCAACCCACAAACGAAAGCCTCAACGTACTGATTGCCGAGTGTAAAAAGGAACGGGAATATCAATTTTGTAACTTTATTCAACGGTTTTACCTTCGACTCTAAAACGTTACAATCCACTCGGTTTTTTTATATATCTCAATTTTTGCTTCACTTGCCAAATCATCTAAAATCCCATCGTTTGAATTTCGTTTATTGTTGTAAACTTTTTGAGTCATAACAATTAAAGAATAAAGGGATAATTTCTTACATAATTCTTTAGAGTACTATAGGCTAATCTAATGGTGAGTCTTTGACATGTAAAAGCGTTTTTTTTTTGGTGCACCTACCTAATTTACTTCAGGATCTGATACACAAAAGCATTTAATGAAACCATAAAATTAAAATTTGAAATTTGATTTGTTTGTAAAAACATTAAAAATATTAAATTAGAAAACAATTCAGGTTGTTTAAATTTAAAATTCAATAAATATTTTTTATTTATTGAATTTAAATTGAAAATATTATATTTTTTGTCATTCAAAAAGTCTGAGGAAGTTACGATACGTAACGAAACGTAGCTTATTTGACTATTAAAAAATATTAAATAAAAAAACCGATCTTTAACAACCTGAATTGTCTTCGTATTTAAATATACAAATTTAAATTTATTATAATTACTTTAAACAAGATAATAACAAACATTTCATTTTTGTCGATGACTTTTGTCAGTTTGGATTCCAAAGTTCTCTCTAGTCTCAACTGATGATATGAAATAACATAAATAGAAGCTTGAAGGCTAAAATACGAACGAGAGAATGACGCAGCTTTAAATATGTCGTTTAAGGAATTTGGAACCAGTTTGAGGTATTTATTATTTGTCAATTAAAATCACATTAACACCTGATTCCAAATTCATTAGTGGCACCTTTCTGTCTATTTTTTACTCACATTTTGGCCTTCAAGCTTTTACTATGTTATTTCATATCATCAGATAAGAACAGGCTAAATTCTTTCCAAATTTCACACCTGTTTGGAATTTATTAGATTTTGCTCATAATATTGATCATCTTGGACCAAAGGTCGACAAAATTGAACGTCGAATTTTTGTCTACCTGCATTCTATCGTACGATTCAAAAACCGGTTAATCGTTTTCAAAAATATTTTCTATTCAAGTAGATCTTATTGTTTCGCCAAAATAAAAGTATAAAAGAAGGTCACAAACAAATCAAATCTTAATTGTTGTACCAATATTCTATTCTGCTTTCATTTATGGTTCCAATGTAAACACGGCTTTACTGATTTGATAGAAACTTTGTAAGCAAGTTCAACTAATTTTTAAACCTATTTTAAGGCCGATTAAAATAAATAAACGGACACCCATTAGTTGGATATACATTAGAACCTTTAATTTTATATGTATGTTCATTTTTAAGATATTGAAAAATCAGGAAACTTAGCAACAAGCAACGTAATTTGTTACCAGAATCAAAAAATTCATCTGCACATATATTTCTAGAAAATTAAATTCCTTACAAAAAACATCTAATTAACAATTTTCGTCAGACACGCCGTTTCCGAATAATCAAGCTTCAGACATTGATATAATTTTTAGATTATCTTCTTTGTTTTGGAATTTTTAAACTAACGAGAAAATAAATATATGGAAATGAACAATATTGATTCTTAAAGGGAATTTTATGTTCTACAAAAAAGGTCTCTTATCGTTTTTACATAAAATCACTTTTTCAAAAGTTATTCACAATTAAAGTTGAAGGAAAAATTAATTTCTTATTTTTTCGTTGAACCAATTTTGAAAGAGTGATTTTATGTAAAAATGTTATGAGACCATTTTTGTAGAGCATTAAATTTCCTTCAAGAATCTATATTGTTTATTTCTATATATTTATTTGTCCGTTAGTTAAAAAATTTCAAAATCAAGAAGATAAATCTAAAAATTATATCAATTTTTAAAACTTGATTACTCGGAAACGGCATGTCTGGCAAAAATTTACAAAGAGACGTTTTTTGTAGGGAATTTAATTTTCTGTAAATATATATGCAGATGAAGTTTTTTACCTTGATAGTTTCCCAGCATTAACGCAAAAATAAAAGCACAAATAAAAAATCGAAATTACAAAAGATAGATCTCTTGATATTAATATTAAGGGCTCAAACTATCCCGATATTTTTTTTTGGTCACCTTGAACAATATTTTCGATATACTTTTCAAAAAAAAAATAGTCAATTTTTTTGGTACAGCCGATTTCTTAGGTACTTACAATTTCGTCGAAATAAAGAATTTCGTTAAATTTTTTTTAACAATAAGTTTGGTCAAAATATGTGTTCCTTTTGTGAAGGATTGTGATTCCAACGAAATTTGAAACTCAAAACGTTCAGGATATGCTGATTTTTAATGGATAATAATTAAAAATTCTAATACAAATGATAATTTTTTTTTGTGCTGCACGTATTTTCAAGTGATCGAGAAAAATGAAATTCCAACGATATTCAAATACAATATTTTCACATTTTAAACGATACCTACATCTTTACCAACCACTGGATTTATTTCATACTTCCATCACCATAAGCTCTCGTATCATTTATCGAAAATGAATAGTTGGTTTCAGGATAAATTTTTGTATCAGATATGTTAATAAATCGTATAATAAACCCTACAATTACATTCTTCTCAATATCTTGAAGTTCATCTCTTTTGAAGGTTTCACTTCTACCAGAATAATAAAAATCTTAATAATTTTTTGTGTAAATTTAAATTGCATATCGTTATCAACTTGATTACTATAATAATGCAACTTGAATATATTTAACACCTTGTCTTAGTATAAAAGTAATTGAAGTATTCACAAGTTAATCAACGATAGAGTTATAAGCACGAAGGGTTTAAACTTGAACGCTTTTCACCCCTTGACATCATTTTTTTTTTTCTAAATTATTAAAGCTCTATAAATTTCCAACCCCATTCAACGTCATTGCTCCGGTTTTTTGCAGAGAAATAATTTTTTTTTTCTTCCATAAGAAAAATTCACGGTAAAATTTAATTCGTCAAAGCATTTTCTTTTCGTTTTCCCTCTGAACTATTCGAAGACTTGTTGGGGGGTGAAACTAAATAATAGTTGAATATATCCAGACATGGTGTACGTATACTCACACTGATAAACAACCCTCGATGGAAAACTCGAGTGAAGTAAAACGATGTATACTTGCGTGACGTGAAAACACTATGGGAAAATCGTCTTATTCAATCATACTGCCATCTTTCACTCGGCTTATTACATCTTCACCACACGATTTGTCGATTTATATACTTATTTGTATGGTTAAGATGAGGAAATATTAAAAAATTAACCAACCAATCTATCAAACAATGAGATTCTAACGTGTTTTTCCTCGACCAATTTTCCTGCACGAGTTGCACGGGATGTTTATTGTGAAATGCAACAATACAAACTAGCAACATCTTAAATAAGCTGTCAATAAACAAACAGAAGCCAACGTTTAGTTTGTTGGCAGTTCTCAACGAAAAGCTCGAACGTCGTAATGTAAAGCTCTCCCTATACATCTCTCGACAAACAATGCATCTGCTTTGGGAAAACAAATGTAATGGCTCGTAATAGAACAAAAGCCTTGCCAATATCTTTTCTACGCCAATCGGATTTGATTTCGAAAACAATTTAGTCAAATTTAAGTGGAGCAAAAAAAAATTGTACTAGTACCAGTAAATGCAAGAAAACCCCAATGACGTTTTCGTCTAACATAAATCACAAGTATCTAATTAAACTCAGACATGATTTATGGACGATAAATTGATCAGAAATGTAATTTATAGATTTGAAAATACGATATACTTAGCGCCGATTGTGAACAAATGGGAAACTTAACTGCAATAGTGTTGCAATGTTTGAGAATTGAAATATTTGTTTTTCATTTTTAACGAAAATTTTTAGAGATTTGCTAAAATTGACGCCGGAGATTTAATTTGAAAATATATTGTTCAATTGCAGAGTTGCAATTTTTATGGTGGAATTATTTGAAGAAATATTTTTACGAGCGACAATAAACCAGATTTCGATGGGAATTTATTTGAATTACTTTTGATTTCGCGTGTGGCCCAATGGGGGGTTTGAATTCAATTAGTATTTATAGGAGTTTTGATTTATCCAGTCGTGTTTTATTCGATGGATAAGATGAGAAAACGCAGTAGCTTCAATTGCGGTTTGTTTAATTGGAACAATTTATTATAATTTAATCGGAATTTATGGCCAAGATTCCTGTAATTTAATGGACAAGATTGATCAGACTTTTGAGTTCCAAACAAATTAATATTTTGAACCAAAAACCAAGTAATTTTTTTCTGGAAAGTTTAATTTTTACTACGCTAGCACCACCGACAAAAAATTAATTCAAAAAACAAAACTTTTATTGTGAAATTAAGCGATTTATATCAAATTGACGTGTAATTGATATCTGTGCAGTTTTAAATGTGAAAGCATTTATAAAATCGCAGTTATAGCGTTTTCTGATACAATTAAATATCATAAAATAAATTATTCCAATCATGCAATACATGATGGGAAATGTGACAAAATGTGGCGCCGCCACAAGTGTGTTTAAAATACTATAGTTTGAGTAATCTATAGTTTGAAATAATTCCCCTAGTTTTTCTCAAAGTTTTTACCAGATGGCGCAAAAGTTAGGGAATATAAAAGAAGGAATTCCAATTATGCAATGCATAATGAGAAATGTGTCAAAATGTGGCGCCGCCACAAATGTATCTAGAATACTAACTTTTTCTGGATGTACAAAAGTATGGTTTCGATTAATTAGTACTGTAAACACACTTGTGGCGGCGCCACATTTTGACATATTATCTATATAGCATTGCATGATTAAGGGTGGATCACCGTCAGAACGTAAAAAAAAATGACTTTTTTAAAACTGCTGCCATTTTTTTTAAAGATATTAAAAAACGGTCTTCGGCATGTAAAAGTTGAAGTTTTGAACTATTTTTTTTTTATTTATTTGCCCCGATATGTCTTCCCCTCCTCCTTTTACAGTGCTTTGAAAAAGGGTCCTCAAAAATGAGGAGGCAAACGGGAGACAAGTTTCCTCGGAAACCGGAAGTTGGATCATGATTTTCTAAAAAATGTAGGTTTTGGTAATGCGTCTTCTTGGTACTGAACCTCGAAAATCTGAAAAAAGTTGAAAATTCACAAAATGGCGCGACTTTGAAAAAAAAGTTAAAAAAAAACGACCTTTTTTTGGACCTTTCTCCCTCTCCCACTTTGAGGTGGAGGGGGGAGGTTTGGCCAATGCCAGAGATTCAGTACCAAGAAAACGTGTTGAACTATAACACTCTTCAGTTTCAAGTCAATCCGTCGGATAGTTTCTGAGAAATCTTGTCTCCTAGTTTTAAAAAGTTGATTTCGAGAAAAACGCATTTAAAGATTTTTTCAGATATTTTTTTATGTTATTATCAATTTATTCAATTTTTATGTATATATGTATATATAGGTCTATAACTCGAAATATTTCGAATATCGACAAATCCTTTTAACACGTTATTCTTGAATGTTATAACAAGACACATATGGAGAAAAAAAATTGAAATTTTTTTTTTTGGACGGTGATCCACCCTTAAATTCCAATCATGCAATGCATGATGGGAAATGTGTCAAAATGTGGCGCCGCCACAAATGTGTTTAAAGAACTATAGTTTGAATAGTACTATAGTATGAGTAATTTATAGTTTGAGTAATCTATAGTTTGAAATAATTCCCCTAGTTTTTTTCGAAGTTTTTACCAGATGGCGCAAAAGTTAGGGAATATAAAAGAAGGTTTTCCAATTTTGCAAGGCATAATGGGAAATGTGTCAAAATGTGGCGCCGCCACATATACCGTCATACAGATAAAGTTAGTATTCCAGACATACTTGTGGCGGCGCCACATTTTGGCATTTCCACATTTCCCAATATGCATGGCATAATTGGAATACCTTCTTCTATATTCCCTAACTTTTGCGCCATCTGGTAAAAACTTTGAGAAAAACTAGGGGAATTATTTCAAACTATAGATAACGCATACTATAGTACTATTCAAATTATAGTACTTAAAACACACTGGTGGCGGCGCCACATTTTGACACATTTCCCATCATGTATTGCACGTTTGGAATCATTTCTTTTATGATACTTAATTGTATGCACAAAAGTATATAGTTTCGATTAGTACGTTAAACAAACTTGTGGTGGCGCCACATTTTGAAATATTTTCTATATAGCATTGCATGATTAAAATACTTTCTAATATATTATCGTAACATTCCCCATCAAGCATTGCATAATTGGAATACCTTCTATTATTTTACCTAACTTTTGCGCCATCTGGTATTAATTTTGAGAAAAACCAGGATAGTTATTTCAAACTATAGATTTCAAAATAAAAATCAAATTTTATACTTTAACTGTGGAATTTTTAATGGATTTTTTTCGTTAAAAAATATGAAAGCTTTACTAACCAAAAAAGCTTTGTGGCTGTGAAAGCTCTCAGCTTTTAATTGACGTGGACAACGCATAAAAATTTCTCTCGACAATTTCCGAATTAAAATGAGTCAAAAACTTAACTTTTAATGCACCAACATCCTTTTTAATTAACAATAAACACACTGCATAAAATGTGCATTTAAAAATGCACCAAGACCTTGCCCATATTCTGTTCGAAATGAACTGCAATCTCACATCCAATAAAAACTTGAAAATCATATAAAACAACCTGCCATATGTACTAAACTTTTATTTGTGTTTTACTTTGCCACGTTTTATTTCGCCTACGATAAAATGTTTAGAAAATAGCGACACTGACGTGGCAATTGGGGGTGGGGGTGGGGGGATGGAATTATTTTGAAATGTTTTGCGACTTTTAGTTTTGAATGAAACTTGCACATTAACTTTTATTACTTACTCGAATGCAACAATATATGCAACTGTGTATTTTATTTGAACTGCATAGGTCAGACATTTGCAATGTTCCCTCGACGTCAACTAATGAAAAACAGTTGGCAAAACAATGCCGGGAGCTTTTGAGGGATATTAATATTAATTTCAGTCGCGCAATTTCGTTTTTCAAGACTACCAACATCAACGACCACAAACTCTCGGAAACGGAAACCAAACGGTTCCCCTCAAATCACAATTTCGTTGTTGCAACCCCGAAAATCTTAACAAAGATTCATCATTTGGCATAAGTGGTTAGTGGTCTTTATTATACTTTCCCAAAAGCTTTAGCAAAGTTTTGCATTTCATTTTTCCGTGGCAGTTATAATATACTTTATTGTTTTCATCGAAGACATTAAAGTTTGCCTGTTGCACAAAACCGCACTGCAAAAACAGAAACATATCAATGAACTTTCAAAAGCGATCAACTCACCGGACAAAAGTTTAGAGCTTTGCAGTTTATTGTTGTTTCATAGTTTTGCAGTTAATTGAACCGAGAAATATCTTGGATTCTTCTAAAGTTCATTTCAAGTGAACTTTTTCACAGAACGACTTAAGTTTTTCACTTGTTTTGTTGCACAATTTGTCGTTCCTGAGCTTTTACAGAAATTGTTCTATTTATCAATTTATTGCACAAAATATTTCTTCTAATTGTTGTTTAAAATTGGTTTATATTTGAAATAGTGCTCCAAATTCCTGTGGTAAAAAGAATAATATTTTTTCTAATTTTTAAGGATAAGTTAAATAATTTTTTTTCTTAAATTAACAAGTGGGCAACCAAAGCTGATCTTGTTAACTTTATCTTGAATTTCTTACCTCATCATTAGCGTTAAGCTCATACACACAAGAGCTTCATCTTTCCATTTTCTCGTTGTTAATTTTGTGCAGAAGAAAATTTTCTCCGAAATTTCACTTTAATAAAGCTCCGTTTTTTTGATGACGTTAATTATAATAAAAAAGCTTTTGAAGTAGATAAGACCACTTACGAAATGGAACTAGGAGCAGATTGGAGCGAGGCAAAGGAATTAAAAAAATATATTTTTTGCACAAAAAAAAAATCACTGCATAATATGATGAATGCAAAGCACGATAAGAGAACCAAGGGGTTGGGTGGGGTGGTGGTTTTTTTTTTTTTGTATGAAAAAGCTGTTGAGAAATTTGTCTTTTGAAAGACTATGGCCCGTCTGAGGTGGCTCATTGACCTGCACTTGACTTGTTAGGAATTGCGGCGAACCGAACGACTTACGTTTCTTGGGGTTAATTTTAACTATAAACAACGGTGGTGGATTTCCACGAAAGGGGTGAGAACTCAACGGTAAGTACGTCATTAAGGGTAGAAGGCCGAATTGATCTTGTACAATGGACCGTGCGCGGGATTTCATATTGGCGAGTGACGTCTTAATTAATCCGCTTTTTGACATACAGTGAAGGAAAAGAAAAACCCACCCCTTTAGTTGAAGGGGTGAGATCAAATAATAATATGAATTTCTTTTCCAAGATTTTTCATTAAGATGCTCGGAACACGTCTGGAAATTTCTCGGTTTTTTTATTTACGAAAATTGTCGAGACAGTTTCGTGAAAATTAAAGCACACGAAAAGCTCTCAAAAGCTCTTTCTTCGCATCCATACTCCATGACTAGGCACACGGTCTCGTGAATTCTGTACATTTTTTTTTATTTGTTTTTTTTTTCACAATCCTTGTAAAAATGCACTTCTATAAATTGCAGTGTAAAGATTGCAAACGCTGCATTTTATTGATCAAAATAATTTGTCCCGCCAAAAAAAAAAATTGCGAAGCAATTTTTTTTTTTGTTAATTACAAAAATAACCTGGAAAATAGAAAGAAATGCATTCCGGTAAGTCTGTTCGACTGGAAATTGGGGTGGCGTGAATAATTTAGGTTGGATTCAACTTACGCTTGAATTAATTTTGCAATGAGCTTTGCATGCAATGAGAGCTTTTTTTTTGTAGGAAAAGTAAATCGTAATCAATTCAAAATGTTCACATAATCGCGATGATGTAAATTAACCGGGCTTTTTAATTTTCAAGATTTAAATTTTTGATTCAAATCCATTAATGCTATGAAGGGCCTAGGAATCAAAACAGGAGGCTCATTCAAAATGGATGGTAAACCACAGAATTTCATATGAGTTGCCTAGATTACCGGGGGGGGGGCGTCGAGTGGAAACGTGAGGGAGGGTATTACATGTACATGCCATGCAACCCTCTTACGAATTTCAAAACCACATGCTTATGGCGATGGATGGCATGGGATTAGCTTTTTCGGTCCAGCGAAAACTCTTCTGATGAACGGTGTTCCTCATTTTTTTTGACATCACTAATGAATCTTTGCCGAAATTAGAATGTTTTTCATTAATAAATCCCCAAACTGATGAAATTTAAATTTGCATGAAAATTAATTTGGGTAAGAAATGCAGGATGTTAAGGGTTTTTTTAAACGATTTTTTTGTGTTATGTAAGACCAAGGACCAGGAAATTTTTTTCGCAGGACAGCTCAATTCATTTTTCATAAAAAAAAATGGTTTTATTTAATATAATAGTTCGTCTCCTAAGGGTTGAAAAAATAGGGAATGATTGATAGCTTTTGCACAAACTTTGGAATAAAGTTTATTATTTTAGGCGTTAAAAAATCATTCAATAAAATTTTCTTTTCTCAAATTTTCATCATTGAAATCTTTCTATCAATACTTTAAAAATATTTTCTTGTATTTAGAAATCTAGTATGAAAATTTGTGTGGAAAATGGAGCTTCTTCATTACAAGGGTTCAATAAAAATAAGTCTTTTTTGGCGAAGGAGTACTGTGGTTTGGTTTCTATCATTCTTTTAAAAAAAAATTTTTAAATTTTTTCGAAAAGTGAAAATACAATTAATTACTTGAACTGAAAATAAAAGTAAAACAAGACATTAAAGATATAATATCAATCAAGCAGAATTTGGCTATAATTTTCCGAAAAAATCAATGATTTTCCAAAAATGAAGATTTTTTTTCAAATAAATTGCACAATCTGCATAGCGTTGCAATAAGTGCATTGAATCCATAGACAATCACATGTAAGCACTAGTCCCAGTAGATAAGTGCTGTATAAGTATAAAAAAAAAAATTAACAATCAGTAGCAACAATAACAATAATAGTAATTCTTATAGCAATAACAACAATCGTAGAAACAATCAACAGTAGCAATAAGAATAATAACAATAGTCTATAATAACAATATCATTGCATATAATAATGTGAAACATTTATATATAAGTAATATATAAAAATAGCTATATAATAAGAAATAATTTGGCAACAAATAGTTAATAGGAATATTTGTCTAGTTACAAAATCTATGTGGCAAATCTATTACATTCCATTTTAAATGAAGATTTGAAATAAGATAAATATTTATTAGTCTTAATTGCTTTTTACCAACCAAGAATGCAAATATATCTAGTTGAGTTATGTTTTTTTCAAAATCACCACTTTACATACCGGAAAATTGGGAAAAACAAATTGAAATTGAATTCGTAACTTAAATAAAGAGATTTTTTCTGCTCCTTGATTATAATCAATAAATGTTTCAAATACTTTCCAATCGCTGGAAAATTGAAGAAGAACATCGGTTAATTTACCAGAAATTATTATTTAACTAAGCAAATGACATCTTTAAAGAAATTGGCAAGTGAATTTTAAAAGTTATTTATCCCTAATAATCGATCTTAAGTTAAAAAAAAAATTATCCAAAAAATATTCTCAAGGTTCTCAAGTGGTGCCAGAAAGATCTACAATTTAATTTCTTGATCTGGAAAGAAATCGTAACTTTATTTTTCGAGCAGGGATATATAGTTTACAGTTTCATAAATTATCGATAAATTTAGTTAAGGGTATAGCAGGGTTTGTATGGGAAAACTGCCCTTGTGGTTTTTTTAATTTAAACTTAGGGGATCGTTTTGATACTCAATAAAGAAAATTATAGCCACTTTTAATGGATAAAACAGCTCAATCGTAGACAAAATAATATCGAAATTTACTAAGAAATTCCTTTTTCCAACTCCACCAAAAGAAAACCAAAGAAATATATGAAATCAAACTTCAATAATATATTTAATTTTACAATCCCCAACTTCCTAAAGAAAAATAACTTCAATATCGCATTTTCAACAAACAACAATATGAATTAAATTCTTAAACCATTGGAGAACAACAAAATATCAACGAAAAACAAAACCGGAATATTTAAAATTAAATGTGGTTCCTCTGAAAAATTCTACATTAGCCAAATTGGAAGATCTTTTGGAATATGATATAAAGAACATATTCGTACATCCAAGAATCATGTTATTGGTTAAAATCTATAAGTTTTAGTAACAAATGCACTGATTGGTCTAATATAAGATTGAGTTTTGTACGTTGTGTTATGATTGGCCCATGCATCCTGCGCCATTCAAGCGACTACAGTGCCTTGATTGTACAAAGTAAGCTTAGAATTTCTCGTTTAAAGTGACTTTTAAGTACAGAACATTTGGAACGGTATTTCTTTCGATTTATAATTCATATATCGCAGAGAAAATGATTTTCATAAAAATATTTTCTCTATTTCACTTTTAATTATAATCCGGAATTAATATTTTTCAATTTAACATATACTTTTGAGGATGAAGTTGATTTTGTTAGGGTTATTTTTCTGCGTACAATTAAGACCTTCGGTTTTAATAAAAATCCGTAAACTAAGAACCATAAATAAAATTTTCTTCTCATATTTTGACAACTTATTTTCTTATTCTAATTTTGATCATTATCGCGATTGGTCTTATTGTTTTTAACGCGAATATTTGACTTACGATTTGAGGTCCTCGAATGAAGTCCATTAACTTTTTTTCACTGTTCGTGTTTATGATTGTATCGTCTACGAATCAAAGGTTGGAAAATCAATTTCCACCAACTTTAATTTCACTTTTGTACTACTACAAAGTGAGTTCCAGTATAATCTCTCCTACAGCAATTTCAAATTATCAATGCTTAAATTTCGATAGAAATTTTAAGTCATTACATATTTGCTGGAAAAGATCCCATATGAACTTCATGCAAGAATATGATATACTAGTAGTTGCCCGTTGTATTCGCAACTAAAGATTTTAAAATATTAAAATGTTTAATATGAGATAATTTAGAGTTAATCAACAATCGAAATTTTGAATTTAATAATCAAAGTGTTGTTAATATAAAAAAAGTTTATCTAAAATTATATTAAGAAATAAAATAAAACTGTTTTTTTTAATATCATTTTAATAACATTTTAAATAACATCATTTCACTAAATTAGTATGAAAGTTTAATACTTATGTAGTACTTATACCAAATAGGCGATTTTAAATTTTGGTTCGTTTTTCAACAATCAAATGTTTTAAAATCTATTTTATGTTATGAACCAATGGTTGTGATCTGGACTAATTATATATTCGGCTGGAAAGTATTAAGGTAGCAATTTTTTGCCATATATTTCATTGTCAATTCAAATATACAATTTTCTAAACTATCTTTTTTTCGGTATTTAGAACAATTTGAAAATCAATTGTTGTTATTGAAAATAAATAAAATATTCGAATTTACTTCCACGCTTTCCACCTATTTCCAACAATTTTGTATGTACAACGTCAAATATGCGAAATCGAATTGCTTTTTAGTCATGATAATCAAAGTAAAGGTCATTATTTTTTTTCGCTTTACATTGTATTTTCAAATATAAGTGCACATTTGTCTCGATGAAATTTGGAAAATGTTTTTCTTATACGATGCAGATATATAATAAGAAAAGGTTTTTAAAAATTTCTCCCCTAAAGGAGTGACAAATGGTTGTAAAGTTTGTAAGGGATAACGTTTAATAAACAATCGAAATTTTAAATTTAATAATCAATTAAATTCCATTAAAAGCGAAACATTATTACAGCTTAATATAAAAAAAAGTTGATTTATTATTAGAAACAAAAATTTAGGGTCTGCTTAAAAATTTAAACTCTGATAGATATATCTGAAAATGGTTAAGCTAAGTTTATAAATGAGCATTAAGTTTTTTAGCTTTCACATATTGTGAACCTGAAAATCCGAAATACCTTTTCACAAATACATTAGTGAGTGAGTACTCTTACCAACGTTTTGAATGCGTAAGTGGGGATAACAGAGCGCATGCGTATAGTCTATTCTGCACGGACGCATGGCAAGATAGTCAATTTATAAATAAGAAGATATAAAACCCCCAAACAAGATTTAAATTATACCCTTAACGAAAAATTATATAAAACAAATACTCAATTTGAAATTTGTTTAAACTGACAAAAGAATCATTATCTGATGATAAGAAATAAAACATAATATTTCAATTTTTAATTGTTAATATTCCTTAAAAATGAAAATCTATCCCTACTTAAATGGTCCATTATTTTTATTTCAAGTTAAAAGCTTGGGCAATGGAGTATAAACATTTTTTTTTCAACTTATTTGCATTTGGAAAAGATAAATTATCTGTCACATTGAAATGTGTGATCATCCAATCTAATCTATGACACCAGTTAATTTTATTACAAAAAAAAATATATATCTCTATGATAAAAAAGAAAATTTTAATGGAAACGAACGATGCTATCAAAGAGAGTCCCATTCATGACGTAAATGAGCTTGATTTGCACATCATCGAGGCGTTAATAGATTTATTATAAAACTCTTTTAAAACCCTTTTTAAAAATCGTTCCGATCTGACACTCATTTTAATTTGCATGTCAAAGCTCAGCGACGATTTCAAATGAATAATTGATTTTTTGTTGGATTTTTTTTTTTATCATTTTGGGCAATCGAACTGCTCTAAAAATAAAACACTTAACAAAGACAATATAGGGAACGTAAAAATCACGTTTTCTTCCAACATTAATTCTCGACACATAATTGACTCTCGGATGAATCTTAGACGAGGGGTGGGTGGTTTTCCGGTAGCCCGGAATAACGGAATTCCCATCGCGTCCCGAAAACTCATTTCTCAACTCGTTCCACTCAACTTTGCCGAGTAAATATTTTTCTTGATTCGACTCGACTTTTGTTTAGGAATCATTTTCGTGAATATCCCCGAAGAAAAATGCTGAAAATTTTAGGGCGTAAATATTTGCTTAGTCCTACAGTTTTGTAGGAATATATTTTTCGTTGAAAAAATTCATTTTGACCGATGCCACTTCACACCAAAGTTTGGTGGACGTGGTCCCCCCCATATCACTTTACGTTTTCATCAAAAAGCTTTCACGTTTTCAAAGTTCCTCTGGGCGCAAAAGCTCATTCGGTCACACCGACCAAATTAGATTTGCCGAGTTTTCCAAAGAAAATACAATTTGTTCATCCCAAACGATGCGATACGATACACCACCAAAACTTTCCCATTTGGCCTGAAAAACAATTACGTTTAATTACTCAAAATTCGTGAATGCACCTGGTGCAATTTTCTTGCCAGCATGAAAATCACATTTTCCAAGACGAAAATTTCGGATTGAAATGGCAACAGATGGTGGACGAGCAAAAACAAATCGTAGCCGGAGAAATAATGCCATTCATCAATTGATTAACTTTTACTTGGCGGAAAACTAATGAGTTTTCCCATCTGCAACTAATTAAAACTATGTTTCAAGAAAAACTTCCATTTTCACACGTCGTCTTAAGAGATTTAAAAAAACTTTTCTCGATGAAAAGATTCAAAAAAATTATTCAACAGCTTTTCACTTTAGAATTTCAAAATTTGGGTTCGTTGAACGATAAAAAGGAAACTAGTGTTATGATTTTCGCGATTGCAAATTAGCGTTGCACATATACGAGAAAGATAAAGTTAGATTTTACTGCAGTTGTTCCTTATCTTGTGTCTTTTACATTGAAGGATGATTTTCTAAAATGAGTTTTTTCCCACAAGGCTGGAATGTATGTAAACATAGACGTGGATGAGGGGAGATTGGGACGGGATGTGTTTGTTGTCAACGATGGATAGTTTTATGCAGACACGAATGAAACGGGAAAGATTTTTCTTTCAAAAAAAAAAAATAAAGAACTTATCCGACGTGGCACAGCAAACACTCTTTAACTTATATTTACACTTTGGTTAAAACTTTTGTAATCTATTGGATGAAAAATTAAGACAGGAAATGAGAAAGGAAAGTTTTTCTTTTGTTGAGCGTTTTTTTGTCATCTTAAATAACTTTGGCACCAATTTAAAAGTTCGTTGTTGTTTAATAGTTTTTCGAGTCGGTGTCAAGTAAGCTATTGCTGTATCAACAGTTTTATAAAACTTTTTTTGAGCATTTAAATTGGCGATTTGTCCCTAGAAAATAAGTTAATCTGATGAGTGTATACTAGGAATTGCAATGTCGGATCAAAAGTTCAAATCCGGGTTTCTTTGGAATCAAAGAATTCAAAATTCAAATCCGAAGTTTTTTTGACGCAAACTTAGCGGTTTTGCAAGAAAAAACCATCATCAAACCACCTGTATATAATATAATGTTTCAAAAAAAATGGTAATTTTTTTTCTTAATTATATCGAAAATATTGTTGGGAATGACAAAAAAAAATCCTGTGAAAGTTTAAGCTCTTAATAATAATATTAAGAGATGAGATTTAATAAGCATGGGAACAATATTCCCTTGCACTTTGGAATTTTATAGCTCACGTTGGTGACAATATTTGGGAATGATCGAGGTATATCCTTGTAGAAAATTAAACCATCTACAAAAAAGGTTTCGTACAAGTTTTTCATATATTTATTCCTTCAAAAGTTATTCGAGGTCAAAGTTGAACTAAAGAGAAATTTTAATATTTTTTCAATTTTTTGACGCAACCATCAATTTTATGAGAAAATTTTATAGGACATTTTTAGTAGAGCACTTTTTTTTCTATAACTTATCTCTTTAAAAGTTTTTTATATTTTTTACAGGTTCTAAGTTATTTTATTAAAATAATAAAATATTTTTTATGTTAAAAATATAATAATTCAGGGAATTTTCAGTTTAATGCAATAACTTAGGACCTGTGAAAAATATCAAAAACTTTAATAAAGATAAGTTATAGAAAAAAAAAGTTCTCTGCAAAAAATGCCCTATACAATTTTCCCACAAAATTAATTTGGTCTAAACGTTTAAATTTAAATATTTTTCTAAAAATAAAATTAGTTCATTTCAATTCGATTATATTATCAGTAAACGTACTTTTAAGTAAATAATCATTCAATTATTGAAGCGAACATATCAAAAATTGAAGGATATAACTTTCAAAGGTATATACTTTCGTATATATATATATATTTGACTGAATCAAAAAAAAATTATGAATTTTTTTTCTTAATTATATCGAAAATTTTGTTGGGGATGACAGAAAAATATCCTGTGAAAGTTTCAGCTCTTGATATTAAGTGTTAAGAGGTGCCGCATCGCAAATTTCAATTTTCCATTTAAATAACATGGAAATAATATTCTCTTGCACTTTGGAATTTTATAGCTCACGTTGGTGACAATATTTCGGAATGACCAAGGTATATTCTTGTAGAAAAATTTGAGAAAAAATTTTGAGAAATTTTAATATTTCTTCAATTTTTGACGCAACCATCAATTTTATGAGAAAATTTTATAGGACATTTTTAGTAGAGCACTTTTTCTCTTATATCCTATCTCTATAAAAGTTTTTGATATTTTTCACAGGTTCTAAGTTATTTAATTAAAATAAAAAAAAATTATGTTAAAAATATAATAATTCAGGAAATTTTCAGCTTAATGCAAATAACTAAGGACCTGTGAAAAATATCAAAAATTTTTATAGAGATAAGTTATAGGAAAAAAAGTGTTCTACAAAAAATGTCCTCAACAATTTTCTCATAAAATTGATGGTTGCGTAAAAACTTGAAAAAATATTAAATATACTTAAGCATTAAAAAAAACTTGAAAAATATTTTGATGTTTCTCAATTGATAAAAACTAAAATTCGTGTAAATTTTCTCAAAAATTATAAATTAAATTGAAATTTTTCGAATATCTTATCAAAAACTTTTAAAACCCGTATACATGAAAGTTTGATGATGAATATCTTTTGAAAGGTTAATTTAATCGCCAAAACATAAGAAACCATTTTTATAGTGCAGTTAATTTCCAACAAAAATTTGTATTGCGCATTGTATAAGAGTCATTTATTGTCGAGTTATAAAATTCATAAACAAAAATGAAATTTGTCTTAAAATAATCAAAATTAAATCCTTAATATCTTTCAAATGGTGAGGCTTACGGAAAAATTATAGAATACCTTTTTTGTAGAGCATAAAATTTCTTACAAAAATTTTTTTAGAAGATTTTTCTGTACAATCGATAAATGATGAGGTATGAATTTTTTTCTATTGGACTGAGAAAAAAATACAAAACTGCGATGCGGAGGATCTTCCTGTTAAAATTAAGAGCTCATACTTGGTGAGAATTTTTTTAAGGTGTCTAGCAACCCATTTTTCCGTGTCACTTGTAAAAAAAAAATAATCGATTTTTTTGGCCCACCCTTATAACAGTTATATATTATATACAGGTGGTTTGATGATGGTTTTATTTTGGAAAACCTTTAAGTTTACGTCAAAAAAACTATTTTTTCTTTAAATTTAGTTCGGTTTCATTTCAAAATTGAAATGTTTACTGTACAATTTTTATAATTAAATTGGTTTTTATTTAAATTTTGAATGAAATAATTGGATATTATTGAGCATTGAAGTTTGATTTGCTGAAACCAATCGATATTTAACATATTGAAAAGTTATAAAAACATTGTGTACTCAATTTAAAAATGCACTCATCTGTAAAATGGAAAATTTGTTATAAAAGGTGGTAATTAAAACTAAAATTGGTCCAGAAATCAATGCTATAAATAAACAAATAATTACATTCGATTCAATTAAAATAAAAGCAATTATTTGGGGAAAAAAACTAGCTGTTTAATTATTGATGTTTTTTTTTTATAAAGTTATTGTGTTGAATTAAAGTTCAAGGAGAAAATCACATTTTTTTTTTTGGCTGGGATTCCAAACATTTAGTTCTTTATGTTTTAATGACAAAAAAACTTTCCAAATTTTTTTTGTCGTCTCAAATTTCACATAATTCAGAATTAATGATGATTTAATTCTAATGATAGACGACGATTGAGTCATTACGACTGTCAGCTCTCGCTTTTAATAATATCCCTCATTACAAAACTGAACAAAACTGAAAATATGATTTTAATGAATATTTCGAAAACAAAACCAAATAGAACAAATCTCTCCCATTTAAAATGCAATCTCTTCTTTCTCCCTTGCTTCCGCATTCAAAACCATCCATTGTTTTATTTTTCCAGCACTGTCAACATGCCTCCAAAAGCGAGACTAGCAACCACCCCTCTGGTCCAACAAAAATAAAACGAAATTTCATCCCTTATGTGACTGTATACCATATTCTTCTGTATATCTCTCTATATACTTATACATATATTCTTGCTCTATTTCTCGTTGTGCCAGGAAATTATAATAATCCATATTGTGTCTACATCATCATTATCATCACTAAAGCCTTCACATAACTATAACAATAATTTTCACGAACGAAACGGTTTTGTGAAAATGTTTGACTAGAAAATGAGTAGGTAAATGTCTGTTTGGAAATGGGAAGGAACATATCGTATTGCTTGGAAAACGGGAAAACGGGAAAACGGGTGACTTCTTTCCTTTCCCGATTTGCCTGCCCGCTTGCCTGCAACGGCATTATGCGAGAGCTTAAAGGGAATAAACTTTACTGATAACTTTAGACTGAATTTCGCCAGATATGCTAAAGTGGTGTAAAACTATATAAGAAGTAACAGCGAGAAGCACTTTTCGCTTGACTGCCAGCTTGTTTTATTCGAGCTTTGATTTCACTTGAATGTTATTGTTGTATTCCTTTGAAATTAAGCTCTCGGTTCATGTGCTTGATATTGAAATCCCGGTGTTTTTTTTTTGGGTGTTTCAGGATGGCGAACGAGGGTATCTGGAGGGGTTGGCGTCGCGCTATGCAGATACGTTCAACACACACTATGGCGATGTGCTGGAACATCTTGAGGAACTGCGACGTCGGGAATGGGACGAAATGTCCCCGAGGATGCGGGTTTTGAACGCGGCTGGAACGCCGGGCACGCCGCCACCAGGAGTGATGGGAACGCCGGTATCCGGCCACTCGGGCATGTCCGGGACGCAAGGCTTAACCACATCCCATTCGCAGCCCATTTATGTACCCGGAAAATATTCGGTATGGAAAACTTGTAACACAACTTGTAGTTTAAGATAAACAATCGGGAAACTATTCGAATCTTGAAAGTATCATAAACGTTAATACCAAGAAAATTTTTAACAAAAATAATAGATATCACCTTTTCCTTCACCACAGTGATATTCTGGTCATTTTAATGACTTCTTGGGATTTTTTTTTAATAAAATCTGAAGTTTATCTACGCAATTATTTATCTCTTTTTTTGTCTCAATATAACATTTAATATATGTTTTTTTCGATTCCATAAAATTTATATTCGACTTAAGAACCTTCGGTTCCTTTTTTACGTTTTATTAGTACCTTTTCATTTTGTACAATCAATTATCCTGAAATTTTTCCGTCAAGAACCAAAACTTTCAATCCATAATGATAGTACAACAATATCGTTTACATAAACTCAATTTCAAAGATCATCCGATTTTTAATTTCCTTAAGTAGTTTTGGTTCTATAAATTTTCCGTTCTAAGAACCATTGTCAAAAATCAATTTTCCAAAAAAATTTTTGTGTGTATTTAGATGCTTTTTTAAGGAAAAGATCAATTGTATCTCAGTACTGCAGCCTTAAGACTTATATCTCCATTCATTCCCACAGAAAGTAGAAGAATAACAGATATTACTTTTTCCTTCACCACAGTGATATTCTGGTCATTTTGGTGACTTTTTGGGAAAAAAAAATATTTTATAAAATCTGAAGTTTATCTACGCAATTGTTTATCCTTTTTTTGTAACTTTATAACTATTAATATATTTTTTTTCGATTCCATAAAATGTCTAGTTGATTTAAGGACCTTCGGTCCTTTTTTTCCGTTTTATTAGTAACTTTTCACAAAAATTTACAATCAGTTATCACGAAATTTTGGTTTTCATCTTTCTCAAGAACCAAAACTTTCTATCCATACTGATAGTACAACAATATCGTTTACATAGACTCAATTTCAAGGATCAACCGATTTTTAATTTCATTTAGTAGTTTTGGTTTTATAAATTTTCCATTTTCCGTTTTACGAACCATTGTCAAAAATCCATTTTCCCAAAAAAAGTTTTATGTGCATAATTGGATGCATTTTTAAGGAAATGATCAATTGTATCTCAAAATTGCACCCTTAAGACTTGTCGTGTTTCCTAAGTCCTTTTAGGTACGTAGGAGGAACCTAATTGCTCCACAAACGTAAACCATTGGCGTACTAAGTATTTTTTCGACTATTTTGGGTCCAAAATTTGTTTTATTTAGTTCCTTTTATCTCCATTCATTTCCACAGAAAGTAGAAGAATAATAGATATTACTTTTTCCTTCACCACAGTGATATTCTGATCATTTTTGTGACATTTTGGGAAAAAAATATATTTTATAAAATCCAAAGTTTATCTAAGCAATTATTTATCCTTTTTTTGTAACTTTATAACTATTTATATATTTTTTTTCGATTCCATGAAATTTCTAGTTGATTTAAGAACCTTTGGTTCCTTTTTTCCGTTTTATTAGTAACTTTTCATTCTTTACAATCAATTATCCTGAAATTTTTCCGTCAAGAACCAAAACTTTCTATAGTTGAACAATATCGTTTACAAAGACTCAATTTCAAGAATCAGCCGATTTTTAATATCCTTAAGTAGTTTTGGTACTATAAATTTTCTATTTACCGCTCCAAGAAACATTATCCAAAATCAATTTTCCAAAAAAAATTTTTGTGTATATTTAGATGCATTTTTAAGGAAAATATCAATTGTATCTCAGTACTGCAGCCTTAAGACTTATCGTGTTTCCTTTTAGATTCGTAGGAGGAACCCAATTGCTCCACAAATGTCAACCACTGGCGTACAAGACATTTTTTTGACTTTTTCGGTTCCAAAGATTGTTTTATTTAGTTCCTAATATCTCCATTCGTTTCCACAGATAGTAGGAAGCAATTTTGTCCTATACTTGAGAAAAATTTTATTTTGGATCATCCACAAGAACTCAAATTTTATGGAAATATTACAGCCTTCACTCCATAATGGCTGGACCTCCCTTATAATTTATTTTCATTCAAAAGCCTTTCTATTCGAAATTTCTATCCCTAAACAAATATACTAAGTTTATACTCCTTGATATCACTATTGAATTGCAGATCAATGTAAATTATTTTCTCAAATTATTATATTTATTTACTGTTTTCCATCTTTTTTTCTTCATAATGATTTTTAAAACATTTAAGGCCTTTTATTTATTGCTTAATTCGGATCTTTTGATTCTTTGCCCATCAAAATTCATTTCTATCTTGGGTTATAGTATCAAAACAACTGATTTGGATTCTATTGGACTTTATTGGACTTTATTGGATTCAATTTCTTTATTTTACTTTTGATTTTCTTGTTTTGCTTTCCTGCACCGTATTGAAACCCAAAATTAAAATCTTGACTTTAAATTGTGTTTGTTAAATTTTATTTTAGCTGCTAAAATTCAAAAATTTGGCAACCATTTCATAGGTTGAAAAATATTAATTTTTTTTATATTTCCATTTATGAAGAACTTCTCTAGTTACTTCGGTTCCAAAGATTGTTTTATTTAGCTCCTAATATCTCCATTCATTCCCAAAGAAAGTAGGAAGTAATTTTGTTCCATGCTTGAAAAAATTTTTATATTGGATCATCCACAAGAACTCAAATTGTATGAAAGTATTTCAGTCTTCACTCCATAGTGGCCGAACCTCCCTTATAATCTATTTTCTACAAAAAGCCTTTCGATTCGAAATTTGTATCCCTAAAAAAATGTACTAAATTTTATTTTAGCTGCTAAAGCTCAAAAATTTGGCAACCATTTTAAAGGTTGAAAAATGTCAATTTTTTTTTATTTCCATTTATGAAGAATTTGTCTATTTATTTTGGTTCCAAAGATTGTTTTATTTAGTTCCCTATATCTCCACTCGTTTCCACAGAAAGAAGGAAGGAATTTTGTCCTCTGCTCGAGAAAATTTTTATTTTGGATCAAAACAATGAAACTTTTATAGTTATGATCAACTAATTGTTTGTTTTTTCGTTTTTGTATTGAATTCTTTTGCTTTTGAGTCTCTTGCTTTACTTTCCTGCACCTTATTGAAATCCAAAACCAATTTCTTGACTTTAAACCGTGGTTGTTAAAATTTTAGCTCCTTCAGCTGAAAAATCTGGCGACCATTTTCCAGACAGAAAAATTTTAAAAATTTTGCTTTTTTTCAATATTTCCATTTATGAAGAATTTTCTATTTTCTTTGCTCTTGTAAATGGTCAATTTCCAAGTGATTATCCTTGAAAAAGAATTGGTGTTACCGTTTTTTGTGATTGTTTGACGAAAGCTTTGATATTAATTATTTTTTTTTTGTTCTGATTACAGCCTTCAAGTTGCTTAAGTGATAAGGAAGAGGATGAAATTTATGGGTTTGGATATGGGGTGTTTGGCAAGCAAATGCTGCAACGACAACAACAAAACAAGTTATTGTCGCAAGGCGTAATTGGTCCTGTTTCGTCCTGTTCCAGTCAACAACCGTTAGTCATTCACCAGCATCAAAACTATCAAAGGTAAATAATTCAATTTCACTTTTAACTCGACAACGAATCGAATCGAGCCAACGAACGAACGAACGAACGAAAAACGATCGTTAAAACGAAACGTAAATAAAATATCAAACGTCAGCAAAACTATTAGAAAACTTGGAAAAATCAGCAATTTACCCACGGACAGTTTCATCCACAATCCTTTTTTGTTCGAGATACGTGATTAGACCAGACAACGGCGGAACTTCTTAACTAATTTTTATTGAATTTAAAAGGATATTTTATCCTTTTCGTTTTCTGTTCTTTTCGACTGGGGGGGGAGCTTTTGTCAAGTGCTACACGATCTACAAAAGTGCTGACACAAGAGATATCGGTTGCGACTTTAAAATTGCATTTTCGTTTTGTTGAGATCAAAAAAAAAAAAAAATAGGATGGTTTTCGACGACCAGACCAACGAAAATAAGATGTCGAAAAGATTTTCGTTTTGTCAAAATTTGTGAATTCCGCACGTCTCGACTTGATTCGAGACATTCACGTTCTAACGCATCTTGCCTCCGTTTATATAAATGTAGACAGCAAAATCCAATTGCACAGGAAAATGCAATTTTTCCCTTTCGTTGCACCAATAAAAGTTTTCTACTTGTTTTGGAGGAACTTTATTAAATTTTTCTCTTCTGTTTTTTTGCAGTTGTATAAGTCCACGTTCTGCATACTTTTACGAATTCCCACCGACTGGTAAGTAAAAATCATTCATTTCTTCACTGATCTAGGTCTGACCTTAGTCGAATTATTAAAAATGTACAATTATAAACCTACTAAGAATATATTATTATGTATTTCAAAGAATTATTGCACAAAAAATCATTTTTAAGGACAATTTCTTAATTTTCCAAATTGTTTAGTGAAATGTTTATATATTTAGAGTTGATAAATAATTATCTTCGTATTACTTTACCCAAAAAAATGAATAAGTCTGCTTTAGAATGAGATATAGGAAAAAATCAGTTTTTATTTTTTTTTATAATGTTCCACCAAATCAAAAAATTTGAAAAAATACTCAGTAAAGAGGAGCAATAAAGACGTTTTTTGAGAAAATTTGGCGGTGGACATTTTTCAAAAATGCAATAAGAATATATTATTATATATTCCAAAGAATGATTGCATAAAAATCATTTTTAAGGACATTTTTTTCATTTTCCAAATTGTTTAGTGAAATGTATATATATTTAGAGTTGATAAATAATTATCTTCATATAACTTTACCCAAAAAAATGAATAAGTGTGCTTTAGCATGAGATATAGGAAAAAAAAAGGTTTTATTTTTTTTTCATAATGTTCCACCATATCAAAAAATTTGAAGAAATTACTCAGTAAAGAGGAACAATAAAGACGTTTTTTTCGAAAATTTGGCGGTGGATATTTTTCAAAAACTCACTCAAAAAATTAATTTTAATTTTTTTTGGTCCTTAAAAATCGACATTCCATCTGAAAATAATAAGTATATAGAAAAAATATTTTTTCATGCTTTTTAATCCTAAGAATCGAAAAAAAAATCGTAGGTTATTAATTTTAAATTTTAGTACCAAAAGAAAAAATAAAATCGAAAAATGATTTTTTTTCGAAATACTCGAAAACCACTTGCGATAAAAAGCTGAAAATTTGGCCTGAAAAATTACTCAGTATAGAGGAGCAATAAAGACGTTTTTTGAGAAAATATGGCGGTGGACATTTTTCAAAAATACACTCAAAAAATTAATTTTTAATTTTGTTTCGGTCCTTAAAAATTGACAATTCATCTGAAAGTAATAATATAAAAAAAAAATTTTTTTTCATGCCTTTTAATCCTAAGAATGAGAAAAAAAATCGTAGATTAATAATTTTGAAATTGAGTACCAAAAGAAAAAATAAAATCGAAAAATGGTTTTTTTTTCGAAATACTCGAAAATCGCTTGCAATAGAAAGCTGTAAATTTGGCCCTGACTTTGAATCGAAAAAGCCGCGGGGGCACTTTAAAATTTGCAAATATTAGACCCCTTATTTAATCAAAACAAGGGCGGAATTTTCAGGTTTAAAAAAGTTTTATAGTATCCCAAACTTTATTACTATTTTTTAGGGTTAAATGAATTTAAAAATTTAAAAAAATTACCATGCAATAAACGGTTCCCAATTGCAAACAAGTTCATTTACGAAACTCGAAAATTAATGCGAATGGTAGAATCATTTGTATGCTCTGCATAAACACAGTCCTCGATATGAAGAGAGTACAGGGGATGGGCCTGAAGGGGTTGCAAAAAAGTTAAGCCAAACGATAATTACGGATCACTAATGGCAAACTATAAAGTAAATATAATGAAATTACTACCCTCCTCCTATTTGATTGTTTTAAACAAAAAAACCGGCTCAACCCTTAATGAATACAATTCGATTTAAGCGATGAATGGGGAGGTTACACTTGTATATGTGTAACGGGGTTTGTGAGTCGAAGTAAATATTTGAAAATTTACAATGACCGTAGAAATATTGCTATGTTGAACAAGTTTGATCGCTGCTTTTTTTTTTCAAATACCGAATTGATTGAATAAAATTTTGAATTCCTTTTTTTTTGCATTACAATGTTGGAAAGAGCTTTTTTTCTGCGTTTCCGATATCAATGTGAGAACAATTTTTTTAATTAAAAATTTGCCTATAGTTTCAACGTGAAACATAATGAAAAGCTGTTGAAATTTTTCAAAATTAATTCAAATTATTAGTTTATGGAAAAGTTGGTTTTTTCGGAGCTTTTTTTTCATGTAGAAAATCATATTTTGTTCTTGTGGCAATAGGGGCGCAAAAAAACAAATGTTGGAATCGATTCAGGACGCAATATCGTTGCTTAAAAGCTTCATATACATTACGTTGTATACATAAAACGCTTGATATAAGAACACCTCTAAACCTACTCTAGAAGAATATAAAAGCTCGCTAAAAGCTCTGTAAAGCTTAACGGCTGGCCACGGCACGGCTTGCTTGTGTGATCGCCTGCCTACTTCACCTGTTCACTTTGGATTTAGTCATTTTATAAAAGATACCAAGTTTACCAAAGCTCAACGCAACGATAGAGCTTGGCAGGGGCGGGGGTATAGGAGGTGAGCTTAAATATAGCCAAGGTTGAGGTAGGTAATAAGGTTCAATTTTATGGCTGACATCCAATGTGTCTGTGATCGTTGAGCTTTCCATTTTGCACTTGTGTGCTTTACATTTTTATGTTTACAGATAACGCTATTATATTATTAAAGTGTATATAACGAATATATTTTATGACTAAATTCAGTTTTGGAAACAGATTTCAGATGGCATCTCTCAATTTAAATAACATTTTTCAATGTGATAAAAAGCTCGTAACTTTGGCCGTTATATTTATGACAAAGAGATGCGGGAGGAAAAAACGTAAAACTTTGGGAAATTTGATTAAAAGTCTTCAAGCAGCTGAGTTGTAGCTACTGCGATAAATAGTTGGCATAAATCAAAAGTTTTAAGCTTCAAGTTTTAAGAGCTTTGATATCTATATTATTTTTTTTTTTGGTGGAAATAAATTACATATTCATATCATGGAATTCTTATGAAATTTTCTGCTTAAAATGTACTGGAATGGCTCATAAATGTAAATGATTTAATAATTTTGTATCTAAGCTTTTAAACGAAGCATTTCTTATAAGATTTCAATGCATGTAGTTTCCAATATTTGTTAATTCATTTAAATACTTGAATTGGGCTAAAAGATTATTTTATATAAATTCTATCTTAAACTTGAAAAAAGCATTGAAAATGCTTAAATTTCAATGGTCAATTGATGTTCATAGAATAAAAAATTTATTTTGTTTAAGTATCCTTTTGAAAAATAAGATTTAAGAAGAATAGACCTTAATAAAATATGATAATTTTTTTTGTGAAATTTTAGCAAAACTTCAGTTCTCTGTACCAAATTGTCTAATACTCTCATAGTTTTAGAGACGAATTTTTGAGATAAAAAAAAAATATAATTTTTCTTTCTTAATAGTCGTCTTACTCCAAAGGGGATGCAAGACTTTTCTGGGTTACTCTCATGTCCAGGAATAATTCTATGCACTTAAAAAGTTTACTGGACGTTTACATCCCTTTAGAAATGTATATACATCCTTCGAAGTTCAACGGGGCTTTGCCCCTCCATAAAGCTAGTATTTCATGAAAAAATGGTCAACTTATAATTTATCCCCACATCTCTTGCATCTAATCCGTTTGAAAGTGCATCAAAGTAGTATGGCCTAAAATTTAGTTGCATTATGTTTAAGAAAAATATTTTTCAAAGATTAGATGCATATCAAACATGTCCTACAAACAATAACCCGTTTGGATTTTCTTCAACAACCCTTAATTGATATAGTTTATCTTCGTCCTAATTTTAATGGTTTATTTTCCTTTTTTGAAAAAATTTGCTCGGCATTTTACGATAAACTTAGTTTTAATGATTAGTATGTGAAAACAACCCTAAAATTTTGATGAATTTGATGAAAAGTCAATAAAAATCCACAATTATTTTAACAAAAAATTATTCCTTTTTTATCATGGATTTTATTTTAAACATGAATCCGGGAGTGGTTTCCAAATCATCCCCCATTAACCAACGTCTCCTAGCACACTAATTACTTTAAGGTTATACCAATGAACAATAACTCGTTTAGTTATAATCAAACATCCCCTTATTAATATCATTTTTTTGTATCTAAAGTTTGATGAAATTTGAAACCTTCAAAATTCATTTCATCCCTTATTTCTCGTATGTTTTCTAAAAAAATCGCTCAGTATTTTAGGATAAATTTACTGTAACGATAAGTTTAAAAAAAACTACCCTTTAATTTTGATTGGTATATTGAAAAATCATACAAATCTCACGATTGTTTGATCGAAAATATTTTCCGTTTTTTACCATGGATTTTATTTCAAACGTGAATCCGAAAGTGGTTGGCAAATTACCCCCTGTTTAACAGCATATAAAAGCTATTGAAGTAGGGTGATTTCTGGAAATTTTAAGCTTGATTTCATCCCTTATTTCGCGCGTGTTTTTGGAAAATTTTACACACCATATTTGGGCTGGCTTTTTTCTTTGTCTTCATAAATACTTCCTTTTATTTTGATGTTTTCCCCGCAAAATTTTCAAAATTTAGGCTTGAAACATTTTTTTTTTCGTTTCAAATTTGGAAACCTTTGCAACAATTAGCTTTGAGGTACAGCACCGACCAATAATTCGTTGGAGCTTCGTTTGGATTTCCTCAAGCAATACCAAAATAAACTCATTTTTTTTCATCTAAACTATAATTATTTCTGGCGCTTTCAAAGTCAATTTCATCCCTTATTTCTCGCTCGGTTGAAAATAAAACGTTAAATAATGTTAAGATAAACTTATTCTTTTGTTTGGCATTATAAAAACAACCCTTAAATTTAATAAATTTGTTGAAGAATCAACGATAATTCACTACTGTTAATCAAAAAAATTATTTGGTTTTTACGTTTCAAAATTTTTTTCAATCGGTGAGGGATTTCAAAACCATCCCCTATTTAATAGCATCTCTTATCTCTCCTATTACTTGTGGGCTATATCAATGATCAATGACTCATTTGGTTTTAATCAAACAACCCCTAATTAATCACAGTTTTCTACATTTAAAGTTTATTGATTTCTAGCACATTCAAAGTTGATACAATCCCTTAATATTGGCTTTTTTTGAAAAAAAATGAACAGCATATTGGGGAGAATCTATTTTATTGATTGACATTATACTAACAACCCTTAAAATTTAATTTGATGAAAAATAAGCCATAGGTTGAATGAAAAAATTATTTCATTAAAATTATTTTTTTTGGTAAATTTACCACTTTTAGCAGTTTGGAAATCATCCCCTATTAAACTTTAATACTTTGACTTTAAAATTAAGACTTTTAAGATCAATTTCACCCCTTTTTTCGGGCGTATTTTTCGAAAATTAACACAGTACATTCATATTGTCTTTTCTATTTTATTAGCATCGTAAAATATTTTTCTTAATTGTAATGGTTCCTTCAAAACTATCAATGGTTGGATCTGGAACCCTTTTTTATTGTTATTGCTGGACTTGGATTCAAATATTTGGTTTATAGTTCAAAAACCTTTGCAACAATTATTTTTGAAGCATAACTTCTACCAATGAAATAAATTGTTTAATTTTCGTCAATTAAGCCTTAAAAAGAATATTTTATTTCTACCAACTTACGAATCGATTTAACCCCTTTATTGTGTTAAGTTTCTCAAAAATTAAAAATATAGAAGATATTCAGGTGAAAATATTTTTCGATTTAAGGCAAAAAAACACCCTTATACTCCAAGAATTTGCCTCAAAAATCATGATTGGTTGTTAATGGTTTTTCCTATAAATTTATTTGGTTTTAAAATCCCGAAGTGGTTGCAATTTGCAATTTTAACTTAAATCAATTGCACCCCTTTGAAAAACTTCTACTGTATATTTGAGTAAACATGTTTTGGTAGATTGGCTTTCTAAAAAACAACCCTTAAGTTATAAAAATAAGGACTACTCCTGAAAGATCCATAATAGTTGATCTTCGACTTAGAAATTCCTCTTTTAAACTAAAAAAAAAATCCTCTTTTACTTTTTGGATATACAACTCGTTTAATTCTAATCAAACAACCCTCTATTAAAATTTTTTTTTCTGGAGTTCGATGATTTTAAAGACTTTAAAAATAAATTTTTTCCCTTATTTCTTGTGAAAAAATTTGCAAAGCATCTTTTGGTGGACGTACTTGAAATTTCATCACTAAAACAACCCTTAAATTTTGATGATTTCTTGATAGATCAACGATGATCCACGTTTTTTTTTTGTTTCAAATTTAGAAATTCGAAAGAGAATCTTTTATCAAGAATAATTGGCCTAATTTTTCTTCAACAACCCTTATTTAATATCATTCCAAAAGTTTTCCACTTTATTTTTTGGATATATCAATGAACAATAACTCGTTTAGTTTTAACCAAACAACCCCTAAATATTATGATTTTCAGTATTTAAAGTTTGATGATTTTCAACAGCTTTAAAATCAATTTTCTGCCGTTTTTCTTGCCAGAAAATTTGTCAAAAATATTTTAGTTGAAATATTTGAAATTTCAGCACTAAACAATCCTTTAATTTTGATGAACATTGAAAATTAATTTTAGGCGATCAAAGATGTGTCCAACATTTGTCTCATTTAAAGTCAAAATTAAGTCATAATTAATTAAGAAAATTTAATTTTGTCGTTCTTAAGTTCTCCGTTAATCACCTCGATTTTTAATTCAACTAAAAACTTTTGAATCTAATGAAAAATTGGACAAATTACGGCAAAGATTCCGAGAAATGATAGTAGAAATATTTCTTGATCACGTTAACGTTATTTTTCGTGGAAATAAAAAAAAATTAATTGATGGCAATTACTTACGTGGGGTTTTTCATGTCACACGAGTTCTGCTCAGATATGATCATATTTTGGCCCCCCGCAAAGCCTTGGCGACCATTTGAAGTTTTAAAATTTTTCAAAATGTTTTCCATGGTACGAACGTGTACGATTTAACAAATTGATTTGGATTTAGATTTGAAAATGTGATATCGTTGAAAAATGAAATTATAAATCACAGATTAGAAAACCGTGAAAATATTTATGGGATTCATTAAGGGGAATATGATATTATGGCGGGTAGAGAGTCATAAAAAAAAATGGTTTAAATCTGAAAATATATTTAAGTGTTATCAAGTTAACCATTTACGACGTTTATTGTACTCAAGTGTATCGTTTATTTCAGATCAAAACTGCCATAGCACAAACAAAAAGAAGACAACATTTTCGCGGTTCTTGCGAGGTCTGAAGACGTCACACCGGAAGGAGAAACACGGCGGAAGTTCCCCACGACACGGACGTGCTGCTCGGGGAATCCCACAACGGGTAAGCATTAGCTCCCTCTCTCTCTCTCTCTTTTGCAACTCCCTTATGTCGTTAGCATGCATTAACCCTTTTGTCTGAAACATGAAGAGAATTTTCTCTTCTGCAGACAGTGGTGTGGCATTATGTAATAGTGCTCTCGTAAAACAAGATCGATGACGTCGCCGTTTGGAGGGCGGCGGGAAAATGGTGAAAACTATAGGGAAATTAGCAGTGGCATTTTTTTTCTTAGATGTATACCTACTACGTAGAGAAAGGGATGAGGGATTGTACGATTACGAATAAACTGGCTCATAAATCAAATAGTTGTGGTTTGGCAAGTTGGACGAACTGCACGGGAGTTTTGAACAACTGGTGGTGGTCACACCAGCTTCTAATACCTTTTGATCTATTACGAAACGATTTGTTTGTCATTAGTTTGGGAAAAAAAATCTCTAATTTGTTTAAAGGATCTAGCAGGATCCACATGGCGAGTTGGCCCCCAAAGAAGGAACCTATGTCGAAACTTATGTTAGTAAAATATCGGCTTGATATACAAACACATTTTATATACTTTTCGCGACCAAATTCCTCTTTGACCTGGAGATATAGGCAAAAATGTCCCCCGCATGGCTAATTTTCAAAGTTATATATCTCAAAAACTAATTAGGCTGGAAAAGTGAAATCAACGCGAAGCTTTAGATTATTTTACAGAGTATATCATATATTTTTTTGAAATTTTTAGACAAAAAAATTGTACAAAAAAATCCAAAAAACAAATGAAATAATTTTTTTTATGTGTTCTCTGAAAATGACAATCATGAAAAAATATATTTTATGCTTCTACATGAGCACTATAACTCATAAAAATTGCGTGAAAAAATAGTTGGTGCAACACCTTGAAAAAAAATAAAATGTGATTTACGCCTACTAATATACCATGGTTGTTATTTTTTTTCGAAGTGTTTCACCAACTTTTTTTTCACAAAACTTCAATATTAAATAGGCCACATATAGGAGCAAAACATATATTATTTTCATAATTGTAAGTCTAAGGAAACATAAAAAAAAATTATTAGTTTTTTTGTTTTTCTATATTTACTCTTAAGATGATTACTTTCAAGATCAAAATAATTGATCCCAAAAAGATTAAAAAAGCAACTAGTGTTCAATTTTTATTAAAATAAGAAAAAAAATTATTGTCACTGTTATAATTTATTACTACTGGAATACTATGAGTCTCCAATTGATTCTGGGTACATATTGATGGTATCTGAATTACTTGGTTTTCTTCGTTTAGCTTAGGATATTATTCACTGGCTCACACCAAAATTTTTACAGGTTCTACCTAAAGTGGGCGGATAAATGAACTATCAAATAATATTTTAAAACAATGTGTAAAATAAGCACCTAATATCATTAGGGTTGATGTAAAATTAAGACATATGTATAAATAAATATACAATGATTATATTTCGAATGGTAAATATTGCAACAGTATTTTCCGTTATTCCTGTAGTTCCCCAATAGAAATTTTACAGTGGGATATTGTTCTCATGCAACAGCTTTTATTTGTTATTTTTCATATGAACAATAATTATCCAAAAATCTGCGTACTACGAAATACTAACTAAATTATTTTAGGTCCATAATATTCCAGTTGTAATAAATTATAACAGTGACGATAATTTTTTTTTCTTAGTTTAATAAAAATTGAACACTAGTTGCTTTTTTTTCTTTTGGGATCAATTATTTTGATCTTGAAAGTAATCATCTTAAGAGTAAATATAGAAAAACAGAAAAACTAATAAAAAAAATTTCTGTTTCCTTAGACTTACAATTATGAAAATAATATATGTTTTGCTCCTATATGTGGCCTATTTTTTATTGAAGTTTTGTGAAAAAAAAGTTGGTGAAACACTTCGAAAAAAAAAATAACAACCATGGTATATTATTAGGCGTAAATCACATTTAATTTTTTTTCAAGGTGTTGCACCAACTATTTTTTCACGCAATTTTTATGAGTTATAGTGCTCATGTAGAAGCACAAAATATATTTTTTTCGTGATTGTCATTTTTAGGGAACAAATAAAAAAATTAATTCATTTGTTTTTTGGATTTTTTTTGTATATTTTTTTGTCTAAAAGTTTCAAAAAAATATATGATATACTCTGTAAAATAATCTAAAGCCTCGCGTTGGTTTCACTTCTCTAGCTCAATTAGTTTTTGAGATATATAACTTTGAAATATAGCCATGCGGAGGGACATTTTTGTCCATATCTCCAGGCCAACGAGGAATTTGGTAGCAAAAAGTATATAAAATGTGTTTGTATATCAAGCCGATATTTTAACATAAGTTTCGACATAGGTCCCTATTTGGGGGCCAACTCGCCATGTGGATCGTGCTAGACCCTTTCTCAGCATTTCCAATCATAAAAGGAAATATAAACTTTTTGGCTGCATGGTGCAGGATAATTTTATTTAGAAGAACGGTTGATTAATGGATTATAAGCAATTTTTCATAGATTTCTGATGGCATTTCGCAGGAGACTCAATTTTGCCAATTTGTGTATTGAAAATCATGGGAAAATTGTGGATCCTGCTAGAGACCTTTTGGTATAAAAAGTTAGTGTTTGGGGTAGCCACTTGTTTTTCTTCTTTAATCATAGATTTGTTAAATGTTCCACTATTTATTTGAGCTTTTAAAGTCAATTTTGGAAAAAAAACATTTCCTCCATCTTTTCCCACCCTTTCTTCTATAAATATTGAATAATCCAAGATTATATTTTCCCTTGATGTACCCGTAAAAAGAAAATAAGTAATTCATGAATTTGTAAATTGATTCCAAGAAAAATGTTCCATTAATGTTCAATCTTGTTATTTTCCAAGAAAAATATTTCCTCGAGCTTCTGAAATCTATCTGCTAGAAAACTTTTCCCGACTAGAGCAATTAAGGTATTATTTTTTTTTTCTTTAGTTTTAATTTTCCTAAGTGAAAAAAGACAAATGCACTCGCGTAAAAAATGACTCCTTTTTTAATTACTTCGTTATCTTAATCAAGAGAATTTTCCACGATAAAGCGGACATTTCAAATTAATTTTTCACCCTCGCTTCGTTTCGTTTTTAAAATATAATTTTCGCACAAAAACATCCCAAGATATATCATTCGAAATGAAAATGTTTTTCCCCAAAGGTGGAACGAAGCCGGGGACTTTTGGGAGCATCGCATCGTTTTCCATGTGCAGTCTGCAATTGCAATGTCTCTACATAAAAGAGCACATAAACGACTTTGGGAATGGTGCAAGAACCATCTGACGCTCGGGAAAGTTAATATAACAATGTTGGCAATCGGAGAGAGCTAAGTAATAATAAAACGGCAATACACACCCCCGCAGGGGGTGGCGAGCGACAAAACCGGGGTAGAATGAGTGCCACGAAGGGGTTGGACCTTTGTTTTCACAATCTGTGGTACTCAATCAGTGTCTTTTGTCTAGCCAACTAGTCAGTACTTCCGCGCGATTTCAACCCTCTTTGCTATTATTTCCGTTTTACCCCAACCATCCCTCTTCAAGACAGAGAGACAGAGAGAGAGAAACAAAGTGGCATTTATCGGGGAAGCAAAATCTACTTTCCTATCAGCGATAAATATACGATACACACTCAATTCGCACCCTTTTCTTCCAACAATCTGACTTCCAGATCGTTTTGTTTACGGTTTTCTATAAGAAGATTAATTTATTACGCGGATAATACCCGAAAGAAAACAAGGAAAAGCCTGATTTTCCCGACCAACTTCACATCTCGATATTGACACTCGGGTGAAAATTTCTTTCGCCAAGTCAATTACGTGCGGCGTATATTTCTCCATCGAATATTTAACTAAGAGCTTTCGGTAATAATTTCTTTCATCATAAATTTCTCAACGACACAAAGAAGGGGTGACAATTCGGCCGGCCCGAAAAAGACGCCGCACATTTCTTGACGATTAAAATGTTTGCAAAAAAATTTTCAAGACGTTCTTTTTCCATGTTTTTAATTGAATAATAAAGTGGAAAATTAACAGAGCAATGTCTAGACTTTTGGCCGGCGAAAATGAGACGTTTAGTGTTGGAAAAACGGGAGGGGGTGGGGTGGAGGGGTGAGTTTTATTAATATTGCAATTTAATATTTTCTGCTTTGTCGGGCGCGTAATTAATAGATATCTTTCGTATTGGTGTATGGTTGGCAAATGCAATTGAACCGTTGCACCGTCTTCTAATATTTCTGCTTTATTTATTTTCCATTTGTGATCGCTTTTGTCCGTTTTCCAGATGAGACAAGTGGAATTTTCTTCTAATAAACTCTTTGAACAATCAGCTTTACGAGTGCATTTGCTGTTTTTTTCTCTTCTGCTTTAATGTGGAGTCCTAATGAATTGAATATTTCTTCAACAAAAAGAAAAACCAATCAAAGAATTGATAATTAATTCGTTGGGATCAAAATTATGACCTATTAATTCAAATTATAGTCACCAACAATCGTTAGTTTAATTGCATTCAAACCCATTTCTGCATTTGCAGTTATTCATGCAAAACTTTCGTGGGTACCATTATAAATTATGAAAATTGTAACTACTTTTATACTTCTTTTTGATACCTTTTGATTGATACCTGATTTATACCTTAATTGATACCTAAACATTTAAGATACATATTCACTAGGAAAAGCAAAAAATTGATGATTTTTTTTAAAATACGCGGAAAATTATATTCAGGATGATAAAAAAATAATATAGTGAAATTTTGGGTTCCTAAAACTGATATTAGCAGGTCTATCATGGCAATTTTTTAATTCAAAGCACAAATTGTTTCCTCAAAACTTTTGAACCATCATGTCTAAGGAATTATACAAAAAATGTTAGATTGTAAATTTTCGTTAGACCAACCGTTTCCTTGCAATTGAGACTTCAGCATTAATTATTTCTTTCTATGAATTAATTTTAGAGCAAAATTTGTATATATTTTTTTGGAAAATTAAATGCTCTACAAAAAAGATCTCTTAACATATTTCGATGAATTAATTTCTATAAAAGTTATTTGAGGTCAAAGACGAAGGTCAGAATAAAATTGCAGTTTGCTAATTTTAGGAGAAATAAATTTCGCAGCAAATACTTAGAGACCTTTTTTGTAGAGCATTTGATTTTCTCCATGAATACATACAAATTTTACTACGATTATAAATATTAATATTTTACAGTCAATCGTTGCAATTTTTGCTTTCTCAGTCCTAAGTGCATTTTGTTCTCAAGACTTTTGAACCAAGTCTTTTGAAAAAACAATCACAAAATTCCAGGCAGGCACTCAAAAATCCTGACTTAAAATTCGCCGAGAGCTTAAAAATTTATGAGGGCGTAAAATTTTTGAAAAAAGGGATGATCTAACTTGAAGTTAAAAAAATTTAATTTAATTTCACTTCTCACTTTTCATAATTTTAGCAGTAGAACATTATATTTAACTAAATAATATATTAAAAAAATTGCTTTAATTTTTTTTCTGATTCTTAATCCAAAGTGTGTTTTTTTCCTCAAGACTTTTGAACCATTCTGTGAAAAATTTAAAAAAATATATATTCTTAGAAAAAATTAAATGGTCTACAAAATAGATGAATTTTTATATTTTTGTCAATCCAACCGTTTTCTTGTAATCGAGTCTTAAACATTGAAATATTTTTATACTTTAATTTTTATAAGATCTTTTTTGTAGAACATTTAATTGTCTTTTTGAACTAATACTAAATTTTCTCTGAAAATTCATTTTTTCATTAGTTTTAAGTTCCAAATTTAAAAAATTTTACCGTAAAAACAGATCAATGTTCAAAGCTCGATTATATGGAAACTGTTGGTCTGTCGAAAATTTATAATCAGTGATTTTTTGTAGAACAATAAATTTTCCTTAAGAGTGTAAATTGTTTTTATCATTTTATCAAATGGTTCAAAAGTTTTGAGATTACAAAATACGCATGGAATTGAAAAATTCAAAAATATGTGGTGAACGACCTTTTAATATCAGTATTATGACTTCAAATTTTATAATATATTTTTTTAATCTTTATATCAATATATAGATCTTAAAATCTCTCTTTATCTTTATTTTGACCTCTTCTGTCATCTTTAAATTTAATATTAAGGGGTTTCATATCGTAATTTTTATTTTTCGATCCATTTTTCTCTCAAAGCTTTTAAACCATCCTATTGAAAAATTTGAACGACCTATGTTCTTAAAGATAATTAAATTTTCTACAAAAAATGTTGAAATATAAATTGTCCTCAGATGAACCATTTTCTCATAATCGAGCCTTAAACAATTATCTATTTTTAACAATAGAATTTTTAACTTTGGAACTTTATTTCTAATAAAATAATTAATATACAGAGCTAAATTTGAATGTATTCCAAAAGATTCGATAAAGATTTGAAGATTTTTGATAAATTTGCTATCCTTAAAGTTACAGACGAAATTCAGTCGGAATTATTTTATAAAAAAAAAATAATCATAATATGTTAAAGTTTTTTTTTTGTAGAGCTTATAACTTTATAACTTCTTTTTAACATATATAAATTTTGTTCTAAACTTCAATTAAATTAAACTACGAAATTTCAAAGTAAAAATCAAAATTGTAAAAAAATATCAATGTTTAAGGCTCAATTATAAGGAAATTGCATTACAATTGTAATATTTCAGTTCTATGTACAGATGCTTTGCATCTCTATAGAATGTACACTGGAAGTAAAGTAAATAAAAATAAAAAAATTAAAAAAAAAATAATGAAATGGTTGATCCGACAAAACTTTACACCAGAAATTTTTTTGGGGAATTGTTTTAAGAAGTTTGACAAGAAAATTCGGTTTGGATTGAAATAACAAAAATAACGATGCTAGACTCCCAAACATCATTTTAGGGGCTCAAAATTTTACAATAATTCTTTCTTGTTATCCTGAATGTTATCGTTGGTAAATCTTTTTAGAAAAATACAATAAAACTACCAAAGTTATCAAGAAATTACTTATTCTTGAATCTTTGAAAACAAAGATATGTTCCAATGAAAAAATATGCACCCAAATTCCAAAAAAAAATCGATTGAAAAAATTACGTATGGTCATATAATAAAGCTTTGACTAAAGAAGGGACAGCACCAACAAAAAGTCATTTTTTTCCGATCAACTTTAAACTCAATCTTCTTACAACAAAATCGTAAAAAGCTTCTTACCAGCCAATTGAAAAAAAAATCTTCAAACTTTTCGATGAAAATATTCGTATCGGGGGGGGGAGGCACTGAAGATAATCGAGTAATCTGTCTTCAAGACAAAAAGACGCGCTTTTTTCGATATCAATTAGTGTAAAACGTGGGAAAAGAAATGGGGACCAACCAAAAAAGTTTTCTCAATAATCGTCAAATAAATACGATACGACCAGGAGATGTTGGATAATATTCGAGTGAACATGAAGTATTCCGTATTCCGCCCCTAAAATCATTTCGCTGATATTGCATTCTGCATTTTGAATGCACCCGTTCGTGTTCTTATCCAAACGTACATGGACCGAACAGTCAACTGAAATTATGTTTTGTTACTTCCCTATTCAGTGCAGGATTAAAAGATTTTCCCGACATATCCCGACGATATGGTGCAGGAATTTGATCGTAAAGATTTGATATGATTTTAATCACTCAAATAGAATTACTGGCGAATAATTGAGTGAGACAATTATGGGATTATTTTTGCTTTTAAATAAACAGGAAAGAGTTGAAAAAACTTCATTCCCGGTCTGGTTTCAAGGATGGATAGGGACAAGGGGGTTGTGAATGTCACTGTGGAGAATGCCGCCGAAGCGCACCGGCCTCGATTGTCTCTCTATTTCTGTGTAGTTTCCCGACAAAACTCCCATCGGGGATCGCGAATGTTTTTGCCACGAAATTGTCGGCGGGTGTGAGACCGAAAGAGTTCCCTCAAGTTGTCCCTCTTCCTTTTATCCCATACGTTAGCATCACCGCCTGACAAACATGCGGCGTGTTCACCGTCTCGAGTGCATCACTTATTAGCTACCCCCTTTATTCCAGAAACACTCTCCCTTTCGCTATACCTACCCCGGTATAATAAAAGGCAATGCATGCAAATTACGTGAGAGAAAAATAAACGAGCAAAAAAACTTTCAACAGTGAATTTATCAAATTTACAAGGAAACTTGTCATTTGCAATCGATAATCGTGGACGTTTTATGGGCGGTTTTTTTCTCGAAATCAAATTGGTGTTTTTCATTTAAGAAAAAAATATTTCCAGGATTATATATATTCGAGGTTCGCGAATGCCATTCGTTATGTATATATCTTTTCCATTTCGTTATACAACTTTATTAGAATTCTCAAGTAAACAGACTGAATAAATATTTAAGCTTCCGTCTTAAAATCGAACCCATTTCCCACGAAGCTCAAGCGTCATAGTGGAAAGCTTCAATGATCTGATATAAGCAATTTTTGAAGTAAATTACCTTTTTTTTCTTTCGCTTCCCTCGAAAGTTTGTCCGTTTGAATTTCCATTTGACGGTTTTTATTAAAGCTCAAGAAGTCGTATGGCTTTGAAGTGCACGACGACGACTAGGACAAATAATCTGTCAATTTAATCCATTATTCTTCCCTAATATCGACATCCCTCATCGAGAGAAAAGTCCATTCAATGCAGAAACAGTTTCGGCGATATTTCGTATGGTAAATGATTATTTTTCCACGTAGATTTCCCGAGGAATACGCGGAAAACGGGGTGGGGAAGAAAAGTTTTAGCAAGTCGTTAATTTTCGTCTTGATGCAATGCGAAGGTGGCGGCGCGTGTTTCTCCAGCTGTCGTCTACTTCACTTTCGTTTTGCTTGACGAATGAGCTTTTATTTTACGACATGAAAAATTATTTTGCCACGTCGGGTTTTCTTCTCTACATAAAATGAATAAGATTTGTGTAAAAGCGCCGCGCTGTTGTGTTTTTAAAGCTCATTTAGACTGAAGCTTTTTGTGCTGGTTTTCGGCTTGCAGGTGGATACGCCCGACAGTGTTTTGCAGGCTGGAGGTGCGAGCTTTGGCCAGGAGTTGGGACAGCACACCATTTTGCGATCGATGGTCGATCCACGTGACTACGATCGATTGAGATTCTTTCAAATGAATGGCGGCGCGTCCAACAGCTTTGAAGAAACCATACATCGGGTAAGTGTCCCAAAAAAAAAAAAAAAATCCAAAGGGTTAAGCCGGGTCTGCATCGTGAATTGGGGGGAGGAAGAAAGCTATATCGAAACTTATATTAAAATGTTGACTTGATGTAAAAAATATATTTTGTGTACATTTTGTGACCAAATTTCCCTCAGAAGAAAAAAAACACAAAAGAAACTAGTTTTCTCGTGTTTTTTTAAGAAGACAAACGAAAAAAAATTATTTTATGCTCCTAAAGGAGCACTATTACTCATTGAAACTGTATTCTTTCTTACAGTAACTAAGTTACGTCAGAGAATCTTTTTTTTAAAGTTCTAAAGAAATAGATGATAAAATTCAGATCTCAGCCTTTATTTTTTTTAAATAAAAAGACAATTCAGGTTGTTTAAGATCGGTTTTTCTATTTAATATTTTTACTATTCAATTAGCTACGTTTCGTTACGTATTGTGACTTCTTGATTCACAAAAATATAATAAAATAAATATTTATTTATTGAATCTAAATTGAAAATATTATATTTTTGTGAATCAAGAAGTCATAATACGTAACGAAACGTAGCTAATTGAATAGTAAAAATTTTAAATAGAAAAACCGATCTTAAACAACCTGAATTGTTTTCTTGTTCTAAAGAAAGTAAAGTTGAGGAAGTAATATTTATAAGTAAATTTACCAAAAAGTACTTAAAAGCCATTTTTTATATTGATACATATATATATTGATTCTAAACATAAAGAAGTGCCACGTCACCTACACCTGATTGAGTTTTCAAAAAATAATTAATTTTTAATAATAACTTTTAAACGGTGACAGAAATCAATTAAATCGTTATTATAAAAATAATAGTAGAGGAAATTTTCAACCAAAAAGGAAATATAATAGTTTTCTCTATGTACCATAGTTAACGTGAAAATAACGATTGAAAACATATAAAAATTTACATCTTTAATTATTAACATTTAGGGAAAATTTAAAGTCAAATGATTTATTTATTTGGGAACTTTTATTTTCTTGTCATGGAAAGATTCAATAATTACTAGAATTTCTATATTTCTCTTTTGAAATATTAAAGAATTTAACTCTGATTTATTAACGATGATAAAATTAGATCTCAACTTTTATTAAATAAATAAGACAATTCAGTCTATTAAAAATTGTTTTTTTTTATGTTTTTTAACATTTAAATTAGCCACGAATCGTAACTTCAACAGTCTTTTGGAATCACAAAAAACATTTTAGTTTCATTGATAAATATTTTATTTATTTCCGAGTCATAGTAAATTAATGAATTATTATTTTATCCTATAACTCAATTTCTTTATAACGACGCGTTTTAACAGCTTTTGGCTGTCATCATCAGGTAATGATTATTTTGTTACTTGTAAACAAATTTCATAAAGTTTATTTGTTTTCATAATTTATCGTTATGATAATTATTTGGATCTATTTTATGTGCTTTGTAGGTTTCAAATTCTTCCAGGATGTTCATATATGATCCTTTCTTGCAAATATTTAGTGGCTTAAAATTTCTTTCGAAATTTAAGCATTGATGATTTTCGTCATAAAGGTGTTTTGTAAAATTTGAAGTTGTTGTAGAAGAAATTATATTGGAACTCACTTTGGAGGAGTAAAATAAAGGAATTAAAATTGGTGGAAAGTGATTTTTCAACCTTCGATTCGTAGACGATACAATCATAAATCCGAACATCGAAAAAGAGTTATTGGACTTCATTCGACTTCAAATCGTTAGTCAACATTTCGCTTTAAAAACAATAAAACCAATCGCGATAATGATCAAAATTAGATTAAGAAAATAAGTTACCAAAATATGATAAGAAAAATTTCTAATGGTTCTCAATTTACGGATCTTTATTAGGACCGAAGGTCTTAATTGTGCGAATAAAAATAACCCTTACAAAACCAACGAACTTTATCCTCAAAAGTAAATTTTAAATTGAAAAATATTGATTTCGGATTATAATTAAGAGTTATATAAAGAAATTATTTAAATAAAAATAATTTTCTTTGCGATATATGAATTATAAATCGAAAGAAATACCGTTGTTCTGTACTTAAAAGTCACTTTAAACGAGAAATACTAAGCTTACTTTGTACAATCAAGGCACTGTAGTTGCTTGAATGGCGCAGGATGCATGGGCCAATCATATCGCACCGTACAAAACTCAATCTTTAATTCGGCCAATCAGTGAATTTGTTACTTAAACCTAATAGATTTTATCCAATAACATGATTCTTGGATGTGCAAGTATGTTCCTTATATCCAAAGTTTGTAAATTACACAGATTGCTCCTTTAGAAAAAAAAAATGACGTCATACGAAGAATTTTGAAATTGAATCATTCTGAAGATATGTACGAATTTCTTCTGGATACGTCTCGTAGCCACCATGAGGCCACCTGTGTATTTTATAAACCTTGCCTTATATCTTCCTTAAATTCTCTTAGATATTGATTAGCCAAAAAATTAGTACAAACCATCAAAAAAGGTATCACAATAAAAGAAAATTATTCATTAAAAACACATATCAATTTATGAATAATACTTAAAATCTAAAACTTCAACAGAACATCAAAATGGTATCACTTGACATTGTCAACTTATACACAAATGTCCCTGTTTAAGAAAGAAAGAAAACTTGTGGAGTATAAACTTGTGGACATCAAAAATGTATAATCATATGATAATCAGTGACATAATGCATTTGTTAAGCACCATCTTATATCAAAACTATTTCAATTTCAACCAAAAATTTCATTACCAAAAGGAAGGCATGGCCATAGGTTCCCCTTTATCTGGACTACTAGCCGACATTTATATGAATCACTTTGAATGTAAATATATACTATGAACAATACCTAGAAAAATAAAATAATTTTTTATGGAAGAAATGTGGACGATATATTTATAATATTTAATGGAATTACTCGACAGATTGGCAATATGGTATACGATCTGAACAAAATTAACCAGAAAATGAAATTCACTTTAGAACACAAACTAAAAAAAAAAGTTTATGAAGAAAAAATTAAGATAATTAAACATATAGCCACTACTAACGGATACTACAGCTCAATCATAGACAAAATAGTATCAAAATTTACTAAAAAAATCCATTCTTCTAACTCCACTAAAAGAAAACAAGAAATATATAAAATCAAACTTCGATAATATATTTAATTTCACAATCGCCAACTTCCTAAAGAAAAATAAATTCAACATCGCATTTTCAACAAATAACAACATGGTGAAAGTTTTTAAACCATTGAAGAACATTTAAATCACAACAAAGAACAAAACCTGAATATATAAAATTATATGTAGTTCCTGTAAAAAATTATACATTGACCAAACTGGTAGATCTTTCATAACATGATATAAGGAACATACTCGTACATCCAAGAATCATGTCATTGGTTAAAATATATAAAGTTTTAGTAACAAATGCACTGATTGGTCGAATTATAGATTGAGTTTTGTACGGTGCGATATGATTGGCCCATGCATCCTGCGCCATTCAAGCAACTACAGTGCCTTGATTGTACAAAGTAAGCTTAGTATTTCTCGTTAAAAGTGACTTTTGAGTACAGAACATTTGGAACGGTATTTCTTTCGATTTATAATTCATATATCGCAAAGAAAATGGTTGTTAATTAAATATTTTTTCTATATAACTCTTAATTTTAATCCGGAAATAATATTTTTCAATCTAACATATACTTTTAAGGATGAAGATCGTTAATTTTGTTAGGGTTATTTTTCTGCGTACAATTAAGATCTTCGGTTTTAATAAAATCCGTAAAGTAAGAACCATAAATAAAATTTTCTCGTCATATTTTGGCAAATTATTTTCTTATTCTAATTTTGATCATTATCGCGATTGGTCTTATTGTTTTTAACGCGAATATTTGACTTACGATTGGAGGTCCTCGAATGAAGTCCAATAACTTTTTTTCACTGTTCGTGTTTATGATTGTATCGTCTACGAATCAAAGGTTGGAAAATCAATTTCCACCAACTTTAATTTCACTTTTGTACTACTACAAAGTGAGTTCCAGTATAATCTCTCCTAAAACAACTTCAAATTTCACAAATCACCTTTATGACGAAAATCATTAATGCTTAAATTTCGAAACAAATTTTATGCCATTACATATTTACAAGAAAAGATCACATATAAATTTCTCAGAAGAATATGAATTATGCAAAACCCACAAAATAGGTCCAAATAACATACTTAACGCCAAAGTATATAAAACAAATAACCGATATGAAATTTGATTACAACTGACAAAATAATTATTACCTGATGATGACAGCCAGGAACTGTTGAAACGCGTCGTTATAAAGAAATTGTGTCATAGGGCATATAATATTTCTCATTAATTTATAGAATACCTTATATTGTTTTTTCATAGTATTGCAGCATTTTTTTTCTCGAAATTTTTGAGTTATAGTGCTCCTTTAGGAGCTCAAAATATATTTTTTTCGTAAATGTACTTCTCAAAAAACACTTAAAAAAATCAAGTTTTTTTTTGTAGTATTGGTTTTTCTTTAAATTTAAAATAAGTACGATAATTCCTGTAAAATAACCTTTAGTTACGCGTAGGTTACACTTCTCTAGCCTAATAAGTTTTAGAGACATATAACTTTGAATATTTCATACCTCTAGGTCAACGAGGAATTTTGTCGCGAATTGTATATAAATGTTGTAGTACTTCTAGGAGATATTTTAATATAAGTTTTGATCTAGGTTTATAATTGGGGGCCACGTGCTATACAGATTTGGCTGAACCGATCACATTGATCAAAAATAAGCTCATCAAAGCTTTTTTCATTGGATTTATCATCAACTTTAAAATTGCAATCCCACAAATTCCACAATGTCTTCAACCAAACAAAAAAAAAAATAAAAATAAAAACCCAACTTAAGATTTTATGACAAAACTTGTCCGGCCAAACTTTTAAGTAATTCATGAATGCACGTTTCGGTTTATCGTTAAATTTACGAGCCGTTGTTTGCGTCGCAACGACGAAATCCTTTGGAAATTTCAAACGTAAATAATTAAGAAAACGCCACGTGTGAGTTGCACGGTTATTTATGGAAGTTTTTCCTTTCAGTTGAAAGTGCAGGAGGCTCTGAAGAAAAAAGAAAAGTTCACGCGGGAACATGAAGAGGTGAGTTTTCATATGATGTGAATCGAAAAAAAGAAAATGCTATGTGTTGTTGTTTTTTTTTCTGTGTCTTTTTTCATGTTTGTACTTACGATTTATATTATTATGATGTTGATAACAAATTTACAACAAAAAAAAAATATTTCAATGAAAGTTTGTAGTTATTGGTTTTTTTTTCAAATATAGAATTCAACGAAGAATCTCTTTCATTCTTAGTTCATCCCCCAATAAAACCCTGTTCTAATCGGTTGTTTGATTGGCAATTTTATTTTCGAAAAAATTAATAATTACTACAAAACTTAATTCGTCAAAGCAATGGCTTAATTTGCTCGCTTTACATGTGATGTTTGCTGTGTAATTCCACAAAAGGAATTATCGTCAATGTTTTAGTCGAAATGTAAACAATCTAAGAGCTTTAAAGCTCCAAAAATTACAATTGTTAAAAGTGTTTTCAATTGGACAAATTTGCTATGGAAATTTTCGCTTAAAAATCATTTTTTTTTGCTGCACGATTTTTTAAATGTTTGATGCAAACAAACAAAAAAATCACGTCCCCGTTAGTTCGGTGGGGGAGTGAAGGGGGTTAGAGGAAGCCAAAACCGTTTCCCGATTAATCACGAAGACAGAAAAGCTCAAGTAAGTCGTTTTACGTTTGCTGCCTGCTTTTCTAGCCAGTGTTTTCTTTTGTTGTTGATTTAGTAGTTGTTTTTTTATTTTTTGGTTCTTTCGATAATTTTCTGCTTTTTCGCCAATTTTTTTTCTCTACTAATCTACTTTTAAGTTATTCAGTAGCGATTAGAGCTTGACGTATTAAAGATAGACACCCGCGAATCCTTAAGAAAGTCCTTGGTTTGTCGATTTAAGATTTAGGGATTTTCAAAAGTTAGAAAGTAGTTTTAGGTCAGAAAATTATCGAGAGAATTTGGATCGAAATTTAAGGTTCAATTTTAAGAGTTTTAGTTTCCCAAAAATCAACCACTTAACCACCCTTATCTTGTAGATTTTATTTTAGAAAAGTAAGCATCTACTTATATATTTTATCCTTTGAAATATAACCTTTTTTTTTAAACGACCCCTGTTTATTTTGTAAATATAATTTTTGGAGATATTCTTCATAAGTTTGACTCAATGAATTTGCATGAGTGCAGGACCGAATTTAGGATTTAAGTAAAAGGAGTGGCTCAAAAAAAAATCAGAGTTTTTTTTTTGTTAAATTGCACCTAAAGTTTATTAGTTCGGTTCTGGATGTATGAAAGAATATGTTTATTCCTCATAAAATTGTAAACGATATTAATTTATTCTTTACTAGCAGACCCGGCAAACTTCGTACTGCCTAATAGACAATGAACGTAGTGTACAATATATAGAGTATACTGTGGTCCAATTTATGAAGTATAATTTAATATAACAATATATCAAAGTCATACCATAAACATTAGACAGGGCCAAAAAATTCGACTATTTTTTTTTTTTGAAAAGTATATCGAAAATATTGTTCAAGGTGACAAAAAAAAAATATCGGTAAAGTTTGAGCCCTTAATATTAATATTAAGAGGTTTATCATATTCTATCAATTCTATCAAGGTCTATCAATTTCGATTTTTTATTTGTGCTTTCATTTTTGTGTCAATGCTGCCAAATTATCAAAGTAACAAAAATTTATCTACCTTTATATGTATAGCGAATTAAATTTTGTACAAAAAAGGTTTCTTCAAAAATTTTTGCTAGACACGCCGTTTCCGAATAATCAAGCATCAGACATTGATTTAATTTTTAGACTTATCTTCTTTGTTTTGGAATTTTGTAATTAACGAACACATAAATATAAAGAAATAAACAATATAGGTTTTTAAAGGGAATTTAATGTTCTACAAAAAAGATCTCTTAACGTTTTTATCTAGAATCACTCTTTTAAAATTGGTTCAAAAATGAAAAAAATTATAATGTAATTTTTCCTTCAACTTTAATTGTGAATAACTTTTGAAAAAGTGATTTTATGTAGAAACGTTGGGGAACCTTTTTTGTAGAACATTAAATTTCCTTTAAGAATCTTTATTATACATTTCTATATATTTATTTTTTCGTTAGTTACAAAATTCCAAAATAAAGAAGATAAATCTAAAAATTATATCAATGTCTGAAGCTTGATTATTCGAAAACGGCGTGTCTAGCAAAAATTTTTGAAGAAATCATTTTTGTAGGGAATTTAATTTTCTATAAAAATATTTGCAGATGAATTTTTTTACTTTGATAGTTTGGCTGCAATGACGGAAAACTGAAGGCACAAATAAAAAATTGAAATTAAAGATGATAGACGTCTTAATATTAACATTAAGATCTCAAACTTTCCCAAATTTTTTTTTTGTCACCTTGAACAATAAACAATAAACATACATTTGAACAGAAGTCCCAACAAAAATATTTGTGACGTATTGTTGCATTTATAATATTAGTACGGATTTGCCCAAAAGATCGTTATTTTTAAAATTTGTATTACATTTTCCACGGTTTTTTTTCGAAGAACTATTAAAGATCTTTGCTTTAGTCGAAAATTTGATATCAAATTTTCAATGTCAAATAAATCATCGATAGTTTCATTCCTCGAAAATAAAATTACTGAAGCAAATATGTTGGATTCAAGTCGTAAAGCGTCCAATTGTCTTAGGGGATGATTTCATTATTCCGATTCTTTCAACAATGGAAATTTTACTTTAAATTAAATATGAACGTTGACGACACTAATAAAATAAAAAAAAAAAATAGAGGACTATACTATCGGAAAATCGTCTTCGTGGCGCATTTTTATTTATTCTATTTTTCCTTTTAGACAAAAACGCTAAAAAATTCAATTGCCAATATTGGTACGGCGTGTATATGTATGTCTATGTGTCTGTGTGTGGGGAGGGGGGGGGGGAAATTCTATGTCTGCCCCGTATGTTGGTGAGCATTCACAATTTTTATATCAATGTCGTAAAATTCTATATTCACTATTCCGTATTTGCTTAGGGGTAGATTTCATTCAATTTTTCCTGATAGCTTCCCTTAAATTGAATTTCGTCATCTAAAATGAACACTAAAACTCATGTCTCAATTACATTTTATTTAGATACAATTTTTTTGCGTGTTTTCTTCTCATTGCGCGTAATTGGATAATTGAGAGGGGTTGGGGGATGAAGCATGCCGAAAAAGTTATCGATTTTTATAAACTTCCAAGTCTAGTAGTTGTAAATTTATTAAATCGAAATAAAAAAGAAAATCTTCTCAATTTTATTCACACCAAAAATTTTGGGCCTTTTTTGTAGTAATTTCAGTATAGAACTCTGTGGAATTGTCAATCGAAAGTTAACAATTTTTACTGAGAAATAATCTCTTCAATATTTTCTTATTTTCTCTCCCTCCCCCCATATAATTACCTAATTTTTACCATTATCTCTATTCTGCGTTCAATTTACCCAATTTTAAAACATTTTCTCGCACAAATCACAAGCTTCTAAAGCTTTTAAAAGCTCCCCATTTAATTGCTCTAATTATGTCACTTTGATCTTGACAAAGTTGAAGGCTGGCCTGTTTAAAATTGCCGCGCCTTTTATTCATTAAAAGTTGCTAATAAGATTTAAAAGTTCGTCAACTCGTCTGCTGTTTGGTAATTCATCATTCCTTTTTGCACCCAAACACATGAGGATTTCAATTCGAGAAAATGAAACAAAATCAATCGCTACGAAAAAGCTCTAAATTTTTTTTTCGGGGAAATTGGGTGCAAAGCAAAGAAAAATTGAGCATTCAACATGAAATTCGAGTGATAAAACATTCACGTGAAATCCTACAAATTGAGACATTTGCTTGTCTAGCGAGAGCTTTATACGAAGCTTTTTTTTATAAGTTGTTTATATCAATTTTCTAAACAGTAAACTAAAGCTTCTTCTGGATCTAATACAGCAGAAATTGACTTGTATAAAACGGAAATATTACATTGAAAGCTTCAGAAGCTTTTCTATTAAAAACAAGTTTAATTAAAAGCGTAATAATTTCTTATTAAAACTATAAAATGATCGTTAAATTTAAAAGATGAGAAATTCATTTTCTCGGGGTGGATTTTTTGTGGTGGCTACGGGAACACATCGAAAACGCTTTTAACGCCAGAGTAACTTTTGAATCGAGCGAAATATATTCACAAACGCCTGCAAAGTTCACGGTAATTGGCGTAGAGATTGTCCCCGTTTTCGTTCCCGTTTCATGTCATCCCAGCAGTTGCACTAACCCTGAGTTCCCGGTGGTGTCTGTGGATCCAAGGCCCTTTTAACTAACCGGTCGTTCGACCAAACGTTCAACTTTGCCATCATCCACCTAAGGCCATGTCTGCACGACAAAGTCACGTTAAATAAGACGATAGAGAAGTGCATCCGTGAACGTATTCCTGCATATATCCTTTGTGCATGCAACTTTCCACGTCATTTTTTTCATTCCGCCATGAATCGTTTAATTTCATTTTAGCGAAATGATCAACTTTTAAATTGACGACAACTTCGTTTATTCCATTCAGATGCGAACAAAACGCGAGAAATGAATGAGGAGTCTTTGTTTTTCAATGGGAGAGCGACGAGAAAAATTATGTGTAGGAAAATCAAAGAAAGTTTACTCCTTTGGAGGAAAATTAATTAAAGTACATTCTTATTTGTTTTGTTAGTATTTCCTTTTTTGACCCCCTGACCCCAGCCCGTTGTAGAGGGAAATGAAAACATTTTTATTTGATTTTTTTCTCTGATTGTTTTTTTACAGATTTTGCGAGATATACGACAAGGATTGTTGCAATTAGGGAAAGAAGGGGTTCGAGGACCGTTAACGACAGGTAAGATTTCAATATTAAAAAATTTTGGTCTGATAAATTTAAAATGATAGATCACTTGAAAAAAATTTCAATTTTTCCGTGTTAATCCATGATTCTTACTTCTTCAGGTAGTACCTCGACTTTGTATACCACATTTTCTATTGCTGCCCACCCTCTATAAATATTCAGCGTCAATTTGGCAAAAAATTAATTTTCTCTACATTTATTTTAAATTTTTTCGGAGTGCCTTATTTTATGTCGGCTTAAACTGCTAAGAAAATAATATAAAAGAAATTATCTTTTCCTGCACCACAGTGATTTTCTGGTCATTTTCGTGCCTTTTTGGATAATTTTTTTTTTGCGAAAATTAAGTTCTACTACGCAATTATTTATCTCTCATCGTAAAACTATATAATTTTTAATATTCCCATAATTTTTATTTTCCGTCTTTTTAAAGAACCAAAAAAAAATTATCCTTAACATAGACTTAATTTTAAGGATCAAATGATTTTTTTTTTAATGGGCTATTTTATAAAATTTTGGTGTGATAAATTTAAAATGATAGATCATTTGAAAAAAATTTCAATTTTTCCGCGTTAATCCACGATTTTTACTTCTCCAGGTAGTACCTCTATAAATATTCTATAAATTCTATAAATATTCAGCGTCAATTTGACAAAAAAATAATTTTCTCTACATTTATTGTAAATTATTTCGGAGTACCTTATTTTATTTTGGCTTAAAATGCTAAGAAAATAATATAAAAGAAATTATCTTTTCCTGCACCACAGTGATTTTCTGGTCATTTTCGTGCCTTTTTGGATAAACTTTTTTTTTTCGAAAATTAAGTTCTTCTACGCAATTATTTATCTCTTTTCGTAAAACTGTATAACTCTTAACATAAATAATTTTGTTTTTAGGTTCCATAAAATTTCTTTTTTACTATCTAAGAGCTTTCGCTTTCTTTTCTCCGTTTCTTTTTATAAATGTTTATTTTTAATATTCCCATAATTTTTATTTTCCGTCTTTTTAAAGAACCAAAAACTATTATCCTAAACATAGACTCAATTTTAAGGATCAAATGATTTTTTTTTATGGACTATTTTATAAAATTTTGGTGTGATAAATTTAAAGTGATAGATCATTTGAAAAAAATTTCAATTTTTCCACGTTAATCCACGATTCTTACTTCCTCAGGTAGTACCTCAAATTTGAATACCACATTTTCTATTGCTGCCCATCCTCTATAAATATTCAGTGCCAATTTGGTAAAAAATTAATTTTCTCTACATTTATTTTAAATCTTCCAAAGATTTTTATTTTCTATTATATTTGGAGTACCTTATTTTATTTCGGCTTAAAATGCTAAGAAAATAATATAAAATAAATCATATTTTCCTTCACCACAGTGATATTCTGGTCATTTTCGTGCCTTTTTGGATAACATTTTTTTTTTTATAAAATCTGAAATTTATCTACGCAATTATTTATCTTTTTCCGTAAAACTATATAATTTTTAACATAACTAATTTTGGTTTATTGTTCCATAAAATTTCTATTTTACTATTAAAGAGCTTTCGCTTCCTTTTCTCCGTTTATTTTTAGAAATGCTTATTTTTAATATTCCCTAAATTTTTAGTTTCCGTCTTCTTAAAGAACCAAAAACTATTATCCTTAACATAGACTCAATTATAAGGATTAAATGTTTTTTTTTAGTGGACTATTTTATGTAATTTGGTTCTATGAAAATTGTATTTTTCTATATAAAATTCTTTGGGTTTTGTTATACAAAATAGTTTTCAATAGTTTTTTTTTTTTAAATTTAAATCTCAATTTCATTGGTGGTTTCGTATTGTTTTCAAAGTAAATGAATTTTAATTTTCATTAAGTAAGAGATTTATTCTCTTAATTTTTAATATTTTTAACTAAATAAATAAAAATTAAATAGCCAAATTAAGGAAAAAAAATCATCCAATAGTTACCGAATTGTTTGCCAATTTTTATTAGTTTATTCTGGTGGTTTTAGTGACTTTTTTCGAATAAGATTTTTTTAACAATGTTTTAGTTTATCGCTTTATAATCAATTCAAAAGATTTGCGTTTCGATTTGATTAATTCAAACTAGTTCAAAAGTAAATCATATGGTCCTGCAGTTAATCACGATTTTCTTGTTAAAATTCAATCCTGATTTAGTAAGGAATACTTCAATTTTCCAGAAGTTTTCATTCATTTATTTTGGTTTTAATTTTCCAATGATTTTTTGTATTGGGTATCAAACTTCAGATTTCTTATCGATCCAAGTCCTTTCTAAATAATCAGCACTAATTTTCCAAAGAAAAATATTTTTTCTAAATTAATTAAATTTCACATAATCAATTTCCATTTTTTGATTTTTAAATTTTTCTTGGTTCTATAAAATGTCTGTTTTACTATCGAAGAACTTTTGGTTCCTTTTTCCGACTTATAATGATTTTTTTAATGAATGTGCACTTTAAAATCTTCATAGTTTTTTTCATAAACTGTAGGGCTTCTATTGATGCTAAAAGCTCTGAATTATCCCTAACTTAAACTCAATTTCATGGCACCAATAATTTTTGGGTTTCTTAATAATTTTAGTTCCAAAATCTTTCTATTTTGCTTTCTAAGAACATCAGGTTATTTGTAATTTAAAAAATTTTCAGAAAGGTTTTAAAAAAATTTAATCCTTTTCTTTTCAATTTAGGCATTGTTTTTTTTCTTGTGTTTCTATAAGTTGTCCTTAATATTATGAGCCCCAAAATCTCATTTCTTGTATTTCTCAATTCTTGTTTTGTTATAAGAAATTTTATTAATTTAGTTTTCAATTTCCCATGAATTTTGACTTCATAAGATTCTTAAATTCTTATTGACTATAAATATAATTTTTTTTATCATTTTTAATCCCACAAACTTCAGTTTATGTTTTGGTAAAATCTGAGTTTTTTTCCAATAAAAAAGGTCTTTAAATGCTTTAAAAACAATATAAAGATTCAATTTTCCGAATCTTTAAGTTAGCTTTTTGTTTCTCTTTCCACTCTTCTTTTCTTTTTCTTCATAATGATTAATGGAAACTTTTTTCCCAAATAATCTTTGGATAAGCAAATTACAAATTGCACTTCAAACTTCATTGTTATCTTCGTTAATAATATCAAAGCAATGAATCTTTTATAGTTTTGATCAAATATTTAATATATTTAATCTAAGAACTAATTTTTTTTACGTTATTTTATTAGATTTTAAGGTATTAGTCTGGTAACTTGGGTTCAAAAAATCAAAAAATTTTTTTTTGCTTAATTTGAATTTACAATGTCTTGAGAATATACTGTGAAAATTTCAGACAGAAATTCGAAATATTTCGGGAGTTATAACGAGTTTCCTAGAGCGCCTCGGAGTCCAACCTTTAAAAAAAAATTGATCCAGAAAGAAGCAAATATTAGATTATCAAATATTAACAATGGACTTAAACTTTGAGATTCAATAAAATTTATTTTAGCGTATTGGAAAGTTCTGATTTTATTAGCCAGTTTTAGTAAAGATGTGAGACTTTTCTTAAGCTTAAATTTACTGAAGTTAAATGATAATTTAACGATTTTAATAGACTAATTCTACGTTTGGATTTACGTAGTCTTTTTACTTTCAAAAATTAATGTTGCCAAAAATAATGCCACAAAACCAGATTATATTCCCAACTCTTATTAGTGGATGCTGTTTCAATTTAATAGCTTTATTTAAGTTGGTGCTAAAATTCGTTTCTCTTAATGGTAATTTATAAAGTTTTTAACTATGGCACTAACGTTGGTATACGTGAACATATATATATAAGATATCAGGCCAACAAAATAACACAACTCGTAAAGTAAAAACTTGAAAATTAGTTATTATTTTTAGCAGCAAAATGTATAATAGTTTGACGTAATAAATTAGAAATGTGTCAAAAGAGTCGTTACTATTTCATGTTTTGTAGAAATTAATGAAACTATTTAATGAAATTAACATTTGCATAAATTTTATTTGAACATTATTACATGGAGCACGTTATTCTTTTAATAACAACAATAAGCGAACGCGATATGATACTTAAAAAGAACGTTATGATTCCATGTAATGAGCTTACGAGCTTTTTCTGTAGTAAGCGTCTTACAAAGCACACAAAAAAAACCGCTGTGATATAAAAGACTTGGAAGAAAATGTATGGTAAATAATAGCGGAATAAAAAACTTAATAAAAATGCATTCATTTGAAAGAGTATGATAAAAATGTTATAAATATCTATGAACTAAATGAAAAATTATTAACTGTATTTTCTTGAATTTCTTGAATTTTTTATTCACAAAAAATATTTAGGGAAAATCAAATTAAATACGTAAAATGTTTGTGATGTTTGTAATTGTGTTTCAAAATTTAATCAAAAAAAAACATTGTTAGTGAACTTATTTTAAGTAAAAGCAAAATAAACAGATGGCGCATTCCCAATTTGTTGATTTTAGCAATGAGTGATTTAGATAAAGATAAAGTCAAAATTAGGGTGGCAAAATATATGCATTTGAGAAAGACAGAGCCAAATTTCATTCATAATTCTTATAAAAAGCATTAGAGGCGTGCTACACCTATTGCATGCACACATACTATTGCAAAACGAAGTGAATTTATGAATGAAATTTCGAACGGCCATGTTTTTTGCCTTTTTGTCTTTTTTTGACCTACTAATTTTGGGATCTCATATTTCACTCGGTCATTGTAGACAAGGAGGTAAAAATTTAGATCCCCCAATGAGTATGTGTTAGAAGAAAACAGGTAGATAAAGGTATGTTAAAATTTGCATTCTTAGATTTAGAAAGTGAAATTTAGGGGCGTTGCACAAATTGTGCGTAAACATTAGCGTACGCACTCGTCTATGTCTACGATTGCACTTCCGGGTATTTCCCAAGAATGGGGTATTCCCCAAATCACATGTCTGTCGGGTTGCCTACCCGTCAACACCCAAAATTGAATATTTATTTTTTCTTATCAATAAAGAAGTGTAAATATTAAACCGGATTTTTTATGAAAATTGCGTTTTACTTTATTTCTATATGAAAATATTTATTTAATTGAAATTATTTTTTTTAATTAAGTAGATATTTTTCACTATTTTCTAACCATTAGTGGATACATTGACCCAAAAATTGTTCATCTTTTGAGCAAAACTCTTCATTAAGTCTACTAAGATTTAATTTTTATTTTGTTGGTTTGTTTTTCCCCCTTGATGTTGCACTAGAAGGAACAATGATTACCAAAATGCCATTCTTTAATGGTTATTTTTCACTGCTGATTTTGTGACCCTAAATTCTGTTGTTGGACAAAAAAAAATTTCTTTCCTTTCCCAATGTGCCTTCCAAGCCTGTCACCCTCCTCAATGCTACTTCGGTTGAAAATTTAATAAAAAATATTACTTTAGTTATAATTACTTGAGCTTTTGTATTGACTACTCGTAAAAAAAGGTTTTCCCAATTTTCCAAGAGGTTTTTAGTTTTAATTAAGTTTCAGATATTACTTTTAAAATCTCAATAAATTTTGTGTAAAAAATTTTCGATTTGACAAATTTTCATCGCTGAAATTAAGGACTTTGTTCCAAACTTAGGCAAATCCTCCCGTATTTCCCACTCTTGGAAAACGGTTTGAATATTTATATATGAAAATAATTATTTAATCGAAATTAATTTCTTCAATTAACTATATATTTTTTCCTTCTTTCAAACCATTAGTGGATCCAATGAACCAAAAACTTGGTCATCTTTTGGGCAAAACTCATCATTAAATCTACTTAGATTTTATTTCAATTTTGTTGGTTTGTTTTTCCCCCTTAATGTTGCCCTAGAAGGAGCAATCATTACCAAAATGCCATTCTGTAATGGTTATTTTTCACCGCTGATTTTGTGACCCCAAATTCTTTTATTGGGACAACGACAATCAAAAAGAAATTTTTCCTTCCCCAATGTGTCTTCCTAGCCTGTCACCCTACTCAATGTTGTTTCAGTTTAAAAATTTAATGATAAATATTACTTACGTAATAATTACTTGAGCTTTTGTATTGACTACTCGTTAAATAAGTTTTTCCCAATTTTCCAAGTGATTTCTAGTTTAATTAGGTTTCAGGTATAACATTTAAAATCTCAATAAGTTTAGTTCAAAAAAATTTCGATTTGACCAATTTTCATTTTGTTGACTTGTTTTTCCCCCTTGGTGTAGCTCTCCAAGAAACAATCATTACCAAAATGCTTTTATTTTAATGGTTAATTTTCACCGCTGATTTTGTAACCCCAAATTCTGTTATTGGACCAACGATGGGCAAAAAAAATTGTTTTTCCTTCCCCAATGTGTTTTCCTAGCCTGCCACCGTACTCAATGTTATTTCAGTTTAAAAATTTAATGATTAATATTACTTAAGTAATAATAACTTGAGCTTTTGTAATGACTACTCGTAAAAAAAGTTTTTCCCAATTTTTCACGAGGTTTCTACTTTTAAATAGGTTTCAGGTATTACTTTTAAAATCTCTAATAATTTTGTGTGTAAAATATTTTCGATTTGAGAAATTTTCATCGCTCAGATTAAGGGCGTTGTCCAAATTTAAGCAAATCATCCCGTATTTTCCACTCTTGGAAAACGGTTTGCATAATTATTTATGAAAATATGAAACAGGGGAATTACACTGTTGTAATCAAAAATACTATGTAATTAAAGAGGAGGAGATGGATGTTATTGGACCAATGATGGGCAAAAAAAATTTTTTTTTCCTTCCCTAATGTTCCTAGCCTGTCACTCAAATCAATGTTATTTCACTTTAAAAATTTAATGATTAATATTACTTAAGCAATAATTACTTGAACTTTTGTAACGCCTAGTCGGAAAAAAAAATTTTCCCAATTTTCCATGAGGTTTCTAGTTTTAACTCGGTTTTAGGTATTACTTTTAAGATCTCTACAAATTTTGTTGGCAAATTTACATTTATATTTTGTTGGCTTTTTTCCCCCCTTGATGTGGCTTTACAAGGAACAATCATTACCAAAATGCCATTTTTTTAAATGGTTATTTTTCACCGCTGATTTTGTGACCCCAAATTCTGTTATTGGACCAATGACAGGCAAAAAAAAATTTTTTTCCTTCTCCAGTGTGCCTTCCTAGCCTGCCACCGTACTCTATGTTATTTCAGTTGAAAATTTATTAATAAATATTATTAAAGTAATTACTACTCATAAGAAAAAATTCCCAATTTCCCGGGAAATCATTACCAAAATGCCATAGCTTCAAATGGTTATTTTTCTCCGCTGATTTTGTAACCCCAAATTCTATTGTTGGACCAACGACAGGCAAAAAAAAATTTTTTTCCTTCCCCAGTGTGCCTTCCTAGCCTGCCACCGTACTCTATGTTATTTCAGTTGAAAATTTATTAATAAATATTACTAAAGTAATTACTAAAAGTAATCCTCTTCTTTAATTACATACTATCTTTAATTATAAGAGTGTAATTCCCCTGTTTCATATTTGACTAGGTTTTTAGTAGGTCAGCAATCAAACAATTCTTTTTCTCATCTTACAAAAAGAGTTATTGAATCTTTTCGATTCTTCTCGATGTCGAATGTTCCAAAACTTTCAATTCAATCAACCAACAATGAATCCAATTTGATACGAAACTTTACATTTTCCCTTTGCCCGGATTGTGATTTTCCCGGTTATTCCTGTTCCACTCATTCGATATTCCGCACATTGTCTAATTCTAATCCTATTAGTACAAGTGTGCGAACCTTTTTACTACGTTTTCCATTGTCGAATTAAGTGGAATTCGAATTTCCATCGGGAAAAAAAACCAATTCCCACCGAAAAGATCAGATTGAATCGAAAACGGTGGTGGTGTAGAGGTACATTGTTTGTTCGATTCGAGCGTTATCGTCGCACGCATAATTAATGCGCGTGGCGAATTTCTTATGCAGATTGTCTTGTATTAAAATACTCTATGTCTCCATTTATAAATCAGGCGAAAAGCGATCGTCGCGATAATTCACGTTAAAGAGTCAAGTTTGAAGACACTTTACGGCCGAGATCGCTCGTTTAGATAACGTTTTATGTGTAACGCGACAAGACGCTTAACGGTTCGAGATGCTGGGCGACGACGATGAACCGCTTTTTGGCATTTTATATCTTTTCCCATTATATTATTTTGTGGCCGACACTGGAATTATTGTTGTTTCATAATAAATATGAGTCGGGCCACTTAAATTGTTATTTTATAGTTAATTACCTTGGCATTCGCGCATTATTTCAAACGTTATGGTATTCTTTATATGAAAACTTTTAATTATGATAACAAAAACTCCGAATAAATTGCAACCAGAAAAACTTATCTTTAATAATAATGAGGTTTTATGGTATGCCGCAAATTGTGTATTTTTTATGTTAACTTCTTTTTCCTTTGGGTAGATGATACGTATATGTATGAGGAGGATATTCGAGTTTATCATGAGCCGGGACAAAATCGGGGTCATTGGTATGATGAGCCGCCGTATGAGAGTGATCCGGAGGATTTTTTAATGGGAATCAATGCGCCCGGAGTGCCGACGGCGACCATTCAAAATGGACGGGTTTGTTTTACGATGAATTTGCGGCAAGAGCCGCGGGGTGAAGGCGTAATTTCGTTGCGAAGTGCTGGAGACATATCATTGCCCAGGGATCCACCAAATAGTGGAACACCACGGCGCGGACTTATTCTACCACAATCCGGACCATATCCTACCACAATCATCCCTTTACGGTAAAAATGTTAATACTTTTTAGATCAGTGGTTCTTAATCTAGGAATGATGAGTCAGTCTCTCAGGTTCGACGGAATACCTAAACATAAACTTTAACCTATGAATTTGGACAATTATATTTTATTTTTCCAATAAGGTTAAGAATCACTGATCTAGTACAAATTTTATTTTTTTCATCAGTGGTTCTTAATCTAGGTATGGTGAGTCAGTCTCTCAGGTTCGACCTGAATATAATTATTAACTTTATTTGAAAAAAAAAAAATATTTTTTCAATTAAAAAACGTTCAAACAAGGTTAATCCTACCCCAATCATCCCTGTACGGTAAAAATTTTTTTTTTTTTGATCAGTGGTTCTTAATTTAGTTATGATGAGTCAGTCTCTCAGGCTTGACCTTCATATAACTATTAACCTTATTTGAAAAAAAATAATTTTATTTTTCCAATTAAAAAACTTTCAAATAATGTTAAAAACCACTGATTTAGATCAACCAAAAATCAAAGATTTTTGCTAAAATCTTTTTTGAAAAATTTTAGTTCGGCCCGGGATCGAGAAAGTGGCGACTATGCCGGATCGGATGTACAAAGTGTCAGCTCTCGATTGTCCACGATATCGGTGGAAACCAGTCGATCCGAGCAGCCGGAGGCTGTTTCGCCGCAATATTTGCCACATCCGGGCGGCGGTAAAGGGCGGCCATTTCGTAAAATGTTGGGCTATACACCGCGCAGCGAAGATGGACTATCGCCCAGCCATAGTTCCGACTATGAAGATCAAGAAGAATATGAAAATATTTCCCAACAAATTGCTACCGTTCATATGGTTGGTACTTCTGCTTTATAGATGAATCTCTTCTTATTGGGAAATTTTTTTTCTTGGTAGTCCAATGATGGTCGGGCAGCAGGTGTAGCAGGCCTCGTGGGTCGGGTACGTGGTCTTCGACAAGATGTTCAACGAAAAATTACTCGGCTTAGAAATGAAACCAATGAGCAACAAAGAAGAAATGATCAAGCTTTCCCGTGCTCGGCAAGTTCGGTTGAAAGCTTGCCAAGTGGTTCGGGTTCAAGTAGGTTTTTCTTGATTAAGGGTGGATCACCGTCAGAACTTAAAAAAATCACTTTTTTAAAACTGCTGCCATTTTTTTTAGAGACAATAAAAAACCGTCTTCAGTTTGTAAAAGTAGAAGCTTTGAACTATTTTTTTATTTGCCCCGATATGTCCCCCCTCCCCCTTTTACAGCGCTTTGAAAAAGGGTCCTCAAAATTGAGGAGGCAAACGGGAGACCAGAGTTTTCTCGGAAACTGGAAGTCGGATCATGATTTTCCAAAGAATGTAGGTTTTGGTAATGTGTCTTCTTGGTACTGAACCTCGAAAATCCGAAAAAAGTTGAAAATTCACAAAATGGCGCGACTTTGAAAAAAAAGTTGAGAAAAACGACCTTTTTTTGGACTTTTTCCCTTCTCCCACTTTAAGGGAGGGGGGGTTTGGCCAATTTCAGAGGTCCAGTACCAAGAAGACGTGTTGAACTATAACACTCTCCAGTTTCAAGTCAATCCGTCGAATAGTTTCTGAGAAATCTTGTCTCCCAGTTTTAAAAAGTTGATTTCGAGAAAAATGCATTTAAAGTTTTTTTAAGATATTTTTTTATGTTATTATCAATTTATTCAATTTTTATCAGTGAAAATACATTAGTCCGCTATTGCAATCCTTTTAACACGTTATTCTTGTATGTTATAAGAAGACATTTATGGAAAAAAAAATCGTTTTTTTTTTCTGACGGTGATGCATCCTTAAATTTAATGCGAAACCAATTATCTAATTGGTGCGATTTTAGGTACGCAAGCACTAGTCCGAGCCGGAAGTAATCATAGTTCAATTTCCGCTGAAGATCAGGAGCCAAGTCCATCCAGTTTGGAGCAAATTGTCGGGAGAGCTCGAGCTTTAGTCGATTACACGCCCAGTCCTTACGATAAAGAAGCTTTAAAGTTTAAGGTAATAAAGCTTTTTTATAATTCAGAGCTTTTACAATAATTTTTTTTGGGATTTCAGAAAGGAGATATAATTGATATTCTATCAATGAATGCCAGTGGAATTTGGAAAGGTATTTGCCATAATCGGGTGGGAATATTTAAATTTATCAATGTCGAATTGTTATCGGAGCGTAGTGTACGTTCACGAAATGAAATGAAGTGGCTGAAGAAGGCCCGAAGTAAATTGCATTCGGTCGAAGATTTACTACGAAAAATAGGAATGCAAGAACATATTTCCGTTTTTGTGTTAAATGGATACGAAGATTTGGAGTTGTTTAAGGAAATCGAGCCGGCAGATTTGGACTATTTGGGAATCTTAAATCCGGATCACAGGGCAAAAATTTTGTCGGCGGTTCAACTTCTTCATGATTTCGATTGTAAGTTGAATAAAGTTTTAGTAGAAATCAATGAAAAACACTTAGTAAATGTCCTAGTGTTAAATGTTAAATCGTAAGAAAAATGTTTGGTTTTTTTTTAGCTGGAAGTGAGGGAGATATAGCCGGATCTAGTAGTGAAGGGGATGACCAAAATCGAGCGTTAACGCTAGGAGCCGGGGGAACTTGTTCCCCGTTTGGTCGACGCCAATTCCCCAGAGATTCCGGATGTTACGATGCATCGTTGAAAAGTTCTCGACTTACGCATGCCGAATCCGATGCAAGTGACCAAACATCATATGCCGACAATTCCAATAATCTCGATTCGGTCGTGGAACAGTGCAGCAATGAAATTTTAGCCCGCGTTAAATTGGCCCAAAGTGGGCAAAAGACGGACGACCGAATCGAATGTCCCATCAACTACCATCCGAATATTCCATCCTCGCCAATGACCCCGAACATAATGCATTCGCCCAGCACCGAAAAAATTCGGCCGTTTGACCCGTTCGCCCGGGTGCAACTTATGGAACAGCAACGCCGTAATAATATAACGCAACGTAACAGCAATCGAAAGATTGGTCCTGGTGGTTCAGTTTTGGAGGATAGTTGCGAAGCAAACGATAAACTAACGATGGTGAAATATGTGGTGGGCAATAACGGTGATTTAGGATTAAGTAGCGAACATACAAATCTTTCGGGAACCACCCTAAAGGGTGGTTGTCTCAGTGAAAAGTCTAGCGATTCGGGCGTCAGTAGCAGCTCATTGTCGTCGACAAATCTACGATCGATGCCGCCAAAAGTGGACCAAAGTCCCACGAAAACTTTCATCAACAACTGCTCAAATCGCATGTCGCCCACGTGCCCCCGGTCCCATTCAATTCAAACGTCGGACTCAAAATGAACTTGTTGAACATTATTTTTGTCTCGTTCCATTCTAGCAAATTATTAGAATTCCAAATGAAAAAAAAAAAAAGATAACAATTAGTGTATTAACCGGCCTAGAAAATTCGATGTGCTCCCTTTCATGCCAATGTAAATACCTGTGTATAGATAGAAGAAATTTTCTTAATTTATTTAGAGAAAACTTAATTAAATTTCGTCAGAAAATCTATTTAAATATTAATTAAATCTGTATACCAATTAGTGCTAAATAGCTTTTGAATCGAACGCAAAACACCAACAACTGCAAAAATCAGTTGATGTAAATTGTCCGAAAAACATTTCTTTGAGTATTCGATAAGTCAAATGAAGATTTTATTCAAAAGTTGACTTGTTATACAATATATATGTTTTTCCATTTAGTTCTGGAATATTCTGGAATATTCTGGAAATGTTCTGGAATATTTTTCAAGTGGATTTCGGACAAATTATCTTCACATCACTAGAAATTTGGCGAGTTCTTTTTGAAAAAAAAATAGCAATAAACCGACAATAAGGGCACTAACGAACGACTTTCGATTCAAAATGACTGAAGAAGCTTTAGAACGACTACACAATTGATACAAAGTTGCCCTGGCTATGAGTGATATGAAAAATATTTAATGAAAGATATAAAAATAAATTATACAAAGAATTATAAAAACCGTAAATATTGTAAATTGTATGTAAAAAGATAGTGGAAGGGAATAAAGCACGCAGGAAGTGACATAAGAGGAAATTAAAAAAAAAAAAAAAAAAAACTAAAGAATCAGTCCCATGAATATAAGAATTTTGTACATAAATTTTTTAATTTTTTCAAAGAAAATCATCGTTTGTTTTCTATAAAAAATATATTTAAAAAAAAATATTAATTATAATGACTAATCAAAACAAATTTATTAACTAGTCTAAATGAAATTTGTATATACATAATGAAAATCTGTTAATTTAAAACTTCACAAAACTGTTTTTAAATTTTTTAATACAAATGAAAAAAAATGAATTTATATTGAAAATTGACATAATTTATTTGTATACAGTCAACAAAAAAAAAAAACATTCGAATTGTTTGTAATAATTTAATTATTACTTCCATATCAATCATCTGTACATGTTACATGTAACTAGATAATAAATGTGTTAATCTTGAGAAAAAAAATCGTTTTCTATTATTATTTTTCCCCAATTTCTCAAAAACTTTATTGGATGTAGAGGAATGTACCGAAAAAAATATCCTAGCGCAATTCAAACGGTTGTTATAATAGATCTAGGCAATATATAAATATATTTTTTTTGCAATAAGGTTAATGATGATTTAGTCCATAATATTGAACTCAATTACGGCGATTAAAAGCATCCCTTATATCCTTTTTATGTCCTTGCAAATAGTCCTTATTGAAACTTTGACACAATATTCTGGGTGTCCTTTCGCACACAGGATAAAAAATTTTGTAGTTCCCTCCTCACGTTAGGGCATTGTTTGATATTCCGTTGAGAAAAATTGCTGTCATAAGGAAAAGCCACCCCTCGAAAATGACCAATTTTTAAGTCTTATTTGATGTATACGTTTTCACATCCTTATCTTCCCGTCTGAAATTTCCAAGGATCTAGGCAATATATAACTATTATTTTTTTGCAATAAGGTTAATGATGATTTATTCTATAATATTCAGCTCAATTTTGGCGAAAAAAACATCCCATATATCCTTTTATGTACTTGATAATTGTTCTACTAAACAACGCTAAAATGCGTGTCGTATTTCGTTGGAAGCTATGAGTACATTCCCCTGACTCATAGGTAACGGTATAAACTTAAGGTGGTTTAATTGACGTTCATGTCAAGAGTTCACACGTTCTAGCGTAGATGGAGCTAGGATGCATGTCAATTTGACAGCTAATTTTTGAAGATTTTTATTATAAAATTGTCTTTTCTATATCTAAATAAATATAATTTTTAACGTTATGGTTGTTTGAATTGATGGCCAATGTTACATTTTTACTTCATTAAATCAGAATAGAATTAAATAAATGTGAAACAGGTAATATTTATTGTAAAATTGTTGGTATGGGCGCAATGTTTACATTATGTTACATGTACTTTCTATTAATTTTGTGGATTTTTTCCAACGTTTAACTAACTTATGAACGACAAAAATGAAATATATTAAAAACGAAATCATGCAGAGAAAATCTAATTAAATAACTGCAAATGTAAGCCTTTTGGAAGTGCAGCATAAGTATTAAGGGTATCAGAAGTATATCTCCATCTAAAAGTATTGATATCACGGGATAAACAGGACCATAATAATATTTCAAGTTTTAATCATCGAAATAGGCTTAGTAGTGACTAAAACCATGTTTATACTTGTAAGTCCTTCTTATGAAGAGCTGAATTATGCAATACCGTTAAGAATGATTCAGTCTTCAATAAATAAAAAATTATCTCTTATTTCCTTTTTATGTACTTGAAAATTGTCCTTTTTGAAACTTAGGAAAAAGAACCCTTATCAGGAACAGCAATCTCGCAACTATCTGTTTTTTTAATAAATGCAGAAGTTTAGGAACCATAGTTTCAATTATGTAAATGGGCTGCGCCGTGTGTTCCCCAGTATACATGTTATGTAACTAGAAAGTATAATTTTTTTAAATAATAATAAATTATATTTTTACAGATTCAAATTACCAACAAAGACAAAGACATGTTTTTGCGCTGAAGAAAATATCATCATTATGGGATATAAATGGTTGGTAAGTATCAGTACTTTTGAGACCTCCAAATATTGTTCTAATTGATTTTTTCGTTCCAGAAGAAGCTGGCCGATGACAACGGAGAATTATTCAATCGATTTGAAATGTTTATCATTTCCAATTGGAAGTTTGAGGAATTATTTCGGATCGTTGGAGAATCATCAATGGAAATTCATCATGGATATCATTTCCACAATTGATATCTACCGAGAAGATCACCAATGGATTTACTACAACAATCAGTGGTGTAAAGTGTGTTTTAATAATTCAGTGAATGTATAAAGTGTTTATTTTAATATAAAGTGGTTTAACTGATAAATAGTGTCAATATCTGAAAAATCAAATAAATTTTATTTACTCAATGTTTGTACATATATGATTGTAACAATTGATACTTTTACTTACATAATTTATATAAACTATTGTAAATATGCAAAAAACTTATATTATATTATTGTATATGTTTAATTGATATTTAACATTAATAAATTAATTTTAATAGAATTCATTGTTTCAATTCGACTTACCCTACTTATCCTGTTGAACTTTATATTTCAGAGTTTGAGAATACATAAAAGAGTTAAGTTAATGCAACGATAAGGTATGTAAGGTAAGTTCAATGTTTTTCGATAGATTATCGAAAAAGGATCAAGGAATTAAAAATTTTCCAATGTGGTTGGACAACTTTTCCGAACGTAACAAGGAGCAGGTATGGTTAAAATATTTTTGGAAAATTCCAATTCCTTCGATCGAAAATGTTTTTTAAGTTTCCATCAATATAGAATTGTTTATATATGAGTTTTAACATCATTTACATATATCATCTGATAGCCGAGTCGTCATGGTCGCCGTTGCTGTTGTCGGAGTCGAGGTCCCTGGTTCGCATCCCGATTGGTCCCGGATTTTTATAATTTCTAATAATTGATTTCTATTCCTTACAGCATATAATATCACTAATTAACATTAATTCTTAATTCCAGACATTGTATCATCGAAATATTCGATCGATAAGGTTCAGCTTTTCGGGGTTGGAAATGATCGATCGATGACGCGATATATTTTTCATTTTTTTTTTGCTCATTGGTTTTGTGACGTCACTCAATTTTATATATATGACGTCACACATATGTCGCTAACCAATGACGTCATTCCCAAAAAAAAAACGAAAAATTAGCGAATTTTCGATTTTCGGGAACTAGGATTCTGGGAATGGCTTAGTTACGTCACGGGAGGCCTAAAAAACATATCCTATAGTCAATTTTTTTCGTTTTTTTTTCGAAAATTTTCCGGCCGTAATTTTGAAAAATCCCAAAAATTGGTCAAAATTGCCGATTTTTTACACTTTTTTCAACTTTAACGCCGTTTTAAGCAAAAACCGTCGATCGTAGGTTAACGATAGTAGGCTCATTCGATAGCGCTTGAATTACTCTATCGATCGTGTAAATTTGGTCCCGAAAAAGCTTAAGGGGAAAAACTTTTTTTTTCAACCCTTCAGAAATTTCATTTCGTCGACCAAATGTACGTCGATTTTTTTCAAAAAATTATTTATCGAACTTTTCGATGAAATATGCACCATAGCTGCATTACGTTACGATCAAAACATAAATAAATCAAAAAATCAATTTTTCGATTTCGTTAATGGATTTATCGATTTTACATATTTACATATTATGCATCATAATGCAATGCAAATGTACATTGTTTTCTTGAAAAAAAGGATCAAGGACCTAAAAATATCCTAATGTGGTTTGACATCTTTTCCGATCGTAACATGGAGCACCTTTGGTGAAAATATTTCCGGAAAATTCTAAGAAAATCTTTTGATAAATATAACTCACCAGACGATTTTCATGGAATTTTCCGGAAAAATTTTAACCGAAGGTTCTCCATGTTACGATCGGAAAAGATGTCAAACCACATTAGGATATTTTTAGGTCCTTGATCCTTTTTTTTATGAAAACAATTTACATTTGCATTGCATTATGATCCATAACATATAAATTTGTAAAATCGTAAAATTCATTAACGACATCGAAAACTTGATTTTTTGATATATTTATGTTTCGATCGTAACGTAATGCAGCTGTGGTGCGAATTTCATCGATAAATTCGACAAATAATTTTGCCGAAAAAATCGACGTACATTTGGTCGATGAAATGAAATTTCTGAAGAGTAGAAAAAAAAAGTTTTTCCCCTTATGGTTTTCCGGGACCAAATTTACACCAACGATAGAGTAATTCAAGCGCTATCGAATGAGCCTACTATCGTTAACCTACGATCGATAGTTTTCGCTAAAAACGGCGTTAAAGTAGAAAAAAGTGGAAAAAAGTGTCTAATTTGGCCAATTTGTCAGATTTTTTTGGATTTTGCCCGAAAAATTTCCGCCAAGAAAAGAAAAATTATATAATTAAAAATTATTTTTAGGCTTCCCGCAGCGTAACTAAGCCATTCCCGAAATCCCATTTCGCTAAATTCGAAAATTCGAGGTCCTCATCCCCATTGTTCAAAAAAATGACGTCACAAAATCAATAAGCCAAAATAAAATGAAAAATATATTGCGTCATTGATCGATCGATCGATCCATTTCCAACCCCGAAAGGCTGGAACTTTCGATCGAATATTTCGATGATACAATGCCTGGAATTAATTATTAATGTTAATTAGTGATATTATATCCTGTAAGGAATAGAAATCAATTATTAGAAATTATAAAAATCCGGGACCAATCGGGATGCGAACCAGGGACCTCGACTCCGAACAACGGCAACGGCGACCAAGACGACTCGGCTATCAGAAGATATATGTAAATGGCGTTAAAACTCGTATATATACAATTCTTATGAGATTTATAGAAAATTGAAAAAAAATTTCGATCGAAGGACTTGGAATTTTCCAAAAATATTTTGACCATAGCTGCTCCATACTAAAGTTGGAAAATTTGAATAAAAACATTGCAACATTTTAAGCTCCTTGATCCTTTTTTTCGAAAAAAACAAATTTGTGTTGGACTAGCATTATCTTGCATAATGTATAATACTTTAATATCGAATTAATTAAGTTTAAAATTTTTTACAATGGAACGATATCCTTGTAATTTTCCGGAAAAATTTTAACCAAAGGTGCTCCATGTTACGATCGGAAAAGATGTCAAACCACATTAGGATATTTTTAGGTCCTTGATCCTTTTTTTCAAGAAAACAATGTACATTTGCATTGCATTATGATGCATAATATGTAAATATGTAAAATCGATAAATCCATTAACGAAATCGAAAAATTGATTTTTTGATTTATTTATGTTTTGATCGTAACGTAATGCAGCTATGGTGCATATTTCATCGAAAAGTTCGATAAATAATTTTTTGAAAAAAATCGACGTACATTTGGTCGACGAAATGAAATTTCTGAAGGGTTGAAAAAAAAAAGTTTTTCCCCTTAAGCTTTTTCGGGACCAAATTTACACGATCGATAGAGTAATTCAAGCGCTATCGAATGAGCCTACTATCGTTAACCTACGATCGACGGTTTTTGCTTAAAACGGCGTTAAAGTTGAAAAAAGTGTAAAAAATCGGCAATTTTGACCTATTTTTGGGATTTTTCAAAATTACGGCCGGAAAATTTTCGAAAAAAAAACGAAAAAAATTGACTATAGAATATGTTTTTTAGACCTCCCGTGACGTAACTAAGCCATTCCCAGAATCCTAGTTCCCGAAAATCGAAAATTCGCTAATTTTTCGTTTTTTTTTTTGGGAATGACGTCATTGGTTAGCGACATATGTGTGACGTCATATATATAAAACTGAGTGACGTCACAAAACCAATGAGCAAAAAAAAAAATGAAAAATATATCGCATCATCGATCGATCGATCGATCATTTCCAACCCCGAAAGCTGCAACTTTTCGATAGAATATTTCGATGATACAATGCCTGGAATTAATTATTAACGTTAATTAGTGATATTAAATGCTGTGAGGAATAGAAATCAATTATTAGAAATTATAAAAATCCGGGACCAATCGGGATGCGAACCAGGGACCTCGACTCCGAACAACAGCAACGGCGACCAAGACGACTCGGCTATCAGATGATATATGTAAATGACGTTAAAACTCTTATATAAACAATTATTAAGAGATTTGTAGAAATTGAAAATTTTTTTTGATCGAAGGAAATGTAATTTTCCAAAAATATTTTAACCATAGCTGCTTCATGTTACGTTCGGAAAATTTGTGAAACCACATTGAAAAATTATTAATTCCTTGATCCTTTTTTTCGATAATCTATCGAGAAACATTGAACTTACCTTACTTACCTTATCGTTGCATTAACTTAACTCTTTTATGTATTCTCAAACTCTGAAATATAAAATTCAAGAGGATAAGTAGGGTAAATCGAATTGAAACAATGAATTCTATTAAAATTAATTTATTAATGTTAAATATCAATTAAACATAAACAATAATACAATATAAGTTTTTTGCATATTTACAATAGTTTATATAAATTATGTAAGCAATAGTATCAATTGTTACAATCATAAATAAATATTAAGTAAATAAAATTTTTTGGAATTTTCATATATTAACACAATTTATCACTTAAACCACTTTATATTAAAATAAACACTTTATATATTCACTGATTTATTAAAACACACTTTACAGCACTGAATGTTGCAGTAAATCCATCAGTGATCTTCTTGGTAGATATCAATTGTGGAAATGATATCCAAGATGAATTTCCATTGATGATTCTCCAACGATCTGCATTGATTCCTCAAACTTCCAATTGGAAATGAAAAACAATTCAAATCGATTGAATAATTCTCCGTTGTCATCGGCCAGCTTCTTCTGGAACGAAAAATCAATTAGAACAATATTTGAAAATCCCAAAAGTACTGATACTTACCAATCATTTATATCCCATAAAGATGATCCTTTCTTCAGCCCAAAAACAATGTCATTGTCCAAAGTCTCTTGGTAATTTGGATCTGTAAAAATATAATTTATTATTACTTAAACAAATTATACTTTCTAGCTACATTAACATGTATACTGGGGAACATAAGGTGCAGCCCATTACATAATTGAAATTGTAGTTCTTAAACTTCTGCATTCATTAAAAAAACGGATAGTTGCGAGATTTATTTAGATATAGAAAAGACAATTATAAAACAAAAACTTTCAAAAATTAGCTGTCAGATTGACATGCATACTTGCTCCATCTACGCTAGAACGTGTGAACTCTTGACATGTAACGTCAATTAAACCACCTTAAGTTTTAATCGCCACCTATGAGTCAGGGGAATGTACTCATAGCTTCCAACTAAATTCGACACGCAGTTTAGCGTTGTTTAGGAGAACAATTTACAAGTGCATAAAACGGATATAAGGAGGAACTTTTTCACCTAAATTGAGCTGAATATTATAGACTAAATCATCATTTACTTTCTTGCAAAAAAATAAAAGTTATATATTGCCTAGATCCTTGGAAATTTTAACGGGGAAGATAAGGATGTGAAAACGCATACACCAGAAGAAATCATTTTTCGCACAAGAAAAAACCGTGGGTTAAACATCGTTGATTTTTCACGGAAATGGAAAATTTCAAAAAAGTTTTCTAAGCATGCCAATTGAAAGTATACGTCCTTTGGTACATGCTGTGCAAATTTTTCCGAAAACAAGCCACGTTTATGGGAGATATCGACCATCAAAATGGCAGAAGAAATCATTTTTCGCACAAGAAAAAACCGTGGGTTAACCATCGTTGATTTTTCACGGAAATGGAAAATTTCAAAAAAATTTTCTAAGCATGCCAATTGAAAGTATACGTCCTTTTGTACATGCTGTGCAAATTCTTCCGAAAACAAGCAGCGTTTATGGGAGATATCGACCATCAAAGTGGCAGAAGAAATCATTTTTCGCACAAGAAAAAACCGTGGGTTAACCATCGTTGATTTTTCACGGAAATGGAAAATTTCAAATAAATTTTCTAAGCATGCCAATTGAAAGTATACGTCCTTTTGTACATGCTGTGCAAATTTTTCCGAAAACAAGCCACGTTTATGGGAGATATCGACCATCAAAGTGGCAGAAGAAATCATTTTTCGCACAAGAAAAAACCGTGGGTTAACCATCGTTGATTTTTCACGGAAATGGAAAATTTCAAAAAAATTTTCTAAGCATGCCAATTGAAAGTATACGTCCTTTTGTACATGCTGTGCAAATTTTTCCGAGAACAAGCCACGTTTATGGGAGATATCGACCATCAAAGTGGCAGAAGAAATCATTTTTCGCACAAGAAAAAACCGTGGGTTAACCATCGTTGATTTTTCACGGAAATGGAAAATTTCAAAAAAATTTTCTAAGCATGCCAATTGAAAGTATACGTCCTTTTGTACATTCTGTGCAAATTTTTCCAAAAACAAGCAGCGTTTATGGGAGATATCGACCATCAAAGTGGCAGAAGAAATCATTTTTCGCACAAGAAAAAACCGTGGGTTAACCATCGTTGCTTTTTCACGGAAATGGAAAATTTCAAAAAAATTTTCTAAGCATGCCAATTGAAAGTATACGTCCTTTTGTACATGCTGTGCAAATTTTTCCGAAAACAAGCCACGTTTATGGGAGATATCGACCATCAAAGTGGCAGAAGAAATCATTTTTCGCACAAGAAAAAACCGTGGGTTAACCATCGTTGTTTTTTCACGGAAATGGAAAATTTCAAAAAAATTTTCTAAGCATGCCAATTGAAAGTATACGTCCTTTTGTACATGCTGTGCAAATTTTTCCGAAAACAAGCCACGTTTATGGGAGATATCGACCATCAAAATGGCAGAAGAAATCATTTTTCGCACAAGAAAAAACCGTGGGTTAACCATCGTTGTTTTTTCACGGAAATGGAAAATTTCAAAAAAATTTTCTAAGCATGCCAATTGAAAGTATACGTCCTTTTGTACATGCTGTGCAAATTTTTCCGAAAACAAGCCACGTTTATGGGAGATATCGACCATCAAAGTGGCAGAAGAAATCATTTTTCGCACAAGAAAAAACCGTGGGTTAACCATCGTTGATTTTTCACGGAAATGGAAAATTTCAAAAAAATTTTCTAAGCATGCCAATTGAAAGTATACGTCCTTTTGTATATTCTGTGCAAATTTTTCCAAAAACAAGCAGCGTTTATGGGAGATATCGACCATCAAAGTGGCAGAAGAAATCATTTTTCGCACAAGAAAAAACCGTGGGTTAACCATCGTTGATTTTTCACGGAAATGGAAAATTTCAAAAAAATTTTCTAAGCAAGCCAATTGAAAGTATACGTCCTTTTGTACATGCTGAGCATATTTTTCCGAAAACAAGCCACGTTTATGGGAGATATCGACCATCAAAGTGGCTGAAGAAATCATTTTTCGCACAAGAAAAAACCGTGGGTTAACCATCGTTGATTTTTCACGGAAATGGAAAATTTCAAAAAAATTTTCTAAGCATGCCAATTGAAAGTATACGTCCTTTGGTACATGCTGTGCAAATTTTTCCGAAAACAAGCCACGTTTATGGGAGATATCGACCATCAAAATGGCAGAAGAAATCATTTTTCGCACAAGAAAAAACCGTGGGTTAACCATCGTTGCTTTTTCACGGAAATGGAAAATTTCAAAAAAATTTTCTAAGCATGCCAATTGAAAGTATACGTCCTTTTGTACATGCTGTGCAAATTTTTCCGAGAACAAGCCACGTTTATGGGAGATATCGACCATCAAAGTGGCAGAAGAAATCATTTTTCGCACAAGAAAAAACCGTGGGTTAACCATCGTTGATTTTTCACGGAAATGGAAAATTTCAAAAAAATTTTCTAAGCATGCCAATTGAAAGTATACGTCCTTTTGTACATTCTGTGCAAATTTTTCCAAAAACAAGCAGCGTTTATGGGAGATATCGACCATCAAAGTGGCAGAAGAAATCATTTTTCGCACAAGAAAAAACCGTGGGTTAACCATCGTTGCTTTTTCACGGAAATGGAAAATTTCAAAAAAATTTTCTAAGCATGCCAATTGAAAGTATACGTCCTTTTGTACATGCTGTGCAAATTTTTCCGAAAACAAGCCACGTTTATGGGAGATATCGACCATCAAAGTGGCAGAAGAAATCATTTTTCGCACAAGAAAAAACCGTGGGTTAACCATCGTTGTTTTTTCACGGAAATGGAAAATTTCAAAAAAATTTTCTAAGCATGCCAATTGAAAGTATACGTCATTTTGTACATGCTGTGCAAATTTTTCCGAAAACAAGCCACGTTTATGGGAGATATCGACCATCAAAATGGCAGAAGAAATCATTTTTCGCACAAGAAAAAACCGTGGGTTAACCATCGTTGTTTTTTCACGGAAATGGAAAATTTCAAAAAAATTTTCTAAGCATGCCATTTGAAAGTATACGTCCTTTTGTACATGCTGTGCAAATTTTTCCGAAAACAAGCCACGTTTATGGGAGATATCGACCATCAAAGTGGCAGCAGAAATCATTTTTCGCACAAGAAAAAACCGTGGGTTTACCATCGTTGATTTTTCACGGAAATGGAAAATTTCAAATAAATTTTCTAAGCACGCCAATTGAAAGTATACGTCCTTTTGTACATGCTGTGCAAATTTTTCCGAAAACAAGCCACGTTTATGGGAGATATCGACCATCAAAGTGGCAGAAGAAATTATTTTTCGCACAAGAAAAAACCGTGGGGTAACCATCGTTGATATTTCACGGAAATGGAAAATTTCAAAAAAATTTTCTAAGCATGCCTATTGAAAGTATACGTCCTTTTGTACATGCTGTGCAAATTTTTCCGAAAACAAGCCACGTTTATGGGAGATATCGACCATATGAGTGGCAGAAGAAATCATTTTTCGCACAAGAAAAAACCGTGGGTTAACCATCGTTGATTTTTCACGGAAATGGAAAATTTCAAAAAAATTTTCTAAGCATGCCAATTGAAAATATACGTCCTTTTGTACATGCTGTGCAAATTTTTCCGAAAACAAGCAACGTTTATGGGAGATATCGACCATCAAAGTGGCAGAAGAAATCATTTTTCGCACAAGAAAAAACCGTGGGTTAACCATCGTTGATTTTTCACGGAAATGGAAAATTTCAAAAAAATTTTCTAAGCATGCCAATTGAAAGTATACGTCCTTTTGTACATGCTGTGCAAATTTTTCCGAAAACAAGCCACGTTTATGGGAGATATCGACCATATGAGTGGCAGAAGAAATCATTTTTCGCACAAGAAAAAACCGTGGGTTAACCATCGTTGATTTTTCACGGAAATGGAAAATTTCAAAAAAATTTTCTAAGCATGCTAATTGAAAGTATACGTCCTTTTGTACATGCTGTGCAAATTTTTCCGAAAACAAGCCACGTTTATGGGAGATATCGACCATCAAAGTGGCAGAAGAAATCATTTTTCGCACAAGAAAAAACCGTGGGTTAACCATCGTTTATTTTTCACGGAAATGGAAAATTTCAAAAAAGTTTTCTAAGCATGCCAATTGAAAGTATACGTCCTTTGGTACATGCTGTGCAAATTTTTCCGAAAACAAGCCACGTTTTTGGGAGATATCGACCATCAAAATGGCAGAAGAAATCATTTTTCGCACAAGAAAAAACCGTGGGTTAACCATCGTTGATTTTTCACGGAAATGGAAAATTTCAAAAAAATTTTCTAAGCATGCCAATTGTAAGTATACGTCCTTTTGTACATGCTGTGAAAATTTTTCCGAAAACAAGCCACGTTTATGGGAGATATCGACCATCAAAGTGGCAGAAGAAATCATTTTTCGCACAAGAAAAAACCGTGGGTTAACCATCGTTGATTTTTCACGGAAATGGAAAATTTCAAAAAAGTTTTCTTAGCATGCCAATTGAAAGTATACGTCCTTTTGTACATGCTGTGCAAATTTTTCCGAAAACAAGCAGCGTTTATGGGAGATATCGACCATCAAAGTGGCAGAAGAAATCATTTTTCGCACATGAAAAAACCGTGGGTTAACCATCGTTGATTTTTCACGGAAATGGAAAATTTCAAAAAAATTTTCTAAGCATGCTAATTGAAAGTATACGTCCTTTTGTACATGCTGTGCAAATTTTTCCGAAAACAAGCCACGTTTATGGGAGATATCGACCATCAAAGTGGCAGAAGAAATCATTTTTCGCACAAGAAAAAACCGAGGGTTAACCATCGTTTATTTTTCACGGAAATGGAAAATTTCAAAAAAGTTTTCTAAGCATGCCAATTGAAAGTATACGTCCTTTGGTACATGCTGTGCAAATTTTTCCGAAAACAAGCCACGTTTTTGGGAGATATCGACCATCAAAATGGCAGAAGAAATCATTTTTCGCACAAGAAAAAACCGTGGGTTAACCATCGTTGATTTTTCACGGAAATGGAAAATTTCAAAAAAATTTTCTAAGCATGCAAATTGAAAGTACACGTCCTTTTGTACATGCTGTGCTATATTTTCCGAAAACAAGCCACGTTTATGGGAGATATCGACCATCAAAGTGGCAGAAGAAATCATTTTTCGCACAAGAAAAAACCGTGGGATAACCATCGTTGATTTTTCACGGAAATGGAAAATTTCAAAAAAGTTTTCTAAGCATGCCAATTGAAAGTATACGTCCTTTTGTACAAGCTGTGCAAATTTTTCCGAAAACAAACCACGTTTATGGGAGATATCGACCATCAAAGTGGCAGAAGAAATCATTTTTCGCACAAGAAAAAACCGTGGGTTAACCATCGTTGATTTTTCACGGAAATGGAAAATTTCAAATAAATTTTCTAAGCACGCCAATTGAAAGTATACGTCCTTTTGTACATGCTGTGCAAATTTTTCCGAAAAAAAGCCACGTTTATGGGAGATATCGACCATCAAAGTGGCAGAAGAAATCATTTTTCGCACAAGAAAAAACCGTGGGTTAACCATCGTTGATTTTTCACGGAAATGGAAAATTTCAAATAAATTTTCTAAGCACGCCAATTGAAAGTATACGTCCTTTTGTACATGCTGTGCAAATTTTTCCGAAAACAAGCAACGTTTATGGGAGATATCGACCATCAAAGTGGCAGAAGAAATCATTTTTCGCACAAGAAAAAACCGTGGGTTAACCATCGTTGATTTTTCACGGAAATGGAAAATTTCAAAAAAATTTTCTAAGCATGCCAATTAAAAGTATACGTCCTTTTGTACATTCTGTGCAAATTTTTCCGAAAACAAGCAGCGTTTATGGGAGATATCGACCATCAAAGTGGCAGAAGAAATCATTTTTCGCACAAGAAAAAACCGTGGGTTAACCATCGTTGATTTTTCACGGAAATGGAAAATTTCAAAAAAATTTTCTAAGCATGCTAATTGAAAGTATACGTCCTTTTGTACATGCTGTGCAAATTTTTCCGAAAACAAGCCACGTTTATGGGAGATATCGACCATCAAGGTGGCAGAAGAAATCATTTTTCGCACAAGAAAAAACCGTGGGTTAACCATCGTTTATTTTTACGGAAATGGAAAATTTCAAAAATGTTTTCTAAGCATGCCAATTGAAAGTATACGTCCTTTGGTACATGCTGTGCAAATTTTTCCGAAAACAAGCCACGTTTTTGGGAGATATCGACCATCAAAATGGCAGAAGAAATCATTTTTCGCACAAGAAAAAACCGTGGGTTAACCATCGTTGATTTTTCACGGAAATGGAAAATTTCAAAAAAATTTTCTAAGCATGCCAATTGAAAGTATACGTCCTTTTGTACATGCTGTGCAAATTTTTCCGAAAACAAGCCACGTTTATGGGAGATATCGACCATCAAAGTGGCAGAAGAAATCATTTTTCGCACAAGAAAAAACCGTGGGTTAACCATCGTTGATTTTTCACGGAAATGGAAAATTTCAAAAAAGTTTTCTTAGCATGCCAATTGAAAGTATACGTCCTTTTGTACATGCTGTGCAAATTTTTCCGAAAACAAGCCACGTTTATGGGAGATATCAACCATCAAAGTGGCAGAAGAAATCATTTTTCGCACATGAAAAAACTGTGGGTTAACCATCGTTGATTTTTCACGGAAATGGAAAATTTCAAAAAAATTTTCTAAGCATGCTAATTGAAAGTATACGTCCTTTTGTACATGCTGTGCAAATTTTTCCGAAAACAAGCCACGTTTATGGGAGATATCGACCATCAAAGTGGCAGAAGAAATCATTTTTCGCACAAGAAAAAACCGAGGGTTAACCATCGTTTATTTTTCACGGAAATGGAAAATTTCAAAAAAGTTTTCTAAGCATGCCAATTGAAAGTATACGTCCTTTGGTACATGCTGTGCAAATTTTTCCGAAAACAAGCCACGTTTTTGGGAGATATCGACCATCAAAATGGCAGAAGAAATCATTTTTCGCACAAGAAAAAACCGTGGGTTAACCATCGTTGATTTTTCACGGAAATGGAAAATTTCAAAAAAATTTTCTAAGCATGCAAATTGAAAGTACACGTCCTTTTGTACATGCTGTGCTAATTTTTCCGAAAACAAGCAACGTTTATGGGAGATATCGACCATCAAAGTGGCAGAAGAAATCATTTTTCGCACAAGAAAAAACCGTGGGTTAACCATCGTTGATTTTTCTCGGAAATGGAAAATTTCAAAAAAGTTTTCTAAGCATGCCAATTGGAAGTATACGTCCTTTTGTACATGCTGTGCAAATTTTTTCGAAAACAAGCCACGTTTATGGGAGATATCGACCATCAAAGTGGCAGAAGAAATCATTTTTCGCACAAGAAAAAACCGTGGGTTAACCATCGTTGATTTTTCACGGAAATGGAAAATTTCAAAAAAATTTTCTAAGCATGCCAATTGAAAGTATACGTCCTTTTGTACATTCTGTGCAAATTTTTCCGAAAACAAGCAGCGTTTATGGGAGATATCGACCGTCAAAGTGGCAGAAGAAATCATTTTTCGCACAAGAAAAAACCGTGGGTTAACCATCGTTGATATTTCACGGAAATGGAAAATTTCAAAAAAGTTTTCTAAGCAAGCCAATTGAAAGTATACGTCCTTTTGTACATGCTGTGCAAATTTTTCCGAAAACAAGCCACGTTTATGGGAGATATCGACCATCAAAGTGGCAGAAGAAATCATTTTTCGCACAAGAAAAAACCGTGGGTTAACCATCGTTGATTTTTCACGGAAATGGAAAATTTCAAAATAGTTTTCTAAGCATGCCAATTTAAAGTATACGTCCTTTGATACATGCTGTGCAAATTTTTCCGAAAACAAGCCACTTTTATGGGAGATATCGACCATCAAAATGGCACAAGAAATCATTTTTCGCACAAGAAAAAACCGTGGGTTAACCATCGTTGATATTTCACGGAAATGGAAAATTTCAAAAAAATTTTCTAAGCATGCTAATTGAAAGTATACGTCCTTTTGTACATGCTGTGCAAATTTTTCCGAAAACAAGCCACGTTTATGGGAGATATCGACCATCAAAGTGGCAGAAGAAATCATTTTTCGCACAAGAAAAAACCGAGGGTTAACCATCGTTTATTTTTCACGGAAATGGAAAATTTCAAAAAAATTTTCTAAGCATGCTAATTGAAAGTATACGTCCTTTTGTACATGCTGTGCAAATTTTTCCGAAAACAAGCCACGTTTATGGGAGATATCGACCATCAAAGTGGCAGAAGAAATCATTTTTCGCACAAGAAAAAACCGAGGGTTAACCATCGTTTATTTTTCACGGAAATGGAAAATTTCAAAAAAGTTTTCTAAGCATGCCAATTGAAAGTATACGTCCTTTGGTACATGCTGTGCAAATTTTTCCGAAAACAAGCCACGTTTTTGGGAGATATCGACCATCAAAATGGCAGAAGAAATCATTTTTCGCACAAGAAAAAACCGTGGGTTAACCATCGTTGATTTTTCACGGAAATGGAAAATTTCAAATAAATTTTCTAAGCACGCCAATTGAAAGTATACGTCCTTTTGTACATGCTGTGCAAATTTTTCCGAAAACAAACCACGTTTATGGGAGATATCGACCATCAAAGTGGCAGAAGAAATCATTTTTCGCACAAGAAAAAACCGTGGGATAACCATCGTTGATTTTTCACGGAAATGGAAAATTTCAAAAAAGTTTTCTAAGCATGCCAATTGAAAGTATACGTCCTTTTGTACAAGCTGTGCAAATTTTTCCGAAAACAAACCACGTTTATGGGAGATATCGACCATCAAAGTGGCAGAAGAAATCATTTTTCGCACAAGAAAAAACCGTGGGTTAACCATCGTTGATTTTTCACGGAAATGGAAAATTTCAAATAAATTTTCTAAGCACGCCAATTGAAAGTATACGTCCTTTTGTACATGCTGTGCAAATTTTTCCGAAAAAAAGCCACGTTTATGGGAGATATCGACCATCAAAGTGGCAGAAGAAATCATTTTTCGCACAAGAAAAAACCGTGGGTTAACCATCGTTGATTTTTCACGGAAATGGAAAATTTCAAATAAATTTTCTAAGCACGCCAATTGAAAGTATACGTCCTTTTGTACATGCTGTGCAAATTTTTCCGAAAACAAGCAACGTTTATGGGAGATATCGACCATCAAAGTGGCAGAAGAAATCATTTTTCGCACAAGAAAAAACCGTGGGTTAACCATCGTTGATTTTTCACGGAAATGGAAAATTTCAAAAAAATTTTCTAAGCATGCCAATTAAAAGTATACGTCCTTTTGTACATTCTGTGCAAATTTTTCCGAAAACAAGCAGCGTTTATGGGAGATATCGACCATCAAAGTGGCAGAAGAAATCATTTTTCGCACAAGAAAAAACCGTGGGTTAACCATCGTTGATTTTTCACGGAAATGGAAAATTTCAAAAAAATTTTCTAAGCATGCTAATTGAAAGTATACGTCCTTTTGTACATGCTGTGCAAATTTTTCCGAAAACAAGCCACGTTTATGGGAGATATCGACCATCAAAGTGGCAGAAGAAATCATTTTTCGCACAAGAAAAAACCGTGGGTTAACCATCGTTTATTTTTACGGAAATGGAAAATTTCAAAAATGTTTTCTAAGCATGCCAATTGAAAGTATACGTCCTTTGGTACATGCTGTGCAAATTTTTCCGAAAACAAGCCACGTTTTTGGGAGATATCGACCATCAAAATGGCAGAAGAAATCATTTTTCGCACAAGAAAAAACCGTGGGTTAACCATCGTTGATTTTTCACGGAAATGGAAAATTTCAAAAAAATTTTCTAAGCATGCTAATTGAAAGTATACGTCCTTTTGTACATGCTGTGCAAATTTTTCCGAAAACAAGCAACGTTTATGGGAGATATCGACCATCAAAGTGGCAGAAGAAATCATTTTTCGCACAAGAAAAAACCGTGGGTTAACCATCGTTGATATTTCACGGAAATGGAAAATTTCAAAAAAGTTTTCTAAGCATGCCAATTGCAAGTATACGTCCTTTGGTACATGCTGTGCAAATTTTTCCGAAAACAAGCCACGTTTATGGGAGATATCGACCATCAAAATGGCAGAAGAAATCATTTTTCGCACAAGAAAAAACCGTGGGTTAACCATCGTTGATTTTTCACGGAAATGGAAAATTTCAAAAAAATTTTCTAAGCATGCTAATTGAAAGTATACGTCCTTTTGTACATGCTGTGCAAATTTTTCCGAAAACAAGCAACGTTTATGGGAGATATCGACCATCAAAGTGGCAGAAGAAATCATTTTTCGCACAAGAAAAAACCGTGGGTTAACCATCGTTGATATTTCACGGAAATGGAAAATTTCAAAAAAATTTTCTAAGCATGCCTATTGAAAGTATACGTCCTTTTGTACATGCTGTGCAAATTTTTCCGAAAACAAGCCACGTTTATGGGAGATATCGACCATCAAAGTGGCAGAAGAAATCATTTTTCGCACAAGAAAAAACCGTGGGTTAACCATCGTTTATTTTTCACGGAAATGGAAAATTTCAAAAAAGTTTTCTAAGCATGCCAATTAAAAGTATACGTCCTTTGGTACATGCTGTGCAAATTTTTCCGAAAACAAGCCACGTTTTTGGGAGATATCGACCATCAAAATGGCAGAAGAAATCATTTTTCGCACAAGAAAAAACCGTGGGTTAACCATCGTTGATTTTTCACGGAAATGGAAAATTTCAAAAAAATTTTCTAAGCCTGCCAATTAAAAGTATACGTCGTTTTGTACATGCTGTGCAAATTTTTCCGAAAACAAGCAACGTTTATGGGAGATATCGACCATCAAAATGGCAGAAGAAATCATTTTTCGCACAAGAAAAAACCGTGGGTTAACCATGGTTGATTTTTCACGGAAATGGAAAATTTCCAATAAATTTTCTAAGTACGCCAATTGAAAGTATACGTCGTTTTGTACATGCTGTGCAAATTTTTCCGAAAACAAGCCCCGTTTATGGGAGATATCGACCATCAAAATGGCACAAGAAATCATTTTTCGCACAAGAAAAAACCGTGGGTTAACCATCGTTGATTTTTCACGGAAATCGAAAATTTCAAAAAAGTTTTCTAAGTATGCCAATTGAAAGTATACGTCCTTTTGTACATGCTGAGCAAATTTTTCCGCTAACAAGCCACGTTTATGGGAGATATCGACCATCAAAGTGGCAGAAGAAATCATTTTTCGCACAAGAAAAAACCGTGGGTTAACCATCGTTGATTTTTCACGGAAATGGAAAATTTCAAAAAAATTTTCTAAGCATGCTAATTGAAAGTATACGTCCTTTTGTACATGCTGTGCAAATTTTTCCGAAAACAAGCAACGTTTATGGGAGATATCGACCATCAAAGTGGCAGAAGAAATCATTTTTCGCACAAGAAAAAACCGTGGGTTAACCATCGTTGATATTTCACGGAAATGGAAAATTTCAAAAAAGTTTTCTAAGCATGCCAATTGCAAGTATACGTCCTTTGGTACATGCTGTGCAAATTTTTCCGAAAACAAGCCACGTTTATGGGAGATATCGACCATCAAAATGGCAGAAGAAATCATTTTTCGCACAAGAAAAAACCGTGGGTTAACCATCGTTGATTTTTCACGGAAATGGAAAATTTCAAAAAAATTTTCTAAGCATGCTAATTGAAAGTATACGTCCTTTTGTACATGCTGTGCAAATTTTTCCGAAAACAAGCAACGTTTATGGGAGATATCGACCATCAAAGTGGCAGAAGAAATCATTTTTCGCACAAGAAAAAACCGTGGGTTAACCATCGTTGATATTTCACGGAAATGGAAAATTTCAAAAAAATTTTCTAAGCATGCCTATTGAAAGTATACGTCCTTTTGTACATGCTGTGCAAATTTTTCCGAAAACAAGCCACGTTTATGGGAGATATCGACCATCAAAGTGGCAGAAGAAATCATTTTTCGCACAAGAAAAAACCGTGGGTTAACCATCGTTTATTTTTCACGGAAATGGAAAATTTCAAAAAAGTTTTCTAAGCATGCCAATTAAAAGTATACGTCCTTTGGTACATGCTGTGCAAATTTTTCCGAAAACAAGCCACGTTTTTGGGAGATATCGACCATCAAAATGGCAGAAGAAATCATTTTTCGCACAAGAAAAAACCGTGGGTTAACCATCGTTGATTTTTCACGGAAATGGAAAATTTCAAAAAAATTTTCTAAGCATGCCAATTGAAAGTATACGTCCTTTTGTACATGCTGTGCAAATTTTTCCGAAAACAAGCCACGTTTATGGGAGATATCGACCATCAAAGTGGCAAAAGAAATCATTTTTCGCACAAGAAAAAACCGTGGGTTAACCATCGTTTATTTTTCACGGAAATGGAAAATTTCAAAAAAGTTTTCTAAGCATGCCAATTGAAAGTATACGTCCTTTAGTACATGCTGTGCAAATTTTTCCGAAAACAAGCCACGTTTATGGGAGATATCGACCATCAAAGTGGCTGAAGAAATAATTTTTCGCACAAGAAAAAACCGTGGGTTAACAATCGTTGATTTTTCACGGAAATGGAAAATTTCAAAAATGTTTTCTAAGCAAGCCAATTGAAAGTATACGTCCTTTTGTACATGCTGTGCAAATTGTTCCGAAAACAAGCCACGTTTATGGGAGATATCGACCATCAAAGTGGCAGAAGAAATCATTTTTCGCACAAGAAAAAACCGTGGGTTTGCCATCGTTGATTTTTCACGGAAATGGAAAATTTCAAAAAAGTTTTCTAAGAATGCCAATTGAAAGTATACGTCCTTTGGTACATGCTGTGCAAATTTTTCCGAAAACAAGCCACGTTTATGGGAGATATCGACCATCAAAATGGCAGAAGAAATCATTTTTCGCACAAGAAAAAACCGTGGGTTAACCATCGTTGATTTTTCACGGAAATGGAAAATTTCAAAAAAATTTTCTAAGCCTGCCAATTGAAAGTATACGTCCTTTTGTACATGCTGTGCAAATTTTTCCGAAAACAAGCCACGTTTATGGGAGATATCGACCATCAAAGTGGCAGAAGAAATCATTTTTCGCACAAGAAAAAACCGTGGGTTAAGCATCGTTGATTTTTCACGGAAATCGAAAATTTCAAAAAAGTTTTCTAAGCATGCCAATTGAAAGTATACGTCCTTTTGTACATGCTGAGCAAATTTTTCCGAAAACAAGCCACGTTTATGGGAGATATCGACCATCAAAGTGGCAGAAGAAATCATTTTTCGCACAAGAAAAAACCGTGGGTTAACCATCGTTGATTTTTCACGGAAATGGAAAATTTCAAAAAAATTTTCTAAGCATGCCAATTGAAAGTATACGTCCTTTTGTACATGCTGTGCAAATTTTTCCGAAAACAAGCCACGTTTATGGGAGATATCGACCATCAAAGTGGCAAAAGAAATCATTTTTCGCACAAGAAAAAACCGTGGGTTAACCATCGTTTATTTTTCACGGAAATGGAAAATTTCAAAAAAGTTTTCTAAGCATGCCAATTGAAAGTATACGTCCTTTAGTACATGCTGTGCAAATTTTTCCGAAAACAAGCCACGTTTATGGGAGATATCGACCATCAAAGTGGCTGAAGAAATAATTTTTCGCACAAGAAAAAACCGTGGGTTAACAATCGTTGATTTTTCACGGAAATGGAAAATTTCAAAAAAGTTTTCTAAGCAAGCCAATTGAAAGTATACGTCCTTTTGTACATGCTGTGCAAATTGTTCCGAAAACAAGCCACGTTTATGGGAGATATCGACCATCAAAGTGGCAGAAGAAATCATTTTTCGCACAAGAAAAAACCGTGGGTTTGCCATCGTTGATTTTTCACGGAAATGGAAAATTTCAAAAAAGTTTTCTAAGAATGCCAATTGAAAGTATACGTCCTTTGGTACATGCTGTGCAAATTTTTCCGAAAACAAGCCACGTTTATGGGAGATATCGACCATCAAAATGGCAGAAGAAATCATTTTTCGCACAAGAAAAAACCGTGGGTTAACCATCGTTGATTTTTCACGGAAATGGAAAATTTCAAAAAAATTTTCTAAGCCTGCCAATTGAAAGTATACGTCCTTTTGTACATGCTGTGCAAATTTTTCCGAAAACAAGCAGCGTTTATGGGAGATATCGACCATCAAAGTGGCAGAAGAAATCATTTTTCGCACAAGAAAAAACCGTGGTTTAACCATGGTTGATTTTTCACGGAAATGGAAAATTTCAAATAAATTTTCTAAGCACGCCAATTGAAAGTATACGTCGTTTTGTACATGCTGTGCAAATTTTTCCGAAAACAAGCCCCGTTTATGGGAGATATCGACCATCAAAGTGGCCGAAGAAATCATTTTTCGCACAAGAAAAAACCGTGGGTTAACCATCGTTGATATTTCACGGAAATGGAAAATTTCAAAAAAATTTTCTAAGCACGCCAATTGAAAGTATACGTCCTTTTGTACATGCTGTGCAAATTTTTCCGAAAACAAGCAGCGTTTATGGGAGATATCGACCATCAAAGTGGCAGAAGAAATCATTTTTCGCACAAGAAAAAACCGTGGGTTAACCATGGTTGATTTTTCACGGAAATGGAAAATTTCCAATAAATTTTCTAAGTACGCCAATTGAAAGTATACGTCGTTTTGTACATGCTGTGCAAATTTTTCCGAAAACAAGCCCCGTTTATGGGAGATATCGACCATCAATGTGGCAGAAGAAATCATTTTTCGCACAAGAAAAAACCGTGGGTTAACCATCGTTTATTTTTCACGGTAATGGAAAATTTCAAAAAAGTTTTCTAAGCATGCCAATTAAAAGTATACGTCCTTTGGTACATGCTGTGCAAATTTTTCCGAAAACAAGCCACGTTTTTGGGAGATATCGACCATCAAAATGGCAGAAGAAATCATTTTTCGCACAAGAAAAAACCGTGGGTTAACCATCGTTGATTTTTCACGGAAATGGAAAATTTCAAAAAAATTTTCTAAGCATGCCAATTGAAAGTATACGTCCTTTTGTACATGCTGTGCAAATTTTTCCGAAAACAAGCCACGTTTATGGGAGATATGACCATCAAAGTGGCAAAAGAAATCATTTTTCGCACAAGAAAAAACCGTGGGTTAACCATCGTTTATTTTTCACGGAAATGGAAAATTTCAAAAAAGTTTTCTAAGCATGCCAATTGAAAGTATACGTCCTTTAGTACATGCTGTGCAAATTTTTCCGAAAACAAGCCACGTTTATGGGAGATATCGACCATCAAAGTGGCTGAAGAAATAATTTTTCGCACAAGAAAAAACCGTGGGTTAACAATCGTTGATTTTTCACGGAAATGGAAAATTTCAAAAAAGTTTTCTAAGCAAGCCAATTGAAAGTATACGTCCTTTTGTACATGCTGTGCAAATTGTTCCGAAAACAAGCCACGTTTATGGGAGATATCGACCATCAAAGTGGCAGAAGAAATCATTTTTCGCACAAGAAAAAACCGTGGGTTTGCCATCGTTGATTTTTCACGGAAATGGAAAATTTCAAAAAAGTTTTCTAAGAATGCCAATTGAAAGTATACGTCCTTTGGTACATGCTGTGCAAATTTTTCCGAAAACAAGCCACGTTTATGGGAGATATCGACCATCAAAATGGCAGAAGAAATCATTTTTCGCACAAGAAAAAACCGTGGGTTAACCATCGTTGATTTTTCACGGAAATGGAAAATTTCAAAAAAATTTTCTAAGCCTGCCAATTGAAAGTATACGTCCTTTTGTACATGCTGTGCAAATTTTTCCGAAAACAAGCCACGTTTATGGGAGATATCGACCATCAAAATGGCAGAAGAAATCATTTTTCGCACAAGAAAAAACCGTGGGTTAACCATCGTTGATTTTTCACGGAAATCGAAAATTTCAAAAAAGTTTTCTAAGCATGCCAATTGAAAGTATACGTCCTTTTGTACATGCTGAGCAAATTTTTCCGAAAACAAGCCACGTTTATGGGAGATATCGACCATCAAAGTGGCAGAAGAAATCATTTTTCGCACAAGAAAAAAACGTGGGTTAACCATCGTTGATATTTCACGGAAATGGAAAATTTCAAAAAAATTTTCTAAGCATGCCAATTGAAAGAATACGTCCTTTTGTACATGCTGTGCAAATTTTTCCGAAAACAAGCAGCGTTTATGGGAGATATCGACCATCAAAGTGGCAGAAGAAATCATTTTTCGCACAAGAAAAAACCGTGGGTTAACCATGGTTGATTTTTCACGGAAATGGAAAATTTCAAATAAATTTTCTAAGCACGCCAATTGAAAGTATACGTCGTTTTGTACATGCTGTGCAAATTTTTCCGAAAACAAGCCCCGTTTATGGGAGATATCGACCATCAAAGTGGCCGAAGAAATCATTTTTCGCACAAGAAAAAACCGTGGGTTAACCATCGTTGATATTTCACGGAAATGGAAAATTTCAAAAAAATTTTCTAAGCATGCCTATTGAAAGTATACGTCCTTTTGTACATGCTGTGCAAATTTTTCCGAAAACAAGCCACGTTTATGGGAGATATCGACCATCAAAGTGGCAGAAGAAATCATTTTTCGCACAAGAAAAAACCGTGGGTTAACCATCGTTTATTTTTCACGGAAATGGAAAATTTCAAAAAAGTTTTCTAAGCATGCCAATTAAAAGTATTCGTCCTTTGGTACATGCTGTGCAAATTTTTCCGAAAACAAGCCACGTTTTTGGGAGATATCGACCATCAAAATGGCAGAAGAAATCTTTTTTCGCACAAGAAAAAACCGAGGTTAACCATCGTTGATTTTTCACGGAAATGGAAAATTTCAAAAAAATTTTCTAAGCCTGCCAATTGAAAGTATACGTCCTTTTGTACATGCTGTGCAAATTTTTCCGAAAACAAGCAGCGTTTATGGGAGATATCGACCATCAAAGTGGCAGAAGAAATCATTTTTCGCACAAGAAAAAACCGTGGTTTAACCATGGTTGATTTTTCACGGAAATGGAAAATTTCAAATAAATTTTCTAAGCACGCCAATTGAAAGTATACGTCGTTTTGTACATGCTGTGCAAATTTTTCCGAAAACAAGCCCCGTTTATGGGAGATATCGACCATCAAAGTGGCCGAAGAAATCATTTTTCGCACAAGAAAAAACCGTGGGTTAACCATCGTTGATATTTCACGGAAATGGAAAATTTCAAAAAAATTTTCTAAGCACGCCAATTGAAAGTATACGTCCTTTTGTACATGCTGTGCAAATTTTTCCGAAAACAAGCAGCGTTTATGGGAGATATCGACCATCAAAGTGGCAGAAGAAATCATTTTTCGCACAAGAAAAAACCGTGGGTTAACCATGGTTGATTTTTCACGGAAATGGAAAATTTCCAATAAATTTTCTAAGTACGCCAATTGAAAGTATACGTCGTTTTGTACATGCTGTGCAAATTTTTCCGAAAACAAGCCCCGTTTATGGGAGATATCGACCATCAATGTGGCAGAAGAAATCATTTTTCGCACAAGAAAAAACCGTGGGTTAACCATCGTTTATTTTTCACGGTAATGGAAAATTTCAAAAAAGTTTTCTAAGCATGCCAATTAAAAGTATACGTCCTTTGGTACATGCTGTGCAAATTTTTCCGAAAACAAGCCACGTTTTTGGGAGATATCGACCATCAAAATGGCAGAAGAAATCATTTTTCGCACAAGAAAAAACCGTGGGTTAACCATCGTTGATTTTTCACGGAAATGGAAAATTTCAAAAAAATTTTCTAAGCATGCCAATTGAAAGTATACGTCCTTTTGTACATGCTGTGCAAATTTTTCCGAAAACAAGCCACGTTTATGGGAGATATGACCATCAAAGTGGCAAAAGAAATCATTTTTCGCACAAGAAAAAACCGTGGGTTAACCATCGTTTATTTTTCACGGAAATGGAAAATTTCAAAAAAGTTTTCTAAGCATGCCAATTGAAAGTATACGTCCTTTAGTACATGCTGTGCAAATTTTTCCGAAAACAAGCCACGTTTATGGGAGATATGACCATCAAAGTGGCAGAAGAAATCATTTTTCGCACAAGAAAAAACCGTGGGTTAACCATCGTTGATTTTTCACGGAAATCGAAAATTTCAAAAAAGTTTTCTAAGCATGCCAATTGAAAGTATACGTCCTTTTGTACATGCTGAGCAAATTTTTCCGAAAACAAGCCACGTTTATGGGAGATATCGACCATCAAAGTGGCAGAAGAAATCATTTTTCGCACAAGAAAAAAACGTGGGTTAACCATCGTTGATATTTCACGGAAATGGAAAATTTCAAAAAAATTTTCTAAGCATGCCAATTGAAAGAATACGTCCTTTTGTACATGCTGTGCAAATTTTTCCGAAAACAAGCAGCGTTTATGGGAGATATCGACCATCAAAGTGGCAGAAGAAATCATTTTTCGCACAAGAAAAAACCGTGGGTTAACCATGGTTGATTTTTCACGGAAATGGAAAATTTCAAATAAATTTTCTAAGCACGCCAATTGAAAGTATACGTCGTTTTGTACATGCTGTGCAAATTTTTCCGAAAACAAGCCCCGTTTATGGGAGATATCGACCATCAAAGTGGCCGAAGAAATCATTTTTCGCACAAGAAAAAACCGTGGGTTAACCATCGTTGATATTTCACGGAAATGGAAAATTTCAAAAAAATTTTCTAAGCATGCCTATTGAAAGTATACGTCCTTTTGTACATGCTGTGCAAATTTTTCCGAAAACAAGCCACGTTTATGGGAGATATCGACCATCAAAGTGGCAGAAGAAATCATTTTTCGCACAAGAAAAAACCGTGGGTTAACCATCGTTTATTTTTCACGGAAATGGAAAATTTCAAAAAAGTTTTCTAAGCATGCCAATTGAAAGTATACGTCCTTAAAGACATGCTGTGCAAATTTTTCCGAAAACAAGCCACGTTTATGGGAGATATCGACCATCAAAGTGGCTGAAGAAATAATTTTTCGCACAAGAAAAAACCGTGGGTTAACCATCGTTGATTTTTCACGGAAATGGAAAATTTCAAAAAAGTTTTCTAAGCAAGCCAATTGAAAGTATACGTCCTTTTGTACATGCTGTGCAAATTGTTCCGAAAACAAGCCACGTTTATGGGAGATATCGACCATCAAAGTGGCAGAAGAAATCATTTTTCGCACAAGAAAAAACCGTGGGTTTACCATCGTTGATTTTTCACGGAAATGGAAAATTTCAAAAAAGTTTTCTAAGAATGCCAATTTAAAGTATACGTCCTTTGGTACATGCTGTGCAAATTTTTCCGAAAACAAGCCACGTTTATGGGAGATATCGACCATCAAAGTGGCAGAAGAAATCATTTTTCGCACAAGAAAAAACCGTGGGTTTGCCATCGTTGATTTTTCACGGAAATGGAAAATTTCAAAAAAGTTTTCTAAGAATGCCAATTGAAAGTATACGTCCTTTGGTACATGCTGTGCAAATTTTTCCGAAAACAAGCCACGTTTATGGGAGATATCGACCATCAAAATGGCAGAAGAAATCATTTTTCGCACAAGAAAAAACCGTGGGTTAACCATCGTTGATTTTTCACGGAAATGGAAAATTTCAAAAAAATTTTCTAAGCCTGCCAATTGAAAGTATACGTCCTTTTGTACATGCTGTGCAAATTTTTCCGAAAACAAGCAGCGTTTATGGGAGATATCGACCATCAAAGTGGCAGAAGAAATCATTTTTCGCACAAGAAAAAACCGTGGTTTAACCATGGTTGATTTTTCACGGAAATGGAAAATTTCAAATAAATTTTCTAAGCACGCCAATTGAAAGTATACGTCGTTTTGTACATGCTGTGCAAATTTTTCCGAAAACAAGCCCCGTTTATGGGAGATATCGACCATCAAAGTGGCCGAAGAAATCATTTTTCGCACAAGAAAAAACCGTGGGTTAACCATCGTTGATATTTCACGGAAATGGAAAATTTCAAAAAAATTTTCTAAGCACGCCAATTGAAAGTATACGTCCTTTTGTACATGCTGTGCAAATTTTTCCGAAAACAAGCAGCGTTTATGGGAGATATCGACCATCAAAGTGGCAGAAGAAATCATTTTTCGCACAAGAAAAAACCGTGGGTTAACCATGGTTGATTTTTCACGGAAATGGAAAATTTCCAATAAATTTTCTAAGTACGCCAATTGAAAGTATACGTCGTTTTGTACATGCTGTGCAAATTTTTCCGAAAACAAGCCCCGTTTATGGGAGATATCGACCATCAATGTGGCAGAAGAAATCATTTTTCGCACAAGAAAAAACCGTGGGTTAACCATCGTTTATTTTTCACGGTAATGGAAAATTTCAAAAAAGTTTTCTAAGCATGCCAATTAAAAGTATACGTCCTTTGGTACATGCTGTGCAAATTTTTCCGAAAACAAGCCACGTTTTTGGGAGATATCGACCATCAAAATGGCAGAAGAAATCATTTTTCGCACAAGAAAAAACCGTGGGTTAACCATCGTTGATTTTTCACGGAAATGGAAAATTTCAAAAAAATTTTCTAAGCATGCCAATTGAAAGTATACGTCCTTTTGTACATGCTGTGCAAATTTTTCCGAAAACAAGCCACGTTTATGGGAGATATGACCATCAAAGTGGCAAAAGAAATCATTTTTCGCACAAGAAAAAACCGTGGGTTAACCATCGTTTATTTTTCACGGAAATGGAAAATTTCAAAAAAGTTTTCTAAGCATGCCAATTGAAAGTATACGTCCTTTAGTACATGCTGTGCAAATTTTTCCGAAAACAAGCCACGTTTATGGGAGATATCGACCATCAAAGTGGCTGAAGAAATAATTTTTCGCACAAGAAAAAACCGTGGGTTAACAATCGTTGATTTTTCACGGAAATGGAAAATTTCAAAAAAGTTTTCTAAGCAAGCCAATTGAAAGTATACGTCCTTTTGTACATGCTGTGCAAATTGTTCCGAAAACAAGCCACGTTTATGGGAGATATCGACCATCAAAGTGGCAGAAGAAATCATTTTTCGCACAAGAAAAAACCGTGGGTTTGCCATCGTTGATTTTTCACGGAAATGGAAAATTTCAAAAAAGTTTTCTAAGAATGCCAATTGAAAGTATACGTCCTTTGGTACATGCTGTGCAAATTTTTCCGAAAACAAGCCACGTTTATGGGAGATATCGACCATCAAAATGGCAGAAGAAATCATTTTTCGCACAAGAAAAAACCGTGGGTTAACCATCGTTGATTTTTCACGGAAATGGAAAATTTCAAAAAAATTTTCTAAGCCTGCCAATTGAAAGTATACGTCCTTTTGTACATGCTGTGCAAATTTTTCCGAAAACAAGCCACGTTTATGGGAGATATCGACCATCAAAATGGCAGAAGAAATCATTTTTCGCACAAGAAAAAACCGTGGGTTAACCATCGTTGATTTTTCACGGAAATCGAAAATTTCAAAAAAGTTTTCTAAGCATGCCAATTGAAAGTATACGTCCTTTTGTACATGCTGAGCAAATTTTTCCGAAAACAAGCCACGTTTATGGGAGATATCGACCATCAAAGTGGCAGAAGAAATCATTTTTCGCACAAGAAAAAAACGTGGGTTAACCATCGTTGATATTTCACGGAAATGGAAAATTTCAAAAAAATTTTCTAAGCATGCCAATTGAAAGAATACGTCTTTTTGTACATGCTGTGCAAATTTTTCCGAAAACAAGCAGCGTTTATGGGAGATATCGACCATCAAAGTGGCAGAAGAAATCATTTTTCGCACAAGAAAAAACCGTGGGTTAACCATGGTTGATTTTTCACGGAAATGGAAAATTTCAAATAAATTTTCTAAGCACGCCAATTGAAAGTATACGTCGTTTTGTACATGCTGTGCAAATTTTTCCGAAAACAAGCCCCGTTTATGGGAGATATCGACCATCAAAGTGGCCGAAGAAATCATTTTTCGCACAAGAAAAAACCGTGGGTTAACCATCGTTGATATTTCACGGAAATGGAAAATTTCAAAAAAATTTTCTAAGCATGCCTATTGAAAGTATACGTCCTTTTGTACATGCTGTGCAAATTTTTCCGAAAACAAGCCACGTTTATGGGAGATATCGACCATCAAAGTGGCAGAAGAAATCATTTTTCGCACAAGAAAAAACCGTGGGTTAACCATCGTTTATTTTTCACGGAAATGGAAAATTTCAAAAAAGTTTTCTAAGCATGCCAATTAAAAGTATTCGTCCTTTGGTACATGCTGTGCAAATTTTTCCGAAAACAAGCCACGTTTTTGGGAGATATCGACCATCAAAATGGCAGAAGAAATCTTTTTTCGCACAAGAAAAAACCGAGGTTAACCATCGTTGATTTTTCACGGAAATGGAAAATTTCAAAAAATTTTTCTAAGCATGCCAATTGAAAGTATACGTCCTTTTGTACATGCTGTGCAAATTTTTCCGAAAACAAGCCACGTTTATGGGAGATATCGACCATCAAAGTGGCAGAAGAAATCATTTTTCGCACAAGAAAAAACCGTGGGTTAACCATCGTTTATTTTTCACGGAAATGGAAAATTTCAAAAAAGTTTTCTAAGCATGCCAATTGAAAGTATACGTCCTTTAGTACATGCTGTGCAAATTTTTCCGAAAACAAGCCACGTTTATGGGAGATATCGACCATCAAAGTGGCTGAAGAAATAATTTTTCGCACAAGAAAAAACCGTGGGTTAACCATCGTTGATTTTTCACGGAAATGGAAAATTTCAAAAAAGTTTTCTAAGCAAGCCAATTGAAAGTATACGTCCTTTTGTACATGCTGTGCAAATTGTTCCGAAAACAAGCCACGTTTATGGGAGATATCGACCATCAAAGTGGCAGAAGAAATCATTTTTCGCACAAGAAAAAACCGTGGGTTTACCATCGTTGATTTTTCACGGAAATGGAAAATTTCAAAAAAGTTTTCTAAGAATGCCAATTGAAAGTATACGTCCTTTGGTACATGCTGTGCAAATTTTTCCGAAAACAAGCCACGTTTATGGGAGATATCGACCATCAAAATGGCAGAAGAAATCATTTTTCGCACAAGAAAAAACCGTGGGTTAACCATCGTTGATTTTTCACGGAAATGGAAAATTTCAAAAAAAATTTCTAAGCCTGCCAATTGAAAGTATACGTCCTTTTGTACATGCTGTGCAAATTTTTCCGAAAACAAGCCACGTTTATGGGAGATATAGACCATCAAAGTGGCAGAAGAAATCATTTTTCGCACAAGAAAAAACCGTGGGTTAACCATCGTTGATTTTTCACGGAAATCGAAAATTTCAAAAAAGTTTTCTAAGCATGCCAATTGAAAGTATACGTCCTTTTGTACATGCTGAGCAAATTTTTCCGAAAACAAGCCACGTTTATGGGAGATATCGACCATCAAAGTGGCAGAAGAAATCATTTTTCGCACAAGAAAAAACCGTGGGTTAACCATCGTTGATTTTTCACGGAAATCGAAAATTTCAAAAAAGTTTTCTAAGTATGCCAATTGAAAGTATACGTCCTTTTGTACATGCTGAGCAAATTTTTCCGCTAACAAGCCACGTTTATGGGAGATATCGACCATCAAAGTGGCAGAAGAAATCATTTTTCGCACAAGAAAAAACCGTGGGTTAACCATCGTTGATTTTTCACGGAAATGGAAAATTTCAAAAAAATTTTCTAAGCATGCTAATTGAAAGTATACGTCCTTTTGTACATGCTGTGCAAATTTTTCCGAAAACAAGCCACGTTTATGGGAGATATCGACCATCAAAGTGGCAGAAGAAATCATTTTTCGCACAAGAAAAAACCGTGGGTTAACCATCGTTGATTTTTCACGGAAATGGAAAATTTCAAAAAAGTTTTCTTAGCATGCCAATTGAAAGTATACGTCCTTTTGTACATGCTGAGCAAATTTTTCCGAAAACAAGCCACGTTTATGGGAGATATCGACCATCAAAATGGCAGAAGAAATCATTTTTCGCACAAGAAAAAACCGTGGGTTAACCATCGTTGATTTTTCACGGAAATGGAAAATTTCAAAAAAATTTTCTAAGCCAGCCAATTGAAAGTATACGTCCTTTTGTACATGCTGTGCAAATTTTTCCGAAAACAAGCCACGTTTATGGGAGATATCGACCATCAAAGTGGCAGAAGAAATCATTTTTCGCACAAGAAAAAACCGTGGGTTAACCATCGTTGATTTTTCACGGAAATCGAAAATTTCAAAAAAGTTTTCGAAGCATGCCAATTGAAAGTATACGTCCTTTTGTACATGCTGAGCAAATTTTTCCGAAAACAAGCCACGTTTATGGGAGATATCGACCATCAAAGTGGCAGAAGAAATCATTTTTCGCACAAGAAAAAACCGTGGGTTAACCATCGTTGATTTTTCACGGAAATCGAAAATTTCAAAAAAGTTTTCTAACTATGCCAATTGAAAGAATACGTCCTTTTGTACATGCTGAGCAAATTTTTCCGAAAACAAGCCACGTTTATGGGAGATATCGACCATCAAAGTGGCAGAAGAAATCATTTTTCGCACAAGAAAAAACCGTGGGTTAACCATCGTTGATTTTTCACGGAATTAGAAAATTTCAAAACAGTTTTCTAAGCATGCAAATTGAAAGTATACGTCCTTTTGTACATGCTGTGCAAATTTTTCCGAAAACAAGCTACGTTTATGGGAGATATCGACCATCAAAGTGGCAGAAGAAATCATTTTTCGCACAAGAAAAAACCGTGGGTTAACCATCGTTGATTTTTCACGGAAATCGAAAATTTCAAAAAAGTTTTCGAAGCATGCCAATTGAAAGTATACGTCCTTTTGTACATGCTGAGCAAATTTTTCCGAAAACAAGCTACGTTTATGGGAGATATCGACCATCAAAGTGGCAGAAGAAATCATTTTTCGCACAAGAAAAAACCGTGGGTTAACCATCGTTGATTTTTCACGGAAATAGAAAATTTCAAAAAAGTTTTCTAAGCATGCCAATTGAAAGTATACGTCCTTTTGTACATGCTGAGCAAATTTTTCCGATAACAAGCGACGTTTATGGGAGATATCGACCATCAAAGTGGCAGAAGAAATCATTTTTCGCACAAGAAAAAACCGTGGGTTAACCATCGTTGATTTTTCACGGAAAACGAAAATTTCAAAAAAGTTTTCTAAGCATGCCAATTGAAAGTATACGTCCTTTTGTACATGCTGAGCAAATTTTTCCGAAAACAAGCGACGTTTATGGGAGATATCGACCATCAAAGTGGCAGAAGAAATCATTTTTCGCACAAGAAAAAACCGTGGGTTAACCATCGTTGATTTTTCACGGAAATAGAAAATTTCAAAAAAGTTTTCTAAGCATGCCAATTGAAAGTATACGTCCTTTTGTACATGCTGAGCAAATTTTTCCGATAACAAGCCACGTTTATGGGAGATATCGACCATCAAAGAGGCAGAAGAAATCATTTTTCGCACAAGAAAAAACTGTGGGTTAACCATCGTTGATTTTTCACGGAAATCAAAAATTTCAAAAAAGTTTTCTAAGCATGCCAATTGAAAGTATACGTCCTTTTGTACATGCTGAGCAAATTTTTCCGATAACAAGCCACGTTTATGGGAGATAACGACCATCAAAGTGGCAGAAGAAATCATTTTTCGCACAAGAAAAAACTGTGGGTTAACCATCGTTGATTTTTCACGGAAATCAAAAATTTCAAAAAAGTTTTCTAACCATGCCAATTGAAAGTATACGTCCTTTTGTACATGCTGAGCAAATTTTTCCGATAACAAGCCACGTTTATGGGAGATAACGACCATCAAAGTGGCAGAAGAAATCATTTTTCGCACAAGAAAAAACCGTGGGTTTGCCATCGTTGATTTTTCACGGAAATGGAAAATTTCAAAAAAGTTTTCTAAGAATGCCAATTGAAAGTATACGTCCTTTGGTACATGCTGTGCAAATTTTTCCGAAAACAAGCCACGTTTATGGGAGATATCGACCATCAAAATGGCAGAAGAAATCATTTTTCGCACAAGAAAAAACCGTGGGTTAACCATCGTTGATTTTTCACGGAAATGGAAAATTTCAAAAAAATTTTCTAAGCCTGCCAATTGAAAGTATACGTCCTTTTGTACATGCTGTGCAAATTTTTCCGAAAACAAGCCACGTTTATGGGAGATATCGACCATCAAAATGGCAGAAGAAATCATTTTTCGCACAAGAAAAAACCGTGGGTTAACCATCGTTGATTTTTCACGGAAATCGAAAATTTCAAAAAAGTTTTCTAAGCATGCCAATTGAAAGTATACGTCCTTTTGTACATGCTGAGCAAATTTTTCCGAAAACAAGCCACGTTTATGGGAGATATCGACCATCAAAGTGGCAGAAGAAATCATTTTTCGCACAAGAAAAAAACGTGGGTTAACCATCGTTGATATTTCACGGAAATGGAAAATTTCAAAAAAATTTTCTAAGCATGCCAATTGAAAGAATACGTCCTTTTGTACATGCTGTGCAAATTTTTCCGAAAACAAGCAGCGTTTATGGGAGATATCGACCATCAAAGTGGCAGAAGAAATCATTTTTCGCACAAGAAAAAACCGTGGGTTAACCATCGTTGATTTTTCACGGAAATGGAAAATTTCAAATAAATTTTCTAAGCACGCCAATTGAAAGTATACGTCGTTTTGTACATGCTGTGCAAATTTTTCCGAAAACAAGCCCCGTTTATGGGAGATATCGACCATCAAAGTGGCCGAAGAAATCATTTTTCGCACAAGAAAAAACCGTGGGTTAACCATCGTTGATATTTCACGGAAATGGAAAATTTCAAAAAAATTTTCTAAGCATGCCTATTGAAAGTATACGTCCTTTTGTACATGCTGTGCAAATTTTTCCGAAAACAAGCCACGTTTATGGGAGATATCGACCATCAAAGTGGCAGAAGAAATCATTTTTCGCACAAGAAAAAACCGTGGGTTAACCATCGTTTATTTTTCACGGAAATGGAAAATTTCAAAAAAGTTTTCTAAGCATGCCAATTAAAAGTATACGTCCTTTGGTACATGCTGTGCAAATTTTTCCGAAAACAAGCCACGTTTTTGGGAGATATCGACCATCAAAATGGCAGAAGAAATCATTTTTCGCACAAGAAAAAACCGAGGTTAACCATCGTTGATTTTTCACGGAAATGGAAAATTTCAAAAAATTTTTCTAAGCATGCCAATTGAAAGTATACGTCCTTTTGTACATGCTGAGCAAATTTTTCCGATAACAAGCCACGTTTATGGGAGATAACGACCATCAAAGTGGCAGAAGAAATCATTTTTCGCACAAGAAAAAACTGTGGGTTAACCATCGTTGATTTTTCACGGAAATCAAAAATTTCAAAAAAGTTTTCTAACCATGCCAATTGAAAGTATACGTCCTTTTGTACATGCTGAGCAAATTTTTCCGATAACAAGCCACGTTTATGGGAGATAACGACCATCAAAGTGGCAGAAGAAATCATTTTTCGCACAAGAAAAAACCGTGGGTTTGCCATCGTTGATTTTTCACGGAAATGGAAAATTTCAAAAAAGTTTTCTAAGAATGCCAATTGAAAGTATACGTCCTTTGGTACATGCTGTGCAAATTTTTCCGAAAACAAGCCACGTTTATGGGAGATATCGACCATCAAAATGGCAGAAGAAATCATTTTTCGCACAAGAAAAAACCGTGGGTTAACCATCGTTGATTTTTCACGGAAATGGAAAATTTCAAAAAAATTTTCTAAGCCTGCCAATTGAAAGTATACGTCCTTTTGTACATGCTGTGCAAATTTTTCCGAAAACAAGCCACGTTTATGGGAGATATCGACCATCAAAATGGCAGAAGAAATCATTTTTCGCACAAGAAAAAACCGTGGGTTAACCATCGTTGATTTTTCACGGAAATCGAAAATTTCAAAAAAGTTTTCTAAGCATGCCAATTGAAAGTATACGTCCTTTTGTACATGCTGAGCAAATTTTTCCGAAAACAAGCCACGTTTATGGGAGATATCGACCATCAAAGTGGCAGAAGAAATCATTTTTCGCACAAGAAAAAAACGTGGGTTAACCATCGTTGATATTTCACGGAAATGGAAAATTTCAAAAAAATTTTCTAAGCATGCCAATTGAAAGAATACGTCCTTTTGTACATGCTGTGCAAATTTTTCCGAAAACAAGCAGCGTTTATGGGAGATATCGACCATCAAAGTGGCAGAAGAAATCATTTTTCGCACAAGAAAAAACCGTGGGTTAACCATGGTTGATTTTTCACGGAAATGGAAAATTTCAAATAAATTTTCTAAGCACGCCAATTGAAAGTATACGTCGTTTTGTACATGCTGTGCAAATTTTTCCGAAAACAAGCCCCGTTTATGGGAGATATCGACCATCAAAGTGGCCGAAGAAATCATTTTTCGCACAAGAAAAAACCGTGGGTTAACCATCGTTGATATTTCACGGAAATGGAAAATTTCAAAAAAATTTTCTAAGCATGCCTATTGAAAGTATACGTCCTTTTGTACATGCTGAGCAAATTTTTCCGAAAACAAGCCACGTTTATGGGAGATATCGACCATCAAAGTGGCAGAAGAAATCATTTTTCGCACAAGAAAAAACCGTGGGTTAACCATCGTTGATTTTTCACGGAAATCGAAAATTTCAAAAAAGTTTTCTAACTATGCCAATTGAAAGAATACGTCCTTTTGTACATGCTGAGCAAATTTTTCCGAAAACAAGCCACGTTTATGGGAGATATCGACCATCAAAGTGGCAGAAGAAATCATTTTTCGCACAAGAAAAAACCGTGGGTTAACCATCGTTGATTTTTCACGGAATTAGAAAATTTCAAAACAGTTTTCTAAGCATGCAAATTGAAAGTATACGTCCTTTTGTACATGCTGTGCAAATTTTTCCGAAAACAAGCTACGTTTATGGGAGATATCGACCATCAAAGTGGCAGAAGAAATCATTTTTCGCACAAGAAAAAACCGTGGGTTAACCATCGTTGATTTTTCACGGAAATCGAAAATTTCAAAAAAGTTTTCGAAGCATGCCAATTGAAAGTATACGTCCTTTTGTACATGCTGAGCAAATTTTTCCGAAAACAAGCTACGTTTATGGGAGATATCGACCATCAAAGTGGCAGAAGAAATCATTTTTCGCACAAGAAAAAACCGTGGGTTAACCATCGTTGATTTTTCACGGAAATAGAAAATTTCAAAAAAGTTTTCTAAGCATGCCAATTGAAAGTATACGTCCTTTTGTACATGCTGAGCAAATTTTTCCGATAACAAGCGACGTTTATGGGAGATATCGACCATCAAAGTGGCAGAAGAAATCATTTTTCGCACAAGAAAAAACCGTGGGTTAACCATCGTTGATTTTTCACGGAAAACGAAAATTTCAAAAAAGTTTTCTAAGCATGCCAATTGAAAGTATACGTCCTTTTGTACATGCTGAGCAAATTTTTCCGAAAACAAGCGACGTTTATGGGAGATATCGACCATCAAAGTGGCAGAAGAAATCATTTTTCGCACAAGAAAAAACCGTGGGTTAACCATCGTTGATTTTTCACGGAAATAGAAAATTTCAAAAAAGTTTTCTAAGCATGCCAATTGAAAGTATACGTCCTTTTGTACATGCTGAGCAAATTTTTCCGATAACAAGCCACGTTTATGGGAGATATCGACCATCAAAGAGGCAGAAGAAATCATTTTTCGCACAAGAAAAAACTGTGGGTTAACCATCGTTGATTTTTCACGGAAATCAAAAATTTCAAAAAAGTTTTCTAAGCATGCCAATTGAAAGTATACGTCCTTTTGTACATGCTGAGCAAATTTTTCCGATAACAAGCCACGTTTATGGGAGATAACGACCATCAAAGTGGCAGAAGAAATCATTTTTCGCACAAGAAAAAACTGTGGGTTAACCATCGTTGATTTTTCACGGAAATCAAAAATTTCAAAAAAGTTTTCTAACCATGCCAATTGAAAGTATACGTCCTTTTGTACATGCTGAGCAAATTTTTCCGATAACAAGCCACGTTTATGGGAGATAACGACCATCAAAGTGGCAGAAGAAATCATTTTTCGCACAAGAAAAAACCGTGGGTTTGCCATCGTTGATTTTTCACGGAAATGGAAAATTTCAAAAAAGTTTTCTAAGAATGCCAATTGAAAGTATACGTCCTTTGGTACATGCTGTGCAAATTTTTCCGAAAACAAGCCACGTTTATGGGAGATATCGACCATCAAAATGGCAGAAGAAATCATTTTTCGCACAAGAAAAAACCGTGGGTTAACCATCGTTGATTTTTCACGGAAATGGAAAATTTCAAAAAAATTTTCTAAGCCTGCCAATTGAAAGTATACGTCCTTTTGTACATGCTGTGCAAATTTTTCCGAAAACAAGCCACGTTTATGGGAGATATCGACCATCAAAATGGCAGAAGAAATCATTTTTCGCACAAGAAAAAACCGTGGGTTAACCATCGTTGATTTTTCACGGAAATCGAAAATTTCAAAAAAGTTTTCTAAGCATGCCAATTGAAAGTATACGTCCTTTTGTACATGCTGAGCAAATTTTTCCGAAAACAAGCCACGTTTATGGGAGATATCGACCATCAAAGTGGCAGAAGAAATCATTTTTCGCACAAGAAAAAAACGTGGGTTAACCATCGTTGATATTTCACGGAAATGGAAAATTTCAAAAAAATTTTCTAAGCATGCCAATTGAAAGAATACGTCCTTTTGTACATGCTGTGCAAATTTTTCCGAAAACAAGCAGCGTTTATGGGAGATATCGACCATCAAAGTGGCAGAAGAAATCATTTTTCGCACAAGAAAAAACCGTGGGTTAACCATCGTTGATTTTTCACGGAAATGGAAAATTTCAAATAAATTTTCTAAGCACGCCAATTGAAAGTATACGTCGTTTTGTACATGCTGTGCAAATTTTTCCGAAAACAAGCCCCGTTTATGGGAGATATCGACCATCAAAGTGGCCGAAGAAATCATTTTTCGCACAAGAAAAAACCGTGGGTTAACCATCGTTGATATTTCACGGAAATGGAAAATTTCAAAAAAATTTTCTAAGCATGCCTATTGAAAGTATACGTCCTTTTGTACATGCTGTGCAAATTTTTCCGAAAACAAGCCACGTTTATGGGAGATATCGACCATCAAAGTGGCAGAAGAAATCATTTTTCGCACAAGAAAAAACCGTGGGTTAACCATCGTTTATTTTTCACGGAAATGGAAAATTTCAAAAAAGTTTTCTAAGCATGCCAATTAAAAGTATACGTCCTTTGGTACATGCTGTGCAAATTTTTCCGAAAACAAGCCACGTTTTTGGGAGATATCGACCATCAAAATGGCAGAAGAAATCATTTTTCGCACAAGAAAAAACCGAGGTTAACCATCGTTGATTTTTCACGGAAATGGAAAATTTCAAAAAATTTTTCTAAGCATGCCAATTGAAAGTATACGTCCTTTTGTACATGCTGAGCAAATTTTTCCGATAACAAGCCACGTTTATGGGAGATAACGACCATCAAAGTGGCAGAAGAAATCATTTTTCGCACAAGAAAAAACTGTGGGTTAACCATCGTTGATTTTTCACGGAAATCAAAAATTTCAAAAAAGTTTTCTAACCATGCCAATTGAAAGTATACGTCCTTTTGTACATGCTGAGCAAATTTTTCCGATAACAAGCCACGTTTATGGGAGATAACGACCATCAAAGTGGCAGAAGAAATCATTTTTCGCACAAGAAAAAACCGTGGGTTTGCCATCGTTGATTTTTCACGGAAATGGAAAATTTCAAAAAAGTTTTCTAAGAATGCCAATTGAAAGTATACGTCCTTTGGTACATGCTGTGCAAATTTTTCCGAAAACAAGCCACGTTTATGGGAGATATCGACCATCAAAATGGCAGAAGAAATCATTTTTCGCACAAGAAAAAACCGTGGGTTAACCATCGTTGATTTTTCACGGAAATGGAAAATTTCAAAAAAATTTTCTAAGCCTGCCAATTGAAAGTATACGTCCTTTTGTACATGCTGTGCAAATTTTTCCGAAAACAAGCCACGTTTATGGGAGATATCGACCATCAAAATGGCAGAAGAAATCATTTTTCGCACAAGAAAAAACCGTGGGTTAACCATCGTTGATTTTTCACGGAAATCGAAAATTTCAAAAAAGTTTTCTAAGCATGCCAATTGAAAGTATACGTCCTTTTGTACATGCTGAGCAAATTTTTCCGAAAACAAGCCACGTTTATGGGAGATATCGACCATCAAAGTGGCAGAAGAAATCATTTTTCGCACAAGAAAAAAACGTGGGTTAACCATCGTTGATATTTCACGGAAATGGAAAATTTCAAAAAAATTTTCTAAGCATGCCAATTGAAAGAATACGTCCTTTTGTACATGCTGTGCAAATTTTTCCGAAAACAAGCAGCGTTTATGGGAGATATCGACCATCAAAGTGGCAGAAGAAATCATTTTTCGCACAAGAAAAAACCGTGGGTTAACCATGGTTGATTTTTCACGGAAATGGAAAATTTCAAATAAATTTTCTAAGCACGCCAATTGAAAGTATACGTCGTTTTGTACATGCTGTGCAAATTTTTCCGAAAACAAGCCCCGTTTATGGGAGATATCGACCATCAAAGTGGCCGAAGAAATCATTTTTCGCACAAGAAAAAACCGTGGGTTAACCATCGTTGATATTTCACGGAAATGGAAAATTTCAAAAAAATTTTCTAAGCATGCCTATTGAAAGTATACGTCCTTTTGTACATGCTGTGCAAATTTTTCCGAAAACAAGCCACGTTTATGGGAGATATCGACCATCAAAGTGGCAGAAGAAATCATTTTTCGCACAAGAAAAAACCGTGGGTTAACCATCGTTTATTTTTCACGGAAATGGAAAATTTCAAAAAAGTTTTCTAAGCATGCCAATTAAAAGTATACGTCCTTTGGTACATGCTGTGCAAATTTTTCCGAAAACAAGCCACGTTTTTGGGAGATATCGACCATCAAAATGGCAGAAGAAATCATTTTTCGCACAAGAAAAAACCGAGGTTAACCATCGTTGATTATTCACGGAAATGGAAAATTTCAAAAAATTTTTCTAAGCATGCCAATTGAAAGTATACGTCCTTTTGTACATGCTGTGCAAATTTTTCCGAAAACAAGCCACGTTTATGGGAGATATCGACCATCAAAGTGGCAGAAGAAATCATTTTTCGCACAAGAAAAAACCGTGGGTTAACCATCGTTTAATTTTCACGGAAATGGAAAATTTCAAAAAAGTTTTCTAAGCATGCCAATTGAAAGTATACGTCCTTTAGTACATGCTGTGCAAATTTTTCCGAAAACAAGCCACGTTTATGGGAGATATCGACCATCAAAGTGGCTGAAGAAATAATTTTTCGCACAAGAAAAAACCGTGGGTTAACCATCGTTGATTTTTCACGGAAATGGAAAATTTCAAAAAAGTTTTCTAAGCAAGCCAATTGAAAGTATACGTTCTTTTGTACATGCTGAGCAAATTTTTACGATAACAAGCCACGTTAATGGGAGATATCGACCATCAAAGTGGCAGAAGAAATCATTTTTCGCACAAGAAAAAACTGTGGGTTAACCATCGTTAATTTTTCACGGAAATCGAAAATTTCAAAAAAGTTTTCTAAGCATGCCAATTGAAAGTATACGTTCTTTTGTACATGCTGTGCAAATTTTTCCGAAAACAAGCTACGTTTATGGGAGATAACGACCATCAAAGTGGCAGAAGAAATCATTTTTCGCACAAGAAAAAACTGTGGGTTAACCATCGTTGATTTTTCACGGAAATCAAAAATTTCAAAAAAGTTTTCTAACCATGCCAATTGAAAGTATACGTCCTTTTGTACATGCTGAGCAAATTTTTCCGATAACAAGCCACGTTTATGGGAGATAACGACCATCAAAGTGGCAGAAGAAATCATTTTTCGCACAAGAAAAAACCGTGGGTTTGCCATCGTTGATTTTTCACGGAAATGGAAAATTTCAAAAAAGTTTTCTAAGAATGCCAATTGAAAGTATACGTCCTTTGGTACATGCTGTGCAAATTTTTCCGAAAACAAGCCACGTTTATGGGAGATATCGACCATCAAAATGGCAGAAGAAATCATTTTTCGCACAAGAAAAAACCGTGGGTTAACCATCGTTGATTTTTCACGGAAATGGAAAATTTCAAAAAAATTTTCTAAGCCTGCCAATTGAAAGTATACGTCCTTTTGTACATGCTGTGCAAATTTTTCCGAAAACAAGCCACGTTTATGGGAGATATCGACCATCAAAATGGCAGAAGAAATCATTTTTCGCACAAGAAAAAACCGTGGGTTAACCATCGTTGATTTTTCACGGAAATCGAAAATTTCAAAAAAGTTTTCTAAGCATGCCAATTGAAAGTATACGTCCTTTTGTACATGCTGAGCAAATTTTTCCGAAAACAAGCCACGTTTATGGGAGATATCGACCATCAAAGTGGCAGAAGAAATCATTTTTCGCACAAGAAAAAAACGTGGGTTAACCATCGTTGATATTTCACGGAAATGGAAAATTTCAAAAAAATTTTCTAAGCATGCCAATTGAAAGAATACGTCCTTTTGTACATGCTGTGCAAATTTTTCCGAAAACAAGCAGCGTTTATGGGAGATATCGACCATCAAAGTGGCAGAAGAAATCATTTTTCGCACAAGAAAAAACCGTGGGTTAACCATCGTTGATTTTTCACGGAAATGGAAAATTTCAAATAAATTTTCTAAGCACGCCAATTGAAAGTATACGTCGTTTTGTACATGCTGTGCAAATTTTTCCGAAAACAAGCCCCGTTTATGGGAGATATCGACCATCAAAGTGGCCGAAGAAATCATTTTTCGCACAAGAAAAAACCGTGGGTTAACCATCGTTGATATTTCACGGAAATGGAAAATTTCAAAAAAATTTTCTAAGCATGCCTATTGAAAGTATACGTCCTTTTGTACATGCTGTGCAAATTTTTCCGAAAACAAGCCACGTTTATGGGAGATATCGACCATCAAAGTGGCAGAAGAAATCATTTTTCGCACAAGAAAAAACCGTGGGTTAACCATCGTTTATTTTTCACGGAAATGGAAAATTTCAAAAAAGTTTTCTAAGCATGCCAATTAAAAGTATACGTCCTTTGGTACATGCTGTGCAAATTTTTCCGAAAACAAGCCACGTTTTTGGGAGATATCGACCATCAAAATGGCAGAAGAAATCATTTTTCGCACAAGAAAAAACCGAGGTTAACCATCGTTGATTTTTCACGGAAATGGAAAATTTCAAAAAATTTTTCTAAGCATGCCAATTGAAAGTATACGTCCTTTTGTACATGCTGAGCAAATTTTTCCGATAACAAGCCACGTTTATGGGAGATAACGACCATCAAAGTGGCAGAAGAAATCATTTTTCGCACAAGAAAAAACTGTGGGTTAACCATCGTTGATTTTTCACGGAAATCAAAAATTTCAAAAAAGTTTTCTAACCATGCCAATTGAAAGTATACGTCCTTTTGTACATGCTGAGCAAATTTTTCCGATAACAAGCCACGTTTATGGGAGATAACGACCATCAAAGTGGCAGAAGAAATCATTTTTCGCACAAGAAAAAACCGTGGGTTTGCCATCGTTGATTTTTCACGGAAATGGAAAATTTCAAAAAAGTTTTCTAAGAATGCCAATTGAAAGTATACGTCCTTTGGTACATGCTGTGCAAATTTTTCCGAAAACAAGCCACGTTTATGGGAGATATCGACCATCAAAATGGCAGAAGAAATCATTTTTCGCACAAGAAAAAACCGTGGGTTAACCATCGTTGATTTTTCACGGAAATGGAAAATTTCAAAAAAATTTTCTAAGCCTGCCAATTGAAAGTATACGTCCTTTTGTACATGCTGTGCAAATTTTTCCGAAAACAAGCCACGTTTATGGGAGATATCGACCATCAAAATGGCAGAAGAAATCATTTTTCGCACAAGAAAAAACCGTGGGTTAACCATCGTTGATTTTTCACGGAAATCGAAAATTTCAAAAAAGTTTTCTAAGCATGCCAATTGAAAGTATACGTCCTTTTGTACATGCTGAGCAAATTTTTCCGAAAACAAGCCACGTTTATGGGAGATATCGACCATCAAAGTGGCAGAAGAAATCATTTTTCGCACAAGAAAAAAACGTGGGTTAACCATCGTTGATATTTCACGGAAATGGAAAATTTCAAAAAAATTTTCTAAGCATGCCAATTGAAAGAATACGTCCTTTTGTACATGCTGTGCAAATTTTTCCGAAAACAAGCAGCGTTTATGGGAGATATCGACCATCAAAGTGGCAGAAGAAATCATTTTTCGCACAAGAAAAAACCGTGGGTTAACCATGGTTGATTTTTCACGGAAATGGAAAATTTCAAATAAATTTTCTAAGCACGCCAATTGAAAGTATACGTCGTTTTGTACATGCTGTGCAAATTTTTCCGAAAACAAGCCCCGTTTATGGGAGATATCGACCATCAAAGTGGCCGAAGAAATCATTTTTCGCACAAGAAAAAACCGTGGGTTAACCATCGTTGATATTTCACGGAAATGGAAAATTTCAAAAAAATTTTCTAAGCATGCCTATTGAAAGTATACGTCCTTTTGTACATGCTGAGCAAATTTTTCCGAAAACAAGCCACGTTTATGGGAGATATCGACCATCAAAGTGGCAGAAGAAATCATTTTTCGCACAAGAAAAAACCGTGGGTTAACCATCGTTGATTTTTCACGGAAATCGAAAATTTCAAAAAAGTTTTCTAACTATGCCAATTGAAAGAATACGTCCTTTTGTACATGCTGAGCAAATTTTTCCGAAAACAAGCCACGTTTATGGGAGATATCGACCATCAAAGTGGCAGAAGAAATCATTTTTCGCACAAGAAAAAACCGTGGGTTAACCATCGTTGATTTTTCACGGAATTAGAAAATTTCAAAACAGTTTTCTAAGCATGCAAATTGAAAGTATACGTCCTTTTGTACATGCTGTGCAAATTTTTCCGAAAACAAGCTACGTTTATGGGAGATATCGACCATCAAAGTGGCAGAAGAAATCATTTTTCGCACAAGAAAAAACCGTGGGTTAACCATCGTTGATTTTTCACGGAAATCGAAAATTTCAAAAAAGTTTTCGAAGCATGCCAATTGAAAGTATACGTCCTTTTGTACATGCTGAGCAAATTTTTCCGAAAACAAGCTACGTTTATGGGAGATATCGACCATCAAAGTGGCAGAAGAAATCATTTTTCGCACAAGAAAAAACCGTGGGTTAACCATCGTTGATTTTTCACGGAAATAGAAAATTTCAAAAAAGTTTTCTAAGCATGCCAATTGAAAGTATACGTCCTTTTGTACATGCTGAGCAAATTTTTCCGATAACAAGCGACGTTTATGGGAGATATCGACCATCAAAGTGGCAGAAGAAATCATTTTTCGCACAAGAAAAAACCGTGGGTTAACCATCGTTGATTTTTCACGGAAAACGAAAATTTCAAAAAAGTTTTCTAAGCATGCCAATTGAAAGTATACGTCCTTTTGTACATGCTGAGCAAATTTTTCCGAAAACAAGCGACGTTTATGGGAGATATCGACCATCAAAGTGGCAGAAGAAATCATTTTTCGCACAAGAAAAAACCGTGGGTTAACCATCGTTGATTTTTCACGGAAATAGAAAATTTCAAAAAAGTTTTCTAAGCATGCCAATTGAAAGTATACGTCCTTTTGTACATGCTGAGCAAATTTTTCCGATAACAAGCCACGTTTATGGGAGATATCGACCATCAAAGAGGCAGAAGAAATCATTTTTCGCACAAGAAAAAACTGTGGGTTAACCATCGTTGATTTTTCACGGAAATCAAAAATTTCAAAAAAGTTTTCTAAGCATGCCAATTGAAAGTATACGTCCTTTTGTACATGCTGAGCAAATTTTTCCGATAACAAGCCACGTTTATGGGAGATAACGACCATCAAAGTGGCAGAAGAAATCATTTTTCGCACAAGAAAAAACTGTGGGTTAACCATCGTTGATTTTTCACGGAAATCAAAAATTTCAAAAAAGTTTTCTAACCATGCCAATTGAAAGTATACGTCCTTTTGTACATGCTGAGCAAATTTTTCCGATAACAAGCCACGTTTATGGGAGATAACGACCATCAAAGTGGCAGAAGAAATCATTTTTCGCACAAGAAAAAACCGTGGGTTTGCCATCGTTGATTTTTCACGGAAATGGAAAATTTCAAAAAAGTTTTCTAAGAATGCCAATTGAAAGTATACGTCCTTTGGTACATGCTGTGCAAATTTTTCCGAAAACAAGCCACGTTTATGGGAGATATCGACCATCAAAATGGCAGAAGAAATCATTTTTCGCACAAGAAAAAACCGTGGGTTAACCATCGTTGATTTTTCACGGAAATGGAAAATTTCAAAAAAATTTTCTAAGCCTGCCAATTGAAAGTATACGTCCTTTTGTACATGCTGTGCAAATTTTTCCGAAAACAAGCCACGTTTATGGGAGATATCGACCATCAAAATGGCAGAAGAAATCATTTTTCGCACAAGAAAAAACCGTGGGTTAACCATCGTTGATTTTTCACGGAAATCGAAAATTTCAAAAAAGTTTTCTAAGCATGCCAATTGAAAGTATACGTCCTTTTGTACATGCTGAGCAAATTTTTCCGAAAACAAGCCACGTTTATGGGAGATATCGACCATCAAAGTGGCAGAAGAAATCATTTTTCGCACAAGAAAAAAACGTGGGTTAACCATCGTTGATATTTCACGGAAATGGAAAATTTCAAAAAAATTTTCTAAGCATGCCAATTGAAAGAATACGTCCTTTTGTACATGCTGTGCAAATTTTTCCGAAAACAAGCAGCGTTTATGGGAGATATCGACCATCAAAGTGGCAGAAGAAATCATTTTTCGCACAAGAAAAAACCGTGGGTTAACCATCGTTGATTTTTCACGGAAATGGAAAATTTCAAATAAATTTTCTAAGCACGCCAATTGAAAGTATACGTCGTTTTGTACATGCTGTGCAAATTTTTCCGAAAACAAGCCCCGTTTATGGGAGATATCGACCATCAAAGTGGCCGAAGAAATCATTTTTCGCACAAGAAAAAACCGTGGGTTAACCATCGTTGATATTTCACGGAAATGGAAAATTTCAAAAAAATTTTCTAAGCATGCCTATTGAAAGTATACGTCCTTTTGTACATGCTGTGCAAATTTTTCCGAAAACAAGCCACGTTTATGGGAGATATCGACCATCAAAGTGGCAGAAGAAATCATTTTTCGCACAAGAAAAAACCGTGGGTTAACCATCGTTTATTTTTCACGGAAATGGAAAATTTCAAAAAAGTTTTCTAAGCATGCCAATTAAAAGTATACGTCCTTTGGTACATGCTGTGCAAATTTTTCCGAAAACAAGCCACGTTTTTGGGAGATATCGACCATCAAAATGGCAGAAGAAATCATTTTTCGCACAAGAAAAAACCGAGGTTAACCATCGTTGATTTTTCACGGAAATGGAAAATTTCAAAAAATTTTTCTAAGCATGCCAATTGAAAGTATACGTCCTTTTGTACATGCTGAGCAAATTTTTCCGATAACAAGCCACGTTTATGGGAGATAACGACCATCAAAGTGGCAGAAGAAATCATTTTTCGCACAAGAAAAAACTGTGGGTTAACCATCGTTGATTTTTCACGGAAATCAAAAATTTCAAAAAAGTTTTCTAACCATGCCAATTGAAAGTATACGTCCTTTTGTACATGCTGAGCAAATTTTTCCGATAACAAGCCACGTTTATGGGAGATAACGACCATCAAAGTGGCAGAAGAAATCATTTTTCGCACAAGAAAAAACCGTGGGTTTGCCATCGTTGATTTTTCACGGAAATGGAAAATTTCAAAAAAGTTTTCTAAGAATGCCAATTGAAAGTATACGTCCTTTGGTACATGCTGTGCAAATTTTTCCGAAAACAAGCCACGTTTATGGGAGATATCGACCATCAAAATGGCAGAAGAAATCATTTTTCGCACAAGAAAAAACCGTGGGTTAACCATCGTTGATTTTTCACGGAAATGGAAAATTTCAAAAAAATTTTCTAAGCCTGCCAATTGAAAGTATACGTCCTTTTGTACATGCTGTGCAAATTTTTCCGAAAACAAGCCACGTTTATGGGAGATATCGACCATCAAAATGGCAGAAGAAATCATTTTTCGCACAAGAAAAAACCGTGGGTTAACCATCGTTGATTTTTCACGGAAATCGAAAATTTCAAAAAAGTTTTCTAAGCATGCCAATTGAAAGTATACGTCCTTTTGTACATGCTGAGCAAATTTTTCCGAAAACAAGCCACGTTTATGGGAGATATCGACCATCAAAGTGGCAGAAGAAATCATTTTTCGCACAAGAAAAAAACGTGGGTTAACCATCGTTGATATTTCACGGAAATGGAAAATTTCAAAAAAATTTTCTAAGCATGCCAATTGAAAGAATACGTCCTTTTGTACATGCTGTGCAAATTTTTCCGAAAACAAGCAGCGTTTATGGGAGATATCGACCATCAAAGTGGCAGAAGAAATCATTTTTCGCACAAGAAAAAACCGTGGGTTAACCATGGTTGATTTTTCACGGAAATGGAAAATTTCAAATAAATTTTCTAAGCACGCCAATTGAAAGTATACGTCGTTTTGTACATGCTGTGCAAATTTTTCCGAAAACAAGCCCCGTTTATGGGAGATATCGACCATCAAAGTGGCCGAAGAAATCATTTTTCGCACAAGAAAAAACCGTGGGTTAACCATCGTTGATATTTCACGGAAATGGAAAATTTCAAAAAAATTTTCTAAGCATGCCTATTGAAAGTATACGTCCTTTTGTACATGCTGTGCAAATTTTTCCGAAAACAAGCCACGTTTATGGGAGATATCGACCATCAAAGTGGCAGAAGAAATCATTTTTCGCACAAGAAAAAACCGTGGGTTAACCATCGTTTATTTTTCACGGAAATGGAAAATTTCAAAAAAGTTTTCTAAGCATGCCAATTAAAAGTATACGTCCTTTGGTACATGCTGTGCAAATTTTTCCGAAAACAAGCCACGTTTTTGGGAGATATCGACCATCAAAATGGCAGAAGAAATCATTTTTCGCACAAGAAAAAACCGAGGTTAACCATCGTTGATTATTCACGGAAATGGAAAATTTCAAAAAATTTTTCTAAGCATGCCAATTGAAAGTATACGTCCTTTTGTACATGCTGTGCAAATTTTTCCGAAAACAAGCCACGTTTATGGGAGATATCGACCATCAAAGTGGCAGAAGAAATCATTTTTCGCACAAGAAAAAACCGTGGGTTAACCATCGTTTAATTTTCACGGAAATGGAAAATTTCAAAAAAGTTTTCTAAGCATGCCAATTGAAAGTATACGTCCTTTAGTACATGCTGTGCAAATTTTTCCGAAAACAAGCCACGTTTATGGGAGATATCGACCATCAAAGTGGCTGAAGAAATAATTTTTCGCACAAGAAAAAACCGTGGGTTAACCATCGTTGATTTTTCACGGAAATGGAAAATTTCAAAAAAGTTTTCTAAGCAAGCCAATTGAAAGTATACGTTCTTTTGTACATGCTGAGCAAATTTTTACGATAACAAGCCACGTTAATGGGAGATATCGACCATCAAAGTGGCAGAAGAAATCATTTTTCGCACAAGAAAAAACTGTGGGTTAACCATCGTTAATTTTTCACGGAAATCGAAAATTTCAAAAAAGTTTTCTAAGCATGCCAATTGAAAGTATACGTTCTTTTGTACATGCTGTGCAAATTTTTCCGAAAACAAGCTACGTTTATGGGAGAAATCGACCATCAAAGAGGCAGAAGAAATCATTTTTCGCACAAGAAAAAACCGTGGGTTAACCATCGTTGATTTTTCACGGAAATAGAAAATTTCAAAAAAGTTTTCTAAGCATGCCAATTGAAAGTATACGTCCTTTTGTACATGCTGAGCAAATTTTTCCGATAACAAGCCACGTTTATGGGAGATATCGAACATCAAAGTGGCAGAAGAAATCATTTTTCGCACAAGAAAAAACTGTGGGTTAACCATCGTTGATTTTTCACGGAAATCGAAAATTTCAAAAAAGTTTTCTAAGCATGCCAATTGAAAGTATACGTCCTTTTGTACATGCTGAGCAAATTTTTCCGAAAACAAGCCACGTTTATGGGAGATATCGACCAACAAAGTGGCAGAAGAAATCATTTTTCGCACAAGAAAAAACTGTGGGTTAACCATCGTTGATTTTTCACGGAAATCAAAAATTTCAAAAAAGTTTTCTAAGCATGCCAATTGAAAGTATACGTTCTTTATTACATGATGAGCAAATTTTTCCGATAACAAGCCACGTTTATGGGAGTAATCGACCATCAAAGTGGCAGAAGAAATCATTTTTCGCACAAGAAAAAACCGTGGGTTAACCATCGTTGATTTTTCACGGAAATAGAAAATTTCAAAAAAGTTTTCTAAGCATGCCAATTGAAAGTATACGTCCTTTTGTACATGCTGAGCAAATTTTTCCGATAACAAGCGACGTTTATGGGAGATATCGACCATCAAAGAGGCAGAAGAAATCATTTTTCGCACAAGAAAAAACTGTGGGTTAACAATCGTTGATTTTTCACGGAAATCAAAAATTTCAAAAAAGTTTTCTATGCATGCCAATTGAAAGTATACGTCCTTTTGTACATGCTGAGCAAATTTTTCCGATAACAAGCCACGTTTATGGGAGATATCGACCATCAAAGTGGCAGAAGAAATCATTTTTCGCACAAGAAAAAACTGTGGGTTAACCATCGTTGATTTTTCACGGAAATCAAAAATTTCAAAAAAGTTTTCTAAGCATGCCAATTGAAAGTATACGTCCTTTTGTACATGCTGAGCAAATTTTTCCGATAACAAGCCACGTTTATGGGAGATAACGACCATCAAAGTGGCAGAAGAAATCATTTTTCGCACAAGAAAAAACTGTGGGTTAACCATCGATGATTTTTCACGGAAATCAAAAATTTCAAAAAAGTTTTCTAAGCATGCCAATTGAAAGTATACGTCCTTTTGTACATGCTGAGAAAATTTTTCCGATAACAAGCCACGTTTATGGGAGATATCGAATATCAAAGTGGCAGAAGAAATCATTTTTCGCACAAGAAAAAACTGTGGGTTAACCATCGTTGATTTTTCACGGAAATCAAAAATTTCAAAAAAGTTTTCTAAGCATGCCAATTGAAAGTATACGTCCTTTTGTACATGCTGTGCAAATTTTTCCGATAACAAGCCACGTTTATGGGAGATATCGACCATCAAAGTGGCAGAAGAAATCATTTTTCGCACAAGAGAAAACTGTGGGTTAACCATCGTTGATTTTTCACGGAAATCAAAAATTTCAAAAAAGTTTTTCTAAGCATGCCAATTGAAAGTATACGTCCTTTTGTACATGCTGAGCAAGTTTTTACGATAACAAGCCACGTTAATGGGAGATATCGACCATCAAAGTGGCAGAAGAAATCATTTTTCGCACAAGAAAAAACTTTGGGTTAACCATCGTTGATTTTTCACGGAAATCAAAAATTTCAAAAAAGTTTTCTAAGCATGCCAATTGAAAGTATACGTCCTTTTGTACATGCTGAGCAAATTTTTACGATAACAAGCCACGTTAATGGGAGATATCGACCATCAAAGTGGCAAAAGAAATCATTTTTCGCACAAGAAAAAACCGTGGGTTAACCATCGTTGATTTTTCACGGAAATCAAAAATTTCAAAAAAGTTTTCTAAGCATGCCAATTGAAAGAATACGTCCTTTTGTACATGCTGAGCAAATTTTTACGATAACAAGCCACGTTTATGGGAGATATCGACCATCAAAGTGGCAGAAGAAATCATTTTTCGCACAAGAAAAAACCGTGGGTTAACCATCGTTGATTTTTCACGGAAATCGAAAATTTCAAAAAAGTTTTCTAAGCATGCCAATTGAAAGTATACGTTCTTTTGTACATGCTGAGCAAATTTTTACGATAACAAGCCACGTTAATGGGAGATATCGACCATCAAAGTGGCAGAAGAAATCATTTTTCGCACAAGAAAAAACTGTGGGTTAACCATCGTTGATTTTTCACGGAAATCAAAAATTTCAAAAAAGTTTTCTAAGCATGCCAATTGAAAGTATACGTCGTTTTGTACATGCTGAGCAAATTTTTCCGATAACAAGCCACGTTTATGGGAGATATCGACCATCAAAGTGGCAGAAGAAATCATTTTTCGCACAAGAAAAAACTGTGGGTTAACCATCGTTGATTTTTCACGGAAATCAAAAATTTCAAAAAAGTTTTCTAAGCATGCCAATTGAAAGTATACGTCCTTTTGTACATGCTGAGCAAATTTTTCCGATAACAAGCGACGTTTATGGGAGATATCGACCATCAAAGTGGCAGAAGAAATCATTTTTCGCACAAGAAGAAACCGTGGGTTAACCATCGTTGATTTTTCACGGAAATCGAAAATTTCAAAAAAGTTTTCTAAGCATGCCAATTGAAAGTATACGTCCTTTTGTACATGCTGAGCAAATTTTTACGATAACAAGCCACGTTAATGGGAGATATCGACCATCAAAGTGGCAGAAGAAATCATTTTTCGCACAAGAAAAAACTGTGGGTTAACCATCGTTGATTTTTCACGGAAATCAAAAATTTCAAAAAAGTTTTCTAAGCATGCCAATTGAAAGTATACGTCCTTTTATACATGCTGAGCAAATTTTTCCGATAACAAGCCACGTTAATGGGAGATATCGACCATCAAAGTGGCAGAAGAAATCATTTTTCGCACAAGAAAAAACTGTGGGTTAACCATCGTTGATTTTTCACGGAAATCAAAAATTTCAAAAAAGTTTTCTAAGCATGTCAATTGAAAGTATACGTCCTTTTGTACATGCTGAGCAAATTTTTACGATAACAAGCCACGTTAATGGGAGATATCGACCATCAAAGTGGCAGAAGAAATCATTTTTCGCACAAGAAAAAACTGTGGGTTAACCATCGTTGATTTTTCACGGAAATCAAAAATTTCAAAAAAGTTTTCTAAGCATGCCAATTGAAAGTATACGTCCTTTTGTACATGCTGAGCAAATTTTTACGATAACAAGCCACGTTAATGGGAGATATCGACCATCAAAGTGGCAGAAGAAATCATTTTTCGCACAAGAAAAAACCGTGGGTTAACCATCGTTGATTTTTCACGGAAATCGAAAATTTCAAAAAAGTTTTCTAAGCATGCCAATTGAAAGTATACGTCCTTTTGTACATGCTGAGCAAATTTTTACGATAACAAGCCACGTTAATGGGAGATATCGACCATCAAAGTGGCAGAAGAAATCATTTTTCGCACAAGAAAAAACTGTGGGTTAACCATCGTTGATTTTTCACGGAAATCAAAAATTTCAAAAAAGTTTTCTAAGCATGCCAATTGAAAGTATACGTCCTTTTATACATGCTGAGCAAATTTTTCCGATAACAAGCCACGTTAATGGGAGATATCGACCATCAAAGTGGCAGAAGAAATCATTTTTCGCACAAGAAAAAACTGTGGGTTAACCATCGTTGATTTTTCACGGAAATCAAAAATTTCAAAAAAGTTTTCTAAGCATGTCAATTGAAAGTATACGTCCTTTTGTACATGCTGAGCAAATTTTTACGATAACAAGCCACGTTAATGGGAGATATCGACCATCAAAGTGGCAGAAGAAATCATTTTTCGCACAAGAAAAAACTGTGGGTTAACCATCGTTGATTTTTCACGGAAATCAAAAATTTCAAAAAAGTTTTCTAAGCATGCCAATTGAAAGTATACGTCCTTTTGTACATGCTGAGCAAATTTTTACGATAACAAGCCACGTTAATGGGAGATATCGACCATCAAAGTGGCAGAAGAAATCATTTTTCGCACAAGAAAAAACCGTGGGTTAACCATCGTTGATTTTTCACGGAAATCGAAAATTTCAAAAAAGTTTTCTAAGCATGCCAATTGAAAGTATACGTCCTTTTGTACATGCTGAGCAAATTTTTCCGATAACAAGCCACGTTTATGGGAGATATCGACCATCAAAGTGGCAGAAGAAATCATTTTTTGCACAAGAAAAAACTGTGGGTTAACCATCGTTGATTTTTCACGGAAATCAAAAATTTCAAAAAAGTTTTCTAAGCATGCTAATTGAAAGTATACGTCCTTTTGTACATGCTGAGCAAATTTTTACGATAACAAGCCACGTTAATGGGAGATATCGACCATCAAAGTGGCAGAAGAAATCATTTTTCGCACAAGAAAAAACTGTGGGTTAACCATCGTTGATTTTTCACGGAAATCAAAAATTTCAAAAAAGTTTTCTAAGCATGCCAATTGAAAGTATACGTCGTTTTGTACATGCTGAGCAAATTTTTCCGATAACAAGCCACGTTTATGGGAGATATCGACCATCAAAGTGGCAGAAGAAATCATTTTTCGCACAAGAAAAAACTGTGGGTTAACCATCGTTGATTTTTCACGGAAATCAAAAATTTCAAAAAAGTTTTCTAAGCATGCCAATTGAAAGTATACGTCCTTTTGTACATGCTGAGCAAATTTTTCCGATAACAAGCGACGTTTATGGGAGATATCGACCATCAAAGTGGCAGAAGAAATCATTTTTCGCACAAGAAGAAACCGTGGGTTAACCATCGTTGATTTTTCACGGAAATCGAAAATTTCAAAAAAGTTTTCTAAGCATGCCAAATGAAAGTATACGTCCTTTTGTACATGCTGAGCAAATTTTTACGATAACAAGCCACGTTAATGGGAGATATCGACCATCAAAGTGGCAGAAGAAATCATTTTTCGCACAAGAAAAAACTGTGGGTTAACCATCGTTGATTTTTCACGGAAATCAAAAATTTCAAAAAAGTTTTCTAAGCATGCCAATTGAAAGTATACGTCCTTTTATACATGCTGAGCAAATTTTTCCGATAACAAGCCACGTTAATGGGAGATATCGACCATCAAAGTGGCAGAAGAAATCATTTTTCGCACAAGAAAAAACTGTGGGTTAACCATCGTTGATTTTTCACGGAAATCAAAAATTTCAAAAAAGTTTTCTAAGCATGTCAATTGAAAGTATACGTCCTTTTGTACATGCTGAGCAAATTTTTACGATAACAAGCCACGTTAATGGGAGATATCGACCATCAAAGTGGCAGAAGAAATCATTTTTCGCACAAGAAAAAACTGTGGGTTAACCATCGTTGATTTTTCACGGAAATCAAAAATTTCAAAAAAGTTTTCTAAGCATGCCAATTGAAAGTATACGTCCTTTTGTACATGCTGAGCAAATTTTTACGATAACAAGCCACGTTAATGGGAGATATCGACCATCAAAGTGGCAAGAGAAATCATTTTTCGCACAAGAAAAAACCGTGGGTTAACCATCGTTGATTTTTCACGGAAATCGAAAATTTCAAAAAAGTTTTCTGAGCATGCCAATTGAAAGAATACGTCCTTTTGTACATGCTGTGCAAATTTTTCCGAAAACAAGCCACGTTTATGGGAGATATCGACCATCAAAGTGGCAGAAGAAATCATTTTTTGCACAAGAAAAAACTGTGGGTTAACCATCGTTGATTTTTCACGGAAATCAAAAATTTCAAAAAAGTTTTCTAAGCATGCTAATTGAAAGTATACGTCCTTTTGTACATGCTGAGCAAATTTTTACGATAACAAGCCACGTTTATGGGAGATATCGACCATCAAAGTGGCAGAAGAAATCATTTTTCGCACAAGAAAAAACCGTGGGTTAACCATCGTTGATTTTTCACGGAAATCGAAAATTTCAAAAAAGTTTTCTAAGCATGCCAATTGAAAGTATACGTTCTTTTGTACATGCTGAGCAAATTTTTACGATAACAAGCCACGTTAATGGGAGATATCGACCATCAAAGTGGCAGAAGAAATCATTTTTCGCACAAGAAAAAACTGTGGGTTAACCATCGTTGATTTTTCACGGAAATCAAAAATTTCAAAAAAGTTTTCTAAGCATGCCAATTGAAAGTATACGTCGTTTTGTACATGCTGAGCAAATTTTTCCGATAACAAGCCACGTTTATGGGAGATATCGACCATCAAAGTGGCAGAAGAAATCATTTTTCGCACAAGAAAAAACTGTGGGTTAACCATCGTTGATTTTTCACGGAAATCAAAAATTTCAAAAAAGTTTTCTAAGCATGCCAATTGAAAGTATACGTCCTTTTGTACATGCTGAGCAAATTTTTCCGATAACAAGCGACGTTTATGGGAGATATCGACCATCAAAGTGGCAGAAGAAATCATTTTTCGCACAAGAAGAAACCGTGGGTTAACCATCGTTGATTTTTCACGGAAATCGAAAATTTCAAAAAAGTTTTCTAAGCATGCCAATTGAAAGTATACGTCCTTTTGTACATGCTGAGCAAATTTTTACGATAACAAGCCACGTTAATGGGAGATATCGACCATCAAAGTGGCAGAAGAAATCATTTTTCGCACAAGAAAAAACTGTGGGTTAACCATCGTTGATTTTTCACGGAAATCAAAAATTTCAAAAAAGTTTTCTAAGCATGCCAATTGAAAGTATACGTCCTTTTATACATGCTGAGCAAATTTTTCCGATAACAAGCCACGTTAATGGGAGATATCGACCATCAAAGTGGCAGAAGAAATCATTTTTCGCACAAGAAAAAACTGTGGGTTAACCATCGTTGATTTTTCACGGAAATCAAAAATTTCAAAAAAGTTTTTCTAAGCATGCCAATTGAAAGTATACGTCCTTTTGTACATGCTGAGCAAATTTTTACGATAACAAGCCACGTTAATGGGAGATATCGACCATCAAAGTGGCAGAAGAAATCATTTTTCGCACAAGAAAAAACTGTGGGTTAACCATCGTTGATTTTTCACGGAAATCAAAAATTTCAAAAAAGTTTTCTAAGCATGCCAATTGAAAGTATACGTCCTTTTATACATGCTGAGCAAATTTTTACGATAACAAGCCACGTTAATGGGAGATATCGACCATCAAAGTGGCAAAAGAAATCATTTTTCGCACAAGAAAAAACCGTGGGTTAACCATCGTTGATTTTTCACGGAAATCGAAAATTTCAAAAAAGTTTTCTAAGCATGCCAATTGAAAGAATACGTCCTTTTGTACATGCTGTGCAAATTTTTCCGAAAACAAGCCACGTTTATGGGAGATATCGACCATCAAAGTGGCAGAAGAAATCATTTTTTGCACAAGAAAAAACTGTGGGTTAACCATCGTTGATTTTTCACGGAAATCAAAAATTTCAAAAAAGTTTTCTAAGCATGCTAATTGAAAGTATACGTCCTTTTGTACATGCTGAGCAAATTTTTACGATAACAAGCCACGTTTATGGGAGATATCGACCATCAAAGTGGCAGAAGAAATCATTTTTCGCACAAGAAAAAACCGTGGGTTAACCATCGTTGATTTTTCACGGAAATCGAAAATTTCAAAAAAGTTTTCTAAGCATGCCAATTGAAAGTATACGTTCTTTTGTACATGCTGAGCAAATTTTTACGATAACAAGCCACGTTAATGGGAGATATCGACCATCAAAGTGGCAGAAGAAATCATTTTTCGCACAAGAAAAAACTGTGGGTTAACCATCGTTGATTTTTCACGGAAATCAAAAATTTCAAAAAAGTTTTCTAAGCATGCCAATTGAAAGTATACGTCGTTTTGTACATGCTGAGCAAATTTTTCCGATAACAAGCCACGTTTATGGGAGATATCGACCATCAAAGTGGCAGAAGAAATCATTTTTCGCACAAGAAAAAACTGTGGGTTAACCATCGTTGATTTTTCACGGAAATCAAAAATTTCAAAAAAGTTTTCTAAGCATGCCAATTGAAAGTATACGTCCTTTTGTACATGCTGAGCAAATTTTTCCGATAACAAGCGACGTTTATGGGAGATATCGACCATCAAAGTGGCAGAAGAAATCATTTTTCGCACAAGAAGAAACCGTGGGTTAACCATCGTTGATTTTTCACGGAAATCGAAAATTTCAAAAAAGTTTTCTAAGCATGTCAATTGAAAGTATACGTCCTTTTGTACATGCTGAGCAAATTTTTACGATAACAAGCCACGTTAATGGGAGATATCGACCATCAAAGTGGCAGAAGAAATCATTTTTCGCACAAGAAAAAACTGTGGGTTAACCATCGTTGATTTTTCACGGAAATCAAAAATTTCAAAAAAGTTTTCTAAGCATGTCAATTGAAAGTATACGTCCTTTTGTACATGCTGAGCAAATTTTTCCGATAACAAGCCACGTTTATGGGAGATATCGACCATCAAAGTGGCAGAAGAAATCATTTTTCGCACAAGAAAAAACTGTGGGTTAACCATCGTTGATTTTTCACGGAAATCAAAAATTTCAAAAAAGTTTTCTAAGCATGTCAATTGAAAGTATACGACCTTTTGTACATGCTGAGCAAATTTTTACGATAACAAGCCACGTTAATGGGAGATATCGACCATCAAAGTGGCAGAAGAAATCATTTTTCGCACAAGAAAAAACTGTGGGTTAACCATCGTTGATTTTTCACGGAAATCAAAAATTTCAAAAAAGTTTTCTAAGCATGCCAATTGAAAGTATACGTCCTTTTGTACATGCTGAGCAAATTTTTACGATAACAAGCCACGTTAATGGGAGATATCGACCATCAAAGTGGCAGAAGAAATCATTTTTCGCACAAGAAAAAACCGCGGGTTAACCATCGTTGATTTTTCACGGAAATCGAAAATTTCAAAAAAGTTTTCTAAGCATGCCAATTGAAAGTATACGTCCTTTTGTACATGCTGAGCAAATTTTTACGATAACAAGCCACGTTAATGGGAGATATCGACCATCAAAGTGGCATAAGAAATCATTTTTCGCACAAGAAAAAACCGTGGGTTAACCATCGTTGATTTTTCACGGAAATCGAAAATTTAAAAAAGTTCTCTAAGCATGCCAACTGAAAGTATACGTCCTTTTGTACATGCTGAGCAAATTTTTCCGATAACAAGCCACGTTTATGGGAGATATCGACCATCAAAGTGGCAGAAGAAATCATTTTTCGCACAAGAGAAAACTGTGGGTTAACCATCGTTGATTTTTCACGGAAATCAAAAATTTCAAAAAAGTTTTCTAAGCATGCCAATTGAAAGTATACGTCCTTTTGTACATGCTGAGCAAATTTTTCCGATAACAAGCGACGTTTATGGGAGATATCGACCATCAAAGTGGCAGAAGAAATCATTTTTCGCACAAGAAAAAACCGTGGGTTAACCATCGTTGATTTTTCACGGAAATCGAAAATTTCAAAAAAGTTTTCTAAGCATGCCAATTGAAAGTATACGTCCTTTTGTACATGCTGAGCAAATTTTTACGATAACAAGCCACGTTAATGGGAGATATCGACCATCAAAGTGGCAGAAGAAATCATTTTTCGCACAAGAAAAAACCGTGGGTTAACCATCGTTGATTTTTCACGGAAATCGAAAATTTAAAAAAGTTTTCTAAGCATGCCAATTGAAAGTATACGTCCTTTTGTACATGCTGAGCAAATTTTTCCGATAACAAGCCACGTTAATGGGAGATATCGACCATCAAAGTGGCAGAAGAAATCATTTTTCGCACAAGAAAAAACCGTGGGTTAACCATCGTTGATTTTTCACGGAAATCGAAAATTTCAAAAAAGTTTTCTAAGCATGCCAATTGAAAGTATACGTCCTTTTGTACATGCTGAGCAAATTTTTACGATAACAAGCCACGTTAATGGGAGATATCGACCATCAAAGTGGCATAAGAAATCATTTTTCGCACAAGAAAAAACCGTGGGTTAACCATCGTTGATTTTTCACGGAAATCGAAAATTTAAAAAAGTTCTCTAAGCATGCCAACTGAAAGTATACGTCCTTTTGTACATGCTGAGCAAATTTTTCCGATAACAAGCCACGTTTATGGGAGATATCGACCATCAAAGTGGCAGAAGAAATCATTTTTCGCACAAGAGAAAACTGTGGGTTAACCATCGTTGATTTTTCACGGAAATCAAAAATTTCAAAAAAGTTTTCTAAGCATGCCAATTGAAAGTATACGTCCTTTTGTACATGCTGAGCAAATTTTTCCGATAACAAGCGACGTTTATGGGAGATATCGACCATCAAAGTGGCAGAAGAAATCATTTTTCGCACAAGAAAAAACCGTGGGTTAACCATCGTTGATTTTTCACGGAAATCGAAAATTTCAAAAAAGTTTTCTAAGCATGCCAATTGAAAGTATACGTCCTTTTGTACATGCTGAGCAAATTTTTACGATAACAAGCCACGTTAATGGGAGATATCGACCATCAAAGTGGCAGAAGAAATCATTTTTCGCACAAGAAAAAACCGTGGGTTAACCATCGTTGATTTTTCACGGAAATCGAAAATTTAAAAAAGTTTTCTAAGCATGCCAATTGAAAGTATACGTCCTTTTGTACATGCTGAGCAAATTTTTCCGATAACAAGCCACGTTTATGGGAGATATCGACCATCAAATTGGCAGAAGAAATCATTTTTCGCACAAGAGAAAACTGTGGGTTAACCATCGTTGATTTTTCACGGAAATCAAAAATTTCAAAAAAGTTTTCTAAGCATGCCAATTGAAAGTATACGTCCTTTTGTACATGCTGAGCAAATTTTTACGATAACAAGCCACGTTAATGGGAGATATCGACCATCAAAGTGGCAGAAGAAATCATTTTTCGCACAAGAAAAAACCGTGGGTTAACCATCGTTGATTTTTCACGGAAATCGAAAATTTCAAAAAAGTTTTCTAAGCATGCCAATTGAAAGTATACGTCCTTTTGTACATGCTGAGCAAATTTTTCCGATAACAAGCGACGTTTATGGGAGATATCGACCATCAAAGTGGCAGAAGAAATCATTTTTCGCACAAGAAAAAACTGTGGGTTAACCATCGTTGATTTTTCACGGAAATCAAAAATTTCAAAAAAGTTTTCTAAGCATGCCAATTGAAAGTATACGTCCTTTTGTACATGCTGAGCAAATTTTTACGATAACAAGCCACGTTAATGGGAGATATCGACCATCAAAGTGGCAGAAGAAATCATTTTTCGCACAAGAAAAAACCGTGGGTTAACCATCGTTGATTTTTCACGGAAATCGAAAATTTCAAAAAAGTTTTCTAAGCATGCCAATTGAAAGTATACGTCCTTTTGTACATGCTGAGCAAATTTTTCCGATAACAAGCGACGTTTATGGGAGATATCGACCATCAAAGTGGCAGAAGAAATCATTTTTCGCACAAGAAAAAACCGTGGGTTAACCATCGTTGATTTTTCACGGAAATCGAAAATTTCAAAAAAGTTTTCTAAGCATGCCAATTGAAAGTATACGTCCTTTTGTACATGCTGAGCAAATTTTTACGATAACAAGCCACGTTAATGGGAGATATCGACCATCAAAGTGGCAGAAGAAATCATTTTTCGCACAAGAAAAAACCGTGGGTTAACCATCGTTGATTTTTCACGGAAATCGAAAATTTAAAAAAGTTTTCTAAGCATGCCAATTGAAAGTATACGTCCTTTTGTACATGCTGAGCAAATTTTTCCGATAACAAGCCACGTTTATGGGAGATATCGACCATCAAAGTGGCAGAAGAAATCATTTTTCGCACAAGAGAAAACTGTGGGTTAACCATCGTTGATTTTTCACGGTAATCAAAAATTTCAAAAAAGTTTTCTAAGCATGCCAATTGAAAGTATACGTCCTTTTGTACATGCTGAGCAAATTTTTACGATAACAAGCCACGTTAATGGGAGATATCGACCATCAAAGTGGCAGAAGAAATCATTTTTCGCACAAGAAAAAACCGTGGGTTAACCATCGTTGATTTTTCACGGAAATCGACAATTTAAAAAAGTTTTCTAAGCATGCCAATTGAAAGTATACGTCCTTTTGTACATGCTGAGCAAATTTTTCCGATAACAAGTCACGTTTATGGGAGATATCGACCATCAAAGTGGCAGAAGAAATCATTTTTCGCACAAGAAAAAACTGTGGGTTAACCATCGTTGATTTTTCACGGAAATCAAAAATTTCAAAAAAGTTTTCTAAGCATGCCAATTGAAAGTATACGTCCTTTTGTACATGCTGAGCAAATTTTTCCGATAACAAGCGACGTTTATGGGAGATATCGACCATCAAAGTGGCAGAAGAAATCATTTTTCGCACAAGAAGAAACCGTGGGTTAACCATCGTTGATTTTTCACGGAAATCGAAAATTTCAAAAAAGTTTTCTAAGCATGCCAATTGAAAGTATACGTCCTTTTGTACATGCTGAGCAAATTTTTACGATAACAAGCCACGTTAATGGGAGATATCGACCATCAAAGTGGCAGAAGAAATCATTTTTCGCACAAGAAAAAACTGTGGGTTAACCATCGTTGATTTTTCACGGAAATCAAAAATTTCAAAAAAGTTTTCTAAGCATGCCAATTGAAAGTATACGTCCTTTTGTACATGCTGAGCAAATTTTTACGATAACAAGCCACGTTAATGGGAGATATCGACCATCAAAGTGGCAGAAGAAATCATTTTTCGCACAAGAAAAAACCGTGGGTTAACCATCGTTGATTTTTCACGGAAATCGAAAATTTCAAAAAAGTTTTCTAAGCATGCCAATTGAAAGTATACGTCCTTTTGTACATGCTGAGCAAATTTTTACGATAACAAGCCACGTTAATGGGAGATATCGACCATCAAAGTGGCAGAAGAAATCATTTTTCGCACAAGAAAAAACCGTGGGTTAACCATCGTTGATTTTTCACGGAAATCGAAAATTTCAAAAAAGTTTTCTAAGCATGCCAATTGAAAGTATACGTCCTTTTGTACATGCTGAGCAAATTTTTCCGATAACAAGCGACGTTTATGGGAGATATCGACCATCAAAGTGGCAGAAGAAATCATTTTTCGCACAAGAAAAAACCGTGGGTTAACCATCGTTGATTTTTCACGGAAATCGAAAATTTCAAAAAAGTTTTCTAAGCATGCCAATTGAAAGTATACGTCCTTTTGTACATGCTGTGCAAATTTTTCCGATAACAAGCCACGTTTATGGGAGATATCGACCATCAAAGTGGCAGAAGAAATCATTTTTCGCACAAGAGAAAACTGTGGGTTAACCATCGTTGATTTTTCACGGAAATCAAAAATTTCAAAAAAGTTTTTCTAAGCATGCCAATTGAAAGTATACGTCCTTTTGTACATGCTGAGCAAATTTTTACGATAACAAGCCACGTTAATGGGAGATATCGACCATCAAAGTGGCAGAAGAAATCATTTTTCGCACAAGAAAAAACTGTGGGTTAACCATCGTTGATTTTTCACGGAAATCAAAAATTTCAAAAAAGTTTTCTAAGCATGCCAATTGAAAGTATACGTCCTTTTGTACATGCTGAGCAAATTTTTACGATAACAAGCCACGTTAATGGGAGATATCGACCATCAAAGTGGCAAAAGAAATCATTTTTCGCACAAGAAAAAACCGTGGGTTAACCATCGTTGATTTTTCACGGAAATCGAAAATTTAAAAAAGTTTTCTAAGCATGCCAATTGAAAGTATACGTCCTTTTGTACATGCTGAGCAAATTTTTCCGATAACAAGCCACGTTTATGGGAGATATCGACCATCAAATTGGCAGAAGAAATCATTTTTCGCACAAGAGAAAACTGTGGGTTAACCATCGTTGATTTTTCACGGAAATCAAAAATTTCAAAAAAGTTTTCTAAGCATGCCAATTGAAAGTATACGTCCTTTTGTACATGCTGAGCAAATTTTTACGATAACAAGCCACGTTAATGGGAGATATCGACCATCAAAGTGGCAGAAGAAATCATTTTTCGCACAAGAAAAAACCGTGGGTTAACCATCGTTGATTTTTCACGGAAATCGAAAATTTCAAAAAAGTTTTCTAAGCATGCCAATTGAAAGTATACGTCCTTTTGTACATGCTGAGCAAATTTTTCCGATAACAAGCGACGTTTATGGGAGATATCGACCATCAAAGTGGCAGAAGAAATCATTTTTCGCACAAGAAAAAACTGTGGGTTAACCATCGTTGATTTTTCACGGAAATCAAAAATTTCAAAAAAGTTTTCTAAGCATGCCAATTGAAAGTATACGTCCTTTTGTACATGCTGAGCAAATTTTTACGATAACAAGCCACGTTAATGGGAGATATCGACCATCAAAGTGGCAGAAGAAATCATTTTTCGCACAAGAAAAAACCGTGGGTTAACCATCGTTGATTTTTCACGGAAATCGAAAATTTCAAAAAAGTTTTCTAAGCATGCCAATTGAAAGTATACGTCCTTTTGTACATGCTGAGCAAATTTTTCCGATAACAAGCGACGTTTATGGGAGATATCGACCATCAAAGTGGCAGAAGAAATCATTTTTCGCACAAGAAAAAACCGTGGGTTAACCATCGTTGATTTTTCACGGAAATCGAAAATTTCAAAAAAGTTTTCTAAGCATGCCAATTGAAAGTATACGTCCTTTTGTACATGCTGAGCAAATTTTTACGATAACAAGCCACGTTAATGGGAGATATCGACCATCAAAGTGGCAGAAGAAATCATTTTTCGCACAAGAAAAAACCGTGGGTTAACCATCGTTGATTTTTCACGGAAATCGAAAATTTAAAAAAGTTTTCTAAGCATGCCAATTGAAAGTATACGTCCTTTTGTACATGCTGAGCAAATTTTTCCGATAACAAGCCACGTTTATGGGAGATATCGACCATCAAAGTGGCAGAAGAAATCATTTTTCGCACAAGAGAAAACTGTGGGTTAACCATCGTTGATTTTTCACGGTAATCAAAAATTTCAAAAAAGTTTTCTAAGCATGCCAATTGAAAGTATACGTCCTTTTGTACATGCTGAGCAAATTTTTACGATAACAAGCCACGTTAATGGGAGATATCGACCATCAAAGTGGCAGAAGAAATCATTTTTCGCACAAGAAAAAACCGTGGGTTAACCATCGTTGATTTTTCACGGAAATCGACAATTTAAAAAAGTTTTCTAAGCATGCCAATTGAAAGTATACGTCCTTTTGTACATGCTGAGCAAATTTTTCCGATAACAAGTCACGTTTATGGGAGATATCGACCATCAAAGTGGCAGAAGAAATCATTTTTCGCACAAGAAAAAACTGTGGGTTAACCATCGTTGATTTTTCACGGAAATCAAAAATTTCAAAAAAGTTTTCTAAGCATGCCAATTGAAAGTATACGTCCTTTTGTACATGCTGAGCAAATTTTTCCGATAACAAGCGACGTTTATGGGAGATATCGACCATCAAAGTGGCAGAAGAAATCATTTTTCGCACAAGAAGAAACCGTGGGTTAACCATCGTTGATTTTTCACGGAAATCGAAAATTTCAAAAAAGTTTTCTAAGCATGCCAATTGAAAGTATACGTCCTTTTGTACATGCTGAGCAAATTTTTACGATAACAAGCCACGTTAATGGGAGATATCGACCATCAAAGTGGCAGAAGAAATCATTTTTCGCACAAGAAAAAACTGTGGGTTAACCATCGTTGATTTTTCACGGAAATCAAAAATTTCAAAAAAGTTTTCTAAGCATGCCAATTGAAAGTATACGTCCTTTTGTACATGCTGAGCAAATTTTTACGATAACAAGCCACGTTAATGGGAGATATCGACCATCAAAGTGGCAGAAGAAATCATTTTTCGCACAAGAAAAAACCGTGGGTTAACCATCGTTGATTTTTCACGGAAATCGAAAATTTCAAAAAAGTTTTCTAAGCATGCCAATTGAAAGTATACGTCCTTTTGTACATGCTGAGCAAATTTTTACGATAACAAGCCACGTTAATGGGAGATATCGACCATCAAAGTGGCAGAAGAAATCATTTTTCGCACAAGAAAAAACCGTGGGTTAACCATCGTTGATTTTTCACGGAAATCGAAAATTTCAAAAAAGTTTTCTAAGCATGCCAATTGAAAGTATACGTCCTTTTGTACATGCTGAGCAAATTTTTCCGATAACAAGCGACGTTTATGGGAGATATCGACCATCAAAGTGGCAGAAGAAATCATTTTTCGCACAAGAAAAAACCGTGGGTTAACCATCGTTGATTTTTCACGGAAATCGAAAATTTCAAAAAAGTTTTCTAAGCATGCCAATTGAAAGTATACGTCCTTTTGTACATGCTGTGCAAATTTTTCCGATAACAAGCCACGTTTATGGGAGATATCGACCATCAAAGTGGCAGAAGAAATCATTTTTCGCACAAGAGAAAACTGTGGGTTAACCATCGTTGATTTTTCACGGAAATCAAAAATTTCAAAAAAGTTTTTCTAAGCATGCCAATTGAAAGTATACGTCCTTTTGTACATGCTGAGCAAATTTTTACGATAACAAGCCACGTTAATGGGAGATATCGACCATCAAAGTGGCAGAAGAAATCATTTTTCGCACAAGAAAAAACTGTGGGTTAACCATCGTTGATTTTTCACGGAAATCAAAAATTTCAAAAAAGTTTTCTAAGCATGCCAATTGAAAGTATACGTCCTTTTGTACATGCTGAGCAAATTTTTACGATAACAAGCCACGTTAATGGGAGATATCGACCATCAAAGTGGCAAAAGAAATCATTTTTCGCACAAGAAAAAACCGTGGGTTAACCATCGTTGATTTTTCACGGAAATCGAAAATTTCAAAAAAGTTTTCTAAGCATGCCAATTGAAAGAATACGTCCTTTTGTACATGCTGAGCAAATTTTTACGATAACAAGCCACGTTAATGGGAGATATCGACCATCAAAGTGGCAGAAGAAATCATTTTTCGCACAAGAAAAAACTGTGGGTTAACCATCGTTGATTTTTCACGGAAATCAAAAATTTCAAAAAAGTTTTCTAAGCATGCCAATTGAAAGTATACGTCCTTTTGTACATGCTGAGCAAATTTTTACGATAACAAGCCACGTTAATGGGAGATATCGACCATCAAAGTGGCAGAAGAAATCATTTTTCGCACAAGAAAAAACCGTGGGTTAACCATCGTTGATTTTTCACGGAAATCGAAAATTTCAAAAAAGTTTTCTAAGCATGCCAATTGAAAGTATACGTCCTTTTGTACATGCTGAGCAAATTTTTACGATAACAAGCCACGTTAATGGGAGATATCGACCATCAAAGTGGCATAAGAAATCATTTTTCGCACAAGAAAAAACCGTGGGTTAACCATCGTTGATTTTTCACGGAAATCGAAAATTTAAAAAAGTTCTCTAAGCATGCCAACTGAAAGTATACGTCCTTTTGTACATGCTGTGCAAATTTTTCCGATAACAAGCCACGTTTATGGGAGATATCGACCATCAAAGTGGCAGAAGAAATCATTTTTCGCACAAGAGAAAACTGTGGGTTAACCATCGTTGATTTTTCACGGAAATCAAAAATTTCAAAAAAGTTTTCTAAGCATGCCAATTGAAAGTATACGTCCTTTTGTACATGCTGAGCAAATTTTTCCGATAACAAGCGACGTTTATGGGAGATATCGACCATCAAAGTGGCAGAAGAAATCATTTTTCGCACAAGAAAAAACCGTGGGTTAACCATCGTTGATTTTTCACGGAAATCGAAAATTTAAAAAAGTTTTCTAAGCATGCCAATTGAAAGTATACGTCCTTTTGTACATGCTGAGCAAATTTTTCCGATAACAAGCCACGTTAATGGGAGATATCGACCATCAAAGTGGCAGAAGAAATCATTTTTCGCACAAGAAAAAACCGTGGGTTAACCATCGTTGATTTTTCACGGAAATCGAAAATTTAAAAAAGTTTTCTAAGCATGCCAATTGAAAGTATACGTCCTTTTGTACATGCTGAGCAAATTTTTCCGATAACAAGCCACGTTTATGGGAGATATCGACCATCAAAGTGGCATAAGAAATCATTTTTCGCACAAGAAAAAACCGTGGGTTAACCATCGTTGATTTTTCACGGAAATCGAAAATTTAAAAAAGTTCTCTAAGCATGCCAACTGAAAGTATACGTCCTTTTGTACATGCTGAGCAAATTTTTCCGATAACAAGCCACGTTTATGGGAGATATCGACCATCAAAGTGGCAGAAGAAATCATTTTTCGCACAAGAGAAAACTGTGGGTTAACCATCGTTGATTTTTCACGGAAATCGAAAATTTCAAAAAAGTTTTCTAAGCATGCCAATTGAAAGTATACGTCCTTTTGTACATGCTGAGCAAATTTTTACGATAACAAGCCACGTTAATGGGAGATATCGACCATCAAAGTGGCAGAAGAAATCATTTTTCGCACAAGAAAAAACCGTGGGTTAACCATCGTTGATTTTTCACGGAAATCGAAAATTTAAAAAAGTTTTCTAAGCATGCCAATTGAAAGTATACGTCCTTTTGTACATGCTGAGCAAATTTTTCCGATAACAAGCCACGTTAATGGGAGATATCGACCATCAAAGTGGCAGAAGAAATCATTTTTCGCACAAGAAAAAACCGTGGGTTAACCATCGTTGATTTTTCACGGAAATCGAAAATTTAAAAAAGTTTTCTAAGCATGCCAATTGAAAGTATACGTCCTTTTGTACATGCTGAGCAAATTTTTCCGATAACAAGCCACGTTTATGGGAGATATCGACCATCAAAGTGGCATAAGAAATCATTTTTCGCACAAGAAAAAACCGTGGGTTAACCATCGTTGATTTTTCACGGAAATCGAAAATTTAAAAAAGTTCTCTAAGCATGCCAACTGAAAGTATACGTCCTTTTGTACATGCTGAGCAAATTTTTCCGATAACAAGCCACGTTTATGGGAGATATCGACCATCAAAGTGGCAGAAGAAATCATTTTTCGCACAAGAGAAAACTGTGGGTTAACCATCGTTGATTTTTCACGGAAATCAAAAATTTCAAAAAAGTTTTCTAAGCATGCCAATTGAAAGTATACGTCCTTTTGTACATGCTGAGCAAATTTTTCCGATAACAAGCGACGTTTATGGGAGATATCGACCATCAAAGTGGCAGAAGAAATCATTTTTCGCACAAGAAAAAACCGTGGGTTAACCATCGTTGATTTTTCACGGAAATCGAAAATTTCAAAAAAGTTTTCTAAGCATGCCAATTGAAAGTATACGTCCTTTTGTACATGCTGAGCAAATTTTTACGATAACAAGCCACGTTAATGGGAGATATCGACCATCAAAGTGGCAGAAGAAATCATTTTTCGCACAAGAAAAAACCGTGGGTTAACCATCGTTGATTTTTCACGGAAATCGAAAATTTAAAAAAGTTTTCTAAGCATGCCAATTGAAAGTATACGTCCTTTTGTACATGCTGAGCAAATTTTTCCGATAACAAGCCACGTTTATGGGAGATATCGACCATCAAATTGGCAGAAGAAATCATTTTTCGCACAAGAGAAAACTGTGGGTTAACCATCGTTGATTTTTCACGGAAATCAAAAATTTCAAAAAAGTTTTCTAAGCATGCCAATTGAAAGTATACGTCCTTTTGTACATGCTGAGCAAATTTTTACGATAACAAGCCACGTTAATGGGAGATATCGACCATCAAAGTGGCAGAAGAAATCATTTTTCGCACAAGAAAAAACCGTGGGTTAACCATCGTTGATTTTTCACGGAAATCGAAAATTTCAAAAAAGTTTTCTAAGCATGCCAATTGAAAGTATACGTCCTTTTGTACATGCTGAGCAAATTTTTCCGATAACAAGCGACGTTTATGGGAGATATCGACCATCAAAGTGGCAGAAGAAATCATTTTTCGCACAAGAAAAAACTGTGGGTTAACCATCGTTGATTTTTCACGGAAATCAAAAATTTCAAAAAAGTTTTCTAAGCATGCCAATTGAAAGTATACGTCCTTTTGTACATGCTGAGCAAATTTTTACGATAACAAGCCACGTTAATGGGAGATATCGACCATCAAAGTGGCAGAAGAAATCATTTTTCGCACAAGAAAAAACCGTGGGTTAACCATCGTTGATTTTTCACGGAAATCGAAAATTTCAAAAAAGTTTTCTAAGCATGCCAATTGAAAGTATACGTCCTTTTGTACATGCTGAGCAAATTTTTCCGATAACAAGCGACGTTTATGGGAGATATCGACCATCAAAGTGGCAGAAGAAATCATTTTTCGCACAAGAAAAAACCGTGGGTTAACCATCGTTGATTTTTCACGGAAAGCGAAAATTTCAAAAAAGTTTTCTAAGCATGCCAATTGAAAGTATACGTCCTTTTGTACATGCTGAGCAAATTTTTACGATAACAAGCCACGTTAATGGGAGATATCGACCATCAAAGTGGCAGAAGAAATCATTTTTCGCACAAGAAAAAACCGTGGGTTAACCATCGTTGATTTTTCACGGAAATCGAAAATTTAAAAAAGTTTTCTAAGCATGCCAATTGAAAGTATACGTCCTTTTGTACATGCTGAGCAAATTTTTCCGATAACAAGCCACGTTTATGGGAGATATCGACCATCAAAGTGGCAGAAGAAATCATTTTTCGCACAAGAGAAAACTGTGGGTTAACCATCGTTGATTTTTCACGGTAATCAAAAATTTCAAAAAAGTTTTCTAAGCATGCCAATTGAAAGTATACGTCCTTTTGTACATGCTGAGCAAATTTTTACGATAACAAGCCACGTTAATGGGAGATATCGACCATCAAAGTGGCAGAAGAAATCATTTTTCGCACAAGAAAAAACCGTGGGTTAACCATCGTTGATTTTCCACGGAAATCGACAATTTAAAAAAGTTTTCTAAGCATGCCAATTGAAAGTATACGTCCTTTTGTACATGCTGAGCAAATTTTTCCGATAACAAGTCACGTTTATGGGAGATATCGACCATCAAAGTGGCAGAAGAAATCATTTTTCGCACAAGAAAAAACTGTGGGTTAACCATCGTTGATTTTTCACGGAAATCAAAAATTTCAAAAAAGTTTTCTAAGCATGCCAATTGAAAGTATACGTCCTTTTGTACATGCTGAGCAAATTTTTCCGATAACAAGCGACGTTTATGGGAGATATCGACCATCAAAGTGGCAGAAGAAATCATTTTTCGCACAAGAAGAAACCGTGGGTTAACCATCGTTGATTTTTCACGGAAATCGAAAATTTCAAAAAAGTTTTCTAAGCATGCCAATTGAAAGTATACGTCCTTTTGTACATGCTGAGCAAATTTTTACGATAACAAGCCACGTTAATGGGAGATATCGACCATCAAAGTGGCAGAAGAAATCATTTTTCGCACAAGAAAAAACTGTGGGTTAACCATCGTTGATTTTTCACGGAAATCAAAAATTTCAAAAAAGTTTTCTAAGCATGCCAATTGAAAGTATACGTCCTTTTGTACATGCTGAGCAAATTTTTACGATAACAAGCCACGTTAATGGGAGATATCGACCATCAAAGTGGCAGAAGAAATCATTTTTCGCACAAGAAAAAACCGTGGGTTAACCATCGTTGATTTTTCACGGAAATCGAAAATTTCAAAAAAGTTTTCTAAGCATGCCAATTGAAAGTATACGTCCTTTTGTACATGCTGTGCAAATTTTTCCGAAAACAAGCCACGTTTATGGGAGATATCGACCATCAAAGTGGCAGAAGAAATCATTTTTCGCACAAGAAAAAACTGTGGGTTAACCATCGTTGATTTTTCACGGAAATCAAAAATTTCAAAAAAGTTTTCTAAGCATGCCAATTGAAAGTATACGTCCTTTTGTACATGCTGTGCAAATTTTTCCGATAACAAGCCACGTTTATGGGAGATATCGACCATCAAAGTGGCAGAAGAAATCATTTTTCGCACAAGAGAAAACTGTGGGTTAACCATCGTTGATTTTTCACGGAAATCAAAAATTTCAAAAAAGTTTTTCTAAGCATGCCAATTGAAAGTATACGTCCTTTTGTACATGCTGAGCAAATTTTTACGATAACAAGCCACGTTAATGGGAGATATCGACCATCAAAGTGGCAGAAGAAATCATTTTTCGCACAAGAAAAAACTGTGGGTTAACCATCGTTGATTTTTCACGGAAATCAAAAATTTCAAAAAAGTTTTCTAAGCATGCCAATTGAAAGTATACGTCCTTTTGTACATGCTGAGCAAATTTTTACGATAACAAGCCACGTTAATGGGAGATATCGACCATCAAAGTGGCAAAAGAAATCATTTTTCGCACAAGAAAAAACCGTGGGTTAACCATCGTTGATTTTTCACGGAAATCGAAAATTTCAAAAAAGTTTTCTAAGCATGCCAATTGAAAGAATACGTCCTTTTGTACATGCTGTGCAAATTTTTCCGAAAACAAGCCACGTTTATGGGAGATATCGACCATCAAAGTGGCAGAAGAAATCATTTTTTGCACAAGAAAAAACTGTGGGTTAACCATCGTTGATTTTTCACGGAAATCAAAAATTTCAAAAAAGTTTTCTAAGCATGCTAATTGAAAGTATACGTCCTTTTGTACATGCTGAGCAAATTTTTACGATAACAAGCCACGTTTATGGGAGATATCGACCATCAAAGTGGCAGAAGAAATCATTTTTCGCACAAGAAAAAACCGTGGGTTAACCATCGTTGATTTTTCACGGAAATCGAAAATTTCAAAAAAGTTTTCTAAGCATGCCAATTGAAAGTATACGTTCTTTTGTACATGCTGAGCAAATTTTTACGATAACAAGCCACGTTAATGGGAGATATCGACCATCAAAGTGGCAGAAGAAATCATTTTTCGCACAAGAAAAAACTGTGGGTTAACCATCGTTGATTTTTCACGGAAATCAAAAATTTCAAAAAAGTTTTCTAAGCATGCCAATTGAAAGTATACGTCGTTTTGTACATGCTGAGCAAATTTTTCCGATAACAAGCCACGTTTATGGGAGATATCGACCATCAAAGTGGCAGAAGAAATCATTTTTCGCACAAGAAAAAACTGTGGGTTAACCATCGTTGATTTTTCACGGAAATCAAAAATTTCAAAAAAGTTTTCTAAGCATGCCAATTGAAAGTATACGTCCTTTTGTACATGCTGAGCAAATTTTTCCGATAACAAGCGACGTTTATGGGAGATATCGACCATCAAAGTGGCAGAAGAAATCATTTTTCGCACAAGAAGAAACCGTGGGTTAACCATCGTTGATTTTTCACGGAAATCGAAAATTTCAAAAAAGTTTTCTAAGCATGTCAATTGAAAGTATACGTCCTTTTGTACATGCTGAGCAAATTTTTACGATAACAAGCCACGTTAATGGGAGATATCGACCATCAAAGTGGCAGAAGAAATCATTTTTCGCACAAGAAAAAACTGTGGGTTAACCATCGTTGATTTTTCACGGAAATCAAAAATTTCAAAAAAGTTTTCTAAGCATGTCAATTGAAAGTATACGTCCTTTTGTACATGCTGAGCAAATTTTTCCGATAACAAGCCACGTTTATGGGAGATATCGACCATCAAAGTGGCAGAAGAAATCATTTTTCGCACAAGAAAAAACTGTGGGTTAACCATCGTTGATTTTTCACGGAAATCAAAAATTTCAAAAAAGTTTTCTAAGCATGTCAATTGAAAGTATACGACCTTTTGTACATGCTGAGCAAATTTTTACGATAACAAGCCACGTTAATGGGAGATATCGACCATCAAAGTGGCAGAAGAAATCATTTTTCGCACAAGAAAAAACTGTGGGTTAACCATCGTTGATTTTTCACGGAAATCAAAAATTTCAAAAAAGTTTTCTAAGCATGCCAATTGAAAGTATACGTCCTTTTGTACATGCTGAGCAAATTTTTACGATAACAAGCCACGTTAATGGGAGATATCGACCATCAAAGTGGCAGAAGAAATCATTTTTCGCACAAGAAAAAACCGTGGGTTAACCATCGTTGATTTTTCACGGAAATCGAAAATTTCAAAAAAGTTTTCTAAGCATGCCAATTGAAAGTATACGTCCTTTTGTACATGCTGAGCAAATTTTTACGATAACAAGCCACGTTAATGGGAGATATCGACCATCAAAGTGGCATAAGAAATCATTTTTCGCACAAGAAAAAACCGTGGGTTAACCATCGTTGATTTTTCACGGAAATCGAAAATTTAAAAAAGTTCTCTAAGCATGCCAACTGAAAGTATACGTCCTTTTGTACATGCTGAGCAAATTTTTCCGATAACAAGCCACGTTTATGGGAGATATCGACCATCAAAGTGGCAGAAGAAATCATTTTTCGCACAAGAGAAAACTGTGGGTTAACCATCGTTGATTTTTCACGGAAATCAAAAATTTCAAAAAAGTTTTCTAAGCATGCCAATTGAAAGTATACGTCCTTTTGTACATGCTGAGCAAATTTTTCCGATAACAAGCGACGTTTATGGGAGATATCGACCATCAAAGTGGCAGAAGAAATCATTTTTCGCACAAGAAAAAACCGTGGGTTAACCATCGTTGATTTTTCACGGAAATCGAAAATTTCAAAAAAGTTTTCTAAGCATGCCAATTGAAAGTATACGTCCTTTTGTACATGCTGAGCAAATTTTTACGATAACAAGCCACGTTAATGGGAGATATCGACCATCAAAGTGGCAGAAGAAATCATTTTTCGCACAAGAAAAAACCGTGGGTTAACCATCGTTGATTTTTCACGGAAATCGAAAATTTAAAAAAGTTTTCTAAGCATGCCAATTGAAAGTATACGTCCTTTTGTACATGCTGAGCAAATTTTTCCGATAACAAGCCACGTTAATGGGAGATATCGACCATCAAAGTGGCAGAAGAAATCATTTTTCGCACAAGAAAAAACCGTGGGTTAACCATCGTTGATTTTTCACGGAAATCGAAAATTTCAAAAAAGTTTTCTAAGCATGCCAATTGAAAGTATACGTCCTTTTGTACATGCTGAGCAAATTTTTACGATAACAAGCCACGTTAATGGGAGATATCGACCATCAAAGTGGCATAAGAAATCATTTTTCGCACAAGAAAAAACCGTGGGTTAACCATCGTTGATTTTTCACGGAAATCGAAAATTTAAAAAAGTTCTCTAAGCATGCCAACTGAAAGTATACGTCCTTTTGTACATGCTGAGCAAATTTTTCCGATAACAAGCCACGTTTATGGGAGATATCGACCATCAAAGTGGCAGAAGAAATCATTTTTCGCACAAGAGAAAACTGTGGGTTAACCATCGTTGATTTTTCACGGAAATCAAAAATTTCAAAAAAGTTTTCTAAGCATGCCAATTGAAAGTATACGTCCTTTTGTACATGCTGAGCAAATTTTTCCGATAACAAGCGACGTTTATGGGAGATATCGACCATCAAAGTGGCAGAAGAAATCATTTTTCGCACAAGAAAAAACCGTGGGTTAACCATCGTTGATTTTTCACGGAAATCGAAAATTTCAAAAAAGTTTTCTAAGATTGCCAATTGAAAGTATACGTCCTTTTGTACATGCTGAGCAAATTTTTACGATAACAAGCCACGTTAATGGGAGATATCGACCATCAAAGTGGCAGAAGAAATCATTTTTCGCACAAGAAAAAACCGTGGGTTAACCATCGTTGATTTTTCACGGAAATCGAAAATTTAAAAAAGTTTTCTAAGCATGCCAATTGAAAGTATACGTCCTTTTGTACATGCTGAGCAAATTTTTCCGATAACAAGCCACGTTTATGGGAGATATCGACCATCAAATTGGCAGAAGAAATCATTTTTCGCACAAGAGAAAACTGTGGGTTAACCATCGTTGATTTTTCACGGAAATCAAAAATTTCAAAAAAGTTTTCTAAGCATGCCAATTGAAAGTATACGTCCTTTTGTACATGCTGAGCAAATTTTTACGATAACAAGCCACGTTAATGGGAGATATCGACCATCAAAGTGGCAGAAGAAATCATTTTTCGCACAAGAAAAAACCGTGGGTTAACCATCGTTGATTTTTCACGGAAATCGAAAATTTCAAAAAAGTTTTCTAAGCATGCCAATTGAAAGTATACGTCCTTTTGTACATGCTGAGCAAATTTTTCCGATAACAAGCGACGTTTATGGGAGATATCGACCATCAAAGTGGCAGAAGAAATCATTTTTCGCACAAGAAAAAACTGTGGGTTAACCATCGTTGATTTTTCACGGAAATCAAAAATTTAAAAAAAGTTTTCTAAGCATGCCAATTGAAAGTATACGTCCTTTTGTACATGCTGAGCAAATTTTTACGATAACAAGCCACGTTAATGGGAGATATCGACCATCAAAGTGGCAGAAGAAATCATTTTTCGCACAAGAAAAAACCGTGGGTTAACCATCGTTGATTTTTCACGGAAATCGAAAATTTCAAAAAAGTTTTCTAAGCATGCCAATTGAAAGTATACGTCCTTTTGTACATGCTGAGCAAATTTTTCCGATAACAAGCGACGTTTATGGGAGATATCGACCATCAAAGTGGCAGAAGAAATCATTTTTCGCACAAGAAAAAACCGTGGGTTAACCATCGTTGATTTTTCACGGAAATCGAAAATTTCAAAAAAGTTTTCTAAGCATGCCAATTGAAAGTATACGTCCTTTTGTACATGCTGAGCAAATTTTTACGATAACAAGCCACGTTAATGGGAGATATCGACCATCAAAGTGGCAGAAGAAATCATTTTTCGCACAAGAAAAAACCGTGGGTTAACCATCGTTGATTTTTCACGGAAATCGAAAATTTAAAAAAGTTTTCTAAGCATGCCAATTGAAAGTATACGTCCTTTTGTACATGCTGAGCAAATTTTTCCGATAACAAGCCACGTTTATGGGAGATATCGACCATCAAAGTGGCAGAAGAAATCATTTTTCGCACAAGAGAAAACTGTGGGTTAACCATCGTTGATTTTTCACGGTAATCAAAAATTTCAAAAAAGTTTTCTAAGCATGCCAATTGAAAGTATACGTCCTTTTGTACATGCTGAGCAAATTTTTACGATAACAAGCCACGTTAATGGGAGATATCGACCATCAAAGTGGCAGAAGAAATCATTTTTCGCACAAGAAAAAACCGTGGGTTAACCATCGTTGATTTTTCACGGAAATCGACAATTTAAAAAAGTTTTCTAAGCATGCCAATTGAAAGTATACGTCCTTTTGTACATGCTGAGCAAATTTTTCCGATAACAAGTCACGTTTATGGGAGATATCGACCATCAAAGTGGCAGAAGAAATCATTTTTCGCACAAGAAAAAACTGTGGGTTAACCATCGTTGATTTTTCACGGAAATCAAAAATTTCAAAAAAGTTTTCTAAGCATGCCAATTGAAAGTATACGTCCTTTTGTACATGCTGAGCAAATTTTTCCGATAACAAGCGACGTTTATGGGAGATATCGACCATCAAAGTGGCAGAAGAAATCATTTTTCGCACAAGAAAAAACTGTGGGTTAACCATCGTTGATTTTTCACGGAAATCAAAAATTTCAAAAAAGTTTTCTAAGCATGCCAATTGAAAGTATACGTCCTTTTATACATGCTGAGCAAATTTTTCCGATAACAAGCCACGTTAATGGGAGATATCGACCATCAAAGTGGCAGAAGAAATCATTTTTCGCACAAGAAAAAACTGTGGGTTAACCATCGTTGATTTTTCACGGAAATCAAAAATTTCAAAAAAGTTTTCTAAGCATGTCAATTGAAAGTATACGTCCTTTTGTACATGCTGAGCAAATTTTTACGATAACAAGCCACGTTAATGGGAGATATCGACCATCAAAGTGGCAGAAGAAATCATTTTTCGCACAAGAAAAAACTGTGGGTTAACCATCGTTGATTTTTCACGGAAATCAAAAATTTCAAAAAAGTTTTCTAAGCATGCCAATTGAAAGTATACGTCCTTTTGTACATGCTGAGCAAATTTTTACGATAACAAGCCACGTTAATGGGAGATATCGACCATCAAAGTGGCAGAAGAAATCATTTTTCGCACAAGAAAAAACCGTGGGTTAACCATCGTTGATTTTTCACGGAAATCAAAAATTTCAAAAAAGTTTTCTAAGCATGCCAATTGAAAGTATACGTCCTTTTGTACATGCTGAGCAAATTTTTACGATAACAAGCCACGTTAATGGGAGATATCGACCATCAAAGTGGCAGAAGAAATCATTTTTCGCACAAGAAAAAACCGTGGGTTAACCATCGTTGATTTTTCACGGAAATCGAAAATTTCAAAAAAGTTTTCTAAGCATGCCAATTGAAAGTATACGTCCTTTTGTACATGCTGAGCAAATTTTTCCGATAACAAGCGACGTTTATGGGAGATATCGACCATCAAAGTGGCAGAAGAAATCATTTTTCGCACAAGAAAAAACTGTGGGTTAACCATCGTTGATTTTTCACGGAAATCAAAAATTTCAAAAAAGTTTTCTAAGCATGCCAATTGAAAGTATACGTCCTTTTGTACATGCTGAGCAAATTTTTCCGATAACAAGCGACGTTTATGGGAGATATCGACCATCAAAGTGGCAGAAGAAATCATTTTTCGCACAAGAAAAAACCGTGGGTTAACCATCGTTGATTTTTCACGGAAATCGAAAATTTCAAAAAAGTTTTCTAAGCATGCCAATTGAAAGTATACGTCCTTTTGTACATGCTGAGCAAATTTTTACGATAACAAGCCACGTTAATGGGAGATATCGACCATCAAAGTGGCAGAAGAAATCATTTTTCGCACAAGAAAAAACCGTGGGTTAACCATCGTTGATTTTTCACGGAAATCGAAAATTTAAAAAAGTTTTCTAAGCATGCCAATTGAAAGTATACGTCCTTTTGTACATGCTGAGCAAATTTTTCCGATAACAAGCCACGTTTATGGGAGATATCGACCATCAAATTGGCAGAAGAAATCATTTTTCGCACAAGAGAAAACTGTGGGTTAACCATCGTTGATTTTTCACGGAAATCAAAAATTTCAAAAAAGTTTTCTAAGCATGCCAATTGAAAGTATACGTCCTTTTGTACATGCTGAGCAAATTTTTACGATAACAAGCCACGTTAATGGGAGATATCGACCATCAAAGTGGCAGAAGAAATCATTTTTCGCACAAGAAAAAACCGTGGGTTAACCATCGTTGATTTTTCACGGAAATCGAAAATTTCAAAAAAGTTTTCTAAGCATGCCAATTGAAAGTATACGTCCTTTTGTACATGCTGAGCAAATTTTTCCGATAACAAGCGACGTTTATGGGAGATATCGACCATCAAAGTGGCAGAAGAAATCATTTTTCGCACAAGAAAAAACTGTGGGTTAACCATCGTTGATTTTTCACGGAAATCAAAAATTTCAAAAAAGTTTTCTAAGCATGCCAATTGAAAGTATACGTCCTTTTGTACATGCTGAGCAAATTTTTACGATAACAAGCCACGTTAATGGGAGATATCGACCATCAAAGTGGCAGAAGAAATCATTTTTCGCACAAGAAAAAACCGTGGGTTAACCATCGTTGATTTTTCACGGAAATCGAAAATTTCAAAAAAGTTTTCTAAGCATGCCAATTGAAAGTATACGTCCTTTTGTACATGCTGAGCAAATTTTTCCGATAACAAGCGACGTTTATGGGAGATATCGACCATCAAAGTGGCAGAAGAAATCATTTTTCGCACAAGAAAAAACCGTGGGTTAACCATCGTTGATTTTTCACGGAAATCGAAAATTTCAAAAAAGTTTTCTAAGCATGCCAATTGAAAGTATACGTCCTTTTGTACATGCTGAGCAAATTTTTACGATAACAAGCCACGTTAATGGGAGATATCGACCATCAAAGTGGCAGAAGAAATCATTTTTCGCACAAGAAAAAACCGTGGGTTAACCATCGTTGATTTTTCACGGAAATCGAAAATTTAAAAAAGTTTTCTAAGCATGCCAATTGAAAGTATACGTCCTTTTGTACATGCTGAGCAAATTTTTCCGATAACAAGCCACGTTTATGGGAGATATCGACCATCAAAGTGGCAGAAGAAATCATTTTTCGCACAAGAGAAAACTGTGGGTTAACCATCGTTGATTTTTCACGGTAATCAAAAATTTCAAAAAAGTTTTCTAAGCATGCCAATTGAAAGTATACGTCCTTTTGTACATGCTGAGCAAATTTTTACGATAACAAGCCACGTTAATGGGAGATATCGACCATCAAAGTGGCAGAAGAAATCATTTTTCGCACAAGAAAAAACCGTGGGTTAACCATCGTTGATTTTTCACGGAAATCGAAAATTTAAAAAAGTTCTCTAAGCATGCCAACTGAAAGTATACGTCCTTTTGTACATGCTGAGCAAATTTTTCCGATAACAAGCCACGTTTATGGGAGATATCGACCATCAAAGTGGCAGAAGAAATCATTTTTCGCACAAGAGAAAACTGTGGGTTAACCATCGTTGATTTTTCACGGTAATCAAAAATTTCAAAAAAGTTTTCTAAGCATGCCAATTGAAAGTATACGTCCTTTTGTACATGCTGAGCAAATTTTTCCGATAACAAGCCACGTTTATGGGAGATATCGACCATCAAAGTGGCAGAAGAAATCATTTTTCGCACAAGAAGAAACCGTGGGTTAACCATCGTTGATTTTTCACGGAAATCGAAAATTTCAAAAAAGTTTTCTAAGCATGCCAATTGAAAGTATACGTCCTTTTGTACATGCTGAGCAAATTTTTACGATAACAAGCCACGTTAATGGGAGATATCGACCATCAAAGTGGCAGAAGAAATCATTTTTCGCACAAGAAAAAACTGTGGGTTAACCATCGTTGATTTTTCACGGAAATCAAAAATTTCAAAAAAGTTTTCTAAGCATGCCAATTGAAAGTATACGTCCTTTTATACATGCTGAGCAAATTTTTCCGATAACAAGCCACGTTAATGGGAGATATCGACCATCAAAGTGGCAGAAGAAATCATTTTTCGCACAAGAAAAAACTGTGGGTTAACCATCGTTGATTTTTCACGGAAATCAAAAATTTCAAAAAAGTTTTCTAAGCATGTCAATTGAAAGTATACGTCCTTTTGTACATGCTGAGCAAATTTTTACGATAACAAGCCACGTTAATGGGAGATATCGACCATCAAAGTGGCAGAAGAAATCATTTTTCGCACAAGAAAAAACTGTGGGTTAACCATCGTTGATTTTTCACGGAAATCAAAAATTTCAAAAAAGTTTTCTAAGCATGCCAATTGAAAGTATACGTCCTTTTGTACATGCTGAGCAAATTTTTACGATAACAAGCCACGTTAATGGGAGATATCGACCATCAAAGTGGCAGAAGAAATCATTTTTCGCACAAGAAAAAACCGTGGGTTAACCATCGTTGATTTTTCACGGAAATCGAAAATTTCAAAAAAGTTTTCTAAGCATGCCAATTGAAAGTATACGTCCTTTTGTACATGCTGAGCAAATTTTTCCGATAACAAGCCACGTTAATGGGAGATATCGACCATCAAAGTGGCAGAAGAAATCATTTTTCGCACAAGAAAAAACCGTGGGTTAACCATCGTTGATTTTTCACGGAAATCGAAAATTTCAAAAAAGTTTTCTAAGCATGCCAATTGTAAGTATACGTCCTTTTGTACATGCTGAGCAAATTTTTACGATAACAAGCCACGTTAATGGGAGATATCGACCATCAAAGTGGCAGAAGAAATCATTTTTCGCACAAGAAAAAACCGTGGGTTAACCATCGTTGATTTTTCACGGAAATCGAAAATTTAAAAAAGTTCTCTAAGCATGCCAACTGAAAGTATACGTCCTTTTGTACATGCTGAGCAAATTTTTCCGATAACAAGCCACGTTTATGGGAGATATCGACCATCCAAGTGGCAGAAGAAATCATTTTTCGCACAAGAGAAAACTGTGGGTTAACCATCGTTGATTTTTCACGGAAATCAAAAATTTCAAAAAAGTTTTCTAAGCATGCCAATTGAAAGTATACGTCCTTTTGTACATGCTGAGCAAATTTTTCCGATAACAAGCGACGTTTATGGGAGATATCGACCATCAAAGTGGCAGAAGAAATCATTTTTCGCACAAGAAAAAACCGTGGGTTAACCATCGTTGATTTTTCACGGAAATCGAAAATTTCAAAAAAGTTTTCTAAGCATGCCAATTGAAAGTATACGTCCTTTTGTACATGCTGAGCAAATTTTTACGATAACAAGCCACGTTAATGGGAGATATCGACCATCAAAGTGGCAGAAGAAATCATTTTTCGCACAAGAAAAAACCGTGGGTTAACCATCGTTGATTTTTCACGGAAATCGAAAATTTAAAAAAGTTTTCTAAGCATGCCAATTGAAAGTATACGTTCTTTTGTACATGCTGAGCAAATTTTTCCGATAACAAGCCACGTTTATGGGAGATATCGACCATCAAAGTGGCAGAAGAAATCATTTTTCGCACAAGAGAAAACTGTGGGTTAACCATCGTTGATTTTTCACGGAAATCAAAAATTTCAAAAAAGTTTTCTAAGCATGCCAATTGAAAGTATACGTCCTTTTGTACATGCTGAGCAAATTTTTACGATAACAAGCCACGTTAATGGGAGATATCGACCATCAAAGTGGCAGAAGAAATCATTTTTCGCACAAGAAAAAACTGTGGGTTAACCATCGTTGATTTTTCACGGAAATCAAAAATTTCAAAAAAGTTTTCTAAGCATGCCAATTGAAAGTATACGTCCTTTTGTACATGCTGAGCAAATTTTTACGATAACAAGCCACGTTAATGGGAGATATCGACCATCAAAGAGGCAGAAGAAATCATTTTTCGCACAAGAAAAAACTGTGGGTTAACCATCGTTGATTTTTCACGGAAATCGAAAATTTCAAAAAAGTTTTCTAAGCATGCCAATTGAAAGTATACGTCCTTTTGTACATGCTGAGCAAATTTTTTCGATAACAAGCGACGTTTATGGGAGATATCGACCATCAAAGTGGCAGAAGAAATCATTTTTCGCACAAGAAAAAACCGTGGGTTAACCATCGTTGATTTGTCACGGAAATAGAAAATTTCAAAAAAGTTTTCTAAGCATGCCAATTGAAAGTATACGTCCTTTTGTACATGCTGAGCAAATTTTTCCGATAACAAGCGACGTTTATGGGAGATATCGACCATCAAAGTGGCAGAAGAAATCATTTTTCGCACAAGAAAAAACCGTGGGTTAACCATCGTTGATTTTTCACGGAAATCGAAAATTTCAAAAAAGTTTTCTAAGCATGCCAATTGAAAGTATACGTCCTTTTGTACATGCTGAGCAAATTTTTACGATAACAAGCCACGTTAATGGGAGATATCGACCATCAAAGTGGCAGAAGAAATCATTTTTCGCACAAGAAAAAACCGTGGGTTAACCATCGTTGATTTTTCACGGAAATCGAAAATTTAAAAAAGTTTTCTAAGCATGCCAATTGAAAGTATACGTTCTTTTGTACATGCTGAGCAAATTTTTCCGATAACAAGCCACGTTTATGGGAGATATCGACCATCAAAGTGGCAGAAGAAATCATTTTTCGCACAAGAGAAAACTGTGGGTTAACCATCGTTGATTTTTCACGGAAATCAAAAATTTCAAAAAAGTTTTCTAAGCATGCCAATTGAAAGTATACGTCCTTTTGTACATGCTGAGCAAATTTTTACGATAACAAGCCACGTTAATGGGAGATATCGACCATCAAAGTGGCAGAAGAAATCATTTTTCGCACAAGAAAAAACTGTGGGTTAACCATCGTTGATTTTTCACGGAAATCAAAAATTTCAAAAAAGTTTTCTAAGCATGCCAATTGAAAGTATACGTCCTTTTGTACATGCTGAGCAAATTTTTACGATAACAAGCCACGTTAATGGGAGATATCGACCATCAAAGTGGCAGAAGAAATCATTTTTCGCACAAGAAAAAACTGTGGGTTAACCATCGTTGATTTTTCACGGAAATCGAAAATTTCAAAAAAGTTTTCTAAGCATGCCAATTGAAAGTATACGTCCTTTTGTACATGCTGAGCAAATTTTTTCGATAACAAGCGACGTTTATGGGAGATATCGACCATCAAAGTGGCAGAAGAAATCATTTTTCGCACAAGAAAAAACCGTGGGTTAACCATCGTTGATTTGTCACGGAAATAGAAAATTTCAAAAAAGTTTTCTAAGCATGCCAATTGAAAGTATACGTCCTTTTGTACATGCTGAGCAAATTTTTACGATAACAAGCCACGATTATGGGAGATATCGACCATCAAAGTGGCAGAAGAAATCATTTTTCGCACAAGAAAAAACCGTGGGTTAACCATCGTTGATTTTTCACGGAAATCGAAAATTTCAAAAAAGTTTTCTAAGCATGCCAATTGAAAGTAAACGTTCTTTTGTACATGCTGAGCAAATTTTTACGATAACAAGCCACGTTAATGGGAGATATCGACCATCAAAGTGGCAGAAGAAATCATTTTTCGCACAAGAAAAAACTGTGGGTTAACCATCGTTGATTTTTCACGGAAATCAAAAATTTCAAAAAAGTTTTCTAAGCATGCCAATTGAAAGTATACGTCCTTTTGTACATGCTGAGCAAATTTTTCCGATAACAAGCCACGTTAATGGGAGATATCGACCATCAAAGTGGCAGAAGAAATCATTTTTCGCACAAGAAAAAACTGTGGGTTAACCATCGTTGATTTTTCACGGAAATCAAAAATTTCAAAAAAGTTTTCTAAGCATGTCAATTGAAAGTATACGTCCTTTTGTACATGCTGAGCAAATTTTTACGATAACAAGCCACGTTAATGGGAGATATCGACCATCAAAGTGGCAGAAGAAATCATTTTTCGCACAAGAAAAAACTGTGGGTTAACCATCGTTGATTTTTCACGGAAATCAAAAATTTCAAAAAAGTTTTCTAAGCATGCCAATTGAAAGTATACGTCCTTTTGTACATGCTGAGCAAATTTTTACGATAACAAGCCACGTTAATGGGAGATATCGACCATCAAAGTGGCAGAAGAAATCATTTTTCGCACAAGAGAAAACTGTGGGTTAACCATCGTTGATTTTTCACGGAAATCAAAAATTTCAAAAAAGTTTTCTAAGCATGCCAATTGAAAGTATACGTCCTTTTGTACATGCTGAGCAAATTTTTCCGATAACAAGCCACGTTTATGGGAGATATCGACCATCAAAGTGGCAGAAGAAATCATTTTTCGCACAAGAAAAAACCGTGGGTTAACCATCGTTGATTTTTCACGGAAATCGAAAATTTCAAAAAAGTTTTCTAAGCATGCCAATTGAAAGTATACGTTCTTTTGTACATGCTGAGCAAAATTTTCCGATAACAAGCGACGTTTATGGGAGATATCGACCATCAAAGTGGCAGAAGAAATCATTTTTCGCACAAGAAAAAACCGTGGGTTAACCATCGTTGATTTTTCACGGAAATCGAAAATTTCAAAAAAGTTTTCTAAGCATGCCAATTGAAAGTATACGTCCTTTTGTACATGCTGAGCAAAATTTTCCGATAACAAGCGACGTTTATGGGAGATATCGACCATCAAAGTGGCAGAAGAAATCATTTTTCGCACAAGAAAAAACTGTGGGTTAACCATCGTTGATTTTTCACGGAAATAGAAAATTTCAAAAAAGTTTTCTAAGCATGCCAATTGAAAGTATACGTCCTTTTGTACATGCTGAGCAAAATTTTCCGATAACAAGCGACGTTTATGGGAGATATCGACCATCAAAGTGGCAGAAGAAATCATTTTTCGCACAAGAAAAAACCGTGGGTTAACCATCGTTGATTTTTCACGGAAATCGAAAATTTCAAAAAAGTTTTCTAAGCATGCCAATTGAAAGTATACGTCCTTTTGTACATGCTGAGCAAATTTTTCCGATAACAAGCGACGTTTATGGGAGATATCGACCATCAAAGTGGCAGAAGAAATCATTTTTCGCACAAGAAAAAACCGTGGGTTAACCATCGTTGATTTTTCACGGAAATCGAAAATTTAAAAAAGTTTTCTAAGCATGCCAATTGAAAGTATACGTCCTTTTGTACATGCTGAGCAAATTTTTCCGATAACAAGCCACGTTTATGGGAGATATCGACCATCAAAGTGGCAGAAGAAATCATTTTTCGCACAAGAAAAAACCGTGGGTTAACCATCGTTGATTTTTCACGGAAATCGAAAATTTCAAAAAAGTTTTCTAAGCATGCCAATTGAAAGTATACGTCCTTTTGTACATGCTGAGCAAATTTTTCCGATAACAAGCGACGTTTATGGGAGATATCGACCATCAAAGTGGCAGAAGAAATCATTTTTCGCACAAGAAAAAACCGTGGGTTAACCATCGTTGATTTTTCACGGAAATCGAAAATTTAAAAAAGTTTTCTAAGCATGCCAATTGAAAGTATACGTCCTTTTGTACATGCTGAGCAAATTTTTCCGATAACAAGCCACGTTTATGGGAGATATCGACCATCAAAGTGGCAGAAGAAATCATTTTTCGCACAAGAAAAAACTGTGGGTTAACCATCGTTGATTTTTCACGGAAATAGAAAATTTCAAAAAAGTTTTCTAAGCATGCCAATTGAAAGTATACGTCCTTTTGTACATGCTGAGCAAAATTTTCCGATAACAAGCGACGTTTATGGGAGATATCGACCATCAAAGTGGCAGAAGAAATCATTTTTCGCACAAGAAAAAACCGTGGGTTAACCATCGTTGATTTTTCACGGAAATCGAAAATTTCAAAAAAGTTTTCTAAGCATGCCAATTGAAATTATACGTCCTTTTGTACATGCTGAGCAAATTTTTCCGATAACAAGCGACGTTTATGGGAGATATCGACCATCAAAGTGGCAGAAGAAATCATTTTTCGCACAAGAAAAAACCGTGGGTTAACCATCGTTGATTTTTCACGGAAATCGAAAATTTAAAAAAGTTTTCTAAGCATGCCAATTGAAAGTATACGTCCTTTTGTACATGCTGAGCAAATTTTTCCGATAACAAGCCACGTTTATGGGAGATATCGACCATCAAAGTGGCAGAAGAAATCATTTTTCGCACAAGAAAAAACCGTGGCTTAACCATCGTTGATTTGTCACGGAAATAGAAAATTTCAAAAAAGTTTTCTAAGCATGCCAATTGAAAGAATACGTCCTTTTGTACATGCTGAGCAAATTTTTCCGATAACAAGCCACGTTTATGGGAGATATCGACCATCAAAGTGGCAGAAGAAATCATTTTTCGCACAAGAAAAAACTGTGGGTTAACCATCGTTGATTTGTCACGGAAATAGAAAATTTCAAAAAAGTTTTCTAAGCATGCTAATTGAAAGTATACGTCCTTTTGTACATGCTGAGCAAATTTTTCCGATAACAAGCCACGTTTATGGGAGATATCGACCATCAAAGTGGCAGAAGAAATCATTTTTCGCACAAGAAAAAACTGTGGGTTAACCATCGTTGATTTTTCACGGAAATAGAAAATTTCAAAAAAGTTTTCTAAGCATGCCAATTGTAAGTATACGTCCTTTTGTACATGCTGAGCAAATTTTACCGATAACAAGCCACGTTTATGGGAGATATCGACCATCAAATAGGCTGAAGAAATCATTTTTCGCACAAGAAAAAACTGTGGGTTAACTATCGTTGATTTTTCACGGAAATAGAAAATTTCAAAAAAGTTTTCTAAGCATGCCAATTGAAAGTATACGTCCTTTTGTACATGCTGTGCAAATTTTTCCGAAAACAAGCCACGTTTATGGGAGATATCGACCATCAAAGTGGCAGAAGAAATCATTTTTCGCACAAGAAAAAACTGTGGGTTAACCATCGTTGATTTTTCACGGAAATCGAAAATTTCATAAAAGTTTTCTAAGCATGCCAATTGAAAGTATACGTCCTTTTGTACATGCTGAGCAAATTTTTCCGATAACAAGCCACGTTAATGGGAGATATCGACCATCAAAGTGGCAGAAGAAATCATTTTTCGCACAAGAAAAAACCGTGGGTTAACCATCGTTGATTTTTCACGGAAATCGAAAATTTCAAAAAAGTTTTCTAAGCATGCCAATTGAAAGTATACGTCCTTTTGTACATGCTGAGCAAATTTTTACGATAACAAGCCACGTTAATGGGAGATATCGACCATCAAAGTGGCAGAAGAAATCATTTTTCGCACAAGAAAAAACCGTGGGTTAACCATCGTTGATTTTTCACGGAAATCGAAAATTTAAAAAAGTTTTCTAAGCATGCCAATTGAAAGTATACGTCCTTTTGTACATGCTGAGCAAATTTTTCCGATAACAAGCCACGTTAATGGGAGATATCGACCATCAAAGTGGCAGAAGAAATCATTTTTCGCACAAGAAAAAACTGTGGGTTAACCATCGTTGATTTTTCACGGAAATCAAAAATTTCAAAAAAGTTTTCTAAGCATGCCAATTGAAAGTATACGTCCTTTTGTACATGCTGAGCAAATTTTTACGATAACAAGCCACGTTAATGGGAGATATCGACCATCAAAGTGGCAGAAGAAATCATTTTTCGCACAAGAAAAAACCGTGGGTTAACCATCGTTGATTTTTCACGGAAATCGAAAATTTCAAAAAAGTTTTCTAAGCATGCCAATTGTAAGTATACGTCCTTTTGTACATGCTGAGCAAATTTTACCGATAACAAGCGACGTTTATGGGAGATATCGACCATCAAAGTGGCAGAAGAAATCATTTTTCGCACAAGAAAAAACCGTGGGTTAACCATCGTTGATTTTTCACGGAAATCGAAAATTTCAAAAAAGTTTTCTAAGCATGCCAATTGAAAGTATACGTCCTTTTGTACATGCTGAGCAAATTTTTCCGATAACAAGCCACGTTTATGGGAGATATCGACCATCAAAGTGGCAGAAGAAATCATTTTTCGCACAAGAAAAAACTGTGGGTTAACTATCGTTGATTTTTCACGGAAATAGAAAATTTCAAAAAAGTTTTCTAAGCATGCCAATTAAAAGTATACGTCCTTTTTAACATGCTGTGCAAATTTTTCCGAAAACAAGCCACGTTTATGGGAGATATCGACCATCAAAGTGGCAGAAGAAATCATTTTTCGCACAAGAAAAAACTGTGGGTTAACCATCGTTGATTTTTCACGGAAATCGAAAATTTCAAAAAAGTTTTCTAAGCATGTCAATTGAAAGTATACGTCCATTTGTACATGCTGAGCAAATTTTTCCGATAACAAGCCACGTTTATGGGAGATATCGACCATCAAAGTGGCAGAAGAAATCATTTTTCGCACAAGAAAAAACAGTGGGTTAACCATCGTTGATTTTTCACGGAAATCAAAAATTTCAAAAAAGTTTTCTAAGCATGCCAATTGAAAGTATACGTCCTTTTGTACATGCTGAGCAAATTTTTCCGATAACAAGCGACGTTTATGGGAGATATCGACCATCAAAGTGGCAGAAGAAATCATTTTTCGCACAAGAAAAAACTGTGGGTTAACCATCGTTGATTTTTCACGGAAATCGAAAATTTCAAAAAAGTTTTCTAAGCATGTCAATTGAAAGTATACGTCCATTTGTACATGCTGAGCAAATTTTTCCGATAACAAGCCACGTTTATGGGAGATATCGACCATCAAAGTGGCAGAAGAAATCATTTTTCGCACAAGAAAAAACAGTGGGTTAACCATCGTTGATTTTTCACGGAAATCAAAAATTTCAAAAAAGTTTTCTAAGCATGCCAATTGAAAGTATACGTCCTTTTGTACATGCTGAGCAAATTTTTCCGATAACAAGCGACGTTTATGGGAGATATCGACCATCAAAGTGGCAGAAGAAATCATTTTTCGCACAAGAAAAAACTGTGGGTTAACCATCGTTGATTTTTCACGGAAATCAAAAATTTCAAAAAAGTTTTCTAAGCATGCCAATTGAAAGTATACGTCCTTTTGTACATGCTGAGCAAATTTTTCCGATAACAAGCCACGTTTATGGGAGATATCGACCATCAAAGTGGCAGAAGAAATCATTTTTCGCACAAGAAAAAACTGTGGGTTAACTATCGTTGATTTTTCACGGAAATAGAAAATTTCAAAAAAGTTTTCTAAGCATGCCAATTAAAAGTATACGTCCTTTTTTACATGCTGTGCAAATTTTTCCGAAAACAAGCCACGTTTATGGGAGATATCGACCATCAAAGTGGCAGAAGAAATCATTTTTCGCACAAGAAAAAACTGTGGGTTAACCATCGTTGATTTTTCACGGAAATCGAAAATTTCAAAAAAGTTTTCTAAGCATGTCAATTGAAAGTATACGTCCATTTGTACATGCTGAGCAAATTTTTCCGATAACAAGCCACGTTTATGGGAGATATCGACCATCAAAGTGGCAGAAGAAATCATTTTTCGCACAAGAAAAAACTGTGGGTTAACCATCGTTGATTTGTCACGGAAATAGAAAATTTCAAAAAAGTTTTCTAAGCATGCCAATTGAAAGTATACGTCCTTTTGTACATGCTGAGCAAATTTTTCCGAAAACAAGCCACGTTTATGGGAGATATCGACCATCAAAGTGGCAGAAGAAATCATTTTTCGCACAAGAAAAAACCGTGGGTTAACCATCGTTGATTTTTCACGGAAATCGAAAATTTCAAAAAAGTTTTCTAAGCATGCCAATTTAAAGTATACGTCCTTTTGTACATGCTGAGCAAATTTTTCCGATAACAAGCGACGTTTATGGGAGATATCGACCATCAAAGTGGCAGAAGAAATCATTTTTCGCACAAGAAGAAACCGTGGGTTAACCATCGTTGATTTTTCACGGAAATCGAAAATTTCAAAAAAGTTTTCTAAGCATGCCAATTGAAAGTATACGTCCTTTTGTACATGCTGAGCAAATTTTTACGATAACAAGCCACGTTAATGGGAGATATCGACCATCAAAGTGGCAGAAGAAATCATTTTTCGCACAAGAAAAAACTGTGGGTTAACCATCGTTGATTTTTCACGGAAATCAAAAATTTCAAAAAAGTTTTCTAAGCATGCCAATTGAAAGTATACGTCCTTTTATACATGCTGAGCAAATTTTTCCGATAACAAGCCACGTTAATGGGAGATATCGACCATCAAAGTGGCAGAAGAAATCATTTTTCGCACAAGAAAAAACTGTGGGTTAACCATCGTTGATTTTTCACGGAAATCAAAAATTTCAAAAAAGTTTTCTAAGCATGTCAATTGAAAGTATACGTCCTTTTGTACATGCTGAGCAAATTTTTACGATAACAAGCCACGTTAATGGGAGATATCGACCATCAAAGTGGCAGAAGAAATCATTTTTCGCACAAGAAAAAACTGTGGGTTAACCATCGTTGATTTTTCACGGAAATCGAAAATTTCAAAAAAGTTTTCTAAGCATGCCAATTGAAAGTATACGTCCTTTTGTACATGCTGAGCAAATTTTTCCGATAACAAGCCACGTTAATGGGAGATATCGACCATCAAAGTGGCAGAAGAAATCATTTTTCGCACAAGAAAAAACCGTGGGTTAACCATCGTTGATTTTTCACGGAAATCGAAAATTTAAAAAAGTTTTCTAAGCATGCCAATTGAAAGTATACGTCCTTTTGTACATGCTGAGCAAATTTTTCCGATAACAAGCCACGTTAATGGGAGATATCGACCATCAAAGTGGCAGAAGAAATCATTTTTCGCACAAGAAAAAACCGTGGGTTAACCATCGTTGATTTTTCACGGAAATCGAAAATTTAAAAAAGTTTTCTAAGCATGCCTATTGAAAGTATACGTCCTTTTGTACATGCTGAGCAAATTTTTCCGATAACAAGCCACGTTAATGGGAGATATCGACCATCAAAGTGGCAGAAGAAATCATTTTTCGCACAAGAAAAAACTGTGGGTTAACCATCGTTGATTTTTCACGGAAATCAAAAATTTCAAAAAAGTTTTCTAAGCATGCCAATTGAAAGTATACGTCCTTTTGTACATGCTGAGCAAATTTTTACGATAACAAGCCACGTTAATGGGAGATATCGACCATCAAAGTGGCAGAAGAAATCATTTTTCGCACAAGAAAAAACCGTGGGTTAACCATCGTTGATTTTTCACGGAAATCGAAAATTTCAAAAAAAATTTCTAAGCATGCCAATTGAAAGTATACGTCCTTTTGTACATGCTGAGCAAATTTTTCCGATAACAAGCCACGTTAATGGGAGATATCGACCATCAAAGTGGCAGAAGAAATCATTTTTCGCACAAGAAAAAACCGTGGGTTAACCATCGTTGATTTTTCACGGAAATCGACAATTTAAAAAAGTTTTCTAAGCATGCCAATTGAAAGTATACGTCCTTTTGTACATGCTGAGCAAATTTTTCCGATAACAAGCCATGTTTATGGGAGATATCGACCATCAAAGTGGCAGAAGAAATCATTTTTCGCACAAGAAAAAACCGTGGGTTAACCATCGTTGATTTGTCACGGAAATAGAAAATTTCAAAAAAGTTTTCTAAGCATGCCAATTGAAAGTATACGTCCTTTTGTACATGCTGAGCAAATTTTTACGATAACAAGCCACGATTATGGGAGATATCGACCATCAAAGTGGCAGAAGAAATCATTTTTCGCACAAGAAAAAACCGTGGGTTAACCATCGTTGATTTTTCACGGAAATCGAAAATTTCAAAAAAGTTTTCTAAGCATGCCAATTGAACGTATACGTCCTTTTGTACTTGCTGAGCAAATTTTTACGATAACAAGCCACGTTATTGGGAGATATCGACCATCAAAGTGGCAGAAGAAATCATTTTTCGCACAAGAAAAAACCGTGGGTTAACCATCGTTGATTTTTCACGGAAATCGAAAATTTAAAAAAGTTTTCTAAGCATGCCAATTGAAAGTATACGTCCTTTTGTACATGCTGAGCAAATTTTTCCGATAACAAGCCACGTTAATGGGAGATATCGACCATCAAAGTGGCAGAAGAAATCATTTTTCGCACAAGAAAAAACTGTGGGTTAACCATCGTTGATTTTTCACGGAAATCAAAAATTTCAAAAAAGTTTTCTAAGCATGCCAATTGAAAGTATACGTCCTTTTGTACATGCTGAGCAAATTTTTACGATAACAAGCCACGTTAATGGGAGATATCGACCATCAAAGTGGCAGAAGAAATCATTTTTCGCACAAGAAAAAACCGTGGGTTAACCATCGTTGATTTTTCACGGAAATCGAAAATTTCAAAAAAGTTTTCTAAGCATGCCAATTTAAAGTATACGTCCTTTTGTACATGCTGAGCAAATTTTTCCGATAACAAGCGACGTTTATGGGAGATATCGACCATCAAAGTGGCAGAAGAAATCATTTTTCGCACAAGAAGAAACCGTGGGTTAACCATCGTTGATTTTTCACGGAAATCGAAAATTTCAAAAAAGTTTTCTAAGCATGCCAATTGAAAGTATACGTCCTTTTGTACATGCTGAGCAAATTTTTACGATAACAAGCCACGTTAATGGGAGATATCGACCATCAAAGTGGCAGAAGAAATCATTTTTCGCACAAGAAAAAACTGTGGGTTAACCATCGTTGATTTTTCACGGAAATCAAAAATTTCAAAAAAGTTTTCTAAGCATGCCAATTGAAAGTATACGTCCTTTTATACATGCTGAGCAAATTTTTCCGATAACAAGCCACGTTAATGGGAGATATCGACCATCAAAGTGGCAGAAGAAATCATTTTTCGCACAAGAAAAAACTGTGGGTTAACCATCGTTGATTTTTCACGGAAATCAAAAATTTCAAAAAAGTTTTCTAAGCATGTCAATTGAAAGTATACGTCCTTTTGTACATGCTGAGCAAATTTTTACGATAACAAGCCACGTTAATGGGAGATATCGACCATCAAAGTGGCAGAAGAAATCATTTTTCGCACAAGAAAAAACTGTGGGTTAACCATCGTTGATTTTTCACGGAAATCGAAAATTTCAAAAAAGTTTTCTAAGCATGCCAATTGAAAGTATACGTCCTTTTGTACATGCTGAGCAAATTTTTCCGATAACAAGCCACGTTAATGGGAGATATCGACCATCAAAGTGGCAGAAGAAATCATTTTTCGCACAAGAAAAAACCGTGGGTTAACCATCGTTGATTTTTCACGGAAATCGAAAATTTAAAAAAGTTTTCTAAGCATGCCAATTGAAAGTATACGTCCTTTTGTACATGCTGAGCAAATTTTTCCGATAACAAGCCACGTTAATGGGAGATATCGACCATCAAAGTGGCAGAAGAAATCATTTTTCGCACAAGAAAAAACCGTGGGTTAACCATCGTTGATTTTTCACGGAAATCGAAAATTTAAAAAAGTTTTCTAAGCATGCCTATTGAAAGTATACGTCCTTTTGTACATGCTGAGCAAATTTTTCCGATAACAAGCCACGTTAATGGGAGATATCGACCATCAAAGTGGCAGAAGAAATCATTTTTCGCACAAGAAAAAACTGTGGGTTAACCATCGTTGATTTTTCACGGAAATCAAAAATTTCAAAAAAGTTTTCTAAGCATGCCAATTGAAAGTATACGTCCTTTTGTACATGCTGAGCAAATTTTTACGATAACAAGCCACGTTAATGGGAGATATCGACCATCAAAGTGGCAGAAGAAATCATTTTTCGCACAAGAAAAAACCGTGGGTTAACCATCGTTGATTTTTCACGGAAATCGAAAATTTCAAAAAAAATTTCTAAGCATGCCAATTGAAAGTATACGTCCTTTTGTACATGCTGAGCAAATTTTTCCGATAACAAGCCACGTTAATGGGAGATATCGACCATCAAAGTGGCAGAAGAAATCATTTTTCGCACAAGAAAAAACCGTGGGTTAACCATCGTTGATTTTTCACGGAAATCGACAATTTAAAAAAGTTTTCTAAGCATGCCAATTGAAAGTATACGTCCTTTTGTACATGCTGAGCAAATTTTTCCGATAACAAGCCATGTTTATGGGAGATATCGACCATCAAAGTGGCAGAAGAAATCATTTTTCGCACAAGAAAAAACCGTGGGTTAACCATCGTTGATTTGTCACGGAAATAGAAAATTTCAAAAAAGTTTTCTAAGCATGCCAATTGAAAGTATACGTCCTTTTGTACATGCTGAGCAAATTTTTACGATAACAAGCCACGATTATGGGAGATATCGACCATCAAAGTGGCAGAAGAAATCATTTTTCGCACAAGAAAAAACCGTGGGTTAACCATCGTTGATTTTTCACGGAAATCGAAAATTTCAAAAAAGTTTTCTAAGCATGCCAATTGAACGTATACGTCCTTTTGTACTTGCTGAGCAAATTTTTACGATAACAAGCCACGTTATTGGGAGATATCGACCATCAAAGTGGCAGAAGAAATCATTTTTCGCACAAGAAAAAACCGTGGGTTAACCATCGTTGATTTTTCACGGAAATCGAAAATTTAAAAAAGTTTTCTAAGCATGCCAATTGAAAGTATACGTCCTTTTGTACATGCTGAGCAAATTTTTCCGATAACAAGCCACGTTAATGGGAGATATCGACCATCAAAGTGGCAGAAGAAATCATTTTTCGCACAAGAAAAAACTGTGGGTTAACCATCGTTGATTTTTCACGGAAATCAAAAATTTCAAAAAAGTTTTCTAAGCATGCCAATTGAAAGTATACGTCCTTTTGTACATGCTGAGCAAATTTTTACGATAACAAGCCACGTTAATGGGAGATATCGACCATCAAAGTGGCAGAAGAAATCATTTTTCGCACAAGAAAAAACCGTGGGTTAACCATCGTTGATTTTTCACGGAAATCGAAAATTTCAAAAAAGTTTTCTAAGCATGCCAATTGAAAGTATACGTCCTTTTGTACATGCTGAGCAAATTTTTCCGATAACAAGCCACGTTAATGGGAGATATCGACCATCAAAGTGGCAGAAGAAATCATTTTTCGCACAAGAAAAAACCGTGGGTTAACCATCGTTGATTTTTCACGGAAATCGACAATTTAAAAAAGTTTTCTAAGCATGCCAATTGAAAGTATACGTCCTTTTGTACATGCTGAGCAAATTTTTCCGATAACAAGCCATGTTTATGGGAGATATCCACCATCAAAGTGGCAGAAGAAATCATTTTTCGCACAAGAAAAAACCGTGGGTTAACCATCGTTGATTTGTCACGGAAATAGAAAAATTCAAAAAAGTTTTCTAAGCATGCCAATTGAAAGTAAACGTCCTTTTGTACATGCTGAGCAAATTTTTACGATAACAAGCCACGATTATGGGAGATATCGACCATCAAAGTGGCAGAAGAAATCATTTTTCGCACAAGAAAAAACCGTGGGTTAACCATCGTTGATTTTTCACGGAAATCGAAAATTTCAAAAAAGTATTCTAAGCATGCCAATTGAAAGTATACGTCCTTTTGTACATGCTGAGCAAATTTTTACGATAACAAGCCACGTTATTGGGAGATATCGACCATCAAAGTGGCAGAAGAAATCATTTTTCGCACAAGAAAAAACCGTGGGTTAACCATCGTTGATTTTTCACGGAAATCGACAATTTAAAAAAGTTTTCTAAGCATGCCAATTGAAAGTATACGTCCTTTTGTACATGCTGAGCAAATTTTTCCGATAACAAGCCATGTTTATGGGAGATATCGACCATCAAAGTGGCAGAAGAAATCATTTTTCGCACAAGAAAAAACCGTGGGTTAACCATCGTTGATTTGTCACGGAAATAGAAAATTTTAAAAAAGTTTTCTAAGCATGCCAATTGAAAGTATACGTCCTTTTGTACATGCTGAGCAAATTTTTACGATAACAAGCCACGATTATGGGAGATATCGACCATCAAAGTGGCAGAAGAAATCATTTTTCGCACAAGAAAAAACCGTGGGTTAACCATCGTTGATTTTTCACGGAAATCGAAAATTTCAAAAAAGTATTCTAAGCATGCCAATTGAAAGTATACGTCCTTTTGTACATGCTGAGCAAATTTTTCCGATAACAAGCCACGTTTATGGGAGATATCGACCATCAAAGTGGCAGAAGAAATCATTTTTCGCACAAGAAAAAACCGTGGGTTAACCATCGTTGATTTTTCACGGAAATCGAAAATTTCAAAAAAGTATTCTAAGCATGCCAATTGAAAGTATACGTCCTTTTGTACATGCTGAGCAAATTTTTACGATAACAAGCCACGTTTATGGGAGATATCGACCATCAAAGTGGCAGAAGAAATCATTTTTCGCACAAGAAAAAACCGTGGGTTAACCATCGTTGATTTTTCACGGATATCGAAAATTTCAAAAAAGTTTTCTAAGCATGTCAATTGAAAGTATACGTCCTTTTGTACATGCTGAGCAAATTTTTACGATAACAAGCCACGTTTATGGGAGATATCGACCATCAAAGTGGCAGAAGAAATCATTTTTCGCACAAGAAAAAACCGTGGGTTAACCATCGTTGATTTTTCACGGAAATCGAAAATTTCAAAAAAGTTTTCTAAGCATGCCAATTGAACGTATACGTCCTTTTGTACTTGCTGAGCAAATTTTTACGATAACAAGCCACGTTATTGGGAGATATCGACCATCAAAGTGGCAGAAGAAATCATTTTTCGCACAAGAAAAAACCGTGGGTTAACCATCGTTGATTTTTCACGGAAATCGAAAATTTAAAAAAGTTCTCTAAGCATGCCAACTGAAAGTATACGTCCTTTTGTACATGCTGAGCAAATTTTTCCGATAACAAGCCACGTTTATGGGAGATATCGACCATCAAAGTGGCAGAAGAAATCATTTTTCGCACAAGAGAAAACTGTGGGTTAACCATCGTTGATTTTTCACGGAAATCAAAAATTTCAAAAAAGTTTTCTAAGCATGCCAATTGAAAGTATACGTCCTTTTGTACATGCTGAGCAAATTTTTCCGATAACAAGCCACGTTTATGGGAGATATCGACCATCAAAGTGGCAGAAGAAATCATTTTTCGCACAAGAAAAAACCGTGGGTTAACCATCGTTGATTTTTCACGGAAATCGAAAATTTCAAAAAAGTATTCTAAGCATGCCAATTGAAAGTATACGTCCTTTTGTACATGCTGAGCAAATTTTTACGATAACAAGCCACGTTTATGGGAGATATCGACCATCAAAGTGGCAGAAGAAATCATTTTTCGCACAAGAAAAAACCGTGGGTTAACCATCGTTGATTTTTCACGGATATCGAAAATTTCAAAAAAGTTTTCTAAGCATGTCAATTGAAAGTATACGTCCTTTTGTACATGCTGAGCAAATTTTTACGATAACAAGCCACGTTAATGGGAGATATCGACCATCAAAGTGGCAGAAGAAATCATTTTTCGCACAAGAAAAAACTGTGGGTTAACCATCGTTGATTTTTCACGGATATCAAAAATGTCAAAAAAGTTTTCTAAGCATGCCAATTGAAAGTTTACGTCCTTTTGTACATGCTGAGCAAATTTTTACGATAACAAGCCACGTTTATGGGAGATATCGACCATCAAAGTGGCAGAAGAAATCATTTTTCGCACAAGAAAAAACGGTGGGTTAACCATCGTTGATTTTTCACGGAAATCGAAAATTTCAAAAAAGTTTTCTAAGCATGCCAATTGAAAGTATACGTTCTTTTGTACATGCTGAGCAAATTTTTACGATAACAAGCCACGTTTATGGGAGATATCGACCATCAAAGTGGCAGAAGAAATCATTTTTCGCACAAGAAAAAACTGTGGGTTAACCATCGTTGATTTTTCACGGAAATCGAAAATTTCAAAAAAGTTTTCTAAGCATGCCAGTTGAAAGTATACGTCCTTTTGTACATGCTGAGCAAATTTTTCCGATAACAAGCGACGTTTATGGGAGATATCGACCATCAAAGTGGCAGAAGAAATCATTTTTCGCACAAGAAAAAACCGTGGGTTAACCATCGTTGATTTTTCACGGAAATCGAAAATTTCAAAAAAGTTTTCTAAGCATGCCAATTGAAAGTATACGTTCTTTTGTACATGCTGAGCAAATTTTTACGATAACAAGCCACGTTTATGGGAGATATCGACCATCAAAGTGGCAGAAGAAATCATTTTTCGCACAAGAAAAAACTGTGGGTTAACCATCGTTGATTTTTCACGGAAATCGAAAATTTCAAAAAAGTTTTCTAAGCATGCCAATTGAAAGTATACGTCCTTTTGTACATGCTGAGCAAATTTTTCCGATAACAAGCCACGTTTATGGGAGATATCGACCATCAAAGTGGCAGAAGAAATCATTTTTCGCACAAGAAAAAACTGTGGGTTAACCATCGTTGATTTTTCACGGAAATCGAAAATTTCAAAAAAGTATTCTAAGCATGCCAATTGAAAGTATACGTCCTTTTGTACATGCTGAGCAAATTTTTACGATAACAAGCCACGTTTATGGGAGATATCGACCATCAAAGTGGCAGAAGAAATCATTTTTCGCACAAGAAAAAACTGTGGGTTAACCATCGTTGATTTTTCACGGAAATCGAAAATTTCAAAAAAGTTTTCTAAGCATGCCAATTGAAAGTATACGTCCTTTTGTACATGCTGAGCAAATTTTTACGATAACAAGCCACGTTTATGGGAGATATCGACCATCAAAGTGGCAGAAGAAATCATTTTTCGCACAAGAAAAAACTGTGGGTTAACCATCGTTGATTTTTCACGGAAATCGAAAATTTCAAAAAAGTATTCTAAGCATGCCAATTGAAAGTATACGTCCTTTTGTACATGCTGAGCAAATTTTTCCGATAACAAGCCACGTTTATGGGAGATATCGACCATCAAAGTGGCAGAAGAAATCATTTTTCGCACAAGAAAAAACCGTGGGTTAACCATCGTTGATTTTTCACGGAAATCGAAAATTTCAAAAAAGTATTCTAAGCATGCCAATTGAAAGTATACGTCCTTTTGTACATGCTGAGCAAATTTTTACGATAACAAGCCACGTTTATGGGAGATATCGACCATCAAAGTGGCAGAAGAAATCATTTTTCGCACAAGAAAAAACTGTGGGTTAACCATCGTTGATTTTTCACGGATATCGAAAATTTCAAAAAAGTTTTCTAAGCATGTCAATTGAAAGTATACGTCCTTTTGTACATGCTGAGCAAATTTTTACGATAACAAGCCACGTTAATGGGAGATATCGACCATCAAAGTGGCAGAAGAAATCATTTTTCGCACAAGAAAAAACTGTGGGTTAACCATCGTTGATTTTTCACGGATATCAAAAATGTCAAAAAAGTTTTCTAAGCATGCCAATTGAAAGTTTACGTCCTTTTGTACATGCTGAGCAAATTTTTACGATAACAAGCCACGTTTATGGGAGATATCGACCATCAAAGTGGCAGAAGAAATCATTTTTCGCACAAGAAAAAACGGTGGGTTAACCATCGTTGATTTTTCACGGAAATCAAAAATTTCAAAAAAGTTTTCTAAGCATGTCAATTGAAAGTATACGTCCTTTTGTACATGCTGAGCAAATTTTTACGATAACAAGCCACGTTAATGGGAGATATCGACCATCAAAGTGGCAGAAGAAATCATTTTTCGCACAAGAAAAAACTGTGGGTTAACCATCGTTGATTTTTCACGGATATCAAAAATTTCAAAAAAGTTTTCTAAGCATGCCAATTGAAAGTTTACGTCCTTTTGTACATGCTGAGCAAATTTTTACGATAACAAGCCACGTTTATGGGAGATATCGACCATCAAAGTGGCAGAAGAAATCATTTTTCGCACAAGAAAAAACCGTGGGTTAACCATCGTTGATTTTTCACGGAAATCGAAAATTTCAAAAAAGTTTTCTAAGCATGCCAATTGAAAGTATACGTTCTTTTGTACATGCTGAGCAAATTTTTACGATAACAAGCCACGTTTATGGGAGATATCGACCATCAAAGTGGCAGAAGAAATCATTTTTCGCACAAGAAAAAACTGTGGGTTAACCATCGTTGATTTTTCACGGAAATCGAAAATTTCAAAAAAGTTTTCTAAGCATGCCAGTTGAAAGTATACGTCCTTTTGTACATGCTGAGCAAATTTTTCCGATAACAAGCGACGTTTATGGGAGATATCGACCATCAAAGTGGCAGAAGAAATCATTTTTCGCACAAGAAAAAACTGTGGGTTAACCATCGTTGATTTTTGACGGAAATCAAAAATTTCAAAAAAGTTTTCTAAGCATGCCAGTTGAAAGTATACGTCCTTTTGTACATGCTGAGCAAATTTTTCCGATAACAAGCGACGTTTATGGGAGATATCGACCATCAAAGTGGCAGAAGAAATCATTTTTCGCACAAGAAAAAACCGTGGGTTAACCATCGTTGATTTTTCACGGAAATCGAAAATTTCAAAAAAGTTTTCTAAGCATGCCAATTGAAAGTATACGTTCTTTTGTACATGCTGAGCAAATTTTTACGATAACAAGCCACGTTTATGGGAGATATCGACCATCAAAGTGGCAGAAGAAATCATTTTTCGCACAAGAAAAAACTGTGGGTTAACCATCGTTGATTTTTCACGGAAATCGAAAATTTCAAAAAAGTTTTCTAAGCATGCCAATTGAAAGTATACGTCCTTTTGTACATGCTGAGCAAATTTTTCCGATAACAAGCGACGTTTATGGGAGATATCGACCATCAAAGTGGCAGAAGAAATCATTTTTCGCACAAGAAAAAACTGTGGGTTAACCATCGTTGATTTTTCACGGAAATCGAAAATTTCAAAAAAGTTTTCTAAGCATGCCAATTGAAAGTATACGTCCTTTTGTACATGCTGAGCAAATTTTTACGATAACAAGCCACGTTTATGGGAGATATCGACCATCAAAGTGGCAGAAGAAATCATTTTTCGCACAAGAAAAAACCGTGGGTTAACCATCGTTGATTTTTCACGGAAATCGAAAATTTCAAAAAAGTTTTCTAAGCATGCCAATTGAAAGTATACGTCCTTTTGTACATGCTGAGCAAATTTTTCCGATAACAAGCGACGTTTATGGGAGATATCGACCATCAAAGTGGCAGAAGAAATCATTTTTCGCACAAGAAAAAACCGTGGGTTAACCATCGTTGATTTTTCACGGAAATCGAAAATTTCAAAAAAGTTTTCTAAGCATGCCAATTGAAAGTATACGTTCTTTTGTACATGCTGAGCAAATTTTTACGATAACAAGCCACGTTTATGGGAGATATCGACCATCAAAGTGGCAGAAGAAATCATTTTTCGCACAAGAAAAAACTGTGGGTTAACCATCGTTGATTTTTCACGGAAATCGAAAATTTCAAAAAAGTTTTCTAAGCATGCCAATTGAAAGTATACGTCCTTTTGTACATGCTGAGCAAATTTTTACGATAACAAGCCACGTTTATGGGAGATATCGACCATCAAAGTGGCAGAAGAAATCATTTTTCGCACAAGAAAAAACTGTGGGTTAACCATCGTTGATTTTTCACGGAAATCGAAAATTTCAAAAAAGTATTCTAAGCATGCCAATTGAAAGTATACGTCCTTTTGTACATGCTGAGCAAATTTTTCCGATAACAAGCCACGTTTATGGGAGATATCGACCATCAAAGTGGTAGAAGAAATCATTTTTCGCACAAGAAAAAACTGTGGGTTAACCATCGTTGATTTTTCACGGAAATCAAAAATTTCAAAAAAGTTTTCTAAGCATGCCAGTTGAAAGTATACGTCCTTTTGTACATGCTGAGCAAATTTTTCCGATAACAAGCGACGTTTATGGGAGATATCGACCATCAAAGTGGCAGAAGAAATCATTTTTCGCACAAGAAAAAACCGTGGGTTAACCATCGTTGATTTTTCACGGAAATCGAAAATTTCAAAAAAGTTTTCTAAGCATGCCAATTGAAAGTATACGTTCTTTTGTACATGCTGAGCAAATTTTTACGATAACAAGCCACGTTTATGGGAGATATCGACCATCAAAGTGGCAGAAGAAATCATTTTTCGCACAAGAAAAAACTGTGGGTTAACCATCGTTGATTTTTCACGGAAATCGAAAATTTCAAAAAAGTTTTCTAAGCATGCCAATTGAAAGTATACGTCCTTTTGTACATGCTGAGCAAATTTTTCCGATAACAAGCCACGTTTATGGGAGATATCGACCATCAAAGTGGCAGAAGAAATCATTTTTCGCACAAGAAAAAACCGTGGGTTAACCATCGTTGATTTTTCACGGAAATCGAAAATTTCAAAAAAGTTTTCTAAGCATGCCAATTGAAAGTATACGTCCTTTTGTACATGCTGAGCAAATTTTTCCGATAACAAGCCACGTTTATGGGAGATATCGACCATCAAAGTGGCAGAAGAAATCATTTTTCGCACAAGAAAAAACTGTGGGTTAACCATCGTTGATTTTTCACGGAAATCAAAAATTTCAAAAAAGTTTTCTAAGCATGCCAGTTGAAAGTATACGTCCTTTTGTACATGCTGAGCAAATTTTTCCGATAACAAGCGACGTTTATGGGAGATATCGACCATCAAAGTGGCAGAAGAAATCATTTTTCGCACAAGAAAAAACCGTGGGTTAACCATCGTTGATTTTTCACGGAAATCGAAAATTTCAAAAAAGTTTTCTAAGCATGCCAATTGAAAGTATACGTTCTTTTGTACATGCTGAGCAAATTTTTACGATAACAAGCCACGTTTATGGGAGATATCGACCATCAAAGTGGCAGAAGAAATCATTTTTCGCACAAGAAAAAACTGTGGGTTAACCATCGTTGATTTTTCACGGAAATCAAAAATTTCAAAAAAGTTTTCTAAGCATGCCAGTTGAAAGTATACGTCCTTTTGTACATGCTGAGCAAATTTTTCCGATAACAAGCGACGTTTATGGGAGATATCGACCATCAAAGTGGCAGAAGAAATCATTTTTCGCACAAGAAAAAACCGTGGGTTAACCATCGTTGATTTTTCACGGAAATCGAAAATTTCAAAAAAGTTTTCTAAGCATGCCAATTGAAAGTATACGTCCTTTTGTACATGCTGAGCAAATTTTTCCGATAACAAGCCACGTTTATGGGAGATATCGACCATCAAAGTGGCAGAAGAAATCATTTTTCGCACAAGAAAAAACCGTGGGTTAACCATCGTTGATTTTTCACGGAAATCGAAAATTTAAAAAAGTTTTCTAAGCATGCCAATTGAAAGTATACGTCCTTTTGTACAGGCTGAGCAAATTTTTCCGATAACAAGCCACGTTTATGGGAGATATCGACCATCAAAGTGGCAGAAGAAATCATTTTTCGCACAAGAAAAAACCGTGGGTTAACCATCGTTGATTTTTCACGGAAATCGAAAATTTCAAAAAAGTTTTCTAAGCATGCCAATTGAAAGTATACGTCCTTTTGTACATGCTGAGCAAATTTTTACGATAACAAGCCACGTTTATGGGAGATATCGACCATCAAAGTGGCAGAAGAAATCATTTTTCGCACAAGAAAAAACCGTGGGTTAACCATCGTTGATTTTTCACGGAAATCGAAAATTTCAAAAAAGTTTTCTAAGCATGCCAATTGAAAGTATACGTTCTTTTGTACATGCTGAGCAAATTTTTACGATAACAAGCCACGTTTATGGGAGATATCGACCATCAAAGTGGCAGAAGAAATCATTTTTCGCACAAGAAAAAACTGTGGGTTAACCATCGTTGATTTTTCACGGAAATCGAAAATTTCAAAAAAGTTTTCTAAGCATGCCAGTTGAAAGTATACGTCCTTTTGTACATGCTGAGCAAATTTTTCCGATAACAAGCGACGTTTATGGGAGATATCGACCATCAAAGTGGCAGAAGAAATCATTTTTCGCACAAGAAGAAACCGTGGGTTAACCATCGTTGATTTTTCACGGAAATCGAAAATTTCAAAAAAGTATTCTAAGCATGCCAATTGAAAGTATACGTCCTTTTGTACATGCTGAGCAAATTTTTCCGATAACAAGCCACGTTTATGGGAGATATCGACCATCAAAGTGGCAGAAGAAATCATTTTTCGCACAAGAAAAAACTGTGGGTTAACCATCGTTGATTTTTCACGGAAATCAAAAATTTCAAAAAAGTTTTCTAAGCATGCCAGTTGAAAGTATACGTCCTTTTGTACATGCTGAGCAAATTTTTCCGATAACAAGCGACGTTTATGGGAGATATCGACCATCAAAGTGGCAGAAGAAATCATTTTTCGCACAAGAAAAAACCGTGGGTTAACCATCGTTGATTTTTCACGGAAATCGAAAATTTCAAAAAAGTTTTCTAAGCATGCCAATTGAAAGTATACGTTCTTTTGTACATGCTGAGCAAATTTTTCCGATAACAAGCCACGTTTATGGGAGATATCGACCATCAAAGTGGCAGAAGAAATCATTTTTCGCACAAGAAAAAACTGTGGGTTAACCATCGTTGATTTTTCACGGAAATCAAAAATTTCAAAAAAGTTTTCTAAGCATGCCAGTTGAAAGTATACGTCCTTTTGTACATGCTGAGCAAATTTTTCCGATAACAAGCGACGTTTATGGGAGATATCGACCATCAAAGTGGCAGAAGAAATCATTTTTCGCACAAGAAAAAACCGTGGGTTAACCATCGTTGATTTTTCACGGAAATCGAAAATTTCAAAAAAGTTTTCTAAGCATGCCAATTGAAAGTATACGTCCTTTTGTACATGCTGAGCAAATTTTTCCGATAACAAGCCACGTTTATGGGAGATATCGACCATCAAAGTGGCAGAAGAAATCATTTTTCGCACAAGAAAAAACCGTGGGTTAACCATCGTTGATTTTTCACGGAAATCGAAAATTTAAAAAAGTTTTCTAAGCATGCCAATTGAAAGTATACGTCCTTTTGTACAGGCTGAGCAAATTTTTCCGATAACAAGCCACGTTTATGGGAGATATCGACCATCAAAGTGGCAGAAGAAATCATTTTTCGCACAAGAAAAAACCGTGGGTTAACCATCGTTGATTTTTCACGGAAATCGAAAATTTCAAAAAAGTTTTCTAAGCATGCCAATTGAAAGTATACGTCCTTTTGTACATGCTGAGCAAATTTTTACGATAACAAGCCACGTTTATGGGAGATATCGACCATCAAAGTGGCAGAAGAAATCATTTTTCGCACAAGAAAAAACCGTGGGTTAACCATCGTTGATTTTTCACGGAAATCGAAAATTTCAAAAAAGTTTTCTAAGCATGCCAATTGAAAGTATACGTTCTTTTGTACATGCTGAGCAAATTTTTACGATAACAAGCCACGTTTATGGGAGATATCGACCATCAAAGTGGCAGAAGAAATCATTTTTCGCACAAGAAAAAACCGTGGGTTAACCATCGTTGATTTTTCACGGAAATCGAAAATTTCAAAAAAGTTTTCTAAGCATGCCAATTGAAAGTATACGTCCTTTTGTACATGCTGAGCAAATTTTTACGATAACAAGCCACGTTTATGGGAGATATCGACCATCAAAGTGGCAGAAGAAATCATTTTTCGCACAAGAAAAAACCGTGGGTTAACCATCGTTGATTTTTTACGGAAATCGAAAATTTCAAAAAAGTTTTCTAAGCATGCCAATTGAAAGTATACGTTCTTTTGTACATGCTGAGCAAATTTTTCCGATAACAAGCCACGTTTATGGGAGATATCGACCATCAAAGTGGCAGAAGAAATCATTTTTCGCACAAGAAAAAACTGTGGGTTAACCATCGTTGATTTTTCACGGAAATCAAAAATTTCAAAAAAGTTTTCTAAGCATGCCAGTTGAAAGTATACGTCCTTTTGTACATGCTGAGCAAATTTTTCCGATAACAAGCGACGTTTATGGGAGATATCGACCATCAAAGTGGCAGAAGAAATCATTTTTCGCACAAGAAAAAACCGTGGGTTAACCATCGTTGATTTTTCACGGAAATCGAAAATTTCAAAAAAGTTTTCTAAGCATGCCAATTGAAAGTATACGTTCTTTTGTACATGCTGAGCAAATTTTTCCGATAACAAGCCACGTTTATGGGAGATATCGACCATCAAAGTGGCAGAAGAAATCATTTTTCGCACAAGAAAAAACTGTGGGATAACCATCGTTGATTTTTCACGGAAATCAAAAATTTCAAAAAAGTTTTCTAAGCATGCCAGTTGAAAGTATACGTCCTTTTGTACATGCTGAGCAAATTTTTCCGATAACAAGCGACGTTTATGGGAGATATCGACCATCAAAGTGGCAGAAGAAATCATTTTTCGCACAAGAAAAAACCGTGGGTTAACCATCGTTGATTTTTCACGGAAATCGAAAATTTCAAAAAAGTTTTCTAAGCATGCCAATTGAAAGTATACGTCCTTTTGTACATGCTGAGCAAATTTTTCCGATAACAAGCCACGTTTATGGGAGATATCGACCATCAAAGTGGCAGAAGAAATCATTTTTCGCACAAGAAAAAACCGTGGGTTAACCATCGTTGATTTTTCACGGAAATCGAAAATTTAAAAAAGTTTTCTAAGCATGCAAATTGAAAGTATACGTCCTTTTGTACAGGCTGAGCAAATTTTTCCGATAACAAGCCACGTTTATGGGAGATATCGACCATCAAAGTGGCAGAAGAAATCATTTTTCGCACAAGAAAAAACCGTGGGTTAACCATCGTTGATTTTTCACGGAAATCGAAAATTTCAAAAAAGTTTTCTAAGCATGCCAATTGAAAGTATACGTCCTTTTGTACATGCTGAGCAAATTTTTACGATAACAAGCCACGTTTATGGGAGATATCGACCATCAAAGTGGCAGAAGAAATCATTTTTCGCACAAGAAAAAACCGTGGGTTAACCATCGTTGATTTTTCACGGAAATCGAAAATTTCAAAAAAGTTTTCTAAGCATGCCAATTGAAAGTATACGTTCTTTTGTACATGCTGAGCAAATTTTTACGATAACAAGCCACGTTTATGGGAGATATCGACCATCAAAGTGGCAGAAGAAATCATTTTTCGCACAAGAAAAAACTGTGGGTTAACCATCGTTGATTTTTCACGGAAATCGAAAATTTCAAAAAAGTTTTCTAAGCATGCCAGTTGAAAGTATACGTCCTTTTGTACATGCTGAGCAAATTTTTCCGATAACAAGCGACGTTTATGGGAGATATCGACCATCAAAGTGGCAGAAGAAATCATTTTTCGCACAAGAAGAAACCGTGGGTTAACCATCGTTGATTTTTCACGGAAATCGAAAATTTCAAAAAAGTATTCTAAGCATGCCAATTGAAAGTATACGTCCTTTTGTACATGCTGAGCAAATTTTTCCGATAACAAGCCACGTTTATGGGAGATATCGACCATCAAAGTGGCAGAAGAAATCATTTTTCGCACAAGAAAAAACTGTGGGTTAACCATCGTTGATTTTTCACGGAAATCAAAAATTTCAAAAAAGTTTTCTAATCATGCCAGTTGAAAGTATACGTCCTTTTGTACATGCTGAGCAAATTTTTCCGATAACAAGCGACGTTTATGGGAGATATCGACCATCAAAGTGGCAGAAGAAATCATTTTTCGCACAAGAAAAAACCGTGGGTTAACCATCGTTGATTTTTCACGGAAATCGAAAATTTCAAAAAAGTTTTCTAAGCATGCCAATTGAAAGTATACGTTCTTTTGTACATGCTGAGCAAATTTTTACGATAACAAGCCACGTTTATGGGAGATATCGACCATCAAAGTGGCAGAAGAAATCATTTTTCGCACAAGAAAAAACTGTGGGTTAACCATCGTTGATATTTCACGGAAATCAAAAATTTCAAAAAAGTTTTCTAAGCATGCCAGTTGAAAGTATACGTCCTTTTGTACATGCTGAGCAAATTTTTCCGATAACAAGCCACGTTTATGGGAGATATCGACCATCAAAGTGGCAGAAGAAATCATTTTTCGCACAAGAAAAAACCGTGGGTTAACCATCGTTGATTTTTCACGGAAATCGAAAATTTCAAAAAAGTTTTCTAAGCATGCCAATTGAAAGTATACGTCCTTTTGTACATGCTGAGCAAATTTTTCCGATAACAAGCCACGTTTATGGGAGATATCGACCATCAAAGTGGCAGAAGAAATCATTTTTCGCACAAGAAAAAACTGTGGGTTAACCATCGTTGATTTTTCACGGAAATCAAAAATTTCAAAAAAGTTTTCTAAGCATGCCAGTTGAAAGTATACGTCCTTTTGTACATGCTGAGCAAATTTTTCCGATAACAAGCGACGTTTATGGGAGATATCGACCATCAAAGTGGCAGAAGAAATCATTTTTCGCACAAGAAGAAACCGTGGGTTAACCATCGTTGATTTTTCACGGAAATCGAAAATTTCAAAAAAGTATTCTAAGCATGCCAATTGAAAGTATACGTTCTTTTGTACATGCTGAGCAAATTTTTACGATAACAAGCCACGTTTATGGGAGATATCGACCATCAAAGTGGCAGAAGAAATCATTTTTCGCACAAGAAAAAACTGTGGGTTAACCATCGTTGATTTTTCACGGAAATCGAAAATTTCAAAAAAGTTTTCTAAGCATGCCAATTGAAAGTATACGTCCTTTTGTACATGCTGAGCAAATTTTTCCGATAACAAGCCACGTTTATGGGAGATATCGACCATCAAAGTGGCAGAAGAAATCATTTTTCGCACAAGAAAAAACCGTGGGTTAACCATCGTTGATTTTTCACGGAAATCGAAAATTTCAAAAAAGTTTTCTAAGCATGCCAATTGAAAGTATACGTTCTTTTGTACATGCTGAGCAAATTTTTACGATAACAAGCCACGTTTATGGGAGATATCGACCATCAAAGTGGCAGAAGAAATCATTTTTCGCACAAGAAAAAACTGTGGGTTAACCATCGTTGATTTTTCACGGAAATCGAAAATTTCAAAAAAGTTTTCTAAGCATGCCAGTTGAAAGTATACGTCCTTTTGTACATGCTGAACAAATTTTTCCGATAACAAGCGACGTTTATGGGAGATATCGACCATCAAAGTGGCAGAAGAAATCATTTTTCGCACAAGAAGAAACCGTGGGTTAACCATCGTTGATTTTTCACGGAAATCGAAAATTTCAAAAAAGTATTCTAAGCATGCCAATTGAAAGTATACGTCCTTTTGTACATGCTGAGCAAATTTTTCCGATAACAAGCCACGTTTATGGGAGATATCGACCATCAAAGTGGCAGAAGAAATCATTTTTCGCACAAGAAAAAACTGTGGGTTAACCATCGTTGATTTTTCACGGAAATCAAAAATTTCAAAAAAGTTTTCTAAGCATGCCAGTTGAAAGTATACGTCCTTTTGTACATGCTGAGCAAATTTTTCCGATAACAAGCGACGTTTATGGGAGATATCGACCATCAAAGTGGCAGAAGAAATCATTTTTCGCACAAGAAAAAACCGTGGGTTAACCATCGTTGATTTTTCACGGAAATCGAAAATTTCAAAAAAGTTTTCTAAGCATGCCAATTGAAAGTATACGTTCTTTTGTACATGCTGAGCAAATTTTTACGATAACAAGCCACGTTTATGGGAGATATCGACCATCAAAGTGGCAGAAGAAATCATTTTTCGCACAAGAAAAAACTGTGGGTTAACCATCGTTGATATTTCACGGAAATCAAAAATTTCAAAAAAGTTTTCTAAGCATGCCAGTTGAAAGTATACGTCCTTTTGTACATGCTGAGCAAATTTTTCCGATAACAAGCCACGTTTATGGGAGATATCGACCATCAAAGTGGCAGAAGAAATCATTTTTCGCACAAGAAAAAACCGTGGGTTAACCATCGTTGATTTTTCACGGAAATCGAAAATTTCAAAAAAGTTTTCTAAGCATGCCAATTGAAAGTATACGTCCTTTTGTACATGCTGAGCAAATTTTTCCGATAACAAGCCACGTTTATGGGAGATATCGACCATCAAAGTGGCAGAAGAAATCATTTTTCGCACAAGAAAAAACTGTGGGTTAACCATCGTTGATTTTTCACGGAAATCAAAAATTTCAAAAAAGTTTTCTAAGCATGCCAGTTGAAAGTATACGTCCTTTTGTACATGCTGAGCAAATTTTTCCGATAACAAGCGACGTTTATGGGAGATATCGACCATCAAAGTGGCAGAAGAAATCATTTTTCGCACAAGAAGAAACCGTGGGTTAACCATCGTTGATTTTTCACGGAAATCGAAAATTTCAAAAAAGTATTCTAAGCATGCCAATTGAAAGTATACGTTCTTTTGTACATGCTGAGCAAATTTTTACGATAACAAGCCACGTTTATGGGAGATATCGACCATCAAAGTGGCAGAAGAAATCATTTTTCGCACAAGAAAAAACTGTGGGTTAACCATCGTTGATTTTTCACGGAAATCGAAAATTTCAAAAAAGTTTTCTAAGCATGCCAATTGAAAGTATACGTCCTTTTGTACATGCTGAGCAAATTTTTCCGATAACAAGCCACGTTTATGGGAGATATCGACCATCAAAGTGGCAGAAGAAATCATTTTTCGCACAAGAAAAAACTGTGGGTTAACCATCGTTGATTTTTCACGGAAATCGAAAATTTCAAAAAAGTTTTCTAAGCATGCCAATTGAAAGTATACGTCCTTTTGTACATGCTGAGCAAATTTTTCCGATAACAAGCCACGTTTATGGGAGATATCGACCATCAAAGTGGCAGAAGAAATCATTTTTCGCACAAGAAAAAACCGTGGGTTAACCATCGTTGATTTTTCACGGAAATAGAAAATTTCAAAAAAGTTTTCTAAGCATGCCAATTGAAAGTATACGTCCTTTTGTACATGCTGAGCAAATTTTTACGATAACAAGCCACGTTTATGGGAGATATCGACCATCAAAGTGGCAGAAGAAATCATTTTTCGCACAAGAAAAAACCGTGGGTTAACCATCGTTGATTTTTCACGGAAATCGAAAATTTCAAAAAAGTTTTCTAAGCATGCCAGTTGAAAGTATACGTCCTTTTGTACATGCTGAGCAAATTTTTCCGATAACAAGCGACGTTTATGGGAGATATCGACCATCAAAGTGGCAGAAGAAATCATTTTTCGCACAAGAAGAAACCGTGGGTTAACCATCGTTGATTTTTCACGGAAATCGAAAATTTCAAAAAAGTATTCTAAGCATGCCAATTGAAAGTATACGTTCTTTTGTACATGCTGAGCAAATTTTTACGATAACAAGCCACGTTTATGGGAGATATCGACCATCAAAGTGGCAGAAGAAATCATTTTTCGCACAAGAAAAAACTGTGGGTTAACCATCGTTGATTTTTCACGGAAATCGAAAATTTCAAAAAAGTTTTCTAAGCATGCCAATTGAAAGTATACGTCCTTTTGTACATGCTGAGCAAATTTTTCCGATAACAAGCCACGTTTATGGGAGATATCGACCATCAAAGTGGCAGAAGAAATCATTTTTCGCACAAGAAAAAACTGTGGGTTAACCATCGTTGATTTTTCACGGAAATCGAAAATTTCAAAAAAGTTTTCTAAGCATGCCAATTGAAAGTATACGTCCTTTTGTACATGCTGAGCAAATTTTTCCGATAACAAGCCACGTTTATGGGAGATATCGACCATCAAAGTGGCAGAAGAAATCATTTTTCGCACAAGAAAAAACCGTGGGTTAACCATCGTTGATTTTTCACGGAAATCGAAAATTTCAAAAAAGTTTTCTAAGCATGCCAATTGAAAGTATACGTCCTTTTGTACATGCTGAGCAAATTTTTACGATAACAAGCCACGTTTATGGGAGATATCGACCATCAAAGTGGCAGAAGAAATCATTTTTCGCACAAGAAAAAACTGTGGGTTAACCATCGTTGATTTTTCACGGAAATCGAAAATTTCAAAAAAGTTTTCTAAGCATGCCAATTGAAAGTATACGTCCTTTTGTACATGCTGAGCAAATTTTTCCGATAACAAGCGACGTTTATGGGAGATATCGACCATCAAAGTGGCAGAAGAAATCATTTTTCGCACAAGAAGAAACCGTGGGTTAACCATCGTTGATTTTTCACGGAAATCGAAAATTTCAAAAAAGTTTTCTAAGCATGCCAATTGAAAGTATACGTTCTTTTGTACATGCTGAGCAAATTTTTACGATAACAAGCCACGTTAATGGGAGATATCGACCATCAAAGTGGCAGAAGAAATCATTTTTCGCACAAGAAAAAACTGTGGGTTAACCATCGTTGATTTTTCACGGAAATCAAAAATTTCAAAAAAGTTTTCTAAGCATGCCAATTGAAAGTATACGTCCTTTTGTACATGCAGAGCAAATTTTTCCGATAACAAGCCACGTTTATGGGAGATATCGACCATCAAAGTGGCAGAAGAAATCATTTTTCGCACAAGAAAAAACTGTGGGTTAACCATCGTTGATTTTTCACGGAAATCAAAAATTTCAAAAAAGTTTTCTAAGCATGTCAATTGAAAGTATACGACCTTTTGTACATGCTGAGCAAATTTTTACGATAACAAGCCACGTTAATGGGAGATATCGACCATCAAAGTGGCAGAAGAAATCATTTTTCGCACAAGAAAAAACTGTGGGTTAACCATCGTTGATTTTTCACGGAAATCAAAAATTTCAAAAAAGTTTTCTAAGCATGTCAATTGAAAGTATACGTCCTTTTGTACATGCTGAGCAAATTTTTACGATAACAAGCCACGTTAATGGGAGATATCGACCATCAAAGTGGCAGAAGAAATCATTTTTCGCACAAGAAAAAACTGTGGGTTAACCATCGTTGATTTTTCACGGAAATAGAAAATTTCAAAAAAGTTTTCTAAGCATGTCAATTGAAAGTATACGACCTTTTGTACATGCTGAGCAAATTTTTACGATAACAAGCCACGTTTATGGGAGATATCGACCATCAAAGTGGCAGAAGAAATCATTTTTCGCACAAGAAAAAACTGTGGGTTAACCATCGTTGATTTTTCACGGAAATCGAAAATTTCAAAAAAGTTTTCTAAGCATGCCAATTGAAAGTATACGTCCTTTTGTACATGCTGAGCAAATTTTTCCGATAACAAGCGACGTTTATGGGAGATATCGACCATCAAAGTGGCAGAAGAAATCATTTTTCGCACAAGAAAAAACTGTGGGTTAACCATCGTTGATTTTTCACGGAAATCTAAAATTTCAAAAAAGTTTTCTAAGCATGCCAATTGAAAGTATACGTCCTTTTGTACATGCAGAGCAAATTTTTCCGATAACAAGCCACGTTTATGGGAGATATCGACCATCAAAGTGGCAGAAGAAATCATTTTTCGCACAAGAAAAAACTGTGGGTTAACCATCGTTGATTTTTCACGGAAATCAAAAATTTCAAAAAAGTTTTCTAAGCATGTCAATTGAAAGTATACGACCTTTTGTACATGCTGAGCAAATTTTTACGATAACAAGCCACGTTAATGGGAGATATCGACCATCAAAGTGGCAGAAGAAATCATTTTTCGCACAAGAAAAAACTGTGGGTTAACCATCGTTGATTTTTCACGGAAATCAAAAATTTCAAAAAAGTTTTCTAAGCATGTCAATTGAAAGTATACGTCCTTTTGTACATGCTGAGCAAATTTTTACGATAACAAGCCACGTTAATGGGAGATATCGACCATCAAAGTGGCAGAAGAAATCATTTTTCGCACAAGAAAAAACTGTGGGTTAACCATCGTTGATTTTTCACGGAAATAGAAAATTTCAAAAAAGTTTTCTAAGCATGCCAATTGAAAGTATACGACCTTTTGTACATGCTGAGCAAATTTTTACGATAACAAGCCACGTTTATGGGAGATATCGACCATCAAAGTGGCAGAAGAAATCATTTTTCGCACAAGAAAAAACTGTGGGTTAACCATCGTTGATTTTTCACGGAAATCGAAAATTTCAAAAAAGTTTTCTAAGCATGCCAATTGAAAGTATACGTCCTTTTGTACATGCTGAGCAAATTTTTCCGATAACAAGCGACGTTTATGGGAGATATCGACCATCAAAGTGGCAGAAGAAATCATTTTTCGCACAAGAAAAAACTGTGGGTTAACCATCGTTGATTTTTCACGGAAATCAAAAATTTCAAAAAAGTTTTCTAAGCATGCCAATTGAAAGTATACGTCCTTTTGTACATGCAGAGCAAATTTTTCCGATAACAAGCCACGTTTATGGGAGATATCGACCATCAAAGTGGCAGAAGAAATCATTTTTCGCACAAGAAAAAACTGTGGGTTAACCATCGTTGATTTTTCACGGAAATCAAAAATTTCAAAAAAGTTTTCTAAGCATGTCAATTGAAAGTATACGACCTTTTGTACATGCTGAGCAAATTTTTACGATAACAAGCCACGTTAATGGGAGATATCGACCATCAAAGTGGCAGAAGAAATCATTTTTCGCACAAGAAAAAACTGTGGGTTAACCATCGTTGATTTTTCACGGAAATCAAAAATTTCAAAAAAGTTTTCTAAGCATGTCAATTGAAAGTATACGTCCTTTTGTACATGCTGAGCAAATTTTTACGATAACAAGCCACGTTAATGGGAGATATCGACCATCAAAGTGGCAGAAGAAATCATTTTTCGCACAAGAAAAAACCGTGGGTTAACCATCGTTGATTTTTCACGGAAATCGAAAATTTCAAAAAAGTTTTCTAAGCATGCCAATTGAAAGTATACGTCCTTTTGTACATGCTGAGCAAATTTTTACGATAACAAGCCACGTTTATGGGAGATATCGACCATCAAAGTGGCAGAAGAAATCATTTTTCGCACAAGAAAAAACTGTGGGTTAACCATCGTTGATTTTTCACGGAAATCGAAAATTTCAAAAAAGTTTTCTAAGCATGCCAATTGAAAGTATACGTCCTTTTGTACATGCTGAGCAAATTTTTCCGATAACAAGCGACGTTTATGGGAGATATCGACCATCAAAGTGGCAGAAGAAATCATTTTTCGCACAAGAAGAAACCGTGGGTTAACCATCGTTGATTTTTCACGGAAATCGAAAATTTCAAAAAAGTTTTCTAAGCATGCCAATTGAAAGTATACGTTCTTTTGTACATGCTGAGCAAATTTTTACGATAACAAGCCACGTTAATGGGAGATATCGACCATCAAAGTGGCAGAAGAAATCATTTTTCGCACAAGAAAAAACTGTGGGTTAACCATCGTTGATTTTTCACGGAAATCAAAAATTTCAAAAAAGTTTTCTAAGCATGTCAATTGAAAGTATACGTCCTTTTGTACATGCAGAGCAAATTTTTCCGATAACAAGCCACGTTTATGGGAGATATCGACCATCAAAGTGGCAGAAGAAATCATTTTTCGCACAAGAAAAAACTGTGGGTTAACCATCGTTGATTTTTCACGGAAATCAAAAATTTCAAAAAAGTTTTCTAAGCATGTCAATTGAAAGTATACGACCTTTTGTACATGCTGAGCAAATTTTTACGATAACAAGCCACGTTAATGGGAGATATCGACCATCAAAGTGGCAGAAGAAATCATTTTTCGCACAAGAAAAAACTGTGGGTTAACCATCGTTGATTTTTCACGGAAATCAAAAATTTCAAAAAAGTTTTCTAAGCATGTCAATTGAAAGTATACGTCCTTTTGTACATGCTGAGCAAATTTTTACGATAACAAGCCACGTTAATGGGAGATATCGACCATCAAAGTGGCAGAAGAAATCATTTTTCGCACAAGAAAAAACTGTGGGTTAACCATCGTTGATTTTTCACGGAAATAGAAAATTTCAAAAAAGTTTTCTAAGCATGCCAATTGAAAGTATACGTCCTTTTGTACATGCTGTGCAAATTTTTCCGAAAACAAGCCACGTTTATGGGAGATATCGACCATCAAAGTGGCAGAAGAAATCATTTTTCGCACAAGAAAAAACCGTGGGTTAACCATCGTTGATTTTTCACGGAAATAGAAAATTTCAAAAAAGTTTTCTAAGCATGCCAATTGAAAGTATACGTCCTTTTGTACATGCTGTGCAAATTTTTACGATAACAAGCCACGTTAATGGGAGATATCGACCATCAAAGTGGCAGAAGAAATCATTTTTCGCACAAGAAAAAACCGTGGGTTAACCATCGTAGATTTTTCACGGAAATAGAAAATTTCAAAAAAGTTTTCTAAGCATGCCAATTGAAAGTATACGTCCTTTTGTACATGCTGTGCAAATTTTTCCGAAAACAAGCCACGTTTATGGGAGATATCGACCATCAAAGTGGCAGAAGAAATCATTTTTCGCACAAGAAAAAACCGTGGGTTAACCATCGTTGATTTTTCACGGAAATAGAAAATTTCAAAAAAGTTTTCTAAGCATGCCAATTGAAAGTATACGTCCTTTTGTACATGCTGTGCAAATTTTTCCGAAAACAAGCCACGTTTATGGGAGATATCGACCATCAAAGAGGCAGAAGAAATCATTTTTCGCACAAGAAAAAACCGTGGGTTAACCATCGTTGATTTTTCACGGAAATAGAAAATTTCAAAAAAGTTTTCTAAGCATGCCAATTGAAAGTATACGTCCTTTTGTACATGCTGTGCAAATTTTTCCGAAAACAAGCCACGTTTATGGGAGATATCGACCATCAAAGTGGCAGAAGAAATCATTTTTCGCACAAGAAAAAACCGTGGGTTAACCATCGTTGATTTTTCACGGAAATCGAAAATTTCAAAAAAGTTTTCTAAGCATGCCAATTGAAAGTATACGTCCTTTTGTACATGCTGAGCAAATTTTCTCGCTAACAAGCCACGTTTATGGGAGATATCGACCATCAAAGTGGCAGAAGAAATCATTTTTCGCACAAGAAAAAACCGTGGGTTAACCATCGTTGATTTTTCACGGAAATCGAAAATTACAAAAAAGTTTCCTAAGCATGCCAATTGAAAGTATACGTCCTTTTGTACATGCTGAGCAAATTTTTCCGATAACAAGCCACGTTGATGGGAGATATCGACCATCAAAGTGGCAGAAGAAATCATTTTTCGCACAAGAAAAAACCGTGGATTTATAATATTGAGCTCAATATTACAGACTAAATTATCAATAACCGTATTGCAAAAAACCATAAGAATTTAATGTCTAGATCTTGGATCTTGCCTTGATCTGGAAATTTGAAACGGGAAGATAAGGATGTGAAAACGCATACACCAATTAAGCCTAAAAATTGATTAAATAATGATTAAACAATGCCCTGACATGAGATGTTTAGTGAAAACTTTTTTGTCCCGTGAGCAAAAGGACATCCACATTGTCTTAAAATCCGTTGATATATAAAGTCCTTATAAGTAAAAGGTACCCCTTGGAACCAACCTGAAACCATCCCACTTAAATTTTTAAATGATGTGCCAATAAATCCGAATTGTTCATCATTTTAAAATGAACGATTGAGGAATAAATGCTTATCGATTGATAATTATTAATTCAGTTTATTAAGGATATCAATTCCTCAATTGATATCTACAGAGAAGATCACAAATGGATTCACTACAACAATCAATGGTGTGAGTTGTGTTAAAATAAATCAGTGGACGTGAAGTGATAAAAAATTTCCAAAAGTCTAAAGCTTTTCATTGGCTTTGTTTGCCTATATGATTGTAACAATTGATGTTTTTATATTTTTTACCTATACAAACTATTGTTAATATGCAAAAAACTCATAATATATTAAATTATAAATTTTATTTACATGTAACATTAATAAATCAATTTTTCCGATAAATTATCCAAACATTAAGATCTTTCAATACTATCGGAATTTGAATTACAATTTGATTTTATACAATTATACAATTTGCTTTCGATAAAACAACTTTTGACTTTTAAACCTGGTACTACCTTATATGAGAATCTATAAAATCGAAAAAGGCGATTAAAGGCATGAAAAAGATTAAATGTTATTCGATAGATCGCTCGATTTTACCCTTTTGCAGTGGTGTTTAGATAATTTTTGAAAAATTCAAATTATTAAGAACAAAAATTTATAAATTTTCTGCAAATCTCAAAGAATTTTTTGAAAATAACTTTTAACATTATTTTCTTAGTTCATTCGATTGCGCCTAAATTACTCTATCGATTGATATAAAAAATCCCAGAAAAGCTAAAGGGGAAGAACTTTTTTTTCAGCAGAAATGAAAAAAAAAGAATATGAGTTGACCGGAAGAAAATTATATTTTGCATGCTTTGTTGAAAATAATTTATTTCAGCTTTTAAATAAATTCTAATCCTATTGTTATAGCAAAAAAAATTGCTTAATTTTATTTTTTTTAAACTATTAACTCCAAATATTTATCAATGTCCTATTACAATAATAGTCGTTAAATAGTAATTTTCATAAATAATATTTAAAATAATATTTAAAAAAATTAATTCAAATTTCAAATTTGATTTATTCGCAATTGATAAATTCGCAAGAACGTAAGGAGAGTACATGTGGCGCCACACACATCCCCGATAGGCCAGAAAACGAACTATCACCTACCCTTACCTTTCACTCAGTGAGCTTCGAGATTTCAAAGGGTGAATTACGGTCCGTTAAAATTCTAAAATTTCAAAAAATCAGGCCTGATTGTTGCAATTTTTTACTGACTGATAAACGTGAAAAGTGATTTAAAAAAAATGTGTAAAACAATGTGAAAAAAAGTGATTATTGGATTACTCTGGCATCGTCTCATAATATTCCATATGTTGGGGTAAGCGTAAGTTTTCTTTGATATTCAATATGTAATCATATCTGAAAATTTCCATAACAGTTCCCATTGTTCAAATAAGTAATTTATAGCGATTTGAAATTTTTGCATAGTCATGGATGACAAAGACCCCAAATTGTTTCAATTTTTTTTTCTTTTTTTTCATCAATTTCCCTCTTTGTTTTGCAACATTCTTTTGATGCTAAAAGGAAAAATATTTCTGAGTCCTTAGGCTGATAAATTGTTGTTTTTTTTCAATTTCAATTTCTCATTGTTGAAACAATTGTTGGGTGAAATGTCTAATTGACTATTCATTGCTCAAATTGCTATTTTTTTTTTCATTTAAATCTCTAAAATGCTAGGTCGATTGCTGTTAAATTAACGCTAGGTCAAGAATTTTTTTTTCTTGATTTCCCCATAAAATTGTAAAATTTTCCATTTCCGTATGATAGGAACTTTAGTGATTAGGATATAATTTTTTTTTTTATTGCAATTTGAAATATTTGCATAGTCATGGATGACAAAGACCCCAAATTGTTTCAATTTTTTTTTCTTTTCTTTCAACAATTTCCCTCTTTGTTTTGCAACATTCTTTTGATGCCAAAAGGAAAAATATTTCTGAGTCCTTAGGCTGATAAGTTTGTTGTTTTTTTTTTCATTTTCAATTTCTGATTGTTGAAACAATTGTTGGGTGAAATGTCTTATTGACTATTCATTGTTCAAATTGCTATTTTTTTTTCATTTAAATCTCTAAAATGCTAGGTCGATTGCTGTTAAATTAACGCTAGGTCAACAATTTTTTTTTCTTGATTTCCCCATAAAATTGTAAAATTTTCCATTTCCGTATGATAGGAACTTTAGTGATTAGGATATAAATTTTTTTTTATAGCAATTTGAAATATTTGCATAGTTATGGATGACAAAGACCCCTAATTGTTTCAATTTTTTTTTCTTTTCTTTCACTAATTTCCCTCTTCGTTTTGCAACATTCTTTTGATGCTAAAAGGAAAAATATTTCTGAGTCCTTAGGCAGATAAGTTTGTTGTTTTTTTTTCATTTTCAATTTCTCATTGTTGAAACAATTGTTGGGTGAAATGTCTAATTGACTATTCATTGTTCAAATTGCTATTTTTTTTTTCATTTAAATCTCTAAAATGCTAGGTCGATTGCTGTTAAATTAGCGCTAGGTCAAGAATTTTTTTTTTCTTGATTTCCCCATAAAATTGTATTACTTTCCATTCCAGTATAATAGGAATTTTAGTGTTTAGGATTTAGGATATAATTTTTTTTTATAGCAATTTGAAATATTTGCATAGTCATGGATGACAAAGATCCCAAATTGTTTCAATTTTTTTTTCTTTTCTTTCAACAATTTCCCTCTTTGTTTTGCAACATTCTTTTGATGCCAAAAGGAAAAATATTTCTGAGTCCTTAGGCTGATAAGTTTGTTGTTTTTTTTCAATTTCAATTTCTCATTGTTGAAACTATTGTTGGGTGAAATGTCTAATTGACTATTCATTGCTCAAATTGCTATTTTTTTTTTATTTAAATCTCTAAAACGCTAGGTCGATTGCTGTTAAATTAACGCTAGGTCAAGAATTTTTTTTTCTTGATTTCCCCATAAAATTGTAAAATTTTCCATTTCCGTATGATAGGAACTTTAGTGATTAGGATATTATTTTTTTTTTTATAGCAATTTGAAATATTTGCATAGTCATGGATGACAAAGACCCCAAATTGTTTCAATTTTTTTTTCTTTTCATTCATCAATTTCCCTCTTTGTTTTGCAACATTCTTTTGATGCTAAAAGGAAAAATATTTCTGAGTCCTTAGGCTGATAAGTTTGTTGTTTTTTTCATTTTCAATTTCTCATTGTTGAAACTATTGTTGGGTGAAATGTCTAATTGACTATTCATTGTTCAAATTGCTATTTTTTTTTCATTTAAATCTCTAAAATGCTAGGTCGATTGCTGTTAAATTAACGCTAGGTCAACAATTTTTTTTTCTTGTATTCCCCATAAAATTGTAAAATTTTCCATTTCCGTATGATAGGAACTTTAGTGATTAGGATATAATTTTTTTTTTATAGCAATTTGAAATATTTGCATAGTCATGGATGACAAAGACCCCAAATTGTTTCAATTTTTTTTTCTTTTCTTTCACTAATTTCCCTCTTCGTTTTGCAACATTCTTTTGATGCTAAAAGGAAAAATATTTCTGAGTCCTTAGGCTGATAAGTTTGTTGTTTTTTTTTTCATTTTCAATTTCTGATTGTTGAAACAATTGTTGGGTGAAATGTCTTATTGACTATTCATTGTTCAAATTGCTATTTTTTTTTCATTTAAATCTCTAAAATGCTAGGTCGATTGCTGTTAAATTAACGCTAGGTCAAGAATTTTTTTTTCTTGATTTCCCCATAAAATTGTTAAATTTTCCATTTCCGTATGATAGGAACTTTAGTGATTAGGTTATAATTTTTTTTTTATAGCAATTTGAAATATTTGCATAGTCATGGATGACAAAGACCCCAAATTGTTTCAATTTTTTTTTCTTTTCTTTCATCAATTTCCCTCTTTGTTTTGCAACATTCTTTTGATGCTAAAAGGAAAAATATTTCTTAGTCCTTAGGCAGATAAGTTTGTTGTTTTTTTTCATTTTCAATTTCTCATTGTTGAAACAATTGTTGGGTGAAATGTCTTATTGACTATTCATTGTTCAAATTGCTATTTTTTTTTTTCATTTAAATTTCTAAAATGCTAGGTCGATAGCTGTTAAATTAGCGCTAGGTCAAGAATTTTTTTTTCTTGATTTTCCCTAAAATTTGTACAATTTTCCATTCCAGTATGATAGGAATTTTAATGTTTAGGATTTAGGATATAATTTTTTTTTTATAGCAATTTGAAATTTTTGCATAGTCATGGATGACAAAGACCCCAAATTGTTTCAATTTTTTTTTCTTTTCTTTCATCAATTTCCCTCTTTGTTTTGCAACATTCTTTTGATGCTAAAAGGAAAAATATTTCTGAGTCCTTAGGCAGATAAGTTTGTTGTTTTTTTTTCATTTTCAATTTCTCATTGTTGAAACAATTGTTGGGTGAAATGTCTAATTGACTATTCATTGTTCAAATTGCTATTTTTTTTTTCATTTAAATCTCTAAAATGCTAGGTCGATTGCTGTTAAATTAGCGCTAGGTCAAGAATTTTTTTTTTCTTGATTTCCCCATAAAATTGTTAAATTTTCCATTTCCGTATGATAGGAACTTTAGTGATTAGGTTATAATTTTTTTTTTATAGCAATTTGAAATATTTGCATAGTCATGGATGACAAAGACCCCAAATTGTTTCAATTTTTTTTTCTTTTCTTTCATCAATTTCCCTCTTTGTTTTGCAACATTCTTTTGATGCTAAAAGGAAAAATATTTCTGAGTCCTTAGGCTGATAAGTTTGTTGTTTTTTTTCAATTTCAATTTCTCATTGTTGAAACAATTGTTGGGTGAAATGTCTAATTGACTATTCATTGCTCAAATTGCTATTTTTTTTTTCCATTTAAATCTCTAAAATGCTAGGTCGATTGCTGTTAAATTAACGCTAGGTCAAGAATTTTTTTTTCTTGATTTCCCCATAAAATTGTAAAATTTTCCATTTCCGTATGATAGAAACTTTTGTGATTAGGATATAATTTTTTTTTTTATAGCAATTTGAAATATTTGCATAGTCATGGATGACAAAGACCCCAAATTGTTTCAATTTTTTTTTCTTTTCTTTCATCAATTTCCCTCTTTGTTTTGCAACATTCTTTTGATACTAAAAGGAAAAATATTTCTGAGTCCTTAGGCTGATAAGTTTGTTGTTTTTTTTTGTATTTTCAATTTCTCATTGTTGAAACAATTGTTGGGTGAAATGTCTAATTGACTATTCATTGTGCAAATTGTTTTTTTTATTATATTGCCAAAATGATAGGTCTCATTTTTTGATGGTTCATATTTGGTCACTTAGTTTTCAAGATATGCAGTTTCCCTTTGGCTTAAATTTGTCAAAACCTGTTGTGCATTAATCATTGATTAGAAAAACTTTTTTGATATAAATCAAAAGATTGTATTTTACTCACATATATTTTTGTGAACCCTTTTTTTTTTAACTATGTATTTTTACGAAAACTGTTTTGACTATCCACTGATGCCAATCAAAAATATTAATTTTATGTTTGTTTTTTTGAAATATTTTGACTATTGTGATCATAACAGTTTCCGTATTTGTGGATTAGGCCTCATGGGGACACCACTTGGAAAAAAAACGCGCCTAGTACTCTACCTCTAAGGTGGTGAGGAAAGGAGTACATACCATGAATAAATTTTTTTGATTCACTATCGCGAAAAGAAGTAGCCAGCAGAAAGGGTACTTCTATATTCAATTCTTCGTCACATCTGCATCTTCCAGAACAGGAAGGAGAGTTGATGAAACATATTTTAATTAAATCTTTGGTCGGAAATTCTATTTAAAGCTATGGTTTTAACTGTGTTTTGATTGGCGGGTCCCTTTACACATCAAATTTTTTTCCAAATTTTTGACTGTTTTGGGAAATTGGAAAACTTTTCTTCTTAAAAGCGATTATCCATTTAACAGATAAAAATAAAATATTTATAATAGCTAATATTTTCACCATACCTTTTAAGTTTGTGGCGTCACCTTTGTAAGGAAGTGTGAACTCTTAGCACGTGTTTCCGGTTTCCATTCGAACCAATGTAAGTTGACAGTGCCACCTGTGGAACAAAAGTGCAAAATCTGTTAGTAACTAGTTTAATAATATTGGATATATTTGATATCATTTGCGTGGAAAAAATCAATGTAAAGAATATTTAATTCATAAGTAAAAAAGCTCTGAAATAAAATAAGGGAGATGTTAAATTAAATTGAAAAAAATATTTGATATTTATTGATTTACGGATTTTTACACTTATAACTTATAGTTTTTCTTGTAGAAAGAAAGTATAAAATTAAGATATAGTCTTAAAATTTTAACTTGATAACTTAAAAATCATTGATTTTACAGAGGCACTAATTAAGAAATTTTATGGCCTTCTCAATAACATCTCACCCAATTATATTCTTCACAATTGATGACTCTCGAACGATAAATGTTCTTGTTCTTGTAATTTTTGTCGAATAGAATCCGTAACAGCAAATTTTTTTCCATGTCCCGGAATAATAACGTCAGCAATCTGTGCAATTTTTGCACGATTTTGCGCCTGCAATTTCGGATTTTCACTGCCACCAGTTTGAATCCATTTTTCTGGAAATTCAATATCATCCTCTGATTCGAATAAATCGCCTTAAAATTTAAAATAATTTTACTTTTTAGTTTTCCCTTGACTTGTATAATGTTTACCGGCAATAACGATAGTGCCATCTGTTGTTTGAACCACAAGCGAAACATCATTGGTGGTGTGTCCAGGGGTGAACATAATTTTAATGTTTTCATTGATTTTTAACCCGTCTATAAACAAATCAAATTTGAGTATTTAAAATTATTTTTTTTTGAAATAGAAGTAACCTTTTTTTATATTGTTATCATAATATTCATTTTTGTGTGATAGGGAAGTTCCCGTTAAATGTTTTGCATTTAAAAATAAATTATTGTTTCCCACGTGGTCTGAATGACTATGGGTATTAATAACCCAATTTATTTCTTCAGGGATGATCTTGTGACGTTCCAGAGCTGTAATTTAAAGTAATTTTTAGAAAATTCAGCAGTAATTTTGCTTTTTAAAACTTTATTAATATAGCATTGTTTCAATCTCACCCTCCACAATAAAAGGACCATCCCATGCGGTCATCGTATCAACAATGACTTTATCGTTCCCATTAATTACCAGCACACATGAACAATTTGCCTTCATCGTATTGGTTGCATCGAAATTTGAATATCCCTCGGCCAAAACAATCACTTGTGCCATCTCTAAAGTATCGGAATTACCAAAGTCAATGATCCGGAATGCGATATAAGTATCGATTCAAACGACAGAAATATTAAAAATGCCTTCAATATTTCCGGCCGATTGAATTCAAATAGGGATATAAGTCAGGATTTCGGGAGCGCCACACGATTGGCTTTGTCCAGCCGGGGCTGCCTCGTGTGGGTCATTAAATATGAAAAATATTTCTGTTCAATACAATGGATAAGGAATGTGCTTTATTTGAGAAAAGGAGACGTGAAATATGTGGAGGATTAATTTTTTTTTTCGAGCCAAAACCGATAAAAACAGGGAAAAAATCGTCAAAAAAATAGACAAGTTTGTTATGAAAACGAGGTTATCGGTCAAAATTGACAACTTCATCCAACTTCATCGCTACAATTTTGAAGTGCCATCTATGAAATGAATGGTGAACCCATTATGGATTCTAATCAATTCTAATGAAGATTTTATTGATTAGAATTTAGTTGCTCGGTTTTTCGATGATGTCGCTACTTTATACGAGGGAAATTCAACCAATTTCTCTTACAAATTTAAAAAAAAAAAACTTTATTTTGTATCCAATATTTGGCTCAAGTGTATTTTAGCACACCCACAATCTGGTAACGTTGCATTTTCGACTTTGTTTTTAATTTAATTCGTGATATTTTTGTTAATTTATTTCTATTATGGTACATTTCTCTCTTTTGTGGCTAAATTGTCATTATGTACCGATTTAATCGCGAATTAAATTAAAAACAAAGAGAGCAAAGACTTAGCAAAGACTTAGACCCTAATAAGAAAAAAATGCATTTCTTACAAAGTTTTGCTTAATTGAAGACCAACCATAAATTGAATAAAGTGCTTATTAAATATTTTTGAGTAGAAAGAATTGAATAAAATGTAAACTTTTTGAAAAATGTAATACAGTGATTTAAACTATTAAAATCTATATATACATTATATGATATATTGCGGTCCAATTTATGTAGTATAATTTAATTTAATAATTTATAAAAATCATACCATAAACATAAATTTGAACCGCAATATATCATATATATTGTATACACAAGGGTGATTTTTTTTTTGACTTTTTTTGGTCCCATCGTGAAATTTTGTTGGATATACCAAAAAAAAATTCCCTGAAAATTTGAGCCCTTAATATTAATTTTAAGTCCTCGACCAAGACGTGTAAAGATTTCCCATTGAAAATACACGGAAACTCTGATTTTTTATTTTTAAAATTCTATATTTCAGCGGCATTTCATGGGATCGCTTTTACCGAAGATGATTATGACTCAAAATTAAACGCTCTACAAAAGTTCCCATTGCAACAAAGTCGTAACTCACATCGGTGAAGTAGTACGTGCCACTGAACCTGATTTTTCCATAAAATTCGAGTTTTTTTTTGCATTTATCTCGTAAATAACAAGAGCTACGGAAAAATTATAAAAAAAAAAACTTGTAGAGATTTCGATTTTCTACAAAAAAGGTCCTATAGACCAAATCGCGAAGATCAATATTAAACGAGATATTAAGTTTATATCAATATATTTTTTTTATAATCTTCCCAACTTTAATAAAAAATCAAAATTTATAAAGCAGCTCTTCAAAATAATAAGGAACATTTTTTTCAACCCCAAAGTTCAATTAGTTTCCCCAAATTTTAGAGGAAACACTTTAACGATTCATTGAAAAAGTTCCAAATTGAAGTTAGACTTTCACTTGATCCAAAGAGTAAATATATAAAAGCCTTAAAGTTCCACAAAAAGTTTTATATCAAAAAACATTGACGCCGAAACTTTCGATCAAACATTGACCAAAATTTGTGGATTATACAAGAAATAATTACCTTCAATTAAATAAGAAGACAATTCAAGTTGTTTAAGATCGGTTTTTTTATTTGACATTTTTTAATATTCAAATTATCTACGTTTCGTAACGTATTGTAACTTCATCAGGCTTCTTGAATCACAAAAAAACATAATATTTTCAATTCAAATTCAACAAATTTAATTTAATAATCAATAGATTTATTGATTTTAAATTGAAAATATTACATTTTTTGTGATTCAAGAAGCCTGATGAAGTTACAATACGTAACGAAACGTAGCTAATTTGAATATTAAGAAATGTTAAATAAAAAACCCCGATTATAAACAACCTGAATTTTCTGCTTATTTAAGGGGTTATATACAGTTAGAAGGCCGAAAAATAGCGAATTTTCCAGAATTTTTTCAGAGAAAACTTTTAAATTAATTGATTTAAAAATTTGTGCACATATTATGGTATCTTTTAACTGTATTTTAAGACTTAGTATTAGTAAAAATATTTATTTGGAAAGCAGCTACAGCTGATTTCCGGGAGCTCCTCTCAAAAAAGACGTTTTGCGGTGACCACTATATCTCTGAACTGGATCCTTTGAATTTAAAAAACCAAACAGATTTCGTTAAAGTAATGTTAAATCTAGTAATCAATCGAAGGAATAAGCAAAATAATTTTTTTTTTGACCAAATGGCGGTTTCTCAAAAAAAAAATCATCGATTTTTGACCAAAATTCCGGTCTTAAATTGTTTATAAAAAAAAAAATATTTATCGGTGAGAAAAAATCTTCGATAAATTACTAAAAAAATTATTAAAGAAGCTCATGTGAAAATTTGAGACTAATCGGTTCAGCCGTTTTCGAGTAATGTTGGTCACCGACTTTGAAAACACCATCTTGAGAAAAACGCGTTTAAAGTTTAAAAAGCGCTTTACATAGAATAAATTATTTTTTTTCAAAATTACGTGTAACTTCGAAAATATTCACCGGAACGATATGAAATTTTCTGTACGTATTCTTAAATACATGTACATTAAGAAAAGAAAAAAAAATCAATTTTTTGAAAATTTTAACTGTATATAACCCCTTAATAAAAGCTGAGATCTTAATTTTTTCATCTATTACCTTCAATAATTACCAATTGGTCAGCAAAATTCTCAATTCCTACAGTCAAAAGTTTAACTAAAATATTTTGAAACGTAATATTCAAATAAGTCGACCAAATTTCATCAATTTTATCGATAATGATCGAGATCAATCACCTTATATCAATCACCTTCTTAAGTTTGTATTCTTTGTCTTTTTATAAGCCTTTTACAATCTTTGATCATCCAAAAAGTTTTCCTAAATCATTAAATAATTCACTAGGATAAACATTGAACTTTTTTCACAGTAGCTTAATAAAAAAGGATCCAAAGCTGCATGGAAAGTTGATATTTTAATTTCGAATGATATAAGACAAGATCAACGTTTCTCCCCTGCAGTAGTACCCCCCATATATCTCTACAATATCCACCCATATGTATATATATCTCTATGCAGCGATATAAAAGCTTGGTTCAGAGCTTTCGCTGGTTTAGTCACTTTTCCATAGTACACAAATTAAATGGGGATTTGCCGAGAGTGTTTCAATATTCATAAATTGTGACATTTTCTCTCCTCGTTTTCATATACTTATGCACATATATAGAATATATTCATAGTACATTATCTATGTAATAAATGAACTCATACGTTCCCGTTCAACGATTTGAGCGATAAACTTTACCGCTTTTTTTTTGCCAACTTTTAAAACTAATTTTCAAAACAGAAACTTTTCTTATTACCATTCTTCATTCTTCATCCCATTTTATGCTTTAATTTAAATATAAATTCCCTATTATTGGTTTTATTATTACTGAAATAGAAGCTTTACGTTCCACTTCAAAATCAATAACAATTTCGTATGTTTAATGCCTGTTGTAATTACCAGAAGAAAAAATCATCCACGAAGCTTTTATTCAAGTTGCACATAAAAAAGTTTCTTCAAACTCTCGAATAAATCACGTAAAAGCTCTCGTCTATAACTTGAAACCTACGCATATACCGTATTTACCAAACTAGCAATATCAACAAATTTATATGCTTTGAGCTAAAGCTCAAAGCCCTCGCAATCCCCATTTTTATTTCGCTTTTATTAAAATTTAATAGTTGCATAAAGCAAAGTATAACATCATTAGTTAACATAAAACCATCAGTTTAACAATGCTTTCACTATAATCGAGTTTCAGATTTGGTAATAAAAAGCACAGCTTTTCAACCATTCTTCATACAATTAGAACTAATGCTTCGATTTGTCACCAATTTTTTAAGGCAAAAGCTTCAGAAAAAAGAAAAACTTTAGTCAGTCAATTTGTAAGTGTTTTACTTGGAAATATCAGTAAAAGCTCAAAATTTAATTTCTAGATTCGAATTTATAAAAGAAAGCTTTTGATACTGCAGAGATGTTTTCTTGGTTTTGTTATGTTTGTAAATATTTGAAAGTTTTACAATAAATGTACGTAATATTCGAGGCACTGGAATGGGGGGGGGAAAATTTTCGTGTGCTTTTTAAGATATTTTCGAATGTATCGTTTGAATATCAAACGTCTACGCTCGACGTCGGTCGTTGCTAAAAGCGCTACAGTAATAATAATAGTAATAATAATAATAATAAGGGGGTAATAACAATAATATGCCAAGATGGCGCATATGTGTTGAGGTATAAGAAAACAGTTGAATATCGGATGAGTTAAAAGCTCACCCTCAAAGCTCCGTACGTGTGAGAGAGCTTATATATATATGTGAAACGAATGTATCCACTAGGTGTATGTAGATGGAGTGTACGTCTGGATTGGCGGGATAGACTCGGGATATTGTATCCGACTGGAACGAGTAGTGGATAGGGGGGTGGGGGGTGGGGTGGGGTGGTAGTTGGTGAGCAAGTTTGCTGGGAAGTGGGATGGAACGGGAATGATATGAGAGTTATTGCGACGCAATGCAGCTTTCGACCGAGTATGAGAGTTCGTTTCACTATGTAGGTACCCACTCGTCGATCCTATTGCCTCTGTCCCACTCCCAAATTGCCAAGTCGTTGTTTCAATTTATATATATATTTTTTTTTTGCACCATATTAACAAACACATTATACCACCAAGTTAAATAAGCGAATTTATTATCTTAATGTGATTTTTATTGGATTTTTCCGGGAACATATAACGCCAAGTAATAAGGCGATCCTGCACCATGCATCATTCCCGCTTGTTCCTGATTTGCGTGCGTTGGAGCTAAACGACGCGCTTTTTTTCCAAGATTTAAACAAGACGCTTAAGATTCGGCGCCGGGGGTGGGGAGGGGGGGGGGAATGGGGAGGCGTAATCGCCGCGTCTCATATTAAAGATTAAGTGGATTTAAACAATTTGTAAACTTGTGATGATTTAATGGGCTAAGTTTACAGTGTTGGGAAAAATTCTGTAATGAGAATTTATGAACGCTGATTTAGCGTCGTGCATAACGATGGAATGAAGCAAGAAATTGGCAACTAAGTGGCAATGGTTTGAGCTAAAAAAAACTGCACTTTTTTCTAATTTAAATTTGGGAAATATAAGCAGATTCAACTTCATTTGAAAGTTGTTTTACCGGAAGAAAAGTCTAAAAGACTGAATTTTTTGAGGTCAGATATTCAGGAGCTTACCTAAAGTTTCACTTGCCAAATTTCGACAAAAATTCATGGTAGATTTGGACAGGAAGTCGTAGTTGACTTTCGAATCTAAACTTCTGATATTTTAATTGAATTTTCCTTTTCACCAGTTTCTCATACTAATGAAGCCAATTCATTTTTGGAGCATCTTTGTAATCGATTATTCTTGCCAGTCTTAACCCTTCACCATTCAGCCATCTCTCTTGCAGGTGTCTTAGGTAGTATATACTTTCGATGATTGGTAAATTTAATTTCTTGTGTAACTTTTAATGGCTTTATCCTGGAGTCCTTGGGTTTTTTTATTTCTATGTCTTTTAGTCTAATAGATTTACGTTTTTGGTTCAAAATGAAAATTTATGTTTGGATTAATTCATGCCAGTTAACCACTTGAATGGTTTGAGCTTAAAAAAACTGCACTTTTTTCTAAATTTGAAATTGGCAAAAATTAGCGGGTTCAAATTAAAAGTTGTTTTATCGGAAGGAAAGTCTAAAAAACTGAATTTTTTGAGGTCAGATATTCAGGAGCTTATCTATAGTATCTCTGGTGGTCTGGTCAAATTTTTGCAAAAACTCATGGTGGTTTTTGGACACGAAGTCGTAGTTGTCTTTCGAATTCAAACTACTAATATTTTTTCTAAATTTTGATAGTTTTTCTCATACTGTTGAAGCAAATTAATTTTTGTGTCATCTTTGTAATAGATTGTTCTTGCCAGTTCCTTCACCATTCAGTCATCTCCCTTGCCGGTAGCTTAAGTAGGAAATACTTTCGATAATGATTGATTTTTTCAATTCCTTGTATAACTTTTTATGATTTTATCCTGGAAAGCATGCGTTTTTTTTTTAAATTTTTACGTCCATTTGTCTAATAGAATTACTTTTTAGTTTTGGATGACGATTAAGGATAAATGGATGCTAGTTAACCACTTGGTGTCAAAATACACTCCTAGATATATTAAAGCTTCCAATTATGGTTTCAAAGATATCATCGCTTATCCCATCGGTATTTTAAGATGACACTATTAGGCCACTAAAGGCTAGGGGCCTACAAAAATTGGGTGACTCCTTCTACAGAAAAAATCAGAAAAAAATTAAGAAAATTAATACAATCTCAAGAATATATCATTCTTTGAAAGTAAATTATATTTTTTACATTTAATAACTGTTGCTTTTTAATTACCAAAGTCTTTAGCGGCTCTAGAGTTAATAAAAATCTGGAATTGAGATATATCGAAAATTTGATCGATAAGAGGAGTGAACCCAACACTTATTAGTTTTGGAGTGGTCACCTTGACCACTGAGCCACTAGTAATCTGTAAACCATATGAAAATATAAAAATTGCATTGATTATTAATTTATCCTTGATTTTCACTTGGTTTTTTTAGTGCTTTGCATTGCATTTATTTAAATTTCTTAGCCATTTCCATTTTCTCTTTCGAAGAAATCTTTGATTTCTGAAACTATACCTCACGGTTTTTCAACATTTAAGTCCTGAACCATTAATATCAAATCCTGGGTATGTTCTGGAGTATTTTTAAGGGATGGTCCTAACATTGAATCCTATTTGATCCTTTTTTTCGGTGATTGTTTCCACCTTGCATTTTCTTAGATTCGATAGAAATTCTCTCTTTTTCTTTCGATGAAATTTTCGATTTCTGAAGCTATATCTCGTGGGTTTTCAACAATATTGACCTGCACCATTGCTAAAGAGTCCTGTGTATGCTCTGGTAAGTTTTTAATGAAGAAATTATACAGGGTTGGCCCCAGTATTGAGCCCTATCGGATTCCTATTTTGATCTTTTATTTTTTATTAAATGGCCATCTAAAAAGATTGTCTAAAAGTTTGTACCCTTTCCAAATGGTACCAAGATTAACATAAATATTGAAGAATTTTTCTAAAAATTCTTTGACGCTTAATTGCTCACAAAAGAGTAAGTTTCCGTTGCTTAAATTATCGGTTTATTGTTTCAGTTAATCAGGATTGTGACTATGTTATTTTGAAATTAAGTTTAGATATAATTTTGGTAGTTAAAACTAGTAACTTCCAAAGATAAATGTAGCCAATATGGGCAAATATCGATAATAAGGAATTGCTAATAAGTTTAACATGGAACAAAATTTAAGTTGGGATTTCAGTCGAAAATATTAACAAATGTAGGTTTTATATTAAATTTTTTTATTGGCTTTTTGCTTGGTAGTTTAATTTCCTGCAAAGGTGAATTCTTTTTTTTTGACTTGGTCTATCCCTGGAAAGATTCATTAGATTATTGCAGTTCATTTCTCTTTATGATAAGTCCAAAATTTCAATCGTTTTCTTCCTTTTTTCTTTGGGGCATCCAAACCACAATAATCTTGATAGTTCTATAGAAAAATTATTTATTATTAATCAATTATTATATTATTTATATTTCAATGGTAAAACCGGAAAATTTGGACGTTAATTTCCAGGTTAATTCAAAGGACAATCGAAGATTCCACCTTATCGCTGGAATTATCCAGCATAAGGCATTACCTTAACAATGAATTTAAATTGCTGCTAAATCTTTTCCATATTCCACAGGAAAATAAGGCAAATTTTACTTGAAGAAAAAAAAATGGTTACCGGAAAATTTTGTGTATATTTAAAGTTAAATATCAGGATTTAAAACTGTAAGGGCTATAGGCCAACATGAATAAATTCATATCTATATTTAATGATTTTTGACCAGAATTTTTGAGTTAATAAAAAGTGGAGGCTTATAAATTGTAACCCATTTAGCTTAGTCTTTAAGTTCGGTCCTGTTTTGGATATAACTAAATAAATACCCGGAGAAATACCTTCTTAAAATTATTGAAAAATTGCGTTTTACTTTTATGAATTAAGACATATTTTAAAAATAATATTTTTTATCAGTAATCCTATTTCAAAGTTAAAAATAGCATAAAAAATTCATTATTCTATGACTTTTAACATTTCTTTATTAATATGTTTTCGACCTTTAAGAAAATCAATTCAAAAAAATAATTTATTTGTTGTTGAACATTTTTTTTTTTTTGGTCAATAGATTTCCGTTACTCTTTTAGTGAATTATGAAATGGTTTTAGTTGGTTTAATCAATTATAATTACGGTAAATCATTCCATCAAATCAATCTTATTAGAATTCAAAGAGAATCATAAACTTATAGATAAAAAAAATAAATATTTTTTGCTATCAAAACGATCATTTTATGAGTCATTTATTTTTGACGTTGATTGATGAAATTTTCTTACAACAAATTAAAAATTATTCAGATGCGGTTTTTTTAATACTTCTAGTTTACTATTCACTTTGATTTATTATATAAAATTATTGTTTTTGATTTTTATTCAAATTTTTGTGAAATTTTTTAAGAAAGAATCATGCAAATAAATGGTTGAAAATTGATTGTTGTGAAAAAGTTTTCAAGGGTTCTCCAACGTTTTTGGTATACATTTCAAGTGAAATTATTGTTGGTAAATCTTTGATCTGTACAATTTTTATATCGTCCAAAGATATTGGTACTGCAACAATGGAATTTGATGTAGGAAAGTTTCCAAAAGTTTTCACCAAGTCATCATAAACGCCATCGATAAAAATCCATTTTTAAACTAAAATATTTGATCAATATTTTCATACCAATTAATTTTTGCTTGTAAAAACTATTAGTTTTACATAAAATTGTTTATATTTCCAAGAATTATAAATCATAGTGACTTCCTAAGCAGCAATAAATCATTCAAAATAATTAAATCCTTAAAAATTTAGTCATATTATTATGTTTACTTAAGTGGCTTTCTTAAAACAAATATTACCTTTAAAGGTAATTAACGCCAATTTAATGTTTCCATTAATGTTTTTTCTTGATTATTTCAACAATTAATAATTCATAAATTAATTCACAGCCTTCTATGATTGATTAATAATTCATTTTTTTCCCAATAAAAATTCATGACTTTTTATTATTTTTTTCCCAAGTTTTTCTTCTTTAATATTTAAATATGATTTTAAATAAGAAGATGCTCCGCATCTGAAGGCCACGTGGGATGCCACACTATCCAAATTATACAATTCTAACATGTTTATGATAATAATATTTTGACTCCACCGATGATTCAGTCAATCTTAAAATAAAGATCCTTTCTAAATGGAAATTCGTGTTTTGACCCATCATTACACAAAAATTTGATGTTATCAATATCAATTACCACTATTTCTGGTCAATGTTACAATCTTTGCTCAATTCCAGAACCGGAAAAGTCGTCAATAGTCATTAATTATCGACGAGAAAAAAAACATTGCAAAACTATTGAATGGAATCAATAAAGTGATTGACTAGATCGATCATAGTTTAGAACAATGACGTAATAATCGTTAAATTTAAACCTGAAATAAACAGTTGAAGGTTTAGCAAGGTAAAGGACAGGTTTGTAGAACAGTCTGGGAATTCCTAACCTGGTTTGAGTGTCCTTAAAAAAATTTGTCACCGTACAAGGCCAAGTTTTGTTTATTCACACTTATAATGATATTTTTTCGGAAAACAAATAACGTCATAGTAATTAAAATCCAAGAAAAAGACGATACACATCAAGTTATTAATAAATCAACAGCAAAAAGTTGTTTTGTTCGGCTGAATCAATATCGGGAGCCACTGTAGCCCCAACTGTGGGAGCCTCTTCGTCCGCGCCAATCATCCCGTTCATAACCGCTCCAGGAATCGCGGCGGCCCTGGTTATATGATGGGAAATACGGTCGAGGGTACCCCGAACCTCCGTAGCCCACAAAAGTTCTCACTCCCTGAAAATCATCAACGAAAAGTAAAATTAAATTAGAAAACCGTTTGAGGACTTTTGGATTGGTTTTGGCAACTTTTGCGTAGTATAATTTGATAAACGTTTCGTTTATGATATAAAAACTTCCATTAAAATTTCTTTTTATGTAGATAAATACAATATTTGAACTTTAAATCATCAGATTTTTTAAAAACAGACTGTCATTTTTGTGCTTCAAATAGGAAAAAATGAGTATAAAAAGTTTTAAGCAAATAAATGAAAGGTTATTCGAAAGAACAAGGAAAGCATGATTTAAAGCTTTGGAAAAAAATAAATTAACCGACGGAAACAGGTGGTTAGTCTTAAAGATATAAAAACTTTAGCAAGGAGTCATATAAATAGAGAAATATCATGAGAAATTAGAATGGAAGTTTTTGACGGGCTAAATTCAGCATGGGGAAGGAAAAAACATTAATTTTTCTTTCTCCCCCATCTAAGGAATAGTTTGGTGCTTAAAACTATAGTGTTTACAAGAAAAACCAGAAAAAAAAATTCTTAGCCTTTTTGGGAAAAACTTTAAAGATAAATTTCATCATTATAGCGGAAAAATCGAAAATTTATTGAAAGTTTTATATCACAAAGGATCATGTTTAATTTTGGGAAAAATTAAATAATAAATTATTAGGGATAATTGAAGAATAATTTTAAGCATGAAGCAGAAAAAAGAGTATGGAAAACACCAACGAATAGTAAAATTAAATTAGAAAACCGGTTGAGGACTTTTGGATTTGTTTTGGTAACTTTTGCGCAGTATAATTTGATAAACGTTTCGTTTATTATATAAAAACTTCCATTAATTTTTTTTTTATCTAGATAATTACAATATTTGAACTTTAAATCATCAGATTTTTTAAAAAAGCTGTCATTTTCGTGCTTCAAATAGGAAAAAATGAGCATAAAAAGTTTTAAGCAAATAAATGAAAGGTTAATCGAATGAACAAGGAAAGCATGATTAAGCTTTGGAAAAAATTAAATTAACCGACGGAAGCAGGTGGTTAGTCTTAAAGATGTAAAAACTTTAGCAAGGAGTCATATAAAATTAGAATGAAAGTTTTTGACGGGCTAAATTCAACATGGGGAAGGAAAAAATATTTTTTTTTCTCCCCCATCTAAGGAATAGTTTGGTGCTTAAAACCATAGTGTTTACAAGAAAAACCAAAAACAAAAAATTCTAAGCCTTTTTGGGAAAAACTTTAAAGATAAATTTCATCATTATAGCGGAAAAATCGAAAATGTATTGAAAGTTTTATATCACAAAGGATCATGTTTAATTTGGGGAAAAAATAAATAATAAATTATTAGGGATTAAAGAGGATGAAAAACACTTACACCTCCAGGAAAAAATCCAGGAAAACCTCCAAATGCAAGAATCTGGCCCCAGCTCCACGTCACACACAAACAAATGACCGACAATACCACGAAAAAAATATAGTAAAAATTCATTGTTGTGCGTTTTTTTTTTTGCTTTGCAAGAATTAATTTCGATACTACAAACCAAAGTTATTTATACACTTTTTTTCCTACGTACTCGAATATTTAAGAACGGGGTCACGTGATTTTCACGAAAATTTCCAGCGATTTATCGCTCGATAATTATCGATAGATCGTTAGATCAATACAGTGGCGACAAATCGAAGATTTGTCTTGCTAAGACGAAAAAAAATCCATATCACCATTTAGCACATTTCAAGGTTGAATTGTTTAGCTTGGATATTGTAATGTGGATAAATTTTTTGAAGTTGCAACTTATTTAATTGTTGGTAAGGTCATGATCGGACAAGAGTTGAAGATTGAACTTTATAAACTTGTTTTTTTGCGATCAAAAACAATAAAGTACAATGAATATTGGATGTGGAATTGGTACAAGTGCATCTTCTTGAGATTAACGATTTTGTAGTCATCCTCGATGTTTTATTAGAGGAATTAGGATGTAATTGGTATAAGAATTAATTGTTGAAATTGGTTATTGTAAAAGAAGTCAAATTAGTAGCTTTAAATGCAAATAAATCAATCAGAACTTGGATGCTGTTTTTAGTAAGTAGTCTTTGTTGTCCAAAGATCTATTTGACTTTAGTTCATGAACCATTAGTTGGAGACCACTGGTATAAAATAGTAAAAATAAGCCATTAAACTGATTCATAATATTTTCCCCGATTTACGTCATAAGTTCAACAAAAACATGTAAATATTTCTTGCAAAAAAGCAAGTTGGAAAAAAAAAAACATAAATGTACCATTTTAGCTTCGAAAAAAAAAACGGTTGAAAAATGTAAATTTTTCTCATCTTCAATAATTAAATTGTGATAATGCAATCGTCAATTCGATAATGAACACATATCGTTATGGCTGAAAATTACCCAATTTTGGCCAAAAGACTTTCGCGCATTCCAATGGTTTTTATCGGCAAAATATGTTAAGTGCTAAAATTTGATTTCGAAAATTCGATGGCCGGTGGTAAAAGCCTCAAAAAATTTGAGATTCAATGACAGAAATTATAAGGTTGCAATGGTGAATGATCATCGTCGATGAAGACTTAATTGTTTGTGTAGAAGTTGAAAAAAATTTGTGGACTTTCAGCTTACACAAATGGATACAATTGCAGTGGATTTATTGCAGAAGAATTGAAACGTATAAAAATTTATGTTTTCCCCAAATTATGTTTCGTAAAACGTCTGCGGTTTATTGCAATAACAATTATTAATTATTTCTTATTTTGGTCGATTTATGCTTTAATTTTTTTTTTACTAAAAACCACCAAAATGAAGAACTAATTTACCAAATGCATTGGTTCTAAAAAAAAATATTTTGAAGAAAATAGCTGTTTTAGCTGTAAATTTTTAACTTCACTTGATAAATTTAAAGAAATACCCATTTGAAATGCAAATTAATTGATAAATGCCTAAAATTGTTTAAATTTTAGCCAATTTGGTTCACTCATTGTTGAAAAAAAAAAATTTTTTTTTTCGATTTATTCGCAAATAAAAAGACTTACCCTTGAATATGATTGTATTTTTTTTTGTGCCAACATATCCTCTAAAAATAGTCGTAACACCTTTCTGGGCCGATTTTTTAATTGTTATCATCCTATTGGTTTTTCTATATTTTTCTATTTAGTCATCATTGTTGAACAATCGAAAAATTGTGCCAATTTATTTATTCTTCCAGAAGCCTAAATAAAATAACCCTAACCATTTTTTCCCTTTTTGTGATTTAAAGTTTTCCTCAAGAAATTTTTAACTTTTAAGGGTTGTTTTATGGTTTAAATGATTCATTATTTTTTACCTATTTCTTCATGGTCAACCCTTAGATCTTTTTAACATTCCACTTTTAATTGCATTAATCTAAAGCATGTTGTTTCCCCCTATAAAGTAAAACTTTTTGGCCTATAAATATCGGTTTTCTTTAGTCTTCTTTTAAACAATCGAAAAATTATGCCACATAATCCTTAGTTTCTTTATTCTTCAAAAAGCCTGTTTAAAATAATCGAAACAATTTTTCCCTTATTGTGATTTGAAGTTTTCCTCAAGAAATTTCTAACTATTAAGGGTTGACTTTATGGTCTAATTGGTTCATTTTCTTTTACCACTATCATCATTGTCAACCCTTATTTTTTTTGATTCTAGATCTTTTAAATATTCCGCTTTTAATTTCACTAATCTAAAGCATGTTGTTTTCCCCCTATAAAGTAAAACGTTTTGGGGTCAGTCCAAAAGATGTGGTCCAAAAATTTAATTTTGTGTGTGCTATCACCCCAACATGTTGATAGTTCAAAATCATCACTATTTTAATTTTATTGTTTTTAGTTTTCCAAAAGGTGGCCATATAAGTTTTACCAGGCGCAGACATTTCCGCACTTTTAAGGGTTTGCAAAAACTTAATTTTCTCAGGCCCTATTTGTCCAATCAACATGAAATTAAAAGTAATGTGTCCATAAAAATATAAGCTATAAGATTGTAACAAGACATTTTCACCTAAATGTAATTCTAAGGGGTGAAATTTCAGCCTAAATTTTTAGCTCTCGTTTGTTAAAACTCCCATTTTCACGGAAAGATTGTGGAGGAAGGAAAAGAGTCTACACGTTGAAACTTTTTTTACAAACAATTAGATTCTAGTTGTATTCAAAAACAAAATTTAAAGTCTGAGACTTTAAGCCTTTTTAAAATAAAAAATAACAAAATTTGGAAATTTCCAAAATTTGCAATTTTTCTGAGCTCAATATCTCTGATGGGGGACCGGATAAAAATCTGAAATATCACCCCATTATAGTACTATATGATAGTATTATGCACCGAAAATTTGGAGTTTGAGATTTGACTAGGAGCAGAGATATAGGAAGCATATAGAATCGTATAGAATAAGATTTACACTAATAACCAAATTTATGATGACATTTACCTAGAATCGTTGCTCATTGATACTTTTGCAAAAAATTTCCATTTTTTTTCAAACCAATGATTGATTAACAATGATTTAAGCTGACAAGAACATAAAAAATTGTAAACATTTAATAACTTACTAAGTTGTAAAGATTTTGTAGTAAAATTACTAACTTTTTAGTGTTAAAATTTGTAAATTTATTCAAAAAATGGTTTTAAATTTGGTAAAGATTTAAATTTGTTTAAATTTTGTCCTTCAAAACAAATAAATAAAGAAACAGTATGGTTTGGGCAAGGAATGCAAAACTTTGGCTTTTTTATTCAATGAAAAATTTCCATACACTTATAAGAGGACCAAAACTTAGAGGGAAATGTACCAAAGTTATAGATTATCTGAAAATATCTTAAAGAAACTGGTAAAACTATGATTTGGTTCTTGGAATAGGACTTTGAAACCTAGAAAACCGTAAAATTAAGGGATGTTTTTATTATTTCAATTCGTTTTTTTACAATCAAAATATCAATTGGAAAATCCTTAACGAAAAATCTTTGTTTTTTTTTGAAATCTATCGAAGTTTTTTAAACTTCTGAATGCTCTTAATTCAGTGGCGTAGATGAGGAAGAACTTGAATTGTCGCATTAGGAAGATTTCTGAATCAATCTAGAATTAGTAAGATATTATAGTTTTGGACAATTTTCTTGAATTATGCGATTTACTTTTAATTTTAAGAAAAAATCATGTATATACACTTAAAAATAAAAAAATCTAATTCATACGTCGCAATTAAATTGACTAATTTTCATATTTTTTCCGTAAAAATTGTTGTAAAAATCTCTATGAAAAAAAAAATACCCAATTACTCTATCTCATTATATGAAAAAAATATCGAGATACTTCATTCCTAAAGGTTAAGGACAGCATCGTAAAACGTGACCAAAGACCATCGAAACCCAAAATTATCTCTCTAGCTTCTCCAATTCCGAAACGGAATGAATCAGCCGGTCAAAGAACATCCGGCCCGGCCTGATGACCAGGGGAAATTTAACACTCGAAAATCCAAACAAACATCACCATAAACATTTACGTGTCAAAATTTTTATTATAAGTATATGAATAATTATTAATCGTATTACAACACATACGTATATATTCAATCGGAACCAACCGGTCCTATACGATTGTGTAACACAAACGAGGACAGAAAATTTTCCAATCATAACACATAGTAGGGATTTCTCCAAAACAACGCCAATTTTCGATCGACAATTACGACCAAACGCCTAATTAGCCTTTACCTAATGAGTGGTGGGATAATTGAGGATGGGGTGGAGGGGTTTTTGTAGGGTTTTTCCGCACCACCTTGACAGATCCATTTGTAAACGTATATATATAAATAATGAGCGATTTGTTTACACTGAATCAGAAAACAGCTTTTCTGGCTAATTGTTGTGTAAACACTTGAGATTTTGTCTGCGACTTGTGATTGACCGAAGAAAAATATGGCTCGACTATCGTTGGTGTTGGTGTTCGCTATGGTCGTTTTGGTCGCCTCGGCCTTTGCTGCGCCACAATTTGGTTTTGGAGTAAGTTATTTTCGATTATTTTCAATAGTTTTCCATGTCTTGATTGTTGAGTAAATATTTAATGCAAAATACCAAGCGAAGAGTCAATAAAACTTTTTTTTATTTTGTTCAGTCAATAAGACGAACAAATATTTGTGCATATTTCTGGGAATTCCCTGATTAATGTCTTGTTATTTTTTAATTTTGTAGATTAGAACCTATGGATTGGGATATCCAATTGTAAGTAGTTTGAATCATGAAGTTTTCAAAATTTTTTATCTCAATTATAATTTATCATTGCAAGAATTTCTGCCTAAATTTTTTGGCATTTAAATCATTCAACAATGAATTATAAACTAACTTCCCTCATGACTTAGTACTTTTCAACAATCGGCTCAAACTTCATCGGTGGAAATTTTTAATTTCATTAAAAATTCTAAAAAAAACTGCAACAATCGTTTAACTATCAAATTTCATAAATTTTAATCTGCAGCCCATAAAATTTGATGTCATTAAACACATTAGCACCTTTTCCTTAAAAAAATTAGTGTATCAAATATTTTCCATAGAATTAGCGAAAAAAATCTTAGATTGGTTAACTTGAAATGAAAAAAAACGTCCAAAAATTGAATTTGAGATTGATAAGAATTAGCTTCTCTATTTTTATGGCAACAATAAAATTTTTGTGCCCTGGTTTTATATAGACTCCAGAGTAAATCAAACATCACCAAAAACTATTTTTAAGTTTAATGTATTAACCCAATTTTTCATAAAATGAGCAAATTTTTTAATTTTTTTCTATACTAAATTTTGGAAGATATTAAGAAAAATCAAAGCAAGCTTTGGAAATCAGCAACGTTTCATCTACTTATTGCTTACTTTAATCTTTAGAAGCCACTTAAGTTTTTTAGAGAATTTATCGGCAAATTATGTCCAAATTACTGCAAAAGTTTCTATTATTTCTAGAAGTTTCATAAATTTTTGGGAAAATGACTTAAATTAAATTCAAATATTTGAGCCCTATTTTTATATGAATAAATTTACCAAAGTTTTCTAAAGAACAAATGCCACACATGAGTACCAAATTGGTACCAAAATTAAAAAAAAATAACTTTAACTTTTAATTTATCTCTTAAAAGAAGTATAAGACAAATTAAAGTAGGCTTTGGAAATTAATCAATCTGTAACGTTTCATCTACTTATTGCTGACTTTATTCTTAATAAGCGATTAAAATTTTTTAGAGGATTTATCTACAAATTATGTCCAAATTTCTGCAAAAGTTTCAATCATTTCCAACTTTAGAATGGCAGAAGTATGGCAAAACTTTGAGTTAGTGAACCAAAAATATATTCAAATATTTGATGGAAAAATTTACCAAAGTTTTGTAAAAAAATAAGTGCCAAATTGGTGCTAAAGTTAAAAAAAAAAACTTTAATTCTTACGATTTCACTTAGAAGAAGTTTAAGATAAATTAAAGAAGGCCTTGGTGATAAAACAATCAGTAACGTTTCATCAACTTACTGGTGGCTTTATTTTTTATCAACCATTAAAATTTTCAAGTCAATTCAACCAAATTGATGTTCTTATTTCTGCAATAGCTTCTATCAATTAAACGGAAAAAGTTTGACAAATCTAAAGAATAATGATCAAAAAAATAATAAATATAGTTGTTCCCAAATATTAAATGGATTAATTTTCTATAGTTATGTAAAGAATAAACACATAAAAAGTACCAAATAGGTGCCAAAATTTAAAAAAAAAACTTACTTTCATTTAAAAGAAGTAAACGAAAAATTAAAGAAGGCTTTGGTCATAAAACAATCAGCAACGTTTCACCAACTTATTGATGACTTTTTTCTTTATCAATTACTTGAACTTTTTAGAGGATTAATTTGCAAATTTTGTCTAAATTTCTATGAAAATGTTTATAATTTCCAACTTTAAAATGACAGAAATATACCAAAACTGAGGAGTAATGAACAAAAAATTAATTTGAATATTTGATCTCTATTATTTTATGGAGAAATTTATCAAAGTTTGGTAAAAAACAAATGCCAAATTAGGAGAAAATTAATTAAAATAAACCAAACTTAAACTTTTAATACCTTATTTAAAAAAAGTTTGCAAATAAAAGACAAAATGTCGTAAATTGATAATAATTGAATGCAGTAGCATATTAAAGAGAAATCAAAGCCTGCCTTGGAAATTAAACATTTTGCTACGTTTCATCAACTTATTATTAACTTTATTCTCTATGAACCACTAAAATTTTTAAGTTGATTCATTTGCAAACAATGTCCAAATTTCTGCAATAGTTTCTATCATTTCCAACTTTAAAATGGCTAAAATTAAATAAAATTTTAGGATAATGTACCAAAAAAAAATTCAAATATTTGATCCCTAATATTTAATCGTTAAATTTTCCCAAATTTTGTACTGCAATGCCAAATAATTATCAAATTTGTTAAAAAAACTAAACTTAAACTTTTAATTTTTCATTGAAAAGAAGTTTGTAAAAATAAGAGACAAAACGTTATAAAACAATAATTATTGAATAAAGCAATTTATTGCTTCAATTTTTCCCTTATTTCTTTGAATCAATAATGCATTCATACATTAAGCTCGACCACCTGTTAATTTACAATGTTCAATTATTGCAACCACAGAAAAAGCATGAATCGTTCGAAGTGTATTAACTTTTTGCATGGATTTTGAGTACAATTTTTAATGAAATTTTTTCTCAATACTAATTTATTGTTGCAATTTGTTTTTGCAGGGTTATGCTCCCCAGTATGGAGGATATGGTGGATATAATCAAGGATATGGTGGATACGGAGGATATGGAGGTCATCAAGGTTACGGAGGCCACCACGGTGGTTATGGAGGCTATGGTCACCACGGTCATGGTCACCACCACCATCACCACCATGGCCATGGCCATTATTAACCCTTTAAACTTCAATAAGAACCTCTGTAAATTGACAAATATTTTTCCAAATAAATTATATTTATATTTTTTCTAAATTCTTCTTTTGCTATGTCTGAAAAAGAACATCTAACCATCCTAAAATTCCAAGGTTTCATTTTCAAGAAGCAGCAAAAAAAAAATTATCTTTATTTGTTTTTTCGTCCAAGAAAAACACTTGACAGTCACGCTAATTAACATACGGCTCAAATGAATTTCAAGTACTTGATGAGGTACTACGTAATTACAATGACGAAGAATCGCAAAAATTTACAGTTTGCTTCCCATATAAATAGCAATGCGCGAATCTTGGAGAAACATCAGACGATCAACGTGGACAATTGACAAGTGTTGAGAAAAAAAAAAACGACAGCACGGTGCAACAATGAATTTTAATTGTTATGGTTTACTTGTTGTGATTGGAATGTTTGTGATGTTTGCCACGGTTTTGGCGGCGCCAAATGTTTACGGTGGCGGTAGCTATAGTTCCTATGGGGGATATAACTATGGATATGGTCGACCGTATCCTCATCATCGAGGAGTAAGTTTTCCTGGTTTTACAAAGTTTTTGATTTTTTTTTCTCTCTAATTTGGATTAAATTTTAAAAAAGGGTGTAGCAGCTGGTGGAGGTGTTATCGTAGCGGATCGTCGTGGTCCTTTTCGAAACACGGAGGTTATCGTAGCCGGGGGAGGAATTCGTGGATAGAGAGAAAGAGAACATTTTAATTGGGTGGAAAATGTGCAACAAAACATGTAGAATAAAATGTAATAAAGTGAAAAAGTTTTCCCGTTTTTTTTTGTTCTTTTAATAAAGACATTTGGTCTATGTTCCTGTTTAACTATATGCTCGCCCGTTTTTCCTCTCTATTGGATGGCTTTTGTGCTTGGTACAATATTGCATACCGCATACATGTGTGTGCATTGTGCTTGCAATGTGTATGCAATATGCAAACGTTGCGGTGACAATAAATAGGCGCAGTGGTGACATTTTCTCCCAACGGTATATGTGTGAGATATGATACAGCGGTTCCGGCGAGCCAAACAGGGAACAACGTCTTTGTTATCCTGCTTTTTCCTTCTGCTATATCCTCCTCCTCCTCCTCCTCCTCCTCATTACTTCGGTGAAACCCTTCTTTTCATAAATATACATGTGTAGTGCAGTCACTTGTATGACAGTGTGAAAATTAGCATTCGAAAATAATGAGTACCGCGTATTATTTAATCGCATTAAACCGGCAAATAAGACGATTTTCCGGGAACAAAATTAATATAACAGTTACAGAATTAATTTAATTAAAAGCTCAGAAAGTATGTGACCCTAAAAGCTCCCCAATTTTACCAAAAATATCTTCTGAATATTAACAATAGAAAAAGCGAAATTATCATAAAAAGTTATTGCATTTTTTTTTATCAAATTTTAGGATTTTCAGACCCGAAGGGTTGAAAAGCTTCACTGGAAAACCATCCCCTTGTAGATGAAAAATTTAAAATAAAATTGTTATTGATATTTGAAGATAAACATTAAAAATGGTTCAAATCAAACTTGAAAATTGATCTCCTTGATTGAGGGTGGAAAAATAAGGGATGGTTGATTATTTTTAGACTAAATTTGGAATTTAAGAGAGTTTTTATAGAGTCATCTTCAATTGGCTTCCTCTCCAAAAATCATCTTAATTCACAAAACATTTTCCTCATTGTTGCAGCAATTTTCTTGCTTAACTTTCCCACCAGTTCAAAGTGGAAAATGCACGTTAAAAATTCAAAAGCTCAGAAAATATGTTTTTTTTTTATTAGTCCAATTCTTGTTTCGAGAAGATGAGCTTTAAACTATCCAATATTTTTCTTCTTCCTTTTTTTTTTTGGCAAGTAATTGCCGATGAATTGAAGATAATTCGTTCGAATTGGGAATGGGAGCCGATATGGGTTGTGTAAAACGAGACTTAACGTTGTTCGAAAACGACGTAAGGTTGGCCACCGGCTGTGGGAACGGGGCTCGTTTGTGCCGGGGGTTTAGAAACGGGGGGTGGTAAATTTAAACGAAGTAAGCTTCATGAACACACGGCCCCTCTAATTGTGTATGTAAATTGGAAATCATAAAGTTGGCCGCCCATTTTGCAGAGAGACGATATCGTTATATTATCGAGGTCTATATGCGCTAGAGAACTTTTTGGCTTTCGGTTTTTTTATCTATTTATGATGCTATTTTTACGGCTGCAACGCGAATCCTCCATTTTTCGACGAGTGCATTTCCACTGCGCTTATTTCAATGGAAGTCAATTGGAGAAGCTTTACAAACATATGATTTCCTATCAACTGCATTCGTTTTTAGAACTAAATTTTCCTTTATATATCTTTCTGAAAGAATGAGTAGCTTTTTTAACTCATTCCCGCAATTTCATTAAAAAAAAAAAACGATAAGATTGTCTTCTGACCTACCATTGTAATGTTTATACAATATATAGAATATTTTGCGGTCCAATTTATCTAGTATAATTTAATATAATATAAAAAAATCATACCATAAATATAAATTCGTGAATCATCACAAAGCAGTTACGGAGTGATCCAAACTAATTGATGACCACTGAAGAAGATTGCTTGGCAATCGAAATACGTATCTGATCAATATGTCACAAATATTTTTGTTCAAATTTATGTTTATGGTATGATTTTTTTATATATTATTATATTAAATTATACTATATAAATTGGACCGCAATATCTATACTAATATATAAAATTCTTACGTCTGTCTGTACATTTCGATTTTAAAACCAACTTTAGGGTAAATATTTGTTTCAAGAGACCCTTATTCCAAATTTAACATTTTTAAAATTTTTGTCTGTCTGTCTGTCTGTGTGTCCTGATTTAACTAAAGAACGGAATAACCGAATATAATGAAATTTGGTATTAAGATACAACACAATTTTCCACAGACTATAGGCTACTTATCATTCCAAAAAAATAATAAGGAAAGGTATTTCCTAGGGATGAAAACAGAAATTTTTACACTAGACAGGTAAGTTATATATCATTGAAAAGGTAATTTAAAGTTAGAAAATAATCTGTAAAAATATTTTTAATTGAACTGATAAAAAGCACAGTAAATTCAAATTAAATTTTAAAAAATTGCCCTTTTAAATATAAACCTTTGTATACCTATACAAAACACATAATTGATGTTTATAGCGTAATGGTTCTAAATCTAACATTCTGATGCTCCTAATTATAATGACGTGGGTTCAAATCTTACAGTAAACTTTTTTTTTTATTTATTTTTTACAAAATTGTTGTAAATAGACCCTTCAAGTTGCTAAACAAGGATATATTAACGAAAAAAAGTAAAAGTAATAGTAGCAATAATAATAATAGTAATAAAACTTTAAATTAATACGTTTTTAAAACCGTGCATACGTAAAATTCTGTATTTATATATCCCTTCTGACTGATAAAATTTTAATATTCGATGTATTTCTTTTAAGGAGTATACATCTGAAAAGAATTTTTTTTTTTTGAAAATTCCTACCCTAAAAGAGTAAAAGGGGTTACTAAGTTTGTACGAGAAAATGTAGAGCTAATCAACAATCGAAATTTTGAATTTAATAAGTGTAATTAATAAATAAATAATTAATTAATAATAAGTTTCTGTTTTTGTTATATCATTTGAACTACAGTATTTTAAATAACGTCATTTCACTTAATTAGTATGAAGGTTTAGGTAGTAGGTACTTATACCACATACCAAAGAGGCAGTTTTTAATTTTTGTTTGTTTTTCAACAATCAATTTTTTTTAAAATCTAATTTTTATGAACCAATGATTGTGACCTGGAGCAATTATTTACCATTAAGGGAGCAATTTTTTGTCATATTTTTCATTTTCAATCAAAAAATAAAATCTTCCAAACCAACTTTTCTTCGGTATTTAGAAAAATTTGAAAATCAATTATTGTTATTAAAAATAAATAAAATATTCGAATTTCCTTCCACGCTTTTTATCTATTTCCAACAATTTTGTTAGTACAACGTCAAAATGTGCGATATCGAATTGCTTTTTAGTCATGATAATCAAAATAAAGGTCATAATTTTTATCGTTTTACATTGTGTTTTCCAATATAAATGCATATTTGTGTCGATGAAATTTGGAAAGTGTTTTTCTTATACGATGCAGATATATAATAAGAAATGACTTTTTGATAATTCCTCATCTAAAAGAGTGAAAAAATGGTGGCAAAGTTTGTACGGCATAACGTCAATAAGCAATCGAAATTTCAAATTTAATTATCAAGGTATGTTCGTTAGGGACGAAATGTTTTATCGCTTAAAATAAAACAATGTTGGTTTATTATTAGAAACAAAAACGTAGAATCTGCTTTAAAATTTAAACTCTAATATATATATCTGAAAAAGGTTAAGTTCGTAGGTGAGTATTAAGTTTTTTGGCTTTCAAATATTGTAAACCTGAAAATTCGATATACATAATCACAAATAAATACATTAATGAGCGAATATCGAATAGTGAGAAATTCGGCGAACTGAAAGAAAACGGTTTAATTATATAGTTGAAATTAAAATATTTTAATAACAAGTGCATAGATACACAATGGTTATACTTGATTATGGAGGAACTGGGTTTCGTGCATTTGAACAAATTTTAATTTCGCCGTAGTTTTGTACATTTCAGTAGTGTAAAAGTTGAGACAATGAAATGGGATTTCTACTAATATTCTAAATATCTAGACGAGTGTTTTGATAACTTTTGACTGTTTTAAGTCATAATTATGACTGATTTTATTGAACTTTACGGTAGTTTTTATTTAGGTTTAGATGGTGATTGATTTATAGATTAATTGGTTTACGGTAGGTATACCTACCGTAGGTATACAGAATAGATCATACTCTTTTTAGATATTTATAAATATTTTTTGAAAATTAATTGATCATTATATACAACTATTTTATTCTAAGTAACAGTTTATTTAATGTGTCTTTTTAAAGTTGACAACATAGTGTTTTCAGGTATGATTATGTTTTTCGTAAAAGAAAATAATTTTCATATACCACTACAAATAGCAAATTTAAAAAGAAAATATAATCTACACCTACGTTACGCAGAGGAAGTCGCGGGGATCAGCTAGTATTCTATATACTGTATACACATTATAACTGTTCAAAGTCTTATTTTGACTACCATTGTAAGTAATTTACCATGCAATCGAAATCGCAGGAGTAGTATTATTCCAATATTTATTTCCCATCAAACCATTTTCTCAACTGTTTTCTTAAAATAACCAAGAAATCCAAAGACGAAAAGAAACGAAAACATTGAGAAAATGACTAAAAGAAAAGAAAAAGGCTGGTGCTAGAACAAAGCGGGTTTCCGACGTTGAGGAGGTGAGAAGAGGATGCACACCAAAGTTAATATCCTTTTATATAAATAAACCGATATGTACTTGCACCTTTAACTCTCTGGATAAGCCACCGTTTTCACGGGGAAAACGGGAATCGCTCCCGGGATGTTTATGTCGATCTCAGCTTCTTCTCCGAAGCTTCTATTATTATTATTAGTACCACCATTATTATATATAGATATATAAGAATATAAATATATGTACCTTTGTACAAGACGACTCTCTCGAGGGATTTTCTCGAGCTTAGTTTTCACTGATAAAACAAAAGAGAAGCCCAGATAATATTGCATTGTGTAAATGATAATAAAATTCTTCTCGAATGATACAAAGTTAACAATTCTTTGGACACTCACGAAATGAATGAAAGTTAACAATCTGAGTAATTAATAATTTGTGGGGATGTCGTCGGAGAATGTTTTCGGGATAATATAAGGTCCATCTGGCATGTCTGCTCGTCTGGTGGTGAGACGGTGGTCTTAAGACGCCCACGGGATTAAATTAATATTTAATGTATTATTATATGATGTAACTAACTGGGATATTAATAATGTTCATAATTATGTAATATTAGACATTAGGGGAATGTTGGGAAGGGGAATGCGAGGAGGATAATAGTCCCGGGAAACTATTATTATCGTTTTAATATACAATGGTAGTACATATTACAGAGTGGACAACAGGGATTTGATGATGGGAGATGAGAGGTGTTTTGGATTTGGACAATTGATATAAAAATCACTCCGGAGACAATAAAAAATTAGAACAAATTTAGACTTCGGACAATGATTTTGGTCACCAAACACCTGTAACTTCAATAAAATTAATGCAATTTGCAACTCGTGCTTTTTATGATCTTCAATCAAAAAATTAAGTTTTTCGAGCTGAAGAACACCTTTTTTGTGTTCCAAATATCAAAAAACTTTGGTCAAATTCGTTAATATAGTGCAGTTAATTCTCCTTCGTCCTTTTTTCTTTGAGTCCTTTGAGTTTCCATCAAAAAAACCAAAAGCTTTGATGTAAAAATTTTATTCGCTTTGATCTGAAGAATCGACTTTATTCGTACTTGCAGGTGTTAATGGAAAAGTGAGGGGGTCCTTAATTATCGAGAGGGTGAGAGGGGGTGATTGATAAGATAATAGCAAAAATTTGTTGGTTCAAATTGTATTATTTATCCAAACATACCTATGGGGATCAATTGAACTATCCTTCTTTTCTTAGATGCACTTTCTGTTAAGGTGGCTTATGTATTTTTGTTGACAGCTTGATCTCTGTTGGGTTCAGATTTTTATATTTTTAGCAACAATATCTTCTTTAGTCTTTACCAAGGTTACCCACCATTTGCTCTCTTTAAAGAGTTTTAGCAGCAACTTCAAATAAATCAATACAATTAGCAACTTGTGCTTTTTTTTGAGGTTTCTTTCTTAAAATTAAATTTTTCAAGCTAAGGAAGACCTTTTTTGTGAACCCAATATCAATAATCTATGGTTAAATCTATTAAGACAATGCAATCAGTTCTTATTCTTCCTTTTTTCTTTGAATCCTTTGAGTATTCCGTCAAGAAAAACCAAAAGTTTTGATGAAAAAATTTCACTTACTATGATCGGATGAATCGATTTTCATCGATTTTTTAAAGGTTAGAAAGAGAGTGAAGGGGTGCATAATTATCAGGGGAAGAGGGGTAAGTAATTGGTAGAGCAATAGCAAAACATTTTTGGTTCAGGTTGAAATATTTATGAAAATATACCTATGATAATCAATTAAACTATCCTTCTACTTCTATATGCCTTTTCTGTTGGGGTGGGTGGCTATTTTGAGGGAATATTTCTCTATTGAGCGTTTAATTTCTAAGTTTAGCTTTTTGTTTTTTTTAAGTAACTATGTCTTCTTTACTCTTTAGTAAGGTTACCCACCGTTTGCCCTTTTTGAAGAGTTTTTGCTGCAACTTCAATTAAATCAATGCAATCAACAACTTTTTTGTGCTTTTTTTTTGGGTTCTTTCAAAAAATTCACTTTTTGAGCAGAAGAAGAGCTTTTTTGTGATCCAAATATCAAAAACCTATAGCCAAATCCGTTGAAATAATGCAATCAATTCTTCTTCTTTCTTTTCCCTTTGAATATTTCGAGTTTTCCGCCAACAAAAATCAAAAGCTTTGATGAAAATTTTTTTCTTACTTTAAGCTAATGAATTGGTTTTCATTGAACTTTTAAGTGTTCAGACGAGATTGAGAGGATACTGAATTGTCGGGGGGAGGGGGGAGAGATGGTGATTGGTAGGATAAAAGAAAAACATTTTTTTGGTTCAGATTGGAATATTAATCGAAATAAGCCTACGGGAATCAATTGAAATATCCTTCTACTTTTAGATGCCTTCTTTGTGATCTCAATATAAAAAATCTTTGGTCAAATCCGTTAATACATTGAAGTCAATTCTTCTTCTTCCTATATTTTTTGAATACTTTCAGTATCCCGTCAAAAAAAATCAAAAACTTCGATAAAAAAAAATTCTTTCTCTAATCTGGTAAATTAATTTTCTTCGTACTTGTTGGAGTTTGTGGGTAAGTAAGGGGCCCATAATTGTCGGGAGTGAAAGGGGGGAATTGATAGGATAATAGCAAAATATTTCTTGATTCAGATTGTATTGTTTCTCCAAACATACCAATGGGAATCAATTGAACTATTCCTCTACTCCTAGATGCCATTTCTGTTGGGATGGGAGGTAAATTTGACGTATTTATCACTTTTAAGATCTTGATCTTTGTTGAATTTAACTTCTTATATTTTTCAGCTACAATATCATCTTAAACCTACACCAATTTAACCCTTTATTAGCCCTTTTTTATAAGTTCTAGTTGTTAATATTCACTCTGTTGTACCATGCAAAAAGATTCGCCATTTCTTATCTTAAGGATGGGAATTAAGAGTGGTTGTGTGACCAAATAAGCTGAAAACCTGCTTATTCTCAGCATCTGGTGGTTCATCAATATCTTGAATATGTTAGTTTCCTCAAATGAACTAATAAATGTCTTTTTTGTAGATCTTACTGATTTTTTTGCAGCTTACCAAACATAAAGAAAAATTGATGAAGTTTTAAAGTAGACATTGTTTTAGGTCCATGATCAATCTGTCTTTTGGACTATCGGAAAAGTAATAAGGAAAGATCTTTTACAATATTTAGATTTGCTCTAATTTTGAATGATTTTTTCCTTTAATCAATAAGTTTTTCATTTTATTTCTATCGCAAAAAAGGAGTTTATTTCCGGGAACTAGTACATATCCGGACTGGAAGTCAAACCATTGTTTTATCTCTTTAAAGCGTTTGTATTGAGAGATCTAATGAATTGATATACGAAGTTGATTGCCCTGGATATCCGAGACTTGTTTTACCTCTTTCTTTTCCGTTGTTTCGTGGTCCGAAATTTGGCCATTTATATTCAAAGGATAACATTCTCGAGTTCATCAAAACTGCTCCGATTTGCGGTTTTCTACTCCATTTTCATTTACTCAGTTTTCGCAAATGGCAAACGAAAACGGGCATTTAATGACGGTTAGGAAAATCTGCGAATAGCACGAAAATGAAAACGCCGAGAATTGGATAAGTTTGGGGGTTTTCTCAACGAAATGAACGCCAAGTTAAATATGTATGGGTGTATGGGTAGGTCCACCAATTATTCAGCCACAAAATGCCATCAAAGTTCTAACGAGAGTTTATTGTTTCAACGACATTTTCTCCAGCTTTAATTTCAAATAAACTTTTCATTTTCGACACCGAACCATAGAGACGGGGCACCGTCGTTTTTTACTTGTAACTTATTTTATAAATAATTTATCATCGTTTAGCCATTCGCTGATGATGGCTCCAACGAAAATGATGATATAAGGCTGGCGTTAAAGTTTAAAAGTTCGTTTCTATCAATAAAAATTGTCGTTTTTATGATCAAATTTTTATCGTCGAGGAAAAAATTTAAATGAAACGCCGCCGAGGGACGCAACAAAGACAGCGAAAGCGTGGAAACTTTCTCGTTATAATTTTTGTCTTTTTTCACACCGTCACCACCGCACCACCCCGGTGGCTGTTATCGAATGTATTCGTTTATGATGGAAAATTTTTCCATGCTTACATTGATATTTATTTATTGAAGAACCTACTTGATTTACGAGTCTCGTAAAACAGGAAGGTAAGGATATGCTAAGAGGAATAAAAAAAAATCCCTCGAGACATAAGAAAATATATGTAAAAAAAAAACAAAGACGTGATGATCGGAGAGAAAGTTTTCATCATCGGATGAGCTAATTTAAATGTTAATTGGATAACGCAAAAATTAATTCAAATTATTTATGAACGAAGAAAAACTTTGCTACCAAACTTCTGGTAGATGAATTGCCTAGAAATCGTACAAAAATTTTTATTTATATGCAGAATCTTTGTTTCCTTTATGGCAAAATAGACGTCCATCGAGCTGGCATTACACTTTGGGAATTTCTAAGCAATTAAATCAAATTATTTTAACGATTTTGTTGGGAGAAAAAACGCCGTTTAAATAAAAAGCTCTGTAGGAAGAACTTTTAAAATAACTAAAAATAAAATTGAGCTTTTTTCAATGTAATTTTCTTGGAAAATTTGCGGTTAAAATCATTTTTGTTTTTCAACTCTCGAGCCACAAAAAAACACCAATTAAAGATGCAAGTTTTTTGGAAAATCCAATATTTAATAAATCCTTAAAATTAAGCTTTTTTTCAATTGATATTTTAATGGAAAATATGCAAGAAACAACATTTTTTTTTCAAATCTCCCAAACTATAAAGCTTCATCAATTAATAGTGTAAACAATTGATGATTTGACAATTGTAGAAAAGCTCTGAACGTTAATTTAGAACTACATACTGTTTTTCTTGATAAAAAGCCACAAAAAACCATTAAATTTTTCGTAGATATTTTTTTCAGATTCCCAAAAGTGTAATGTTTACTTGGTGAACTAGAAAATCATAGAAAAAAACTCAAGAATTCAATAATAAAAAGAAAGATATATATTGTGGTCAATTTTGAATAAAAAAGTTTACAAATACCGAAAATTTCAACAAAAGCTCAAAGGATTGTATTTAAATGAGTTATTCAGATACGTACTTTGATTGCCTAGCAATCTTTCTAAGTAATCTGGTGTCTGATTTCCGCTTGAAAAAAAACAGGAGAGCAAAAATAAAAATTAAAGGTTAAACTGAGCTCTTTTTAGTGCCATTTTCTTGGAAAATATGCGGTTAACATTGTTTTTGTTTTTCAACTCTCGAGCCACAAAGAAACACCAATTAAAGATGCAATTTTTTTGAAAAGTCCAATACTAATTAAATTCTTAAAATTAAGCTTTTGTTCAATTTTAATGGATAATATGCAAGAAACAACATTTTTTCTTTCAAATCTCCAAAACTTCAAAGCTACATCTATTAATAGTGTAAACAATTGATGGTTTGACATTTTTAGAAAAGCTCTAAACGTCAATTTAGAACTAAATACTGTTTTTCTTGATAAAACAGCCACAAAAAAAACCATTAAATTTTTTGTAGATATTTTTTTCTGATTCCAAAAGTGTAATGCTTACTTGATGGACTAGCAAATCATAGGAAAAAACTTAAAAAAAAAATAGCAGTTCAAGAATAAAAAGATGGATAAATATTGTGGTCATTTTTGAATAAAAAAGTTTACAAATACCAAAAATTTCAATAAAAGCTCAAAGGATTGTATTTAAATGAATTAATCAGATACGTACTTTGATTGCCTAGCAATCATTCTCAGTGATTTGGTGTCTGATTTCAGCTCAAAAAAAACAGGATAGCAAGATTAGATAGATAGATTTCCGTAATTTTGAAACGTTAAAATTTTAAAATTTTGTTAACTAGTCGGCGATGAATACATCACCAAATTATGATTAGAAAATCACTAAAAAATAAAATAAATCCCAAAAACTTTTCTCTTTTGAGTAAAGAATTAATATTATAATAAATATTGAATTGATTGATGCATCTTTTATCTAATTAAATGCTTGAAAATTTCATTGAATATTTCACAAAATTTTCCTCTTCCCAAGCTTTTAGTTAACGTACTTGTGATAATTTAATGAAAATTTTGGAGTTGAATTTTTGCTGAAATTTTACCGTTTTACTAAGAAATTGGTTAGTTGATACGTTGTGATGTTTGTAATTCATTCCTTTGGAATCATCTTCAAAAAAATATGGAACTCAGATTTGTTTGAAAATCATTTTTTAATCTCACAAACTTTTCATATATGTTATCTTTTAAATTCGACGAAGCAGATTATCGGAAAAATTCTTTTAAAAAATCCAATTTGATAACATACGAAAGTAAAATACCATGGGAAATCGAATAATCTTCCCTTGAAACATAACAAGATTGACCAAATATTTAAAGCTGATTGAAACTTTATTATATTTACAGGGGAAAAAAAAACATCTCTACATCCCTATTTTATTGACATCAAAATAAATAATTTCACCGGATAAGGGATGAAAGCGAACGACACAACCACGAAAAATGAGATAATTTCATGTAGCTTCAAAGCCTCAAACCGCACATAAAGAAAATATATTTTTCCAATTTTCCAATTTTCCACCCCAAATCCAACCAATGAGGTGCGGCTGTATTACGGCCAATGAGGCGTACGAATTTATTAGTTGCTTATACTAAAACTAACGTTAAGTCATTATGAATTTGATCAGGAAAAAATGTTCATCTCATCCTTGTTCACTGGAGAAAGGATAACCTCCCCTTTTGATACAGGGGTTGAAACTGTTTCTAATCTTTAGTCATTGTTTGATATTGTTTTAGCAGATGCTGACATCAACAAATATGTAAATGAAAATCCTATCTGTTCCTTGCTTGTAATTGAATGTAATGGGGAAATCATTGCATAGCTGACGCCAGCAACTCAAACCACCCCTTTTGAAATTACCTCAATCTCATACCCCCAACCCGTTGGTTTGGCCCACACAACTGTACACCGTCGAACCCTTTGCTTAATATTTCATTATTAAAATTCATAAGAAAACTTACGGATAAATTCAAAATAAATTGGAAAATAATGAAGATGTGCTTCTGGATTAAATTGTTTCTCCAGAGCTTTAATTACGCTATGAGAAAATGGGATAATCGTGATTTTTTTTCTCCAAGAACTCCACTGGCAAACTATGAGATTATTATTGCCTGTAAATAGTGATATTTTTCAAGAGGATTTTTGGTCATTATTTTTATGAGAACATTAAAAGATGCTTTATGAAATTAAAGGATGACATTACGGTGGAAGAGGCATGAAAGAGTGAAACATTGCTATGACAGGGAAACCGGACACGAACATTTTTCTTAAGTAGACAAGAAAATGAACATTTTGCCATCCACCCCATTCGATTTCCTCTCTTTCTCGCTATATTAAATGGGAGAAATCTCCACAGAACATTATCGAAAGAGTAGAAAAAGTTTAGTGACCGTGTATTAACGACTAATCGAATCAAAGTCCCTTTTGAATTCGATGGTGCAATTCGATTCGTCGTTATCGTTGCGAACAGAGAGAGGATGTCACATTGACGGGAATTTCGTTACATCTGTCGTTTGCTATCGTCCGATATAGATCAGGAAATTAAGAGATGATCGGACGGTTTTTTTTCTTTTTTTCGTTGGCCATTTTTCACGGGCTTTGTCATGAGATATTGTTATTATTTCGGTGATGTGATTTTAGGAGATAGTTCAAAAAAAAAAACAGGCCTTAATAAGGTTATTAATTTGAACAGGGCAATGGAGAGGGTGGTGGAAGGATGAGGAAAGAAAATGATTTGGTCGGGTGAGCAGTAGAACGCATATTGAATTGATTGAGTCCTTCAGGCGATTTTGGCACGTCTTATTGGACGCATTGCAGTTGTTTCCTGCATTTTCCATTCCACCTGCGTCAATAATTAGATTATACTTTCATTTTATCAATCATTTTCGTTTCCTTAGTTCTTTTTATCCGATGTACCAATTAAGAATAACTGAAGAATAAATTCAAGAATGATAACTTCAGTAGACATTCAAAATCGATTTTTGACTAGCAACATAAAATAATTGGTTTTTAGACACCGTTACAAAATTTTCCCCAAAGCTGAGCTTTTAATTTTAATTGGGAAGATCCTTTGTATTATAATTTTATATATTTTACTCAGTCCAAAAGAAAAAAAATCATATCTTGCTCAAAACTTTATCGTTTTCCAAATTTTGAATATCATTTTGTAGAAAATTAAACGTTCTACAAAAAAGGTTTCTTATATTTTTTCCGTCAATTTCACCATTTCGAAAATATTGACGAATGAAGTTTGACTATATGAAGAAAAATTGGTTTTTTGCTGGTGAATTTGTTCTCGCGAACCAATATGAATTATGAATTGCACAATACGCAACCTTTTTTGTACAAAAGTATCAGTAACCTGTTTCGTAGAAAATTAAGCGTTCTACAAAAAAGGTTACTTATTGTACATTTCATAATTTATATTGGTTCGCAAGAACAAATTCACCAGCAAAAAACAAATTTTTCTTCATACAGTCAAACTTCATTCGTCAATATCTTCGAAATGGTGAAACTGACGGAAAAAATATAAGAGGCCTTTTTTGTAGAACGTTTAATTTCCTACAAAATGATATATAAAATTTAAAAAATGATAAAGTTATAAGCTTAATATGATTTTTTTTCTATTGGACTGAGTAAAATAGAAAACTATAATACAAAGGTTCTTCCCAATTAAAATTAAAAGCTCAGCTTTGGTGAAAATTTTCTAAAGGTTTCTAAAAACCAATTTTTCTATGTAACTAGTAACTGGTGAACAAATTCACCAGCAAAAATCAAATTTTTCTTCATATAGTCAAACTTCATTCGTCAATATTTTCGAAAAGGTGAAATTGATGGAAAAAATATAAGAGAACTTTTTTGTAGAACGTTTAATTTTCTACAAAATGATATATAAAATTTAAAAAATGATAATGTTATAAGCTTAATATGTTTTTTTTTCTATTGGACTAAGTAAAATAGAAAACTATAATAAAAGGGTCTTCCCAATTTACATTAAAAGCTCTGCTTTGGTGAAAATTTTCGTAAGGAGTTTAAAAACCAATTTTTCTATGTAACTAGTACAAAAGTCGATTTTTTTTGGGTATCCATTGAAGTTATCAGTCTTGAATTTAGGAATTTGTTAGAGTATTAGAGCTTAGAAAATCAAGAATTGTTTTACAGTTTTCCCCGAAAGCATATTGGTTTTTTGTATAAAACATAAACCGGTTATTAGGGTGGGTCAAAAAAATCGACTTTTTTTCCCTAGTTACATAAAAATAAAAGTGTTAAGGCTCTTATAGGAAATTTTCAGCAAAGCTGAGCTTTTAATTTGAATGGTAAGACTCTCTGCAATGTAGTTTTAAATATATTTACTCAGTCCAGTAGAATAAAAATATTATTTTACTCTTAACTTTAAAAACTTGTAACACTTTACTTATACTTACAAATTTTTAAAGTTAAGAGTAAAATAATATGTTTATTCTACTGGACTGAGTAAATATATTTAAAACTACATTGCAGAGAATCTTACCATTCAAATTAAAAGCTCAGCTTTGCTGAAAATTTCCTATACGAGCCTTAACACTTTTATTTTTCTATTTTTATGTAACTAGTGAAAAAAAGTCCATTTTTTTGACCCACCCCAATAGCTAATCTGTGTTTTATACAAAAAACCAATATGCTTTCGGGGAAAACTGTAAAACAATTCTGGATTTTCTAAGCTCTAATACTCTAACAAATACCTAAATTCAAGACTGATAACTTCAATGGATACCAAAAAAAATCGACTTTTGTACTAGTTACATAGAAAAAATGGTTTTTAAACTCTTACGAAAATTTTCACCAAAGCTGAGCTTTTAATGTAAATTGGGAAGACCCTTTTACTATAGTTTTCTATTTTACTCAGTCCAATAGATAAAAATTTATATCTTGCACATAACTTCATCGTTTTCCAAATTTTATATATCATTTGGTAGGAAATTAAACGTTCTACAAAAAAGGTTTCTTTATTTTCGCTGTAAATTTCACCATTTTGAAGGCATTGACGAATGAAGTTTGACTATATGAAGAAAAATTGGTTTTTTGCTTGTGAATTTTTTATCTTGCGAACCAATATGAACAATGAAATGTACAATATGAAACCTTTTTTGTAGAACGCTTAATTTTCTACAAAAGTATAAGTAAAGTGTTACAAAATGATAAAGTTTAAAATACGATTTTTATTCTATTGAACTGAGTTAATGTATTTAAAACTACATTACAGAGAATCTTATCATTCAAATTAAAAGCTCAGCTTTACCGAACATTTTCTTTAAGAGCCTAAAAACTGCTTTTTTTATGTAACTAGTGAAAAAAAAATCGATTTTTTTGACCCACCCCAATAGCTGATCTGTGTTTTATACAAAAAACCAATATGTTTTCGAGGAAAACTGTAAAACAATCCTTGATTTTCTAAACTCTATTACTCTAACAAATTCCTCGTCAATTGTCTATTGAAATTTATTTTCGTCGAAAACTCTCATTTACTGGGAAAACTTTCGATTCAATAGAACAAAATGAGCAAAACTTTCATCGGAAATTGTGTTGTCATTAAAATATTTACGAGAAAAGAGCTCATACATAATCGCACCGGCGTAAACAAAGTTAAATTTTCACATATGTATCAACTTTAGACGATACCAACGACGGAAACACCAACGAAAGATATCTCATAAGCGAGACAAAATCGCACGGAAATTAAGTTTGCTAGAAATAATGAAGAAAACGAAGCGAAAGTTTGCGAAAACTAATCGCAACTTTTCATCCTCCGATAGAAATTTAATTTCAAAACACCTAATCTAATATTCTGCAACAACCTGCACATTGTTGTCGAGGAAAAATGTTTTAATGAATAAAATTATTTACTGCGGTTTTTTTTCGGTGTTATATCCAAGCTTTTTCTCGGTTTTCACGTGGCTAAGCTTTCAGAGCAATAATCGTAACAATAATTATAATATTGAAAATTATTCCGCATGAATTACTTTTAATTTATTTGTGTAACAAGGGTTTTCGTTTTAAACAACACGATCTAGTAGTCTATGGTTGAAACAACCCCCGTGAGGTAGTAATATTAGAAATTCATTGAAAAACCACAGTTCTATACATCTTTCATCCCAACCTCCACGTAATTTCCCTTTTGTTATTTATTAAAATATGCAAACATATTATTAAAATTCGACATAAGTCAGATCTTTTCAGTTTTTCATCCCCCGCACAACCCCCCGGCATTTTCTCATAATAAATTTCCCTGTCCTTCGGGATTTATTCTCTCGTTCCTTATCCGGTTTGTTGCACCCAACCGTTTAAACATTCCATCATTTTTCGGAGCGATTATTTGATTTAAAAGTGAATATCCGACACGTGGATGAATTTCCATGTGGCGGAGGGAGTGGGATGAAATTCTTTTCGGTCTCTGTCTAAGAAGGGATGAAGAAATAAAAGGGTTGACTTTAGATTGGTAATTTCACGAGGATGGCAAGAAAGGCGACCATGCATGATGTATGTGTCTGTGTATAATAATGTAAGATTTATCAGATTGATAGGGATGATAAAACACCAGGCAAAAGGGTTGGTGGTTGATGGGGGATGGAGATAAATGGGAAATGAAAGATTTCGTGATGATGAATGTAAAATTACTTTCAACGGAAATGTTGTAATAATAATCAAAAATGAAGACAATCGAAATATGTTACTTTTAAAGGGTTGCAATGCCTTGTAGGGGTTGTAAGGATATTTAGTGCCAGTTAAAGACCTTTTAACTAGAGAATCGTTCGATTATTGTGCGTTTTTACGCACGACTGTGCAAATTTTGAAATTACTTTCAATGCTATCATCCCTTAAAAACAGCCTCGTCTACCAACCCCACTTCCTTGCCTCGGCAACGATAATATATTCAAAACGGAACCGGAATCGTAAATGTATATGTGTGCAAAACCAAAATAGCGCATAAATGTGTAAAATTAGTGGTGCGCGCTACAAACAAGGGTTGTTTTCAAATTTAAATAATAATAATATTAAAAAAAAAAATCGTGACTAAATTTTTTCGTCTTAAAAGCATTAAAAAAAATCAATTGAACCCTAAATGGAGTGCCAGTCAACCGTGTAAATGGCTGGCTTTCATTCCTTGGGGAGTGCAAACGGGATGCATTTAAGGGTAGCGACGACTTCAAAAAATTAAAAACGGAAAAAAAGAAAGGGGAATCAAGTGAAATTAATCAAATCAAATATATATGTTAACAAAAATCAAATTAAATTGATTAAAATAAGAACCCTTCCGTGTCTTTCCCATTTTTATTTTTCCTCGAGGGTGTGCAGGAATGTTTGATGAAGTGATTTACAGCGGTGGGGGGAAATTTTTTAAAAAAATCTCAACCAGAACTTGAGACGACATCACCGTCTTATTCATTTGCACATAATGAAAATGAAATTAAACCGCAAAGCTCAAGGATCTAAATTAGCCTTCCCCATGCCGCTCGATCCCTTGCCGCATTGACTTGCTCTCAGGAGAATGCAGTTGGCGGGGGTGGTCGCTTTGGATGGAGTTCATTTGAAAGAAATAAATTACGCGGATTAAATTTCATTAGAAAATTAAAAAGATTTTAAGAAATTTAATTTGAAAATGACGAAGATACGTTGATGGAATTAGGAGGGTTGCTGTAATTGGAATTTATTAATTAATTATTCAAATAAATTATGTGGATCATATAAAAGGACAGGTTGAGATGCATTATTGAGTACTTAACGATGGATTTGTCACTTAAAATCGATAAAGTAGTTGCTTCGCAATTTATTTTCATTGATAAAAATTTATTAACAATGGACCAGATTTTAAGGGTTGAAAAATTTTGAATATTTTTCAACAATTCATTGGAAAATTGCAATCTTTTGAAATCCGAAACTATTGAAGCAGTGAACTAGAGAAAATGTAGGTCACCTATTGCACTGACGCAACTTTTCCTCCCCCTGTGCACAATCTACGCCATTCAACACCAATGTAACCCATTTCGATGCACGTGCAGTTCAAATGCAGCTAGTGCATTTTCCGTCACAGCCCCAAACAAGCTCGGTACAGTTCTTCCCAAATTTTCCCCAAAAAAAAAAAAAAAAACCTCACCCTAACTTCCCGAATCTGTTTTTCATTTTCCGGGCCAAATTAAATTTGAATACACAAAAGAAACATGTAAATATCATATAGAATAAGTGAAGTGTTATTGGGTTTTTCAGCTTCAATTTTCATCCCTTAAAAATATCAAAAATAGTGGATAAAGGGTGCGTGGTTCGTTGTGTTGATTTGCGTTTGAAAGTGCAGTGAAAGTGGGTAGCGGAAAATCATTCAATTTTCTCGGCATCTCAATTTAGAAAGCTCGTTTGAAGTTGGGCAAGCCACATTTGTATATATATATATATTCACTTCTTCAAAAGCTCAAAGCTCTCAAAAAGGTAGGTGTAATATGATTCAAAATTTAATAAATCATCTTTTTATGATACTATGAGCTTATTTGAAAAGATATATGTAAACGAACATATGCCATTGTGTAACTCAATATGTGAAGCCCAATTTAGGGGATGGAAAAATAGATTTGGAAATTTTTACACTGATTTCTAACCAAATACAAAAAACATGAATTTACTTGTTGAAATTTAAAATTCATATTTCTGTGGACCAAGTTGTTCCAGCATCATTGATTTTCATCTCATGTTTTTAATGACAAGGGTGAATCTGATTAGAAAATGGAGAAAATCTGTAGCTTCGTGCATTTTATGTTTACATATTATACACACAAAGCCGAGGAAGTGATGGGAAATGAGAATGAGATTGTGGAGATGTGTGCCATATGTGGTCGTTTTGTTTACCCCGAAAAAACATTGAAACAACCCCTAAAATATTTGACGTGTAATTGAAAACCACTAAATACGAAAATAAATATGAAAACCACCCCTGTGAGTAAACCATATACTTTAACATACTTGAAATAAACTATTTTTTTGGCTACGAAAAAAAAAGCTGATTTTCTCTAATAAATAAAAATTATCGGGTTGAAATTCTCCAGGGGATGATTGTGGGGAATGGGAACAAAGACGTTAAATATCGGCAATGTCAATATTTTAAGCGTGGCCACTTGAAAATGAGAGAAAATTTTGCGTTTGAAAAGTAAACCAAACAAAATTCATTCAATGTGGCTTATTGATGTAACGGGGGTGTGATTAAAAGGGTTGAATTTGAAGGGATGTTCAATTGGAGTGCTGGCATATTAAAGAAACTGTAAATATTTTCGTTTTCCTTTCGAGTTTTCTCGTGAAATATCGAATTCTATAATTTTTTCATCCCTGTCAAATGAATGCGAATGAGGGTGCCTCTTATGTTGTTTTGGACACCCTCGAACGTGCCTCGAGGGCCACAATTTGGTGATGGTCAAAGGAAAAGTGACTTCGTTATGTGTTATTTCAGTAAAGTCCTTTCGCCTACCATATTTCCATTCAATAAATGATGTCATTATTTTTTTTAAATTTTAAAGATTTTTGATAAAATTACTTAAAAAAAATAGTTTTTTTTCTGTCAAGCTTTGACAAGAGTATGGGGAGGGATTTTCCAAAAAATTGATGTCCAATTAAGAAGAAAAATATTTGTCCAGATAAATTAGTTTTTATTTTCAGGGGGATGTTACAGAATTGGGGTGAGAAATATAATTGATAGAAAAATTATTCGAAAGTATGACACAGTGGGACATTGGAAAGGGGAAGGATCATTGAAAAACTTACGTTTGATTTGAAAAAAAAAATTGCTGATTTTTTTTTTATAAAATTACTTTTATAAGATGATGAAGGCGGGGTAAGGGACAGAAAGGATTTTCGAAAATATGACGTAGGGGTGGACAAAGTATTGACTTGTGTTTTGCGGAAAAATTTACATTTTGCCAATGAAATTTATTAAAAAGTTTTAAAAGTATCGAAATTAAATTCTTTACATACTTTAAAATAAAACATGTTGCAATTTTTAAGGGTTGAAATTAATTCAAACTACAGTACAGCATAAAAAAAAACTAAACTTAGGGTCACTTCTTATTACCATAATGATTTTACTTCCACTCGTCTTGTTTTTATAATGGTCTTCTGATCAAATAACCATCGCCATTCTTATTCCCTTTCATTTTCCCAATGTGGAGCCTTTTTTACACTTAGCTTTTTGAAATTGAATATCCCTTTCCTCAGCCCATATGGGGTGGTAGAATGTGAGATAATACGAAAATATATATATACAAAAATGTCCAACGGCAACCCGGAATGGAAAAAGACCATAATCAAATAATGCGAAAGTGTATGCAAAATAAAAGCGTAGCGGAAATTGATGTGGGGCTGGCCCAAAAAAATAAAATAAAAATAGGAATGAAACTGGACTAATGGTTTCCTTTGAACGTGGCAAATTGGAGGAAAATGATGCTAATTCAAGGGAAAAATAAGGAAAAAATATTCAAGTGTGAAATTTCTATGGTCATTTTATTCGTTTGAGTATAACAAGCTTATACCGAGAAAGCTTTCATTGCAAATGTTTGAAATATTATCTTAACAATAACATCTTCCAATTCTTCCAGAGTATCAAATTTTTAAAGAGATTACCTGCGATTTTTATTCGTCCGAAAACTGATCAAAAGTATTCAAATCCTGAAACTTGTATTGAACTAAAAATTTAATAACCCAGAAAAAATAATAATCAAAAGCTCGGTAGAAAAAAAATATGAATTTTGAAGGACTTGGCTATCTTTTCTGAATTTGGCAGCAAGAATCTATAGTTAAAGAAAACAATAATTTACTTTACTCACTCATCACGATTTATCCAAAATTTATACAAAATGGTAGTTCAACCTATAAAATTCATTTATTTTACTTAAAATTAGACCAGGATTTTTAAGAAAATATTTAATAATAATTAAGGGTCACCACCTACCCTTAAAGCTTACGAATTTTATCAAAAGACAAATTTTAAAATAATAATTTAAATCAATCAGAAGAATGTCTAACAGACAAAAATACTGGATAATAATTATAATAATTAATTCTTTTCAATTACTTTTGTAAAAGGAAAAGCTTGTTTAATAAAGTTTGCCGTATTTTTATAAGAGTAGCTTATTAAATTGTTCTATTAAAGCTTTCATTAGATGGTAACCAAGTCGAAAAATTGCATTGCTTTTACAAAAAAAATGAAATCTTTGATATTTTGGTTAATGATTGGATTATATTCCAAAGTATTCTTTTATATCAATTTTTCTACCCTTTCTTCTTCACAACCAAAATCATTCTACTGTAAATTTCAGTAGATACTCGTTACCAAACAAAGCTTTAAAAAAAACAAAGCTTTTTATAGAGACTTTGGTGTAAGCTTTATTATTTTTTCCAAACTCCACCAAATCTTTTCAAGTTTGGAGATATTTTGCAGGAACTTTTTAAACCATTGGTGTTTTTAATTAGTATTTTGACTTAACAAGTGCAATAAAAAAGCAAATAGTTGTAAAAGCTTCAATTTCTTTAATTGTAACTTAAAGCTGATACTTTCGATGCATTTATTGCTTTCGTCATCTAACATGCATGATGAATTCCAGCTAGAACTTTCAATGGGATATCATTTACATGAATCCACGTCAAAAAATATAATAAAAATCATGAAAAATTTTCCTAATAATCAGTGAAATTGTTATAATAGAAAGTTGCAATTTTAAAGTTTTTTTCGATTAATTTTCGGCCAATAGTTTTTATATATTATAAAAATTATAATTTTGGGACCACTAATTCAATAGCTGATAAAATGTCAGATCTAAGGAAGATTTAATCTTCTAATGCATCCTCCAATCCAAAGTACAGTTTATTGATTAAAGTAACTTTTTATAGATTTAGCAAGTTGCTTTGAAATATTTTTTCATTTAATCAAACTTCTGAGCTTAGAAGTCAAAATAACGGTAGCTTTTTGATAATTGAGCTTAATTAGCGAAATTTAAGCCAACAGCTAAATTATAATCTTGAATAATCTTTTAAGAAATATCTTTCCTGGCCAAAAAAAATTGAAATGATTTAAGTCATCTCATTATCATTCAGAGACAAATAATGGGGTTGGCATGTCGGACGACTACCCGGGGCAATCAAAAATAAGTTCTAATCAAGAAGAAAATTTTTCTTTTTTCGCTATTTTCTTTTAAATTGTCGTAAATACATATAAAAAAGCGCCAAACTTTGTCTGGTCCGGAGTGTTTAAAACTCTAACATCGGCTCTGCTATTATTGCTATTATCTGCAGAAGAATAAGCAGAAAATGATTATAAATCGTATTTCTTAGTTTGCCAGTTGATTCTTTTTCCCTTTTTGTCTTATTTTCTCCTAAAGTGTTTCTTCTATGTAATAATATATCAAGTTTTATTGCGAAGGTCAATGTAACCAATTTGCTCAAAATTTGGTTCAAAAGAATTGCTTATCTTCGGCAATGGTCATTATAGTTGAAGTATAGTAGATGATAAAATTCAGATCTCAGCTTTTATATTTTTTTAAATAAGAAGAAAATTCAGGTTATTTAAGATCTTTTTGTTTTTTATTTTTTATTTAATATTTTTATTGTTCAATTAGCTACGTTTCGTTACTAATCGTAACTTCCTCAGGCTTCTATAACAAATTAAAATAATTACAAAATATGTCAATCATACATAAATTTCAAAATTATAATTATATACATATAATATAGATCGTATAAGATATTTGTAATTTAATAATTATAACTAACTCAAAATTACAAAATATGACAAATATTTTAAGAGATATTGTTATAAAAATTTAAATATATAATAATAAAATTAATTAATAAATACCTTGATTCACAAAATTAAATATTTTTAATTTAAATTCACCTAGAGACCGGTCATCAATTCGATTTTTATAATGTCAAAATTTTAGATAAAGAGAAAGTTAATTACAAACGTAATATTAGTGAAATGATTCACATATTTTTAAATAATAATGTACATTTAAGAACACACACAGAAAATTTAAGTGGGATATATTCTAATTTGCTTTATAAATTTAAAAAAAAACAGTGTAAAAAAAGTTTATATTGGTGGACCTATGTTTGAATAACGCGCGGTTGGATGTTAGTTGGGCTCATTAGGCGCCACTGAATTTACATGCAATGTGTATGGGTAGAGTGTGTAATTTTTTAATTTTTATTTATTTATTGAATTTAAATTAAAAATATATAATTTTGCGAATCAAGGTATTTATTAATTAATTTTATTATTATATATTCAATTTTTTATAACAATATCTTTTAAGATATTTGTCATATTTTGAAATTTTGAGTTAGTTATTATTATTTAATTACAAATATATTTTATATGATCTATATTATATGTATATTATTATAATTTTGAAATTTATGTATGATTGACATATTTTATAATTATTTTAATTTGTTATAGAAGCCTGAGGAAGTTACGATTAGTAACGAAACGTAGCTAATTGAACAATAAAAATATTAAATAAAAAATAAAAAACAAAAAGATCTTAAATAACCTGAATTTTCTTCTTATTTAAAAAAAAAGTTAAAGTATAAGTGTGAAAGATATCTTAAAGAACATTTACATAAATTATTTAAGTTTAATTCTCTGTTTTAAATTATAAAAGTTGAGACCTAAAGTATGTGACCTTTTAATATTCCAACACTAAAACCTAATTCATAATTTAGTAGATCAAATGTTATAAAAGGTAAAGAGTGGAAACAAATTAAAAACTAGTAACTTATGGATCATTCTACTGTCCATCGTTTTATTTGAATTATTTACCTCAAATATAATTGTTGTGATTTATATTCAACGTGGAAAACATTTAATTTTATTGTGCTCAAAGTAGGTGGACGAGTTGAACGCAGCAAAAATATGACGTCAAAAATTTTTCCACTTTTATGTGTACTGGGTTGCATAACCGTCTAACTTCTTGGATCACTGCGGTCCAAATTTTTCATTTCGCTTTTCCTTTGCCAAAACCGCGTTTAAGCTCACTAATTTGGAGTATTTTTTTCTTTATTTATCAATAAAAGTATATGATTAAGTATTACTTTATAAGTTGGATGGAAATTTGAAAACTTATCAGATTAAGCGAATATATAACAGTAAAATGGTATATATTTTTTTTTCCAAGATTTACTTTTTAGTTAGTACGACAAAAATCTCACCATTTTATCGATTAGTGTTAGTAATTTAATTTACTAAAATTTTTTCAGTAAATAATGTTGGATTTTCGTAGAATTTTTACTAGAACATAGTGATTATTATTGACGGGAAAATCATGATAGATTTGTTCCGAAATTTAAGTCATTGATTTTAAAATTTCAGCCACGAAAATGCTAAAATTGATACCACTTTTATACCACTGCTTTTGGGTCATGTTTTATTCCATTATGACATAGTACGATTGTGATTGTCATTTATATGTAATACAATTCAGGATGTCATTCGTTAATTACAATCCGTAAAGGATTTGTACCATGATATGAAGGTATGTAACAATTTCGGTATGTTTGTGATTAACAGATGGATATTTGATGGGCTCGAATATGTATAATTTATGCGTCTGGATATGACATTGGCGCAGAGTATAGGTACTATACATACTATTTCACGTTTGATTTGTATTTGAATTTATGTCACATTTAAATGGAAATTTCATGTTACAAATTATTTTCATGTCTCAATACTGTAACCCAACTACGACATTGAATATTGCACGAAGCACATGACAATTCCGATTTATATTAGACAGATGAAGCTGAAAAGTTGAATTGAAATTTCCAAATGAAAAGTTTTCAAAATAGAAATTTACTTTAGTATTTTTTTTTTTGCCAAAGATGTCAAACCATTCTTTTGTGAAAATTCCTGGCGAATTGTTGAACTTGAAAGCTTTTAAAATTTTACTTTTCTTTTAAACATTGTCAGTTCTACACACAAAAAGCAAGTAATATTTCTGGCTTCAATAGACCCAACTTCAATATTAGTTAGCGACGTTTCGCTGTATTAGTAGGGTGGGTCAAAAAAATCGATTTTTTTTTTCCAAGTGAAATGGAAAATTTGGTTGCTAGACACCTTAAAAAAATTCTCACCAAGTATGAGCTCTTAATTTTAATAGGAAGATCCTCCGCATCGCAGTTTTGTTTTTTTTCTTCTCAGTCCAATAGAAAACAATTCATACCTCATCATTTATCGATTGTACAGAAAAATGTTTTGAAAGAATTTTTAAGGAAATTTAATGCTCTACAAAAAAGGTATCGTATATTTTTTCCGTAAGCCTCACCATTTGAAAGATATTAAGGATTTAATTTTGATTATTTTAAGACAAATTTCATTTTTGTTTATGAATTTTATAACTCGACAAAAAATGACTGTTATACAATGCGCAATACAAATTTTTATTGGAAATTAACTGCTCTATAAAAATGGTTTCTTATGTTTTGGTGATTAAATTGACCGCTCAAAAGATATTCATCATCAAACTTTCATGTGTACGGGTTTTAAAAGTTTTTGATGTGATATTCGAAAAATTTCAATTTAATTTATAATTTTTGGGAAAATTTACACGAATTTTAGTTTTTATCGAATAAGAAAGTTCAAAATATTTTTCAAGTTTTTTTTTATACTTAAGTATATTTGTCTCCATTTAAAAAAAATAATTGTACATTATTTATCGCTTAGTTAAATATTTATTATTAAAAAAGTAAATTTTTCATTATACATTTATTATGATATATTTCAGTATAAAAAAAAAATTGAAAAATTTTTTGAAGTTTCTCAGTTGATAAAAACTAAAATTCGTGTAAATTTTCTGAAAAATTATAAATTCAATTAAAATTATGCGAATATCTCATCAAAAACTTTTAAAACCCGTACACATGAAAGTTTGATGATGAATATCTTTTGAAGGGTTTATTTAATCGCCAAAACATAAGAAACCATTTTTATAGAGCAGTTAATTTCCAACAAAAATTTGTATTGCGCATTGTATAAGAGTCATTTTTTGTCAAGTTATAAAATTCATAAACAAAAATGAAATTTGTCTTACAAAAATCAAAATTAAATCCTTAATATCATTCAAATGGTGAGGCTTACGGAAAAAATATAAGATATCTTTTTTGTAGAGCATTAAATTTCCTTAAAAATTCCTTCAAAACATTTTTCTGTACAATCGATAAATGATGAGGTATGAATTGTTTTCTATTGGACTGAAAAAAAAATACAAAACTGCGATGCGGAGGATGTTCCTATTAAAATTAAGAGCTCATACTTGGTGAGAATTTTTTTTAGGCGTCTTGCAACCCATTTTTCCGCGTCACTTGTAAAAAAAAATAATCGATTTTTTTGACCCACCCTAAGATTTAATAGTTTTTTTCAGACTCTGTGGACAACAAGAAGAAGAAGTAGAAGTTATTAAATACAATGAAAAGTTGTTAATTAGTATTGAAGTTGATTTTTTCTGATCTTTTAATCCTTTAATATTTGCTCAGTTTTAAAAAGAAGGATCTTATTATTTTCTAATGATTTAAATTGTTTAAAAAGTGTTCCAAACTTATATCAAAACACAAAGTAGAACTGTCCATTTTTAACGTAAGTTTGATAAAATTAAAGATCTTAACTTCAAAACTATTGTGTCCCCAAACAAACTAAATTTTTTCCTAAATCTTTCCAAAGTTTTTTTTCGTCAGTTGGCAAAAAAAAAATAAACTTTTTCGACTAGAGATAGAGGCATAGACGTGAATATTATACCAAATCGATTTATATTTATTCCATTTATTGGTGGAAACCTAGCCAAAAAAAAAATCAAGTATAACAATTTTTTTTAGTATTACAAGCACGCATTTTCGTCGTCTTTTCATCCGCATTCGTTTTCCTTATCGTTAATAAAAATCGTTTTATTGAATTAGTGTGGAATGACCAAAAGGAAATCGAAATGAATGGGACTCAATCAAATGGACCTGAGTTGAATTTTTCCGCACGTTTTCCTCCATTCAACAACTGAATTTTCGATTTGTGTGCAATTTTTCCTGCCATTTTAATTCCGTACGTAATGTGGATGTATTATTGAACTTGATATGTGATATAGTTACGTACAACATCCCTTTTGTCCGCACCACTAATGTATGCAAAAATCAATTACGCAAATTCGCAAAGTTTATTTGATGTGAAAGACGTTGGATGCCATATACATTGCGAGGTGGTTTTAGGCTTGAAATTTCATAGTTTTGAATAACTATCATTATATATGTAAATTAAATCGAGTGTAATACAAAGCTGTCAATAATATGACATTTTGCAAACCCCTAGTGCCCGTGGTGATTGTTAATTTCATTGGAACACAACGCCAAAGGGCAATGCTTTGAATGAAAATGAAATAATAAAACCATTACCCCTTTTTCACGTAAAGGAAAATTTATTTTAAAAAAATTCTTCTACATTATTATTACTCGGAACTATTTGTCCTTCTCGATTATCCAGAGGAATCACACTTTGAACATCTGGCATCTCTTCCTGTTGCGTTGGTTCACCTGAAAATTGGGCACCGGCACAAAATTTAAATTTAGCAACCGCACATATTTGTGCAACAATTGGAACGATTTTCTTGACGAGGTTGCATAGTTTTTCGGCTGTGTTTGTTACGGCGATGGTGCCACGACCTAGAGAATTTCCAGCTCGCGAAAATGTTCGTTTCTGGGGGAAAAAAATCGATAGTTAATTTTTTTTTTTTTTGGTGGAAAACTATTAAAACTTACAATCCAGACTGATGGGCGTTCGTCGTTGTTTTGAGGCAAAGCTTTCGATTCGATGAAAGGAGCTGTTGCAACGCAAACAATCAAAATGAGGAAAAAAGCTCTGCTGGAGTTCATTGTCACATTTGAGTTTGAAAAACAATGAATGTTGAAGATAGTTAAAGGAATTTATATGAGTCGGTTTTTGTGGGCATGTGGGGGATTTCTTGTAAAAGTCCAAGTCTTACCGCAGATTTTCCGTTTCCGAATGACTAAATAAATTCTCCAGAAATTACTTTTTTTTACTTTCTCATAAACAAATATCAACATTTTACCCTAATTATAAACATTATTTCCTTTACAAAAAGAAAAATCAACTAATTAGTTATGCTAAGCATTTATTTCGTTAAAATTTTCCCAAAATAATATTAGATGTTTTACCGTCTTTCATAGTCAAATATCTTAAAACTTTTGGGTTTTTTCATTAGTAAATCCGCAAATTTTGTAATGATTTAATTTAATCCTGGTTTTGAAGAAATTCCTAATCACTTTCGTGGCCACTAATATTGCAACTATGGTTCTCATAGTATCGTGACGTATTTTGTAAAATTACAATGTGAATTTTTGCTATTTCTGTGCAAGAAAATAATTTTTATGCAAAAATGGATAATTTTTGAAATTTTACATTCCTTTTTAAACAATTGCTCATATAAAACTTTATTTGAGATCCGGTTTTGTCGGAAATTTCCTCAGCTTCCATTTTGATTATAACTATTTTATTTGCATCTGGCACGAATCAAAAGTTATAGTTGAAGAAATAGACCAGGGTCGATAATTTTAAAAATGGTGAAAAGTGAAAAAAGTTATAGTAGAATGAAACCCATCAGAAAAGGTAGAGAATATAACAAAAATGAAAGGAAAAATAAATTACGGGTGATCTGAGGTCGGGAAGGGGGAGGGGGTGAGTTTTTAAGGGTAACAGTTAATCTCGATTTCCGGTAAAACTGCAAGTCCAATGAAAAAAAGTTAAATAGCAAAGTTGTAGGTAATTAAAAGATCTACAACTTTTGTATCGACACTTTTTTCACATAACCTCAAAATTTATGTGAAAAATTCGAATAACGGAGTTTTTTGTTTTTTATTATTATTTTTTGCAAAAAAAAAATATTTTTCACGAAATTTGGTGAAAACTTACCTTTGTATGTCCCAAACATACAGTAATTTTTTTTATTTGAAATATTCATTTTTTCACCTTATTTTGACTTAATATCCAAAAAGCACCCTAATTTTCAATCGAAAATTCTCACGTCAAAATATCTTCCCATTAATTTTATGCAAATTTTGTACTATAAAGAATTTTGTTCAATTGTACGTAAAATTTGATTTTTTTTCGGAAAAAATATTTTTTTCCTCAATAACTTTGGAACCATGGTAGGTACAAATAAAAAAGCTATTTACTATAAAGGAAGCTAAGAAAATTTCCCATAAAAAAGCTCCGTTACAATTTTTCGAAAATACCATAGCTTGGCCGGAAGTTAATGTTGAAAGCTTTAGTGTCGTTTTGGGAAAATTTTGGTTTGCTTTACAAATTTTAATGTTTTCGCTAAAAATCAAAATGGCTCTTTTTACAAATTATAGCTTATACTATCAATTCTTATTTTTTTTAACCCTTGGTCATTTTTGGAGACAACTAATGTATAACTTTTATAATTTTCCGGATTTTTAATATTTAAATCCGAAGGAAAAATCGAATTTTTAAATATTTATCGAAAATAGTGAAAAATTTAATTTTATTCTTTATACTATGATGTACTCTGAATGGAAAAATAAATTAAATTATTTAAAAAAAAGGCCCCACTTTCGAAAACCCATGAATTAAACCTATTTTTTTTTTCAAAATTAAAAAGAAAAATAATAAAAACTACGTCTACTGTACTACGTCTTTTCTGAAAAAAAAGAGATCAAATTTTAAGAAAACTCCCTCAGATTCTTTTGTGCTTTAATTAAAATTCATTAACGTTACAAATTTAAAAATGTTTTAAGAAAACACTGAAAGAAATTTTTTTCAAAAAAAAAATATCGTAAATTTTATCAGCGAAATAAAATTAGTATAACTATGCAAAACATAAACTTTAATTACAATAGACAACAGCAAAATTTCAATTGATAAGAAAACAGTTATAGACACTACTGAAGATAATAAGCCGAGTGCAATTATCGATACCGGAAATAGAGATAAGGTGCTCCAACGTTTCCTTCTCTTTCATTTTCATGAGGTTAGCCACAGAAAAAAAATATGCTTCCATGAATGGTTTTAAATTTAGTTTTACTTGTAAAATTTTATAGGTTTTATTTAAAAAAAAATTTTTGAAGCTTTAATTTTGGGTTGGTTGGTTATTTGGCACGTTTTGATTGTTGTCTGGATTGTTATTGGGTGTTTGTTGATTCGCTGATGGCTCATTTTGTGTTTCTGGAGCGATTATTTCAGGAGGACGTTCTTGTACGGGTGGTTCTTGGGCTGGAGCCTCATTTTTTGGTTCCTGACGATTTTCTTCGACTACATTTTCTTGATTTGGTGGTTCGACTCGTTCTTCATGGCGGTTTTCTTGAATTGGTGGTTCTATTTTTTCTTCCGGCTGATTTTCTTGGACTGGTACTTGATTGTTTACTTCCTGACGATTTTCCTGACCTTGTGGTTCTGTTCTTTCTTCCTGACGATTTTCTTGAACTTGTGGTTCTGTTCTTTCCTCCTGATGATTTTCTTGAAATTGTGGTTCTGTTCTTTCTTCCTGACGATTTTCTTGAACTTGTGGTTCTGTTCTTTCCTCCTGACGATTTTCTGGAACTTGTGGTTCTGTTCTTTCCTCCTGACGATTTTCGTGAATTTGTGGTTCTATTTTTTCTTCCTGACGATTTTCTGGAACTTGTGGTTCTATTCTTTCTTCCTGACGATTTTCTGGAAGTTGTGGTTCTGTTCTTTCTTCCTGACGATTTTCTTGAACTTGTGGTTCTGTTCTTTCCTCCTGACAATTCTCTTGTACTGGTACTTCATTATTTTCTTCCTGACGATTTTCTGGAATTGATTCCTCCACTTTTTCTTCTTGACGATTTTCCTGAATTGGTTCTTCCGGTCGACTTTCTTGTTTTAATTCTTCGGTTCTTTCTTCCTGACGATTTTCTTGAATTGGTACATTAGTTGCTTCTTCGGGACGATTTTCCTGCACTAAAATTTCTTCTCGACGATCTTCACTTGGTTTTTCTTCAGGAATTTCTTCCTGTGGCTTATTACTTTCTGCTTTAACTTCATCATTTTGTTTGACCTCATTATTTTCTTCGTTTGAACTAGTATTATCAATGCTTTGTTGGTCTCCTGACTGTTCCAAATGTTCAGATTCCGAATGCTGAGTAAAACTCTCACCTGAATCAGTTCCACAACTTTCTTCGCCCAAATTGTCATTGGTGTCAGTATTTTCAATCAATTCACTTATTGTTTCCAGTAGCTCTTCCTTTGATTCCTCTAAAATTTCCGCAATTTCCTGTAAGAGGTCACTTTCGGGTAAACTTTCAGAAGAACTTCCATCAGGATACGTATGATTTATACTTTGTTCTAGCCTAATAAAACGAGTGATTAGCGATGATAGGTTTTTGGAATATTCAGCAATCAAATCGGGGATTTGAGTGGTTGGACCTAGTTGAAGTGATGCAGTTAAGAAGTTATTTAGAATTGCAACAATACTGTCGAATGCATCTGTAAAAGTAGAGGTGAAATATTTGAAATATGTTCCTTGAGTATTGGGAATTTCGTGGTTGAAATCGGTTTCATTGATATCAGAATTGGAGCCATCATTCTCGGGAATATAGGAAAACTGGAATAAGAAATTATTTTTTTTAAGTTTTTAACGAAAAAAATCGTAAGCTTACCGATTGGGAACGAAGTAACAAAAGGATAACAAAAACTTTTTTCATTTTAGAGATTTATGTTTAAAAAAATTAAAAATTAAAGAGCCAGGATCTACGGATTAAAACCAGGTGGTTTCCAACAATTTACTTATGCAACTAATTCCAACGTGTAAAAAAATTATTTCAGATCGTGCTGGCATATTATTTAAGATTGAATCATCGATAATTATCGATTGATAAGAAGTCACGAACAATGTAAAAAGTAAGTATAAAACCACAATATAAACGAGCGTTAATTTCAAAGACTTTAACAAAAGTTTAGTACACTAGAATTTCATTATAATAACGATGAATGTCTCATTTTTTTAAACAAATTATTTCAATTGATTTCTCAATAAATACAATGCAATTTTTTAAAAAATAAATTCCCAAATTCGTTGAAAAACTTTTAAAATTGGAGTTCTTATTATGAGAGGCAAAAAGACGATTAAAATTAGAGAAATTTCTTTTCTATGGTTGCAATTTATTAATACCGCAATACACGTGGAATATGATATGGGGGCCAACAATGTCTATTGGGATTTGCCAGTATTTAGCCCGATCGAAAATAGACGTTTCGTAACAAATTAATATAATGGGCCATATGTAGCGACCACAAAGGAATTATCCTTGACACAAAACTTTCCTATATTTGTATCTGCGTCCTATAAATTAGGATTAATTGAAAGGCAGTAAAGACAAATGAACTATCGTTACGCTAGCTACCACTATCGTCAAGACGACGATCAAGATGACCTGGTTAGTGACAAATTCTCTGGAGGGGTTCAAAGGAATATAAATGCAACTAATGCATATTGTCCAGAAGGCAAAGGGTTTTCTTGTTTTCCGGTGTTCCTCTTTTCGTGTTTCTGTGGCCATGTCTTGAGAATTATCTTGGGGTCTTACGTCCCACATTTACGTCCCCGTAACAGACGATGTGTTTTACCTTGTGTTTAATTGTAAATGTGTATTAATTTGTCTTGCTTAATTCTCAACGGAATTTACCCCAACTGAAGAATATTTCCACCCTACCACCGGCTTTAGTGGCGACTGGTGGGCCGCCGGTGGTGGAGTTGAGTGAAATGGTAATTTATTTGAGTGCTTCCGTTCTCAATATGAAAACTTTGGTGGTGTTGTCTTTGTTGTACCTGTTTATTGAGCACAATGTGTTCAAATGAGGAGTCGGTATGAAAAGATGGGGATACGCGTGGGAGAGGCAAAGAAATGTCTGGATGCGGCCTGTTTCGATCATCCCGGTCGTGGTACCTTTGTGATAACGTTCTTAGTAATTAGTTTTAGTATCCCGTAATGTGTAATGTTAATTAAGATTTTGTCTTAAGTGCATGTATAGGAAGGAATTATGAGCTTCTAATTACCTTTGCAGCCTTTTGAGCAGATTACCATTGGTGGAAAATAGCGATTTTTCATTCTTTCATAAAAAGTAACAAAAAAATGGTTTCAGAAAATTATTTTCATTTTTTGAAGTTATCTTCTTTATCCACTTCTTTATTCATTTAAAAAAAATATGGTAAAACGCTACAGTATGAAGTTGTTCGCAAACGGTTAGCGGGAAACTTCAATCTGGCAAAATTTGGCCGAATTTCGGGAGCGATTTGGCAGTATTTGAAAGCGTAGTCAAGTCGACCGTAATAGTTTCCCACAATTTTCAAAACAGCATTATTACCTCTATAACTGTCAGCACAAAAATTCAAAACCTACGAAATTTGATGAAAGATAGGATGTATGTGATTGATGAAATTTTAAATAACTAAAAATTCAATGCCTAAGGAATACATTTCATCCTGCAGATAATTTTTTTTTGTGAACTATCATGTAATTTGCACCAGCTCAGCAATTTGCTGCTATATCATGGTGGTGATAGCAGGCGACTGATCTTTAGCGGCTTTTAAGTAGCTGTAGAAGTTGAATTTCATTCATCTGTTTTTAAAATTTTTTATTTGTTGATTATTCTTGACCTTGTGGTCAAGCAATTGCTATTTTTTGGAGCTTTTGAAGGAGTTTCAACTTAAGTCTTCTTTGCTTTCTGGTTTGTTTCTTCTATAAACAAACCAGAACTATAAACTATCAAAAAAAAAAAAATTATCTTCACATATATTTATAGAAAAATAAATTCCCTAAAAAAAACGTCTCTTTAAAAACTTTTGTCAGACACGCCGTTTCCGAATAATCAAGCTTCAGCCATTGATATAATGTTTAGATTTATCTTCTTTATTTTGGAATTTTGTAACTAATAAACAAATAAATATATAGAAATTAGCAATATAGATTCTTAAAGGAAATTTAATGTTCTAAAAAAAAGGTTTCTTAACGTTTTTACATAAAACCACTTTTTGAAAAGTTATTCACCATTAAAGATGAAGGAAAAATTAAATTATTGCTTTTTTCCATTGTTGAACCAATTTTGAAAGAGTGATTTTATGTATAAATGTAAAAAAACCTTTTTTGTAGAGCATTAAATTCCCTTCAATTCAAGAACCTTTATTGTTCATTTCTACATATTTATTTGTTCGTTAGTTACAATATTCCAAAATAAAGAAGATAAATCTAAAAACTATATCTAACTTTAAAGCTTAATTATTCGGAAACGGTGTATCTGGCAAAAATGTTCACAGAAACCTTTTTTGTAGGGAATTTAATTTTCTATAAATATGAATGCAGATGAATTTTTTTAACTTTGATAGTTTGACAGCATTGACGCAAAAATGAAAGCACAAATAAAAAATCGAAATTAAAGATGATAGATCTCTTAATATTAATATTAAGGGCTCAAACCTTCCCGATAATTTTTTTTTGTTACCTTGAACAATATTTTCCATATACTTTTAAAAAAAAAAGTCGTTTTTTTGGCCCAGTCTAATGTCTATGTGTAAAAGTCTATGAATACATTCCGCTGGTATATAGTTAATGTTTTAAATAAATATTTTGGAAAAATTGACTTTTTCTGTAGTGATAAACAATTAATTCATATATGTAATTTTTTTTTTTTTTTTTTTTTTTTTTTTTTTTTTTTTAATTAAGGAATTGAGCACTGCGTGCTCCTCGCCTTAGATATTACAACTCAATACATATAAAAAAATAAAAAGAAACGAAAAGTAAGAACATAAAAGAAAAAGATATAAAGAATTAAACAAAATACAAACAAACAAAAAAAAAAAATACAATACATAGAAGAAAATTCCATTTTACTGGCGTTTTGACCAATGTCAAAATAAAAACCATTTTTATCGTAAACCTTACTTAAAAATCGACAACTATTATAATATTGGACTATTGAAAAGACTGTGAAAAGTTAAGAACATAGCTATGAAACAAAGCCAGGTTATATATATATTTATGAACTTATAAACGAACTAGGGTCCATTCGTTTTAGTCTTTTGTATGGAGGGGCTTGTAGAACCTTTGCAGCTAGTACGTTAGGATGCTCGTCAATCCTTTTCGAATATTTTTGACCCTGCTTTTTTGAAAAGCTTAGTACCGGGTCAATCCCCAGGTCGCGCTGGATTATCTCGTTTCTGACGTAGCGCCCGACCCCCAAAATTGATCTGAGAATTGCAGTCTGTCGTCTCTGGATCAACTCAACATTTGTTAGTTTTGCGGAGGCCCACAAATGTGCCCCATACGCCCATGTTGGTCTGAGAATCGCCTTGTAAACCATGACCTTTGAAGTCAGACTCAAAGACGATCTCTTTCCGGTCAACCATCCAAGTCTCCGATGTAGGATTTTCACCTGTGTAGCTTTCCTAGTGATGTGTGCCTTCCAAGTCAATCGTCTGTCTAGGTGGAAGCCGAGGTATTTAACTTCCTGGCTGTTTGCAATTGGACAATTGTTGATGGTAATTGGGCCACCAGAGTTTTTTCGGAGTGTGAATGTGATGACCTGAGTTTTCGATTCGTTGATCCTGATGCGCCATTGGTTTGCCCAACCCATTATTTTATTGGCATGTTCTTGTAACTCTCTAGTCGCTATATGAGCGTTGGAATTAGCATAGAGTATTGCGGTGTCGTCAGCGAAGGTAGATGTGAAGATGTTTGCATCTACTGGTAAATCTGCCGTAAAAATATTGTATAGGGTTGGACCCAATACACTTCTCTGAGGGACGCCTGCCATCACTGGGTATGTCGAGCTGGCAACGCCGCCATAATATACAAAAAAATTTCTCTCCATCAGGAAACTGGCGATGATCGTGTACAGTTGCTTAGGAAGGAGTTTTTCTATCTTGTATAATAGGCCCGCGTGCCAAACGCGGTCAAACGCCTGAGCTACGTCCAGAAAGAGTCCTACACAATATTTCTTTTCATCCAAAGCCTTCCTTACGTAGTTGGTCAAACGGTGAACTTGTTCCACTGTGCTATGACCCTGTCTAAAACCAAATTGATGATGGGGAATTGTAGCTTTCTCACTCAGGATAGGCGATATCCTATCGATCAAAAGCCTTTCGAAAACCTTTGCCAACACCGGTAGTAGGCTAATCGGACGATAACTATCGATCCGACTTCTGTCTTTGCCTGGTTTTGGCAAAACAATTATCCTTGCTGTTTTCCACGCGGAAGGAAAATAACCATATCTGATGCACGCGTTGAAAATGTAAAGAATGGCACGTTTACCAGAATCAGGCAGTTCCTTCAAGAGTTTGGGTGTTATCAAATCGGCTCCCGAAGCCTTTTTCATGTCAAGCTGGTCAATCTTGCTGAGTAAGGCCGTAAGTTTGAATTTAAAGGGTTTTTCGTGGGTGGCAGGATCAACAGAAGGAATCGGAGTGAGAATTTCCGAATGATTGTTTGGGGGATTTGGTGTGAACACCTTGGAGAAATGTAGGGCGAATGTCTCCGCCTTCTCAGAATCCGACTCCATCCAGTTTCCTGACGTGTCTCGAATAATCAAGCTTCAGCCATTGATATAATGTTTAGATTTATCTTCTTTATTTTGGAATTTTGTAACTAATAAACAAATAAATATATAGAAATTAGCAATATAGATTCTTAAAGGAAATTTAATGTTCTATAAAAAAGGTTTCTTAACGTTTTTACATAAAATCACTTTTTGAAAAGTTATTCACAATTAAAGATGAAGGAAAAATTAAATTATTGCTTTTTTCCATTGTTGAACCAATTTTGAAAGAGTGATTTTATGTAAAAATGTAAAAAAAACCCTTTTTTGTAGAGCCTTAAATTCCCTTCAATTCAAGAACCTTTATTGTTCATTTCTATATATTTATTTGTTCGTTAGTTACAATATTCCAAAATAAAGAAGATAAATCTAAAAACTATATCTAAGTTTAAGGCTTAATTATTCGGAAACGGCGTATCTGGCAAAAATTTTCAAAGAAACCTTTTTTGTAGGGAATTTAATTTTCTATAAATATAAGTGCAGATAAATTTTTTTAACTTTGATAGTTTGACAGCATTGACGCAAAAATGAAAGCACAAATAAAAAATCGAAATTAAAGATGATAGATCTCTTAATATTAATATTAAGGGCTCAAACCTTCCCGATAATTTTTTTTTGTTACCTTGAACAATATTTTCCATATACTTTTAAAAAAAAAAGTCGTTTTTTTGGCCCAGTCTAATGTCTATGTGTAAAAGTCTATGAATACATTCCGCTGGTATATAGTTAATGTTTTAAATAAATATTTTGGAAAAATTGACTTTTTCTGTAGTGATAAACAATTAATTCATATATGTAAAATAAAAATTTGTATTAGAAGTCAATTGTGTACTAAATAATGTAATACTTAACAATTGTTATAAATATCCAATTTGGCGAATGTTCCTTTAGCCATATCAATATCTGGTAATGTTTCATTTTCAACTTTGTTTTTAATATAATTCGCGAGTCAATCAAACCACAATGAAAATTTACCAACAATTGAGCAAATTATACGATATTGGAAGTGATAAAATCAAAAAATCGCGAACTTTATAAAAAAATAGTAGAAAATGCAACAATGCCAGATATTGATGCCACTAAAAAGGGACATGAACCACTAATTTAATCAATTATTTGAAAACTAGTAACTTTCTGGAAAATATTTACGGTCCAACACTGACAAAATTGATAAATGGCAAATTGGCAGTTGAATGAAAACAAAATGACAGTTGAATCCAATGACAACAAACTATTCAAAATTGAGACAATAATTATTATATTGATATTCCACTCAAATGTATGTGTTTAAATTCTTTGTTCTCTGTTTTTGCTGCCATAAATAAATTTGCCTAATATATTGCCATTAATAGCCGAAATGTTGTTTAAAATATTATTATATTTTAGTTATTTTTTGTAGTATATTTTTTTTTGTTTTGATTGAAAATGTTTCATCGGTTGATTGGCGATTTAAATTTGATAAATAGAAGTAATTTACGACAATTAGTTCGGGCTATTAAAGCCATCATTATTGCGGATATCTGTTGAAAGAATCTCGCAACAATTTCATCTCATTATTTCGTTAGTAAATCATCAAGAAAAAATTAAAATTGTCCAGACAGAATAAAAAAAAGTACGAAAAAAAACCGGAGAAATTCTGATCCGATACGAAGAAAGCTTTAAAGCTCATCGTTTCATCCACCATTTTTTTATTACATCTCATCCTATATCCACTCTCCACTTTCCGTCTTAGCTCTATTTAAAGCATATTCTAATGATGCACTTAAACTTGAAAATAATATTTTATATTTATTTCATCTCTCTATGGCAATTTTGCTGCAAACATGAATTACGGATTACAATAATATATATATATATATTTGTAGATTTGGCATCTTTTGCCGGCGATAGTTGGATGGTGTGTTTTGTGTCTTTGTCGGTTTCTCAATTTGAATTTTAACGATGCATACCCAACAATTATATGGTCCAATGATTCGTTGGAAAGCTCGAAAAATTTTCATAAAAATTTTCTCGAAAGTTAGTTTCGTGTTTTATTTATTTTATTCGGGTATAATTGAGATGGGGATGCTGCAGAGAAATGAGAAAACTATTTGTTTTTTTTTTTTTCACGGACCATGAAATTGATTAGGTTTTTTCGATTTTCGCGAATTTTATTAACAAAAAATTTATATGTAAATTGCTGACGATTTTTATGGTCCTGTGCCATATGTCTGTCTGTGAGATTTTTTTTTTATTGTCGTTTTTTAAGAACGTTAAGATCGCGTTTCGATTAAGTGATGGGTTGTATTGTTGCGATATTGAGCTTTTTCCCTTATCTAGGCGAAAACGAAATGAAATAATTTTGCATCTAATGGTGAGATATTTTCTCGGGGGTGGAAAGTGCGAATAAATGAAATATTTCGATTGCGTGTTAACACATTTCGCTTATATCACTTTCTTCATCGTTTCACATATTGAATTTTTCCGCTTTTTTATTTGAGACCATTGTCAATAATATAAAGCCATTGAGATCTTAATAAAAAACACTTCGTGTTTCCTTCTATCGTGAACAGTTTTCCGATTGTTTGCAATCATTTTCGATGTTTGCCTCTCTGGATTTTAACATTTTTTCCATTTCAATATAAAGGAAAATGGGAAAAACGTGTTTCATATCTAAGAAATAAAAAAAAACTTTGGTGAAAAAGTGAAGAATATTTCCTTTAAATCATACAACACAAACTTGCAACAGTGATCATCAAAACTAGAGCCCGAAAATTGATCGAAAATCATAGTTTTAGTTCATTGAAATCCTGAGGAATTTTTCGGACAAACCACTGACGAATTAAGTTAATTAGATGCAAATAAATTTAAAAAAGTCTTTCAAATTAAATCATTCAATAAAACAGTAATTGTCTTCCCTGAAATCCTCTTAGAAAGAACAGGACACAACGAAGCAAAAGGAAGACTTAGATAAAGCCAAACTCAATCCCATTGTCCGTCCATCAAAGTACAATTTTCAATGTCCATTCACGTTTAATTTACCGTCTTCAAATCGGCGACAAAAATCTCGTTAGCCACCACCACCAAAGACCAAGAGCGACCATCCCCAATCAATCCACCCACCCCTAAAACATCCGTCTTCCAGATCAAACAACATTAAATCCGAACCCAAAGTAGCCTTTCAAAGACACATGTCCCACTTGATTTTCACTCTATTCGCACATCTCCCCATTCCTCCATCCCAGCCATGTCCACGTGTCCATCACGTGTACTTTAAAATGCAAGACGTAATGATAAAGACAGGAAAACAATAATTTGTTCCTGGGCTCCCAGCTAAATTGCATGGGCGGATGTTAAACAAGACTCTTGACGACTCGGTCCAGGAGGTCCGATACGATAGATCGGGGGATGACGGAAATGAGTGACCAGCGGGGAAAGCGTCGGGAGAGGGTTGGTGTAATCAAGTAAGACATTTACTTTGGCTTTCCCTTCATTGATCAAATGAGTGAAGGAAGCACTGCGAATGGATTACGAGACTTTTCCAAATGGCTTTTGTCCGAGTTCATTTTTCATCCCTGGACCACCGACTGTGTGAATATTTCCTATGCATATAGCACGTTAATGGGATATTCTAAGGGTGGACTACCCAATTATGCTCTTAATATTAGTGGGATTTTCTTTGCCCCTTTCACATTTGCACCAAATTTACAACTATCATATAATTGATTTTTTTTAAAACGAATTTCTGGTTATTCAATTACAAATTTTGTGTAACTAGATGAGAAAACCATATATAGGGGTTGTTTTTGAAGTTATACTTCTTTAGTACCGTTATGAAAAAAAAAACTGAATTTTTAGTTATTTGTGACGTTAAAGTAGGAAATTGCTCTTGTTGTGCAATATAGAACCTGGCATTGTTGTGAAGGAGTAACATTTGGTCTTTTCAATGAAGGTTTTTATCCATCATATTCTTCGGATTTTGCACCAACGAATTGCCATCTTTTCCCCTCCTTATCAAGCCATAGGAGCGGGGTTTATTTTATTTTATTTATACACGGTGTTCCCGAGAATAGGATGAGGTTTGGAGAGCCTCAAAATTGCACCCTTATGCTTATTGTGCTTCCTTGGGTCCCTATTTCCTCTAGGATAAGCCAAAAAGCCAAGCAAATCTTAGCAACTGGCAAATAAGGTAGAGTTCTAGAATCGGAGATCCCCATACTCTTTAAAGTGTTAAATTCCAAAATTTTGACAAAATTTGCATATTGGATGGTCTTACGATTACCTAATAGTTTGAAGACGCTTTTTTAGGTCACACTGACCGATTATAAGGCCTACCATCTACTTCTTGAGAGATCTATTTAACTTTTTTTATATAGCAGTTAGATTTTGAGAAAGTTTCCATATCATTCTTTTTATCTCACTCCACAGGAAATATAGATAAGTATAATGCCAATTTTTGATTTTTTTACACGACTAATTTTATTATATCAAACTCTGGTTCTGGAACAACAAATAGTGTCACCTAGACTAAGCAAAAGAAAAAACTAATTTTTTTTTGAAAAGTATATCGAAAATATTGTTTAGGGTGACAAAAAAAAAATATCGGGAAGGTTTGAGCCCTTAATATTAATATTAAAAGGTCTATCATCTGTAATTTCGATTTTTTATTTGTGCTTTTATTTTTGCGTATATGCTGTCAAACTATTAAGGTAAAAAAAATTATCTGCACATATATTTATAGGAAATTAAATTCCCTACAAAAAAGGGTTCCGAAAATTTTTGCCAGACACGCCGTTTCCGAATAATCAAGCTTCAGCCATTGATATAATTTTTAGATTTATCTTTTTTATTTTGGAATTTTGTAACTAACGAAAAAATAAATATATGGAAATGAACAATATAGATTCTTAAAGGAAATTTAATGTTCTACAAAAAAGGTATCTTATTGTTTTTACATAAAATCACTTTTTCAAAAGTTATTCACAATTAAAGTTGAAGAAAAAATTAAATTATTGTTTTTTTCGTTGCTAAATGATTTTTGAAAAATTGATTATATGTAAAAATGTTAATAAAGCTTTTTTGTAGAGCATTAAATTTCCCTCAAGAATCTATATTGCTCATATCTAAATATTTATTTGTTCGTTAGTTAAAAAATTCTAAAATAAAGAAATCTAAAAATTAAATTAAATTTTTAGTTTTATCTTCATTATTTTGGAATTTTGTAACTAACGAACAAATAAGTATATAGAAATGATTAATTTAATTAATATAGATTCTTGAAGGGAATTCAATGTTCTACAAAAAAGGTTTCTTAATTTTTTTACATAAAACCACTCGTTCAAAAATTATTCACTATTAAAGTTGAAGGAAAAATTCAAGTATTGTTTTTTTCGTTGTTGAACCAATTTTGAAAGAGTGATTTTATGTAAAAACGTTAAGAGACTTTTTTTGTAGAGCATTAAATTTCCCTCAAGAATCTATTTTATTCATTTTTATATATTTATTTGTTCGTTAGTTACAAAATTCCAAAAAAAAGAAGATAAATCTAAAAATTATATTTAAGTTTAAAGCTGAATAATTTGGAAACGGCGTGTCTGGCAAAAATTTTTAAAGAAACCATTTTACTATAGAACATAATTTATACGAACATTATTTTACTATAGAACATATATTTACTATAGAACATTAAATTCCCTTCAAGAATCTATATTAATCGTTTCTATATACTTATTTGTTCGTTAGTTACAAAATTCCAAAATAAAGAAGAAAAATTCTAAAAATTATATCAATGTCTGAAGCTTGATTATTCGGAAACGGCATGTTTGGCAAAAATTTTTAAAGACACATTTTTTGTAGGATATTTAATTTTCTATAGATATTTGTGCAAATAAATTTTTTTACGTTGATAGTTTGGCAGCATTGACGGCAAAATGAAAGCACAAATAAAAATTCAAAACTAACGATGATAGACCTCTTAATATTAATATTAAGGGCTCAAATCTTCCCGATATGCTTTTTTGTCACCTTTAACAATATTTTCGACATAGGTACATTTCAAAAAAAAAAAAAAAAAAATAATCGATTTTTCGGCTCAGTCTAGTCTTTAGTATAAAGCCAATTTTCGATGTTTTTTACGGTTAATTTTATGATATCAAACTCTGTTTCTGGAACATTAAATAGAGTCCCCACTTTTCGATAGATAAGAACATTAGCCTTGGCATTTCCCAGTATACCCTTATGGCCTAGGATTCAGCTCAATATTATGATAGGAAGAGGAAGATGCTGGAAAAGTATTTAAGACACGAAAAGAAACTTTTATAAAGCCAAAAATCACTTTTCCTATTGATTATAATTAAAAGATTTTTTGTTTTAAGCTCTCATTTAATAAGCTTATACTGTAGCAAAAGATGGACAAAAGGAAAGTTTAAAGAACTCAAATTAAACTCTTTAATTGTTAATTTAAACTTCCGGGAAAAAAAAAATTCGAAAGTAATTGCAAAGCTTTTTGTTATTTATTTGTTGAAATTAAAACGACGGGAAAGCATTAGTGCGTTAAGCAAATAAAAAATGGTTTCATTATTGGTTTTGTGAAGAACTTGTTGGGTTTTGACCACAACTAACATCCACCCCCCCCCTTCCCACTTCCCCGAACCCTTAATTTTACTCTTAACACCAACACCCGGATTCCCTGGTGGGTCGTTCACGATTTTAATTCCGGTAGCTTTTCACCACACACCAACACATATGCAGTAACATCCCCACGTGTGTTACGTGCCCCAATAGCACACACATTACTTACAATTTAAGTCCATTTTGCGTCTCATTCTTTCATTAAATTTCTCATTTTATCTCCCATGTAATTTTCTTTTAAATCAATAAGTGACATCTGTGAAAACTTTAAAAGTAAATTCGATTAAAAATCTCTTGAAAAAATTTATATTTTTTTTGAGGTGAGCTTTACAATTTGAAAAGCACACGTAAGACAAATGTTTGAAATTTAATTAATAGCTGCAAAGGATTGGCAGAAATCGACACACAGTGTTTACGGAGAGATGGGAATTCGATTTAATTTCAACAAATTGGATGGCGAAACAGCCATAAAGGACGACGGAATAAATAAACGGGAGGACAATGAAGCCATGCTATTATTATTTACCCATTTATAAAGCGATGTCGTAAGTTTCTTAGACAACTTGTTACATCAACTATCTACCGTGTCTTGTCCTTCAATAATTAAGCCAAGTTTAAGGCTATAATTGACCAGTAACTAAACACTAGGGACGAACCCTTACATCAATTTGGTAAACTCAAATGGGATGTTTTTTTTTCTCTTTTAAATTTCCATCGTTGTATCAATTTAGTATCGAGTAATTTTCGTGCTATGGAAAAATGGAAGACCATAGTTGAGTGCCTCGAAACATCATCAAAATACTTTGGTAATTTTGTTTTACAAGGATGTTTAGGTTAATTGAATCTAAAGGCTATTTGAGCGAAGTTGTTTGGCCACTTTTCGATAATAGGGAAATAGGGTGAGGGTTGTTTCTTGTTGGGTGAGTAGAGTGATGTGATTTTAGCGTGTTGTCAGATAGATGATGGAATAAGGGATGAAATTGAGGTGATTGTGTAATTTTCAATTTACTTGAAGCGAAAATAATGACTTCCTGTTAATTCTGTTAGATATTATGTAACAATAACACTTTCTGCCTTCGGTTAAATAACGTATAAAGAATTTTATACGATTTGCAAAAGTTTAAAATAAAAACTTTTGTCCCAAAAGAAACATTTCGATCACGTTTGCAAGGCTTAAATATTTGAGATAAAATATTTGCTTCACATGGTTATAAAAGCTTGTTTATGGCGAACCATATTTTTTTTTTTGGTGGAAAATAAAGACGATCACGAACTTCATAAAAAAATGTGTCATAAAAGTATGAAATAAAAAAAAAACCCTCTTAAAATTCGATATGGAAAAAGTCGCTTAATATTTTCGACACATCAGCTGGTTGTCGTTTTACACATCATGCATGTTTTTATTGTATTTCTGGGATATTTTAGAGTTCAAAACGTAAAGAGGATTAATCGGATTTGGTGGAATAACAACGCCGTGTTGAAGTAATCAAGTCAATGATTTCTTCAGTTTCTTTTAGGATTTAAAATCGGGAAATAAATGACCATGGTTTGCAATTAAGGTTCGAAAGTAAAAAGCTAAACTTTCTGCAGTACTTGTCAATGAAAACTGGAAAAAATATCGGCACTAACCGTTAAGTAAATTGGTCAACTTTGGAATAAATTAGTCCTCCCAAAACTCAACAATTGCATCCCACCGAAAAATAGATTAAAATCGATTAAAATTTTTAAGCCTTACAAATATTTATATTGGTAGTATATATATATATATATTAATAAGTAAATCAATTAATTCAACTTCCCTTTTAGCACCAAGCTCGTGAACAAAAATTTAAGATAATTAAACATATAGCCACTACTAACGAATACAACAGCTCAATCATAGACAAAATAATATCGAAATTTATTAAAAATCCATTTTTCCAACTCCAGCAAAAGAAAGCAAAAAATATATAAAGTCAAACTTCGATAATATATTTAATTTTACAATCGCCAACTTTTTAAAGAAAAATATCTTCAATATCGCAATTTCAACAAACATCAACTTCTTAAACCATTGGAAAACAACAAACTTACATCGGAAAACAAAACTGGACCATATAAAATTAAATATGGTTCCTGTGAACAATTATACACAGGCCAAATTGGTAGATTTTTCGGAACAAGATATAAGGAACGTAACTCAAGAAACCTACTTTAACAACAACTTTAAATTTTACAAAACACCTTTATGACCAAAAATAACCAATTCTTAAAATTCAAAAGAAATTTTATGCCACTCAATACAAAGGATAAGCAAAATACACCAAAAAATCATGTCATTGGTTAGAATCTATAAAGTTTTAGTAACAATTGCACTGATTGGTCAAATATAAGATTGAATTTTATACGGTGCGTTTTGATTGGTCCACGTATCCTGCGCCATTCAAGCAACTACAGTGCCTTATACAAAGTAAGCTTAGTATTTCTCATTTAAAGTGACATTTAAGTACAGAACATTTGGAACGGTATTTCTTTTGATTTATAATTCATATATCGCAAAGAAAATTATTGTTATTTAATAAAATTTTTCTATTTAATTCTTAATTATAATCCGAGATTAATATTTTTCAATTTAAAATTTACTTTTAAGGATGAAGATCGTTGATTTTGTAAGGGTTATTTTTCTTCGCGCAATTAAGACCTTTGGTCTTAATAAAGATCCGTAAATTGAGAACCATTAGAAATTTTTTTCTTATCATATTTTGGCAAATTATTTTCTTATTCTAATTTTGATCATTATCGCGATTGGCCTTATTGGTTTTAAAGCGAGATTTTGACTTACGACTTGAAGTCTTCGAATGAAGTCCAATAACTTTCTTTCACTGCTCCCATTTATGGTTCTATCGTCTACGAATCGAGGGTTGAAAAATCACTTTCCACCAATTTACATTTCAGAATTTTACTCCTCCAAAGTGAGTTCCAGTATAATCTCTTCTAAAACAACTTCAAAGGGTCTAGCAGGATCCACATGGCGAGTTGGCCCCCAAATAGGAACCTATGTCGAAACTTATGTTAAAATATTGGCTTGATATACAAACACATTTTGTATATTTTTCGCGACCAAATTCCTCTTTGACCTGGAGATATGGGCAAAAATGTTCCACCGCATGGCTATTTTTCAAAGTTATATATCTCAAAAACTAATTAAGCTAGAGAAGTGAAACTAACGCAAGGCTTTAGATTATTTTACAGAGTATATCATATATTTTTTTGAAATTTTTAGAAAAAAAAATATACAAAATAAATCCAAAAAACAAGTGAAATAATTTTTTTTATGTGTTCTCTGACAATGACAATCACAAAAAAAAATATTTTTTATGCTTCTACATGAGCACAACTACTCATAAAAATTGCGTGAAAAAATAGTTGGTGCAACACCTTGAAATAAAATGTGATTCACGCCTAATAGTACACCTCGGTTTTATTTTTTTTCGAAGTGTTTCACCATTTTTTTTTTCACACAACTTCAATAAAAAATAGGCCACTTATAGGAGCAAAACTTATATTATTTTCATAATTGTAAGTCTAAGGAAACATAAAAAGAAAAAATTTTTAATAGTTTTTTCGTTTTTCTATATTTACTCTCAAGATGATTACTTTTAAGATCAAAATAATTGATTCCAATAGAAAAAAAAACATCTAGTGTTCAATTTTTATTAAAATAACAATTAAAAAAATTATCGTCATTGCTATAATTTATTACAACTGGAATACTATGCGTCTCCAATTAATTCTGGGTACATATTGACGGCATCTGAATTACTTGATTTTCTTCGTTTAGCTTAGGATATTATTCACTGGCTCATACCAAAATTTTTACAGGTTCTACCTAAAGTGGGCGAATAAATGAACTATTAAATAATATTTTGAGACAATGTGTAAAATAAGCACCTAATATCATTAGGGTAGAAGTAAAATCAAGACATATGTATAAATAGCAAAGACGGTCGTATATACAATGATTATATTTCGAATGGTAAAGATTGCAACAGTATTTTCCGTTATTTTTGTCATTCTCCAATAGAAACTTTACAGTGGGGTATTGTTCTCATGCAACAGCTTTTATTAGTTATTTTTCATATGAAAAATAATAATCCAAAATTCTGCGTACCACGAGATACTATCTAAATTATTTTAGTTTCTTAATATTCCAGTTGTAATAAATTATAGCAGTGCCAAATTTTTTTTTCTTTTGGGATCAATTATTTTCATCTTAAAAGTAATCATCTTAAGAGGAAATATTAGGGTGTTTTTTTTTTCGACTATCATTTTTTTTTTGCTCCCATGCCGAAATTTTGTGGGAAATATTTCAAAAAAAAATTCCTGAAAGTGTGAGCTCTTAATATTAATATTAAGTACTCGCTCACAGCGTGTGAATATTTTCCATTTAAAATACACGTTAAATTTTGATTTTTTTTTCTTAAATTTTTATAGCTCAGCGGCATTTTATGGTATCGCCTCGCTCAAAGTTGGGATTTTTTTAACAATTGTATGCTCTACAAAAGTGCCTATTTTTAATAATTTTTAATAAGGAATAAAAAATCAATATTTTCTTAAATTTTACTCAATAACCCCTAAAATTGTATCGTAGGAGAAATTCAAGGCTCAATATCTCGAGAAATATCGATCTTAGCAATTTGGTTGTCTGAAATTTTTTTGTAGGAAATAAAATTTCCTATAAATTTGACATTTATATTTTTTCTGTAGGTCTTGTAATTCATAAGTAACTGAGAGAAAAACGAGAAATCTATGAAAAATTTGGGCTTAGTGACTCGTACTATCTCGCCCGTGTAAATTACGATTTTGCCGCAATAGACACTTTTGTAGAGCATACAATTGTAAAAAAATCCCAATTTTGAGCGAGGCGATACCATAAAATGCCGCTTAGCTATAAAAATTTAAAAAAAAAAAAATCAAAGTTTACGTTTATTTTAAATGGAAAATATTCACACGCTGTGAGCGAGTACTTAATATTAATATTAAGAGCTCAAACTTTCAGGGAATTTTTTTGAAGTATTTCCAACAAAATTTCGGTATGGGAGCAAAAAAAATAATAATAGTCCCAGAAAAAAAAACACCCTAGTAAATATAGAAAATCAAAAAAACTTATTAATTTTTTTTTTATGTTTCCTTAAACTTACAATAATAAAAATAACATATGTTTTGCTCCTATATGTGGCATATTTTAATTGAAGTTTTGTGAAAAAAAAGTTGGCGCAACACTTCGAAAAAAAAAAATAAACCCAAGATGTACTGTTAGGCGTAAATCACATTTTATTTTTTTTTCAGGGTGTTGCACCAACTATTTTTTCTCGCAATTTTATGAGTAATAGTGCTCATGTAGAAGCATAAAATATATTTTTTTCGTGATTGTCATTTTCAGAGAACACATAAAAAAAAAGGATTTCATTTGTTTTTTGGATTTTTTTTGTATAATTTTTTTTCTAAAAATTAAAAAAAAATATATGATATGCTCTGTAAAATAATCTAAAGTCTCGCGTTGGTTTCACTTCTCTAGCTTAATTAGTTTTTGAGATATATAACTTTGAAAAATAGCCATGCGGGGGGACATTTTTGCCCATATCTCCAGGTCAAAGAGGAATTTGGTCGCGAAAAGTATGGAAACTGTGTTTTTATATCAAGCCGATATTTTAACATAAGTTTCGACATAGGTTCCTATTTGGGGGCCAACTAGCCATGTGGATCCAGCTAGACCCTTTTATAAAACACCGTCGAAATAAATTTTTAGCCATTACATATTTGCAAGAAAGGATCACATATGAACACCCTGGAAGAATATGAAATATACAAAGCACACAAAATAGATCCAAATATCATCCTAAACGACATCCAAAGTTATTTCATCGTCTTTCAATCGTTTCCATATTTTATAAGTGTTAAAAAAATTTAAGCTTAAGTGATGATAAAAATATATTTTTCTTATATTTTCCGTGATAATCAATTGATTTTTACTAATATGACATTAAAAATTTGCCCATTAGAAGTCAAAACATTGATACTATCAAAGCTGATTATATGATTGATTTAAAATTAAAAGTTTTAATAAAATTTTGTGTGTTAATTGTAAATTGAAAAAACGACATTCTTTTCCAATACAGAAGGCATTAAAGAGGTTTTGAAAACATTTCTTACTGTATTTCTGTGAAAATTAAATTTTTATTCCAACTATTATACTTTAATAAATCAAATCCTAAAGCTTTTTTCTAAAAAATAATTGAAAATTTGTAGAGAAAATATTAGGTTTTCTAAATGTTTCCATTTTTCTTTGGCTGATTACTATTTTGGTGTTTGCACTCTTCTCCACAAGCCCACCGTTGCGGTATGAAGCACAAAGGATACGGCGAATTATTATTGGGTTGACACTGACGTTCTCCCGTCAGGATACAGCACGGCTGTCCTTGAAATAGAGTAGCACTTGTCGGAATCGACGTTGCAATTGTTCCCAACGATTGGGAACTGCCAATTGCATTGGTGCAAGTTGTTTGCCCACCTTGTAAAGTGCATCCAACGGTTGGTTGAATTTGGGTACCTTGTTGCACTGAAGTTACGTAGGAAGAATACGATTGAGCCGGAATACACATGTTGACTCCATTGACCATACAGGTGGAGGAAGATTGTTGGGGTACAGTGTAGGAAATTGTCGGTATAGTTTGAACGTTTGGTTGAACATAACAGGTGTTGATACCGTTAACGACGCACGATGGTTGTTGGACTTGCACCTGTGGTGTTTGATATTGAAGGATTTGCATTTGAGGTACTTGGACTTGTGGTTGTTGCACTATGACTTGCCGTTGTTGTAGCAAAGGACAAGTTGGAGCTGGAACCGGAACTGGGACCGGAGCTGGCACTGGAACCGGAGCAGGAGGAAGATGAATTGAAGGAGGAATCCAAGGAATATAAATAGGAGGTGGTGGTGGATGGGGTGGAGGATTTACTGGACCTGGTGGTAAAATAGCTGGGGGTGGTAAAGTTGGAGTTGGTGGTGGTGTAACAAAAATCGGAGGCAAATCTAATTCTTCAGTGTTGTTATTTTTTATGATAATTGTTATATTGGCCGGTGGATTCGTTGGGAATGGTGGAATCACAACGGGAGGGTATGTGGGTTCTGTGCGGTTTAAATGAATTGTATGGTAATTAACGGTATGAAGTACAGTAGGTAAGTGCATGTGATTGTTTAAATTCATGTGGGAATCCACACGAAAGGAGTTTTGATATGATGATGATCTGTTATTGACGTTAGTATGATGTTGAGTCACTTCGGATGTTTGTTGTGAAGTAATTTGACGTTGAGGTGCAACCGTTCTTGATTCGCAATTGTTTTCGGTGCAAGTGGTTTGACAGTTATTGTTGCACGATTGTTGACAATTAGTGCACGGTTGTTGACAGTTGGTGCACGATTGTTGACAATTGGTGCACGATTGTTGACAATTAGTGCATGGTTGTTGACAGTTGGTGCACGATTGTTGACAATTAGTGCATGGTTGTTGACAATTAGTGCACGATTGTTGACAATTGTTGCACGGTTGTTGACAAATGTTGCACGATTGTTGACAAATGTTGCATGATTGTTGACAATTGCTGCACGATTGTTGACAAATATAGGACGACTGTTGACAATTGTTGCACGATTGTTGACAACTGTTACAAGATTGTTGACAACTGGTGCACGATTGTTGACAATTGTTGCACGATTGGCAATCGGAACTGGATTCCACGCAATTGTTGCACACGTTCTGGTTTCGTTTCGAACGATATGTTGCACATTTTACAAATTTTCGCAGTTCCGGTTCAAAATTATCGCACAAATCATTCGACTGAATTGGGAATTTGTCGCCAAAACCACCCCAAATCATCCCTACTGCGATGCAGACAACAAGCAAATGTTTGCTCACCTAAAATCCTCAATATTTTGGTCATTGAATTTCGATAGTGCGTAAAGTTCTTACCATATTTCTTCGATATTTGTGTTCCACTTGCTAACCAAAACTGTTGAATTTTTGGTTTTTTTGAGAATGTCACTTTGATAAGGCTTTAGATTAGTGACGAGCGAAAATTTTTTTTACTACATTTACATTGATTTTTGAAGTTATACTTCTACTAGCATACTTTGGGATGATTCTTCTGATGAATATATTGCTTTGTTGATTGGCAGGAAATATGTTTTATCTAAAGAGAATTGCTTTGGAAATTTCTGCAAAAATTATAAATTTTTTAGCAATTATAAGAAAATCATGAAGTTATTATTTCCGTGTTCAGTATAGGAGTATTGCTAAATAGTTTACTTTTGCATAAAATCATGAATTATATCCATTTCTTCTTATATTTCGAGTAAATGATTATTTCTTTCAATTTCAAATATGATTAGTTCCAAAAAGTGGTGAAAATAACGTTTTTTTTTGCAGACGAATAAATAAGACTTAAGAAAATACCAACTTGAACAAAATTTTAGCCATGCATTCCTACCAATCCATTTCTAGTACTTGTCTATTCTATACTTTAACCCCCAATAGTGTAAATATATTGGGAAGTAAAATATTTGTTGCAATTATCAGTGCAATGTTTAAAAAATGCAAGGAAAGTCTATTGATACGTTATGTTTTTCTATATTTGAATAATAACTCAGTTTTAATACATAAATACAGATAGGTCAATAAAATAGATAATTACTATTGTATTATCAAAATAAGATGTTTTCGCTAACTTTGAACAGTTATACTGTGGATACAATATATAGAATATATTGCGGTCCAATTTATGTACTATATTTTAAAATAATAATATATAAAAATCATACCATAAATATAAATTTGCACAGAAGTTCAAAAAAAATATTCGTGACGTATGACCCAGATACGTATTTCGATTCCCAAGCAATCTTCGTCAGTGGTTATCAAGTAGTTTGGATCACTCCGTAACTTGGATCACTTCGTTAATCATCACAAAGCAGTTACGGAGTGATCCAAACTACTTGATGACCACTGAGGAAGATTGCTTGACAATCGAAATACGTATCTGGGCAATACGTCACGAATATTTTTTTTTGAACTTCTGTTCAAATTTATGTTTATATATGTTTATAATTATATTAAATTATACTACATAAATTGGACCGCAATATATTCTATATATTGTATACACAATACTAATGTATTAATTAATTTTTTTCTATATTGTTATTTAGACATTTTGTAGGTATAAACAATTGACCAATTAGAAAAATTGCATGTTTATGAAATTAATTGTTTAATCATATCTATACTTGATAGTTTATGAATACAATTCATTTTTGGTAATTGTTTTAAAAAAATATTTTGGAACAATTGCTCTTACTGTATAAACAGTTATTTCATATATGTAAGATACAAAATTGTATAAGAAGTCAATTGTGTACTTAATTAACACTAAATAATTGTTAGAAGTAGCCAATTTGGCTAATGCCCTTTATAATTATATCAATATCTGCCAACTTTGCATTTTCTACTTCGTTTTTAATATAATTCAAATTAATCAAACCACAATGAAAATTTATCAACAATAGAGCAAATTATACGATATTTTAATTGATTCAATCAAAAAATTGCGAACTTTATAAAAAAATAGTAGAAAATGCAACAATGCCAGATATTGATGCCACTAAAAGGGACATGAACCACTAATTTAATCAATTATTTGACAACCAGTAACTTTCTGGCAAATATATCAGTCCAACATTGACAAAACTAAAAAATGAAAAAAATTGGCAATTGAATGAAATCGAAATGACAGTTGAAACAAATGACATCAAATAGTTAGTTCAAAATTGTGATTATAATTATTATCAAAAAATTGTGAACTTTATCAAAAAAAAAATAGTAGAAAATGCAACAATGTCAGATATTGATGCCAATAAAAGGGACCTGAACCACTAATTTAATCAATTTTTTGAAAACTAGTAACTTCCTGGCAAATATATCAGTCCAACATTGACAAAACTAAAAAATGAAAAAAATTGGCAATTGAATGAAATCGAAATGACAGTTGAAACAAATGACATCAAATAGTTCAAAATTGTGGTTATAATTATTATTTTAGTATTACACTTATATGCATGTGTTTAAATTCTTTTTTGCTATACATATATTTGCCAATTAAATTGATATTAAAAGCAAAATTTGTGCTTATATTTATATCATATTTTAGATATCACAAACTACCAATAACTGATAAGCTATTTTGGGCACTACTGAATGATGTTATGGTAATGGAATAGAAATATATTTTTTTTTAATTTACGCCAAATAAGTATTACTTCTCACCCATACCCACCTTTTCTTCGTTCATAGCCTAAGAATCAATATCTGAGTACAATTTGCCTTTATTATTAATGCAAACGTAGTGATTTTATCATTTTGACCGGATTTAGGTCAATAAAGGTCATTAGATCGTTCGAAGCCAAAAAAAAATCGGATATGATATATGAGGTTGATATTTTTTTATTATATATTTATGCAAAATATTGTCGAGATGATTTTGTAGAAGGAAAAAATTTTTTTCATTGTTATAAAAATCAATGTATGTAAATCGGAGGGGTTTGAGAGAAATATTCATTGTATCGTATCTATGCAATTTTCGATTAGCCTGAAGCATCAGGCACTTAGATCAACCCTGTTAGATGCAACTACGGGCAAATAATAAAGGGATGATACTGTTAATATAGGGGTCGCTGCGCTCGAAAACCGGGTGGCAAAATTTCCCAATTTCCAATGTAATGATTTTATCCAATTTCAAAAAGGGTGCGATACACAACTCAACTTGGTCGTGTAAAAAGGGAACACCATTGTCCAAATACAACAAAAAAAAAAAATAATTGTACCTAAGCTAATTAAGCTCCATTTTTTGCTAATTTTAATGAAGCTACATTTTACAAGCTCTATGAAAATAGAAAGGGGAAAATTTTTCAACGGATATGCAACTATAATGGATAATAATCTAATTGGGATTTCGAATGATTTTCATGTGAAAGTGGCAACGGAGTGTGGGGTGAACTCTTATTGGGAAAATTGAAAAATGAAATCTCCGGCACATATTTGAAATTTATACAAAATAAACATCTCATTTTCTTCAGCCAAATCCGGCAATTTTCTTGTCGCATAAAACTTATGAATATATACAGCACAGATGTCATTTTGTATCCCTGTTGAATCCTGTTTTTCTTTTTTTTTTCGCATGAAATATACGTGCATACGTATACGTTATATATTGGGAAAGATTGAATTTAAATTCAACAATGAAAATTGAAGAAAATAGAATGTGTGATGGAGGCCTTGTTACACTTAAGATGGGGTGGAAATGAGGCGTCACATTGGGAGTAGCGTATCAGGATAAATATGCATGCATCCCCGTACATTACTTGAGGATTGAATCCTCGGTAAAAAATGACGTGAAAAATGTCGGGAAATAAATTCATTTTTATAAAAAAGAAAATCGTAAGTTATTTCCTGGCTGTTTATCAAAAACTTTGTATGATAATATTTTATTCCTATAAAACTTAATATTAATTATTAAAATAAATATTAGACTGGGCCAAAAAAAAAGAATAATTTTTTTTTTTTGAAAAGTATATCAAAAATATTGTTCAAGGAGACAAAAAACAAATATCGGAAAGGTTTCAGCCCATAATATTAATATTAACTGGTCCATCTTTAATTTTCATTTTTTATTTGTGCTTTAACTTTTTCGTCAATGCTGTGTAAATCTATCAAAGTAAAAGATTTATCTGCTCAAATATTTATAGATAATTAAATTCCCTACAAAAAAGGTCATTTAAAAATTTTTGTTAGACACGCCATTTTCGAATAATCAAGCTTCAGACATTGATATAATTTTTAGATTTATCTTCTTTATTTTGGAGTTTTGTAACTAACGAACAAATAAATATATAGAATTGAACTATATAGATTCTTGAAGGAAATTTATTGCTCTACAAAAAAGGTTTTTTAACGTTTTTACATAAAATTGCTCTTTCAAAATTGGTTCAACAACAACAAAAAAACAATAATTTAATTATTCCTTCAACTTTAATTGTGAATAACTTTTGAAAAAGTGATATTACATAAAAACGTTAAAAGACCTTTTTTGTAGAGCATTAAATTTTCTTTACGATTCTATATTATTTATTTCTTCAAATTTATTTGTTTCTTAGTTACAAAGTTTCAAAATAAAGAAGATAAATCTAAAAAATATATCAATGTCTGAAGCTTGATTATTCGAAAAGGGTGTGTCTGGCGAAAATTTTTTAAGTAAAGTTTTGTGTAGGGAATTAAATTTTCTATACATATATGTTCAGATGAATTTTTTTACCTTGATAGTTTGACAGCATTGACGAAAAAATGAAAGCACAAATAAAAAAACTAAAATTAAAGATGATACACCTCTTAATATTAATATTAAAAGCTTAAACCGCCCCGATATTTGTTTTTTGACGCCTTGAACAATATTTTCGATTTACTTTTCAAAATAAAAAAAATAGTTGATTTTTTTAGCCCAGTCTAATAAACACACTTGCACAGAAGTGGTTATGAGCTTTTTAAAACTTATTTTCAACCACAAACAACCCCTATATCCTCAGCATTTTTTTTTTCACTCGGGAAATATAAGGGTGACATTAACTCAAGTTTAGGCATTCACGTATACGAATTAAAAGTGTAAAACCATGCGAAAAATATAAATTCCACAATTTGAAGATTAAAGTGCAAGTTTAGTGTTCTCGAGCTTTTGTAATTATTTGTCGCCGTGCAAAGAAAAACGAGGCTCTCCTCACCCCCCCCCGGCATCCTTTTTACCGAATATATAAATTAAGATTCCAAGAATGTTTCGTAAGCAGATTAAATTTATAAAGGTTTTAGGACTCTCTTAATTACTGAATGGGAAGCGGCTGGTCCACGGGGGTGGGTGGGTTACACGGAGTGGGGTGGCTTATAAAATTTAAAGGGTTGAAAAAAGCACGAGACAAGTTATATGAGTGTAAATACGTGAATAAGATTATAGAAAATTTTATTAGGAGGAAAAAGGAGGGAAAACAAGGTGAAGATATTTGGGGAAAAAACAAGGATTTAAATCGACGGGGATGAGAGATAGAGATAACGTAAAAGTTTAAGCTTGCGACAAATTTTTAATCGCCTTAAAACAAATTTATTATTTTCTCTCTATGAAAATGTGAAAAATCCCCCATCCCTTTTCGCCTCGCATGGTTGGTAACAAGACAACAATTGCTATCCCAATCACATTATCAACCAACCCCCTCGCCCTGTGTTCCATAGCACACTAGTTGAAAACGGTCGCTTGGTTTTTTTCCGATGGGGTTGAAACGAAGCTTTAAACGTTTTAATATATTCCATTTAAAAAATTGGAAAATGTAAACTTTCGCTTTTCAAAAATGATGAATTCCGATTTTAATGTTTGTTCTTTCTCACTCACACGGCCACAACACCTTCGGTCGGTCTCACTTTCAGTGTAGTTTTAATATACATTAAGTGCTTAAATGGGGTTATGTTTGTGTGTCTGGCTGGTCCGTGGGTCTGTCTGAATGTGTACACATAGATAAGGTTAATATGGAGCAATCCATGCGTAATCGAAAAATACGAACGTATGTAACATACGATGAGCTTTAAAAAGCTCGAAAGCTTTTCTGCATCGCAAAGAAAAATTAATTTGTTTAATGTAAATATGAAGCTTTTTTTGACATCAATGCCGTTTGTCGGGTGGGCGAGGGTGCAAAACGGGGATGCATGTCAGTCTTGGTCATATTTGATTTGAAAAATAAACCACCCCAATTTTAGTCGCTCAGTATTACCACCGCACATTGAAAAGAAATTACGAATGATTAATATTTTTTTGACGTCCATCTCTAATGATCCAGATTTTTTTTTGTGGGAAATTCCTGCATAAAAGCTTTTTTTCTCAAAATATTTTTTTCTTTATTACAAAAATCCCCTTCTCAACCCCCTCCCCTGAATGAGGAGGAGAAAACATTTAATGATGCATTACAAATGTATTACCCAAATACGTATTTTGATTGCCTAGCAATCTTCCTCAATGATCTGGTGTCAGTTTTCAGCTTAAAACAAACAGGACAGCAAAAATAAAAAGAATGATATATTATGATCTTATTTCCGTAATAAAATTTACAAAAATATTTTTTTTTTTAATTAAAAATTTTCTTTTTGCAAATCAGCTTCTTGGCAATAATTGCAAAATTTCACACTTTCAACACTCGTGCGTTAGTTGTGTCAATGACACAATTAACATTAGAAATTCCAGTAAGACAACAGTAATAATATTCTAAATATGATTATAGTATAAATAGTAGACTGGGCAAAAAAATCGACTATTTTTTTTTGAGAAGTATATCGAAAATATTGTTAAGGGTGACAAAAAAAAATATCAGGAAGGTTTGAGGCCTTAATATTAATATTCAGTGGTCTATCATCTTTAATTTCGATTTTTTATTTGTGCTTTCATTTTTGCGTCAATGCTGTCAAACTATCAAGGTAAAAAAAATCATCTGCACATATTTTTATAGAAAATTAAATTCCCTACAAAAAAGGTGTCTTTAAAATTTTTTTCAGACACGCCGTTTTCGAATAATCAAGCTTCAGACATTGGCATAATTTTTAGATTTATCTTGTTTATTTTGGAATTTTGTAACTAACAAACAAATTAATATATAGAAATGAACAATATAGATTCTTGAAGGGAATTTAATGCTCTACAAAAAAGGTCTCTTAATATTTTTACGTAAAATCACTTTTTCATTGATAAGAGACCTTTTTTGTAGAGCATTAAATTCCCTCCAAGAATCTATATAGTTAATTTCTATATATTTATTTCTATTTTGATTGCAATAAAAATGCCTTTTTTTGCAAATCAAAAGGAATTTAACCCCGTACCAACCATCTACCATATCTTTTGGGACAAAGCATTTTTTTTTTTGTGTGAAGAAAATTCAATGGGAAACTTGATTTTTCAATGGAACTCCATACTTGAAAGATTTTCATCTTTAAATTACAAATTTAATAATTAGAGACTTGTCGGTGTACCTCCTTCTCCTCTTTCCTGCTCCACACTTTTATTTCTGTAACAAACCGCTCGAGATTTTCGCTTGATAACCCTTAATCATATATATCTGTGGGTTTTTGTGGATTTTTTCAATGCACTCGTTGCAATTATGTAACGATCTCGTTTACAACGAACAACTTGAGATTTGACGAATGATAAGAGGGAAAGGAGGCCAATTTAAGTCGTGGCGTTGAAAAGGGATGTGCGCCCTTCCCTTGTGAAAAATCACTCGAAAGGGACATTTATAAATTTTCCGCGTCTTAGCGTTTCAACAAGCGCATGTTATTTATATTTTAATAATAATTTCGACGGAAAATTCAAAAGTTTCCACACCCACAAATTTTCGTATTTCCCATCGTTGATTTCAACTCTTTTATCATGGATTTGGCTCTAATCGTATCATCCCCTTATAATTATTTCACAGAAAAATCATAAGTTTCCATCATCCTTCCCCACTTTCTTTAGGATTTTACGTCGTACGTTTTTCAATTTTGCTTTAATGTTACAACGATAAATAATTCGTGACGATTTTATTTATTCAAAAATATTTGTGAGTGAAAATCGTACGTTGAACTAGCGGGAATTAGTGGAGGGTGGCAACGAAATGAAGAAAGATATACTGAAATAAAAACGTGTGTTTTAATAAAAAGAAATTCATCTATGCACACACGAAAGGCATTTCATCTTTCTGTTGGTCCTGAAGAATTCCCATCCCCCGTAAATCCCATCTCCATGAAATTTTGTCAGAAGCATTCGGTTTTTGTGTCTCCAAGAAAATCGTGTTGCACATATATCAACATCTCGTCCACCCACCAACTCCATACCATTGCCGTTCGCGAAAAACACATCAATTTCTGCCGCCATTAAATAAACAAAGGGCATATTTTATCTTAAAATCATACTTTTTTTGTCGTTTATCAAGGAGTTGATGCACTCGTTTTTTTCCCTGCCATCCTCCCCATTCAATTGCGTCACCGTAGTTTTGTACACATTTATTCGGGTGCCAGCCCAAAAAAAAAAAATGATGTGCACTTATCTATGAAGCTTTGAAAAAGCTTTAAAGATTTCATATTTAAATAGAATTTTTATCAATATTTAATTTTAAATCCGTTGCTGTAAAAATGATTCTTTTTAATTTAATCCCTTGGAAAGTTATTGTTAAAAGTTTAAAGAATAATTTCGTAATGATTTTCTTTGTAAAGTAGATGAAAAAATATTTTATCGGCCGACTATTATATAAAAATGAATTGAGACATGTGGGTTTTGCAAAAGCGGTGTTTTTTGGTGTTGAAATATTTGTAGAACCCAAAGGAAGATTTAAAAGGTGAGAAAACAGGAAAAAATTGTAAGAACAACAGTAAAAATAACAACAAAAATTTCCCTCATAAACTGTTAATACCTGTTAAATAGGCCAAATAGGCAGAGCAGATGCTGGCAACAATAAACATTTGACAGCAAGCAAATATGTCATTTCTTGGCTTTATGAATTTGCAAAAGTACTGCCGTTTACTTATATTTACATATTTGACGTAATATTAATTGTATTCTGTAACAATTGGAGAAGTGACAATCATTTGTCGATATTGTAAGCCATTAAAATATAGCTGTGAATCTACAGGGCTATGTTGTGCTGATGGAAAAGCAAAATTGCCCCAATTGGTCCCACCACAATTGGACCAGATCCATTAAGCTCATTAGTTTATGGGATAGGAAATTATTCTAAAAATTCCTTGGCCAATATTCAAAAATATAACAGTTGTTTTCAAATGACGTCATTTGGTGCATAAAACAAATATTATGTTTAAGGAAGTTCTGAAGAAAACAGGAACATTTCCCGTAAGCTTCCAGTCCCTTACTAATTACAACTTTAGGATCGAATTGGTCCAAAGAATAATACAATTTCATGGGATACAAAATATTCATTAATGAAAATATGTTTAGAAATATCTATGTAGGTCCTTAAGGGTGGATCATCGTCAGAAAAAAAAATCGATTTTTTTTTTCCATAAATGTCTTCTTATAACATTCAAGAATAACGTGTTAAAAGGATTGAAATAGCTGACTAATATATTTTCACTGAAAAAAATTGAATAAATTTATATAAGATAAAAATTATAATAATAAGATAATAAGATAAAAAAATATCTTAAAAAAACTTTAAATGCGTTTTTCTCGAAATCAACTAGGATTTTCGAAATCAACTGGGAGACAAGATTTCTCAGAAACTATCCGACGAATTGACTTGAAACTGGAGAGTGTTATAGTTCAACACGTCTTCTTGGTACTGAACCTCTGAAATTGGCCAAAACTCCCCCCCTCAAAATGGGAGAGGGGGAAAGGTCCAAAAAAGGTCGTTTTTTTAAACATTTTTTTCAAAGTCACGCCATTTTGTGAATTTTCAACTTTTTTCGGATTTTCGAAGTTCAGTACCAAGAAGACGCATTACCAAAACCTACATTCTTTAGAAAATAATGATCCGACTTCTGGTTTCCGAGAAAACTTGTCTCCCGTTTGCCTCCTAATTTTTGAGGACCCTTTTTCAAAGCGCTGTAAAAGGGGGACGGGGGGGGGACATATCGGGGAAAATAAAAAAAAAATAGTTCAAAACTTCAACTTTTACATGCCGAAAATTGTTTTTTAATATCTTTAAAATTAAAAAAATGCCAGCAGTTTTAAAAAGGTATTTTTTTTTTACGTTCTGACGGTGATCCACCTTTAAATTCATGAATTGATGAGAATTTAAGGATTTTTTGTATGCATTTGAATTCTAAAATATTTAATGTTTCTATAGGTGTGAATCAAAATAAGTAAAATACAATTAGTATTGGTTTGATTGTTAATAATTATTGTTAGTAAATTAATAATTAAAAATGTAGCAATTTTTCCGATATCAATTAATTTTCGCAATTCAACTTTAGATGGTACGAAGTTCACCAGATCCTTTGATATTTTATATAAAAAAAATAATTGCATTTGACACAATCAAGTACATATCAATTGAAATACATGCAATTTGTAAAAAGCTTTGTTTTTTAAATGTATTTAATATTATTATCATACACAAAAAAATTTAATGAAACCATTTAATGAAATTTGAAATAATTTTAAATTGTATATAAACGAAAAATACAAGTATATGCCTATAAAAGTTAAATCCTGCATTGAGTTGATATGTTTGCTTCGATAATTGATTGATTATTAACATAAAACTGCATCAACAAATATATATAATCGAATTTAAACGAACTGATTTTATTTTAAAAGCTTCTGAAAACTTAAATTTAAACGTATAGGCAAAATATAGATTTGAATTTAATTATAATTACTTTAAATTGGTTAATGACTAAATAATACCATCATAGACGTCACGCAGACGAAGTTGCGGGCATCAGCTAGTAAGGGATAAAATGAAAATTGAAATACTATTAATTTTTATTATGGCTCTTGTCAGTATGGCTTCCACACGTTAAGTCCAAAACCAGTTTACTCGTTAGCCAGTATGGAATGCAAATTATTGTACTTTCAACTGTTGATATTGAAATAACATAGTAAAAGCTTAAAGTCCAAAATATGAACGAGATAATGGCAGTGATAATTATGTCGTTCAGGAATTTGGAACTAGTTTCAAGTATTTATTATTTGTTGTCAATTATAATTACATTATCACCTTTAAACATATCTTTTTCTTACATTTTGGCCTTCAAGCTTCTACTATGTTATCTCATACCACCCGTTGAGCACAGGTAGAAATTCTTTGCAATTTTAACACCAGGTTGGAATTTAAACAGTTTTGGTCCCAATAATAATCATTATAGACCAAAGGTTGATAAAATTGAACGTAAATATTTGTCTACCTGAATTCTATCGTACAACTTAAGAACAGGTTAATCAATTTCGATAATATTTTGTTTTCAGGTACATTTTAGTGTTTTGCCCAAAAAAAAGTATAAAAGTCACAAAACAAGTTTAATCTAAATATTGGTACTGATATTTATTTCTGGTTTTACTTTTGGTACCAATTTAAAGAAAGCTTTACTGATTTGATAAAAACTTTGTTATCAAGTTCAACTAATTTTTCTTCAGAACAAAAGTTTGCCTATTTACGTTTAATTATTATGGATAAAAGTAGCATTCAAAAGAAGACCGATTAAAGTAAACACGCGAACATCCATTAATTGGACATAAATTGAATCTTTTAATTAAATATAAATGTTCTTTTTTAAGATATCAAAAATTCAGCACACTTGAAACCAGAGGTGGCCAACCCAAACAATACTGTGGACCACTTTTGAAGTGATACCTCAAATTCTCCATACTAAATGTGAAGATACATTGTAAATATTTTTAATATATTGGTTTTCACCACTTCTTGTGGGTCCAAAAAAAGTGTCCCGGTGTGCCTTTTGACAACCTCTGATTTAAATAAACCATGAATCTATTTTTATCTACATATATACAATTGTTATGTTGGTTTGTGTAGATTTCAAAAACTCAAAAAGTTTTGCATCGATTTAGTTCAAATTTTGTCACGATATTCAATCCACTTTAAAGATTGTTTTTATCCTTTTCTCATATCAGTAAAATACCTGAAAACCCAAGAAAACGGTTTTTCCAACTGTCAATACTTCATTGTAGTGATTGTTAGAGGTACACCAAATTATCTCAAAATGTTATTGATAAATGTATATATTGAAGGAGACTTATAATTGGTACAGCGAGGGATGCTGTGGGTTGATAAAGGAGGAAATTCTAATAGTTCTCAAGCTTTTATTTCCAAAATTCAATTAATTTATTTACTACCATTCAAATACAATAAGTGAACTTATTTTTTTCAAGGATTTACAATACAATTTTCACGATTGTGATTTTCCGAAGCTGGTGCTGTCGTTTTTCGAATTCCATGTTATTTTTTTGCTGTTTTTGTTTGTTTACATGTTATTTTTAGACGTTATTGTCAATTTTAAATTTAAATGTGTCAAAATATTAATAACACACGTCATCAATGAAACGTTACGTCGTTGGGATGGGGTTGATTTAAGCATTGTAGAGATGCAAGAATTAGGGGATGTTTATGGGTCGGAAGTGTGTTTTTGATCAGACTAAAAATATTTTCATACGCTGCGTGATATTTTCAGGTGTCACAGCCACGTTTTATTATTAACATTCACAACCCCGCATTAAGGGGTTGTATCGAATGAAATCCGAGAAAAAAGTTTCAAAAAAATATAATTACAATTTTGCATAATTTTTCAATGGGAAAAAAATCCGATATAGAATCTAGGAAAATTGGTAAAAAAATACGTATTTTTTTTTTCACGGGATTGAAAGCCAGACTAGTTTCGTATATAAATTCGTGCTTGAATTAATGTTGGAAACGTTTTGTGAAAAGTTTTTCGCATTATTTGCTCCAAGAAAAAATATGATGTATTTTTTAAAGGCTCTTACATCTCCTTGTTCATTTCAAACGTGCACGTTTCTCGTTCTCATTTCAGATTTTCATTTTCACTTGTCGCTTGTTTTTTTTTTTTTTTTTTGCCAATTTTTTGCCGTTTCGGTTCGGTTTTAGTTTCTCTTGGAAATGATTTTCTTGTGTTTGGGGGTTGGTGGCCGCGGTGGTAGAATGGGGATGAATTATTTGCGTGGTTTATTTTTATAAACAAGAGGAGTGGAGGGTAGAAACAGCACGATCTTAGTATCTTTTGAAAAATGATGTACAACGACTCATATACACACACAAAAAACCCACACCCCAAACGGCCGCGGCACCCTTAAAAACCATCGTTTTCCACCATTCCTCCCGTCGCCATTATATTCCTTTATCCTGCTTTATCAAATCCTTCATCTCGCGTGTTTAAGCGACTCGTACTCCATCTCAGGCTCATCTCATCTCATTTCACCGCCCCACACCAAAATTTACCCCTCCCCCTCATCCCCATGTTTTTCGTAGCATAAATGTTGTTATAGTCAGGTATTATTTAAATATGTTCTGTCGAGATTTATTCCTTATTTACATAATTCTTTTTACTGCAGTTTTCAAAACTGAATGTAGAAAGAGTTTCGGGATAGAGAACAGGACAAGTCGGGAATGTTTATGAAACAAAAAAAAAAAATTGACACTCGAGACATCAGAATGGGGAAGGAAAGATTTGATATAAAAATGACTCGAACAACTTTTAACTCAATTTTTTTTTTTTTTTTGTATAAAAATGTTTTTCTCTAACCACCTCCCCCAACTGTCCCTATTGCGTCCCAAAAGGGGATATAAACCACCATTAAATTAGATATTGCTATGGTGATAATGCAATCAGTTCAAATAGAATCATTTTACGAAACTTGGAATTCTCGGCTTCCATTTAAATAGGGGTTGGTTTCGAATTTTCATACGTAGGATAAACAAGGGATGATTTTCGACAGTGTACATGTTTTATTGAAATCTCACGTGGATATTTTCGATTGATGGCCGCCAACAGCGATGGGGTGGGATGAAGGGGTTGAATAAGATAGGATAGCAGATATATTGTTCGGTGTAAAAACTTTGACGTTGTCCTTTGTATACAAAGTAGGATAATGCGAGAGGGTTAGTTAGATAATATTATTATTATAACTATATCCGACTAATTAGGATTAGGGGATGAAATACGATATGTATAATATGAGAAACTTGTAAATTAATATGGATTTTCATTGTGAAATTATCCTTTAAAGAATTGATTTTTTTTTTTTTTTCAAAAATCGATTATTAGAAGAACAATACTCGACAGGATAACAAGATTTGGTCGTTCCTGTAACCGACAGGTGGCATATTAACTTTTTAAGTGAAATTTCTTTTTCTCATCCAACTTCCTTTCTGTGTCTAATTTGACAAATAAATTAATTGAATTACATCCATTTGTCGCACGGAAAATGCAATTAAACTTTGTTGCACACCAAAAAAACGCATAATAAAAATAACATTTTACAATGCTGCCTCGAATGTGGTGCCCAATTTTAATTATATAATGGGTCAAAACCCATTGCCCATCTAACACAATTAACGTAATACGAAAATTACATGAGCCGAGATAAAAATAATTATTCTTGTCCGGGAATAGGGTGACCATGCCCGGGAACGGGCAATTCCAGGACATATTCGGCCATTTCACAAGACAATTAAATAAAGGGCTGCGAAAGACACCGACTACGTTTCCCTTCGAAAATCACGTTTAACGTCCACCCCGAACCAGTCGCAAATCGTTGTATTTTTAATGACTATCGTGGAAATTTTCACGAACTGGTCCATCGTATCTCGTGGTTTCACTCCTCACGGCTTTCGTGGCGAAAATCATGTGCGGGTTTTTCACGCAAGAGAAATGAGGGGATGCAAGGAAAATGAGGCCGGGGCAGGGTTGTAAAATGAACGACGCACTGTCCATTAACAATGAAACTGTCCGTTTATCCCATGGGAACTGGACTAAAACCGGTGAATTTCTCCAAACATAACACATTTTAAACCCTTCACAATTTTTAACTTTTGTTAAAAAATCAATAAAAGCCCCCCAAAAAAAAGTACTTAAAAATAATTCCCGAATTATCCATTTCTTTAATGCGTGTCAATTATATGATTTATTAATGCAATAGCCACTAGATGAATGCATCCCTTTCGGGATATCGGCTTGCTCCTGTCATCTTAACAGGAGATTATTATCGTCCCTATTTAATGCCGTCGTTTAATTTATGTAAATGGAGGGCAGTTTTTGTTGATGATGAGAAACCCGGGAAAACTGGCACTATATTATTGATGAAAATTCGTAAGACGATTATTGCTCGATGAAGTGAGCAAAAAAAAAAGGATCTGAAAAAAACCAACCGGGAACACGTGTTCGTTCCCGATTTATTCCTGGTAATAAATTCGTATAGATACTTTTTCTTGGGGCACCGTTTTTTTTTTTCGGGTTGATATACGACCTCATCAAAATGGGAAATTGAACAATTGAACACACATATTATTATCGTGTTACAATGACCATATTTACGCGGATGAAAAAGGGATGAAATGAAATGAGGGATGATTTTTCAACCGAATGATTTGCCAGCTGAATATATTTTTCTTGAAGAAAATATTTTCGCAAATATTTGGTTTGTGACTCATTGCAGTTATGGAGCGATTCAATACTACTTGATAAGTACTGATGTAGATTGCTTGGCAATCGAAATACGTTCAAATTTATGATTACAGTTACCACAATTTATGTTAAATATTGTTTAAAAAGTATAACTTTATAGTTATAACTAGAAACTTATAAGTTTCTTTTCTCTGCTACTAACTTTAGTTCACAAAATTGCTGGAAAGAAGATCGCCGAATTTCCAGGGGTACGTTATTTATGTATACGTATTTTGGATTTTCAGGATTACAATTTGTGAGAATCAAATGCTTTAAGCTCACGTATAAACTTCGATTAACTATTTTCAGATATATCTTCAAGAGTTTAAATTTTTAAACAGACAGTGTTTTTTTTCTAATTTTAAATCAACTTTGTTTTATATTAAAGGGTAAAACATTTCGTCTACAATGGCACTTTGATAATAAAATTTGAAATTTCCATTATTTATTAGACAATATCCCATACAAACTTGGCCACCATTTTTCACTCTTTAAGGGTAGGAATTTTCAATTTACCATTATTATTATATATCTGCATTTTATAAGGAAAAGACTTACCAAATTTTATCGACACAAAAGTGCATTTATATTTGGTATTACAATGTAAAACAAAAACAATTATGATCTTTTTTATATTGAATATTATGACTAAAAAGCCTATCAATTTCGCACATTTGGACGTTGTTAATACAAAATCATTGGAAATTAGTGGAAATTGTGAAAATAAATTCGAATATTTAATTTATTTTTAATAACAATAAATGGTTTTCTAATTGTTCTAAATAACGAAGAAAAGTTAGTTTGGAAGATTTTATATTTGAATTTAAAATAAAATAAATGACAAAAAATTGCTACCTTAATGTTTTTAAGCCGAATTAAAAATTACTCCAGATCACAACCATTGGTTCATAAGAAAACTAGATTTTAAAAAGTTTGATGACTGAAAAACGACCAAAAATTAAAATTCGCCTCTTTGGTGTAAGTACTAGACTGGGCCAAAAAAATTGACTATTTTATTTTTTGAAAAGTATATCGAAAATATTGATCAAGATGACAAAAAAAAATATCGGGAAGGTTTGAGTCCTTAATATTTATATTAAGAAGTCTATCATCTTTAATTTCGATTTTTATTTGTGCTTTCATTTTTGCGGCAAGGCTGTCACACTGTAAGGGTAAAAAAATTTAACTACACATATGTTTATAGAAAATTAAATTTCCTACAAAAAAGGTTTCTTTAAAAATTTTTGCCAGACCCGCCGTTTCCGAATAATCAAGCCTGAAACATTGATATAATTTTTAGATCTATCTTCTTTATTTTGGAATTTTGTAACTGACGAACAAAAAAATATTTATATGGAAATGAACAATATAGATTCTTGAAGGAAATTTAATGCTCTACAAAAAAGGTATCTTAACGTTTTTACGTAAAATCACTTTTTCAACGATAAGAGACCTTTTTTGTAGAGCATTAAATTCCCTTCAAGAATCTATATTGTTCATTTCTATATACTTATTTCTATTTTGATTGCAATAAAATGCCTGTTTTTACAAATCAAAAGGAATTTAACCCCGTACCAACCATCTACCATATCTTTTGGGACAAAGCATTTTTTTTGTGTGTGAAGAAAATTCAATGGAAAACTTGATTTTTCAATGGAACTCCATTATGGAATTTTGTAACTAACGAACAAATGAATATTTAGAAAAGAACAATACAGATTTTTAAAGAAAATTTAAGGTTCTACAAAAAAGGTGTTTAAACATTTTTACATAAAATCACTCTTTAAAAATTGGTTCAACAACGAAAATAACAATTATTAAATTTTTCCTTCAACTTTAATTGTGAATAACTTTTGAAAAAGTGATTTAAGTTAAAACTTTTAGAAACCTTTTTTGTAGAGCATTAAATTCCCATCAAGAGTCTATATTATTCTTTTCTATATACTTATTTCTATTTTGATTGCAATAAATTTCTATATTGTTATTTGTTCATTAATTATAAAATTCAAAAATAAAGAAGATAAATCTAAAAATTATATCAATGTCTGAAGCTTGATTATTCGGAAACTGCGTGTCTGGTAAAAATTTTTACAGAGACCTTTTTTGTAGGGAATTTAATTTTCCATAAACATATGTGCAGATAATTTTTTTTTCTTGATTGTCTGAAAGCATTGATGCAAAAATGAAAGTACAAATAAAAAAATGAAATTAAAGATGGTAGACCTCTTAATATTCATATTAAGGGCTTAAACCTTCCCGATATTTTTTTTTTTTGTCACCTTGAACAATATTTTCGATTTATTTTAAAAAAAAAGTCGATTTTTTTGGCCCAGTCTATGCACCACCCCAACATATAATTCTTTCGGCTCATTTTTAGGAAATATTTTATCCATTCATCTCGAAAACTTATCCGATCTTATAATTTTTTATAGTAAATATTTTTTTTGTATCGTTCCTTTTCTCTGGAAGTTGTAAATTTAAAATTTACATTGTTATATTCAGCGAAAATAAATTTTTCATTAAGTTTTCCACAGTTTTTCTTATTTTGAACGGATTTAATATATTTCTTTTACTTTCAAACGCTAAATAAAATATTTACCGTACATTTTTCCATGGTTGAATCGGATTTCTTTTAATTAATTTCTTCAGTGTACTACCCCTAAGTACGTTCATCCCTCATCCACCCTCCACATGCTGTACAGCTCTTTCATTTTTCTCACAGTTCATCGCAAACCGTTACATTTCATCTCTAACACGTTGTTCATTAAATAAATTTCCGTAAGAAAATCCCTCTCCTGGATTTATTCTGCGGCGTTCCACTCATTAAAACCTGTGACGTCACAAAGTCGCTTACACGATCGTCCCACACACATTTCCCGTAAAAATGAAATGAATTTAAGCACCATTAATTGTCCCTATTAGCCAAACCAACTGGATAGGAGTAGCAATGGGGACACAAAAAAGGAAAAAAAAAACGTCGGGAAATGTCTCCAACGAAATTGCAATCGGATGAGATTTTCTTTCAGGGATAAGAGACGGGAATTAAATATTAAGTCGTATGGTTTTTTTCCGCCTTTCATAAAAGAAAATATTAAATATCAATCAAACAAACAGAGCGCCTTATTGCCAGAGCTTTCGGGTTGCTTTACTTGACATTCGGGTAACTAAGCCCAATGTGAAATGAAAGAAAAGTTAGTTAACATTAAACGTGCGGGGGAGAGCGAAGCTCTCCCACGGGATCATGCGAATCCACCGACATCCCCTACTTAACAGAGCCTAGCAATTTCCCCGTTCCAGATCCACGTGTAACATATAAAGTGGAACATGTCATCTGGAAGACACAATATGATTTCTTCTCGTCACATAACAAAGCGAAGAGCTTTTTTTTCCGGCGTCACACATCGTCGCCATTGATTCCAACGAAAGCCAAACAACATGTCAAGATTTTCCCCATTCTTCCGCGGTGCCCAAATATTCTTTTAAGGATAAATCAGCGAATCAATTGAATACGCAGGCAGCACAATAACGACAACAATGGAGGGCGATTTGGAGCTGAAGCGGGGTTGAAATGCATTGTTCCAACAACATGTGACATTTATAACTTGAACTAATTCCTTCCACGATGACATGTCGTCTTTTGTTTTCAAGATTTTTAGCCCGCATCATCCCGAATTGCTTGGTTGCCCCCGTTGACATGTTCCATCATTTCCCCATTTCCCTGGCCCATTGGATTGTACCGAAAGAAACAATTGACTATCGTGATTAGGTATTTTGGTAACCGAAACAAAAACAAAATTCTTTTGTTGCAAATAACAAATGAATCAAATGAGAGACTTGCATCCCCCTTTGGGGGGATGAGACTACAAAAGCTCAAATTTTCCACTAATTAGTTTTTTTTTCTATTTTTTATAAGGCTTCAATTGAAGCTTTTGATTCAAATAAACTCTAGGAAATTCTTTACACGTTTTTCCTTTGTTTCAAATGATTTTTCTTGTACAAATTTTCCAGGATCTATAAAAATTTTCGACTGAAAGCAGAAGAAATCTTTGTCGAATATTTTGAAGCCGATGGAAGTGAATTGACGTTAGAAAATTTAGAAAAAAATATTTTTTTCTAGAAACAAACCTGGAAAATAAGCTTCAAGTTGTATCTATCGGAAAATTTATGTAGTTTTTAGTTTCTTGTCTAAAATCTTGGACAAATATTCAATACAAACAATTGAGTAAATTTTAGTTCTTTTTCAAATAATCTCTAGGAAATTCATTACAGGCTTTTCTTTTGTTTTAAATTAATTTTCTTGTACAAATTTTCCAGAATCTATAAAAATTTTCCACTGAAAGCAGAAGAAATCTTTGTCGAATATTTTGAAGCCGATGGAAGTGAATTGACGTTAGAAAATTTAGAAAAAAATCTTTTTTTCTAGAAACAAACCTGGAAAATAAGCTTCAAGTTGTATCTATCGGAAAATTTATGTAGTTTTTAGTTTCTTGTCTAAAATCTTGGACAAATATTCAATACAAACAATTGAGTAAATTTTAGTTCATTTTCAAATAATCTCTAGGAAATTCATTACAGGTTTTTCTTTTGTTTTAAATGATTTTTCTTGTACAAATTTTCCAGGATCTATAAAAATTTTCCACTGAAAGCAGAAGAAATCTTTGTCGAATATTTTGAAGCCAATGGAAGTGAATTGACGTTAGAGAATTTAGAAAAAAATATTTTTTTCTAGAAACAAACCTGGAAAATAAGCTTCAAGTTGTATCTGTCGGAAAATTTATGTAGTTTTTAGTTTCTTGTCTAAAATCTTGGACAAATATTCAATACAAAGAACTGAGTAAATTTTAGTTCATTTTCAAATAATCTCTAGGAAATTCATTACAAGCTTTTCTTTTGTTTCAATTGATTTTCTTTGCACAAATTTTCCAGGATCTGTAAAAATTTTCCATAGAAAACCGAAGAAATCTTTGTCGAATATTTTGAAGCCAATGGAAGTGAATTGACTATAGAAAAAATATTTTTTTCTAGAAACAAGTCTAAAAAATAAGCTTTAAGTTGTATCTATCGGAAAATTTGGAAAATTCGGTTTAGAATTTATGAAGTTTTTAGTTTCTTGTCTAAAATCTTGTATAAATATTCAATACAAAGAACTGAGTAAATTTTAGTTCATTTTCTTGCTATTCTATCCAGAGGTTTATTCAAAAGGATAATTTTTTTTGTGAATTTCCTTGAGATACTATACTTGTTAGTATACCAAACGAACAATAATAAAACAATTTTTTTACCTTTAAATTTTATTAAGATAAATACCAAAAATACAATTTTCCTTTAAACGTTTGCTGTCAAGTTATTTATCGACATTTTTTTTCCCCGATTTATAGTTTGGCATACGTAAGCTCAAATTTTCAACTAATTAGGTTTTTTTTCTATTTTTTATAAGGCTTCTATTGAAGCTTTTGATTCAAATAATCTCTAGGAAATTCATTACAGGTTTTTCTTTTGTTTCAAATAATTTTTCTTGTACAAATTTTCCAGGATCTATAAAAAATTTTCATAGAAAACCGAAGAAATCTTTGTCGAATTTTTTGATGCCGATGGAAGTGAATTGACGTTAGAAAATTTAGAAAAAAATATTTTTTTCTAGAAACAAACCTGGAAAATAAGCTTCAAGTTGTATCTATCGAAAAATTTATGTAGTTTTTAGTTTCTTGTCTAAAATCTTGGACAAATATTCAATACAAAGAACTGAGTAAATTTTAGTTCATTTTCAAATAATCTCTAGGAAATTCATTACAGGTTTTTCTTTTGTTTTAAATGATTTTCCTTGCACAAATTTTCCAGGATCTGTAAAAATTTTCCATAGAAAACCGAAGAAATCTTTGTCGAATTTTTTGATGCCGATGGAAGTGAATTGACGTTAGAAAATTTAGAAAAAAATTTTTTTTTCTAAAAACAAGTCTGGAAAATAAGCTTCAAGTTGTATCTGTCGGAAAATTTGGAAAATCTGGTTTAGAATTTATGTAGTTTTTAGTTTCTTGTCTAAAATCTTGGACAAATATTCAATACAAATAACTGAGTAAATATTAGTTCATTTTCTTATTATTCTATCCAGAGGTTTATCAAAAAGGATAATTTTTTTTTGTGAATTTTCTTGAGATACCATACCAGTTAGTATACCAATCGAATAAAAATAAAACGATTTTTCCCCCAAATTTTATTAAGACAAATACCAAAAATGCAATTTTCCTTTAAGCGATTGCTTTCACGTTATTTATCGACATTTTTTCTACCCGATTTTGTAGTTTGGCATACGTAAATTATACATTTAATATAGAAAATATAAAGGACCATTAATCATTCTTAAGGGATGCGTGACACTATGGAAATAAATCAGGAACCGGATTTTCCTGTGAGTGTAGAGAACTTATGTCGACCAAAACGAAAACGTTTTTTTTTTTCCTTACAACAAACGCTATTAGCAAAAAAAAACATCCCTTTCGGGACAAAACAAACCCGAACAATTAATAAACCCCCTAAAAGTCAAAATGGCCAAAGAGGGTTGTCAAAAAACTGGCAAAAAATATTTGGAATATTCCAAATGGTCAAAACATTACCATTGTAGATTTGATTAATTGTTTATCTCTTCGATTCCTATATCGGGGGTGTGAGAGTGGTTGCTACCCTTATGCTGACCTTTCAAGACTTTTTCAATCTTTTCAAGTGGGGAAAAATTTTTTTTACGTTCCATCCCTTTTGATTTGGCGCCCTTTGGAACGGAAGTGGCGAGTTGTACGTCGAGGTGGGACCCAATGATGGATTGTGTCTAAATGATGAACCATGTCAAAGATAATTTGTCACCCTTAATGTTCGACTAAGTGGATCGACCGAAAATGTTTATATTTAAAAGGTATTATGTTTAATGGAGAGCCACCAAGAGGGTGAATTTGACGACAAGACATATGTCAGACCAACTACAACAACAAAAAAAAATGAATAGAAAATAAAAGAAAAGCTCACCCATTACGATGGTCTTTTGTTTTTACAAATGGCGCATCGGTCGGTTGGTGAAACAAAAGAAAATTAATTATTCCATGGCTACTTTTCGAGAATCGTTTGAATACATTTCTTTTTTGTTTGGTATGGTGCAGGAAAATGCATTAATCTTTTGGTAAGTTAGTCTGTAGGGGATCAAGCATTTTAAAAAATTTGAATTCAAAAATATAAGCAGCTTAAGTGGTTGATTTTTTTTTTTTTTGGTTGAAAATTTTTCTCATCGATAAGATGTAACTCAATTAATTTCCAATAAAAACGATGAAGAAGATGATGACACAATTTACTGTGGTTTTATCGTTAAAGTCCCTCGTGTTTCGAGGTTTATTTCCAAAGCTTTACCCACCATAAGGATGTACATTCTTTCGAATTTTCCAACTTTTTGCCTACTTCCTCATTCCAGCGATTATTCCAATCGTGAACACTTTTTTCACTTGTTTGTCACCACATTTTCTTTTTTTTTTTGTAACACTTCTTAGTGTCACACTAATAGAAAACTTACGGAATTGGGGGAGAAAAGTTTCAAGTGTTTTACACTGCGTCTTGATTAGAACGTGCAGTAGACAAGGGTGACGATGGCATGGTGAAGGAACGGGAAATAATTGTCGCAAGAACAAGGATGACAATGCCGAAATCAATGCGATTATCATCCCCATTACATTTATCCTCTTTTTCTTGCATCCCTCCAAATATTCCTCGCTCAAATCCCGTCGATTTCCAATCGACAAAATGTGTTAAACAAGTTTAATCGATTCATTATCGTCACCCAAAAAACGAACCATCGTTCCTAGAAAAAAAGGACGAAAAATTTATGCGAATTTAAATTACATTCATTGGAAAATTAAATTGGAAATCGTTAATTTCAATAGATAGAGCAAGCCCTCGATTGGCCTCGCCTCGATCAACGGGGGAAAAAAAAAGCTCCAATTTATTTCAAATCACAATTCATTTGTTCTCGTTTGATAATTATCCAATGGGGAAATTCAACAAAAGAGCCCCCGAAATGATAATGGACGACGACGACGACAAGAACAGGGCTTTCAATCGAATAGGAAAAAAGCCAATGTGGGTGATTTAAGCGAAGAATGAGAAAAACGCCTAAAAAAAAAAAATACAACGAAAATTACTACCGCTAAATTGGTTTTGGATTTCACCATTAAATTTTCTTTCAGATCAATTTGATTTACGGATATGAAACAAATGAATCATTTGTTGAAAATAAATCAATGCCGGTGGTCAATTACCAAAGTAATTATTTCCCTGCACATAGAAAACAACCCTCCGTGTCTTTTGTTTGAAAGAAAGTATAAAAATTTCAGAAAAAAAAAAGAAAACTTTCTCCGTTTTTGTTTTGAACGAGAAGGGAAGTTTAATTTTCCGTCAACAATACAATCTCGTTTTTCCAATTAGGCTTTAAGTAACTACCTAGCAAACAATCGGATAAGTAATTTTGATGAAATCCAGGAAATATAATATATATAACAAAAAGTGACATAAATTCAACCTACTGAAAGAATTGAAATCTCTTATTCTAGACATAAAATCTAGCAAAGCTTTTGGACATGACTTAATAACAAAAAGCTTGTTTAAAGAGCTTTTAAGAAAGAAAAAAAGACTTTAAACCATCTGGTAGAACAGTGACAAGTGGTTTATGTCACCATGACATAGTAACCAAAAAACAACCACAAGAAATCAATTCTTATAGACCAATCAGGTTATTTCCAGCATAGAGTTAATAGTACGAAAGAATGTTGTTTACCACCGCATTGAAGTCACCCAATAATATTACCTACCTCCATTTTTGTTCCTTATTAATTGGCCTATAGTGGATTTCTAAAAAGAGCAGCGAAACTTGAAGATCTACCCAAGGGTATTGAGTATAATTTGAACAAAAATTTGACCAAAATAAGATTTTTTCGCTGACTTTGAACAGTTATACTGTGTACACAATATATAAGATATATTCCAGTCCAATTTATGTAGTATAATTTAATATAATAATATATAAAAATCATACCACAAACATTAATTTGAACAGAAGTTCAAACAAAAATATTCGTAACGTTTTGCCCAGATACGTATTTCGATTGCCAAGCAATCTTTCTCAGTGGTTTGGATCACTCCGTAACTGCTTTGAATCATCATGAATCACCACAAAGCAGTTAAGGAGTGATCCAAACTACTTGAGAAGATTGCTTGGCAATCGAAATACGTATCTGGGCAATACGTTACGAATATTTTTGTTTGAACTTCTGTTCAAATTTATGTTTGTGGTATGATTTTTATATATTATTATATTAAATTATACTACATTAATTGGACTGCAATATATCTTATATATTGTATACACAAAAATTTGACCCTTTTTGAATAAAAAAATTTGTAAGAAACGTAATAATTGATTTTGTAAGGTGGTTAATCCAATTTTATCGTAGAAACCATAATTCTGATGTTGTTTTTCGATAGAAAGAGTAAGAAAAAATTCTTATATTTAAGTTTTCTAAACATTAGGTGTACCAGAAGAGAATGTCGCTTTTTCAATATACAAATAAAACCCAAAATTTTGATACAACTATTGATATTAAATCAATGATATAATCAGCCTCGGTAATATCAACGTTTTGGCATCTAATGTGCAAATTTTTAATGCCATATCAGTAAAAATCAATTGATTACGAAAAAAAAAAATATTTTGAAAAGCTTTAAATTTTTTTACCACTTAGTAAATGGGGTAACAATTGAAATAAATAGAAATCCGATGAAATAACTTTGGACGATTATAATGGGTACAGCAATATCTCCCCATCCTTTAATTAATTAGTGTTTTCTAGGGATTTTTTTCTGCAAAGGGTCTTATGGTAAACTACCGTGTTGCTGCATAGAATTTAATCTTCTAACAATTTTTGGACACTATTGGATATTTGGTAGATCGATTAAGATTGATTGAGATTATTCGACAGCTCATAGACTTTCGGTCATAAATTTGGCACCATTTTGCCCCTTTAACTTTTTATTGGTTAAATTTTTTGTCATATTTCGTTGGTACCAGTTGGAGAAATGAAAATTATTGAATTTGAACTTAAAAAATCTAATTTAGCATTGAATAACATCTAATACACTTAGATAAACTTTGGATATGTTTTTAGTAACAACTTTGCATTACTATCCTGTGAAATTTGAAGAGTATACAATACCGAATTTATATTCTTTCGGATTTTTGGTCCAACCGTTTTAATACCTATAGATTTCAGAATAAAAAATATTTTCTAACTTTGACCAAGTTGATAAATTACTCTAATCATAAAATGTCTTTATTACCACTTTGGAATAACTTATAAGCAGATAAATGGCAAAAGAATGACTATTGCTTTAAAAACGACATTCTTTTCTGGTACACCTATTATTTGTATTACAAACATCACACACGTACTAATTTTATACATATTAAAGCCATTTAAAAGCTGATTTTTAATTCTCTGAAAGATGTTTTCCTCTGAACTAGCAAAAAATTTGTCGTTTTCATCCTCCAAAGTGATATTCCGACCAGCAACGATAATTTTTTCACTATTTTATAATCCGTGTTACTATTTGAATAGTTACAAATCAATCTACAGATCGATTGATAAAAAAATTTTTGGAATGAAAATAAATTTGATTTTCGGGCATAAATTTGGCACCATTTTGCCCTCTTGACTTTTTATTGGTTAAATATTTTGTCATATTTCGTTGGTACCAGTTGGATATATTAAAGTTTTTGAATTTGATCTTAAAAAGTCTTATTTGACATTGATGAACATGTAATGCTCTTAGATAAACTTTGAATATGTTTTTAGTAACAACTTTGCATTACTATCCAGTGAAATTTGAAGAGCATACAGTACCAAATTTATATTCTTTCGGGTTTTTGGTCCTACCATTTCAATATAGATTTCCGAATAAAAAATATTTTTTAATTTTTAGTAAGTTGATTATTTTCTTTTATCATAAAATATCTTTAGTACCGCTTTAAAATAAGTAATAAGCAGATAAATGGCAACTGAATGTATTAAATGTATTACACACATCACACACGTACTAGTTTTATACATTTTAGAGCCATTTAAAAGATGTTTTTTAATTCTTCAAAAGATGTTTTCCTCTGAATTAGCAAAAAATGTTTGGTATTCATCCCCCAACTTGATTTCCCCGCCTCCAATTATAATTTTTTTCATTAACTTATAATCCGTGTTACTATTTGAATAGTTTCAAACCAATCTACAGATCAATTGAAAAAAAAATTTTTGGAATGAAAATAAATTTTAAAGCTCAACTAATTGGCTTAAAAAAATATTTTTTTGGCTTCATTAAGAAGTTGGCACATACTTAAGCTTATAAATAAGAAAAGCATCATTTTCTTTCATGTCCCCCTCAACACTGCTGTGTGCACTCATCATCTGCGTCATTTCACCGGGAGATACTTCAAGAGATAAAATGAAATTCAATCGAGTGAACATAACAGCATATATTGTTAAAAGTTTATAAAACCTCATCTTAAACATCCACTTCCCCCTTGTAAACACCCATCCCTTCGACCTCTATCCTTGTCTCGACATTCTATAACCCCAAATTGATAAAATAGTTTCATGTCAATGACAAAAAATTCCTGCTTTAGTCAAATATTTTCCGAGAAAAATTTAATAAAACGCCATGCTTTTCACCTGTGTGTTGATTTTCCCTTCAGTCGATTTTCCCCACTCCAAGATGTCGAGGAGCTTTGCTAATTCATGTGTAAAGCTCTCTATTTATGAGAGAGGTAACCCTTGATTGATAATCGCTTTCGTTTGGTTGAGGAAATATATTATTATTAATGTCTAAGTTGATTAAATGTCGATATCATACATAATCGGTACAAAAGCTTGGATTAGTGATTTCGGTGGGATAGACATGAGGAATTTGTGTGGAATAAAAGCTCGAAAAATTACTATCGGGAGGGGATTAAATGAACGCTGGTAGAATATTTTCTTTTGAGGAATTTATTAATATCTTTTGCACATGAAATTTCTTTCGATTTTTTTTCGGGAAAAAATTTATTTACGGTTCTAAATTTTCTAAGATCCAGTTGTAATATGTAGAGATTTGAGAATAGATTCCTGGAATTCCTGATACTCCGCACATTGATGGACCAAACGAGACAATTCCGGTTTGATACCATCGCGGCTCGCCGCTTGCATCTTTGCTGTCGATCATCATCAGTGGACCTCCACTATCGCCGCGACATGAATCCTTTCCACTTATACCACCGGCACAAATTTGCTTGTTTTTATCAAGTACCACTGTGGTTCTTGCTTTTTTGTACGCCTGCTGGCAATCGTCGGCGTCAAAAAATGGTAATTTAAGTTTTAACTTGATAGAACTACCAAAACCTGAAGTTTTGTTTTCAAGACATAAAATTAATATTTTTGATTTCTATTTCAAGTAATTTACCATTTTCTGTTCGGCCCCATCCTGAAACAAACAATGGTAGCGTCTTTCCAACGATTTTTACTTCGTTTTCACTAACAATTGGATCTTTATTGATACAAATCGGTCGAATTGTTTCTGGAAAGTTAAAAGTTTATTAGAGGAAATTTCGAATATTTGATGGAATATTTACCGGAAAATGTCACATCGTTTGCAAGTCGAAGTAAGGCAATATCGTCATAGTGGTTGGGGTCCATTTCGTTCCAATGCTCATGAGGGATGATCTTGGAAACGTTGATTTTTAACACAGGATTATTACAACCTTGGTTTGGTAGACAATCGATTTCCATCGTTGTATCATATTCACCCAAAATTACACCGACTCTGGAATTTATTCAACTTAAATTATTTTTTTTGGACATTATGGATTAAAATTTTAAAAAAGACAAAAAACACGCTTGTCAGAATCCCCTCCTTTTATAAATAGAATTTATTCGCAGACTAAGATTATAAGATTGTTAATTTTCGTCAAAGTTATATCTTACATATTTCCCAAACTCTTCATTACAACTCCTTTGGTGCAATGCGCCGCTGTGATTACGTAACGTTTACTGATCAACGATCCTCCACAGCCAAATCGTCCCGAAGAATATTGCAACAATGCCACCCACGGAAATTCTTTTAGTTTCACAGTTTCGCCGCCGATTATTTTGCTTGCTAATGTATCAATTCCACAAATTTCCTTCTCCAATAATCGAGTTTCTTTTTCTTTGATCTCGTCACTTGAATATGGGGGCACGTCTAGTGCTTTCATGGACAACGGTAGGGCCATCATTGTTACGTTTACTTCACGAGAGCAACAAATCTTCGGCTCAGTTTTGCCAACAAAGCCACATTGTGCGGCTCGTAAATATTTGCCTTCATCGTTTGAAATATTCCGACTTTTCACCACTGCATACCATCGCACACACTGGTGAATTGGGACACAATCTCCGGGCATACCAATGGGAGTTTGGCATTCGTTTTCGTGGTTTTCTTCATTCTGCTGCTTTTTGGAATTGTCACAGCAAATTTTCGGAGTTTGACCTTCGGAACCACACTTGGATTGAACAAGAAACCGACGATTTTCTTCCAAAAGTGGTCGTTCTTTTAAAAGTTCAAACAAATGAGGACATTCGGTAATCAAAACACATTTCCCGGATGTTTTATTTGGAGTTTCACATGTATTCTCTAAAAATTTATCAACGTAAGTGTATATTTTTTTAGAGCAACAAAATGCAAATATTTGTACTTACGATTTTTGATGGGATCTGAAAAAAATACGGTAACAACAAAAGTTTTAACAATCAAACTTATGATTGTTAGAAAAAGAGACATCGTCTCTAACGGATATCACTAATACTAAGCGCTTGAAGTAATCTAAGCAGTCGAATTATATTTTTTTTTTGAGGTCACAAAAACCACAGGAAATTTTTGTAAAAAATTTATTAATAAAAATATATTTATAAATAAAAAAAAAAAAACTAACAAATTACGGACGCATATTCGTTAAGATCCAGTTAATGTATGCGGAAACTTTGGTGTAAACGCCGGGAAACCCGGGCTTACCGCATGGATCCGGTCCAAATGAAACCACACCAGAAACGTACCACGTTGGATTACCGGATTCGTCCTGTAAATCGATTCGCATCAACGGCCCGCCACTGTCTCCGCGACATGAATCCTTGCCCTCTTCACCTCCCACACAAATTTGGGTATCCTTCAACATAACGCGATCACGTGTCGATAAATAGGGTACCTTGCACGTGTCCAACGGAACAAATGGAATGACCAATTTCAACTTTGTATTACTTCTAGCATCTAAAAAAATATTTTATTTTTTATAAAAAAAATTAAAATTAAAAAATAATGGGTCACTTACTATGTTCTGTACGTCCCCATCCAGCAATAAATACCTTATCATTTTCTACAACTTCATGATTTTTATTTGGCAAACAAATCGGTTGTATATACACTAAAAAAAGGAACCCAAAAATTAAAAATTTGCACAAGAAATCAATGATATAATTTTTTTGGTCGTACCACTAAATTTTACTTCATCCTCAAGTCGAAGTAATGCAATATCGTCGTAATGATTTCGATCATTTTCTCGCCAACCACTGTGCGGTATAATTTCAGTGACGCGGACATTGATCGGTGGATCACTGCATCCTTGTTGAAATACGCAATCTGTATCATTATTGGTATCATATTCTCCCAAACGGACACTTATTCTAAGGAAAAAAATAAGTCACTCAAATGATTTCAATGCATGTATTTTTTGATACTTACAAATTGCCGAGAACTGCAAAAACTTGACCTTTAGCACAGTGGGCAGCGGTCAAAACATAACGTTTACTAATTAAAGCGCCCCCGCATCCTAACGAACGACGTCCATTTTTCGAGTACTCCAAAAGAACCATCCAGGGGAATTCGGCAAGTTTGGTTTTTTCACCTCCCAACACCCGATTGTCGGTGGTTTGGTGTCCACATTCAGTGGGTGGTGGTAACAGGGGTGAAATTGGAACTTTTCCCGAGCCTGTATCGATATCCACCAGGGGTGGACTCGTGATTGGTGGTTGCGTGGTTGGAGGACTTGTAAGTGGAGGTCTTGTTGCAGTTCCACTTTCGGTACAACAAACTTTCGGCCGATTTCCTTGCGTTCCACATTGGGATTGTCGAAGAAAATTGGCATCCTTGTCGCTGATAGGTCGAGCTTGAAGCATGGCTAATAAAGGAGTGCAGTTATCAATTACGATGCATGTTCCGCGTTGGTTATCGGGCGTTGTACATGTTCCTGAAGAAGGACTTGAGGTGGTTGTCGTGGAACTTACTACATCACTGCAACAAACTTTTGGTGAGGAACCCTCAAAACCGCATTGCGATTGCAGAAGAAAAGTTCGATCAGTGGCAGTTAGTGGACGTTTTTGCAACAATTCATACAGTGATGGACACTGTTGAATTGGAATGCATTGACCATTGTTTCCCGTTGGAGTTTGACACGCATTTTCTGTAAGACAATGCCAAAGAACTATAATTTTTTTCAAACATTTGTCCTCTATTTTAATAGAGCAACTTTAAATGAAATCCATGATTATATCGTTGAGGATTAGACATAAAAAAGGAATCAAATAAGAATTTTTCGCTGACTTTGAACAGTTTTACTGTGTGTACAATATATTGAATATTTTGTGGTCCAATTTATGTAGTATCATCACAAAGCAGTTACGGAGTGATCCAAATTACTTGATGACCACTGAGGAAGATTGCTTGGCAATCGAAATACGTATCTGGGCAATACGTCACAAATATTGTTTAAGGTATGATTTTTATATATTATTTTATAAAATTATACTACATAAATTGGACAGCAATATATTCTATATATTGTATACACAATAAAGAAGGAAGTTTTATAAAAGGATAGACTTAGAACTGTTTTAGTGTCCTGATACCATTGATCTGTTGATATTTTACAAAGCCAATAATTTTTTAAATGTAAGACTTTCAATTTTGGCAAATTTTATTACTTATCGAAAAAGGTAGGCAATTAATGTCATCAGAGGTTTTTCTCATACAAAGCTTAGACCCTTAAAACTGATTTTCAACGAATCCCTGTAATGTGACAGCAGTTTCAAACAATAAGAAAGAGTTCCAAAACTTTTGATGCCATACTTTTTACGTTAAGGGTGGATCACCGTCAGAACGTAAAAAAATGACTTTTTTAAAACTGCTGACATTTTTTTTTTTAGAGATATTAAAAAACGGTCTTCGGCATGTAAATGTTGAAGTTTTGAACTATTTTTTTTATTTGTCCCGATATGTCCCCCCCCTCCTCCTTTTACAGCGCTTTGAAAAAGGGTCCTCAAAAATGAGGAGGCAAACGGGAGACAAGTTTTCTCGGAAACCGGAAGTTGGATCATGATTTTCTAAAGAATTAGGTTTTGGTAATGCGTCTCCTTGGTACTGAATTTCGAAAATGCGAAAAAAGTTGAAAATTCACAAAATGGCGCGACTTTGAAAAAAAGTTAAAAAAAACAACCTTTTTTTGGACATTTCCCCCTCTCCCACTTTGAGGGGGGGAGGTTTGGCCAATTTAAGAGGTTCAGTACCAAGAAGACGTGTTAAACTATAACACTCTCCAGTTTCAAGTCAATCCGTCTAACAGTTTCTGAGAAATCTTGTCTCCCAGTTTTAAAAAGTTGATTTCGAGAAAAACGCATTTAAAATTTTTTAAAGATATTTTTTTATCTTATTATCAATTTATTCAATTTTTTTCAGTGAAAATACATTAGTCAGTTATTCCAATCCTTTTAACACGTTATTCTTGAAAGTTATAAGAAGACATTTATGGAAAAAAATATCGAAATTTTTTTTTCTGACGGTGATCCACCCTTTAAAGCAAAAAAAGATCATTTTTTGTAATTTTCACGAGATTTCTGGTTTTTGGCAGTATTTAGTAGTGGCTCTAAACATTTTTCATGTATGGAAGTTTTTTATATCATAAATAATGTTTGGAACCACTTTTTAATGATTCATTCTATTGTACCAGTGGTTTCAAACAACTTAAAAGAAGAATACACCCAAAAAAAAAGATAATTTTTTGTTTCTATAACAAATTTGCTAGTTACCTCTGCAAAAAAAACAGTGGTCCTAAAAATTTTAAATTTTTGGAAGCCATTTAATTGATAGATGCCATTGAAAATTAAAAAAAAAATAGTGATGAAACAAATATGTTTTAAAAAAAAAATAATGATGGGATTCTTGAAACAATTTTCAGGGCGTTGGTTAAGAACCACTGATTTAACTTTAAAATTAGACATTTTGGCTCCAATTTCTATTACACGCATAGATTAAGCTAAGTACTTAGCATTCCGGAATACCAAACGTTCGATAGAGTTGTTACCGTTAACTTTTGCCAAGAGAAATCGATTTAAATTCATTAATTTTAAAATTCTTCGTTAAATTTGCTAGTTTGCAAAGACTGTCTTTAGAATAAAGAGAGAAAAAGTCAAAAAAAAATTTAAATAAAATCAATGATAACCACCGAAATTAGTTGATTAAAAAACCGTTAAGTTTGGAAGGTTATTAAAGGTTAGCCGCTATGAAACGACTTTCAAATTTTTAAACAAAACACACTTACGTGCAGTGGTTGTCACCAGCAAACAAAATAGCAGCGCAACGGTGAAAATTTTGAGCCTAAACTTCCACTGATTGAGCAGCAAATTTTCGCGAAACCTTGGAAATGAAATAGTTGTGTGCATTGCGGACGAGATCGTAGTTGGCGTAGAGTGCTAAACAAACGCGGATCGTGTTAACTTTGAGCCATCGTTTGTCTCAAGACCGGCCTCAAACCACAATTTAATTTCTTAACTTCCACCACCACCACCATATTAACGTCATTAATTATTTTATGTCTTTTTCCTTCTCTGCCATTATTTTTCCAATGTACAAAGATCTAGTAGTAATCGCAGACAACCTCATCCTTAATCCTCTTCCCCCCCTCAAACTTGCTTTGATAACTAAAAGAAAAAAAAATTGAATCTTATTAATTTCCATAATGAAATCGATTGTAAATATTCTGTTTACAAACATTCAACGCAGCAGACGTTATTTCCAAATGATTAATATTTTATATCCACAAAAAATTAATCTCAAAAGTTTTTACTTCTTATTTATTTGTTTTTTAAACGGGAAATTTAATTTTATCAAATGAAAAACCCCAAATTAATCGACAAAAATTCACTATTGGCAGAAAAAACATTACAAGTTTTTGTTCCTAAAACAAAAACGATCAAAATATCAACAAATTTTGTTTTACTTTTGTCATCCATGGCCTGCTTGTATGGTTTGTCATAAAAATAAATTTAACAGGGACAAGAATTATTTTTTTTAGCTAAACTAAACGCCAGTTTTCGCTTTTGTAAGCTAAATCAAAAAATTAAACATAGAACAAACTTTGGCTTTAAGATCTTTGCTTTTTGACCTAAAGATCCAACGTCTGTTTATAATTAAATTTCCTCCGGAAAAGCTTGGGTTTTTTCTTATGTTATGACTACAAAAACTTATTGATATAAATTTTTCAATTTTCAACTGTTTTGGAGAAAAATCTCAAGAAGATCCAATTGTCTATAAAACTTCCTTTATTGATTGTGAACTTTGAGATGCTTTTCCAGAGAACCAAAAATTATTAGGCTTGAAATATGTTTTATATATATATATATATATATATTTTCTAATATAAATTATAAAAATTTTTGTTAAACAAAGTTAAAACTTAGAGTTTATTGTACCTAAAAGGAAAATAACTTATTTAAAACGTAAGTAAATATTTCGCAAATTTTACACCAGGAAAATATTAATTAATGATAAATTAAGATTATAAAAAAATTATCAGTGAGAAAAATAACGTTTTCTCTTTCCGTATACGTGTTTCATATATTTATATATTAATATATTGCGAAAGGCAAATACATAAATTTGCGAAAAAATTGTTTTCGCTTCTTTCTTCTTTGGCCTTGCAATTGGATTTATATTAATAATTGCATTTTTCCGGTAGAAAAATATGAATAATTCCTCATATTTTTACTATGAGTGCTTCTCATTAAAATCTTATGCCTTATTAACCAGTTTTTCTTTATTGAAGTAAACAAAATTTTCACTGATTGTCGAAAGAAAATTTCAAGTTTTTATTGAGCAATTAGTTTGAAAGATTTACGACTCATAGAGATAAATAATACAAATCTTCTGGAAGTTATAAAAATATGACTTTTATAGTCGAATATTTGCTTAAATTTAGTCCAGAAAATTTAAAAGTCGTATTTAAAGTCTTGACTTTTCCTATCTAAGTTCTTTATAAACTCCAAACAAAAAATAAATTATTTAAGATAGTACTAAGGTACATCTTTTCCATGCCAAACTTTTTGGGTTAAGCCAGTTCCATTATTTCTATCGTCTAGGAATCCTTACTAGGATTTTCTTTAGCACAAAGGGGATTAAAACGTAAACTAACTTTAGTGTCTCTAAAATATATGATACAAACTACAAAGAAACATACAATTTCCATTTAACATTGCTAAAAACATCTACAAAAAACGAAATATGAAAATATTTTGAAAATTTTTAAGCCCAAAGTTACCAGAATTATTTATATCCTTTTTGGTCAAAAGTGTTAAATTAATCGTATACTCTCTACAGAAAAATGTTTAAACTTATTTTTTCCAAGCCCAAATATCTGAATAAATTGTGCTTTTCTTTGAAATATCATAAAATCGATTTGTTGAGCTTTTAAGAGGGTATTCTACTCTAGAGGCCTGAATTTCGAGCGTTTTTTGGCGATTGATAAAAAAAAAGTAATTGATATTTTTAACTGTCCATTTTTTTATCATTTGTTTATTTATATTTAAAGATTACATAAAATAAATTTAAAAAAAAAATTCCTTCGAGTTATGTGTCTTTGAAGTAGAGGGGGAAAAAATAAGGCTGTGTCCTCGTATCCATAATTTCTACCCTTATGGTTATCTGAAAAATAAAACAATGGTGAAGTCTTAATTAGTACGAATGTGGTTATCGTAAGAAGCGGTAAAACTGAAAAAAATGTTTTTTTTTCATAAAATGGCGGCTACTGAAAATAAAGGTCGTTTTTTCACCAATTTTTTAACTTTATCAAATTTTTTAAAAATATTACAAACTTCAAATTTTCATTTTTTGTCACTTCATACGATAAAAAGATATTGAAAAATATTCATGCCAAATTTCAATTAAATCGGTTGATTAGAACTTGAGATATTGTGGACACTGCATCGAAAAAAATAGTTTCGAGAAAAACGCGTTTAAAGTTTTACGTTAAGTTTCAGGCAGCCTAATTGATAGAATAGTATGTATTACTTACATTCTCTTAATCAGCCATTTCAGCTTCATACAAAACCGCTATAACATCGGAAATAATTTGAATTTTGAAAAATCCTTTTAGGAGGATATTTTTCAATATCTAAACTATCGGATTATGAAAAAAAAAATTTTGATTTTTTCAAATTTCTAGACTAGAATACTCCCTTAATATAATTTTATTGTTAGATTATTTCTTCAGCAACCATTATAAGAGGAAGAGGAGTAAAATCTGTAAGAATTGTATAATCTTCTACTGAACTAATCTTCCATTCCCCTAATTGAATATTGACTCTTAAAAAATATAAAAATCAAAAGGAATTTTTGTTTTCAATTAAAGAAGAATATATCAAAATTGTAGCTAAGCATTTAGTAGAAGGGAAATTTAGAAGTGAACTAACTTATAAAGATGCAAAAGCAGATTATCCCATTTGCTAATAGAAAATGTCCCAAATATGATTTGAACTAAAAAAAATGTTTTCCTGGAGCGCCACCTGCCAAGGAAAAAATTGATTTTTCCAAAAAAGAAAATTAATATTTTTCGTTGTATCTTTAGATCTGTGCGAGAAATCAATAAAACTGTTATTTTAATAATGAAGGCTGAAGAATTTTACTACCAAAAAGATTTTCTATTTTTAATTTTCTGTATTTGCCATGTCTAACACAAAAATTACAGTTTAAAATATACAAAAACTTACATTTACATTAATCGCATTACATTGTTGTTGATATTTCTGAAAATTATAGGCATTTTAAAAAAAAATATCTATATAAGAAATATATCAGAAAAAATATTTTAAAAATTGCTAGATTTTTAGTAATATATCCTTTGAAATATTGATGAATATAACTCTTATTTTTGAAGATATAAAAAAATATACCAATTATTTACTGGAAAAAACGCCGATAAAGATCAATTGCCTGCTATCACCAGCACGATATAGCAGCAAATTACTGAACTGGTGCAAATTACATAATAGTACACAGAAAAAAAAAGTATCTGCAAGATGAAATATACTTTTCTGTCAAGTTCCCATACACTAGATATCTAGTGATTTTTAGTTTGGGATATTAAAGTTGAATTTTCACGGTAAAAATCATCAATATTTTTTATACAAGTTAATATATTGTAACAGAAAGGGACAAAGTCTGTCTCTCTCTTTGTGCCATGCTGGCACGCGATTGGCTCAGTGACTTCTGTCTCTCTCTCACCAATGTGAATGTACATATAGATTGATCTGGAAACATCTAGTAGGTGGTGGAACGTTAGCGAACAGTGGAGTACATTCTAGAATGTTAGGTTGCGGGTATATAGGTTGCTCAGCTCAAGCCCAGGGACAATTCTGTATAGAAATTCAGTTGTGAATTTCCGTTACAACAAAGCGATTACCAAGCGATTATTAGTGTGATTAGAATTAAAAGTGATTATTGTCATTTGAGTGATTGTTTTGACAAGTGTAATAAAAAAAGTGATTGTTAAGTGTGAAAGTGATTATTTATTTCCAAAAGAAATTAAAAAAAAACGAATAAATGCCATCTCAATACAGTTTTGAGACGTCACGTTACAAAATATTATCAAAAATCAATAAGTCGATCAATAATACTTCTTTTTTTTATATTTTAGACGAAATATTTAAAAAAAATCAAGATTTGCAGTAATTTCGAGGACACGGAATTATTATTATATTGAAATACTTTGAATTTGATTAAATCTTGTATAACGTCGTCAAAAAATTAATATTTTTATACTTATTTTTTAATTTTTAATTGGTACTTAATATTAATATAAAACTTATTTCATTAATTTCAATCCTCATTTGAAATTATTACGTAATTGCGTCCATTTAGAGTGGCAGTTCAAAGTATAGTTCAAAGTCTTACCTTATTTTCAATTCGTGGAAGATTGAAAACTTTTCAACCAAAAAATGGTATTTTTTGAATTTTCTCAGAAATTTTCCATCGAAGTTGTTCGATAATATTATGATTGATTATTGTCGATAGTTTTATGAAAATATTCGTCATATGTGGAAAACATATCAATAATTATTGTTTTTTTTTTTTATTTTTACGTGTATACAAATATAAGGCTAAACTCAAGGATTTTTAAAGTGGTGGTATTTTGGATTATGAAGAAAATTTCATTTTTCATTTCGGCTACATCATAGTACAAAGCCTAAAATTTGGTCGTTGGTCGTGATATAATTTCGTTGGTCGGTGATATTAATTATGTGATTTTTCATGGAGGTAACTATTGAAAAATCGGAAAATTATTAATAATGTCCACTTGTTGTTTCTTAGTTTTTAGTTCCAAAAATTATAAAGAGATAAAAAAGGCATGAAATTACATTATAAGTTACCCCTTAGAAAGATCCATTTTGATTTTTAGCAACGACGTAAACATTTGTTAAGAAAATCAAAATTTTCGCAAAGTGGCACTAGCATTTTCAACTCTTATTTCTGGCCAAACTATGGTTGTTATGAAAATTTATTTAGGAGCATTTTTTCGGATAGTTCCTGAACTTTAAATTTGATACTAACTTTTTAATTTGTATCAACTAGTTCAAAAGTTATAACGACAATTTTTTTTTTTTTGGGAAAGTCAATTTTAAGGTAGAAACGAGTCCCCAAAGTGACGAATTTTTCGATTGGAATCATGTTTCAAACTTTATCTATCCATAAATAAAATAATTGGCTTCCACGTAATTTTTGGCGAGTTAATATGCTTGAAAAACTGTACTAATAATCATTTGATCTTAATTCTTAAGTTCATTTTCGGCTAATCTATCATGATGCCAAAAATACATAGAAATCATATACATAAATACATATATGAGAATATACGGTATATACATCAAAATAACATTTTTTTTAATTTTTGTCTGTCTGTCTGTCTGTTTGTTCCGGCTAATCTCTGAAATGGCTGAACCGATTTTGACGGTACTTTTATTGGCAGGTAGCTGAAGTAATAAGGAGTAACTTAAGAACTAACTTATTGAATTCAAAATCTTTCAAGAAACACAAAACGCGGCTGCAAAAATATATCGATCACTAAACAATGTTCTACTTTTTCCCAAAACGGGGAAAATCCATTTTTTTTTAATATTGAAGTAAAAGAGTCCACGAAAAATCTAACGAATTGTTAATTGCACGAATCAATTTAAATGGTTTCGTTGATATCCACCCTTAATAAGAGAGGAAATTTTTACTTTAAGGATAAATTGGGTCAATAAAAAAACCGTTAAAGTTCATCAACTTTTATTTTTTTTTTTGGTTTAAAATAGAGCTTTAAGGATGGATCAGCGTTAGAAAACAAAATCGAAATTTTTTTTTTCCATAAATGTCTTCTTATAACATTCAAGAATAACGTGTTAAAAGGATTGAAATAGCTGACTAATATATTTTCACTGAAAAAAATAGAATAAATTGATAATAAGATAAAAAAATATCTTAAAAAATCTTAAAATGCGTTTTTCTCGAAATCAACTTTTTAAAACTGGGAGACAAGATTTCTCAGAAACTATCCGACGGATTGACTTGAAACTGGAGAGTGTTATAGCTCAACACGTCTTTTTGGTACTGAACTTCTGAAATTGGCCAAACCTCCCCCTCTCTCAAAGTGGGAGAGGGGGAAAGGTCCAAAAAAAGGTCGTTTTTTTAAACTTTTTTTTTTCAAAGTCGCGCCATTTTGTGAATTTTCAACTTTTTACGAATTTTCGAGGTTCAGTACCAAGAAGACGCATTACCAAAACCTACATTTTTTGGAAAATCATGATCCAACTTCCGGTTTCCGACAAAACTTGTCTCCCGTTTGCCTCCTCATTTTTGAGGACCCTTTTTCAAAGCGCTGTAAAAGGGGAGGGGGCGGTACATATCGGGACAAATAAATATAAAAAAAATAGTTCAAAACTTCAACTTTTACATGCCGAAGACCGTTTTTTAATATCTCTAAAAATAAAAAAAATGGCAGCAGTTTTTAAAAAGTCATTTTTTTTTACGTTCTGACGGTGATCCACCCTTAAATTCCTTTACAAAAATGGAGCTTTCTACTGTCTAATTTTAATTAGGCTTTAATATTTGCCAAGATCCAAGGTATGAATGAAGACACGTTAGTGTAAACTCCCAGTAAAGGTGTTGATCTACATTTAGCAGGACTTGAAAAAATTCCTTGGATGTACCAAACATCGTCGTTATTTTCGGAAATTCGATGCATTAAAGGATCGCCAATATCATTTCTACACAAATTTTTTCCTTCGTTTTCTTCCTCGGCACAAAATTGATCAAATCGTAAATCTATTGGAGTTGTATTCAATTGTTTCTTACAAGTAGATGTATCCAGCAATGATACAGTATAGTTCAATTTTGCTTTGTTTGCAATATCTGGAATAATTAAAATTCTTATTTATTTATTTTTTTTGCTGAAATAGATGAACTTACCGTAGCTATTTGAATCCCATCTTGTTAGATATAACTTTGCACCGGTTGGAGCTTGATGTTTTTGAAACTTTGGTAAACATATAGGTCTTATGAGATCTACAAAAAGGTGTCGTAATTTCTTTCTCTCTTATATCTACGTCACTGATTAAAAAAATGCATTTAAATCATAAAAAAACTCACCTGTATAATTTACTGGAGATACTAAACGAACCAAGGCAATGTCATTGTGGCGACTCTTTGAGCTTTCATTATACTTGGGATGAGGAATTATTTCTTCAACTCTAACATAAAGAGGGGGAGTTGCACATCGTTCGAAATCAATACATATTTCCTCATAAAAAGACTCCCATTTTCCCAATCGAACTTGATAACTGAAGAAGATGATGAAATTTAAATTTTTTTCACAAAAATTGTGTTTAGATTTAAAAAAAAAAAACTTACAATTTCTTCGTGGAGTTCTCTACTGTTTTGGTAACACATCTAGCCGCTGTTAAAATATATCGATTATTGATTAAAGTTCCACCACAAGCAATTTCTGGCCAAGCTTCAACTCCGCCGTATTGGAACAAAGTGGTCCAAGGAAATTCATGACGATCATTCGATGAAAAATTCGCTTTGTTTGGGTCATCCTGGCGTCCACATTCCGAGTCCAAAGGAAGTAAGTTTATACTTTCGGGCATTGAAGTCTCCAAATTAACGTCTACTGTTGGCAAATTGGTACCACAACAAACCAAAGGCTTGGAATTTTCCCTTCCACATTCCGATTGGCGCAAAAAATCGTGATAGCTTTTATTGTGAATTGCATCCAATAAAAGTTTACAGTCATAAATAGAAATGCATTCAGCCGATTCACCGATTGGTGTTACACAGGCACTTCCATTGGTTTCTAAAGCCAAAAAAAAAGTAGTTTACATTTGATTGGTTTTTAATCTAATTTGAGAAAAATTACGTCCGAAAATTGGTAAAAATAAACACAAAATCAGCCACTGCATATTTTCGATAAATATATTGATATCAGTTGCAATTTTTTATAAGTTTTTAATGCAATTTTATAGAACTTGTTTCCTTGATAGTAAACGTGTTATGCAAAATGTTTTGTTGCACTATCACTGACCACTATTTTGTGATCGTCTTGAAGAAGAAGGCAATTATTTGCAAATGAAATTCTTTATGAAAATAAAATTCTTGGCCTGTTTTACCTGCATACATATGCATATGCAAAACTGCATTTTTTTATTTCATACAATTATTTGTTTTATTTTCCAACCAAAGGAGGAAAAACACCTGAAAATTAAAGGATTTTTCGCCCAACTGTTGGAGTTTTGAGGAAAAAAGGATTGTTTTTATAGAAATTATTAATTGGAGATAAATTTCAAAGAATATTTGCATCAAAAAATAAGTGTTAAATCCTTCAACCACTCTAAAATACACTTTTAATAAAAATCTATTTGGATCTTTTTTTATTAATAAGCCGTAAAGAAAATCAATAAATTTATTTATTTTTAAAGTTTTAAGTACACATAATTGATTTGTTAAGATTAACAATTTTTATTGCCAAATGATTACGGCCGAATATTTGCCATAATCCATGGCATATTCGCCGAAACGCTGGTGTAAAGTCCTGGCAGAGGAGATGGTCCACATTTGGCTCCCAATGAAGCAATTCCTTCAATGTACCAAACTGCATCATTGTCTTCGAGAAGCCGATACATCAAAGGATCGCCACTATCGCCTCGACATGAATCTTTGCCTCCCATTGCACAAATTTGATCGGATCGCAAAGAAATTTCAGTGGAATTAAATATTTTCTCACAAGCCGATAATTCCATCGAGAAAACCATATACCTCATTTTAACTTCATTGGAAATATCTGAAAAAAAAAAATAAAAAATAAAGAAATTATTTTCTTTTAAATTCAAAAAACCCGTACTGAATTCATTGCGGCCCCATCCTGCTAAAGCCAAACGAGTCCCAATTGGAGCCTGCTGGATTTGCGGCTTTGGTAGACAAATCGGTCTAATGAAACCATAAAAAAAATTAGCCAAATTAGATAATTTCACTGATTTTGGACAGTTATACAGCTTATACAATATGTAAAATATTTTTTAGTCCTTCTTTTGTAGCATAATTTACCAAAGCAAACTTTAAACAAATGAATAACTGATGTATTGCCCAGATATGTATTTCGATTGCCAAGCAATCTTCTTCAGTGGTCATCAAGTAGTGGTTGATCGCTTCGTAATTGCTATGTGATGAGTGACTCGTCTTGAATGATGACCACTGATAAAGATTACTTTGCAATCAAAATACGTATCTGGGCAATACATCAGAAATTCATTTGTTTGATCTTTTGTTTAAATTTATATTTATAGTTTACTTTGGTAAAGTATTAGGATGTTTTTTTTTTCGGGACTATTTGCTTCAATACCGAAATTTTGTTGGAAATACTTCAAAAAAAACTCCCTGAAAGTTTGAGCTCTTAATATTAATATTAAGTACTATCTCACAGCGTGTGAATATTTTCCATTTAAAATACACGTAAACTTTGATTTTTTTTTTAAATTTTTATAGCTCAGCGGCATTTTATGGTATCGCCTCGCTCAAAGTCGCGATTTTTTTACAATTGTATGCTCTACAAAAGTACCTATTTTTAATCATTTTTAATAAGGAATAAATAATCAATATTTTTTTAAATTTTACTCAATAATCTGTACAAATTTTATAGTAAGAGAAATTCAAGGCTCAATATCACGAGAAATATCAACCTTAGGAATTTGGTTTTCTGGAACTTTTTTGTAGGAAATTAAATTTCCTATAAATTTGACAATTAAATTTTTTCTGTAGGGCTTGTAATTCTTGAGTTACTGAGAGAAAAACGAGAAATCTATGAAAAATCAAGGCTTAGTGACCCGTACCTCGCCCGTGTAAATTACTATTTTGCTGCAATAGGCACTTTTGTAGAGCATACAATTGTTAAAAAATCGCGACTTTGAACGAGGCGATACCATAAAATGCCGCTGAGCTATAAAAATTTAAAAAAAAATCAAAGTTTACGTGTATTTTAAATGGAAAATATTCACACGCTGTGAGCGAGTACTTAATATTAATATTAAGAGCTCAAACTTTCAGGGAATTTTTTTTGAAGTATTTCCAACAAAATTTCGGCATGGGAGCAAAAAAAAATAGTCCCGAAAAAAAAAACCACCCTAGACTAAAGTATATTACTTGAATAGGACCACAATATATTTTCCATATTGTATAAAGAATAAAAAATTAACATTTTTTCATTATTTTTAGTTCTAAGTTTGAAATTTAAAGCTACCCACTCGAAAAAGTTACTGGAGAAATTAAGCGCAGTAATGCAATATCGTGAAAGCGACTGGTTGAATTTTCGTTAAATTTTGGATGGGGAATTGCTTCTTCAATTTCAATATCAACAGGAGGAGGTGCACATCCTGAATTTTCTGTACAATCTTCATCCGAACTGGTATTCCATTCGCCCAATCGAACTTGATGTCTGACAAAAAAAAATATATCCAAACATATTTTTGCAGAAATTTAAAAAAAAACTCTTGAATTTCTTACAAATAGATCGTGGAATTATCAACTAGACCAACAATACAATGGGCTGCTGTTAATACATATCGTTCACTGATTAAAGTTCCTCCACATGCAAACGAGTGATAATATCCAAGTGTCTGATATTGAATTAAAACAATCCAAGGAAATTCGGCCAATTCGGTCACTGAACTATTTGACTTATTTTTGCCGTCCTGACGCCCACATTTCGAGTCTCCTCGGGGTGGCACACTTGAAATTTCCGGCATTGAAGTCTCCATATCAATATTTTCTTCATCTTCACTTTCATCGCCCATGGATGGCAAAGTATTTCCACAACAAACCAAAGGCTTGGAATTTTCCCTTCCACATTCCGATTGGCGTATAAAATCGTGATAGATTTGATTGTGAATTGCATCCAATAAAAGTTTGCAGTCGTAAATGGGAATGCATTCACCCAATTCACCGATTGGTGTTATACAGAAACTTTCGTTGATTTCTGAAAAAAAATGAGTCTTAAGCAAAATTCCATCGAAATTTCGTTAACTATACAATGAACTTACGTCCAAAAATTTTTGTTAACTCTATCAAAAACAAGCACAAGAAAAACCACTGCATTGCAACTAATTTTGTGGGGCAAGTTGATCACTTGTTTTTTAAGTAGGTGTTCTAAGTTTTTTTTTCTTAAATTTTTATAGAGACAAGGAAAAAAATAATAAATTTTCCTCTGTTGCAACCACCTGTTCGAACGAACATTTATGAACCCAACGGCTAGAGTTGATCCAACTCAAAAAAGAAAAAAAACCGCTGGATTGTGGCAAGTTTCCTGTTCTTTTTACCTTATGACTCATAAGTTGATGCATTTTATTGCATGTTTTCAAAGAGTGTATGCAAAAGATGCATTTATGGTTGAAACTATACAAGAAACGATCATTTTTCTTCTCTTCAATTTTTCAAGGCAAATTTACAGTTTTAAGATTTAACTTCAAATACAAAAATTTGGATAGTAATTTTCTTTTTATACTCTAAATTAAAATTTAAATGAGCCAATGAAAAATATGTAAACATTAGAGGATATTTCAATTGGAAGATAACAATATAAAGGCTATGCCTCTGCACTAAAAAAGGCCAGGAACTAGCAAAATCCTGCACAGAAATAAACCACTTAGATATATTAGATGGTTCTCCAAAATATTGGCCAATAAGTTCCAGAAAAGTACTTGAACTTTTGTTTTTTTTTTATTGTTGGAGATATTGGACAAACTTACGTAGACGTCAAACCAAATTTTCATTATTCCTCTGGTAATACTCTAGTCATTACCACTGTAAGTACCACCTAAATTCTAAGGAGAAAAATAAAAGAAGAAGAATAAAAAATTAATTGAAAACCACATTAACTTAAAAGTTTTTTTAAAGACAAAAAACGAGCAAGATTGAAAAATTAAGCAGTTCATTAAAATACTCCAGAAATCAGCCAAATAGGTCATTCTTCCGGAAAAATACCATAATAACAAGAGACCCACGATAATCTAAATAAATAACCACATCCAAGAAAAGAGAAGGACAAAAAATGAGGCATAGTAGTCCACATTACAAAAGAAGATACTATCATCTACTGAATCAAGTTAAGGTCTACCTACGAGAGATTAAAAGGCCTTAAAAGATTTGAAAACTCCATCTGGAAACCAATTAAAATCAGAAGTAAGTCAATTCTACTAAAATCGCCTAAAAGAGTCGATCTAGTTTCGGATTATTGGGCAAGAAGCGATCAAGAAATGGCAAATTTATTTGCAAAATTCTTTTTGGAAATATATAGTCCCCCTGAAGCATTGAATTTCCTGGCTTTTTCTGGACGGTCCTACGATAGTCTAAAAGGTAATCCAGAAGCTAAATAATAAGGACACCTGGTATTGATCTAAAATTTTAAATTAAATCCCAACCAAAGAAGTTATAAAACTTCTTTATTTGGTCAATGAAATATTTTATTAGTATTATTGGCCTAGTAACTCAAAAATCCCTACAACCTGGGGAAAATTCAATCATCGTCTCATATCGACTAAAAAGTCTCTTCCTACCCTTTTCAAAGTCATTTAACATCTCCTACTACAGAAACTTCTTTCAACAATCCATCAAAAACCCAACTCCTAGTTAGGATTTCGGCAAAATTATTCCACAATCCAACAATACTATAGAGTAGTGGACATTATAAATTAGGATATAGAAAACAAGAAACCTTACTGTTTAGTCTTCCTGGACATAAGCTAAGCCTTTGGATTTAAGGGTGGATCACCGTCAGAACGTAAAAAAAAATGACTTTTTAAAACTGCTGCCATTTTTTATTTGTTACAGATATTAAAAAACGGTATTCGGCATGTAAAAGTTGAAGTTTTGAACTATTTTTTTTTATTTATTTGCCCCGATATGTTCCCCCCCTCCTCCTTTTACAGCGCTTTGAAAAAGGGTCCTCAGAAATGAGGAGGCAAACAGGAGACAAGTTTTCTCGGAAACCGGAAGTCGAATCATGATTTTCCAAAGAATTTAGATTTTGGTAATGCGTCTTCTTGGTACTGAAACTTGAAAATTAGAAAAAAGTTGAAAATTCACAAAATGGCGCGACTTTAAAAAAAAAGTTAAGAAAAACGACCTTTTTTTGGACCTTTCCCCCTCTCCCACTTTGAGGCGGGGGGGAGGTTTAGCCAATTTAAGAGGTTCAGTACCAAGAAAACATGTTGAAATATAACACTCTCCAGTTTCAAGTCAATCCGTCGGATAGTTTCTGAGAAATCTTGTCTCCCAGTTTTAAAAAGTTGATTTCGAGAAAAACGCATTTAAAGTTTTTTTAAGATATTTTTTTATATTATTATCAATTTATTCAATTTTTATGTATATATGTATATATAGGTGTATAACTCGAAATATTTCGAATATCGACAAATCCTTTTAACACGTTTTTCTTGAATGTTATAAGAAGACATTTATGGAAAAAAAAAATCGAAATTTTTTTTTTCTGACGGTGATCCACCCTCAAAAAAAAATCCTGATGAAAATATACTGCTGTCCTACTCATCAAATCGCCAGTTCAGATCAAAAATAAAAGAAAAAACTTCTGAAAAAGATGAATTATTACTAAAATTATTGAGAAAATTAAACTTGACCGATTTTTTTATCTGATCAATTATTGGTCAAAGTGTTTACACCAAAAACTAACAAAACGATCTTTCATATTTATAGTCGGGAAATGATATCATTTTTTTCCAAACATCGACTGAAATGACACATTTAACTAACCACTAATTCAATCTTTATCACACTTATGATTTCGTTACGTTGACCTTGTTTCTCTGAACTCAAAGATAGTGAATAATTTTTTTCTCACTTTAATATTTCTATTCTTAGAATTTGTAAACTTTTTAATTTCCTAAGAAAAATTAATATTAAACTATTAGTTTTATACTGTGTTTCCGATAAAAAACTTCAAATATTTCATTATAACTCAAATAATTCCATCAGCGTTGGAGCTCAATTTTCAAACCGTGTATTGATTTGAAAGGATCTAGCAGGATCCACATGGTGAGTTGGCCCCCAAATAGGAACCTATGTCAAAACTTCTGTTAAAATATCGGCTTGGTATACAAACACATTTTGTATACTTTTCGCGACCAAATTCCTCTTTGACCTGGAGATATTGGCAAAAATGTCCCCCCGCATGGCTATTTTTCAAAGTTATATATCTCAAAAACTAATTGAGCTAGAGAAGTGAAACTAACGCGAGGCTGTAGATTCTTTTACAGAGTATATCATATATTTTTTTGAAATTTTTAGAAAACAAAAATTATACAAAAAAAATCCAAAAAACAAATGAAATAATTTTTTTATGTGTTCTCTGAAAATGACAATCACGAAAAAAATATATTTTATGCTTCTACATGAGCACTATAACTCATAAAAATTGCGTGAAAAAAAAGTTGGTGCAACACCTTGAAAAAAAATGAAATGTGATTCAAATTAAAAATCTAGAAATAATTTTCTAATTAATAGCAGCAAATATCGTATACACTAATCTTATGGATGGAGAATTTTCTATTTTTCAAGCGTTTTGTCATTTAAAACTAAACAATTTTAAGGTTTAACTGTATAAACTGATCTTAAATTATTTTTTTTGATAAAATTTACCTTTCTTCTACGAAATGCCATTAGAAATCTATGAAAAATTGCCCATTGAACTAACATTCAACCGTTTTTCTAAATAAAGTTTTCCTGCACCATGCAGCCAAAAAATTTATATTTCCTTTTATGCTTACAAATGCTTAAAACGAGTCTAGCAGGATCCACATGGCGAGTTGGCCCCCAAATAGGAACCTATATCGAAACTTATGTTAAAATATTGGCTTGATATACAAAAACATTTTATATACTTTTCGCGACCAAATTCCTCTTTGACTACGAGATATGGACAAAAATGTCCCCCCGCATGGCTACTTTTCAAAGTTATATATCTCAAAAACTAATTAAGCAAGAGAAGTGAAACCAACGCGAGACTTTAGATTATTTTACAGAGTATATCATATATTTTTTTGAAATTTTTAGAAAAAAAAATTAAACGAAAAAACCCATAAAAGAAATGAAATAATTTTTTTCATATGTTCTCTAACATTGACAATCACGAAAAAAATATATTTTATGCTTATACATGAGCACTATAACTCATAAAAATTGCGTGAAAAAATAGCTAGTGCAACACCTTGAAAAAAAAATGAAAGTGATTTACACCTAATAGTGTACCTTGGTTTTATTTTTTTTCGAAGTGTTTCAGCAACTTTTTTTTTCACAAAACTTCAATAAAAAAAAGGCCATATATAGGAGCAAAACATATATTATTTTCATAATTGTAAGCCTAAGGAAACATAGAAAAAAAATTTAATAGTTTTTTCGTTTTTCTATATTTACTCCTAAGATGATTATTTTCAAGATCAAAATAATCGATCCCAAAAGAAAAAAAAACAACTAGTGTTCAATTTTTATTAAAATAAAAATTAACAAAAATTATCCTAACTGTTATAATTTATTACAACTGGAATACTATGCGTCTCCAATTAATTCTGGGTACATATTGACGACATCTGAATTACTTGGTTTTCTTCGTTTAGCTTAGGATATTATTCACTGGCCCATACCAAAATTTTTACAGGTTGTACCTAAAGTGGGCGAATATATGAATTATTAAATAATATTTTAAAACAATGTGTAAAATAAGCACCTAATATCATTAGGGTTGAAGTAAAATCAACACATATCTATAAATAGCAAAGACGGTCGTATATACAGTGCTTATATTTCGAATGGTAAAGATTGCAACAGTATTTTCCGTTATTCCTGTGCTTCTTCAAAAAAAAAACTTTACAGTGAAATATTTTTCTCATGTAACAGCTTTTATTTGTTATTTTTCATATGAACAATAATTATCCAGAATTCTGCGTCCTACGAGATACTAACTAAATTATTTTAGGTTCATAATATTCCAGCTGTAATAAATTATAGCAGTGACGATAATTTTTTTATTTCTTTTCTTATTTTAATAAAAATTGTACACTTGTTGTTTTTTTTTCTTTTGGGATCAATTATTTTGATCTTGAAAATAATCATCTTAAGAGTAAATATAGAAAAAAAAACTACTGAAACATTTTTTTTTTATGTTTCCTTAGATTTACAATTATGAAAATAATATATGTTTTGCTCCTTTATGTGACCTATTTTTTATTGACGTTTTGTGGAAAAAAAGTTGGTGAAACACTTCGAAAAATATTAAAACCGAGGTACACTATTAGGCGTAGATCACATTTAATTTTTTTTCAAAGTGTTGCACCAACTATTTTTTCATGCAATTTTTATGAGTTATAGTGCTCATGTAGAAGCATAAAATATATTTTTTTCGTGATTGTCATTTTCAAAAAACACATTAAAAAAAATTATTTCATTTGTTTTTTGGATTTTTTTAGTATAATTTTTGTTTTCTAAAAATTTCAAAAAAATATATGATATACTCTGTAAAATGATCTAAAGTCTCGCGTTAGTTTCACTTTTCTAGCTTAATTATTTTTCGAGATATATAACTTTGAAAAATATCCATGCGGGGGGACATTTTTGCCCATATCTCCAGGTCAAAGAGGAATTTGGTCGCGAAACGTATATAAAATGTGTTTGCATATCAAGACGATATTTTAACATAAGTATTGACATAGGTTCCTATTTGGAGGCCAACTCGCCATGTGGATCCTGCTAGACCCTTTGGAACTTTTCAAATAAAGATTTGAACATCATTTAACTATAATTAGGCAATTAACTTTTTTTTGTCATTCTTTAAATTTGGACTCTGTAATTGTGGAAAATCCAGCACGTTATAACGCTCCAAAATCGTTCGGTTTTACTTTAAACAGAAATATTTCATTGTATGAATGCAGCGATTATATCATCGTTATTTCAACGTAAGAGATGCACTTTTGGGGCCAATATTTCGTCGCTAATGGATCATTTTGGGCAACAGGTTCTATTGAAGTCCTTCCACGAACTGGGAAACCAACAGAAGATAATGTGATTCTTGAGAGGAATAGTATCGAAAAATTTTCAGCAACGTTGAAGGCGAGCTTACATATTTATCGATACAAAAACAATGTATACAGATCAATTAACAAGAGAGGAAAACAACTTTATATGTGGATATGAATCACCTGATTATATCTAATGAAGCTAATGTGGCGGCAAAAAATTAATACGCATTGGAAAAACACTTTTCTTGCCAATTATGTGTTAGAAATTTTTTTTTTCAATGCATAGTCGAAAAGAGGGCATTTCCATTTGATACAACAACTAAGTCTTGCAACTACGATATGCGGTGTAAAAAGAAGGCGATTTCCACCGAATGATAACGGTATCCTTACTGTAAAAATCAGTGGGTCCTAATCTCGAGTAATAGAAGCCGTGGATTATGCGCCTCGATCTCCGGACCTAAAGGTCCCTGATTATTTTTTTTATTAGGGTACTTGTAAGGGAAATGTTTAGCAAATAAATCTCAGATAATTCCATAACTTGAGGAAAATTTCTATTTTAAAACTAGAGGAAATAGAGGCAAATACGTTAAGAGGAGTAATGAACCATGTTGTCAAAAGTACTTTATTGTTTTAAACTATTAAAAAAAATAAGCACCAAAAATTTAGTAACTGATTGAAATCCTTCACCACTTTAGAGCCAGCTTGTCCTTTAAGATAAAAATTGTAAAACAAAAATATTAATGTTTGAATATTTTTTTTTGTTGCATATAATGTTTCAATTACAATGTTTTTTGTAAAGGATGAAAAGTAAAATGCGAAATTGTTTGATTATAAATTTTTTATTTGCATGATTTGATTTTAAATGCGTATAAAATTTCCATAACTAATTATATACTTCCGTCTTTCGAGTGTACCAGTACACTGTTTAAACTCTTAAATTTCCTCCACCGCCAATATTTGTCCGTTCATTCATTGATTGGTGTACCGATTATTGCCAATAGCAAACTTATAATCAATTTATAGTAAATTTATTCATCTACGCCGTAAATCAATGGCCTGAGATTCGATTTTAATTGGAGGCTAATCCCAACTTGTTTATATTGACTAGAATAGAACATATAAACGTAATCATAAATTTATGCACACAAAATACATTCACACCGATTATTATGGTTTCAAGTTCGCTAATATCCAATCAACGTATTTGGGCACGGCCGTGTAGACTCCGGGAAAACCTGGAACGCCGCAAACCAGTGAACCGAACGAAACGATTCCCATTCCGTACCACACCGGATTTCCGCTGGCGTCTCGCGTGTCGACATACATTAGCGGTCCGCCACTGTCTCCGTGGCACGAATCCTTGCCGTCACGACCTCCCGCGCATAATTGGGTCGAACGCAGCTTTACATTGTCCTTGGTTTTTTCGTATTTGCGATAGCACTCGCCGAATGGAACCCGTGGCACAATTGTCTTCAACTTGACCTCACTATAGACAACTGAAATCGGTGGAAGAAAAAATAATCAAAAATTTTTTGATCGCCAATTTCTGGTCTAAAAGGAAGGAAATTCTTTGGGAAAATTTTTGTTAGAATTGACAAAATTTGAATTTGATGAAAAATATTGAGACCAACTTTGAGAGCAATTGATCCATTATTCAAGTTTTTGTTAGTTGAAAATATTTTCAAGCCTTATCCTTTAATATATTAACATTGAACAAATTTTATAAAATAAAATTTTCAAATAGTAAATCATAGACATAACTATTATTATAAAGGATCGAACAATCATGCTTTTGTTGTATTTCCAGATACGTATTTTGATTACCAAGCAATCTTCCAACACTAATCAATGGCCACTTTGCTTGGCAATCGATTGCTTGGCAATCAAAATACGTATCTATTACGTATCTATTACGTATTTTGATTACCAAGCAATCTTTCAACACTAATCAATGGTCACTTTACTTGACAATCGATTGCTTGGCAATCAAAATACGTATCTGTCCTTGGTTTTTTCGTATTTGCGATAGCACTCGCCAAATGGAACCCGTGGCACAATTGTCTTCAACTTGACCTCACTATAGACAACTGAAATCGGTGGAAGAAAAAATAATCAAAAAATCATTGGTCGCCAATTTCTGGTCTAAAAGGAGGGAAATTCTTTGGGAAAATTTTTGTTAGAATTGACAAAATTTGAATTTGATGAAAAATATTAAGACTGTTTAAGTGAGACCAACTTTGAGAGCAATTGATCAATTATTCAAGTTTTTGTTAGTTGAAATTATTTTCAAGCCTTATCCTTTAATATATTAACATTGAACAAATTTTATAAAATAAAATTTTCAAATAGTAAATCATAGACATAACTATTATTATTAAGGATCGAAAAATCATGCTTTTGTTGTATTTCCAGATACGTATTTTGATTACCAAGCAATCTTCCTACACTAATCAATGGTCACTTTGCTTGGCAATCAAAATAAGTATCTATTACGTATTTTGATTACCAAGCGATCTTCCAACACTAATCAATGGCCACTTTGCTTGACAATCGATTGCTTGGCAATCAAAATACGTATCTGTCCTTGGTTTTTTCGTATTTGCGATAGCATTCGCCAAATGGAATCCGTGGCACAATTGTCTTGAACTTGACCGCACTATAGACATCAAAGAATTTTTGGTTGCCAATTTCTGGTCTAAAGGAGGGAAATTCTTTGGGAAAATTTGTCGTTAAAATTGACGAAAATTTGAATTTTAAGAAAAATATTTAGACTTTGTTTTAGTGAGACTAATTTGATGGATATGTTCGACCACATGACATCAATTATTCAAGTTGTTGTTAGTTGAAAATATTTTTAAGCCTTATCCTTTAATATATTGCCATTGAACAAATTTTATGAAGTGAAATTTTCAAATAGTAAATCACAGGAATACTTATTGAATCATAGCTCGAACAAACATGCTTTTGTTGTATTTCCAATTACGTATTTTGATTGCCAAGCAATCTTCCCACACTGATCAATGGCCACTGATGAATTGCTTGGCAATCGAAATACGTATCTAGGCAAAACGTCCTGAATGTGTTGGTTGTTTATTGGGAAATTTTTCATAGTCATCATCCAGATATTTAGTTGCAAAACCTACAGTTTTCGGTGAGTCCCCATCCAGCCACTGTCATATCAACGTTGGGCACTTCTCCGCTCGGATTTGGGAGGCAAATTGGTCGAATGAAATCGGTGAAGGCAATGTTGCGATCTAATCGCAACAATGCTAGGTCATTGTATCGATTCTGGTCGTTTTGGTTCCAATCGGGGTGTGGAATTACCTGACTGATTCCCACACGTTGGACGGGATCGGCACAATTTTCCTCGTCACAATCGCGCATTTTCGTCGTGTCATGCTCACCCAAACGAGCGCGCATCCTAAAACACAAAAAGTGCATTTATTGACAAATGCATTTGACCCGAAAACGAAGCTTAGGAAAATTGAATTTTCACATAAATTCACAAGTTTGCCTTTAAAAAGATCTAAAAATCCTTCACAATTTCTTCTTTAAATTTTGCTAATTTCTGCCTTAAGGATTAGAGATTTATGTCTCATTTATTAAAGGAATTAGTCGTTGTTTTTTTCTAGCAAAAATATCAAAAAAATAACAATAATCTACTGAAGGATTTACAGAATTCAAAAAAATTGTTTCCTTCATTCAAGGATTTGAGTTTTATGTTCTGTTTTTTAAAGTAAATAGTTGGTGTTCTTCTTGTAAAAAGATCTAAGGAATAACTATAATCTATTGAAGCGTTTACTGAATTCAAAACAAACCATCATATTTGCATATGATCTTGAGTTTAGATACTTTACGAAAGAAATATCTTGATCTAAGCAAAATTCATTGTTGCATTATCATAATAATTAAATTTTTTTTTACAATTTACTTACAATTGTCCAACGTCTGTTGCAATATTCGTAACGCAATGCGCCGCTGTTAACACATAACGTTTACTAATCAAAACTCCACCACACGCCAATTTCAAAGTACGCCCGTCACTATATTCGAGCAAAACCATCCACGGGAATTCCCCAATTTTCGTTTTTTCACCATTGGTAATTTTCTTATCCAAACTATGTCGTCCACATTCACTGGGTGCAGGCAAATACGGCGAGGATGGCGCTAGAGTATTGCGATTCAAGGGCCTCTCTTCCGGTCGTTGTTGTTGTTGTGGAGGATTCGGATTTCCCGAATAGCTAGTGACCACCGATGAAGGGCAGCAAACCTTTGGTCGGCGCCCTTCCGAACCACATTGGGATGCCCGCAAAAATTTGGCATCTTCCGCACTTAGTGGCCGTTTCAAAATTAAATCGTTCAACGGCTTACAATCGAAAAGTAGCATACAAACACCGGTTTCGTCTCGGGGTGTCATACATTTCGCTTCCCCACTTTCGGTATTTCCTTCGCAACAAACGTTAGGTCGAGTTCGATCATTTCCACATTGGGCATCGAGCAAATATTTTTGATCTTTCGCTGGAATCGGGCGCTTTTCCAAAAGGGCCACCAAACTGGGACACTGCTTTATTGGAATGCAGACTCCTGACGTAAATTTCGGGGTTTCACATGAATTTTCTGTGGAAAATTTAATGGGGGGAACGATTATTTGGGGCCAAAAAAATGGGTTGAAAAACTTACGGCAGTGGGAGTTTTTGACGAAGCACGTGGTAATAATGAGGATCAAAAATATATTTTTCGTACATTGTTGAAAAATTTCAAACCTTCGCAGTGGTAATGATCGAAACATGGCAACAAACAAACTGGTTCACCTAGCTCCAATCCAAATGACTTTGCGTACCAATCAGGTTTTCACACACATTAACACATATACATGCATATAATGAAAATGAGGTGTAATTTGAGCCACTTCAATAAAACCAGAGAGTCAACTGACCAAGAAGCCAATGAAAGATAAGAGGAAAAAAACGAATGATCTATCATATGGAAAGATCGTCTTATCTGTAATTAAAAAAAGCCGGTCGATTGGGAAAACACTCATCGTTTTTCCTATTATAAAGTATTATAAAAACAAACACGGAAAATTATTCATTTGAAAACATATATTTCCATGAACAATTGCGGTTGTGCTATGACTGGGCCCATTAACGACGTAAATGACGTATTGGCAATTAAAAATTCCTCAAATTCTTCCATTTTTAATCTGATTAGGTAGTAAAATTTGGTTAACAACCGGTTTTGGGTCGGTCATAAACTTTCAGATATCAACAAGTCTTTGTTTGCATTTGGATGTCTGCAAAAGTAACAATTTATTTCAGGGAATACCCCAAATTTATTTATTAAAAAAAAAAACGTTAATAATAAATAGTACGTGAGAATAATTCCATTATATTTATGTTAACTTAAAAAAAAAGTAGAAAAGAAGTTATGGTTGAATATTGGTGGTGATCCAGTCGAGGAATCCAGACACTCGAGTGTAGATTCCTGGCCAGCCTTCCGTGCCACATTCGGCCCCAAAGGACACGACTCCTTCGATGTACCACAATTGGCCGTCGTTTTCGTTGAGACTGTTCATCAGTGGGCCGCCACTGTCGCCTTTGCATGAATCGCGGCCGGCTTCGCCGCCCGCACATAATTGGTCGCTGCGTAAATTAACGCGAGCTCGATTGAACGTATTATTGCAGGCAGACAATTCAATTAGGGGAACACGAAGTTTAAGTTTCACTGGACTATTGGTGTCTGCAACAAAGGATATATTAAATCAAACTATAGCCTCAACAAACTTGACAATATTCCAGAAGTTTACATTGAAATTTTTCCATAATATTACAACTAATTAGACACTTTTTGGTGGTCGAAAAATGGGGTGAAAAGTTTGTTGACTTTTGACTTAATATTAATCGATTAAAGTGCAGTGCTTTTGTTGTTTTTTGTACCTTTTTTTTGAGCCAATATATCGTCAATGCATTGGTTAATTATTGTTATTATTTTGGAGGTTTTCTACCAAATTTTAATAATTTTATTTAGGTCTTTTCAACAATGGATTGGGGATCAAGAAAATTAAGTATTTTTAGAGTTACGAAGTTGTAAAAAAGTTGGGGTATCACAGAAAATCAAATTATTATTTTTTGATCCACTGGAATTGGGTACAGCTAATTGTTGCACTTAGATATGATATTGTTTAATTTTTTTTAGCTAAGCAATTTTTGTCATCAGCTAGAGAATATCTTCAGGAAACTGTATATACAACATATAAAATATATTGGGTGCTTATTTATGTTATATCATTTACAAAAAAGGAAACTAAAAACATAAATTTGAACAATGGTTCAAAAAACTGAATTACTCTCGTATTGCGTAGATACGTATTTCGATTGCCAATCGAAATACACATCTGGGCCATATGTTAGATATTCATTTCCTTAAAGTTTTGTACAATTTTTTTTTAATAGTTTACTTTTGTAAAATCAAATTACATAAATAGAACCATAAATCATTTCATATAATATTTTATAGACAGTTTTCCAAAGCAGTTCTCTAGTTGAAGGTAAAAATTGCATCAAAAGCAATCTTAAGTTTAAAAAAATAAAATATTTCTCCAATAATACTTGAAAACGACAAATGAAGATTGCTTGGCAATCAAAATACGTATCTGGGTAATACGTCGGTAATTCACTTGTTTGAACCTTTGTTCAAATTTATGTTTATAGTTTACTTTTACAAATTAAATTACATAAATAGAACCACAAATCATTTCATATTATATTTTATAGACAGTTTTCCAAAGCAATTCTCTAGTAAAAGGTAAAAATTGCATCAAAAGCAATCTTAAGCTTAAAAAAATAAAATATTACTCCAATAATACTTGACGACAACTAATGAAGATTGCTTGGCAATCAAAATACGTATCTGGGCAATACGTCGGTAATTCATTTGTTTGAATCTTTGTTTAAATTTATGTTTGTAGTTTACTTTTATAAATTAAATTATATAAATATGACCACAATATATTTTATTTATTGTATAAACTGAATAACTTAAAAAATCTAATTTGATTCTTCGGGAAAGTTTAGCAGAATAAAATATCCAAATTTTACTTTGAAATTATAGCAAACATTTGATTTTAGTTACTAATTTTTTCTGCATGCATCGTATGAAAAAAAAATGAATTAATACAAATTAAGAGTTACAAAGAATCATTTTTTCCACGGTTCAAATCTGTGCAACTCTAAAATTTATTGGTGACCTCTAAAATAAGTAAATTTTCCATGAGAATATTTGAAATAAAATGAAAAAAAATTAACAATTAAGATGTGTACTAAAAGTTTTAAGTACCACATAAATCATTTCAATTATTTCATAAGTGCAATTCTGGAAATTATTTTTGATAGTTAAATTCAAGAATTTTTGTGCTTTCATGAATTTTTAAAAAGTTTAAAAACTTTTAATTGATTATAGAATAGAATTCTATCATTCTACCAAATTTAAAAGAAATTTTCATTCCTAAGAACAGTAATTTCGTTAAAAATTATAAAAACTTAATCAGTATACTGTGTTTTTCATTGCAACTATGGTTCATAGTTCATCCTCTTCAATTTCAGGGGGTACCAAAAGTTTTAATCAAGTCTTCTATCATTTATTGCCAAAAAATGTTTGTACCCCTATCATTAAAGTTGTCCAATATCTCTTCCAAGCAATAAAATAAATCAAACAACCTGATAAAAGACCAAAAGTCCACAATAATTAGACCTTCGTTATTTTATAAAAGCTTGAATTTTCTCTCCACATGTTTACAATACAGGTAAGAACAATAATGGTGGTTATTTTGGCAGGTAACAGGTAGCAAAGGTATAAAAAATGCATACTCAATTTCGTCAATATTTTGTTATATTGTCCTTAAAATTATTTTAGAAATCATATCCTTCATTGCCTGTCAATTTGCACAGCTTCAACCCAAAATTGGTTTGACTAACCAATTGTTGTCATTGGTTTCAATTGACATTTCGATTTCAATCAATTGCCAATTTTTATCATTTGCCAGTTGTGCCAGTTTTGGAGTCCTCAGTAGGAGGTTAAAACCGTGCTAAGAATCAAGTAGTGGAGGATGTGATTTCTATTACTATTTCGATGAAAATTTAAAAAAAATGACGTTTATACTATAACGAAAGTGGGCTTTTGCTACCTGTTACCAGCCAAAGTAGCCACTATCCAGACATGAGCAAAAAAAATTTCGTTTTTATTTAAAATAACGAAAGTTTTGCGATCGTAATTTCTGGGGCTTTAAGTTTTCAATGATTTTCCTGGAAACATCTATTAAAATGAAGTTTTGATGCATTTTTCAGCTGCATTTAAAATTAAAACTATGCCTACAACTTTAATTTGGAAACAAACTAAATCTTCATGATTTTTTAAGCTTTTCAAGGCAAAAGTAACACCTTTTTTTTAGGGCTTAAGATATTGATAGATTAAGTGGACTTACTTCATATTTCTATATAAAATTGATGAAAATATTATTTATACAAAAAGTTTTTTACTAGCTACCCAATAATCAATCGGTTCTACCAATCTTTATTGTGTTAAAATTTGCTCAAAAATCTCTACTTCTTATAGTAAAATTATGCCTGATTTTAAAGATTTCTAGCCTCAAGTTTCCTTACGTAATTAATGTACAACCCCTGACAATTGTCGTCGATTATGATTCAAAATTTTGATTGTAGTGTTTGAATTCCTTTACAAGTCTAGAGAATATCGGAAATCTCAACCAGTTCCTGATATCTTGGAATTATTATTAGGTTGTTTAAGATCATTTTTAAATTAGTAAATATAAAATGTGGGTATTTATTGAAGTTAGGATTAAAAAATACTGTTTTTTGTTAAAAAAAAATCTATAATATAATCGTACGAAATTTTGTATCTTTTGAAACTTCTTCAGGTACTGTAAACACAAAATAGGTCAGTTAATTTCTTTTTACAACAAAGTATAGAGTTTAATAACATCCACATTTAATGCCATCAAGTTTCAAATATACCTGTTTTGTGTTTACAGTACCTGAAGAAGTTTCAAGAGAAACGAAACCTCGTACAATGATATTAAAGAATTATAAAAAATTAAAAAAAAAACAGTCTTTAATATTCCCAACACCCATAAAAATCAACATTTGGTTATAATTATGGATATGAATAGAGTAAATTTGATTAGATTTCATTCTTTTGGTACTGCTGAACGGTATTTAATCTTATAGTTCCAGGCTATCTAATCATTACACTTTAGTATATTTTCTGAAGATTATTGCTGCGACGAGTGTTTAAGTTGGTCCCTTATTTTTATGCTTTATCCTTTTTAAAAATTTTTAAATTCCTAACTTTGTTCTAATTTAATAGTCCTTGACCATCAAATTTTCCTTTTCTAAGGAAAAGATTCTATACTAAGATGAACGATTTTAAAAGATATTTTTGGAAGAATGCAAAATATTTAATGGTTTATTTGACCTAATTTGATTGTTGAGAAAAACAACAATAATAACTCTAAAAAGTTTTTATAACCCTAGTGAATCTTTATCTACAGTTTGATTTAAAACTGATTACGATTTTTATAGCTTTCCTTTTGTAATTTTATAAAATTGATAGATTTAAAAATTTTATGAATGATTTTCTTTTAAACAGAAACCAAAAACGAATCAAAGTTAAAAAATTTTTAAAAAAGTTAAAAAATTCTGGTATCCTCTATATTTTTTATTTTTAATCGGGAAAATCGATGAAATTTATAATTTACTTAATCATTCAAAGCCCTAAAGTTATGAATCCAATGCCTAATTTTAATTTTTCATACAATGTACCTGCCCAGTTTTATTAAACAAGTGGTCAAAGTATCCAGTAGGTCAATACAAAAGAAGGAGTCCATATTGGAAAAAATACATAAGAAAATCTTTGAATTATCGAAAGAGTTTCTAAAAATTGCATTGTTAAATCAAAATAAGATTTTTTCGCTGACTTTGAACAGTTATACTGTGTATACAATAGATAAAATATATTGCAGTCCAATTTATGTAGTATAATTTAATATAATAATGTATAAAAATCATACCACCAACATAAATTTGAACAGAAGTTCAAACAAAAATATTCGTGACGTATTGCCCAGATACGTATTTCGATTGCCAAGCAATCTTACTCAGTGGTCATCAAGTAGTTTGGATCACTCTTTTCACATGATTCACATGAATCATCACAAAGCAGTTACGAAGTGATCCAAACTACTTGAGAAGATTGCTTGGCAATCGAAATACGTATCTGGGCAATACGTCCCGAATATTTTTTGTTTGAACTTCTGTTCAAATTTATGTTGGTGGTATGATTTTTATATATTATCACATTAAATTATACTACATAAATTGGACTGCAATATATTTTATATATTGTATACACAGTACATTGTTAAAATTCCACTGAATCTTGGCAAATTTTTTCAGTTGAATGTTAAGAAAAAATTAGAAAATTCTTGTTTATTTTCTTTCTTATCGGGAAACCCCAGGAAAATGAAACTTTTCTTAATCATTCAAAGCTTTACAGTCATCAATCTGATGGCTAATTTTTATTTTTCAAAGAACCGATCTATTTTTGTTAATTCGTGGGTCAAATTGTTCAATAGATCATTTCAAAAGTAGGACCATACTTTGGAAAAATAACGTAAGAAAATTCTTGAATTATCAAAAGGGTTTCTTGAAATTTCATTGTTGAAATTCCACTGAATAAATGAAAATTTTTAAGTTGAATGAATCTTTAGAAGAAAGCTCTTCTGAAACTCTATTTCAGCTTGGTAAAGCCCAAAAAAAATTCTATTAAGATTACAAATGAAAATTTGCTACATACTTCGTTCGGTTTTTCCCCATCCAGCCACTGTTAAACGACTTCCTACTCGAGCCACATCGGTTTCTAGAGTCGGCAAACAAATTGGCCGTACATACCCTAAAAGAAAATCAATTTAAATCTTTCAAAAAAAAAATTTTTTTTTTCAAAATTCCAACCCGTATAAGTGACAACCGAAGCCAATCGAACCAATGCAATATCATTGTATCGATTACGGGAGTTATCGTTGTATCCAGTATGTGGAATTCTTTGTGCCACCCGAATATTAACAGGTGGTGGTGCACAACCTGCAGTTCTTGTACAATCCTCGTCGGTGTTTAAATTCCACTCGCCCAATCGAACACTGTATCTGAAATTTTGGAAATAGAAAAATTAAATTGGGATTTTTTTGCAAAGATTTAGGGATATTTACAGTTCGCCGATTGATCGAGTGATGGCTCCTGTGACGCAATGGGCTGCGGTGAGTACATATCTGTTGTTGATCAATGTGCCACCGCATGCAAATCCACGGGAGCGTCCATTTTGCCGATATTCCAGCAAGGCCATCCAGGGAAACTCGTCCACGTCGGTGGCCTCGCCATTTAAAATTTTTCGGGAACTATCGTGCCGACCACATTCCGATCGTGGTGGTAATAAGTCATGCCGACCTAAACTTCCTCTGTTGGGAGTTGGTGCCCCATTCCCTCCTCCGCCACTTTCAAAATTTGCACTTGAACCGCAACATACCAACGGAGTTTGATTTTGGGTTCCACATTGAGATCGACGCAAAAAATCTCTATTGTTTCGATTGTAAATTACGTCCAATAACACTTGGCAATCGTACAGGGAAATGCATTGAGCTGACTCACCATTCGGGGTCGTACAAGAACTTCCAGACTCTAAAAAAATGTTAAAAATTTAATAAAAATTGATTTCAATATTAGTACACTTGATTTTACGTGCAAAAATTTCCGAATGGAAAGAACACACCAACAAAAGCAACCACCACATTGTCAACGGAGACAAGTGATTGTAAGTGAACGTATTTTGTTTGGGATTTCAACTTTTTTAATGGTTTGTCTTTTGTTTGATTGTTAACTTAGACACACAACCAATCGATGAGCTGTCTGCCTTGGCACTGACTTGGTTTGAAAATTTAATCTTCAAGAAAAAGAAAAAAAAATAATAATAATAATAAAACAAAAACAGTGACCACTTATGGCGGTCGCCGCACTTTCCTGCCCCTGATTACAGGCTAATTTATATACAACTGTGGTGAAGTAAAACGGAAATTCTAATGTCTTTTTCTTCGTTTTGTGATTAAACCGAAAAAAAATATATTTACAACACATAATCGGGTTTTTCTAACCTTTTTTCCTTCGAAGTTCAAATTTTCATAGTTTCCTCGTGTGTTTTTTTTTTCACCTCCCCCCCCCGATTAAAAACCGAAATTATTTTCAAGGTTTCAAACACAGAAAACACATCGCCAGAGGTCAATAGTTGCAGACTTTTTATTTTTATCAGATAACCTCAATAGTTTTAGTCTTGACTTGTTCAAAAAAATATTTGACCAGAAAAATAATATAGAAATTGTTTGCGTATTTCTCCCAAATTCTTATTTATTGAATAAATTTCCATATTTGTAAATAATTCGAATCGTATGGACTTATAGCCACTCGTCAATCGCTATTGGTGGAGGCATTCGCATATAAAATTCTCAAGTGGCCGTTACTTGGTAATAACAATGCTGTGGTGAAAGCTCTCAAATATTTTTGTCAAGCACTCGAAGGAAAAAGCTCTCAAGGCGCATATGGACCACATCATGCATGGTTTTCGTACGTCATCGACGACAGAACTTAAATTTACCCTTTAACAACCTTTAAAAACCCAACTATTTCTCCAACCCTCAACAGATTTAACCCTTGTCATAGCAGTGGATAAGTGAACGTTTTCATATATGTGTATTTATAATAAAAGCTTGAAAATCTCTCTCGTCATATCTAGAACGATTTCACGATTCAAGCTTTGCATTTTGCGTCCATTGAATTAGCTATTTTTCAATAAATATTTATTGTTATGATGAGGGCAAAATATGGAAAATCGAGGGAGAAGAAAATTGATAGAAATATGGAGAAATCGTTTATTTCTATAGAGCTTTTACTGGAAGGAAGTTGGTCATTAAGATATCAGAAAATTCGGTTGGGATCTGCTTATAAATGGGAAAAAAAAACGTAAAAGGGTTTGGAAAGTTAAGCAAATATTTGAGAATTTTTCATATTATGTTAAGGAAATATAATATTGGGTAACCAAGTTTTTTCACAAGGAAAAAAAATTCTTGAAAAGAAATTTTTTCGAGCTTTAAGTTAAAAATTGGCTTTTTCCCCCCAATTGAATTTTCCCAAAAAAAATATTTTTTTTGACTGTGCTAGATACCAATAAAATAGTCATTTTCAAAATGAAAGCTGAAGGAATTTCCCAGAAAAAAAAAGATTTTTTAATAATTTCCTGATGTGCCATCGTTAACGTGAAATTGCATAATGAAGGCATAAAAAGTTTACATTGTTAAAAATCGTGCTACGTTTTTGTTGATATTTCTGAAAATTATTGGCATTTAAGGGGATAAATCAGTAGCCAACTGATTTATTTGTGAGCTTTATTTTATTACCTGGAAAAGTTCCCAAAGCTACTAGACTTTTAGTCATTTTTCGTTCAAATGATGAAAAACTTAATTCTTACTCAACCACACCATACCAATGAAATTAACAAATTTTCCAATGAAATAGTATATTCTTCAGGTAAGACAGTGGTTCTTAAGGTGGTTCTTAATCTGAAATCTGAAGGTAGATTCTTATAGATCTTGATCAAGTAAAATGAAAAGATAGAATAAATTAGACTTTGGACTTTAGTGAAAATTATTGCTGTTAGTACAATGCAAAGATGCAAGTAGTTCATTATGATGGGACAAGACAACAATTAACGCTTTGTTGAGGAATATTATGTTTATGTAACAATAATATTGTTAGGGCCCAAATTTTTTTTTCACTATTAAACAATGACAGACTCGATTCAATAACGATATCGCCTATATAAACCGGTTTAGAATCGTCTTAAATTAGTTTATTCTGGGGACCACTATATTGGTTAAAAAAATGCTTCAAAATTGAAAAAAAAAATATTTTAATAAAATTTTTCATCCTAATTTCAGAATTTGATGAGAAAAACCTATATAAATAGCGGTAAATCACAGTAGCAACTTATTTTCTGTTCATGAAAGATTGAAAAATTTTCAACCAAAGAAGAATAAAATTAAATTTAAAAAAATCAAAACTAAGTATTTCCTCGATTTTCGTCTAAAATTTTCTATCGTGTTCTGATTTTTGGCAAAATTATAATTGAATACTGTGAATTGATAGTTTATGCATCATATCAGCGAAAAATTTCAAGTCCTTTTGATTTTTTTTTAATTTTTACAAAAAGGAAAAAATCAGACTAAATTCAAAGGTTTTCACGATGTTGGTATTTCTGTTTATTATTGTAATTTCAATTTTCTGCACAGAGTACATCGTAGTACAAAGCCTAAAGTTTAGTTTCTGACTTTGGTTGACGCTATTAAAATATCCGGTTTTTCCTGCGGGAGTAACTATTGAAAAACGGGAAATTTATAATCAAAATAAGATTTTTTTCGCTGACTTTGAACAGTTATACTGTGTATACAATATATAAAGTATATTGCAGTCCAATTTATATAGTATAATTTAACAAACATGAAACATCAGTGATCATGAAGAAACAAACATGAGAAATAAGTGGGTTATATTACCCTCTTTTTCTTTAAATCATAACCATCCCTTCTATAACCAGATTTAAAACACGGAGCTTTTCTAAGGAAGATACTAAATCAAGTTTGCAAATAGTTACGGGAAATAAAATTTCAAGTCCTTATCATATTTTTTTTGTTTTTACAAAACGGAAAAAATAAGACTAAGTTATAGGGTTCTCATGATGTTGGTATTTCTGTTTATTATTGTAATTTCAATTTTCTGCGCAGAGTAAATCGAAGTACAAAGCCTAAAGTTTAGTTTTTACTTTTGGTTGATTATATTAAAATATCCGGTTTTTCCTGTGGAAGTAACTAATGAAAACCGGGAAATTTATAAAAAATTTTCATTTATCGTCCATTATTTTCAAGTTCTAAATATATTCGAGTGTTATAAAATGAATAAAATTCAGATATAAGTTACCATTTTCCAAGATTCCTCTTTAATTTTAGCAAAAACTTACATATTCATCAAGAAATCAAAGGTTTTGTAATTTGTTTTTCAATCTGATCACATGCAAAAAATCATTATTGCTTTCGACACCAATTTTCGACCAAACTATGGCGTTTAAGAAAAATTGTTTCAGAACCTTTTTTGTAGAAAATATCATCAGCTTTCATTTTGATAATAACTCCTTTATTTGTATCTAGCACGATTCAAAAGTTATGGTGAAAATTTTTTTTTTTTTTTGAAAAGTCAATTTTGAGGCGATGCCTATCAATGACAGATTTTTAAGTGGAAATCCCATTAAGGATCTTATCTATCATTTATTTAAAAAAAATTGGTTTCTATGTACTTTGTCGTGAGTGCAAATGCATTTTTATGCAATTAAGCATCAAATAATAAAAACATCTAATGACTAAACTCTTAAATTTAACTTTATTTAAAGGGTAGAAATTAATGTTTGATGAAAAGAAATATGGAAAACCAAATAAATAAACAAATACGATAAAAATAAGTGGGTTATATTCCCTTTTTTCCCTTTTATATATAATCATCCCTTCAACACGGAGCTTTTCTAAGGAAGATACCAAACCAAGCTTGCAAATAGTTTCGGGAAATATTTACTTTTGTTCAAGTTTCCCCAAAATTATTAATTGGAATTGGACAGTTTGTAAGATATCTCGATCTAATTACAAGTTAAGTTTTCAATAATAACAACCCCACTGAACCGTTGAAATTAATTCATCCACCCCATCCCTTAAGTGTACCTAGGACTAGCAATCGAAGCTTGAACATATCGAAATCTATAAAGTGTTTTAGATTACTTCGATTATGTGTAACTTTATCCTTTCATATCCGGGCGGCGTTTGACAACAATCGTCCATCCCGGATATGTTGGGATGATCGTTTGAATCTGTCATCGCATCCCTCTCCCATAACATCCCCCCCTCCCATCCACAATATACTTAGTTTTGATATAAACTAATATTGACCATCCTACGCAAACACTACAGAAAATTAATACTACTACGATCGAAAACAACATTTTGATTACACGCCAAAAGAATCGCTCCTCTTCCTTTATGACATCACCCCAAAATATCTAATGTTTACCACTCTTGTAATCACACTTGTATGCGTTTCTTTATTGCTTTTTTAGCAGTGTCGAATAACACATAAAACCCCAACATTCCCTTTTTTCAATTGCAACTTGGTAAATTATTTTTTCGAATCAATTAAAAAAGTTTTCCTTTATCCACTGATCCATTCTGCCATCAAAAAAAAAAAAAAAACGGATGGGGGTTAGGGATGGGAAAGCCAAATAATGGTGGCCAGAATGAAAAGCTTGCGATTGAGGGAATGTAATTTATTTTTTTTATAATATATTATTAAAAAAAAAATAAACAAATTTAAAAAAGTTAAGCAAATTCATTAATCTGAGTTGAATGGTGCATGCCATGAAAGCTCATTTGAATGGGGGGGGAGGGGAAATGAATTTGGAACAAAACACGAGCGGTGGAATTTGATTCGCACGTTTTTCGTGATTCAACTTTTCCTTGGCGGAACAATGTCGGGGGTGTTCAATGAAATTAAAACATGTTCAAATTGAATTTGGATGAGATAAACGTGAAACCGATTTCCAATTTATGATTAAACCAACTTTTAATGATCTTTTTTCAATAGATTTTCATTAAATACAATTTTTAGATTTCATTTAAAATTAATATTTGATAATTTAGTATTGAAAAATTTAATAGGAAATCCAAAAAAACCAGACAAAGACATATGAGTTAATCATGTTTTACTTCATTACATAAAACCCAATATTTGTATTAAATCAAGGGAAAAATCCACCCCTATCCACATTTCCATTTTTTTTGCAAAGCAGATTATAAATATATTTATCATCTATTGTTTATTATAAATGATAATATTGAAAAAAAATCCAATGACATATGGGGGAGTTCATCATTTAAATCCCTCATCCACCCCAATCTCGTCCCCAATTCCCGACTGACCCACCCACCATTTCACCTATTCCCAATACAATTCAAATAAAACCATTCCCCCCTTGCCCATGAAACGGGGAAAACTCAAAGCTCTATCAAACGATTTTGAAGTATCAAGAAAAATGTGAAAAACTTTTCAACTGGAGGAGTGAGGAGACTCGGATTACAAAATTAATCATTTATTCATACGTTCACTAAGCCGCCCCTTACACAAATGCTCCATACCATCCGACCGACCGACCGACACTCCTGTTAAAAGCTCACGCTTTACTTCGCCCTCAAAAAAACATCCCTTCGTCGTGTCGTGTAAAACCTGGCCAAATTCTACCACCCGAGCTTAAAATATTAATGAAAGCTCAACAAAAATTCAAATGAAACTCCCAAATTACGATGTAAAAGTTTTAATTATTTAGTCATTACGATAATCGATTTGTGATTAAATAGTTTTAGCCCCGCACTCCAGGGTGGGGAGCGAACAGATTTGTCGTTAATGGGAAAATCAAAAAGTTTTTCGTTAGTCAATGAATTCGATGAAAATTTCAAATCAATTAGGGGGGTGGAAAAGTTAAATATTTTCGAGGCCAGGTAAAATTGAAAAGTAGGTTTCGATGGAGATTTTCTTTAAGCTTGATCCAAGCTTGAATGTGTTTAAAATTAAATTAAATTTGAACCAATTTTCTAACTAATTATATCACTGAATTATGTTCTGAGGGATAAAAAGCAATTCGAACAAAATTTGATTATAATTATAATTTGACACATTTAAATATTTTACAAGCAAAATACTTCAATGAGTCAGTCTCAAAGGTTTGATTTTTTTTCATTTAATGTATCTCTTCATAAATATATACCAATATTTAGAATAAATAATCATATTTTATTTTTACAATTACGAAAAGGTTTGATTAAAATGCACTTGAAACTGGTAAGGGTTGGTACCTCCAACAAGGTTTAAGACCACTGCTTTAAACCATTCTTAATATTTATCATTCAAAAATGACAAATCGATACAAACTTCTCCACAAAATATAAATTATTTTTATAAAAAAAGTTCTATATTTTAAAACTAAATACTCTCAAAGGCCCTAGGGGTATAAGTATAGTGAATTTGCCCTTGAAAGATATCGGCACGATACTGAGAGGGTTTTTAGGTACTACTGAGATAATAAGATCCTGAAAGTTTCAGATCTCTAATCCAATCGGTTTTTGAGAAAAAGCAAAATATGAAATATTCAGAAAAAATAGATTTTCTCAGGAACGCGTGAATCGATTCATCTGAATTTTGGATATGTTTTGGGGGCTAAAGGTAGCTTCTAGGAAAAAAATTAAGAGCTATATCGGTTAATAAGAACCTAGAACAAAATGGCATTTTTGTTTTAATTTTGATTTTTAACTATGATAAACATTTAGTACAATTACGAAACAATTTTTTTTGGATTCCTCATTCATTTTTCTATGGATTTATGATCTTTTTAGATTTTAGGAATTGGGACGCCATATTACAAAAAAATAAAAACCACCTGTTATGCAAATGTTCACTTTATCTTTTAAATTCGAAATCTTTAATTTTATCAAAAGAAATTTCAAATGATCCAACCGTTTTGCATTGTTTGGAAAACATGTTTTCTTTTCACCACTGCAATATCAATAAATTTTTATCTTTTTACCAAAAAAAAAAAAAAACAATTGTAAGTCAGTGGTGCAATACGATGCACTTGTAAAGAAGTGTCTTAAATTTCACATATAAATTCCGGAAAATTTTCCCAAATCGTTCGGTTGTATGGTCTTCTTTTCAATTTACGAGAAAGAATGTAAAGCAAATTTCCCCGAAATTTTCATTTAATTGTAAAAAAATTTACCGAAAATCCAATTTTCATTATTTTTCTTCGTCCATGCTCTTGTTTATGGGCTTTGTAAAGATGCAATTTTTTTTTCACCTCAGAATATCCTATCATGAGTTCTGCAGTCAACACGGATGCATCTTTTTTCCTAAAGATCACCGGAAAAAAATTCAGTCGCAATTGTGCAATTTTAAATATTTTTCTTTGAAAATTTCAGAAATTTTTTAGCAAATGTTAATGTTTAAGACAGTAAAAATTTTGATAAAATATTTAATTTTTAATATGTAAAAATAATTAATTAATATAGGCCGTCTTTTCCCCTACTAAGCTCATTTAACTGCTTTAAAAATTTTTCCTTCTACAGCCAAAAATGTTGTATAGGGAAATTAGGGGATGTTTGAGCTTCAATTTTTGGTTTAATTTCAATATTTTTTTCTTGTAACATTCCTCGGTAAAAGTTTCATTTGGTTGGAGTAACTAATGAGAACAATATATGACAGCAATAACTTCTTGCCATGAATATTGGGTTTTACAAAATTTTCCTCGCAATTTTCTCCTCTTTATAAAATCAGATTTAATCCAATTGTTGTCCTTTGTTACAATTTTATTCATAAAGCTTTTCATTTTTAACCATTGCAGCAATTTCCACGTAAAAAAACCGCATTCGATGTTTCTTGATTTGAGGTCACAAAGAACCACGTTTTTTTATTCTTACACCATATTTATGGCCTTTAAGCGATTAAAAACCACTTTTTGACTTGTTTTGAAGCTTTTTGCGAGCTTTTCTTTAGAAAGACATAATTCTTGATCCAATAACTTTACCAATTTAGCGTTTTCAATCTTTACTGGTTTACCATCGCGTTTTTTGTCACCGGTACCATAAAAGAACCATAAAAAGTGTTGTTAACACTTTAACGAAAAAGTAGATAACAATTTTTGAAAATTAAAAATAATACTTTGCCATGAATTTAGTTAAAAAATAGGTCGTAACGATTAAACCATAGTAATGCAATTTTTTAACACTGTGTATTTATACTGCACATTTCGTAATTGAATGATGCCATAATTATAAAGAGATTTAGTTGATTGAAAGTTGAAAAATTGTGGATTTTAAGTCCAAAGATTTTTTTAAATGAAAGAGATTTTGAATCTGTTATTCCTTCACAAAAATGAGTTCAATAATTTATAATCGATTCAATATTGTGCATATAAATGTCAATATTAAATTCCATAGACAAAAAATATTTTCTTCCATTATCTTAAAGTCGATACTTTATGCTATTCTCCTAAATAATAAATTAAAGAAAAAAAAATCTAATTTTAAAATTTAAAAATTCATTGAATTTTTTTGGGAGCGAGAGTCATCATGAAAGATAAGATAAAACGAGCTATAAATTGCTATATTTAACAATAAAATATCTAAGAAAATAATGAGAAAAAAACATAATAAATTAAACTAATAGAAGAAAAAAAATTCCACTTTTCCACATTTTATTTCCAAGCCCATTACTTTATACGAAATTCAATTTCTCAGCAGAGTTATATGTATATATCTGCTCCTCAAATTGGATCAAAGCACTTTCATTTTTCCTCGATGCTCAATTTTTTTTGTCTTATTAGATTTAAAATTGTCATTTCAAAGAAAATATGAATAGAGTTAGCCATGAACATGGCAAAACAAAACACTGTGATATGACAGAGTACATATATGTAAAAAGAAAAATGATTTTATAAATTTCTTTATGAAACATGTTCGCTATATTACGTTTCTATATGTATATCTGCCGTATAAAACTAAAATATAGACAAGGGGGTGGAATGAGGAAAGGGGTGAGTTTTCAGGGGTGGCACGGGAAAAACCTAGGAAGAGGGATAAGATATAGTTGAAGTCATATGCTTCTTTATTATATTCATTTTACATTTACAGAACTTTTCCACCAACTATTTTCATTTGTTTTTTTTTTTGACTCCAATGTTTCGTTGTCTGTTATGTCACTGGTGTACTAAATAATGTGTTTTGCAAAGAAACAAGAGAAATTTAAATTAATTTTAAAAAAAAAAAAAAATGACGGAAAATATCAAGTTTCGGTTCCCATAAGGTATTGTGCCCTGAAACATGTTTTTGTTTTTCCCATGTCATATGTTTCAAATAACAAAAATCGATCAATCACACCTCCTCACCCGTTGATTTTCAATTTTGCATCCTTCACTTGTTTTCAGCCCACGCCATTTTACCCCTGCTCGCTAATTTCCCGTTTATTCCAATTTTCCAATCAGCCATCAAAAACATTTAAACCACGTGGTTATCATACCGCCACGTGTCACCAGCTGTGTGCCAAAAACAAGTGCCTACGTTGTTTATTTAAAACATACATTGTTGCCAAATTTACAGTTACGTCATTACGGTACACAAACAATTGAAAACATGTTTCGGGGGACCATTGAAAATGTTTACAATGTACATAAAAAGATGTGTACAAGTGGTATGTGTGTGTGTGTGTGTATATGAAGGGGTGCAGGAAATGGGGGGGGTGCAAACTGGACAATGACTGGATTGAGAGAAAAGAACAAGAGGGACACAAAGGAGATTATTATTGAGAAAATAATTGAAAGCTTTGATCTGCAAGTGAGATATTGTAAAGCTGGGATGATAGGGAATTTGTGCAGGAAGGGGCTGGTACCGAGGGGTTGGTCATTCGAATGCAAATTTTTCGAACTATTAAAGCAATAGAGAAGGATTTCACGCGTTTTTTTTTTGTTTGATGAAAGTAATTTGAGAATAATAGAAATTAATATAAGTTGAGCCTCTTCGGAAATGTTGGACAAAAGGATTAGAAAATTCACCCCTTTTTTTCACTATTAACGTAAAGCTTTCAAGTTCTTAATAGGAAATATTATGGGAAAAGAGAAACCTATGACTTATCTAGACAAGAAAAATATTTATTAGTTATATAAGTACTTATAAACTAGCTTTTGTACCTGCACCATGCAGATATAGGCAAGCGTTTGTTCATATATTGAATGTGTGTGATGTGTGTAAAGATAATGCATGGAAAATATGATAAGTAACAATTTTTTCATAGTTCTTAACACTTAAAACTTAAATTCCAATTAAAGGAATTTAAAATTACTCTCTTAAATCCTTCATCAATTAAAACATCGAAAAACTTGGAAAAAATCAACAAAATTTCACTTTGAAATACAAACCAAATCCCGGCTCATTTGTGATAGGTATTAGTCGGTTTGTCCCCATAAAAAAATTTCAAACAACCAAAACTCTTTGACAAATAAATCGTAATAAATACCCCTCAAATGTAATATTAGACAGAGCTTTAGGCTTTGCCGTCAAGTCGACGATCGAAGGGATGTTCCCGTTTTTTTTTCTTCTTCTTCTTCCCAGCGAAATTGAGCACATTTGGCGATGGCTCGTTTCATTTTCAAATTACACAAACGAAACGAAAAAAGTAATTTAAAAATTCTACTGGTAATGGGTTCGGGTCACATACACCCTGAATATGTGTGTGCGATGTGTGTAATGAGAGTGCAATGAAAGTGCAATGGGTTTGAGGGATCAAGGGAGGCGGAAACTATATATGTATATGTTGGAGAGTTTTTGATTACAATTAAAACGAGATAAAAAGGCACAAAGTGGTTGAACTCAACTTCAATTAAATGCTTCGATTTTTTAATTTATTTTTCCTAAACAAAAAAAAAAACAGAGCTATTGATAGAGCTTTAGCGAATATCTTAACACAAACTTATGTGAAGTTTCAACAATCAATAACAAAATTTTCCAAATTCATTCAATTATAAAATTGGCTGACTGACAAAAATTTACAACCCTTAATTATTTCATAAATAATGAAAATTCGTTTTTCACGGCACGTAAATGAACACTGCCCAAAAACACTACCCCTACCGCACTTCAACCCCCATTGTTAACATCCACTTTGTATACTTATTCACATATATGCGTTAGTGTGTGATAATTTGATTTTGTACATAAACGAACAATCAACAATTAATATTTCCATTTCTCGAATTGCACAAACGAAAAAAAAATAACAAATGAAACACGAGTGAGATTGATTTGTTTCATTTTTCAAAGTGAACTTGATGGAATGAGAAAATCCGCAGGGTTTGAGGTTTACGAATTGCAGTGATTTAAAAAAAAAACGAGGAGGACAAATTTATCCAGAGGGTTCTACGAAAAGGATGCCTAGCTGCACCCATTTTTAATTTGAATTGATTTATGTGCAAATATTACAAATTAAACGATCGAGTAGGGGGAACAGTGACATTCATTTGTTAAATAGATTTGCTTTTTTTACGATTTACAACTTTTCAACTCTACTACTACTATTGGCTTTTGTTTCGGTCCAAAGTACAATAATTGAGCTTTTTGTTGAAATAATTGCCGGCTGTGGGCTTTCTGGTTGGTCTTTTGTTTCGACTATATCGTAATCTTTCAATCTCTTTGCGTTGTCAATAAGATATTAATTAAAGCTGGGATAAGTCCTATTCAATAGGCATAAATTGTCGACGTCTTGGTTTCGCTGATTTGACGCAACCCCCTTCGGGGGTTGCGGCTGTTGCCATCTTATGTTTTGCTCATCATCCCCATATATTTACGTTCTCTTAATTTTGAATTGTAGAAATTGCCTCAACGTCACCTGAAGACTACAACATAAAAGCATTCCTCAAGATCAGAAATAGACACCCTGGTTTCGCCGTCCCATTCCGCCCACCTCCCGGACTATTTGGTCTTAATCAGTCTTCACAACCATCAAACACATATCCCCAACAACCGACATTCCTTTGAACGGTTCTCCACAGATAATGTCTTTATCTAAAGGTGTATTGTATGGATGAAGGGTTGAATACTCATACGTTTTAGTTTCATCCCCCAATTCGCCAACTTTTGCATACATTCGTACACTCACCGATATATAACCCATATAACATAATATAAATCCAATTAATTATTTCTTAAGACCCTTATTACATATACATATACTTACATGTGAGTTTTATCATCGTCCCCCCTCAAACCCTTTGAGCGCCCCCCGTGCCATTTCAATATATTCGCCCGAAACAGTTTAATTAATTTGTGAAAATTAAAATTTCATTCTAATTGCTTACGTGCAATATTGAAGAGGCACTGAAATTGAACACCAAACAAAACACAGTCAATATGATGCCATTCATGCAAACAATTGAAATTCGACACACTTGGATCCACTGATTAAATCGCATTGGACTACCTTTGGATTACAACTTTGAAATTTATCAAGTGTGCCATGTAATTTTTCATAAGTTAAAAAGACAGAAAAGCTCACAATTAATTGATTTTGAACTTTAAATTATGCATTATTTAGTAAGCTGTTAAAATGCACTATTAGTACACTGATGGTTCTAACTACAAACATCACAAACGTCAGATTTGGCGTTGGAAGTTTAGTTATCAAAATTTAACGATCATTTTTCCGGTTGGTTACCAAAAAGTTGGATGAAAAAGCTTATAAAGTGTTCAAGAAAAAATTAAAAAAAAAATTAGTCAATAAGATCAAGACCAAATTGTCCAACTAACTGCTTTATTTCTCAATAAGTATTTCGTGCAAAATATTTTTTTTTTCAAATTTTTGTACCATTAGCCTCAAAGCAATAATTGATGAGTGCCAAACGTTCATTACTCGTAAGTTAGTTGTGTCCAATGACACAAGTATCGCTTAGCATCTGCATCATTATCCATCAAGTTCAAAATAAGATACTTTAATTGATCAAAAAATCTAGCTTGATAAACCTGCACTTGCCGAGTGATCTAGGCATGCCAACCAGTTGAAATTTCCTCCCCCCAACCCCGAAGCCTTTTTTAAAATCTCTTAAATATAAACATGATAAAATTGTCAGTCAACTAATAAAACTTAATTTAAGGCTATTCTGTGATTTATTTCTTAATTACTTTAGTAGATGAAATATATAATAAAAAAACCAAGTTTAACAGTTCGAATTAGAATTGAGAATTTTAAAGTATGTTTTATAATTTTTTTTCTTGAAACTTACCTCCGTAGATCGATAAGGTAAAAATTTGATAGAAAAAAATGATTCATTTTCTCACTAAAAAAATTTTCCCCCAAAAAATCCTCATTGTCATATTTTTCCCCTAAATTTAGGGAGAAAACTCCACAAGTTGGCATCACAGAAGTCTCTTATCCTTCTTATCTTCCACTTGTAGATCGTCGTGGATTTTCCTACTATTTATGAACAATGGTGCACCAATTATTGTCCTCAAAACTTGGACTAGAATCATTGAATTATTTCTACGTTGAATGCTATCTCTTAAATTTTCACTTCATAGATCCAAATTGATTTCATTATTGATTTGCAAAGGACTAATTTGTTTTCTACGATCAACTGTGACCTATGACCAACTCCAGTACAATTTTCCGTATTTTTTAAAGCTTTAATAAGTTTTGTCTCTTCAGGAACATTCTTAAATAATTATCGAGATTCATTTTCAATTATTAGTATTCAATATTTACCAGGATCATTTTCTACTGCCATCAGTGCAATTTGAGATTGAAAATTTAAAATTCCTTAAATTGGAATTGAAGTTTTAGGCGTTAAGAATTATGAAAAAAAAATGTTATTTGTCATTAACACAACAAAAATATTCAATTTTTGAACTGATTTGAACTTATGCTTGCCTATACCTGCACGGTGCAGGTCCAAAAGTCAATTCAAAAAAACTAATATAACTCAAATATTTTTCTTGTCATTATTTTAAATATGTCTTTAGCATATGGAACCACAATTACTTCTTCGATAGTTAGAAGGTTAGAGGTTTCTACGAAATACAACAGGGGTCCAAGAATACTTCTTTGAGAAATACCAGTTACAATCCACCTCAAATCACCCACTGCTTTTCCCTGTTTACTATTAAAGATCTTTTCTTTCCAAATAAGATCCAATAACTTTTCAATGCTTTTTTGATACATCTATTCTCAATTATTTGTGCCACTCCCCCTCAAAAACCTAAAAAACATCCAGGACAGCCACAAAGCAGTATTTTTTGTTTTCTAGTACATTCTATATCGTGTTACTACTCTGTAAACTTATTCAATTGAGGAGTAGAATTTCTTGAATCCATTCAAATGATGTGGTGTGTAACCTCTTCCATTAATCTCTAATGCTGTTCTCGTAATAAGGTCGTTAGCATTTAACTTACTGAGCATAGAATATTTTTTTATATTGTTCTCAGAACTATGCCTTTGCTTGTCAATTCCTTCAGAACCCATCTTTTTATCAGATCATATCCTGGAGCTTTATTAGCAGGGAAATTCCGAATGATTCTTTTGATCTCTTTTGGAATGGTGGGACGTTGGATTGCAATTCTTTTATTGATAGAATTTTCTTCTTTTTCTTGAGCTTTATTTAGGCTAAATACATTTACTTAGTGCATTGCAAAAAGGAAGATCTTTTCAACATCATTTCTGGCTTAATTTTCAGTAAAATTTTATAGTAAGGGAATATTATGTTGAATTGATTTTTTTCACATTCCTTGGAGCTTTCCAGAGTGAATTATTCGAATCTGCAGTAGTTGAGAAATTTTATATTTATACTAATTGAAGTATTCACTATCAATATTCAGAGGAAAAATTTGAAAATATAAAATATCAGTTGAAAGCTTTTAAGTTTATTTGTAGAGAGAGCTTTACTGTGCACAAGCTTTGATTATCTATGCATTTCTCAACAATAACTTATGAGAAAAAATAATATTACATAAAAAATAGTTTTATCATGTCAACAGCAGCAGCGTCTAGAAATCGAATTGCACTGACGAAAGGAAATGAAAATGCAACGTGAATGAATGAAGAGTGAAATATGAAAGAAGAAAATGAAAAAAGAACTGTACAATGAATACATAATTGACATATACAGACATACATGAAAGTGTTGCATTCCCCGACTCCCTTCATTCCCATCGTGCACCCACCACCCTCATCCCCTAATCGCCCACCTCGCTCACATAATATAGAAAGAGATATCGTTAAAGTAACAGCTTGTGACAATGTTCGCATATACAGCGGAGACACACTTTTTTCTATAACCCCTTTCAATTTTTCTATCATATCAACCCTATTACAGCCTCGGCACAGCCATCAACCCCCTTCCGCATGCAAAACATCCCACCTCCACCCCCAAATCCATCTCTTTCTCTAATCTAATACGAAGACATTTTAAGTACAAATAAAATTTTTTCGCAAATGTCGCAATGCACAAAAGCTCAAACTTCCACCCCTATATATTTGAGCCCTTAAACACAGCCATCTAAATTCAAAAATGTTAACGTCAATATTTTTCTCGCTTCATCTTCGAAAAAATTTCAAAAGATAGATCGTTCTTTTTATGACGATTAATAAAAACAAAAAGAAAACGAGAGGGTGGGGAGTTTCAACCCTTAAAAATAAGGGTTGAAACATTCACTTTTGCATTAGGCTAATAAAAAAATAAAATAAGTAGCTCTCTCATAAATTGTACAATTAAATCTAAGTAAAAATGATAATATTAATAATAGCAATAACATAACCTTTATCTCTTTTACGGCCCTACGTACATAACCTCACATCTTTATAGCGAGACAATATCTGAAATGTTTATAGGCCTCTCGAATGTATGCTAATAAAATTATCCCTATTATTTCTGGTCCTCTTTCCCGAACCGCACATTTTCTTTTAAGGTCCATTCATTCGTTTTTAACCCCGTTTGTTTTCGCATTCATGTGCGCTTACATAACCTCTCTTTCGCATAAACCATTCAGCTGCGTTTCCCTTTTACGAATCTAAACTGAAACCACTCCATACACAACAATGGGGAATGGGTGCGTCAAATAATTTTAAAGTAATAAACATAGCCTCTTAAATGCACATATAAATTCGGGATTCTATCGCATTTCAAAATGGCCGTTGTGGAGTTTATTTTAAATTTAATTTATATTCCTTTTTAGGATCGTTAAAATGTCACATTAGAATGACAAAATAAAACTGCCGAAATTGAATGGGGAACCGTTGAACGGAAGGGTAAATAGGGGGCAATAAAATGTTTTTAGTTTTTTTTTTTTGAGGAATTAATGTTATCACTAGGCAACCAAGCTAAAAAGATACCTAAAAACAACATTTTTTATTTTTTTTTAATTTAGTATTAGACTAGCTGATCCCCGCGACTTCGTCTGCGTAACGTAGGAGTAGATTATATTTTCTTTTTAAATTTGCTATTTATAGTGGCAAATGAAAATAATTATTTTTTTAATTTCTTTTACGAAAAACATAATCATACCTGAAAACACTACTTTGTCGACCTTAAAAAGACACATTCAATAAACTGTTACTTTGAATAAAATGGTTGCATAAAATGATCAATTAATTTTCAAAAAATATTTATAAATCTCTAACAAGAGTATGGTCTATTCCGTATACCAACGGTAGGTATACCTACCGTGAACCAATTAATCCGTAAATCAATCACCATCTATATATAAATAAAAACTATCGTTAAGTTCAATAAAATCAGTCGTAATTATGACTTAAAACAGTCAAAAGTTTTCAAAACACTCGCCTAGATATTTAGAATATTAGTAGAAATCCCATTTCATTGTCTCAACTTTAACACTACTGAAATGTACAAAACTACGGCGAAATTAAAATTTGTTCAAATGCACGAAACCCAGTTCCTCCATAATCAAGTATAACCATTGTGTATCTATGCACTTATTATTAAAATATCTGAATTTCAACTATATAATTAAACCATTTTCTTTCAGTTCGCCGAATTTCTTGCTACTCGATATTCGCTCACTAATGTATTTATTTGTGATTACGTATATCGGATTTTCAGGTTTACAATATGTGAAAGCCGAAAAACGTAATGCTCACTTATGAACTTTACCTTTTTTAGATATATATATTAGAGTTTAAATTTTTAAGCAGATCCTACGTTTTTGTTTCTAATAATAAACCAACATTTTAAGCGATAAAACATTTCCTCTATAACGAACATACCTTGATAATTAAATTGGAAATTTCGATTGTTTGATGGACGTTATGCCGTACAAACTTTGCCACCATTTTTCACTCTTTTAGGGGAGGAATTATCAAAAACCCTTTCTTACTATATATCTGCATCATATAAGAAAAACATTTTCCAAATTTCATCGACACAAATATGATTTTTTTTGGAAAATACAATGTAAAACGAAAAAAAAGATGACCTTTATTTTGATTATCATGACTAAAAAGCAATTCGGTATCGCACATTTTGACGTTGTACATAAAAAATTTTTGGAAATAGATAAAAAGCGTGGAAGGAAATTCGAATAGTTTATATATTTTCAATAACAATAATTGATTATCAAATTTTTCTAAATACCCAAGAGAAGTTGGTTTGGAAGATTTTATTTTTTGATTGATTATGAAATATATGAAAAAAAATTGCTCCCTTAATGTTAAATAATTGCTCCAAGTCACAATCATTGCTTCATAAAAAATAGATTTTAAAAAAGTTTGATTGTTGAAAAACAAACAAAAATTAAAAACTGCCTCTTTGGTATTTGGTGTAAGTACCTAGAACCTAAGCTGTCATACTAATTAAGTGAAATGACATTATTTAAAATTCTGTAGTTAAAATAATATAACAAAAACAGAAACTTATTATTGATTAATTATTTATTTATTAATCACACTTCTTAAATTTAAAATTTCGATTGTTGATTAACTTTACATTTTCTCATACAAACTTAGTCACCTCTTTTACTCTTTTACGATAGGAATTTTCAAAAAAAAAATTCTTATCAAATGTCTACTTCTTAAAAGGAATACATCGAATATTAAAATTTCATCAGTCAGGGGGGATATATATAAATTCAGGATTTTATGTATGCACGGTTTTAAAAACGTATTTACTTTAAGTTTTATTACTTTTATTATTATTACTTCTACTACTACTATTTTTTTTCGTTAATATATACTTATTGAGCAACTCTAAGAGTCTATTTACAACAAATTTGTAAAAAATAACATTTGTAAAATTCGAATCCACATCTTTATAATTGAGAGCATCAGAATATTAAATACGTAAGCCATTACGCTATTTACATCAGCTATGGGTTTTATATATATAAAGGTTTATATTTCAAAGAGGCAATTTTGTAAACTTTAAATTGAATTTACTGTGCTTTCTGTCAGTTAAACTAAAAATATTTTTACAGATTATTTTCTAACTTTAAATTACCTTTCCAATGATATATAACTCACCTGTCTTGTGTAAAAATTTCTGTTTTTATCCCTAGGGAATACCTTTTTTACTATTTTTTTGGAATGATAAGTAGCTTATAGTCTGTTCAAAATTGTGTTGTATCTTAATACCAAATTTCATTAAATTCGGTTGTTCCGTTTTTGAGTTAAATTGAGACACACAGACAGACAGACAGACAAAAATTTTAAAAATAGTTAATTTGTAATAAGGGCCTCTTGAAACAAATATTTACTTTAAAATTGGGTTCAAAATCGAAATGTGCAGACAGACGTAAGAATTTTATATATTAGTATAGATTTAAGGGGCGTCTAATTGGTCAAAAGGTTTCCAACTCCAAGGAGTTTAATGTTAAATGTTGGGAATGAGAATTTTCTTAAGTGTTAGGTTTTTTTAAGATCTTAAATCTAGGTCTAAGACCAAAGGTCTTCTCTAAGAGTCAAAAATGTAATTTTACAATACAAAAAGTTTTCTAATATGGTTTGAACAATAACTGTATTCATAAAAATAAATATTTAGTCAATCCAAAATAAGGTTTTAAAGATGACACCGTGGTTCATCAGAAACGAGGCATTAGTAGTACAACTTCAATAGAAGACTAAATATCGTGGTTGTATAGGCAAATTCAATTACATTATCCCGTTCTTTTTGCATATATATATATATATCAATGTGGAAATCATTGAAGTGATTAAAATTCGTTAACTAGCAAAACCTTGTACATATATGTACATATAACGATGCTAAAACATACATTCAGATTGACGAACCGACAGACACATTGACGTGTGTGAATATCATTTATACAAGGGCGTTTCTATCTCCATTTATACATTTATATACCTACACATATAGTAAACGTATACATAGAAATGTAAATATTAGCATCTAAACACACGTCGCTCTTTACCTCGCCATCCACAATAATTGTTACATATATATGTGAGGCTTTGGTATGGTATGATGTCACAGTGCAAACCTCAAATAGATAAAACGATGTTAGTGAACGATGATGACGCTTTTGCTCATTACTCAAACTCAATTGCTAGTAAATTTCACTTGGAAGATTCCGAAAACGGAGCTCGAATGACGGATTGACATTAAAGGATTGCGGGATGAACAAGTGTTACCTATACTACGTTAGTTTCCAAGGGGGTGGCAGATTTCAAAATTAACACATTCATATACATATATTACACAAGAGACAAACACAAATGCGGGATTTTGCTAAATCGAATAATTATTTACATTGACAATTTGCTCTTGCCAAAACGGCATGGGGCAGGAGTTGGAAATTAGATCTACTCCCTCATCCATTGCACCCTTGAAATTTTAGTTTTTCCATAAAGTTTTATTTGTCGGGGCCGGCGGAAATTGAATTTGAATCGTAAAATTGATGCAAAAATATCAAATGGACCACGACTATAACAATAATAGTAATGTTGATTCGATTTGAGTTTATCCCTAGTTCGTTTCATTTTTATTATAATATATGTACTATATATGAATTGAATGTACCTACTTTAATGACCATTTTACTTTTTCTCGTTTCAGAAGTTGCAGTCGAATCGTTTCATAAAGGTGAGTGTTGGTTTTTTTTTTCGAAAATCCTTAAATCGTATATTTTTTTTCCTTTAACGATTTGAACGGGTTTTATGCGGTCGTAACGTTGGGAGTTTGTAGCAAGTGGTTCTAAAGTTTTTAATGTAAATGGTGGTATATCTTTTAGTGCAATTGGTCAAGTGATATTTGCAAAATTCTAAGGGGTTTGAGGAGGATTAAAAAAATTTGAAGTTTTTGTATGCCATTCGATTTCAGGAAAGAAAAAAAAACAGAAAGTTTGGATAAGAGAGGATATAGAACTGTAAAAAAATGCCCTTATTCAAAAAATCAATTTATATGTACTTGCAAGACGGCTAAGGGTAATACTTTCCAACCCCAATGCCACAAAAAATTAAAGACACATTCAAAAGTGTTTCTACTATCATTTTTGGTTTTGCAACTCCAAAAATAAAGGTTTTACGAATCAATTGAAAGAAAAACCGTATAAAAATGGATAGACCAACAAAAATGCTCAATTTTTTGGCCACTCGTGGCACTTTTCAAACTTTTCCATCATCCAAAACTAGTATCCCTAAATTTTCAATGGTGACATTTTATTTATTTCTCAATCAATGCCTGGTAAAGGCTTATGAAAAATAATCTACTCAATCTTGTAAATCCGGCTTTGTTTTAAAGCTCTTTAATTCCTCCGAAATTTTTAAAATCGTTACCAATCTTCTCAATCGTAAATATGCAAAAAAATGAATTTAAGGTCCACTTTTCCTGCAGTTCTTCATTCTATTGCTAAAAATTAACGATGTTAATATTTCCCCTGGTTTTTTTATAACTGTTTGTAACTTGTGTAATGCGTCATGTAATGTTTGATGTTCTGGACTGTATTCGATTTGCAACATGTAGGTAATGCATATGCATTTTAACTCAAACATCACCAATAAACCAAATGCACATTTTTTTTTAAATTTTTAAACAATAAAGAACATTATTAATATGACAAAAAACATATTTTAATAACGAAAAACATTATAAAAAGCTCTTTGTAGCCTAGCTCAATTATTCGAACTTAATATACAATATAAAGCTTTTTCGAAATCTTCCATCAATGCATTTTTAAGTTCTCACGAAACGTTTGTTTTTCGTTAAATTTTCCAAGCGTTTTTCTATATTTTTCTTCCTAAATTTTCCGTTAAACTTATTGATCATAATTATAATATGATGTATAAAATTATATATGAATATGAGAAATGAATATTATATTGTCCTTCATATTATATAGTTCCTATGCGACTTGTGTAGTTCTTATTAAATGTTTTTCCATTTCCAAATTTAAGATCACTATTTTAAAAATACAGATGCACTTTGCTAAAAGCCACATATTTATTCTTTTGAATTGAAAAGCAAGAAAACTATCAGCATTATTGCTATTCATTGCACGGGATTTTAAATTGCAACAATAGCACTGAAATAAGGATGCAATTAAGTAAAAACTGATGTTAAACTCTTTTGCAAATTCAAGTGGCCCAAACACGAATTAAACATCTTCGAAAATTGATATAAAGTTTATCGTTTGTATGCAACAAAACTAGGGTTTGTCACTAAATTTTCCTTAATTTTTAAATCCTAAATTTTCCATCATTAATTGAGTCCTTTATGTTACGTTTGTGACTTGTGTAATGGTTGTTTAGTGTTCTCAATACTGAAAGGTATTCAAAGTTTGTTTCTTTGTAGGAAATTTAGATGCAATTTGTCTCAAACAATCTATTTTCTGCTCAATTAAGAAGCATTCACTGCAAAGGCAGTACTTACAAAACTGTGACAAGTTGGAATGCAATATGGTGCAGGCTAAAGTCTCAGCTTTTTGGAATATACTAGTGACCCACAGCTCTACATTTATACTTCCTTAAAAATCCCAATCCATGAAGTTGTTTGTATGCAACAAAACTTGTATTTTGTATTAAGCTTTCCAAGCTTAATCCAAAAGTTTTCCACAATTTATTTTCCATGGTATTTTCCATAAAAATGATATAAATGAGATATTTTAAGTTGGGGAATAGTCTCATAGTGATTTAATATCTTCATGCATTTTACAACGATTTTTATTATTGGGCAAAGAGCATATAGTTTTCATTCGATAGAGTTCTTTCAGCTCTACAAAACTCAGCTAGTTGTCTTTCTAAGTAATATAATTTTTGTGTTGCTTTTGGGGCTTAAAATTAACTATTCATGAGGTAAAAAGTAACATTTTTGATATCTGCTCTTCTTTGTTATTCATCGAGATCAAAATATTGTATGGAATAGTTTGGAAACTTTAAGAGGAAGGAAACTAGACAAATTGGGATTGACAAACATGTGGTTTTAACAGAATGGAGCAACAGTACATACTTCATGATCCACAAATTCTAAGGATTGAATTTTCTGCTCAATTAATCTTCTACTTTGGTGATTTACTGTGGCTGGCAAGATCGATCGATTTAATAGCTTTAGATATTTTTTTGTGGAGTTTCTCTTTTTTGTCTTTAATCTATGGCAATAATCCAAATACTCTTGAATTCCTCAAAAGAATATCTATCAGAAATAGGGGAACCTATCGCCGGAAATTTTGGCAATTGTGATGAAAAATATAGCATAAATTGGGTTCCTATGATTATCGCTTCTAGTGGAGGCCACTTAGTCGATAATATGTTTTCGAAAGTTTTTTACTTATTAAAAAAATTATAGTAAAGAATATCGATTGAAGACTTTTGCAATATTTTGTATATATTAATTATTTTCAAATAGTAAAATTAATATTTTCCTCTGTCGACTTGAAACTCTGAAATCTCTTTGTTTGTTACAATTTCAAGTTCTAAAAAAAGCCCAATCAAAGTCAACTCGTGGTTTTCACCACTCCAACCACAAAACCATAAAAAAATATATATCCCAACGATTGACTGAAAAAAAATCCATCAAACTTTGTATCCCGAAAAAAAAAACAGCCACATATTTTAAAATCATACGAAAAAAATCAATTTAAAATGTAATTAATTTTCAAATGGAATGACGTGATTGACAGACAAACAGAGCTTTTATGAGATTTTAAATTGAGTGTGCGCAAAACTAATGAGAAACAGATGAATGTCGACACTCTGAAAACGCACGAAAAACAAATGAGCGTGACGAATAAGCTAAGAATTTTCATGTTATTACATTAGAGGAAAAAAAAACATTCCACATACGAACAAAGAGCGAAAAAATGGGTCATATTTCTATTTAAAAAAATTAAAAAAAAAAACAACGAAAGAAAAACATCATTTAAATAGTTGGAGATTTGTTGTGACTATGTCTCACGGTCAAATCAACAACCCATTGTTGCCCTGTTCCCTAATTGAATTCCAGCTCCAATTAGTGCGTTTTAAGCATATGAAAAATGAAAAACCGTCCTACTATGAAATAAATATTAACAGGTAGGATGTGTAGTTATGGAAACCTTTGACAAAAATCGCCCACAGCCAACTTTGCACACGCTCAGCTCTAATAAATTAACAAAGCAATTCCTGCAGGAATCCCTTCTTCCTGCCCGGCTCCATATCTTTTTCTCACCGTCACTCCACTGATGGACAATGGGTACACAATGCCCTTCTTACCCTAAGATTTCAATGCATGCAACAATCATGAGAAAAAACCATACGAACCCTTCGAATCGAACAGAGATGAAAAAAAAACCAGGGATTTGCATTCCCTTTTTTCAAAACTTCCCTTTAATTGTTCCTGATTTTATATTCTTGAACGAAAAAAAAAACATCATATTCATAACAACCTAACCTATAATACCCCATTATGCACACATAACCTCATTTTTCATACATAAAGCATTCTTTTGTGTACAAATTTTAAATTATCCTCGTAAAACTTTTTCAATAATATTTTTCAAGAAAAATTATTGTTTCGAGGAAGTAACTTTGGGAGTTATTTCAAAGAAAACTTTATGACTTCTTAAATTATTGAGCAGTTAAGTATGTTTAAATGTGATTGGTTAGTTTGATTTCATAGCCAACGCGATATTAATTGAAAAGTAAAGATCGGCGGCGTTTTTCATGGTCAGCTTATTGGTTTATTAATGGATTATAAGAGTTCGCCCGACTTTATTATTGTGTTGTTGAAACACGATGAGAAGAACAAAAAAAAAAAAAACATACGGAAACGATCTTGTTTTGTTTTGGGACCATAAAAATAAAAGCGTAAATTTCCAAATGACGCAACATAAAAGTGGTCATATCGTGATCAATAGCGATGGTGGTAACCACGTACTATATGTGTGTATGGGTTACGACTTTTGGCAAAATTTAATGACGGGCGTTGAAAAAACGCTCGTAAAACTCATGTTAAGACTACAAACAAAAATTTTTTTTTTTGATGTGAAAGAGGATTATATTGATAGTCCGAAAGGGGGGGGGGGAGCATAAGGGGATAATAAGATGATGCAATGGATGATGGTGGAAAACGAGAGGCCAGGATTATGCGTCTAACCTTGTGCTGTTTTATCAAAAGAAATTTGTAAAGCCAGTCAATTATAAAGCAATATATAATGATTTATGAGATGGGGAATTGAATGGTCGCGATGGGGATGTTTTTTTTCGTCGGGGGTGGGTGACTTTCTCTGTGATGTGGCTTTGAGTGAATGGACATTTCATAGTGTATGTGCGTCCTGTACATATCTTTCGACAGTGTTTCCATCCAATCATCCCTTATTCTGTCACGGATAGGGGTTGCTAGGAGAAAATGCGAGTACACAAAGTAAAAATGTATATAAAGATGTATTTTTTTTTTTTCGTATTGCTGCCATGAAAAATCGAGGGGGCGAGAGTTTGCAACCATGTCGTATAAGTATCAATAAACTTTAATATTTTCTAAATTAGTTTATAAACATATTGGATTTTTCCAATTGACTTTTCCGAGAGGAATGTTTACTTTATTTAAAAACCAAGTGAATATATTTTTCTTGTTTTTCTTTTACTATAAATTCCCTATATCTACAAATACGTATTTAATTCTTGAAAGAAACAGGAAAATTTATTGGAAGTTTGAGCTTTGGGAAAATGATAAAATAGTTATATCAAGTAAAAACCATGCAATTGATGCACTAAAACGAGTAAAAGTAAAAGCACTAAAAAAATAACTTTAATTTTGTATATGTGTGCGATGTTTGTATAGTACAAGTCGCTGTGTTGCAGCAATTTTTCAAGGGATAAGTTTAAAGCTTTTCGAGAATATTTCAGCGCTGTTGCAGGAAAATAAAACGTATGAAGTGTTTCTACAAATTTCTGGAAATTTTTAAAGGTATTGTCACTATTGTAACTATTACAAGGATATCCAAAGAAATTGGGGTTTTTTGAAAGAATGTAAGCCTTTATTATTTAAATGGTTAAACATTTAGCATCGAATAAACCGGTATTACACAAGTCACAATCAAATAATGTTTGTTAACATTACATTTTTTTATTTTTGAGTTAAAAATCAATTTCAATACATCGATATAAATGGGTAAATAAAATATACAATTACTATAGCATTAATATTATTTTTAGGATTGCTTAAATTTATTTTTACATGATATTTTATGGCCAGAATATCGACGATATCGTCAAAATTTCAGGTCCATTCATTGCTTAGTTCTTTGTTGATAGCCAATTTTTCAAAAAAATGGAGAAAGTAGAATATCGATTGAAAAACATGCAAATAAAAGTCAAGTTGGTCGATGAAAACCCTTCACCATCCATGACAACCATTAGATATTAGTTTAACGAATTTAAAGGTCGTTATACAACTGTTTTCGATGAAGAATTGTCAGGATGTTTGTCACATGTGGTTACCGAAAAAATCGTCGAAAATAAAGATATTAAATGAAAAGATATATGTGAAGAAAGTATTAACCCGAAGAGGGCCACAATTACTTACAGTGGATACAAGTGGGTACGATATATATTCTCAAAACAGCTTTAAACAAAATCCGCAGGATTTTTACGTCAATTCGTCATCGTAGATGAAACTTGGATTCTCGATTATACTCCAGAAACCAAAGGACTTCCAAAACATTGTTTTTTTTTTGGGAGAATCTACTCTGAAGAAGGTGAAAATGGTTTTATCGTCCGGAAAAGTTATGGCTTCAATTTCTGAGATTTCCATGGAATAATTTCCATGGACTTCCTTGAAAAAGTAAAAACAATCAAAGGGCAGTACTATAGTGAATTATTTGATAAATTTGATTCAAAATTGAAGTACATTTTTTGCTAGGAAAATTCTACTCTTCCATCAGGATAATGGATAATGCACCAGCACATGCATCATTGATTATCGCGGCCAAATTGCACCAATTGCGCTATAAGCTTCTTTTGTATCTTCTTTATTAACCTGATCTAGCACCTATTGACTTCTTTTTATTTTATAACTTAAAAATTAGGCTTGGATGAAAAAAATTAAGGGGGTATTCTACTCTAGAAGTTTGAAAAAATCAAAAAATTTTTTTTTCATAATCCGATAGTTTAGATATTCAAAAATATCCTCCTAAAAGGATTTTTCAAAATTCAAATTATTTCCGAAGTTTTAGCGGTTTTGTATGAAGCTGGGATGGCTGATTAAGAGAAAGTAAGTAATATATACTATTCTATCAATTACGCTGCCTGAAACTTAACGTAAAACTTTAACGCCGTTTTTCTTGAAACTGTCTTTTTCAAAACGCTACCCACGATTTCTCAGGTTCCACTGCACCGATTTACCTGAAATTTTTACAGAGTCTTCTTTATAGACTTGTCTATGTCTGGAACTATCCCCATCCCCAAATTTTGATTTTTACTATTTTTTAAAAATTCGAAACAGTCAAAAAAAGTGGTACAAAAATTGTTTTTTTTTCAGGCAGTCGCCATTTCGTGAAAACTTTTTTTTTCATACTTTTCCGTAGTTCCCGACTTTGCGACATTATTCTAGATTAATAATCTTTTCTTTTTTTTTGGAGTCAGATTACTAGGAGGGTTGAAATCGTGGGTATGGTCACGTGCCACTTTTTTGAGACCCCCCCCCTTCATCAGCTGCTAATTTTTGAAATTTTTAACTTTTTTTATTTTTTTCTGTATTCTTGAAATGTTAATAAATAACTGATAAAAAAATGGATCGTAAAAATATTAATTGGCTATTTTTTATGACACTTCAAAAATTACCTGAAATTCATGCCTCTAGACTAGAATACTCCCTTAAGCTTTAATGAAGAGATTATCGCCGGGATAGAAGCATACTTTGGAAAATGTGAAAAAACATATTTTTTGTAAGGGTTAAATTAGTAACTCAAACGTTGGGAAAAGTCTATGAACCTAAAGAGAGTCTAAGTTGAGGAAATAAATAAAATATTTTGAAAAAACAGTATTTTATTGAAAACACCAGAACTTATTGATCAGCCTCGTATAATAGAAAAATTTCAAAACAATTGGAAGAGCAAATAATTGCGTTTAGAATGCTTCGTATTTGTTTTTTTTGAGCCTCTTAGATAATATTGAAACTTTTAAATGGAAAACAAATGAATTTCAATTTCTGTTTTGTATCCGGTTCGAAGGACCAAATCTTTATCCTAAATTTTTATAATTTGTAATTTATATAAATTGATTTCAAACTGAAAGCTCAGCTGGATAATCCAGTAACAGAATAACGGTTATGAATTATCTTTCTTAGTGAATTTTTATATTTGGTCCTTCGAGCCGGATCTTAAAGAAAATCAAAATCCAATTTTTATAAAAAAAAAAACAATGATATTTAAAATTTTAAAGACTTCAATTTAAATATTATATCCACCTGTAGTTCTCTTCAAAAAAACCATAAATTAAGATAACATTTTTGCATAATCAACAACTCGCTTGTATTTCTCAATCGATAAAAAAGCCCACGTGTGTCAACAACTGAAGTTATATTTAGAAAACCAAGAAAAAAAAATGTCCAATCAAAATAAAATGAAATAATAATCGCATTCTTTGTTCCGCTTGTTTTTTTTTTCTTCTTCTTCTTTCGTTTTAAAGGGTTCTCTTTTATTTAGATTTTAACCTTGAAACCCTTGCACATAACAAAAATCCAACGCAGGGGTTTTAGTTCGTGTATTTTTTTATTTATTTTTTTTTGCTTCCAAATTCTTCGGTTCTCTCGCTCTTACTCCACAACCACTGAGTCTAACCGATTCAAAGTCAAACAAAAGTCGACATTCGGCTCCTTTTCTTGCCACGTGTACCTATCGACCCAAAGACGCAGATGTTCCACCGGAATCGAAGAAAAGAAGATTGAAGAAATCCACTCCGCGAGGAAATAAACTAAAAAAAATGGTGTTTCTATCTCATTTGCTCGTTCCCGTTTGAGTCGAAATTTGTTGTTCTTTTATTTCACCTTTTCCCCTTTTGAGTTTGGTGTTGAATGAATTCGAAACACGTGAATACCCTGTAAGGATTCTTGGCAAAGTGAAACGAAAAATAGGTCACCACACTCCGTTTTGTCGGAACTCTTTGATCCCGAAAATCGTTAAGTAAAGAAGCATCAAATCGTTGCAATGGTGGACCAATTGAAAATTGGGAAAGCTGTGCGATGTTTTCTTCCAGGTTTTACATAGACGTAGCTTGTGTTTTCGGATGGTTTTGACCATTTCTTTGAGTGGAAATGATTTGGCGAGGGTGAGTTACGAGGGTAAGCAGTGACGACGTCATTTCGTCGCCAATAAATAGCGATAGCGATGCACATATACATGCAACAAAATATATTTTATGATCCTGAAACAATGTAATATTTTATATATATATATATGTGTACATTGTACATACGATCGTAGTCGTAAAACTTTCTCACAAAGCTTTCGTTTTCATCAACCCTTAAACATGGCTATCCCTGTCTACCTCACGATTTCATGAGCGTGCCTATTGTGCTTAATGTCATCGAAACTGAATTGTGACGACGAAAACCGACAAGGATAAGGAAACCGTAAGCGAGATAGTGCATTATCCTGTGCGAATACACTTTTCCTTCTTTTCATTTCCGTTTGGCGGCGTCGAAGAGTACGTGGAAATAAAATTGTCTCCACGTCAAATGTATTTATGTGCAATGTGCGGTGCTTTCAATTATTTTTTGAAACAAGGACAAAAATTTATTATTCGATAAGGGATAAAGAGACAGGCTTAATTAAATATCGGCTGTGGTAGACGTTGAATCGACTGCAGCGCTCTTCAGGTCCAATCAGAAGAAATTAGACGCGTTTTATTGGGGAAACGTGATGCGATTGTAAATTTTTTCAAGGAATTTCGGTTTGTTTTTTTTTACCTGAATTAATTGATGCAACTTAGACTCATGGTCGTGCAAATCGTGCAACTGTAATACCTTGGAATCCAAAACCCAAAGCATTGACCTTATCTCGAAAAAAAGTAATAATTATTGTAATTTTTTCCCAATCGATAGGAAAAGCTTTTGTGTAAAAGACGTGCTTTTTCCGTTTTTCGTCAATGGCAAGCTTTCTGTGTAGTAAAAGCTTTCTTCTAGCTTCATCTATTCATTGGTCAATATTTCATTCATTTTTTTAAGAGGGACAAAATTTTAATTTATCTTCTTTCTTTTTTCGTGGGATCATCCAATTTCCCTTGCATAAAATAATTGAAGATTAATTAAAAATGCATGTAAAATAATTCAGAAATCAATTGAATGGTTAAAATAAACATTAAGTAAGGATTTAAGTGATATTATAATAAAATTTAAAGGCAGTTTAAGAGTAATAAGGACAACAAAAAAAACTGTCAGAAAAAATCATCCCTTAAATATAAAAAGCAGAGAAAAAATGACTTTCAGGATATTATTTTCTGTATGTGCATTTTAGCCAAATTTTCCTACAATCTCTTAACCAATCTTCATTATTGATTTAATAACTTTTTATCGTTTGTGAAAATCAACATTTCAAGCAATAAACTTTTGAGTTACTCTTCAGAAATCACACTTTACATGTTTTTGACGATCCTAATTGGTTTTTTCTTACTTTCCATTCTAGCCAACATTTTCATAACCTCTGGAATATTGGTTTAAATTTTTATCAACCAAAAAATCTAGTTTTATTCTTTGAATCCATTATGTGCAATTTTTTAGGGAAACTTCTAAAGTTTATTGTATGAAAACTGCAATAGTAAAAGTCTATGTCAGCATCGTATGTCTACAGCGGAAATGAGAAGAATATTTCATAATAAAATGATGAAAAACTTCTCAGATAGTAAATATGTAATTAATGCAATCGAATCTTAACAATGAAACTCAAAATTGGTCAAGGTATACAAAATATATTTGCAAAAATTAAGTCGGTGGTTTTATTATTTTTTGGACGGATATTCTATATGTGCATTTTAACCAAATTTTCCTATAATATCTTAACGAATTGTTTAATTAATAAATTTTTATCGTTTGTGAAAATCAACTTTTTAGGCAATAAAGTTTTGAGTTACTCTTCAGGATCCTAATTGGTTTTTTCTTACTTTCTATTCTAGCCAACATTTTCATAACCTCTGGAATGTTGGTTTAAATTTTGATAAACAAAAAAATCTAGTTTGATTCTTAAAATACATTATGTTCAATTTTTTAGGGGCACCTCTAAAGTTAACTCTATGAAAGCTCCAATTTTAGAAGTCTATACTTAAGAGTTTCCCTTTCAAAAATACCACTTCATATGTTTTTGACGATTCTTATTGGTTTTTTCTCACTTTCTACTCTGGCCAACATTTTCATATCCTCTGGAATGTTGGTTTTAATTTTGATCAACCAAAAAATCTAGGTTGATTTTTTGAATACTTTATGTGCAATTTTTTAGGGTCACCTCTAAGTTTACTGTATGAATCCTAATTGGTTTTTTCTCACTTTCTATTCTATCCAACATTTTTATAACCTCTGGAATGTTGGTTTGCAATTTTTAACAACCAAAAAATTTAGTTTGATTTTTAAGATACATTATGTACAACTTTTTAGGGGCACCTCTAAAGTTTACTCTATGAAAGCTGTATGATAGTAGAAGTCTATACTTTAAAGTTTCCCTTTAAAAATACCACTTCACATGTTTTTGACGATTCTTATTGGTTTTTTCACACTTTCTACTCTGGTCAACAGTTTTATAACCTCTGGAATATTGGTTTGAATTTTGATCAACCAAAAAATCTAGTTTGATTCTTTGAATACATTATGTGAAATTTTTTAGGGTCACCTCTAAAGTTTACTGTATGAAAACTCCAATAGTAGAAGTCTATGTCAGCATCATATGTCTACAGGGGACATGAGAAGAAAATATCATTATAACATGGTAAAAAACTTCTAAGATAGTGAAGATGTAATTAATGTAATCGAATCTTAACAATTAAACTTAAAATTGATCAAGAAATACAAAATATATTTGCAAAAATTAAATCGGTGGTTTTATTATTTTTTGAACGATTTCAGAATTGAAAAAGGCAGAAAAATTAGGAATTATAATTTTAATGTTAATTGTTGATCTTCATGAGGAAAATGTAGCATAAAAATTCTACAAAAGAAATCATATTTTTCTAGGTATTTAGAATGATGGCAAACTTAAAAACTAACTTAAAAAGGTAGGAAATTTAGTTTAATCGTACAAAAATCTAGTTTAAATCTTCCAAAATATAATACTTCATAATTTCCCATAGACAATTTAGAAATTTAATTGTTTTTAAGACATATTATAGTAGTAGTTTAAGGCCTTTAAAACGATGAATGAATGATTTGTGAAATTTTGATTTAACAAACGATAGAAATGTATTTACAACAAAAATCAGCAACAAGAAATGTTGAAAATTTGGTTTGAATTTTCCCAAACATATAGAGTACTATTACTTAAACAATCGTTAAGACTATTAAGCGAAAAATTGATTTACTTTAAGGAAAATGCATGTTAACAAAAAATTGCAGCTTACAACAGTCTATAGTGTACAGAGCATGCAGTTCCCTCTTAGCACTAAAGCTCGAGAAGAATAATTTTAGATAATTAAAAATATAGCCACTACGGATACAACGGCTCAATCGTATACAAAATAATATCGAAATTTACTAAAAAAAAATCCATTCTTCCAACTCCACATAAAGAAAACAAAAAATATAAAATCAAACTTCAATAATATATTTAGTTTTACAATCGCCAACTTCCCAAAGGTGGTTTTATTATTATTGGAGGGTTTCAGAATTGAAAAAGGAAGAAAAGTTAGTTTGAAATTTCACAAACATAGAGGAGATAATAAATTATATAAATCATTGAGTGAATTGTTGATCTTCATAAGAAAAATGAAGGATAACAATTCTTCAAAAAAAATCATATTTTTCTAGGCATTTAGAATGATGGCTGGACTAACTAAAAAGGCTTGGAAATTTAGTGTAAGCGAACAAAATAAATTACTGTCTAATTTTCCAACGACAACTTGAAGAATTTATTGTTTTTAAGACATATCATAGCAGAAGTTTGAGGCCTCCGGAACGATAAATAAATGATTTGTGAAATGTTGATTTCAAAAACGATGAGAATTGTAAAAAAATTGGTTTGAATTTTCTTCCAACTCCACGAAAAGAAAACAAAAAATTTAAAATCAAACTTCAATGATATATTAAGATGATAAAATTCAGATCTCAGCTTTTATATTTTTTAAATAAGAAGACAATTCATGTTATTTACATAACCTGAATTGTTTTCTTATTTAAAGATATATTAAGATTTACAATCGCCAACTTCCTAAAGAAAAATGATTTCATTATCGCAGTTTCAACAAACAACATGATGAAAATTCTTAAACCATTGGAGAATCATCTAATTACAACGAAAAAAAAAAACGGAATTTATAAAATTAAACATGATTCCTGAGAAAAATTCTACATTAGCCAAATTGGTAGATCTTTCGGAACAAGATATAAGGAACATACACCCAAGAAACCTACTTCAACAACAACTTTAAATTTTACAAAACATTTTTATGACAAAAATCATCAATGCTTGAAATTCGAAAAAAAAAATAATGCCACTACTTACGAAAAATAACCAAAATACACCTAAGAATCATGTCATTGGTTGATATCTATTAGATTTTAGTAACAAATGCACTGATTGGTCGAATTAAAGAATGAATTTTGAACGGTGTGTTATGATTGGCCCATGCATTCAGCGCCATAACTACAGTGCCTTGATTTCTACAAAGTAAGCTTAGTATTTCTCGATTAAAGTAACTTTTAAGTACAGAGCATTTGGAACGGTATTTCTTTCAATTTATATTTCGTATATCACAAAGAAAATGATTGTTATTTGAATAATTTTTCTATATATATCTCTTAATTATAATCCGGAAGTAATATTTTTCAATTTAAAATTTACTTTTGAGGATGAAAATCATTGATTTTGAAAGGGTTATTTTTCTTCGCACAATTAAGACCTTCGGTCTTAATAAAAATCCGTAAACTGAGAACCATAAGACATTTTTTCTCGTCATATTTTGGCAACTTATTTTCTTTTTCTAACTTGGATCATTATTGCGGTTGGCCTTTTTGTTTTTAAAGCGAAATTTTGACTTACGATTTGAAGTCCTCGAATGAAGTCCAAAAACTCTTTTTCACTGTTCGGATTAATGATTGTATCGTTTATGAACCGAAGGTTGGAAATTATATAACCAATGCGAGTGTACATATAGATTGTTCTGGAAACATCTAGTACGTGGTGGAACATTCGCGAATATTGGAGTATATTCTAGAATATTGGGTTGCGGGTATATAAGGCGCTCAGTCAAGTCAGTTGACAGTTCTGTATAGAAATTCAGTTGTGAATTTCCGTTACAATATATAAAAATCATACCATAAACATAAATTTGAACAGAAGTTCAAACAAAGATATTCGTGACGTATTGCCCAGATATGTATTTTGATCATCTTCTTACGTGATGACCACTGAGGAAGATTGGTTGGCAATCGAAATACGTAGTTGGGCAATACGTCACGAATATTTTTGTTTGAACCTCTGTTCAAATTTATGTTTATGGTATGATTTTTATATATTATTATATCAGATTATACTACTTAAATTGGACCGCAATATATTCTATATATTGTATGCACAGTATAACTGTTCAAAGTCAGCGAAAAAATCTTAGTTTGATTAAGGTTGTAACTTAGACCACCTTTTCTTTCAACAGTTTAGCCCTTCGAGACTTACACCACTTTGGCTTTAACGGGGTATTCTAGTCTAGAGGTCCGAATTTCGAGCGTTTTTTTGATAATTTATAAAAAGAACCGTTTGAAATTTTTACTATCCATTTTTTTATCATTTTTTTATTGATGCTTGAAGAATATACAAAATAAATTTCAAAAAAAAAAAAATCGCGGAGTAATGCATCCTAGAAGTAGAGGGGAGAAAAAAAAAGACATTGTCTCCTGTTTGTCATGATTTCAACCCCTGTAGTCATCTGAAAAATAAAAGCAGGATGAATTCTTAATCTGTATGAATGTAGCTATCTTCCGAACCAGCGAATTTAAAAACAAAAAAGTTTTTTCATAAAATGGCGGCTACTCAAAAACTATGTCGATTTTTTCACTGATTTTTTGACTTCATCAAATTTTTTAAAAATATTAGGAATTAGATATTTTTATTTTTTGCTGGTTCTAAAGATAAACAGATATTTGAGGAATATGCTTGCCAAATTTCAAGTGAATCGACTGGTTAGATTTCCAGTATAATCTCTTCTACAACAACTTAAAATTTTATAAGCTACCTTTATGACGAAAATCATCAATGCTTAAATTTAAAAAACAAATTTTAAGCCATTACATATTTGCAAGAAAGGATCACATATGAACACCCTGGAAGAATATGATTTATACAAAGCCCACAAATTATGTAATAAAAAACCTTTATGAAATTTGTTAACAATCGAAAAAATAATCATTACCCGAAGACAAGAGCCAGAAACTGTTAAAACGCGTCGTAATAAAGAAATTGAGTCATAGGACATATATTATTATTCATTAATAAACAAAAATTTGCATCTTCTCAAGCAAATTCTTAATTTTTTTAATCTTAAAACCAAAAGCCCAAATCACTGAAACTTTTTCAAGTTTTTCAGCTCTTAATTTAAATCATTCAAGACAATAAAGTTCAATTTTTCTTTATGGAAAACCTTACTTTTTCTTTATCCCACAAGTGTTAAGTTTGAGAAGTCTTTTTTCAGCTAATTTACTACACAAAGAAACTCTCATAATTTTTTCTCGATCCCACGAACCGAATATGCATTGAAATTTTAATATTTGGACGTTTCGAGTCCCTCGTAAAGTATTCACCTATTTCTTTTGAAAAGAACTCTCCACTCCAGAAGATTGAAGCACTGAAGAACCAAATAAAAAAAAACGAATACAATTTATTTCCTTTTAGTTCTTCTTTATTTCTATTTTATTGTATTCACCTTTCAACCTCCAAATCTTTTTCAAACTTGAAGCTCTCCAAAAAAAAAAAAAAATATCTTTAAACTTTCCAAGGGTCAACGACCAAAATTACACACATTGCACCACGCGATCAAAAAAAAAAAAAGAAAAGAAGTAAAACATACCCTTTTTTCCGAATCTTTTATTCCGTTTCTTTTTCTTTTATTCAACATTCATCCCTTTTTGTCGAAACCGTTCATGCCCTTTTAAAAGGGCAATTACCGTTCGAAACATGACGTTTATACAAATAATTAATTAATGTATGTGTGTGCATTATACTTAGCTGGGATGTGTTGATGGAAGGGTGTTGAAATTAATTGGAATAAGGATGAAATGGGGGTGGGTTTGGGTTGTAATCGACGTTTGATTTTTGTGATTTTCTGTATATAAACTGGAGTAACCTTACCGATGCGGTGCAATGAATGTGAATTTCATTTAATAATTAAAGGGTTGAAGGCAAGGATGAACGCATGAAAATCACTTTAGGGCAGCATTTAGGTGTCGATTTTCTCAATCAGTGATTTAGCCGCACCTTTAACCCAAATTGGGCTTGAAAATAATTAAGTTTCGTTTCAATTAGTTTAAAATAGCATAAATTATTCTCAGTCTAAAAATCAATCAAATAATTGTAATCAATCTAAAGAAAGATTATTTTTTTTGAAGAAAAAAGGATCGTCATAAATTTATTTTAAGATCTCTTAAGAGGATTTATTGCATCAACTGTTCTTACGTCTGTCTGTACATTTCGTTTTTGAACCCAATTTTAAGGTAAATATTTGTTTTCAGAGGCCCTTATTCCAAATTTAACATTTTTAAAATTTTTGTCTGTCTGTCTGTCTGTGTGCCCCGATTTAACTAAGGATTGGAACAATCGAATTTAATGAAAAATGGTATCAAGATACAACACAACTTCCCACATACTATAGGCTACTTATCATTCCAAAAAAATAATAAGGGAAGATATTCCTTAGGGTTGAAACCATAAATTTTTACACTAGACAGATGAGTATGTATCATTGGAAAGGTAATTAAAAGTTAGAAAATAATCTGTAAAAATATTTTTAATTGAACTGATAAAAAGCAGAGTAAATTCAATTTAAAGTTTAAAAAAATGCCTCTTTGAAATAAAAACCTTTATATATATCAGACACATAGTTGATGTTAATAGCGTACATGCTTACGTATAGAACATTCTGAAACTCCTAATTATACAGACGTGGGTTCAAATCTTACAGTAAATTTTTTTTAATTTTTTTTTTTTTACAAAATTGGTGTAAATTGACCTTTAGAGTTGCTCAATATTGAAATATTAACAAAAAAATAATAATAATAGAAGTATTAATAATAATAATAGTAATAAAACTTAAAGTAAATACGTTTTTAAAACCGTGCATACATAAAATCCTGTATTTATATATCCCCTCTGACTGATGAAATTTAAATATTCGATGTATTCCATATAAGAAGTAGACATTTGATAAGTTTTTTTTTTTTTTGAAAATTCTTACCCTAAAAGAGTAAAAAGGGTGACTAAGTTTGTATGAGAAAATGTAGAGTTAATCAATAATCAAAATTTTGAATTTAATAAGTGTAATTAATAAAAAAATAATTAATTAATAATAAATTTCTGTTTTTGTTATATCATTTTAACTTCAGCATTTTAAAAAACGTCATTTCACTTAATTAGTATGAGAGTTTAGGTACTAGGTACTTATACCAAATACCAAAGAGGCAGTTTTTAATTTTTCTTTGCTTTTCAAAAGTCAAACTTTTTTAAAATCTAATTTTTATCAACCAATGATTGTGACCTGGAGCAATTATTTAACATTAAGGGAGCAATTTTTTGTCATATATTTCATTATCAATCAAAAAATATATTCTTCTAAACCACCTTTTCTTCGGTATTTAGGAAAATGTGAAAATCAATTATTGTTATTGTATATATATATAAAATATTCGAATTTCTTTCCACACTTTCTATCTATTTCCAACAATTTTGTATGATCAACGTCAAAATATGCGATATCGAATTGCTTTTTTGTCATGATAATCAAAATAAAGGTCATATTTGTTTACGTTTTACATTGTATTTTCTAATATAAATGCATATTTGTGTCAATAAAATTTGGAAAATGTTTTACTTATACGATGCAGATATATAATAAGAAAGGGTTTTTGATATTTCTTCCCCAAAAAAAGAGAAAAATGTTGGCAAAGTTTGTACGGCATAACGTCTAATAAACAATCGAAATTTCAAATTATATATATATATATAAATATATATATATATCTGAAAAAGATTAAGTTCATAAGTGAGTATTAAGTTTTTTGGCTTTCATATAATACATTAGTGAGCGAATATTGAGTAGCGAGCACTTCGGCGAACTAAAAGAAAATGGTTTAATTGTATAGTTGAAATTCAGATATTTTAATAATAAGTGCATAGATACACTATGGATATACTTGATTATGGAGGAACTGGGTTTCGTGCATTTGAACAAATTTTAATTTCGGCGTAGTTTTGTACATTTCAGTAGTGTAAAAGTTGAGACAATGAAATGAGATTTCTACTAACATTTTAAATATTTAGACGAGTGTTTTGATAACTTTTGACTGTTTTAAGTCATAATTATGACTGACTTTATTGAACTTAACGATAGTTTTTATTTATGTATAGAGGGTGATTGATTTACGGATTAATTGATCCACGGTAGGTATACCTACCGTAGGTATACGGAATAGACCATACTTTTTTAAGATATTTTTTGAAATTAAATTGATCATTATATACAACTATTTTATTTTAAGTAAGAGTTTATTAAATGTGTATTTTTAAAGTTGACAAAATAGTGTTTTTAAGTTTGATTATGTTTTTCGTAAAAGAAATAAGAAAAATAATAATTTTCATATGCCACTACAAATAGCAAATTTAAAAAGAAAATATAATCTACACCTACGTTACGCAGACGAAGTCGCGGAGATCAGCTAGTTTTTATTAAGACCTCTTAAGAGGATTTACTGCATCAAAAGTGTTGCCTTTTACTCAATCTTGTTAATGTAACATAAGCCTTCAAGTACATGCTTGGTAATTGACTAATCTTTACAGTCGTCACGTTAAAATGTTAAGTTTAATGTTGGAAAAGAAACTAGGATTTAATGCGCATCGTTTGACGAAATTTTCTATAGGGAGGATTTTCAAGTGGTGGAAAAAAGTTTTGCAACTTCTATCTGTTGACGTTGTTCTTCATCTTCTTCACGTATAACGTCTTCGTTTCGTATATATATATATATATATATATATATATATATATATATAGCAATGTGTTTATTTTCCGTTTAAGGTACAATTCACTTTATTTACAATTCACAGTTGTGGGACTGGAGTCGGGAGTGGAGACGGTGGGTGGCAAAGTTGGAGAGATGAATGTCTCTTTTTCTTCCCGTATCACCCACCCCCGTTCGTGTCGTGGAACATTTTAAGATGAAACGAAGATGAGTCCCATATGTACTGATATGTAAATTGTACACATGGGAAGTTACGAGGATGGGGATTTGTTCTTTATGTGTGTTCCTGTGGGACGTCGGAGGTTCGGTTGGTTAACTTGGTTTTAAACCGCGCGCCAACATTTGCGTTTTGCGTTCATTTACACTTTCCTGACTTTCACCGAAAATTACGACACGATGACGAAGTCGAAGTCTTCCTAACTACACACAAATTCTTGGGGTTTCATTAAATTGTCTTACGAAAGTTGGTTGGTTTCATGTTTTTGTTGATAGCCCACCCTCGAAATTCACATCACCCTCAAATTGCTAACCGCCGAAAAACCACCATATAAATTAACATTGTTACACTCATATTCGTAATATTCGGGACCGCAAAGCGTTCACGTTTTAACTATTATGTAATTAACTCTGTCAAAACAACACTAGGCGCCACCGCGTCCCTCCGAATCCCATACATCAAGATCCATTTCTCCATTCAATTTTCGATTATATAATTTATAGTGCTACAAACTTACGCACCTGTTTTTTTTTCGTTACGCTACCCCTAGGGTTGCCACCACCTACACTTCCTTCCATTTAATTTTCCATACAATTTTCTTGTCTTCCAAAAAAAAAAAAAACACGACAAGGAATTTATTAAACTTAAATGAAAATTAACTATATGACGCATAAACGGTTTGCGTTAATTTATTTAAATCGATACAATTTTCGATGCTTGCTTCAGTTCCGTATAATTATGGCTAATTTATCATTTAAGTCATAATTAAATTTTAAATACTTCAAAATGGTTGTAGTTCCATTAGCTTATCAAAAAACGCCTATATGTAGGCAAACATTGTTACCGGAATAAACTAAACTATCATCAAGTTATTAAAAGATTCTTAATCAATAGTTTCGTTGAAGAAAACACAAAGGATTTAACGACATTAAGCCAAGCTTAAGTAATTGGATTATTAAAACAACTAATTATTTAATGAGTAATGAATCGGAAGTTTAATTTGTTAATGGGTGAACTTTTTAAGGTAAAAACCAATAAATTTATTTTCAAGCTGATTCAGAATAAATATTTTAGGCTCGGCCCAAAAAAATTGACTATTTTTTCTTAAAATATATATCACAAATATTATTCAGAATCACAAAATATAGTATCGAAAAATTTCGACTATAAGAAACCAATCATCGCAATTTTTGATTTTTCAATCCAAAACGCATTTTTTTTCTGAAAATTTTTGAAGTGTCACACTAAAAAAGTTAATAAGGGGGTATTCTTGTAGGAAATTAAGTGCTCTACAAAAAAAGTCTGATTGAAATTTTTATCAGAATAATAATTTTCTTAAAGTTGAGTCTTGAACATTTATCTATTTTAACAATTCGGTTTTCTAATTTTGACATGTTATAACTAATAAACAAATGAATATTTAGAAATTTTCTTTATATTTTCCTAAAGAAAATTAATTGTTCTACAAAAAAGGTATCTTCGTATTTTTTGATAAGTTTACTTCTTTCATGTTTTTATTGAAGTTTAAAGTTATAAATTAAATATTTTTTTTTTGCTAAAGGTTATTTTTTTCTTCGATTGAAAAATTTATTGTTTTATGCAGTACTAGCAAACCCAGCAGACGTTGTCCTGCTCAAACGTTGACTTTTCGTTTGCCTGGTATAACTGGTGAAAATTTACTAAGTCTTAGAATTTTTTTTTTGAAAAACCAATCCAATGATACATCACACTACTATATAAGTTAATTTTTTCCATCTTTCAGTCATACGTTAGATATGTCTTTCCTTATTACTTTAATATTGTGATTTGAAGCCTATATATCAAATGTCAAATTTATGAAAACCAATTTTTCCATTTTAAAGTTATAAGATGATAAAAAGACTGACAAAAAAGTTTTAAAATATCAAATATGAATTGAGATCATCTTTGAGCAAATACTTACCTTAAAAAGAGATTAAAAATTACAAACATTGCACACGTTGTCATTTCTTATTAATTTATATGTGGGTAAATTTAACTTTGTTTACAGATAAGAGGTTATAATACTTTTTTTACCGGTTTCTGATTTATAAATTTAAAATTTTGTTGATTAAAGAGACAGAGTTTGTCCTCTCGTTTCACCCTTTTTACACCTATTGGATCCAATTGAGAATCTTAACCATCTAGGATTTCACTAAAGTACATATAGAAAATTTCAGCAAAATCGGTTCAGTGGTTTAGGAGTAGTTTAGTCACAAGCACATTAAAAGAATAATTAAATATACAAGGTGTCTCATAGTACAATAAATGGCCTAAGGATAGTAAAAACGGATGCCAAATTTCACCAGCATTTTAAATCAATGACCTGCTCTTATTTTGGTACCAATCTATCAAAATTGCGGTTCTAGATCATCAGATTTTCAGATCTTTTAGATTTACAGGTGTTTCAATATATATATGCATAGTTTTTTTAGTATTAAAAACTATGGTTCTTCCTTCAAAAATTTTGAGGTCTTCTTTATTTTTAATTGAAGCAAAAGAGGCATGAAGTAGTTTCACTTGCATAACAATGAAATTTGGAATAAAAAAGTCGAGAAAATTTAATCCAAAGCATCTCAAAAATTTTTCTCAGAAGCCTATAGCAAACGAATTCAACTAAAGACGGGTGATATCTGCATTACCACTGCAATATTATGCATCGATCTTTGATATTGTAGTATATTTTTTTTTACTTAAAAAAAACTTCAATGATTTGGACCTCAAAAACTGCAATGGTGCACGCAAATCGCTGCAATTATACCATAATCATTACTTGTAGGAGAAAACATCGCACGCTGATTTTGTAGCGTGATAATATACAAAACGTGGAGTGCTATTGCACTTAGTAGGCAACCAATAGAGGATCATACAAGTGGTTAGATGTACTACCACAACAAGTGGAATTTTTGGTAGAAGATTTTCAGTTCCAAAAAGAATCCAAAAAAAAGGCAAATTGACGTAGAATCATTCCTTTCAACAAATCAAAAAATAGTTCAAAGTTCTATCATTGAAATTTGCAGTGATAAATCTAATAAAAATGCACATTCCTAATTGATCCACAGATTGCACATTCCTGCAATAGTGTCAATTTTATTAATGCCTTAAAATAAATTTACTTGCGACGATTTTTTCCTCCAAGTACTTCCACAATAACGACTAAAAGAGCGAAAACATCGCAAGCAGAATTATCATTCAGTCTTATAATTGATAAAGGACAACTCGTGCAATACTGTTGCAGCGGTGATGCAACCATTTGCATGAATTTGCTTTAGAACGAAAAGCTAACGTTGGTGCATTGGTAAACGAGTTGCAAGTAGAAGATCATACAAAATTAAAAAATAAGTAGAACATTTTGTTATGCAGTATATTTGAAACCAGGGATCACTTTAGCAAAATAGGAAGAAACATACATCATCCAGAAAATAATGATGATTTGAGTAAAAAAATCCTGCAACTATTAACTTGGATTATTTAAACAGTAACTCCAAATTGTGGCTCAAAAATCTACAGTGATTTTATAACTACTATAACTGGCAAATACAATTAGCTTTAAAGCTTAAAAGCTTTTTTTAATGCTTGAAGTGGTTTTTTATTTCACACGACAACTGCTTGAAGATAAAAACATCACATGCAGAATTGTTAATGTTGCAGAAAAATTTCGATACTGTTGCAAATATATAGAACCGGTGATACGTGGTTGCAGCAGCAATAGTGCAACCATTGCATGTTATTTCTTAAAAAATTTCCTTTGCCCAAGAAGTTGCAAATTGAGGATCATATAGATTGCAGTGAGTGGGATTCCAAGAGTTGTATACGGAAGCCAGAATGAACTACGGGAGCTTTTGGTGAGCTTTTCAATCGATTAAAACGACGACAGCCATAATATGGAACCAGTATACTCTAATAATGCGATACTCGTTAGAATGTGGGACAAAATTCGGAAATTATGGTAAATTTGAATAGTAGATACCGATACCATCGGTTAATTTGTTATTATGCTGGCGAAATCGTTAAAAGCTTCCCCAAAGATACTTCTGTTACTGGTAGGTGCAATTAACTACTTCAAGTGGTGAAAAAACTTAAAATTTATATAACCTAATAAAAAAGCAAACATCCAAAGCTGCCACCGTTCCCTTAATGACCTATTTCCCCACATTTTTTTATCTACACCAAACAAAAACCCGCTCTAAACCAACTGCCCTCATCATCATCACCATAGTGGTTCCACTCTCGCGCATCTATCAACCAATACATACGATAACAACGTTGGCCTTGGCAGTCTTTCATTTGTTTCACTTCCCAAAACAATAAAAAAAAAATGAAACACATACACATACCTAGAAATAAATAAATAAATATGGCCGCGCCTATATCCGCCACACAGAATCGTCGCATCCATCAAACGCAACAATCCAAATAACCGATCCTTAAACAATAATAATTACCGCGCAACAACATGGCGCGTTGATATATAAAACAAAAACAAAACGGAGCAATTTATCAACCAATATGGCCGATCGAATAGTTAGACGCTTGGCTGTTCCTCATTTGTTTTATCAACATTCAATTTACCATAATATGAGCCATATATGTAAAACAAATGAAACAATGCAACTCGTTGTTCGCTTGTTCGTTGGTCCCATCTCGCTTTTCTTGCCATAGTCTATATCATATAATATAATTTGTGTATATCATGTCAATAATTCAATTTCTGGAACCGAATTCAGAGGAATGGGAAATGGAGATAAGAAATTGGAGATTTTATAATTAGTGTAAATAAATATTTTAATTTGTGACGAGTAATGAGAGGGATACAATCGTTGGGAAGGGGACGAGCATAAATTTGTACAAATATTGTGATGTTTTTCCAAGTTAATTGGCTTAGACGTTTATTTTCGCTATTTCTAAGGCTGCTTGTTGGTTTAAACTAAACGTAGAGAGCCGTGGAATTGTAAATAAACAAATGAGTAACGACTTATCGTTATATAGGATGGGATAGTAATGGTGTGGCGTGAAGAAGTGTAGAATTTAAGGTTTCAATATTTTTGTTGTTTGGGAAAAATGGCCACCGACGGATCAATATGGCCGTAGAGCCATAATAAATATGAATGTATCCATTTACAAGTGGTTGGCCTTGGTTGGATGCGTTGCCAAAAATCACGTTCACTCCATGTATAAGTGAGCAAACGAAAAAAAAACTTTGCATTTAAAACAGGCGAACAACGATAAAAAAATGTTCAAAAAAAATTTTTTTTTTTCGTCACATCGTTACGAAGCTTACACGACTTTGACACGTGCAAGAGCCACGTGGTGTGATATGTTAAAACTGAGAAAATCTAAAAAAATCATCTCGCTAGCCGATGATTTATGATTTTCTCCAAAAATTTCTCGTTTCCAGATGGAAACAACCGCTAAATCAAGAATTTTGTGCCACATTTTTCTTTGTTCTCGACGATTTAAATGTTTCAATTAATTTGTGAGGTTAAATGTGTGGCAGGCGTATTTCTTTTGTTTGTTGTCGCTTATTGAATAATACGTTTTTCAATTGTTAGTTATGGCGTAACCGATCTGACCAACAATTGACCAGAATATTAATAATCCGTGAAGCAAAAAAAAAAAAAAAATCAAAAACGTGCTGACGCATTTAAATTTTGTCAAAATGAATTCAACAGGCCCATATTTAGGCCTCTCGACTCCTCTCCGCTAATCCCTAAACAAGCCGAAACAAAAGAGTGTGGAGAGAAAAAAAAAACACGGTGCGATTTTCCCATCAAGGACGCCATTACCCATCGTATCATATTATATAATTTACGGTTTTATTGAAATTTACGATTTCTTAAAATATCTTAGCCCCAAAAAAAAAAGCAATTTTACTAAAAACCATTGCATAACGTTCTTTGTTTTTCTGACGAAAACAAAAAAAAAAAAAACAAACAACTGACGACCATTTCCGGTATTTTCCTCCTGTTTTCCGCCACCCAATTTGGTTTGGAATTGATCATTTTGCGTTATATATTTGATGACACTGTCTCTGTTGGTCCCATTGGAACGACAAACGAAGAACGATGTGTTTCTTTTTTATTTTTATTATAGTGGGCCAAATTCTTATTTGCACGCGCGCGATTTGGACCCAAGGCCACATCGAATAAATGAATAGCGAGTAGGCACGTTGGGGCGTTCGGAGGACCAAAAACGCAAAACAGAAAAGATAAGACATGCGAAACGAATGCGATTCAGACAGTGTGGCATCTTTTTCCATTGCAACTCGTGAAAAAAGACAAAACAACACACAGAAAAAAAAAGCAGCGATAAAAATTGAAACACGAAACAAACATCATCGGTCATTTGATTTTCCTCATTTTTTTTTCTTTCATTTCGTATTTAAATCGCACAACCGAAATATTTTTGCAAACCGCATTTTGTTTGTGTCGAACCCCCACACACAATTTTCGCAAAGAATACACATACAAACATCACACACGAACACTATGAAGCGAGCGCTATTTGAATTTATTTCGCAGTTGGGATGGGACCGGGGGTAGTTGATACGAAAATATATTTTATTTATGCACATATTTTAGTACAGTAAACAAGAAATAGCAGAAAAAAATATATTTTCAACTTAAATATTATATAAGTGATATGATTAAGGGGTATTATCGGAGACCTTTAGGCAAAAATGTGAAACTTGCCAAAAATACATAAGAAAAATGAACAAAAAAAGAAATCACTTTGCACAATGGAGAGTGTCTCGTAAATTCCAACTTGAAATATCAGAATTTTAAAGTTCAATAAAACAAGTTTTCGATTAAATAATAAACAACATTCAACTGTTTCATACGGTTTTTGTTTCACTCCGTGCAGTTGTTTTTAAAATTGATTATTTCCTTATATAGGACCAGCTATTTGCTGTAATATTATAATTTCAATTCAATGGGTTTCCTTTTTTTTACCTTGGGACCCACAAACTATGTTTAAAGTAAGGCGAAACAAAACTTTTTTTCCTAATCTCAAAAAATTTATAATCAATAGGAATATGATAAAAATAATCATTGCATTTCCAATGCATTTCATAAGTATTGAAAGCTAATTACAACACTTTTTCACAAAAGCCACCTAACCAAATATGCATGATTTTTAAATCCAAACTTCTACATCAATGCCTCTCAAACTAGTGGGTGTGACCCCTTAAAAGGTCTTGGAGCTTCTATCAGGGAACCGCAAAAAATTTAACAATACGAATTAAACTGAAAAATAAAATGTTTAATGATCGAAAAAGTTTTAGAAGCCCTGCTTTAGATGATTCATACCACATGATATAGTCATGTTATTATCAAATTAGATGGAAGCCATTTTTTTCTCTGAACTAATTTGGGTACCTTTGGTACCCTCATTGCTCAGACATCAATCTTTTCTTGATATTTAAAGAATTGATCAAAAAATTTACTATATCTTTTCTTTTCTGTATCAAAAAAAGAGAGATTACTATAGTTTATTCAATTGTTTTTCAAAAAATTGACGATCAAAAGCTCTAGAGTCTAGATGGTTCATACCACGTGATATAGTCTTGTTATTATCAAATTGAATGGAAGCCATTTTTTTTCTCGAAATCAATCTGGGTACCTACGGTACCCTCATTAACCATTAATTTCTTCTATCTTTCCTCGAAATTTTTATAGAAATGAGTACAAAATTTTCCGGTATTGATCCTCAAAATTTTACTATTTTCCTTTGGTTGAATAATTTTTTCTTAAGTCTTAGTATAATACTTTTGGTTTTCTACTTTAAGTTCTAGTAGATAAATAGATAGACAAAAGAGTGGTACCAAAAAGTTTTTTTTAAAGATCCTTTAAGGAAATATATGGGGCAAAAAGGAAATGTAGTTATTATCTGAGAATAGTAAGCTTAGTGTTTTTATTTTCTTTTTGGCAGCTCCAGAAATGGAATAAGTTTTTAGTCTTGTTTACTTACTGCTGCTATTTACAAGGTTGATCATCAGGTGTCAGTAGTATTGTTATATTGTTATTCATTTTTTTTTTGATATTTCAAACAATCTCTGAAGATTTCCTCCCTAACGGAAGCTATTTGTAAGTCTTTGTAGATGTTCTGATTAGTGGCAAACCATAGGGACTTCACAACGTCTAGAGCAGTGGTTCTAAACCGGAATTTATTCAAACTTCAGGGGTTCGATGAGTTAGTCTCACAGGTTCATCAAATTCTTGGTTTTGTTTATCTTAAACACTTATATATAAAAATATGGCTATTTTTTGAACTTAAAAAAATCATATTTTATTCTTTCAATAAGAAAGGGATCGATGAATAATTGGTGGTTCGAAGGTCAATACTACCTCCAAAAAGGTTAAGAATCACTGCCTAGAGGTTCCTAGATGGAAAACGTAGAATTATATTTATGTTGGAGTCAAATGAAGAAAGTTGGATGCCAAACGTGCAGCTTGTATATTAAGTATAAATTACTGCACCTTATTGATAGCTTGCCTGCCATTTAAGAAAACTAAGGAACATAACACTTTTTCGATTAAAGCTTTAATAATATAGGATGCAACTTTGTACGCTTTTTTAATAGTGAAGTGGTCATTGGTGGTCCTTTTAAATAATGCTTTAATATTTGCAGTGCTTTTAAATTCTTTCACTTACCAAGTCAATAAAAAGGCTATAATGAATGAATTGAAACCCATAGGTGCCATTATGATTTTGTGGTACAAATATCGGAGATATTCCGTAAAAATGACACTTTTAGATTGAAAAATTAAATACTTTGATAACTTTTAGGAAATTCTTCTATTATCCAATAATATCTGCTACATCATTTGTTTTCAGTAAGTACTAGCTATTTAATGAAAAGGCTAATACTGCTAGCTTTCTTATAAACATGGCAAAAAAACATCAAAATATCATAAGCAAAATTTTTTTCAAACCTCAAAGTATCTGAAATTATTAAATGAAATTATTATTTACCAAGAAATGGGAGCACATTTTAATTTGTTAACCCAATTTCAAGAATATGCATTAAAAATAGCCAAAAAGTGCCAAACCCTTTTCTTGTCAAATGATAAATACCGACACTTTAAAAAGTGACCCAGTTTTGAAATGGTTTGTTTTCGTATGTAAATGAGTCCAAAATTCACCTGGTCCTGTTATTAATTTTTTTTTTTCGTTCTCCTCTTCTAATTTTTACGACAAAGAACTATTTAGGGTTCACAACGACAACAAAAAAAAAAAAAAAAAACAAAGCACAACAGGAAAAAAGAAATGAACGATAAAAACATCGGGGCATCGCAGCTGTGTTTTGTTTTCCTTACTAAAAACGCCGTCTTGTTTCGTTGGAAATTTTTTGGTTCTGGGTCCGTTTCCGATTTTGATTAGCATCAAAAGGCCTTATCTGTATAATTGAGCTATTTTTACATAGACCACAAACGTTAGAATGTTTTAGATACGGTGGGTGATAAGTAGCAATGTGATATTGTCGTATGAATTTTGCATTATTTTTTTTTTTAATTTGGAAACCCTCGTAATTTGTGTGTAAAGTGTTTCCTTTCGATAGGAAATATCAAAGGCAGGTGCCTAATTTTTATTTATAGGTTTTTGGCTATATTTGATTATTTTTCACCTGCTCTATTGACCGCGATATTTTTTTTTTCATGTTGCCCTAAAACTTATGTTTTTATCATAAAGTGCAACGAATATTTGCATTTCGTAGATAAATTAAATCAGTTACAAAATACCCGCAACTTCTCCTGCCAATATTTTCCAAATTCCTCCAACGATAAAAATTGATCTTCAAACTATTGTTTTTATCAGAAATAATGAATATTCAATTAACTGGTTTGCCAAAGTTTGTCCAAAATCCCCATATGCATATTCCTGAATGCAACAAAAGCAAAAAATATGATAATTATTTGTAAAAAAATTTATGAATTTCCATATTGATTGTTCATTTAAACTTTTCACACCATCACCTTTGTTTTTTCCCCTCTCTCTTCTCACCCTCTGTTTTAAGTAACGCCTGAAACGCTTAAAATAATTACGAACGATTTAATTAACTTTTGATAACCTTAAGCACATTAATCAAATTTGGTCGAACGTTTTTTTTTTTCGGGCCTCAAGCCGAGGAACATAAGAAACGTGTCCATGAATTTCTCGCATTGCGCAAATCGAATAATTATTTTTTCGCTTCATAAAAAAAATCAATTGAAAATGTGTTTCAAACGATTTGGAATTGGGAAATTAATGAGGTCAAAATGTATGAATGATTGTTGAGATATCCACGATTCTTTATTTGGAAAATGAAAAATTTTTAGGGTCGATTTTTTGGTGTTAAAAGCATAAACTTGAAATCTTAATGGTATCATTCTTATATCTGATATTAGGTCGTTGTTTATAATGAATTAAAGATCCATGGTCAAATTAAATTGGTGGAAAAATCCAGGAAGTAAATAGGGCAGAAACTACACATTAAAATGCATAGTAAGATCTCCAAAATGACCAGAAAATGAGATAAACTCTTCATTCAGTTGGAACCATCCAACATATTACTTGCCTGAGTACCCAGACTTGTTGGAATCGAAGGTAAGGAAAAGAAAAATGGATTTGGAAAGGTAAATTTAAATTTACCATTTATAGCTCCTCAACCGACTGTAACACTAAATCGAATAGCCAAATAGAATCAAAATGAATTAGTTTAATCCTTGAATAACTGAAAATTTTTAAAGATTTTGATAAAAAAACATCTAAACTAGAGCTGGTTGTTCGATTAACAGGACCTTAAGAATTTAAGAAAGTATCTTGAAACTAAAGAGACAAATACTAAGTTAAGTGTTGGCAGGATGCAGAAAATGTGGTGAGGGATAGGAAACTTCCTCTTAAGTACTATTCTACCATCCAGCTATGACTAAAAGTCGTCTCAGCTTTTCTGTATCCCCTGGATAAAAACTAAGAAATATTCTCAAATCTACTGAGAATTATCTCAGAAGCAAGACCAGTTGGAATTAAAATCGAAATTAGGGTTCCATAGTCTTTTTAAAGCGCAACCCAAATAGGGCAGAATTTATATTACAAAATACAAAATAAGGGCTGTAATTTTAAGCAATAGAAGCGTACCAGACTCTAATAAGCCATTTATGGCCCTACAACCGGCTATAGGAGTGTCGATATGTATCACAGTATAAATAAAACTATGGAATAACTAACCACGTGAAAAATTTTCAAGGATTTTGATAAAAAAGCTTTTGAAAGACTTCTATACTAAAGCTCTGGTAGGTAAAAAAGTAGGTAAGGTTGGTAGGAATAGAAGTAGTGGATAACATTTGAGAAAATATTCCGAAACATTGGAGATAAATACCAAGTTAAGTGCTGGCAAGATGTAGGAAATGTGGTGAGGGAAAAGAAACTTCTTTCCACGTACTTTTTCACTACTCAGCCATAGCTTAAAGTTATTTAAGCTCCCATGGATCACCTGGACATGATTTGGAAAACATCCACAAACATCTACAGAAATTGATTTCTTATTTTCGAATCAGGCCTGACCAATTTGTCTCTGGAAACGAAATTGGGGTGTAATAATTTTTTTAGGGTGCAACCCAGGGGAATTCTTAAGAAAGTATCCGGAAAATAATGAAAAAGATAAGCTCCAAATTGGTGAATTTTAATACTGAAGCTTACAAAGCTTTTTCTATAAATCTGGTCCAGAAAAGATTTTTTATCACTGGAATAAAACCTATTTAATTTTCAATGGTTTTCTTAGGAATCCTTTGGTTTTTGTATAGAACAGTTTTCCATGGTCTTTTATTTATATCCGTTGAACTAAATTTGTCAAATTTAAGGCAGAATGTCATAAAATTAAAAAAAAATCCTTGAAACATATTGCGCATGAAAAATTTTTATGGAAAAATTATGTCGTAGGTTAATAACAAGTTGATGGAAACCACGAATTATGATCCTCAGATTTAGTGAGTAAATCTAAACAGAATTTACTGCAATACAAAAAATTTGGATGAATTTTTTGCAGTGGATTTTTCTCCTGGAGTCAAAATCAATCCTACCCAACCCTCATTGGTAAAATTGTAAAGATTTGTCCAAAAACATATAAAGGCCTTGAAGATCTTGTTGAACGGAATAAACAATACCGCAATTTCTTTAAAAAAAAACCTAATTATCCAAGCACAATAACTGATTTGATATAATCTGCGATTTCCAAGTGTAATTGTTGCAAGTACGTGCGTTCTAAATTCAATTTTTTTCTGGCGTAACTACCCAACGACTTGAGGTTAACTTCCGAAGGTTTTTCGCTTCTTTTTCGACCAAAACCTTGACGCACAGACCCAAATCGACGCAAAAATATTCACTTAAAACTTTGCCCACACAAAAATTTCTAAAACAAAAAAAAAACAACAACCATAATAAATAATCAGGTGAAGGCATGGTAAAACAATTACCACATTTCAACAGTACAACAACAATGATATCCGGTCAGAGATATTCCATTTCTTAATTAAGCAAAGAAAAAAAAAACCAAGAGAAACATTTGAAGAGTGTTACACAACAAATTTTTGTTTATTTGTGAATTTAAAATTTCCTCAATTTATTACGTCGTAATTCGTTTAATTACCTCTCACTTCTTCCACTACGACTATCTTTGTTGGACTATCGTAATAAAATTAAATGATTCCTCTTAGCAGTTCTCATTTTTTTTTTCTTTTATTTCTTTAGTTCTCCGTCTTCACCACATCTGTTTCCTTGACCCTTATTTTATTCAAATGTTCCGAACAAACAAAAAAAAAAAGTGATCAAATTAAGGTTTTTTTCTGTACTTAAACAATACCCAAAACCCAAAAAAAAAAACATGATTAGATCAATTGAAGAAGTGGAAGTAATCAAACTTCATAAAATATTACTTAATACTGGAACAAATTATTTGGCCTTGGCCAGTGCCAATGATATCACAAATTGTGTTAGTTCTAAAATTAGATTTGTTTTTGTTTTGTAACAGCGATATTATTTTTTTTTTTTTTTTTTTTTTTGATCATTACAACCGAAATTTTTGTTTCCCCCCTTGACTAATGCACGCGAAAATCTATGTTGGTACAATTTTTCGCTTAAGAAACCACTCGTGATTGGTTTAGGCGGAAAAAAACACACAATCGTGTGAAAAATTGAACGTCAAAACAAGTGAATGTTGTGTGTGAGGAGGCGGCGGTGCAGGGACAATTGAGAGGTGTTTTTTTTCCATGAAACCTTGACTTTGAATTAATGTTGCGATAAAAAAAAAACTCTTTATTTTGGCAATTGTTTTTTTTTTCTTCTTTCAGTACTTGTTTGCATTATTTTTTTACACGTGACCAGTTTGTCGTTGGTGATATCGTCGAAAAAAATGTCATACTTGTCAAATGATAGATAGGCACATGTTTCAATTTAAATAAACCTCTTATCTGACTCATACGTTTAAAAATAAATTTCAAACAACGAAAAAAAAAGTCGGAAAATTCATGATTTTCGTATGTTTTGTATAAGTGTTGCTATTGCGCATGTGTTAAATGATGGAAATTCATACATCGTTTTTTTATAGTAAAGAAGAAGCATGATTGCATAAAGAAAATGAACTGGAAAATTTATTTCTGTTGAACAAGAGTTTAGTTTTCTTGAAATAGTTTAGGCTTGACTATTTAAAAAGTGCAGGCTACGTGCAATAATTAACGTACACAATTCTATTTGCAATAATCCTCGAACATATGCATTGAAAATCTAATGCAGCGGATATGAAACGTTCCTGGATTAACAATGTAATTTGAGGCTTCAATTTTTGTTTGGTGATAAGCGCTTGATAAGAAAACCATGTGTAGACATGCAAGACTTCAACTGATACACCAAAAAAAATTTACAAAAATGCATTGGTTGATGCATTTCTTTAGTAATACATAACATTTAAAACATTAAACTGTTCATTTTTATTCATTTTTTGTGGGTCATTATGTATTTTGGAAGTTGTAATTTTATTTTTCATTTGATCTTTTCGGTCATGAAACTGCTAGCTTTTGAAGCTCTTTAGCAAGTTTTAACTTGAGCTTTCTTTGATTTATAATTTCCCTTAAGCCAAGCACTATTATACTAGCACAATTTTCTTGGTTGTTTAGGAAACTTCATCCAAAAATTCTTTAGAGTATGAAAAGTTCATTTCCAGATAAATTAGGTTGTTTTTCACATATCATGGAGCTTTAGTGATAATTCTAAAAGCTCCGTTTTGGAATACTTGAAAATCACTGAGATTTTTTTTTGCAGATGGGTCCCAAAATGCAGGTATAAGTATATGCAAAATGGTTTAATGACTGATTTGTATAACATCATTGAATCTTCCTTATTTAGACGAAATCTTCTGTTGATAAATGTTCTGTTTGATTTTAACTAAAATATGGCAATTTTAATTGGCAACAACAATGTGAGCTTTTTCCAATTTTCGAGGGAAAGTATCCTGTGCTTAAGCACAGGAGATTAAAGATGTATGTCAAAAAAGGTTCTTTAAATCGTTCATGGTAAAAAATTAATAGTTGAAACCATAAACATTATTTGTTAACATGACTTCAACTGATACTCCAAAAAAAATCACAAAAATGCATTGGTTGATGCATTTATTAAGTATTACATAACTTAATGCATATATTTTAAAAATATTTTTAATTTAAATCAAAATATAATGCAGCTATTCCTTATTGGTCTTTACTTGATAAAATTCGATTTTTTTCTAGTGCTTTCATTTTTGCATCAATGCTGTCAAACCACCAAGGAAAAAAAAATTATCTGCCCATATATTTATAGAAAATTAAATTCCCTACAAAAAACATATCTTTAAAAAATTTCACGAGACACGCCGTTTGCGAATAATCAGGCTTTAAACATTGATATCAACTTTAGATTTATCTTCTTTTTTTTGGAATTTTGTAACTAACGAATAAATAAATATAAAGAAATTATTAATATAGATTCTTGAGGGGAATTTAATGCTCTACAAAAAAGGTCTCTTAACGTTTTTACATAAAATCACTCTTTCAAAATTGGTGCAACAACGAAAAAAATAATAATTTAATTTTTCCTTTAACTTTATTTGTGAATAACTTTTGAAAAAGTGATTTTTGTAAAAACGTTAAGAAACCTTTTTTGTAGAACATTAAATTTCTTTTAAAAATCTATATTGTTCATTTCTAAATATTCATTTGTTTGTTAGTTACGAAATTCCAAAATAAAGAGGAGTGATCTAAAATTTCTTTTATATAAAATAATATTTTAAATTAATTTAAAAACACTATGTAGCTATTCCTTATTAGTCTTTACATGATAAAATCTAGGAAAATATTTCATCAAGATATCAATATGATTTATTTATGCTTTGTTCTTAATCCTAGAGTCTCAAATTTTTTAACTTATTCCTAACTCATTTAATAAATTTATTATATGTGTCTACAATAGCCTGGACCAAAAAAATCAACTATTTTTTTTGAAAAGTATATCAAAAAAAATGTTCAAGGTGACAAAAAAAATATCGGGAAAGTTTGAGCCCTTAATATTAAGAGGTCTATCATTTTTAATTTCGATTTTTTGTTTGTGCTTTTATTTTTGCATCAATGCTATCAAACTATCAAGGTAAAAAAATTCACCTGCACATATTTTTATAGAAAATTAAATTCCCTACAAAAAATGTTTCCTTAAAAATTTTTGCCAAACATATCGTTTCCGAATAATCAAGCTTTAAAGATTGATATAATTTTTAGATTTATTCTCTTTATTTTGGAATTTTGTAAGTAACAAACAAATAAATATATAGAAATATACAATACAGGTGCTCAAAGGAAATTTAATGCTCTACAAAAAAGGTCTCATAACGTTTTTACATAAAACCACTTTTTCAAAGTTGGTTCAACAACGAAAAAAACAATAATTAAATTTTTCCTTCAACTTTAATTGTGAATACCTTTTGAAAAAATGATTTTATGTAAAAAAATTAAGATACCTTTTTTGTAGAGCATTAAATTTTCTTCAAGAATCTATTTTATTCATTTCTACATTCTTATTTGTTCGTTAGTTACAAAATTCCAAAATAAAGAAGATAAGTCTAAAAATTATATCAATGTCTGAAGCTTGATTATTCGGAAACGGCGTGTCTGACAAAAATTTTCAAAGAAACTTTTTTTTGTAGGGAATTTAATTTTCTATAAATATTTGGTGCAGATGAATTTTTAACCTTGATAGTTTGACAGCATTGACGCAAAAATGAAAGCACAAATAAAAAATTGAAACTTTAGATGATAGACCTTTTAATATTAATTTTAAAGGCTCAAAGCTTCCAAATATTTTTTTCTGGTCACCTTGAACAATATTTTTGATACACTTTTCAAAAAAAAAATAGTTGATTTTTTTGGCCTAGTCTACTTTATACAATATACCTATAAAATATTCACCTTAATTTAGACGTTCAAATTCAAATTATTTACAATTAAAAACTGTTTTTCTTATTGGTGAAGAAATCAACTAAAAACTTTGAATTAACTGGTGTTTAAATGGAAATCAGATGAAAATAAAATAAGCTAATTATAGCCAAATAATTTTCCAAAAACTTTCGGTAGTTACAAAATTCCAAAATAAAGAAGATAAATCTAAAAATTATATCAATGTCTGAAGCTTGGTTATTCGAAAACGGCGTGTCTGGTGAAAATTTTCATAGAGACGTTTTTTGTAGGGAATTTAATTTTCTATAAATATATGTGCAGATACATTTTTTCACCTTAATAGTTTGACAGCGTTAACGTAAAAAAGAAAGCACAAATAAAAAAATCGCAATTAAAGATGATAGACCTCTTAATATTAATTTTAAAGGCTCAAAGCTTCCAAATATTTTTTTTGTCACCTTGAACAATATTTTTCAAATACTTTTCTGAAAAAAAAAATAGTCGATTTTTTTGGCCCAGTCTAATGTACAATTGTAAATGAAATTGAAAAAAAAAATTTTGCACTTTTTAATGGATGCTATAATTTTATACAAAGCTTAGCAATCCTCAGCAATTCCTAATCGTATGAATTGAAAGCATAAGCTTCCCAGTGTAAAATTTATAAAATTTTCTAATTACTTAGAAAAATGGATGATAAGTCAACAAAATGCAGTTGTTTTCCGAGCTTTAGAGAATTCAATTGTTTCGGCTTTAACACTTACAACGTAATGAATAATCAATCAACACTGAACAAAGAAAGTCTTCCATTTTCACTTTCCATCGTACAAAACCACAAGTTACATAATAATTCTATTTTTAAACATCAATTTTCCCCTGATTTTATCGATTAAAATTCACTTCATTCCCAATAAAGCCCGTGAAGCTTTCAATTTAATATTTAATTTTATGAGAAAATTACGGTGTAAGTGTGTAGCAATCGTACGCGGGACTGGAAAACCGAGAAAAGTGCCTTTTTCCGATGAAAATTGCTTTCACTCAAGAGAGGTGACCGAAAGCTCGGTCGAAAAGCTCACCTATATCTATTACATGTCGACGAAGCTTTTCAACAAAGTTTGACAGCTTTGTAATTAATATTGAACGGCGTTGGTTTTCTGTCAAAACCATATGAGGATGAAAACTATTTTTATTATTGGTAATAAAGGTTTTCGGTCGGTCGTTGTTTTGAGGGTAATTTTTTTTATTTCTATGATGTTTTAATTAAAAAATATTTGTCTTTTACGTCTTAATTTCGAGGATAATTAATTTGGATGTTTGCACACGAGTGCGAGACCATTTGAAATATGTCGCAAAAAGCTGACGCTTTTTTTTCATAAACTTTATAAAGCTCATTTTTCAAACTTACATTTATATAATTTTCCTCGAAACTCTAACATTGTTATTTATTTATTTTTTTTTTCACAAACGACAAAATCATGTTTAATTCACACTTTTAATGAGTGCGATTTCTAAAACCGAAATCAAGCGGTATATTTCCACAGAGGATTTCAGTGGAACGAATAGTTTTATATCTCTCTCAATTCGAAGACGTTGATGAGGTGGGCGGATGACAGGGGAGGTTGAGGCACCCGGGACACCGGGATAGTATCGTTCGTCCGATACGATTTACATGTAAATGTTTCCAGAAACTTTTGCAATAATGTGTTTTGTACAGTGAAAGATAGAAATGAGCAAGTTTATAGTGGCACATTTGGAGAGGAGAATTGCGAATTGTTGGGGTGGATTAGCGGGATGGCCGGGGGAGCGTTTGGGAGATTTAAGGATGAACTGCGTTGGAATTGACATTGGTCATACTCATACGAGAAAAATTTCATTTTGAACTTTTACCGAAACTTTGTTTTTGTCCCTATAAATATGTGTTTTATCGGGGATTTTTTATTTTTCAAAAATGACTACGAAAACAAAATTTGAAATGTTAATACGATTGAATATGGCAAGTTTAAAACTTAGAAAATCAAATTCGGTGAAAAAAAAAACCTTCAGAAGTACTTAGGTAGATATGTTTTGTGTTCATATTTAAATTAAAGTAGATAGTCAGTAAATAAAGATGCAACATTGTTGTGTCGTCAATAAATTGAGTTATTTTTATTTTTATCTAATCAAAGAATGCGATTAACAAACTGTTTACGCGTACTAACGCATGTATTACCTTTCTACTTACTGCAACATGTCCTTACTTGAAAATTGTCATAAATATCATGTAAAACTAAAATTCCTATAGAAAGAATATAAAAAAATAATCAAAAAAAATGCCGAAAATGAAAAGCCAAAAGTCTTAAAATTTGGGATATAAAAAAGAAAAGTTAGACTCCAAAACTTGATACACAAAACCAGTTCCGCAACCAAAGTTTACCATATTAACAAACATAGTAATTACAACCAAAAAGCTTCAATGGTACTGGACAAAGCTTGAAATAATATTAGAGTCTTCAGAGAACCAAATCTTCTAAAATGTATAAGCAACAATTGAATTAATCGATGGAAATAATATTTGAGCCTCCAAAGAACCAACGAGTAACAATTAAATGCAGGGATTTAAAAGGAGCTGGAGTCGAAGCCAACAAAGTATATGATGGCTTCATCTTCCTACAATCGTATTTTTCAAACAGTAGAATGATTATTTAAAAAAAATTTTTTTGGAACCTCATACATTTATTCAAAGATCAATGCAATGAAATTGCATTTAAATAAGTGTTTTACAAAAAAATTCATACATTATTACAACATAGTCTAAGTCCCCAATCTTAGTAAAAGCAGTTAAAGAGGTGGAAAAAATTAAAAACAGTATGGTGCAGGATACTTTAACAAATGGTAATCAATTGTAGATGTTAAAATTGGTAGTATTTTTTTCCAATTAATAAGTATTTATAGTTTTGATTCTAAAAATTTGTTGAAGAAGACTGGTAAACATAGTTGAAGTAAATATTCCAATTACAAACATTACAACGTTGGATCGATAGTCATTTGAAATTTAAGTATACAACTGATTTTTAATTAATTGAATAAGAAAATATTGTTTTGCGATTTATCAACTGAATTTTGTACTTAGAGCTTGTGCAATAATGCTATAGGTACCAATTATATGTAACGCTTAGTGCATTAGCACCGTGGTATTGTAGAATTCCCAGAAATATCTAAAAGAAACATTCTTCCAATGCTATTGATATATTGATATTTTAATATGTGAAAATATGGAAAATTATTTATTTTTGATGAAATTGCAATGCTTATGCACTAATCGTCATTGGTTCAAATATTTTTTAAGCTTTTGGTCATTAAATTTCTTATAAAATATTTAAATTTTACATCAAAGTTATTTTCTTTCAAATATTCAAAAATTTCAAAAGGTAAATAGATTTTTTGACTAAAAAAACATTTACTTCTCCTAAAAATAAAGTACAACTATTAATTTAACTCAATTAATGAATAATTTTTAAACTAAAAATTCATTGTAATTGTTGTTTTCATTGTTATAAAATCAAATTTTAGTCAAAAAATTGTTACAAGTTTGTTGCTAAGTTGATTTATTGATTTAAAGTGAGTTTAGTTCTAAAAAAATTCAAATTACAAACATAGTAATTTCAGACCAAAAGCTTTGAAGATATGGGAAGCTTGAAATAATATTGCAACCTCCAAGGAGCAAAATAATTTAAAATTCTTGAGGAAAAGCTGTATGTGGGGAGCTGGAGAAATTAAAAGGAGCAGAAGGCGAAGCCAGCAAAGTTTATAGTGGCTACATTTCCCCACAATCGTATTTTTAAGACAGTAGAATGAATATTTAAGTTAAAGCTCAATGCAATAAAATTGCATTAAAATTAGTGTTTGACCAAAAAAAATCATATCTTATGACAACTAATTGATTGAAGCTGGAGCCAAAATCTACATTTATTAACTCAAACTCCCCAATCTTCGTTAAAGCCGACAGAAAAGTTGGAAAAGTGAAAAAATTAAAAACAGTATGGTGCAGGATACTTTAACAAGTGATAACCACTTTTAGATATTCAAAATGGTTTTTTTTTTCAATTTGCAACTGTTTCCACCGGAAACTTGACATAATATTGAAGCTTTTAAAGATACAAATCTTCTAAAATTCATAAGTATCAACCAGAGGTAAGGAGCTGAAGGAATTAATAGGAGCAGGAGTCAATGCCAAGAAAGTTTATAGGGACTCCATTTTCCAACAATCTTTTGTTTGAAACAAGAGAATTTTCAAAAAAATCTTTTTTAAAGCCTCATACATTAGGCAAAGCTTAATGCAGTAAAATTAGTGTTTGACACAAAAAAAAAATCATACATTATAACAACATTGAACGAAACTAGAGCTGGAGTCTGCATTTATTAGGTTTAACTCCTGAATTTTCGTTAAGGCAGTTAAAGAGGTGAAAAAAGTGAAAAAAATTTAAAAACAATATGGTGCAGGATACTTAAACAAGTGGTAACCACTTGTAGAAATTAAAAATGAAAGTATTATTTTTTTCAAACTGTCAGTATTTCCAGTTTAGATTTTCAAAAGTGTATCCAAAAATTTACTGAGAAAGACTGGTAAACATAATTGAAGTTAATGTCCTAATTACAAACATTACAACGTCAGATTGATAATCATTTTAAATTTATGTAGACAATTAATTGTTTATTAATTTGGCAAGAAAATTTTGCTTGGTGAAAACATGGTGCAGGATACATTAACAAGTGGTAGCTATTTGCAGATATTCAAAATTGTAGCATATTTTATTTTTAATTTGCAAAAGTTTCCAGTCTTAATTCCAAAAATTTAATCCAAAAATTAATTGTAGAAGACTGGTAAGTATAGTTGACGTAAGTGTGCTAACTACAAACATTACAACGTAGGATTGATAATTATTTTGATATTGTGTTCTTTAAATATTTGATTTTTAAGTTATATTGATAGACATGTTAAGTAAAGCTGAAGCTAGCAACTTCATGTGACTCCTGGTGTATATGCACTGTGGCATTGTTGCATCCTCAGAATAATCAAGAAGAAACATATTTTCCAATGCTATAGATGTACGATTGTATAAAAGTGTTAGATATTGAGTCTTTAACTGTAGAGTTCCTTAAGAAATATAGGATAGAAGAATAATAAAACCGGATCATTAGAATTTTTCCAGGAAATCGATAATTCTGGCAGGTCTAAGCCACTTTCATCATGAGTGGAACAAATCCGATTTAAACAATCAGTGAATTTGTGATTTTTGTAAAAATAAATAAGTCAATTGAGTGAAATGAATAGGAATTTTCATTCGTTCAATTTTAGAATAAACAATTAATTGTAATTGTTGCAAGCATTGCTGTAAAAGTTTAATATCATTGAAAGTTCATTGTTGCGTTTGAATGATTTTTGGGGTTTAGCCTAAAGGGTGGAACAGTGTCGTAGACATTTCAGTTTCGTTTGGCTCGTGCATTGTTGCGACGACCGCATGCATCGCATGTGGCGCATTTTCCTCGACGTAAAATGCATGGAAAACGCGTGCGCCAGGAGGTTTGCCCATGAACCTAAATGAAAACCGAAAGTGAAATTCATGCAGAAGCGCACACATACACACTATCGTAAAGTTTCGATGCAGTCACTCACTCTCGATAGAGAGAACGAATATTGTGCACACCGTTGGCATTAATATCGCCGCTATACATATATAGTACACACGTTGCACACACTGCTAAGCCGGCGGGATAGCATTCACGTTCCCGCTTCATCCAGAGAGAGGAAAATCATAGCCATCTCCATGCGGCGCTTCCAGCACCAACACATACGCACACCGCGTCGTTGGGCTCCGTATGTGTGCAGTCTATGTGACCCCTACCTTTCGCTTTCATTGTCCAATCCCCTCCTCGCATTCGGTTCACTTTCTCACTACGCAGGCAATGTGGAGTGTACGAACGTTCTCGTTACTTCGTAAAGATTTCAGTTTTTAGCAGTCACAGCCGAGCACAACACCCAACATCAGCAACCTGAGGAAAACACGACCGACGTCAACAAACGCACCGCCGAATCTCCAACGAAAATCGAATTCCGATCGAGAGTGCGTGCGTGTGACACAAACAAAACACTCACGACTTGTGTACTCATATATGCTTTTTTTCAAAACATTCTTTTGTTTAAACAATAATAATAATAAAATGCAATAATTGCTACGAATGTGATATCTCTATGATTTTGTGTTGGATTTGTTAGGGAGTTTAGGGCCATAAAACATAAAAGTTAGCTCGCGGAAATTTTCACGAGGGAAATTCGAAAATTGGGGAGTTTGTTTAGTTTATCATGGCCCCACGGAGGCATCATAGCCACGGTGGTGCCGGTGAAGTTCAAGGTTTGCTCGGCATTGATTCGCATGAATCGAATTCACCCAGCATGAATTCACCACCGTCTTCGGCACTGGGTTTGGGCTTGACAAGCCTCAACGGAACCATGGCTCTGGAGAGCCTGATCGCGAATACGTCCGGCCACAATGTGACCCGGTGCTGTGTACCGACCGGCGAATGTTTACGCGCTAGCGCCATGAACAACGGCAACGCCAACAACAACGACTACATCTTGATCTCGCAAGATGATCTATGCGACGCTGTGCGGGTCATATGCAACAACGACAACTGCACAATGGGCGAATTTATGCATCTCGAGTGTTTCGAGTCCTGGGAACAGACCGTGCTCACCTATCTGAAGTCATGCGGCCGCGCCCGCTCCTGGTCCGAACGTCAACGCTACCAAAACCTCTGGACCAAAAAAGGCTACGACTTGGCGTTCAAGGCATGCAGCTGCAAGTGTGGCCGTGGCCACCTGAAAAAGGACCTCGATTGGAACCCACCGCAGCACACCTGTAACGGGGTGTTTCGCTCCGACGACATGGATCCCGCGGCGGCGGCTGCCGCCAAGAAAAAGAAGCGCAAAAATCGCAACAACACCCGACCCACGTTGGCCATCTCAACGCATCCCCAGTACCACTCCAATTGCAACACGCAACAAACCCGCGACTCTCCATTCATGCCGACGTACACCGCTGCAGGACCGGTCGGCGAAATGGGCCGTGGCCGCACAGGAAGCCTCTCATCCAGCACCGGATCATCTTCGCCGCCCGTTTCCGCTGCCAGCGAGTCCAGTGTCTCACCCGCGCATTGTGGCGCCAAGAAAAAATCACGCTTCGACTTTGTGTCCGATAGACTCCGGTAAGACTTTTCCTTAAACATCTGCATGCATTTTTGACGTCACGATTCCATAGCACACTATTGATTTTGGTATTAAATTGGCATGACTAGAATTAATGACATCATAACATTATTAAAAGCAACGACCGAACAAATACGTAAATGTAAAATTGCACACTATACCGATTGTCAATATTGTCATTAAATGCACATTTGGCACAGTTCCATCACCTCATCCGAATACCAAAACCATAGCGATTGCTTCCATTTAAATCGTACTACAATATTGTACACCAAAGTTAATGGTATGAAATTCTTCTAGAATACCCCAATAAAAATGCACCCTTACCAAAATGCGTATTTAAAAGTATTGATTGCATAAAGGTTTCTGAAATAATGTGTTAGTGTGGATGTATGATGGAAGCCCAAATTCGTTCAAGGTTATAGCATTTTTTTTTTTTTTTGTTGTTGTTCATCACTTCAGAATTGCTGGGAGAGGAATATTTAGGAATTTATATGTTTGTATATGATGCCGTTAACATTGCCAAGGCTAACCAGATTTATTCGAGAGTAAAAAAAAAAAGAATAACAATAACAAAAGAGCTGGGGACCACCACCATCAGCATCATTATGGTTGTTGTACGAATCGAAGAAGTTGAAGAGTTGCATCACAACTTTTTATTACTCTTCCTGTTTTTCCTTTGCGTGTAGTAGGTATAGAAAAGTGAGAGTTGGCTGTGGATTTTGGTGGCGTATTGCGATTGGCTAGAGTCCAAAAATTGTTTTTCAACGCCATCGTTGATAGAATACGAAGAATTCTTCAAATGGCTATGTATTCATTATAATACATTGTATTCTCGGACCGAATAAATTTTTGCCTGATATTTTTACGTTGCACGCTTTGGTCGTTAACCTTCAACGTTGCCATACCACTTGCATTTTGGAATGAAACAAAAAAATTTTTTTTTTTTTGTTTTTTTCGGCGCATTTGACTTTCGAATTTGACACAATTTTTGTGTTTTTCGGTTGGCGATAATTATCATTTTAGTGGGTAACTACTGTTGTGAAAAGGAAACGACAATTGGGTGGAGTTACTTAACCGGTGAGTCCATTGGCCTCACTTCTTATGCAATAAAATTTAAAGGTTAAACGTTTATTTAATGTTAAAGAAGTGTAAGAATCAATTAACCGAATTTCAGACGTTTTAAATAACACCAATTGCATGTCTGCACTGCACAATTGTCAATGTATGTGTTACAGTTTGCATCTTTGTATGTGTATATGTGTGCTACATCCTCCGGATATGGCAAAGAAAGCTGTTATAAGGCAAAGTTGTTCGAGACTTGGTGTCGAGTTTTCGTTCGTATGACAATAACAAACAGAATCGTAAGATAACGAAAACTTTAGCGTAATGTCCCGGGAAAGCATCAATCGGGGGTGATAGGAAGGGAATTGTCGAAAACTTTTGCTCAAATTCTTTAAACAGCCAACCCCTATATCACACGACTTGTTTTCCCCAAGTGAAAATAGAAACTTACAAATTCTAAAATCGACTTCAGACATTAGAACCTGCATGAATTCCCAAAGACTAATTGATAAATTAATTTCATTTTCTTTTACAAGAAAAACCGAGTAATGCAAGCATCTTTTGTATCGACACTTTAGTTGTATAATACCCACCAACACCATCAAAACCGTAAAACAAAGTAATGTATCAATAAAATCGTTGCAAAAAAAAAACAAAAGAATTCGTAAAGGTTTTTCAAGATAAAATGCACATTTGCAATAAAATGCGCCAAATGGAAAAAAAAAAATCGACTCGAAACTTTCATAATTCTCTTTTCATTGTGTATGGTCAGTAGTTTTCTTGGTGCTGCCTATAATGCAGGTGATTATTATTCAATTGTTTTCATGAAAATGCAACGTCTTCCGCGAAACCGTCGCCAAAGTTTGCGTAAAAAAAGTGAGCACCCAGTCTAAATAATCCATGGAAAAATGAATTAAACACACATTCAATGGTTTCTTCTTGGAGCATTGTTTCCAGTTATCGTTTTGTTTCCAAAACAAACGTGCCACGAGCACGTATTCATTTGTTTCATTTAATCGCCCCAAACAAATGATGGCAAATCTGTTTTTTAAGAAATGGATGCAAATATAGTGGGATAGATGAAAACGTGATTTTTCATTGTGTGTATTTAGTTGTAAATGGGATTATGGAATTTGGAGAGATATAGATAAACACTGGCTGGGGGAATTGATGAAATTAGACAAAAAAATAAATAAATAACAATCGAACGTGGGTTTCTAAATAATCGTCATTAGAACGTATGTTGGTTGATGATGATCTATAAATGATCCTCCCACACGATATTTAGTGTGTGTTTTTTTCTAAGATTTATTATTGATGAATTTACATCCGATGCTCTCTGTTGATGTCCTTATGGTTGGTGCTGGAATGAAAAGGGACAACGAAATGATGGACTTAATGATAAGGAAACAGTAGACGAAAATTGTAGGCTGATGAAATATTATCGTTTCAATTTTCTTTATTGCTTGATTGAATGAGAGGTCTCATTTTAGCCTTCTTTTTGAGAAATTAATTCTTTGATATTGATACCGAAGATTTTTTCTTCATTGGATGAAAGCTTTGTTCGACAACTGTTAATTGCACCGATTGAAAAAAGTGTATAATAATTTTCAAAATGTGTTAAAATGTGTAAAAAATATTACAAAGTTGACTAATTCTTTGAATTTCGGTGCCTAAAGCTCAACTATCTGAAAATATTATTTTTTCTATAGAAAAATTAAGCTTTAATTTTGCTTTACTTCCTTGAATGTTTTCATGTAGAGATGAAAAAATTTCAATAGCCAAAATCGTGAAAGTTTTTCATCCCATAAAAAAAAGACTGGAAACCTTGGGCTGAAAGCTCAAAAGTTGGAAAGTGGGGAAAAAATTGATTTATTTTGAATTTAGGTGCCTAAAGCTCAACTATCTGAAAATATTTTTTTTCTTTAAAAAACTCAAGCTTTAATTTCCCTCCACTTCCCTGAATGTTTTCATGTAGAGATGAAAAAATTTCAATAGCCCAAATCATTAAAGTTTCTCATCCCATAAAAAAAAGACTGAAAACCTTGGACTGAAAGCTTAAAAGTTGAAAAATGGGAGAAAATTTGATTTATTTTGAAAAAAGCGATAAAAATATGGTCAATGATTTATTTTCCTTTATTTTTTTTGGCCGAAAATCATTCTCTAAGTGCTAATATTTCAAAAATATTTAACAATTATTGCTTGGTTTTTCAAGTCTATCGGTAGCGGAGTGAAATTATTCAAGCTGGTAGATTTTGGGCTTAAATCTTCAATCGAGCAACTATTTAATATTTTTTGACTTACAAATATTTATTAACCCTTTCTTTATTAATCTTCGTTATTGAGACGGTAATTAACAATTAAAATTGGTTTTTCCAAAGTTTATAACTTTATCGACTCCCAGAAATGAAAACTTGCTTTATCCAAAATTCAACGATTTTTATTTTGTTCTCTTTTCCTCCTCGTACTTTTTATCTAACTGAAATCTATTTTTTCTTCTTCTGGTCTTTCCCAAGATCCATCAACATCCATTTTTTTAATGGAATCTTTTAAAAAAATCATTTCTTCGACTATTATTGAACTACAACCATCAAAAAACAACCTATTGATTTTTTTCAGTCCCTTCTTCCCATTGAGATTCTGTAGTTTCAAAATTTTTTTTCCAATGTCTGAAATCCTGGAATCCTATTCTTTAATTGTTTTTTTCCCGTTCTTTTTATCCAACTGTTTTCTCCTTTATCCTTCTGTCTTTTTCCAGCATTCATCTATCTGTATTTTTCATTGAAATCTCTTAAAAATCTTTCCTTTGGCTCTATTATTGATCTACAACCATCATACAACAACCTAATTATTTTTTTCTGGTCCTTTAATCCTTTTAGGATCCTGTGGTTACAAAATTTGATATTTTTTTCTTTTGAACTTTTAGAATCTTAGAAAAAAGTTAGTTTTCTTAGTATTTTTGATTTTAACTTTCATAACTGAAGATTTATTTTGCCGAAATCAAATTATTTTTCATCCCATTCCCCAACTACTACGTAGTATAAATTTCACTCAATTTAATGTTTTGAAGAATTCTGTAATACATGTGTTTGTATGATTTTAGAAGCCTGATGAAGGTCTAATAAAAGACTGAAGAAATTAATAATTAGTATATGGATCTACATCCATTCATGTCCACTATCCTACTAAAAATAAATAAAATTAAAGTTAATCTTCTGACCTTTCCCAGCATCCATCTTAACATTGTCATTCTTCCTTTTTCCTATGGAATCTCTTAAAAATCATTCCCTGGACTCTTCAATTGATACACAACCTTCAAACAACAACCTGATTGATTTTTTCTGATCCTTTTTTCCCATTAGGATCTTGTTTTCTCAATTTCAATATTTTTTTTCTAGTTTTATGAATTTCTGGAATCCGAGAATGGATTTAAGTAGTTTTGTATTATTTTTTTTTAATTTAAATGTGTAAAATTTTCATACTTAGATTTTTCAGGATTTTGCCTTTCAAAATTGAAGAATTGCTTTTTTCAAATTTCTTCCTCATTCATTTTAAAAAACTTTTTTTCCTTCCTATTACTTCTATCCTACTGTTTCCTTCTCTATCCTTCTGGTCTTTCCAAGCATCCAACTTACTTTCCTATTCCCCTTTTTTTCAATGGAATCTCTTAAATATCATCCCTTCGCCTCTATTGTTGATCTACAATAATTAAACAACAAAATGTTTTTTTCTGGTCTTTTAATCCCATTAGGTTTCTGTGGTTCGAATTTTTTTTTTTTTTTTTAAATTTCTTTAAATTTCTGGAATCTTCGAAAGGATTTAAGTGTCAAAGAATTTTTTTGAAAGAGGTAAAATTTTCATACTTAGGTTCCTAGGATTTTGGATTTCAAACCTGAAGATTTGCTTTGTCCAAATCTCTACAATTTTTCTTCGTAAATCTTTTTTAAAAACCTTCTTTTTTCCCCATCCTTTCTATCTTACTGTTTCCTTCATTATCCTTCTAACTTTTCCCAATATCCACCTTATCATTCTTATTCCCCTTTTTTCCATGGAATTTCTTAAGTCATTCCCTGGTTCCATTATCCCATTACGATTCTGTGGTTTGGAAATTAATTTTCTTAAAATTTCTTTGTAATCTTTGAATCCTAGAAAGGAATTTAATTTTTGTCATTTAAAAAAATAACATTTTTATACTTACATTTAAAGTTTTTATGGAGTTGAAGTTTTAAAACTGAATATTTGCTTTATCCAAATGAATACGATTTTTCTTCCCTTATCTTTGCCAAAACATTATTTTTCTTCTAGCCTTTTCCAGCATCCTCCTTACCATTCTTATTCTCCCTTTTTTCATTGGAATCCCATAAAAATCATTTAATTGACTTTATTTTTCAGCTACAACGATTATAAATCATCTTGATTAATTTTTTCTGGTCCTTCAATCCCCTGTGATTCCATTTTCCAAATGTTCCTCGTATTCCTAGAATTGTTTATTAGATTTTGGTTTTTCTATTAACAAGATTAAAATTTTCATACTTACGTGTTTCATTTCACATCGAAAACATATCAATTACACATTTTCAGAAAATTGCTTTTTTTATTGCATAACAAGTGGCTCATTTTATATCAAATTAGCCACCAATTTCTCTTTTCCAAAAAAAAAAATTATCTTCCAAAAAAACCTAGGAAGTAATTCATTTAAATTTCAAAACACAAACTCATTTCTGTTGCCATAATGACCACTATTTTGTAGGGTAAAAGCGGCTCATTATCTCATTATTGTTGGCCGTTAAACAGAGGCAATTTTCCAATATTTGTGGGTTTAAATTTATGTGGATTTGGGCAAATACTGAAAACTTTTGATTTAAACGAGCAAAATATGTAAATCTTGATTTTCAAAAAGTAAACGTTTACAGCCATAATTGGTAAATTGTTTGATGCAAATTGTTATATTAAGAAAGTAAAATATGTTTAACTTTCTTGTTTTAATCGTAGAATTAATGCAGTTTCCTTATTTGATATTAAAAGAAACCAACTAGGAATCAGCAATTAAATCAAATAACAATTTATCATAAATTGTTTGTTGCAATCGATCAAAGCGTGGGTCACCGGTGAGTCACTATTTCATCATTTTGTTGGAAGACGAGACCACTTTAAATTGATTCTTTATAACATAGAAAATATCAGTCTTTGCCTCAAACAATGAAATGCATTATTTGAACGCATAATATTTAAATAATTTTGAAATGCAAAATTTTTGCTCGTTTTTCCATTTTCTATTTACGATTTAAATTTGAAAGTATGAAAATAAATCTTTAATAACAAAATTTCTGTATGAAATTCGTTGCACAATTTCCATATATTTTTATTATCGAGTAAAATCTAAACTTTTGAATTACTCTTTATGACTGTCGAGTTGTATATCTGCAAGGGAGGGAAAATTCTAAGTTAAACCTTTGACTAGATGCTGCTTATCGATGTCGTCTTACATTCATTGATTTTTACGGAAAAAAATCGAAAACTCTGTAATAAAATTGGTCCAGTCTAGCCATTTGTATCATAAATTAATATTTAAACAATTTGAGGTGTTATATCTGAAGAAAAATGGCGGCAGCCAATAAAAATTATAACACAAGTCTGCCATAACCTGGGAATGTAAAAAGCACCAGAATTGCAACGACAAGAGAAAAAAAAACCTAAGAAATAATAAAATTTATTATATAGCGTTTTGTCCGCCGTCTGTGACCATTTCAGGTGTACGTGTGCATTTATTTATATTAGCGAATTTTCCCTTCGTAATTTTATGTTTTTGTCTCCATAAAAACTTACCCATTCCCTACCGCACACCGCCCCCAAACGTATTTTCCGTTTTTCTCACGAAAATCAACACTTAGTCCCTCCCTGGTGTCCAAACGGGAACTACGGGAATACAAACTACCACCTATTTGTTTACGACCCCGTAAAATACGGCGAAACACCTCAACGATTGCACTTTACATTCCATTTGAGACGTTTCACATTTCTCCATGTTAATTTTACGATTGTAAATATTAAAAACGTCCGAACTCAACGATTTCATCGAATCGATCGTCAAATATTTGAAGAAAAGACAATCGCAACTAAATAAATACGACCACGTCACGGCCATCTTTGATTGAAATCCACAATTTATTTTCATTTTATCGAATTGTTATTGTTATTATTGCGATAAATTTTCCAATATTTTCTAAGTGCAACTTCTTCACCGTCCCCCTGCCACCCTCACACACTTGTCAAGTTTCGCCCAATACCTTTTAAAATGCTAAAGGAAACCGGGAATCAAGATGGATTTGCCACCCCATCTCCCACCCCACCCCTACCTTAGAAAAACGGGTGTAAGAGATCGAGTGATGGAATTGTGTGGAAAGTATTTCATTTTTTTTCTCTGTTTCCACTTTCGCTATTATTTATTGAATGAAAGATAAATAAAATATTGACTCATCAATTTTCATTAAATAAATTGTTTAAACGATAAGATCAAGACACGACAAAAACGCAGAGAAACAATCGATTGATATACGGATAACAAACAAACGACGATACTCATACAAATGTTTAATTTCAATAGTAAATAGAACTACGCATGTTTTTTCTTCCTACGTCCCTCGTCTGTAATCCAATCATATCTTTTACTTTCACCGTGAAAGCTCAAGGTAATGTAATGAGCTTTTAGGAGGAGAAATCTTATTTAAAAGTTTTACATGACCAAATTCCCATATAGAACCGAAAACTTTCTACATATATTTTGCTGGATTTAACAAAGTATTAAACAAAACCGAAACCAAAGCTGTGATAGAGACAGAGAAAGCTCTTTTCTCGACTGGAAACGTAAAGCTCAGTTCTCACTGTTAGTGGTAGTACTGAGTGAATGTTAACAATAGAATAGAAGACGAGGGCGCTGAAGATAAAGCTCATGATGATTCTTGTTTATTATGTTTGTTACATGTTTTATTGTTGTAATTTTGTTTCAACAAAAAAACATGTAATTGTTGATTATTCAATTGTTTCTTCTTTAGATTTTAATAAAAGCTCATACGTGTTTTAAACAACAATTTCATTAAAAATGTAATTGTTTTTAAAGGTTATATTTCTCTTAATCATTTATTTAATTGTACTTAGAAATTTTTAATAATCTTTTGTTAGAAATGATTACTTTTTATTGATAGGTGTACCAAAAAGTTTTAAAAGTAATTCTTTGCCTCTAAAAGCCTCATATATTTAAATTATATTGTGGTCTTTTTAATATAACTTTACTAACAAAATTATTCTATACCAATAAATTTGAACAAAAGCTCAAACGTGTTGCTCAGATACGTATTTCGATTGCCAAGAAATCTTCCTCAATAGTCATCAAGTCATTTCAGTGATTTATCCCATAGCAATTACGAAGTGATCTAATACAAATTGATGCCCACTGGGGATGATTGCTTGGCAATCAAAATACGTTAAAATATATTTGAGATTTTTTTTGATACAAAAATAAAACCACAATATATTTTATACATTGTATTAATAGTTTTACAGTTCAAAGTTAGAGGAATAAAATCAATTTTGATTTTTGCCAATAGTGTTTGGTTTCACCGTTGAAATTGATACATGATCATTAGGGTGATTTTTTTTTGACTTTTTTTGGTCCCATCGTGAAAATTTGTTGGAAATACCAAAAAAAAAAATTCTCTGAAAGTTTGAGCCCTTAATATTAATTTTAAGTCCTTGACCAAGACGTGTAAAGATTTCCCATTGAAAATACACGGAAATTGATTTTTTATTTTTAAATTTCTATATCTCAGTGGCATTTCATGGGATCGCTTTTACCGAAGATGGTTTTTTCACAGAATTCAACGCTCTACAAAAGTGCCAATTGCGACAAAGTCGTAACTCACACCGGTGAGGTAGTACGGGCCACTGAACCTGAATTTTTCCATAAAATTCGCGTTTTTTTTGCATTTATCTCGTGAATAACGAGAGCTACAGAAAAATTATACATTAAAAACTTGTAGAGAATTTGATTTCCTACAAAAAAGTTCCTGTAGACCAAATCGCGAAGATCAATATTAAACGAGATATTAAGCCTTGAATTTTATGGAAAAATCAGGTTCAGTGGCCCGTACTACCTCACCGGTGTGAGCTACGACTTTGTCGCAATGGGCACTTTTGTAGAGCGTTTAATTCTGAGAAAAAATCATCTTCGGTAAAAGCGATCCCATAAAATTCCACTGAGTTATAGAAATTTAAAAATAAAAATCAGTTTCCGTGTATTTTCAATGGGAAATCTTTACACGTCGTGGTCGAGGACTTAAAATTAATATTAAGGGCTCAAACTTTCAGAGATTTTTTTTTTTTTTGGTATTTCCAACAAAATTTCACGATGGGACCAAAAAAAAAAAATCACTCTAATGATCATGCTTAATCCAGGATTTTTTTATCCTTGATTTGTTAAATTGGATCCTTTTTTCGTCCTTCGTTAGGATTTTGATGTAAAAGCTCAATTCAATTTGGGCTTTGTAGCAATTTGCAGTTCCCTGGTTTTTGCACCATATCCATAGCCTTCAGATGATTTCAAACCACTTGTTGACTTTCGTTAAAGATTTCTATGATCTTTTATTAACTTTGACATAAATCTCGATCCAATAACTCAGCCTTTTCTAAGTTTACTGGTGGACCTTTGCGTTTTTTGTCACTGGAATGAAAATTACCACTTTTAAAGCGCTAAAATTAAAATTTATGGTTTTTTAATAATGGAAAATATTCCCCATATCCTTCACCATGCAGTCATTGTCCATCGATTACACTTTTCTTTAAATTGAAACGAAATACATAGTTGCACTTCGCGTTTTGTAAACGCAAAAGTTGGTATGGTTTAAGTACAAAGGATGCATAATATTAACATTTTAAGGAAATGGTGGATAATGATTTTTAAAGGAAAATTATAACACTTTTGTATGATTAAAGTTATGAAATAATCTGTAACGAGTTATTCCTAGTTACGTGATATTTTCTTCTTTGTTTTCAAAATTTCTTACAATAAAAAAAAAACACTTAAAGTTATGTGAGGACTGAAGAAATGTTGATAATTTTTGCAAAAGTATTTTTACTTTTTTTTATCAAAATGGTTTCATGGAAAAATGTAAATTATTTCCTTGAAATAATCGGTTCAATCAACTGAATTTGAACTTTGTTCACATTGTTGGAAGTTTATTTATTCCATTCAAAAATTTCAACACTCAGCACCTCTTAAAAAAAAAAATATTAACAAGAAACATAAACCTTGATATAATGTACCCATGACTGATAACAATACAAATAAAATGACAATTTTCATCATTAAATTTTTCTTTTGAAGTTCCTAGAAACCATTTATTCTTATTTTGTCGCTATTTAAAATCAATAAATATCCTTATTTAGCTGGTACTCACGATTTTATCCAAAAAATGCGCCACTTTTTGATAATATTTTTTGTGTCTCGAAAAAATATTGATTTAATTAATTTTATATTTCAATATCAATCATATGGTTACTTATAAGTTTGGAAATTGGTCTTTTATAATCGATTTAAATTGGGATATGTCCATATAACTATCAGGTAACCAATAATCTAGAATCAAGATAAGGTGTCCGATTATTTTTGGTCAATCAATGACATGTTTTTAATTTATTTTATTTTTTTTGTCCAATTGCATTAACAAATACTTTATATAACAGAAATAGTTATCAACATTTACCTAATGTCTCTTATCTTGATAAAATCCAAATCCAAGTCATTGATCCTACAGTGAAAGTCGTTATCAAAAGCCAAAGCAATAATAGTGCAACAACAAAAGAAGTGAAGAAAACAAAAAACAATCTGCTATCTTAACGATGAAACAAAGAAGAATCAAATTATATTAAAATATTTGATATGATCATTAAAATATTCTGACAATGATAGATCTTATGCAACCACTGGTTGCCATGTTCTTGGGTTTTGGTCATTGGATATTAAGATTGATAATCACTCGGAAAATGGTGATGAATTACATGTGAAACGTGCCGACTTCCACTGTACCAACAACCGGCAGTCGCTTGTTTTTTTTTTTACAATTCTTTTGTTTGGAAAACACTTTTCTGTTAAATGTTCCATTTAAAAACGATAAAACCTCATTTAAATCTTATGACAACTTAGTGGTGATGAGAGTTAATGAAATTACTGAAAAGTGACTTCTTATGTTTTATTATAGAAAAAAAAAACAAGAAGATCTACAACTGGCATTTGTTTAATTTCATTTGCAAGTAATTAAAACAAAAAATAAAAAAAAACTGTTGACATTTTTGCATATATGTAATTGGCGGGGCCCATAACCTGATTTTTTGCAATAAAAGAAAGTTAATTAACACATTAAATTGATTTTGAAGGTTAGATTTAAGTAACTTAATAGAAAAATTAGCATTTTATCTCTAAAAATAAGCGACGTGTGGCTGTTACATCATTGCACACACACAAAAAAAAAATGTTTAAAATTTATTTTCAGGAAACACATTTTTCTATTACTAATTTTAAACTTGTCTTTTTGGTGCCAAAAGTCAAAATTCTCGATTGCAACAATTGTTGTGTGTATTTTTATTCGTTTTTGTTTTATTTTTAAACAATAATGACGATTGTTAAAGGGGAAAATGTTTCGCCTCGTTTCATCCAACGACTGCGGTTGAATATAAATTTAAAAGTGCGTTTTTGTTATGTTTTTGCTAATGTAAATAAGGCGAAACAGAGAGAGAAATTTTTTTTTTGAAAAACAGGTGATTTAATTAGTATGTTAATCACGAAATAATTGATCCACACCTAAATAAAATCAAATCATTAGAGTGAGACATGCCGAAGAAAAAAAAATCGTGTGGTTTTCCCTCTTTTTTTTTCCACCAATTTCGATTCTAAATGCTCGTAATCGCGGGGTATCGAAGCATTCAATCTAACCTTGAAAAATTACGACACAAATCCAAAATCCAAATTATGTGTTAGTCATTTGTTTGGAAGTGAAAAACGGCAGATAATTAACGATTTGAATAATTCATTCGAGGATAATTAGTAAGTAGTCAAGTAGGCCGATTAAAAACAAAAAAAAAAAATAAATCGGTATGATTTCCATATTGTTGTAGTTTGTATGGCAACAATTGAAGGTTTCCAGCTGACGACAACAATAATGGGTGTGTGTATGTTTTTTGTTTTGTTATTGATAAATGAAATTATCAAATTAGCTAAATCGAGTCTAAACATTTCCTGTCCATTGAGATTACTATGATGAATGTCAAAATTTGTTTTTGTAAGTTTCATTTAACCAAAAAAAAAAAAGGAAAACGATATTGAGGAAAAACAATTGCTCACTCGATTGGCGCTAACTTGTTGACAAATGCCGATTGGCGTTTTGCCTTGTTTTTGGATTATTATTTAATTGTTTTGATGTTCATTTTTTTTCTGAGGTCCATTTAGGTTAGTTTTGATATTTGTGCTGTTCGGATGTTGAGTTTGGGTTAATTTTATTGAGCAAAAAAAAAAAAAAATGGACGAAAAATATGAAGGAAAAGATCGAAAAAGCTCGGTTCCTCCGCGGCATCGGGTGACCGCCAGTACGTAAGTGAAGCAATTGTTTTTGATTGTCTTTTTTTTTTTTGGAAAAATTGTTTGGGTTTGGCTTTATTGTCATTTGTTTTGTTAGTCATTTGTTTTATATTGTGACAGATAAGATAATGACTGGTGATTATTTAGTATTTGTTAAAAGTTGATAAGGGAAAATTGAATTTGTAAGTAGTTTTCTCTGGATTTTCATTGTTAATGAAAAATAAATTACGGTTTGGATGATTCACAAACGAAAAATGCATTAGATCGATTGTAAAAGTGGTCGAATTTTCCACTCAGTGGTGCCAACCATTTGAAAAGTGTAGGACTTGTATCTGGGAAAATTCTTTATTGATTAGATGAATTTTCATGGCATAAAAAATTAACAAAACTATTTCGATATTAAATTTTTAAGTACTAAGTGAGGTTAAATACTTGGAGTTCATTGAAAATCTTAAATCTTGGGAAAATCATTAAACGTGAAACATTGTTTGGAAATCAACAATGTAAATTTCATTTGTTCGAAAAACAATCCATGTTTTCCTACTGGAATATCAACTTGGATTGCTCATTTGTTTTTTTACACTATTTTGTTCTTATTTGGGATTCCATAGCTTTCTTAATTTTTTATATTTTAAAGTTTTGATGCCTACTTAGATGAAATTTATGGAAATGGTTATAGTTAAAGCTCTTTTTGCACACTTTAGACTATTAAAAATCGGGAATATTTTTTTTTTATAAATTTCAAGCCTTCTTGATTTCAAATTTACGAGTTTTTAGGTAAAATCTTTGGTTACCATTGTCTGGAAGTAAAATTAGGTTGCTTATTTGTAAAATTATGTGTAACCCGAGAATAGCTGAACCGATTTTGTTGAAATTTTGGATTTTGGTATAAGTTATTGTTGAACACATGACTAAGTTTGTGTTTTTAGAAAATTATTAACGGAAGATATTTCGTGCGTAGAAATACGACATAAAAATTGGTAACTTTTTTCTTTAACCAATTCGGAAGTTAAGTGAATACTTTGAGGGAAAAAATGCAATTATTTATTTTTCTCATAAAGCATACTACCCAGATATTCGGTAGTTATTGAAAACCACGCAGAGGGAGTTGTAGATATCAACTAGTATTACTATAAATTTTTTAAATCAATTTTAGATTCGTTCATTGCATATAAGGTTACCTTTTCTATGAAAAATTGAGTAGAGATTTGGACAAAATTTACTTTGAGGGGGGGGGGCTGAAAGTATTCTAATGAGGTGACAAAGTATGAAGGTCATAAAAAAGATAGCAGAACCTGAATATTTCACTTAAAAATTGATGTGAAATATTTCGTAGATCCACCGAGCTTTCACCAAAGAAGCTTTGCATTGTTGAGTAATGAAGTCCAATACTTCTTTTCAACAAAAACTTGACTTTTGCCATCCAATTATTAGATTATTTTTTCTACGAACAATTATAAGTTTCTTTTTTATAATACAATAAAAATGATATCACCTCACATTGTATTATCTAATAGCCTATAAATAATTTCGAGGTTAAGGCGAATGTTATTGTCGTGAAATTCGTCCAAGTGCCAATAACAACTGAACGTGCATCGCACTAATTAAGCCGGGCCATGCAAACTTCCTCTTGCAAACTTCCTTCAAAAAAAAAAAAGCCATGCAAAAATCAATCATCTCTGCCTCCCTGCCCCCTGCCCCCCCAGCATGTCCGCTGGCCACTAGGAATCGAGCCAATGGTGGAATTGTGGTCCGTTTTAAATCAAATTAAAGCTGATCAAGCCGAACGTTCAGAAAAAAAAATTGTATAAGAACCTTGGCCCTGACTTTGCCGCAGTCCGTTATCTGATTGACGAATTTTTATTTGCTCCCAAGGCCAATTTTTCCATATAATACACTTTTACATTTATAAACATACACATATGTGAGTTGTAAATATTTATAAAGCAGGGGCGTTCCAAAAAAAAAAAAAATTTTTTTTTCCTCTTACATATCTTCATCTTAAAATAAATATTGTTAATATACGTATCCGAGAGTTAAATGTAGGAAAAACAAAAATATCACAGCCAACTTTGTTTGATTTACACAAATACACATTTGAACTAGCAGGCCATGCTTTCAAGGCTATCTGGATCGCTTTTAATCGTCTTCAGTAACATGAAATATAGGAAATTCTCATGGGAAATAATTAAATGTGAAAATCAATCAGGCGAATGGATTTTTTTTTTCAAGGAATAGATGCAATTATTTTTATATGGTGATGGGGTTGTGTTTAAAAATCGAGCGAGTTGAATATATTTCGGTTGTTGCTAGTCGCGAATTGTGCACCCTTCAAAGCTCGTGCTTTGTGATTGGTCGAGGCGTTTGTGCCAAAAGCTCGCAAATGTGTATATTGGGACCAATCAGAGAGCTGACCTTGAAACACAGCCGACTGGAGAGATATAAAATTGCACATGGTTGGCAAGGGGCCCTTGACGACACGATCGACCAACATTTGGTGCAAGCGAAACCCAAACAACCCTCTTAACCATATACTATATATATGTGTATGTAAAGCCTGTCTGCGTTGAATCCTTCTGGATGACAGGAGGGCCTCTTTTCCCTTGTACCGATTCCTGTAGGAGGATGGGAATGATGCGCACTTCATATTATAATAATTCCCGAGTCGTATCCGGGGGGAATGGTGTTTGATTTTTTTTAATTGAATCCCCCTAAAACGAGCCCCTTTTGATTCCAACACCCCTTTTGTTTGGTTCGTGTGTGTGTGTGTGGTTTTTTTTTCTTGATGTTTCCAAAGCTAAAAGTTGTACATTTTCCGAGGCTGTATACAGGAACTTTGTGAAGCATTTCCCTGAATGAGCCTCTCTAGATTAATTATCCCACATTTTTTTCCCATTTACCATTGGAAAATTCCCTTTTTAAAAAGCTGCTTTATATTAAATTTTCCAGAGCTTTTAATGTCTTTTTTCTACGAGGAAATTATGCTTTATCTTTGCAAAAACTTTTTTATGAGTTGGGAAAATTACACACGAAACCTTTGTCCAAAATATACTTTTACACTTGCGATATCTATAGTAATATATAAAATTCTTAGGCCTGTCTATATATTTTGATTTTGAACCCAATTTTAGGGTATATGTTTGTTTCCAGAGGTCCTTATTCCAAATTTAATGTTTTTAACATTTTTATTTATCATTCTTCAAATTTGTTTTTTTTTAAACTCAACAAAATAGTGTTATTAACACAGTGCTAGCACTGTGTTAACACAGTGTTAACACTGTGTTATATTAACACAGTGTTTTTAATTATTGTTTTTCGTAAAAAAAATTAGAAAGATTTCCATTTACCTCTACAAATAGCAAATCTAAAAAGAAAACATAACACCTTCGTTATGCAGACGAAGTCGCAGACATCAGTTAGTGTTATGATAGATTTCCTAAGATCTACAGGTACATTTGATTGCATTAGAAAGTTGTAAATAATTTTTATGTAAATCAAAGGGTTTTTTTGTTAATCGTGACTTACTGATTTAAGATTTACTTGAATGATTTATTTTAAATAATTTTTTTTTTCAGATCAAGTGCCGGCAATGGGGCAAATGGCATTTTTACCAGACGCATGGACTTCAGTTCCTTCAACAAATTGTCTCGTCAGAAGCACAACTCGTACGACATTAAGGTGAGTGGAATTTTTCCTCTCAATTGATTTTTCTTCGCCAATTTTTGATTTTCATTCCTCCCCATCCACCCCCACCCCCCGCTAACTACTCAATATTCGTTCAATCCTTCAAAATCAATTGATGGAGTCGCCGAGCGCCTGTTTCCAATGCATTTGCGGGGCGTTTTAAATCGTAAATGGTAAAATTACGTGAAACTTGAAATGCATGTTCAGGTGCAATAACATTTATGTGAAGCAGAACACAGATATAGACTCACATTTATTGTAGATTTATTGATAGGTGCATGCAAGACAAATGCATACATATGAAACTAGTGGATCTGATAAATCTTGGTTTGTACTTGCAATAAAAGAAATGTGCATTGGAAAGGATTCCTAACGAAATTTGTTCACATTTCTTGATGTTTTTAAAGTTTGAATTTAACTCAACTAGCCGAAAAAAATCATTGATTTAATGAAAATATTTTATGGGCTTCTTGTTCTTCCTTTTTTACTTGTTTATTCCAATTTTCAAGAAATATAAATACTTTGGTCTTATGTGATGCATTTATAAAAAAATGAGCCTTTTTTGTCTCTGAAATCAAATTGAAATCGGAAAACTGCAACAAAGTGGAGAGGAGGAAATGAAAAGTAGAGCTTTTGCTTAATGATCAAGCCTTAATACGTTAGATTAATTAAGAAATTAATGATTTTGGATTAGTGGATCTGATAAATCTTGGTTTGTTCTTGCAATAAAAAAAATGTGCATTGGAAAGGATTTCTAACGAATTTTGTTCACATGTCTTGATGTTTTTAAAGTTTGAATTTAACTCAACTAGCCGAAAAAAATCATTGATGAGCTTCTTGCTCTTCCTTTTTTACTTGTTTATTCCAATTTTCAAGAAATATAAATACTTTGGTGTTATGTAAGTGCATTTATAAAAAATGAGCCTTTTTTGCCTCTGAAATCAAATTGAAATCGGAAAACTGCAAGAAAGTGGGGAGGAAAAAATGAAAAGTGGAGCTTTTTCTTAATGATTAGGCCTTGATACTTTAGTCCAATTAAGAAATTAATGATTTTGGATTATAGAAAAAAACTTTCCTAAATCTTCACCCACCAAATACTTTTTTCGTCGTCCATATTTTCGTCATTCCTAAACTATATGCATTTATTTTTGTCCAAAAATCAAAAGAGGCGGCTGAAAAAATTCCAATCGACCAGTTGATATCATTGCAGCAAAGTGGATGCATTTCGACGATGAGGTTTTTATTTGGTCTAACATATTCATTTGGTCTGTCTTTCTGTCTATATATGAGTCTGTCCATGTATGCATCAGTATGTCGATCCATATGAAGTCTATTTACTGCACTTAAGGCGTGGCAAGTAATGTGTTTATTTTTAGCGTTTAAACGTCTACGATACACACATTGAAACTAATGATGATGATTATTATTATACCACAAGAAGGAGGAATTCTCGAGGAACGTTGCAAGACAAGTCCAACGAGATTCCAACTGTTGAGCGATAAGAAAGACGCAAAATTTTGTGGAAAAAAAGAGGCCAAACCAGCTCCTGGAGGCCCAAAAAAGTTTTGTTCCATTTTTCGTCCCCACAACCACAAAAAAAAAATCGTAACACGGAAAAATCTATAACTGGCCTTGATTTAAAACATGGCACGAAGTCTTCTACATTATAAAATTAATAGAAAACGCCTTTTTTTTATCATTAACCGTTTTACTAAGACCAAAAAAAAGCAATTGGTAATGGGCGGTTTTTTTTTTTTTTTTGCTAAAACGTTAATTGATATCCTTTCATCGACCATTTAAGTTGATGGAATTATAGTAAATTTTTTCTCAATCATTTTCATAGATTCATTCATTTTTTTTTTGGGTTGCCTTTTGTTTTGGGTAGAATTTAAACAAAAAACAATAGTTTATGTATAGTTTTTTGGCAAAAAAATCATTTGATACCCTTCAATCGACCATAGTAAATTTTTTCTCAATCATTTTAATGAAATTATTCATTTTTTTTCTTGGTTGCATTTTGTTTTGTGTAAAATGTTAGATGATGTTCATTTGTATTCAAACAAAATACCAATATTGACCTTGAATGGGACGACAAGAGTATTTTTAGACTTGAAGACTTTCGGAGAATATCAACATTTTTTCAGCAGTTCAATTCAATTGTTTTGATCGTTCAAAATGTAATTAGTCGTTGTTCGTTTTTTTTTTCAGTCAAAAATTGTTTGTATTCAATTGTTTTGGGGACGTGAAATGTTTAAATGGTTTTTGTTTTTCTCGAAATTCTAGTTTTTAACAGTTATAAACTAGAAATTGGTGAGTTGCGGATGAAAGAGGAGAAATTTATGAACTCTTAGAGTTCCAGGAACTCTTAAGGTACAAAAAATTGATTTTTATTTTTGGCATTGTTTAACAGTTGAATTTTAGTTATTTGTTTGGGGAATTCTTGATTTTTTTTTTTGCATTTTTTCGACTTAATTTAACAAATATCGTATGAAGCTGGATCTCAAAGAAAATAACATGAGGAAGCTTGGAATATGAATGCCAATTTTTGAAACTAACATTAGAAAAGGTCTTTAATTCATTTGTTTGGGGACTAGAAATGTTTAAATAGCCTTTTTTATGGAATTCGACTTATTCGATTGTAAACTAAAAATGGATGAGGAAAAAAGGAAAAAAAAATAGGAATCGTTAGAGTTCCAGGAACTCTTAAGGTACTAAAGATTGGTTTTGGGTTTCGGCATTGTTTAACAGTTGAATTTTAATTAATTTTTTGGTGAATTGTTGAAAATTGATTGAATTTTTTGACTTAATTTCACAAAAATCGTATGTAGTCGGTTCTCCAAAAAAATAACAATTGGAAGCGATGGAATATGAATGCCAAACTGTAATGCTAATATTAAAGGTCTTTATTTGATTTGGTATTTTCAGACTTAATACTTTCGGGAACATTTTTTTATTGTTTAATTCAATTGTTTTGATCACACAAAATGTTTTTAGTCGTTTGTTCTTTTGTTTTTCTTGGTCAAAAATTATTTGCATTCAATTGTTTGGGAACTAGTAATGCTTGAATCGTCATTTGTTTTTTTTTTTGTTTTTTTGAAATTCTAATTTTTACAGTTGTAAACTTAGAATTGGTGAGTTGAGATGGAAAAGAGAATTTTGTGAACCCCTGAAGAATTCCGGAACTATTGAGGTACTTAAGATTAATTTTTGGATTTTGGCATTATTTATCATTTGGATTGCAATTATTTTTTTTTGGGAAATTATTGAAAATTGATTGCTTTTTTTCAACTAAATTTTACCAATATCGTATAAAGCTGGGTTTGAAAGAAAATAACAAGAAGAAGCTTTGGAATATGAATGCCAAACTTTGAAGTTAACATTATGGAAGTTCTTTAATTCAATTGTTTGGGGACTAGAAATTTTTAAATATCCTTTTTTATGAAATTTGGCTTATTCGATTGTAAACTAAGAATGGATGAGGATGAAAGGAAAAAAATAGGAATCATTAGAGTTCCAGGAACTCTTAAGGTACTTAAGATTGATTTTTTGTTTTGGTATTGTATAACAGTTGAATTGTCATCATATGAAGTTAGTTTTCAAAATAAAAAACAATTGTAAGCGTTGGAATATGAATGCCAAACTTTGAAGGATTAAAGAAGGTTTTTATCGGTCTTCTAATTTTGCCTTTTTGGACTTGAAAACTTTCGGGGAATATAAACATTTTTTCACTGTTTAATTCAATTGTTTTGATCGCTCAAAATGTAATTAGTCGTTCATTTTTTTTTTCTGTCAACAAATGTTTGTCTTCAATTGCTTGGGGACTAGAAATTGGCCTTTTTTTGGGAATTCTAGTTTATCGATTGTAAACTAAGAATTGGTAGGAATCATTAGAGTTCCAGGAACTCCTAAGGTACTTAAGATTGCTTTTTTGTTTTGGTATTGTATAACAGTTGAATTGTCATCATATGAAGTTAGTTCTCAAAAAAAAAAAAAACAATTGCAAGCGTTGGAATATGAATGCCAAACTTTGAAGGATTAAAGAAGGTTTTTATCGGTCTTTTGATTTTGTCTTTTTAGACTTGAAAATTTTCGGGGAATATAAACATTTTTTCACTGCTTAATTCAATTGTTTTGATCGCCCAAAATGTAATTAGTCGTTCATTTTTTTTTCTGTCAACAATTGTTTGTCTTCAATTGTTTGGGGACTAGAAATTGGCTTTCTTTTGGGAATTCTAGTTTGTCGGTTGTAAACTAAAAATTGGTGAGTTGAGGATATGAATGTTGAAATTTGTGAACCTTTAGAGATTCAGGAACTTTTAAGGTACCAAAGATTGATTTTTAGTTTTGGCACCGTTTTACAGTTGAATTGTTATTAATTTTTTTGTGAATTGTTGAAAATTCATTGCATTTTTTCGACTTAATTTTACAAACATCGTATGAAGCCGGTTCTCAAAGAAATTAACAGGACGAAGCTTTGGAATTTTAATGCCAATCTTTGAAGCTAACATTAAGGAAAGTTTTTTTCGGTAATTTTTTTTTTTATCTTTGTGAATCTTTTAAGTTTTTTCGTTGGTTTTTTTTTCTTGAATTTTTTTTTGGGGTACTTGAAGCGATGTTAAGGTAGGCTTAACGTTGTCTTCACTCATCCACGATAATCGTGAAGACCTTGACTCTTACGTTCATAAATAGAATCAAAGCAAGGGAAGAAGTTTTCGATTCTTAGTTTAGTTTTTCATGGCATTTAAAATTCTTTTTAGTTAATCAAATTAGTTTTTTTTTTTTTAATTCCAACAGTGTTTTACCCATTTTTTTAAAATAATTAAGAGCTTAATTAGTGTTCTATTGTTGTAGTTCATGGTTGTAAGATTCAAGTCTCTTTGCCGTTCGATGGAGAGGCCGAGAGCCCCACGGATGTCCTTGGAAGACGAAAAAAAAAGTTAATTCACGGAAGATGATTTTCTGACCAATTATCTTAATTAAAAACAATTAATAATTTTATTATTTATCGTCATAACTTAATTAAAATGTCGGGACCGTCTCGTTACGTTTCGTTTCGTTTCATCTCCTCTGCGTTTATCTCTGTCTGATTAATTGAAATGTTAATTTGTTTTTCCCCGTGAGCCACCATCTTCACCCCCTTCATTCATCCCTCTGGCATTTCGAAGATGTCTCGTCGGCAACGGCAGCATATCCAACTTCTTCCCGGTACAATTAATTAATTAAATCTGTGGGACTCGTTACGATTTTCCGTGACTTGTGTTTTTCTTTGGCGATTTTCGTTTCACCAATTTTGTTGTCGAGCTTCGTTTTTTTCTTTTTGTTTTTTGAGTGAGTAGCACAAATCGTACTCTAATTGGGGAAAAGCTCGCATAGTAACAGTGAGCTTTTGGATGCCCTCTCGTATTTAATACATCTATATATGCGAAGGGCGTTGCTGAAATTTTGCATCCGAGCTTTTGTATATTAATGCCGTAGTCATTTGAGTGTCTGTCGGCGGGGGGGGGGTTGTTTTGTGTTATGGTGCCCCCTTTGAAGCTGACGCTTGGGGGAAAGCTTTCGTTCACTAAATTCTCAATTGTTCGTTAGGGACTAGGACACCCTAATATTTGGTACGGTGTGATATCGATTTGCTACGTGTTTCCTCTGGATTTTGAGGATGAGTCCGGGATTAGGGTGGTCGACATGAAGGCCTAGCCAATGAAGGGTTGCAATTTTATTGCAAGAGAAAAAAAACTTATATGGCAATGTACGTGAGAATTTACGCGGAAATTTGAGCGAAAATTTTGTAACGTCTGTGCGTTTCGACGCTTCGAGGCATACTGGGGGTTGTGATAAAAATCGTGTGGCCTTACCCTTGAATTATACAGAAAAGGCCTTCATTCGGGTGGTGCGTGTGTTTGTGTGGGTGCGTTGCGTAGAATCGTTTTCGGCGCGTTATGTTACGATCGTCACGCGTAGGGTAGGTCGGTAGTGCGTAGGTCGTGTGCGTACGTTTTGAACGATCGAAACGAGAAATGCATCCCGGAATCTCGGCTTTCCACGGTTATCGCTAGCGTAAAATATCGACGCAACCCCAACCGAAAAGTCGACTCTTGAATTTGTATATTTTAACGAAAGATACGTCGTGAAGCGTTACAGCTTCTCAAGCGTAAACTTACTATTTTTTTGTATCACATTTCGTATATCTTTTCGAGAAAAATCCGGTTTTTTCATTTTACAAGTTTTTGATGGCTTTATTGGGGTAGTTTTGTCCAAAACAAAAGCTTTTTCTAGATGAAACTTCAAAGGATTCCGAAGGCATTAAAAAAAAGAGCTTAAATCATTTAAAACTTCATCATTCAGTTTTTTCTGTCTACATCTTAATAGTTTGGATGAGCTTTACCTTATTTTCCGGGTAGAATTCAATGGAAGAGTAGAAAAGATACTTTTAGTAGATAATTTAACATTTACGGTGTAAATTGATCGATAAATCGAGGAAAATTATCAATTCTTTGTAGTAGGAGAGTTAATCAAAGTTTCCACTTTTTCCAAGACTTTATTGGGGTAGCTTAGTCCAAAACGATAGTTTTTCCTGGATGAAATTTCAATGATTAAAAAAAAAAGGATTTCGGAGGTATTAAAGTTAAAAAGAATCATCGCTAAAATCATTTGAAACATTGTAATTTTTCTATAATTCTTTTTCTGTCTCAATCTTAATTATTTGGGTGAGCTTTATCCATTTTTCCGCGTAGAAATCAAAGAAGTCGTAGTAAAATGTTTTTAGTAGTTTAGTTGTCAATTGATCGAAAAATTGAAGAACAGTCATCAATTATTTGTTGTAAAACAATTTATTAAAGTTTCCACCTTTTCCTAGACTTTATTGGGTTGTAGTTTAGTCCAAAACTATAGTTTTTCCTGGATGAATTTTTCTTCAACGATTTTATGTCTTATTCCTAAGAGTTTGGGTGAGCTTTATCTTTTTTTCCGGGTAGAATTCAAGGGTATATAACAAAATATGCTTTTAGTATAACATTTAACAACTTAGGTATTAGTTTATCAAAAACTAGAGAAAAACTTATCAATTCTTTGATGTAGAACCATTAATAAAAGTTTTTTTTTTTTTTGAAGACTTTATTGGGGTAGCTTAGTCCAAAACGATAATTTTTTATGGATTAAACTTCAATGACTCAAAAACAAGGGGTTTCGGAGGTATAAAAGTTAAAAAGAATAATAGCGAAAATATCATTTAAACTTTATAATTTTTCTACAACGAATTTTTTGTTTAAATCTGAATAATTGGGTTGAGCTTTATTTATTTCTCTGGATAGAAACCAAAAAAATCGTAGAAAATATGCTTCTAGCCGAAAATTTAACAGTTTAGTTGCCAATTGATCGAAAAATTGAGGAAAAGTCATCAATTATTTGTAGTAGGACAATTTATCAAAACTTCCACCTTTTCCTAAACTTTATTGAATTGTAGTTTAGTCTAAAACTATAGTTTTTCCTGGATGAATTTTTCTTCAACGATTTTTATGTCTAAATTCTTAGAGTTTGGATGAGCTTTATCTTTTTTTCTGGGTGGAATTGAAAGAAATAGTAGAAAAGATACTTTTAGTTGAATTTTGAACAGTTTAGGTATTAATTTATCAAAAATTCCAGAAAAAGTTATCAACTCTTTGATGTAGAACAATTCATCAAAGTTCCTCTATTTTTTCAAGACTTTTTTGGAGTAGCTTAGTCCAAAACGATATTTTTTTCTGGATAAAACTTCAATGACTCAAAAACAGGGGTTTCGGAGATATAAAAGTTAAAAAGAATCATAGCTAAAATCATTTGAAACTTTTCAATTTTTCTACAATGCTTTTTCTATGTAAATCTTAATAATTTGGGTGAGCTTTATCCTTTTTTTCGGGTAGAAATCAAAGAAGTCGTAGAAAAAATGCTTTTAGCCAAAAATTTAACAGTTTTGGGGTAAATTTATCGAAAAATCGAGGAAAACTTATCAATTCTTGGTAGTAGAATATTTTATCAAAGTTTTCACTTATTCCAAGACTTTATTGGGGTAGTTTGGTCCAAAACGATAGTTTTTTTTCTGGATGAAACTTAATGACTCAAAAAAAAAAAGGATTTTGGAGGTATAAAAGTAAAAAATAATCATAGCATAAATCATTTGAAACATTATAAATTTTCTAGAATGATTTTTCTGTCTAAATCTTAATAGTTTGGATGAGCTTTATCCATTTTTCCAGGGAGAAATCAAAGGAATTGTAGAAAAAATGCTTTGAGCCGAAAATTTAACAGTTTATGGGTAAAATGATCGAAAAATTGAAGAAAAGTCATCAATTATTTATAGTTGGACAATTTATCAAAATTTCCACCTTTTCTAAGACTTTATTAAATTGTAATTTAGTTCAAAACTATAGTTTTTCCCGGATGAATTTTTTTTCAACGATTTGCCTGTCCAAATCTTAATAATTTGGATAATCTTTTTCTTTATTTCCGAGTTGAAATCAAAGGAATCGTAGAAAAGATGCTTCTAGTAGAAAATTTTACAGTTTAGATGGTAACTGATCGAAAAATCGAGAAAAATTATCAATTCTTTGATGTTGAACACTTCATCAAAGTTTCCACTTTTTTCAAAACTTCATTGAGGTAGTCTAGTCCAAACCGATAGTTTTTTCAGGATGAAACTTCAATGACTCAAAACAAAGGATTTTGGATCTATAAAAGTTAAAAAAAATCATAGCAAAAATCATATTAATATTATAATTTTTCTACAATGATTTTTCTGTCTAAATCCTAATAGTTTGGATGAGATTTATCCTTTTTTCTGGGTAGAAATCAAAGGAATCGTAGAAAAGATGCTTCTAGCAGAAAATTTAACAGTTTAGGTTTAAATTGATCGAAGAATTGAGGAAAAATTATTAATAATTTATAGTAGGACAGTTTATCAAAGTTTTCACAATTTCCTAGACTTTATTGGATTGTAGTTTAGTCCAAAACTATAGTTTTTTCTGGATTAATTTTTATATTTAAATCCTAAGATTTTGGTAGAACTTTATCTTTTTTTCCGAATAGAATTCAAAGGAGTAGTAGAAAAGATCTTTCTTGCAGAAAATTTAACAGTTTAAGTGTCAATTGATCGAAAAATTCGGGAAAAATAATAAATTCTTTGTAGTACAATAATTCATCAGTTTCACAATTTTTTCACGACTTTATTGGGGTATTTTAGTCCAAAACGATAGTTTTTTTCTGGATGAAACTTCAATGACAAAAAAAAAAAAAATCCAGAGGTATAAAACTAAAAAGACTCATAGCTAAAATCATTTGAATCAATATAATTTTTTTACAATAATTTTTCTATCTAAATCGTAATAGTTTGGTTGAGCTTTATTCATTTTTCCGGGTAAAAACCAGAGGAATCGTGGAAAAGATACTTTTAGCCGAAAATTTAACAGTTTAGAGGTAAATTGATCGAAAAATTGAGGAAAAATTATCGATTATTTATAGTAGAACAATTAATCAAAGTTTTCTCCTTTTCCTAGACTTTATTGGGGTAGTTTAATCCCAAACTATAGTTTTTCTTGGATAAATTTTTCTTCAACGATTTGCTTGTCCAAATCTTAATAATTTGAATGAGTTTTATCCATTTTTCCTGGTAGAAATCAAAGGAATTGTAGAAAATATGCTTTTAGCAGAAAATTTAACAGTTTAGGTGTCAATTGATCAAAAAATTATCAACTATTTATTGTGGGATAGTTTTATTAAGTAATTAGTTCAAATATAATTCAGGAAATCTTCCCGAGAAAAAAAAATCGTCCAAATTTAGAAGCACTTCATTCGATTCCACATTTGAATTTTGTACTGCACATTTGTGCACAAAAATTGGATTGAATTTATCAATTTGTAAAATTTCCATTAACCATTTTTGTAATCACTAAACAAATCTGAATTTTAAAAAGTTTCTATTATCGAAAATTTTAATTAAAAAAGTTATCCTACCACAACGTCGATACATTGTCGTTCCCCTGTTTCAATATGCATTATGTGTATTTCCCCATACGTCTACGGCGGTTTTTTTTTTTCATTCAAGGTTCAATGAAAATTGGAACTCCGGTGGATCAATACATGAAATATTTGTGTATTCCCCGGTTTGTTTCCCTTGTCGTTTGTCTGGAGCTTTTTTTGTTGTTGTTGTAATTATCATCTCTGGAAAATACGCGGCATTTACCATTAAAACCTAATGGAAAAAGAAAATTCGATTTGAGGATAGGAGGCGGGCAAGCGAACGTGTTTGTTTAAGGGATGATTCCGCAGGATATGTCCGTTTCAATTTCAATAGTTGAAAAGGGAAAACTAGCATGGGGTGTAGAGGACACATCGAAAAATTGTACCAGTAGAAAATGTCAAATGAACAAACTGGGTGTTGTTTCTTTGCAATACTCGACGGTTTTTACTATCAAGAGATGTAATTTCCGGGAGCAAAAGCTTTTTTTTCGCCTTATTTCCGATTTTCTCGTCTTAAATATTGTATTTTCTCCTTATTTTTTTTGTTGGTGGAAAAAAGATGTGTTTTACGATCGAAATTACATCAGTAGGTATGCACTCATTTAATTTAACAGGAAATGTTGTATTGATTCCCGGATTAGCCGGGGAAAAGTGTGGAAATGTCGATTTTTTTTTTGGTGTTTTCTGGATTTGTACAAGTGGTGGTGGTTCCTGTAACTATGCAGAGTAAAATACTAATTCAAGCCTGTTGATGAAAGCTGGAAATTCATTCTTAATGAGTATCAATCTTTACGATCGTAGACGAGACCGAGACGATCACGTAAACGTTTAATGGCTTTTGTATGTCGTTTCGACACCAAACCGCATCACATAACGTTCGTTTCACTCTCCACCCCCCAAAATGTTGCCTATACCATTGCCCTTTTAGCATTATTAAATTTTCACCAAGCTCTCGACATTTGTCGCTTCGTCAACGATCTCAAACTTCAAGTCGATGGCCAATGAAATTCTAAAATAATTGTTGAACAAATTATCAAATTTTTGGTCTAATTTTTGGTCATCGTTTTTGAGAATTAAATACGATTATAGGCGAGTAAAAAAATGGAAAATTTTTTACACTCTTCTCATTTTTCGATGAAAGCTTTTTTGATACTAGAAAACCATTTTTAGTTTCTTCTTTTTTCCCTGGCTGGTTTTTTTTTGCAATTTTCCAAACACATAGACTATTAGTACGTTTTTTTATTTTTCGCAACCGTTTCCAAACTGGAAAATCGAGGAAAATCGTTTCGGTTTTTTGCGCCACTCTCTCGAAATCTTGCTGACTACTATGAAACATATAATCGCCACACGAAGCACAACAATGGAACTGAGGTCTAGGTGTGCCGGCCGGGGTGCAGGGGATGGGGGTTGCTTTTGAAGGAAAATCTGGCAAAATAGAAATAAGATGAAAAGGAAAGTAGCCGTAGTCGTTTGAAAATAGAAAGATTTTGTTGTAAACACGTTTGGTACAAAGCTCGAGCTTTGTACGACAGACAATATGGAAAGAGGAACATACTAATAATAATGGGCACACACATCCACCCCTCGCCATTCTATTGAGGTATAGGCAAAAATAAAAATAATAATACATACACTATTCACATCCCGTTTTATCCCGGATTCATTCAATGTTTTGCATGCATTGGTCCATCTACTTGGCATGCACAGTTCTAATGCACTTCTGCACCCACTCAATTCTATGCGCCATCTCTTTTTCATTGAGTCTACGCTCCGGAAAACCGATACACGAGAGTGAGAATTTTTCCGTTTAGTCAAACATTTTTGTGTTTACTTTTTTATATATTTGTCATTTTCCAAATGAAAGACGGATAGATTGGTGAGGACTTTTGGTTGGAGTGAGACAAATGTGAAATGATAATGGAAATGGGGGATGGTATTATCTCTGTGTTCTATTGTTCCGTATTCGCTTTTCTTTCGCACACAATATTCCAAACAGTCAATATTCATTTTTGTATTATAAGATGGATATTTTTTGTGGTGCTGTGTCTTGTGCCAAAGTCCTATTCAAATTGTGGAAGATGGGACAGGAATGAGCCGAAGGAATGGTTGGGGTTTTTATAACTTCTTTTTTTTGCGTTCTGGATTTAATTGGAAATGTATTGAAGTTGGTAGTAGTTGAATGGAAGACGACGGAAATTAAGTTTTCTAGACATGAAAGATCATTGTTGTGACCTCAAACAGATCGTTGAGAATATCATTGTTACGTGAAAAATTATTACGTCTCTTCACTCCTCACCCCCCCCCTGAAAATTAAATTTAAATTATTTCAAGCAAAAATGCTTTGGAAGTCTGAGACGAAACTTCTTAGTTTGAGAAGGATTTTATTTGTCTTATTGTCGTATCAAGAAGGGGGAATTTAGGAAAAAATATATGGAAAAATAAATTTTGAATATAAATCTTTTAAAATTTGGGTCTTCAGTTTTTATTTCTCTTTTAGTATAGGCGTAGAAGTGAAATTTATAAGTTAAGTCCCCAAAAAATATGTAGAAGCCATTCATGATTTCAACCAAAAAATTCGTCTCCGTGGGTTACCATTTTTAACTATAACTTTTGAAGCGTACTAAATATGAAAAAAATAGTAATTATAAAAATGAGAGCTGAGAATATTTTCTACAAAAAAGGTTCTCTAATATTTTCCTATTGGTGCCATGGTTACCGTGAAAATGACGGTTGAAAACTTGCAAATATTAACATTTTTGAAAATTGTGTTACGTTTTTGTTGATATTTCTGAAAGTTATTGGCATTTAAGGAAAAATCAGGAGCCAAATGATTTATTTATTTGTGCGCTATATTTCTTAACTAGGAAAGTTCTAAAAGTTACTTGGTTTCTAGTAATTTTTCTTTTCAAATATTGAAGAACTTGACTCTTAATTATGAAGATATCAAGCACTAATTACAAGATGAAATGTTTTTTCTTTGGCACTGAATTTTTAATCTTAAAGCTTTTTGAAATTCAAAAGTTATCCAGTCATTTTTAGTTGGGGCTATAAAATTGAATTTAAAGTATGTACTGCGTAGTATAAAGCCTAAAGTATAGTTTCTCATATTGGTTGATGATATTAAAACAGGTGATTCTTCCTGCAGATATAACTATTGAAAAACGGGATATTTATAAAAATATTGCATTTATCGTCAATTATTTTTAAGTTCCAAAAATAAAAGAGTTATAAACTGAATGAAATTCTGGTATAAGTTAACCTCTTCAAAAATCCATTTAGATTTTATTTGAAAACTTACACATTTAGTACGAAAACCAAATTTTCATAATATGTAGTGCACTGGTCTCATACACTAGCATTTTCGACATTGATTTCCGGCCAAACTATAGAATTTATGGAAAATTTGTTAAGAACTTTTTTTGGAGAAAATATCCTCGGCTTTAATTTTGATAATTACTTATTTTTTTGTATCTTGTATGGCTTAAAAGTTATAATGAATAAAATATTTTTTAAAAAAAAAAAACAATTTTGTAGGGTGACAAGAAGCAATTCATCCGGTGAGGGATTTTTTAGTTGAAATCATGTTTAGAACCTAATCTACCAATAAATTGTTTATTTTACTTGAGGATTTCATTGACAGGACTCAATTGATATATTAAATCAAACTTCAATTATATATTTAATTTTACAATCGGCAACTTCCTGAAGAAAAATAACATCAATATCTCATTTTCAACAAATAACAATAAAATTCTTAAACCATTGGAGAACTACCAAAGTTCAACGAAAAAAAACCCCGGAATATATAAAATTAAATGTGGTTCCTGTAAAAAATTCTACATTGGCCAAATTGGTAGATCTTTCGGAACAAGGTATAAGGAATATATATTAAAAAATCATGTCATTGGTTAAAATCTATAAAGTTTTAGTAACAAATTCACTGATTGGTCGAATTAAAGATTGAATTTTGAACGGTGTGTTATGATTGGCCCATGCATCCTGCGCCATTCAAGCAACTACAGTGCCTTGTACAAAGTAAGCTTAGTATTTCTCGTTTAAAGTGACTTTTAAGTACAGAACATTTGGAACGGTATTTCTTTCGATTTATAATTCATATATCACAAAGAAAATTATTGTTATTTAAATAAATTTTCTACATAACTCTTAATTATAATCCGGAATTAATATTTTTCAATTTAACATTTACTTTTGAGGATGAAGATCGTTGATTTTGTAAGCGTTATTTTTCTGCGTACAATTAAGACCTTCGGTCTTAATAAGAATCCGTAAACTGAGAACCATAAGACATTTTTTCTCGTCATATTTTGGCAATTTATTTTCTTATTCTAATTTTGATCATTATCGCGATTGGCCTTATTGTTTTTAAAGCGAATTTTTGACTTACGATTTGAAGTCTTCGATTGAAGTCCAATAACTCTTTTGCACTGTTCGGATTAATAATTGTATCGTTTACGAATCGAAGGATGAAAAATCGCTTTCCACCAATTTTAATTCCACTTTTATACTCCTCCAAAGTGAGTTCCAGTATAAACTCTTATAACAACAACAACTTCAAATTTTGCAAAATACTTTTATGGCGAAAATCATTAATGCTTAAATTTCGACACAAATTTTAAGCCATTACATATTTGCAAGAATGGATCACATATGAAAATTCTAGAAGAATTTAAAATATACAAAGCCCACAAACTATATCTAAATAACATTCTCAACGATAAATTATATAAAACAAACAACCGATATGAAATTTGTTTACAACTGACCTAATAATCATTACCTCGCGTCGTAATTAAGAAATTGAGTCATAGGACATATATTATTATTCATTAATATATTATTTACTTTATAATTTTAGCCCTTATTTTTTTTTAAATTTTAAAGTTCTGATTGGTAGTTTTCATTAACCCTTCATACAACACCCTTTTTACCTCTTATTTCGACAATTTGGCTCCCAGAAATTATTTGTATTATATAAACAACTGTACTATTTAAATTTTTAATTTTTACGTTAGGATTTCTAACTACATTGTTTTTTTCCACTCTAAGTTGTCTTTTACATCCCTTAATTTCAGTATAGACTTGAAAAAAATTGCAAAAGTTCGTTAGCAGTAAACTATTTTATTCATTCACCAACCTTTTATCTCTTATTTCGATAGTTTGGTTCTCAGAATAAAAATTAATAATAAATTGAAATAAATTTTTTATACTAATTTCTTCAGTTTTATTTCATCAAAGAATTGTTTCAAAACTTTATTATCTCCTCTATGATTTAAGCTTTAAATTTTTAAATTTCAAAGTCCTGATTGGTAACTTTCATTAAATGGTAAATCAACTCGTTTTTTTTGGTGAACAACTCATTGTAGTCAATATAAGATTTTTTCGCTGACTTTGAACAGTTATACTGTGTATACAATATATAGAATAAATTACGGTCCAATTTATGTAGTATAATATAACATAATAATATATAAAAATCATACCATAAACATAAATTTGAACAGAAGTTCAAACAAAAATATTCGTGACGTATTGCCCAGTTACGTATTTCGATTGCCAAGCAATCTTCATCAGTGGTCATCAAGTAGTTTAGTTACGGATCACTCCGTAACTGCTTTGTGATGATTCATGATGATTCAAAGCAGTTACGGAGTGATCCGTAACTAAACTACTTGATGACCACTGATGAAGATTGCTTGGTAATCGAAATACGTACCTGGGCAATACGTCACGAATATTTTTGTTTGAACTTCTATTTCGTAACTGCTTTGTGATGATTCATGATGATTCAAAGCAGTTACGGAATGATCCAAACCACTGAGGAAGATTGCTTGGCAATCGAAATACGTATTTGGGCAATACGTCACGAATATTTTTGTTTGAAGTTCTGTTCAAATTTATGTTTATGGTATGATTTTTATATATCATTATATTAAATCATACTACATAAATTTGACCGCAATATATCTTATATATTGTATACACAACTCATTGTAGGTTTGGTTTTGTCAGCAAAAAAGCATATTTTAGGATTAAAGAATGGAAATTTGTTAAAGTTTGCAACTTATAATAAAAATATTTCCACCAAGAAGAAGCTCATCTAAGAAATGAATCAATATATATCTAAAAAAATATTTTTTCCATTCAGATTAAATATTTTTAGCTTTTCTTATAAATTTTTTGCTTTTTAGTGACGATTTTTGTGTATAGAAATTACTCAGCTAATACAAGTGAAAAAAAAAACGATACAATGCGGATGGAAAACTTGTTTTTATTTTCGATTGCATATTGCCATTCAATTACAGTGAAATGTGATTGTTTTATTCAACTAATAACTCTGATAAGGCAAATGAAAAGATTTCCTGCTATCGTTCGCCCGTGGAATCATTAAGTGCAGGGGGGAGTAAATGAAAAGAATTGAAAATGTTCGTCAAGTTTCGAGTTAGTAGATACACAAACACGCTTAATTCAATTACCTCACCTAACAATTTTATCTGGCAACAAAAAGGTAATTGATTTTTATTCGGTCGTTTTATTTTCTGTTTTTTTTTTCTTCTTCGACTCGAATACAATTGGTTAAACACGACAAAACATTCTACAAGTCTCTGATTCTTGCAGCTTTAGATGCTCTTATCTTTCTTAAACATGTGCTTTTTCCAACCCCCCGTTCCATAACAATGATAATAATCATGGTAATGATGGTGGTGACATTGTAAAAGCTGCACAGATATGGCAACAATCACGACAATGTTTACATCTATGAATATATGGGGTGTGATGGGGATGGGGATTTGGGGGGTTGGGATTTGAGTACACGTTTTCCTTAGGAAAATTTTATTCGTGTTTGTGCCCACGATTTTCTAGTGTTGTTACCCAATGTGTTAAGGGAAACGTGCGTGGAATAAAAACGATGTGACACTCCTCAACGACTATCGTGTCGTGTCATCCACCCACCTACAACCCCCCTAGCACACCTTTTATTCCATAGTCAAGTCATTCCTGGAATATGAAAAGGACACACTCGTGAAAAAAAGAGAGATCGAAATGTTTCATCAACCCTCGAGCGTTTCGCAGTTAGTCTCATCAGATTTTTTTGAGATTTTTCACTTATCCCAACTATGAAAGATGAGTTTTCAATTTTTTTTTTCCTTTGGTTGACGTCATTTTGCGTCTAATGCTCGACGCGAGTTTGCGAGCACGAATTCGTCTCTTTAGTATTATATTATTTCTCGTAACAATCTCATATTTCTTTATTCGTCGCTGTATTATCGTCGAGATTATCGTTGATATAAAATTCGTGCGTTTTTTTCGATTTGGTTTGTGAAGATGATGATTTTTTTTTTTCACTTTCGGAGATTTTGTCAGACATTGAGTGCTCGAATGACGGTATAATTCAATCGCACGTTGATCTTTTCACACGTTTTCCTCGGAAAATTATATTAGGAAGACTTGGGAAAATCGGGAGAGAATCTTGAAGGGTAAATAGGGAAAAATCGGTGCTTTGAAGTTATACAGTAAAAGAAAGTTATCTTTACTTATAAAATCAAAAATTATTCAAGTTAAGTATCATTAATTTTTAATAAATAGGAAAAAGGGAATTAATTTGCTGTATTTTCAAGCTAGCCTGATAAAATCCTCGCCTTAAATTTTAGATTTTTTTAGTCTTTTTCCTTGAAAACCTTTATAGTAAACTTTGCTTATTTTTTTAACTTTTGAAACAACCCACATTCAAAGATCTAAAAATATAAATCTCCTCACATATGTGTGATATTATCTCTCCATAGGATTTATGGAACTTTTTAATTCAAGATCTAAAATCAGGTTAAATCAAGGTTGTTGTCCACTTAGTTCCGGCAGGCAGTAGCGCCGAAACAATACCTTGAGGTGCCAGTGGTGGTAAATTGGCGCCAAAACGAGAGGAAAATTTTTTCCATACTTTTCGCCCATTAAAAATGTTTTGAAAACGTTAGTCGCTGCTGTGGCTCTAAAAGAATGGCTGGAGGCACCGGCAATTTGGCACAATCGATTGCGCTAAAATAGCCTTGGAAGCGATTGCTTCGCGAACAGATGGTTCGCTAAAATATTCAAGTGTTTGGGACAAAAGGAAATGTTGTTTGATCTTTTGTTGAAATCGAGTGTTGAAATTTGGATGCTATGTGGGGCCCACTTGCTAAATTTATATGTGATTGGAAAAGAATTTTGAGAAGGCAAATATTGCATTTGGTTAGCAAAGGTTTGAACGAAAATGTTGGAATTTTCAAATTTTCAAGCAAAACTAATGAAATTACAAATATGCAGTCTTTTAGCTAGGAAATAATCCTTTTGGTTCCTAGAATTTCCTTTTTATTTCAACGAAATTTAAGAAGTTGAGTTTAAAAAATTAAAGAAAAAGCACTGTTGAATTGGTAGACCAATTCAAAAGCCTTTAAAAATGGCAAAAAAATATAATTACCCAGATGAAATCCTGCGGAGAAGGAAAAGGAATATAACAGAACTTCAAGGAAAAATTAATTTCGAGTGATCTGAGGTCGGAAAATGGAGGAAATGGGTTTTTAAGACTAGAAGACTTGAAATTCTTTCAAAGTTAATATTTTTAATTATTGTACACATTGCAAATTTATCTTTTATAAAAAAAAATGATATGAAATTTGGTGAAAACTTACCTATTTATATCCTTAACAAACTATATTTTTTTGGGATCAAAAATATTTATTTTTATACTTTCTTTTGACTTAAAATCAAAAAAGCACTATAATTTTCAATCGAAATTTCTCACGTCAAAATATTTGCTTTCTTAAAAAAAAACCGGAGAGCTTTTTTTTCGTTAAAATCTGTGCTTTCTGATGGTATGAAAAAATATATATTACAGTAGTAAATCTTAAAGTTTAGTTATTTTAATTTGGCAATAAATAGGCATCTACGCTAAAATTTAACGAAGATTCCACAATTTAATCAAATGATTGTAGATGCTTTATTAATTAATTGCTTTATTAACTTATTTGGTTGTTAATTTTAGTAATTTTAGTTTTTCGAGTAATCAAAGTTAAAATTGGATTTGATTTTTTGCATTTCCTGAGAAAATTTACCATAGTAATGTACGCTTTTTTATACCATCAGAGAAAAGAGATTTTAACGAACAAAAAGCTCACCGATTTTCCTAGAAAAACACATATTTTGACGTGAGAATTTTCGAATGAAAATTATGGTGCTTTTTTGATATGAAGTCAAAATAAGGTTTAGAAATTAATAATTTAAATCTACAAAACTGCATAAAACGATAAGTTTTCACCAAATTTTGAGTAAAATATTTTTTTTTTTTGGGTAAAGGATAAAAATAAAAATCCAAAAACTTTGTTATTTTCCTTAAATTTTTGAGATTATGTGAAAAATTTTATACACATAAGTTGTAGATCTTTTTATTACCTAGAACTTTCCCAAATAATTTTTTTTCATAGGACCTGTAATTTGACCAGAAATTGCGATATACTCTTTTTTACCCTTAAAAACCCACCCTCTTTCACATGCTGACCTTAGATCACCCGTTATTTATTTTTTTTTAAATTTTTTTGTGGTAAATTATCTTCCTTTTCCGATGGGTTTTATCTGCCTGTTTTTTTTTCTGGGTCTCAAAAATTGTCAACTTTGGTCTATTGGCTTAAATAATAAGATTTAAAGTTTTAAAAAAAATATGTTTCTTAAATAAACTTTCTTTGGATTAAATTTTAATTATTTTTTTTATTTTTTCCAGGTGAGTTCCTAATTTTTGGACAACAATAGCTAATCAAAACTTGACGTAAATGTAAGTGAAATAATGAATTCCGTAGGGAACATTTCAATGCTTTTTATCTCTTCTGGAGGGCGAATACCATTTGATAAACAAACGCCATACTTGATTAGGATTTTATATAGTAAAATTTTTGAATTAAGCATAGCTCAAAATATTGCAAGACGAAACCAAAAAAATAATACTATTTGTAATCAATTTTTACGATATTTTAAAGCTCAAAACATTGGTTTGTTTCTTCGCTAAATTACGCCAAACTTTAAAAAAATTCGTCTTTATTTTGGGCCAAAAGTCTCAGAGTCTTTTAAAATCAAATTTAATCGGTATTCATCCAAAAAATCATGCTGTAATCTTACATGGCAGTCGATAGATTTCCGTCCACTAAATTTCCTGCCCCATATGTTTTTATCGTTTTCTTTTTTGCGTTCAACGATCGCATAAACGATGAAAATTTGAATTTTTTTCCAATTGCAACTGCAGCCGTAAAACTAATAGCATGGAAGAAATGTATCGCATACATTTGGCAATTGAAACCATCAACGAAAACCCCAATATAAAAACAGCATCAAAAGTGTTGGGACCCAACATGAAAATCGTATAATAGCCGAGCGTATATAAAAGCAACAGAAATTGGATTGTGCATATACATGTGATTAAAAGGCAAGTCATGGCTATTAAAGGCAATTTAAACGCATCGGTACAAACGACCTGATTACAATACTGAACCAACGAGTTTTTGAATTGAAGAGATTGAAGAAAGACGGAAAGACTGAGAGGTCAAACCATAGACACATACATATATAACTTTTCTTGATTTTTTTGTTCGTTTATTATTTAATTTCATTGAATCGAGTTTAGAATTTCAATTGTAAATATTTGACAAAACTTCATGCATTTTCCTGCACCCCATTCCCTGTTGGGATACTTTTCAATTGTTGTATAATAAAAATCAAAGGAAATTTTATAACTTCAGCATATATGCACAAGTACCGTTACAACAAAGTTCATCGCAATCGAGTTTTTCTGTCTGTCGATCGTCTCGAGACTATTTTTTTTTTTTTTTTTGTAAACTCAAATCAGGAAATAGGTTGATTCGAAAATTGGCTTGTGACGTTCACAGATGGCGTTGGCGATTGTTGCGTTTGCTGATTCTTGTTTGTTTTGCTAATGAGAGCCAGGGGCGTGCAACTCTCGACTTGCCGAAATTATTATTGATTTGTCAAAGCACCTGAAAAGGTGTTGAGACAGGTTCGGATCGGGGATGTGTAGTGGCAAGAGGGATGACGGCACGGTGTGGGGTGGCGGCGGCGAGATGGATAGATTTTCTGCAATAAACTGAAACCTTATGTGTGGGGCTTGTATCCGTCTTGTATTATATAGAAGTCTATCGAGTCCTGTTCTTCGGGCTCCACTATACTGAGCCTTTTTCCCGCTCATTCCACCGTAACTTTCGCCCTCATCCCCTAACGAGTTTCACTCTCTCTATATGAGCCATATTGATTTTCTGATTTGTGTCTGCCTAATATGTAAAGAGGGAATGAAATACTAGAACGGGATATTCGGGGAAAAAAAGGGAAAGACAACGACTGGGCTTGAAGAAACTGTTTTATTTATTTCGATACAGTTTTTAAAATTTACAATGGAGCTTTTCCATAAAATGACAAATTTGTGTTTAATTTTTAAGTTAATTTTCACATAAGCAGTTTTAAAAGGTTTTTTTTTTCGATCTTAGAAAAAAAAATGTAGAGACTTATAGAAACGTTGGATCTTCACACTCTAACGTTTTTTGTATGGTTAAAGATATGAGTATAAAATGGTTAGTAAAATACAAATTTTTCTAGTTTTAGGAAATTAATTTTTGTTTTATAACAAAAAAAAACATTGAAAACGTTTTTACCCTTTAATTTTTTTCTCAAAGCTTAAAAGCTTCTTTTTATGTGTCAAAGCTCTAATAAAAACATATTTTATCAAGATAATGATTTCAGCATGAAAAATCAATTTCGACGACATCAATTTATTAAATTGCTCTCTCTCTCTCTTTCTCTCTCTCAACAAAAGCTTTCTGGAACTTAATAAAAGCCATTGCCTCAATATCACGGAATAATTATAATTAAATTTCATACAAGTTTACCAAAGTATTTACGGTAGTTTGGTATCGGATAGATCGAACACAAATGAAGATAGAGACAGCGAAAGCTCGATGGTGGGTGAAAGCTTCGAGGGAGGTGGACGAACGAGTGGAAGGAAAATTTGGAATAAATACGTTTACAATAGTTAGTGGAAAATCTATTTATCTTCCAGTTAGCGGAATGCAATTATCTGTCTATCAGTGTCGTCAGACAAAAGCTCAAACCTAATACAATTAAAACTTGATTTACGCCATAATTTCTTCGTCTTTCACTTGTTAATTCCTGCAAATAATTTTGCAATATTTACCTTGTCAACGTACACAGATGCAATGAAGAACTGGGCAAAAATGAAAAGTGAATCCGTTCATGTTCAATGACAGGATTATTGAGTCGCGTTTTGTTATTATAGATGCACTTTCATTTTTTTTTTTTGTAAATCGCAAAGCCCACCCCCTTGCAACACAACAACACCCCAAACTCTGGTCTTTTCCAATATGCACGAAGCATCTACTTATGGAAACCATTAAATATAAATAAGATATGGAAGAAAATTCTTGTTGTTTGACTTTGACAAAAAAGCTCAATTTTCGAAGAGCTTTGCGTGATATATTCGAGACATAAACAATAAATATTAACGGAAAAAACTTAATGTTTCAGCTTTGGCTTGGTTATTATTATTTTTTTTTTATTGTTTCTATAATGAATAAGGTAAAGACTACATCGGGGTTTTGTTGGTCTTATCAAGATTATTATTGTATCCAATTATGCCAGCATGGTGAGGGATTTTCCAATCAAAAAACGGGTGGTTTACTTACCTTAAAATAAGTTCATTGACCAACGAAGACTTTTCATTGGTTTTTTGTCAATCCTCCATGGTTTTGGCATATTTTGCTTTGAAAAAATAGTTAGTTTTCCAACTTTAAATATTCGTACTATTCAAGACCAAATATTTTCATAGATTTTGGTAAAATATAGTATAAAGCTTGAGTCAACTTTAAGAAAAGAAAAATAATGGTAGTTGTTGGTTTTTATTGTAGAAATACCAGAAAACAATTCGTTCAAAATATTCGAGCTTAATTCTCTAGTTTACCTTACAAATTGTGAACAAAAAGCTCGTCATAGTTCGAGCTTTCATTGAAAATTGATGTCAGAAATTCCTCTTCAGAAAATTCTTGATATCCTATTTTGATTTGAAATTAAATCTTTGCACTATTAAAGCTTATTTCCAAGAAAATTAATTCAACAATTCTTGCTTTTCCCTCTGGTTGAAAAAAATCACGTTTTACAAAGTTTGTAATTAAAAAAAAAAGCTCTGAAGATAATTATTTTCTAATGAATTTTAAATGACAAAGCTTGCAAGTGACAATAATTAATGTTGCACTTAATTGATAGTTCTACAGAAAAAAAATACATCTCGTTAGTTTGATCGTTAATTTTCGGTGTATCGTTTTATTTTTCTAGGGATTTAAGTTTTGTGAATCATTTTCTTAATAAGCCACAAGTCTGAACACAAAGGATAATCAATCTTGTCGCGCCTATTAACTTATGCAAATTGTTATCATTATCTTCATTGACTTACCAAAAGTGAAGACAAAACGAACGGGGTGAAGGGAGTTGCCGGGGAGGAGTGGGGGTGTATACGCTGACGAAAAACAAAGCGAATTAACGAGAAAATTTATATAATACCGACTAATAAAATAGCAAAACGTCTTGACTCCATAGTCTTGATAATAGTAATAATAACGGGTGTTTATAGTTCGTCTGTGGCATTGTGTTACACACGGCGAACGGAACGAAACGGCGAACGACCGTCGAAAAAGTGAGAAAAACCAACGCCGATCCTTTAATAAAGATAAACACACTTTAATTACTTGGCGCGAACAAACTCCTTGGCATTCCGTTCAAAACCCCTTATCATCCCCATTTCATGGCATTTATCACTCGATTTAATCTTATCAAAGACGAAACTAGCGTTTTAGTTAAACCGAGCGGCAAAAACGCGTAAATCTCACCAACATTTAGAGTTTAGACGATCTGGGGAAAAGTGAAAAGAAAAAAAAATGGGCTCTTCTTATTTTTGATAAGATACTGGTTATTTTAATTGAAATTATGGTTTTGTGGGATTTTTACCCCATTTACCTTACATGGTACATTTCAGTAAAACAAGAAACAAATTTACTTTGTGTTACACATAAAATTTGAACTTTTATGAAGAACTTTATCTTCGAGATGATAATTCTATTATTGTGGGTCCTTTTACCCCATTTCCCTTACAGAAAACCAAAAAATCACGTATAAATTTGAAGCCATTGATAAAGTGTTAAAATCTACGAATCGATTAAAAAAAATATTTTTAATTTTCAACTCCCAAAATGGTAAAAATCATTTTATATTGGATGTAAAAATTTTCGATTTTTGAAATTTTGAATTGCAAATAGTATAAATCCTTTTTGCAACCTCCGATATTGTGTACCTATATAAATCTTTGGCGTCAATCTTGCAAGAATAAACTGATGTTGTCGCGGAAAAAAATTCAGTTTAGACGATCTTGGGAAAAGTGAAAAGAAGAAAAAATGGGCTTTTTATATTTTTTGGTAAAATATTGGTTTTTTTAATTGAAATTATGGTTTTGTGGGTTTTTTTACCCCATTTACCTTACATGGTACATTTCAGTGGGACAAGAAACAAATTTATTTAGTGTTACCCATAAAATTTGAAATCTTATAAAGAACTTTATCTTCGAGATGAAAATTCTTCTATTGTGGATCTTTTTACCCCGTTTCCCTTACAGAAAACCAAAAAATCAAATATAAATTTGAAACCATTGATCAAAGTTTAAAATCTACGAATCGATTTAATAAAAAAAAAATTATTTTCAACTCCCAAAATAGTAAAAACCATTTCTTTTTTGAGGTAAAAATTTTCAATTTTTGAAATTTTGAATTTCAAATAGTATAAATCCTTTTTGCAACCTCCGATATTGTATACCTATAGATCTTTGGCGTAAATCTTGCAAGAATAAACCGATGTTGTCGTGGAAAAAATTTCTTCTGTTGGATTTTTTCGCGATGGATGCAATTGCATATAAACGGGCATCGTCCAACTGCATCGGCTTCGATGCATCTCTTGCTGGCCCACGTGGCTCTTATTGCCCCATTTCCCTTACACGAGACGGCCTGGATTCGCACTTAACGCCAGTGCAGTCGTGTCGGATTGAAATAAGTGGTCGGACCGGATTTCGCTAATACAAATAACGGCATCGACTCAACATTTTCGATCGCTACTCGGTACCGTTCGAAAAGAAAACGACGCCAACGATTTTCTATGCGATAAAAAATAACGATTGCCTGAAACATTTTAATTATTCCCGTTACCAATATGAAATTATTTTAGATTTCCCAATCGGTTTAACTTCAACGACTAATTCTGCCCACAACTCCTCTACTTTTCATCCCCCACCCCCCACCCCGACTAAGTCTAATTGCCATGCAAATATTCTGTTTTATATTTTGAAATTTTCGTTCTAACGAATGCCAAAAATCATTTAATCCCCACAACCCCCGACGTTGCAAAACTTTCCATTTAAATCCACATTTGTTCGGGGAAAATGATCCCCCTCTTGTCCTTATCGTCGTGTCATTCTCGTAATTGGGTTCTTCCAACACGAAGATTATGTGTTTTACATGTGGCTCAATTTCCACCATTTCCCAACCCCCCGCTCCCGCCCCCCTGTTTCACGCTTTTAGTCCCATTCTTTCGTTGCATGATCTTACGGTTCTGCATAATAGAATTCACTTTTGTATCACTTTGATCCGTTTTAATTCTAATGAGATTCAAAAAGTTGGACGGAAATTAAATGTATTTTCTCGCTTTTAAACGTGGCAAAAACACCAGACAATCGTATAGACAGCGGGGGGGGGAGTGATAGCAATCGAGTCGGGGTGGAGGGATAGTCACCATTTAACATAATATTGTTAATTTCGAGGAAAACCAAGTAGCTGTTACAAATGAGCCAATTTTCTCGTACTTGATTTGAGTTTTTCCTGGTTTAATATATTTCCACCCCTAATCACAACCCTCTAATATAAAAGAACCACTTAAATCAAAATAAAATAAATTTAATTTTCTTTTACAAACGATTTTCATTGGAAAAACTCAAATAACCGAATCATTACTTTTTTGATTATGGGATGCATCTCATTTTAGATTGGAAAAAATAAGGGATGAAAATGTGTCGCATTTGAATTCTATTGCGTCATATCTACCCTGATGCCCTATTTTATCATCCCTGCAACCGAGATACGTTTTGCCTCCCCTTGCAATTTCTTGCTTTGCAAGAAACAAAGTCGAAAATAGGGTGCAAATTTTCCCTCTTACTTTCCCATACACTTTCGTTGCATCCTGTCTTTTTCCCGCTTATGAATGAGTCATTTTTCGGAGGGACTGAAATGGGTTTGTACTGCGTCGAAAATGGGGCAGCCGAAGAGGCACAGTTAAGGGTGGAACAATTCCGTTTTTTTTTTTTTTTGCGAGAGGTTCCTAAGGGATGGTTTCGTGAGGGTTTAAAACATTTGTGCTTACGGTAGGGCCGACATAAAACTTTCTACCACATTTTTCATGTGTAAATGTTTAGGAAAAACGTTACGGGGGATGAAAAATGATGTCGATTGCGCTCGCAAACAAGGGTTTTCCTTTGGAAAAAAAAATCGCATTATATATTATGTTTTGTAATAAAAGCGAGACGGAGTGAAAAGAATATGTCTTTGTATACAGTTTTTTTTTTTTTTGGTACTAGACACGTAAAAAAAGAGCATCAAATACACAAGTTTCTTGGATCTGAACTCCGACAGGAATTTTTCTTTAAAATGTGTTTCGACAAGCTTACAAATTGCCTCAATTTTTCTTCGAGTAGTACCTGTAAATAGCGCAATGTGTTTATGTTAGACTGAGAAAGATGACATGTGGTGAGTTGTGCAGCAACGAATGGGATAGATGTTGGGGTTTCGATTTAAGGGTTTAATCGGGGATGAACAGAGCAAGTATGAAATATCTGGTTAAGTCTGGATTCGTTTTTTTTTCTTTGGGAAAAATAACTTGAGAATAAATCATCGCTCGTTTTTAATCAATTATGATATTTGTCTGATGGAAACTTGGCTCATTTGTATCCATAAAAGCTCGCATACAAAAGCTTCGAGCTTATAAGTTAAAAAAAAAGGTTTTTAGTTTTAAAAGATGTTATTCTACTGCCATAGAATCGTCCAGTAGTGCCCGAAATAGTAAATCAGTTATTAGTAGTTTGTGATAATTTAAGTTAGATATAATTATAAGCCCAAATTTTGCTTTTATTACTAAAATAATAAGCAAATGTATTGGCAGCAAAGAAAACAAAGAATGAAAACTCATGCATATGAGTGTAATACTAATTTAATAATTATTGTCCCAATTTTAACTAAATATTTGTTGTCATTGGATTCAACTAGCATTTCGTTTTCATTCAATTGCCAATTTACCATTTGTTAGTGTTGGACTGTAAATATTTTCCAGAAAGTTATTTTTTTTCAAAAAATAGATGAAATTAGTGGTTCATGTTCCTTTTAGCGACTTCAATATCTGCTAATTTTGTAATTTTTCTTTTTTTCTTTTTAAGTTTGCGATTTTTTTGTAAATTCAGTTCTAATATTGTATCATTTGCTCTTTTGTTGGTAAATGTACATTGTGGTTTGATTTACTCGCGAATTAAATTAAAAACGAAGTAGAAAATGCAACGTCCCAAATACTGATGTCCCTAAAAAGGACATTATCCAAATTGGCTATTTATAAGAATTCTATTTAGACAGTTGGCTATTTATACATACTATATAGTACTACTAGATGATAAAATTCAGATCTCAGCTTTTATTCAATAAGAAAACAATTCAGGTTGTTTAAGATCGATTTTTTTGTTTGATATTTTTAATATTCAAATTACCTACGTTTCGTTATGTATTGTAACTTCATCAGGCTTCAAAAAATGTAAATGTCAAATTATAGGAAATTTAATTTCCTACAAAAAAGTTCCAGGAAACCAAATTGCTAAGATCGATATTTCTCGAGATATTGAGCCTTGAATTTGTCTTACTATAAAATTTTTACGGATTATTGAATAAAATTTAAGTAAAAATATTATAGTAAGAGAAATTCAAGGCTCAATATCTCGAGAAATATCGATCTTAGCAATTTGATTTACATGAACTTTTTTGTAGAAAATTAAATTTTCTATAATTTGACATTTACATTTTTTCTGTAGGTCTTGTAATTCATGAGTTACTGAGAGAAAAACGAGAAATCTATCAAAAATCAAGGCTTAGTACCCGTACTACCTCGCCCGTGTAAATTACGATTTTGCCGCAATAGGCACTTTTGTAGAGCATACAATTGTTAAAAAAATCCCTACTTTGAGCGAGGCGATACCATAAAATGCCGCTGAGCTATAAAAATTTAAAAAAAAAAATCAAAGTTTACGTGTATTTTAAATGGAAAATATTCACACGCTGTGAGCGAGGACTTAATATTAATATTAAGAGCTCAAACTTTCAGGGAATTTTTTTTGAAGTATTTCCAACAAAATTTCGACACGGGAGCAAAAAAAAAATAGTCCTAAAAAAAATCACCCTATGAAATACCTTCTTTTGCTATCGTAAATTTGGGCGCAATCTTTTGAATAAATTATACAAAGATTTATTAAACTTTATTATATGGTTCATCAACTAGAACTTAAAATATTTATAAAAGGAGCCAAGTTTTGAAACAAACTTCATACTGTATTTTTTTTTAAAAATTCACTCTCATTACTGTTTTTTTAAACGCCGGTAAAGAAGAATATCTTCAAAAAGATTACTTTTGTATGCTCTTTAATTTATTGTTCCAATTTTTGAAAAATTTCAAGCCGATCCAAATCGATGGTGCATATATCTCTTGTTGACCACTGAAGTATCTATTAATAGACAGAGTATTTATTCTGATATGATAAATCTTTTTCATATTTACATAATTTTTTTTAGTTCAGGGTCGAATTAACAAGGTAAAGCCGAGTCGTTGAACTCCCCCCCCCCCCCCGACACACATACACTGCATCAGAAATCTATACTCAAATGGAAATTGAGTCAACAGAAAACTTCATTTTCCAACCACTCGTAAAAATCTGTGATTTTTTTCAAAGAAATGACAACCGACAATGTCCAATTATTTTCGACCAAAAAAATATTGACGACAAATGGAAAAAAGGAAATTAGTATATTAATGGAAAATTTTATATGATCCAATAAGAAACTACATCGAAAAACATTCTCGTATCGAATAAAATCCAAAGCCAACTGTAATATTTTTCTTTGCCTTCGTTTTTCACCATGTATTGCCCTGTAATTTTCCTCGGACCATTTCACTTTCGTTTTGATGACTCATATAAAACCACCTGTGAAATGGCTTTTAGCTGATGGCTGATTCCAGCCACTGTGCCTCTTTTATGTGCCTCTATCAGTTGGTAGTCGAGGCGAAACTAATTTTCTGTGACAACCAGATGGGCGTACATCTTTTTTTTTTCCCTTTTTTCATTTGATCTCATTCGGGTTTCATCCCCCTGGTAAAATTTTCAGATTCCAAGTCATTTCGTCCGGTTTTTAATGGACGTAAATCTACAAGTTTCCCATCCCCATTGCCGAATTGGGGTTGGCATCATTTCGATCGTATCGTGTGCAGCCTAATGGCTAACTATCGTGTTCTCAATTTCTTGGTAATAATCATAAAGTTTTAGTGGACTATAACCGTGGATGGCGTTATCATTTATCGGGTTGCTAAAGCTACTTCTGTTGTCAGGTCGCTGCCGTTATCTCCCTTCCGTTTTCCGATTTCTGTCATTTTTATATCGAACACTTACGATTTTAATGGCTAATTCGCAATTACGGCTTAACACGTTTTTCGCTGGAAAATTAGCGATTGGAACTGCTTACGTTAGAGCAGAATTTCCCAATCTTTACTTTTATTGTAGGTACCTATTTCGTCTCGTCAGAAGCTTATTTTTGCTTTCTTGGCTTCTTTGTCTTTCCCATAACATAGATCTAATAAAAAAATATATTTTTTATACGTTGATTTTTCATTCAATACTTTTCTGTCAATTTACAAAAAGAATAGGAAAATTATTTGGCTATAATTTGCTTACTTCATTTTCACCTGATTTCCATTTAAACACCTGTTGATTCAAAGTTTTTAGTTGATTTCTTCACCAATAAGCAAAAATAGTTCTTAATTGTAAATAATTTGAATTTGAACGTCTTAATTAAGGTGAAAATTTTATAGGTATATTGTTTAGAGAAGACTGAGCTAAAAAAACATTTTTTTTTTTAAAAGTATATCAAAAATATTGTTCAAGGACAAAAAAAGTGACAAAAAAAAAAATATCTGGAAGGTTGAACCCTTAAAATTAATATTAAGCGGTTTATCATCTTAAATTTCGATTTTTTACTTGTGCTTCCAATTTTGCGTTAATGCTGTCAAACTATCAAGCTAAAAAAATTCATCTCCACAAATATTTATAGAAAATTGAATTATCTACAAAAAACGTCTCTTTAAAAATTTTCGCCAGACACGCCGTTTTCGAATAATCAAGCTTCAGACATTGATATAATTTTAAGATTTATCTTCTTTACTTTGGAATTTTGTGACTAACGAACAAATAAATATATAGAAATGGACAATAAAGATTCTTAAAGGGAATTTAATGTTCTACAAAAAAGGTTTCTTAATATTTTTAGATAAAATCACTTTTTCAAAAATTATTCACAGTTAAAGTTAAAGGAAAAATTAAATTATTATTATTTTTTCGTTGTAGAACCAATTTTGAAAGAGTGATTTTATGTAAAAATGTCACGAAACCTTTTTTGAAGAGCATTAAATTCCCTTTAAGAATCTTTATTGTTCATTTCTAAATATTTATTTATTCGTTAGTGACAAAATTCCAAAATAATGAAGATAAATCTAAAAATCGCCGTTTCCGAATAATCATGCTTTAGACATTGATATAATTTTTGGATTTATCTTCTTTACTTTGGAATTTTGTGACTTACGAACAAATAAATATATAGAAATGAACAATATAGATTCTTGAAGGGAATTTAATGCTCTACAAAAAAAGTCACGTTTTTTCATAAGATCACTTTTTTAAAAATTATTCACAATTAAAGTTGAAGGAAAAATTAAATTATTGTTTTTTTCGTTGTTGAACCAATTTTGAAAGAGTGATTTTATGTAAAAATGTCACGAGACCTTTTTTGTAGACCATTAAATTCCCTTCAAGAATCCATATTGTTAATTTCTATATATTTATTTGTTCCTTAGTTACAAAATTCCAAAATAAACAAGATAAATCTAAAAATTATATCAATGTCTGAAGCTTGATTATTCGAAAACGGCGTGTCTGACAAAAATTTCTAAAGAGACGTTTTTTGTGGGGAATTTTATTTTTTATAAATTTATGTGCAGATAAATTTTTTTACCTTGATAGTTTGGCAGCATTGACGCAAAAATGAAAGCACAAATAAAAAATCGAAATTAAAGATGATAGACCTCTTAATATTAATTTTAAGGGCTCAATCTTTTCCGATATTTTTTTTATCACCATGAACAATATTTTCGAAATATTCAAAAAAAAAAATAGTTCATTATTTTGGCCTAGTCTAGTATAGAGCAGTGGTTCTTAACTTTGTTGAAGGTACTGACCATCAGCTTTCTATTGGTTTATACATTTTGTAGGTGCAAAAAATGAAGAAAAATCATTAAGACATGATATTCGCCAAGCCTTTAAGACTAACTCACCGAACCTTTGGGTTTCGATTGAATCCTGATTATGAACCACTGGTATAGAAAAAAAGCTTTTAATTGACGCCAAATTCTATTAAAAAATTAAATGGGACTTTTTCTTTGAAAAAATTGGCAGAAAACTTTTCAAGCAGAATACTTTGATGAAAATTTGCACGATGAACACTGGTGAGGGGAATATTGGGAAGCGCTGATTTAAAGTAGCAACTTTCCCGTCGTCGTTTATTTTATTACAATATGAGAAGATAATGGCAGGATGTTTCGATATCGTTAAAACTTTTTCCCTTAACGTTTCACGAAAAAATTATCGTAAAAGTCGCGTATCGAAGATTTACTGTCTGGCCATCGACTCACACACACACACACACACATACAAATCCACATCATTTGTGTACATATCCCATTGCATATATAAAAACCATACACCCATACATTCGCACAAATCAAGACCAACTACGATCATTAATCATTCGTATAATCCTTGTATTATGATGGCAAATATCGTCATAATATAAAACGCTGTGAATACGGGCAAAATGGTGACGAGACAAAATTGACAAAAAAAAAAAAAAAACTAGAAAAATGAACAGAGAAAACACACGGTTGGAAAGAGAAAGCGTTAAAGTTCTCTCGTAACTATTATTTACATTTGAAAAACGTAATAAATTCGTTTTCGTTCGTTCGTTTATTTAATAAAGATTTGTACGAGAGACATTATGAAATTTGTTTGTCCAGTCTTCCACCCCACCCCACCCCCCGTCCCCCATAATCTTCGCGCATTCTAGGTGGCATTTCGACGCCATTTTGACCGACGTTTTTGTGCATATATGCACTTTTTTGCATATCGAATTACCAATGAAACGACGTGGGACGATATAACGATGTGGGAGCTTTGAGCTTTTTTCCACGCTGAACACTTCAAATAAATCTTCTTTACTTGATTATAAGTTTTGAACCAAAAATTTTCACGAGAGCTTTTACTTCAGAGCTTTTTTTTGTCAATGATAAATCTTTAGTTAATTTTGATGGATTTGAAAATTGTTTTTAGTGATTAGAAGACGAAGAAAAAACACTTTTTATTTTGCATAAACGATTCAATTGTAGACGTCAGTCCCCATATAAGGGTAGACGTGGGGCAAGTATGGGATAAGATCTAAACAAACTTGCATTATTATTGCACTCGAGACGCGCTTGTTTTCAATTACCGTCGTGCATTTAATTAGCAAATGCTTGACACCTGTTAATATCTCTCACTAAAACAGAGACACAAACAACCACCCCAATTCAACCCCCTTAAAATAAAAACATCTTCAATTCAAAAACCTTAACTCGTTTTGCTTCTGGAAAAGAAATGCCATTAAAACGTGAATCTTAATAATTTTCTACATTGCACAGAAAAATTCCTTTTCTTTCCAATTTTATTTTCCCAAAAAAAAAAAAAAGGAAAAAACACGACATAACTTTCCATGTTGTTTTATTATATATATAATTTAAATGAGATAAGCGAATGTAAGGAAAACAAGAGGTGGTGGAAAACATGAATTTTCTCATCCCTCCCCGTTTGCGACACGTTCGGGAAGGTGTGAAGCTTGAAAAGCTCGGAAAAATTGTAATAAATAACGCGAGGTCACGTTAAAGGGAATTTGTACGTTTGGTTTTTGCTCTTTTTATCTGACAAACGTTGCATTTTCAATTAAAAAAATGTCACCTTTGGCTTGTAATTGTCTTCTTTTTTTTTTGGTTGCACAAGGGGTGAAAAGTTTAAACTTTAAGAATTTGACCGTTGGGTTTTTCTTTGCTTGTTTGCTACGTGAAAAGTTTGAAAACCATTTCTTTTATTATCTTACGTTTGTGATGAAAATCTGAAGAACAAAAAAGAGAAAAAAAAAATTAGTCACCAGAGTTTTGCAGCTAAATTGATAACAAAGTTCTTATCATATAATTCTATTAGACTATTCAATTGTTTCGGGAAATTTTGGGAGAAAAATAAAGTGACTTTTATCGGTTATAAAATGTTAATAATGACGTTATCAAGCCAAATTCTTTTGATGCATAATATTGCAATCATCCACGTTTTGTTTGGAAATGAATGGTACGATCGTAGTAGTCGATGGACGCATTAAAGCAAGCACATGCAGCAGCGTTCACTTGTGCATATAAATGCATATAAAATGCATTTTTGTTCCGCTTCAAATGTGAAATAATAATTTTAAATAACTTTTTTTCCCTTGTTCCGTTTCGTTTCGATCTCGGTCGTGTGTCTAGACAGTGCCTAGGTGAAGTGTTCCAATTTCACCCGCACACCCCTATCTAGTCCCATTCAACGTCCATTTATGTAGTACCTACGTCAGTTTTGGATTGTTTACGCCTAACTATCTGGAAACAAACGATGTTCCATAGTTTTTTTTCCTGGAACTTCAATTTGTTGCAGTTTTATATTGGAAAGCTTTTGGTTTACATTGTTGCACTTGTCATTGTTAAACCTCAAAATATACTTAAACAACCACTTGTTTCTATCTTAAAATATTAGTGAAAAAGAGATGTGCAACAATCAATCGATAAACAAATAGTTTTCATTGGAACTTATGAGGCGTTACGTTTAACATTGCATTAATTCAATGCACATTTTTATATCGGAAATTGAAATATTTTGGGGGAAAGGGGGGGGTAGGGTGGAAAGGTGGAGGATGTAAATGAAACTTGAACGATAAGAGAGTGAAACTTTTTAACTAAGTAAAGTTTTAAAATAGACAATAATTGCGATATAACATGAAATATAAAACAAGAAAGAAACGGAAAGTCCTGGCGGAAAAACAAGCGAAGTGAAACTTATCGGAAACTTGTACGTTTCAATTGAAGTTTTCAAGCTGAAAGATAAAAGACGGAGAGCAAAACATTTTCATGTAAAAATGAAAATTTCTTGATAAAAAGTGATTAAAAACTTTTCATTTCAACTTTGAAAGATAAGTCTGTTGGAACAAAGTTTGATATCACGAAGTATAGATAAACGGAGTCCAAATGGAAATGGTTTTTCCAAAATATTTGTGTACATCAATTATAGATAAATAGTTCTCTTTTCTGACACTAGTAGCGCAAACATTCATAAAGTACATAAAGTATTTAAAAGGTATTTCAATCTTGCAATGCATGATGGAAAATGTGTCAAGAAGTGGCGCCGCCTCTTGTATGTTTGCAATACTATCATAAACTGAAACTTGTTGATAACACTTCTTGAAGAGTAATATGGTAATCTATCGGTATTGGATTAACAAATGATGCAATTATTTTATCATTAAATTACTTTATGTCCATTACAATTGAAATGATTAGTAAAAATATTCACTTTAAATCAACCCAAAAATGTCATTCCCCTGGAACTAAAACACTTGAAATTTTTGGTTAAATTAAAGTATTTGTGAAACAATTTCATTAAAATACCAAAAAAAAAAAAAAATTAGAAGTTAACGATAAGATCAATTTAAAAAGATACAGTTTTCAATAATAGTTGAAATTCTTTGCATATCGATTTTTCTGCTCAAATAAAGAAAAATACTTGAAATCTTTGAACTTGAACCATCTATAAATCTAATTTCCGACCAATTCGTTATTTATGTGTGTAAATTTTATAAATTCCGTCCACAGTCGATATAATTAGCGGCCAAAACCTCATTTTCTTCATTACGAATATTCATAGAAAATGCCACAGTTATTCGATTGATTTTAAAAATCGTACACATACTGCTAATATATTTTTTTTTTCTAAACGAAAACAGGTTGGTTAAGTTTTATTTCACTTTGTTCCAAATCGTTTAATCTAATTTATTTGTTCCCAATTTTGACAGAAGAGAAATGAAAAAATCTTGGTAAAAATCTAAAAATAATTGACCGAATCGGTCGTTTTTTTTTTTCTCTCCTCTTCTTCGTTCTTGAATAATATTTATGAGTTTGAATCTCATTAAAAATGTAAAGAGAAAAAATTATGGTTCAAAAAGATCCAGATTAGCAAATGTTCATATGGGAATTTATTTTTTTCAGTTTGACCAAAGATTCAAGTATAAAAATGAATATATTTGGAATTCATCTTTTGCTTTGGAAAATAAAAAAGGGATTTTTTTGATGAAATATATCAAATATTTGAGTAATTCTTCTAATTTTTGTATCAGAGGATATTAAAGTAAAAAAAAAATTTTTTTTGGTGTTTAATTTAGATTTAAGAGCGACTCATGAGCTCCCATTTAGCTGCCCTCAATCAAATAATTTGCTCAACGGTTAAAAATGTTTGAAATTAATTTACAGAATATTTATTTAATATATATTTTCCCTTTTTAACAGTGAAAATTTTATTAAATTCTACTAAGTAATAAGTTATAGCCTAAGCTGATCAAAATAAAAGTTTTTTTTTTTTTTGTGGACTTTTGTGTATTTTGCACCAGTTCAGCGGTGTGTCGCTATATCATGGTGGTGATGTCGGGCAATTGGTCTTTAGCGGCGTTTCAGTAGCTGGAGGAGTCGAACTTCATTCCTCTGTCTTTTGTATTTTTTATTTGTTGTTTGGTTTTTGATCTTGTGGTCAATCATCTACTACTTCTTGGAGCTCTTGTGGTAGTTTCCGCTTCAGCCTTCTATGTTTTATGGTTTCTCCCAAGCCTAGTTCTACTGCACTAGGACAATTTTCTAGGCCGTTAAGGAAGTTCCTTGTGAGTGCGGTTAGAAAGTCTTTTAAGTATGGAACGCTCATTTCATGATGGATTTGGTTGTTTCTCACATACCATGGAGCTTTGGTGATAATCCTCAAGACTCTATTTTGGAAGACCTGTAGCTCATTATGATTTTTCTTTGAGGATGGAAGCCAGACTGCGCAAGAGTATGTGAGAAGTGGTCTAATGACTGATTTGTATATCATCAGTGAACATTCCATACTTAGACGAGACCTTCTGTTGATAAGTGGGTATAGTTGGATGAGTCGAGTGTTGGCTTCTCTGATTTTATTTGAGATGTGGTTTTGCCAGGTTAATTTCGAGTCCAGAAGTATACCCAGATATTTAACAGGCATTTTTTTCTCACACCACGGAATTTCCATGTGATCCAACACAATAGGCTCCAATTGGTTGGAGAAACGTCTTAGAGAGAAAATTTTTGCGACGCTTTTAGATGGATTTATGAGAATTTTCCATCTACTGAACCAGGAAGATAGGTGGTTGATAGACTGCTGGGTTTTCTGAACGGCCCTTTGAAGATCTTTGTCCAGGTTGAAGATGGCGATGTCATCCGCGTACATTGAGATTATGCAGTGGTCTGGTGACGGAAGGTCCGCAACGTACAGATTGAAGAGGATTGGACCCAATACTGATCCCTGAGGTACCCCCGAGTGGATATGCTTTTCCTCTGATAGCTGATCGTCCATTTTGATTTGGAAGCATCGGTTGCTCAGAAATGAAGAAATTATGTTGTATAGATACTCTGGGGTATGATAGTTCTGAAGCTTTGTGAGTAGCCCTTGATGCCAAACTCGATCGAACGCTTGCGTCGCATCCAAGAACAAACCCACTGAGTATTTTTTTTCTTCAAAACCCCTTTCGATTATTTCTACTATTCTTAAGATTTGTTGCGAAGTGGAGTGGTGAGGCCTAAATCCAAATTGCGTGTTGGGTAGAATTTGGTTGAGTTCTATCCAAGTGTGAAGCCGTTGCTTGATGATTCTTTCGAATAACTTGGACAGTGTGCTGAGCAGGCTGATCGGCCGATAGCTTGTGATTTTATTTTTGGGTTTTGAGTTTTTATGGACAACAACTATGTGAGCTTTTTTCCAGGTGGAGGGAAAGTATCCTGTGCTTAGGCATAGATTAAAGATAGATGTAAGAAAGGATATTATTTTGTTTGGGCAGTTTTTTAGCATTGAATTAGTGATTTGATCGGGGCCAGGGGATTTTTTTGATTTTAGAGCCTTAATTTGTTGTTTCAATTCGGATGGAGTTACAAATTCTACTTGGTTCTCTGGGATTTGGAGATGATTATAGGAATTAGGGTCGGATTGTACGCAGGTTTGATTGAAGACCTTTCCAAAAAAGTTTGAAAATCCAGAACACTTATCCTTGATGGAGTCATATGTATGTCCTTCTTCTTGCAGAGAAGGGATTTGACTTTTTTTCTGTAAGATAGCTTTGGTTGTCTTCCATATTTGGTGGTCCTCTGGATGAATGTCTTCAAGATATTTTTGATAGTGGTTGTTGGTGAAGTTTTCCAGTTCCTTTCTCACAAGATGAACAAGATTATTAAATTCTCTTTTGTAAATCCGATTTCTTGTTCTTTGCCACATGCGCCTCATTTTATTTTTTTCCTGGATCATTTTTTTTATTTTTATCGGAATATCCCTATAAGTAGAGTGTTGATTTCCTTTTTTATTAATATTCAGTTCAGATAATCTAGCTGCTTCGTTTATTGATTTTGTAATAATAGAAATTGATTCGTCTATGTTGTTTGGGTTTTGTAGAAGCATATGAACCGGAAGGTTGGTACTTGTGAGAAGTTTTTTAAAAGTGTCCCAGCAGTGAAAACGGGTAAGGTTAGTTGCGGATTTATATCCTACTTTAACGTCCAGTACTGAGATTATCACTGGATTGTGGTCTGAGTCCAGTTCATCGATCACTTCCTGGCTCATGTGGTTGACAACGTCTTTCTGTACCATAATATCAAGAATATCCGGCGTATGTTCTTGTCTGTAAGGGTAGTGGGTTGGTTTGTTTGGTGCACATACGATGAGTGAATTTTCAGATGCAGCTTTTCTTAGCTTAATACCGTTGGGATTTGTTTTAATACACCCCCAGGACGTATGTTTGCAGTTGAGATCACCAAGCAGGATGGTAGGACTTGACTCGTTGAAAAGTGTTGAAATTTCTAGTGTTTCTAGTCTGACGTTTGGTCTTTTGTAAGCGGCTATTATATTGATTGGTCTAGTGGTTGATGACTCAATTTTGATCTTGACGGCCTCGATATTTAACATTGTTGGTAGGGTGACGTGATGATGTTCGATATTCTTTTTTATTAGTATGGCTACTCCTCCGGATGCAAAATCTGTTTCTCTGTCTTCTCTATGAATGTTGTATCCCGCTACTTTGAATGTTTCATGATGTAGTAGATGCGTTTCCGAGATACAGGCTATGTCTACTCTGTGACGGTGTAGAAACTCGATGAAAGCGCTTCTTTTTTCCTTGATGCCGTCGGCATTCCAGTTGAGAAGGATAAGCATAGGAGTAGGAGACATGATTTTTTTTTTTGCGTTTGGATTTAGTTGTTAGGTGAATGGGTGGTTAGAAAGGACATGAACATTGTTGTAATTTCTGGTAGGTGAGGACGTATGAGGTTGAGAATGAAGTTTACTACCATGGGGATAATGGTGCTTGTCTCGAATGGTATATGTGTTGAGTTTGGCTGAGTTTGCTCGGGTATTGTGCTGTTTGGTGCATTTATGGTGTGATGTTGAGAGGGAGAATTATTTTTTAACATGGACGCGTAAGAAGCGGGATTGATGTTTGGAACGGAATTCCTGTGAGTTTGGATTTTGGGGGACTGGGTGTTTATATTTGATCGGGCGCTTCGGAACGAGTTTTTGTAATAGGGGCATCCTCTATAGTTTGCTGGGTGCGTACCCCCGCAGTTTACACATTTTGGCGGCTCTTCCGGCTTTTTATCACATTCGGTAAATTTGTGATGTTTATCGCACTTGACGCATCTGGCGTTTAGGCGACAATAATTTTTAGTGTGGCCAAAACGCTGACAATTGGTGCATTGTGGAGTATTTGGGTTTTTTCGGCGGGCCTCGACGTAGACCACTGCTCTGTCCAGATGTTTTAGCTCAAAGATTTTGAGTCCTTCTTCTGTTTTAGGCATTAGCACAGCGCACAGTGGAGTTGGTTTTTTGTCTCTATTATGCAGTCTGGTTACGTTTATTACCGGGTAATTATTATTTTTTAGTATTTCCATAACTTCTTCTTCTTTCAACGAGTATGGAACGTTTCGGATGATAACAGATAGGTTATTGTTGGTCGGGTTTTTGAATGTGTGGTAGTTTATTTTGTTTGAATCGTAAAATTTGGTCAAGTTGCGAAAGTCGTCGATTTTAGTAAGATTTATTTTGAAAACATTTTTGTTTTTTTGCGAAACTGTGAAATCTATGATTTGCAATTTTGTGATGTCATCGACTAGTTTTTGGTAATTGTTAGCGTCGTGAACAAAGATTGGGGGAATTTTTATTGGGTTTTGCTCTGGTATTTCATTTTCTTCATCCTCGCTGGATGAGAGGACTTGATATCGGTTTTGTGTAGTTAATTTGGCGAATTTATTGTTTGTTGTTCGAACAGCAACAACTCGCTTGCGAGATTTAGCCTGGGTCCAGTGTTTAGCTAATATTTCTGAATCGCTGTTGAGATCTGTGTCGTTTTCCATTTTTGTTAAAGTAAAGAAAACTTGTACTCACCCGCACGGGTGAGACCGGCGAGGCACACAGCTGTTGAACTGGCTAACTTTTGCACGTCGCAGTTTGATTTTTAGATTTCTGCAGCACACTTTTAATTTTTATTTGTGATGAGTTTTAAATGAATAACAATCAACAATTTGATACTCGTCCTCTCACTTTGCTGGTTAATCACCGAATGAAAATAAAAGTTTGAGAACTTTATTCAAAAAATTTTTTGGAAAAATTATTCAATTTCTTTCAACAGAAAAATTTCCATAAGGTTGCATGTAAAATTCCAATTTTTTCAAACTTCAATTGTTTTTAAATGACTCGCTCAATCTGTCTGAAAATTTTATAGTAGCTTAAGTATTGTATAGAAATTTTTTGGTTAAAATTTAATTTTTCTATCATAACTTTTATAGGTATAAAACAATCGTCAAACTTATCCTCAGATCGTTTTATATTATGGTGGATTTTGGTCGTTTTTTTGGAGATATTTATAGAGAATTTTTGGTTTTGCATAGGATAAATCATATTTGCATTAATATTAAAAATTAAGAAAGTAGAAAAATAACTTTTTATTATATTTAAAAATTTAATTAAACTTTAGATACTTCAAGACTACAGATTTGAGATTTTAATTGTTCCACCAAGAAAAATCGAATGTATGTTTAATTTTTAGTCATTCTGCAGATTTTGGGTTAGTAAAGGTAATTTTATTTTTTTAAATTTTCTACAAAAATTGGTCCAATGACGAAACTTTATTAAGATATTACCAATAAAAAAAACTTTGTACGTTGAAAATATTTTTGTACATTTTTCGATCACTTGTAAAGCTTTAACTCTAATGCTAGTTATATTTTATATGCATTTACAGAGTAAAATGAATAGTAAGATTAATATAGGAGTAAAATAAAAAAAAAAAAAAAAAAAAAAAATAAACAATAAGTTTAAAACAAAAGCATATAAAGGCCTTAATTCAAAAAAAAAAAAAAAAAAAAAAAAAAAAAAAAAAAAAAAAAAAAAAAAAAAAAAAAAAAAAAAAGAAAAACGTACTATACAGCGAAAAGTTTCCATGCAAAAGGTGCACGTAAAATTGCAGTTTTTTAAGCCTCAATTGTTTTTAAATGGGTTGATAAATCTTTTTGAAATTTTTATGGAAGTTAAAGCTTTATATTGAAAATGTTTGACTAAAATTTTATGAGTCTATCATATCTTTTATAGCTACTGCATTTACGTCAAACTTACCCTTAAATCGCTTTAAAATATCGTGGATTTTGGGCGTTTTTTTGGAAATTCTTATGTATAGTATATGTTTTTTTTATAAATTCAATTAAAGAGGAGTACTAATTTCATAGATTCTTTTAGTTTTTTACTTGCTTTTTGTACATTTAAAAATAATATTAATCTTGTAAAACTTGAGAACAAAAAATTTATGTTCCGAACAGTTCCACCAAAAAATAATAGATATCCAATTAATTTTGAATCGTCGTGTAGATTAGAGCGATATTTGAGCAATTTAGAAATTCCAATAATTTCTTAGTTCTAATGTAGATATTGTTCCTAAGGAACATATTGATCAGTCAATCTTTTGATAAGATTTATCTCTATCGTTGCTTAAATTTTCTAGTTTATAATTTTTTTCCATTTATTGTAATGGAATTATAAATATTTAATTCTATTAAGAAAACAGGACAATATCGAAAGAAAATCATTTAAATACTATACAGCAAAAAATTTTCATGAAGTTGCATAATAAATAACAGCTTTTCAAACTTTAATTGTTATTAAAAAGCTCAATCAATTGATCAGTAGTTGAGGTAACAGTTAAAACTTTATATGAACAATGATTGATTAAAATTTATTTATTCTATTCCAATTATTATAGGCATCAAATAACCGTTAAGTTTACCCGTAAATAACTATAAGTTATGGTGAATTTTGGGTGTTTTTTTGTAATGAATAGCGATAATAAAAATTTAGAAAATTTTCAAATATCGTACAAAAATATTAAATTAACTATTCAAAATTAAATAAATTTTTGAATAGTTTCAAATCATTCTATACTTTCGAACAATATTTGGATAATTTAGGTAAATAAATGATTCAAAATTTTAATTTAGGTATTGTTCCTATGGGAAATTATTGATCAAATATGTTCCTGGAAAAACATTTTTTTTGCTATTATAAATGCCTACATTTTTCGGTCACTTTTTAAGATTTATCTCCAACAATATTTCAAAACTTGTCTTAATTTATGGCATTGAAATTATCAATATTAATTCCAATTAAGAAAACGAAAAATTAAATCCAAAAAAAGACCTTGAATTATAATTATAATTCAAGGCCTAGAAAACATGGCACCAAACGAATAATCCTCATATGGTTACATGTAAAATTGGTGCTTTTCGAACTTCAATTGTTTTTAAACGGCCCAATCAATTTGTCTGAAATTTTTGTGGTAACTTGATCATTATATGAAAAATATTTGTCTAAAATTTCATTAGTCTACGACAATTTTTGTAGGTGTCAAACCACCATCAAACTTATCCTTAAATGGCCTTAAAATATGGTGGATTTTAGGTGCTTTTTTGGGAATATTTTTGAGGAATACATATTTTTACGTTAAGGAAATTATGTGAGCGTTAAATTTAAAACAAAATGTAAGTTTTAAAGATACTTTTTATAATATTTTAGTATAAAATAAAATTCGAAATTCTTCGAAACTAGAAATTTGATTTATAAACAGATCCACCAAAAAAAAATAGCTATTGTTGTTAGTTTTGAATCATTCTGTAGATTCTTGCTATATTCGGGCAATTGAATACTTTCAATTCATTGATTTGAACACTTGACTTTATTCGTTCTGTTTTTATATATTTCTGTCCATTTTTTGGTCTCTTCCTTCGAATTTTTCTTGATGATATTTAACATAATTTGTGTATAGTCTTTTTTAAAGTTTAATGCAATAGAATCATGAAAATTAATTGAAAACTTCTAACCAAAAACTACTTAAAGTCCCAACAAACATTTCTATTTTATTTGCCAATTTAAAAAAAAAGTCATAATTACTCTGCAAACGATCGGTTCCCCCATTATTGCAATGCAGCATTTCTATTTTATGTTCGTCGTTACTGTTTGACAAACAGCCTTTCGACCTTCTCGACAGATATTAATGTTTGACTTATTTTTTTCACATCAGCGTTGTTTTTTTTTAATTTTTTTTTTTTCACTCTCCAAAAATCCAAAACCTTAAACAACACACCGATCTCTTAATGGCGTAATCCGTAATCAAATAAACGTTCGAGATCGAGTCGTTCGTTGACGAGGAAAAAAAATTGCCGCGCCATTTGTTAATACAAAAAATAAATATTTTCCAAAGAGAAATCTTTCGCGTATTTTTTTTTTTTGTGTATGATGATAATAATGATGACGAGATCTCGACCGAAGGTTTTGGTTGATTTGGTGTCTTAAATTTGCCTAATTAACTCGTGAAATTATTCAGCAAATGGGAAGGTTTCGGTTGGAAAATTTTGTCTAGTAGATATAATTTTCATTGGAAAATAGTAGGGTAAGAATGGAATAGATTTTTTTTGGGATTAAATATATTGAAATATTGATTTTCTGTAGAAAGAAGAACTCCTAACTAAAGAATTGGTTGCATATCTAAAAATTATAGAAGACAAACTTTAAGGAATAGTTGCTGCAATTGAGGAATTAAATAAAACACATTCTCAGCTCTTAACTACTCCAGATTACTCCCCTTAACTTTTGGGTCATTAAAATGTGATTTTTAGCCACTTTGAATGCAGTTTTGATGCATTTTTCTGTCTGATTTTTGAGCAAAACTTTATGTTTTACTAGCTGATCCCCGCGACTTTGTCTGCGTAATGTAGGTGTAGATTATATTTTCTTTTTAAATTTCCTATTTGTAGTGGCATATGAAAATTATTATTTCTCTTATTTCTTTTACGAAAAACATAACCATACCTGAAAACACTATTTTGTCAACTTTAAAAAGACACATTTAATAAACTGTTACTTAGAATAAAATAGTTGTATATAATGATCAATTAATGTTCAAAAAATATTTATAAATATCTAAAAAAACCGTATACCTATCGTGAACCAATTAATCCGTAAATCAATCACCATCTATACATAAATAAAAACTATCGTTAAATTAAATAAATTCAGTCATAATTATGACTTAAAACAGTCAAAAGTTATCAAAACACTCGCCTAGATATTTAGAATATTAGTAGAAATCCCATTTCATTGTCTCAACTTTTACACTACTGAAATGTACAAAACTACGGCGAAATTAAAATTTATTCAAATGCACGAAACTCAGTTCCTCCATAATCAAGTATAACCATTGTGTATCTATGCACTTATTATTAAAATATCTGAATTTCAACTATATAATTAAACCATTTTCTTTCAGTTCGCCGAATTTTTCGCTATTCGATATTCGCTCATTAATGTCTTTATTTGTGATTACGTATATCGGATTTTCAGGTTTACAATATGTGAAAGCTAAAAAACGTAATGCTCACTTATGAACTTAACCTTTTTTAGATTTATATATTAGAGTTTAAATTCTAAGGCAGATCCTATGTTTTTGTTTCTAAAAATAAACCAACATTGTTTTATTTTTAGCGATAAAACGTCTCGTCTATAACGAACATACCTTGATAATTAAATTTGAAATTTCGATTGTTTATTAGACGTTATGCCGTACAAAGTTTGCCACCATTTTTCACTCTTTTAGAGAAGGAATTATCAAAAAACCCTTTCTTATTATATATCTGCATCGTATAAGAAAAAACACTTTCCAAATTTCATCGACACAAATATGCATTTTTATTGTAAAATACAATGTAAAACGAAAAATATTATGACCTTTATTTTGATTATCATGACTAAAAAGCAATTCGGTATTGCACATTTTGACGTTGTACATACAAAATTGTTGGAAATAGATAGAAAACTTGGAAGGAAATTCGAATATTTTATTTATTTTCAATAACAATAATTGATTTTAAAACTTTTCTAAATACCGAAGAAAAGTTGCTTTGGAAGATTTTATTTTTTGATTGATAATGAAATATATGACAAAAAATTGTTCCTTTAATCTTAAATAATTGTTCCAGGTCACAATCATTGGTTCAAAAAAAAAAAAGATTTTAAAAATGTTTGATTGTTGAAAAACAAACAAAAATTAAAAACCACCTCTTTGGTATTTGGTATAAGTACCTACCACCTAAACTTTCATACTAATTAAGTGAAATGACGTTATTTAAAATGCTGTAGTTAAAATGATATAACAAAACTTATTATTAATTAAATATTTATTTATTAATTACACCTATTAAATTAAAAATTTCGATTGTTGATTAACTCTACATTTTCTCATACAAACTTAGTATCCCTTTTACTCTTTTAGGGTAGGAATTTTCCAAAAAAAAACTTCATATCAGATGCATACTTCTTAAAAGGAATACATCGAATTTTAAAATTTCATCAATTAGAGGGGATATATAAATACAGGATTGTATGTATGCACGGTTTTAAAAACGTATTGACTTTAAGTTTTATTACTATTATTATTATTATTACTACTACTACTATTACTTTTTTCGTTAATATTTCAATATTGAGCAACTCTAAGGGTCTATTTGCAGGATTTTAGTAAAAAAAAAAGTTTAATGTAAGATTCGAACTCACTTCTTTATAATTAGGAGGATCAGAATGTTGGATACGTAAGCCATTACGCTATTAACATCAACTATGTGTTTTATATAAATAAAAGTTTATATTTCAAAGAGGCAATTTTTAAAAATTTAAATTAAATTTACTGTGCTTTTTATTAGTTTAACCTAAAAATATTTGTACAGATTCTTTTCTAACTTTAAATTACCTTTCCAACGATATATAACTCACCTGTCTAGTGTAAAAATTTATGTTTTCATCCCTAAGGAATACCTTCCCTTATTATTTTTTTGGAATGATAAGTAGCCTATAGTCTGTGGAAAATTGTGTTGTATCTTAATACCAAATTTCATTAAATTCGGTTGTTCTGTTCTTTAGTTAAATCGGGACATACAGACAGACAGACAGACAAAATGTTAAATTTGGAATAAAGGCCTTTTGAAACAAATATTTACCATAAAATTGGGTACAAAATCGAAATGTACAGACAGACGTAAGAATTTTATATATTAGAATAGATTAATTGGAGTTTTTCCTTTACAAGACTAATTAATAAAGTTTACAATATTTACAGCATAGAAATATTATATTTTTTTTTGGAAATTAACCCCTTCAAATGGTGATCCTACTTCCACACGACCACCCAAATACCCTCCAAACCATACGACTTATTTATGGCCATCATTACAAAATGCGACTCAACATAAAACACCAGCACCACCACGATTGCTGTCCATTTGTATTAGGCTAATGACGAAAATTCATCCACGGCTTCATTCATCCATCCCCAACTTTCGCTCTTCAGCGATCATTATAATCGTTAATTCGATGCTTGCAACCAAATGATAACATTGAAATACGTTCATTATTAACCGTTGTTCATTAGCCCCTCTCATCACCCTCTCACGCCACCCCGCCATCGTGTCTGATTAAACTTTCAAAGCTCACATTAAATTCATAATCCTGTCATTGGAACCCTTCACGAGTTAATAATATGGCGTAACAATGCATTACAATGTTTTTTTTTTTAAATATTAAAAAATGATGCAAGCCAACGTGGGGCACTGCGGGGAGGGAAATGATCGGGTGGAGTGTCAAGGGATTTTTTTTTTGGAGCATATTTTCATTGGATTTATGATAAGGTGAAAATCAAGGGGGTGGGGTGGAAAAGAATTAAGCTAATGCACAAAAAAATGATGGTGATGATGATAATATTTAAATTTACGTGCGCAAATTAAAAGATTTGTTACAGGCAAAGCCGATTATTTTACGATTGCCTCTCATTTAGGCTACAGAGGGAGCTTTGTTTTTTGTTTTAATTAACTTGTTTTAACGAAAAAAAAAATAATTGAATGTCGTAGATACGCCATTGTTTGTCTTTTCGAATACCTTTTGTCGGCTACTTTTGCATTATTGCTTTCTGCAACAATGAGTATTGATTATTTTATTGAATTCAATTATTAAATCGATTGATAATGGGAAGGAGGACTAAATCATGAACTTTGTATTCTTATACTTTTGAATTAAAGACTTTAAAGTACTCATTTTCTTACTAAATGAATTTTTGGAAAAATTTCAAAGAAAATTCGAACTTTGATCGAGCTTTGAACTCAATCACTTGTTCGAAAATTAGTTATTCGAGAAAAGCTCTCTATTAACATCTTTATAATTAACATTTTTAATAAAACCCGCAACTTTGCCTCCGTGGCTTACTTTTATACTAATAGAAATAAAAAACCCACAAACATTTTTAAAAGAATCATTTTTATCGCAAAAATTATATTTATAGGCATAATATAGCCAAAAATTTTATTGGAGCTTACTCTGAAAGCTTGAAATTAAAAAATCAAAATGAAAATAAAAAGGAAAAGCCACAATTTAATGATTGTTACAGACGTTGAAAATGGCAAAGATTGAATTTTGATTTCAATCTTCATAGACTCTTGTATGAGTTGAAAAATAACATCATTCCCAATTATTTTTTTGTTGACTACATTCAATTGTTTATTGTAGTATAGGCTATCATTGTGCCTAATTTCATCAAAATCAGTTCAGCGGTTTGGTCGGTAGGTGGGAACAAAAACGATATCAATTTTCATCGAATAATCATTTCAAAAAAATTCATCTGTAAAACATTAAACGATGCAAAAATCGTTTTGAACGTAACAGTTGGTTGTCAAAATTAGCCCGAAAACCAGGGGTGGGAACCACCTTATGGATATTTAACAAGAAACGGCAAAAACGGGACTTGAGCCGGACTAACGACCGAATAGACGTGACCAATGTCCAGACCTAATGTCAAATTGATAACGTGCTTTTGTAGATTTTATATGTATATATATATATATATATATATATACATATATCCTGTAGGTGTTGAGGGAATGGAATATTTGAAGAAAGACGAACGCAAATAGCTACTAAATTAAATGTATACGTCGAAAACTGATCGATATCACCCATAACCGTCATTCTCGCACCCATTCATTCAATCCTCCGAAAATCCCCCAATCATCCCCCACATCCCCGTTTCTATATATATATATATATGTATGTGTGTATATGTGTGAACTTTGGGCAATCATTCCTCGTTAGCGAAAGCCCTCTTGCACCCCTCTCACTTTCTATAGTTCAATCCATATGATCCGTCGTTTTCAATATTGTAACATCTACGATACGTTCAATAACCCAAAACTCACCCGTCTCACCCCCCAACGCCCCCCTTAAAACACATTCAATTCACATTCGTGCCAACTAATCGGTCAAAACTCATCCATCCAAAATTATTTTCAAATTATTCATAATATGCTAAGCTGAAATTAGTACCCTTTTAATTATTCGAATAAAAATTATTACCCTGCCAAAAATTGGGGGATAGCTCGGGGGATGGATATGTACCTATATATAAAAACGACACGATTTTTCGGATTAGTAATTTGAATTGAAATTGATTGAATGAAAAATTCCGGGGTGAATTTGTCGGATTTATCGAATGAATTTCGCAGAGAAAATGATATTAGAGGATTAAATGTATGTGTTGAAATTTTCATTTGTAATCGTCATATTTTATATACGTTAAACAAAAACCGATCAAAACAAATGACCATCATTTTTCTTTTGTTTCAGGTTAGTAAACTCTGTGTACGATTGCATCGCAAATGTATTAAGGTAAATTACTTTTTGGTTGGCAAATATTCATTAGTCGAAGGGTTCAAACCGGAATTGGCTGATTTCGAGCGATAAGTTGTCATTTTTGAATCTATCCAGACGATTATTTCGCATTATTCTCCCACAATTTTAATTCCAAAATTCAATTAGCCCAAATGTATCTTTATATGTATGTGTGCTGGATAGCAGAGCCATCACAGGCGTTTGGGGAGGAAACGCGACCGTTTGAGATACGTCAATTTCTGTTTCCGTTTCGTTTTCGTCGTCGTCGTCGTTGTTTGGAAAATGTTTTCGAAAAGTTTTACGTCAACATGGTGAGGGAAAATGGCACAACAAACGACAAAAACAAACGACAGCCTGCCAGAAAAAAGACGGGGTAAAATGACAGTTGAATGACGGCAAAGCTTTGTGATTTTCGTGGACTTTCGTTTGGGAAAAGTTTTTGAAAAGTATCGAATGTGTCGTTTTTGTTTTTGATGACCAATGCCTTCGATATGGTCGACTGAACAACCAATTGATGAAAAATTTATGAAAAAATTTTTTTTTTTAAATATTTAAGCAAAAAAGTTGGAATTCCTTGAAAATTTGTTCAAAAAAGTCCACCATAATTTACATCAGTTTAAGGGATGATTGACGAATGATTAGTAACCCTTAAAAACGTGATAGATCAACAAAACTTTATAATATCATTGCTTACATAACGCTTAAGGTACCATAAAAATTTCAAATTGATAAATCTTCTTGATCAGAAAATATGGCGGTTTGAAAAATCATAAATTTGCATGTAGTTATATAGAGATTTGACACTAAATGGTTAAGATTTATTTCAATGAATACATTTAATAAGAAAAAGGACTCATTTTTAATATAACATTAATAAAACATTCAAAAAATCAAAATAATGATACCACATTTTCCCATGTTTCACGAAATTAATCCGTGTGCAATGTGTGTAATTCAAATTGGCAATTAAAATCTTTTAAATTTAGTACCACGAAACTTTTCGGACTAAGATAAACGTTTATTTAATAAATTTCTGACGATTGAATTTTTCCAAAAATTTTTGCAGTCCAACTCTTGATCAAGATCAAGATCAGATGATTTTTGAAAAAATTTAATCGTCAGAAATGTATTAAAAAAACGTTGATCTAAGTCCGAAAAGTTTCGTAGTACTAAATTTAAAAATTGGTGATTTTAATTGCCAAATTGATCTACACACATCGCACACGGATTAATTTTGTGAAACATGGGAAAATGTGGTACCATTATTTTGATTTTTTGAATTTTTTTTAAGGATATAATAAAAATGAGTCCCTTTTCTTATTAAATGTATTTATTGGAATGAACCTTAACCATTTAGTGACAAATCTCCATATAACTACATGCTAATTTAGGGTTTTTCAAACCGCCATATTTTCTGATCCACAAAATTTATCAGTTTGAATTTTTTTTTAATATCTTAAGCGTTATGTAAATAATGATATTCCACAGTTTTGTGGCTCTATCACGTTTTTAAAGGTTGCTAATCATTCTTCAATCATCCCTTAAACTAATATAAAATTATGGTAGATTTGATGGGTTTTTTTGATCAAATTTTCATGGAATTCCAACTTGTTTGCGTAAATATTGTTAAAAATTGTATTTTTTTTATAAATTTAGATGTTGTACTGTATTTTTATTTTATCCAAATGTCTAATCAATGTCGTGGATTATAGAAAATTTAAATTTTATACCATAACGGTTCCACCAAGAAATCTCATTTATGTCATATAAATTTGATTAAAAATTTAAGCTTCAATTAATTTTTAATTTCGAATAACTGACTTATAAAGTAGAGGAAAAATGATTGAGAAATTAATTATTTTTCATCTTTTTTTTCCAAATGGGAATAGAAGAGAGTTAATGAAGGTGCGAAAGCTTCGTGCTTATATTGCAGCGGTGGGAAAAAAATCGTGTTTCGTAACGAAAATAAAGTACAGAAAGGAAAAAAAAGGATATCTAAGCGTGCTGATCCTATATAAGAAACAAGTGATGTGTAACAGATACTTGAGATATCAAGTTCTTAACTGACACCCTCTCAACCCCGTGTTTTGTTTTTGTTTTTGTCTCTCTGCATTTTTCTGCGATCCAAGCTTTCGTTCTACCCCTCGACCCGCCCGAGAAGTACTAGTGTACCGATAGTGGTGTAAAACTCAGTGGAGTACACGCGCCAGTGCTTATTCCTCACGTCATATCAAATTTGCGGGAGGGGGTTGAGCTTTGAGGGGTGTGAGCTTTGCCGCGACGACGGTGGCAACCGGGAGACAAGCTAGACGTACGAATGTATGTTTTGCTCAACATATATGAGCTTTTTGCTCACTTTTTTTTTTTCGTTGCAAGTGGATCATCACAAAGGGATGATGATGATGATATTGTTAAGGGGTTCACTTCTGTTTGGCAAGCTCGAAGGGATTTACTGGCCCAACTAGTAGAATGAGTCTTAGCATATTTGTAAGCTCATCCAAAGTAGAAAATCTTGTTTCTACAGCTTTCGAAACGATAAGAAAAAAAGTTTTGAAAAATATTTTCCAGTTTACAACTCCTCCGGCTATATGGTTTCTATGTGAAATTTTCAATTATTTTCCCCGTGACAGAAAAAAAATCCGGTGAATTTTTTAATATCTAATCAACAAAACAAAAGAAATTGATTACTAAAGAATGCAATAACGAAAAAAAAGCACACCCCCAACAGACGTAATAAGTTCTTTTTTCCGTGTTGGTTTTTTTTTTCTTTTGCTAAACTTTTCCTTTTGAATTTTCCAAGAAATAAATAGACTGGGAAAATTACAGTTTGAAAATTGAATTTAACTACATTTTCCACGTTTAATATACGTTGGTATGTAAGTGGGAAAGCTGGGTGGACGGCATGGTGTGGGATCACAAAACCCGGTGGTATGTGAGTATGTGAGTACGTTTTCTCTCTTCATCTATTTCATTTTCTTCTATATAAAACAACATGAAACGGCCATTTACAACAAAATGTCGTTGGTTAAGAGTATGGCAACGAATAGGGGATGAAAATTGAAGGGATGAGTTAAGAAAATGACATACCTTAGCAAGCAGCACAATATCGTAAATTGCCCCGGTTTTTTCGTGTTTATTAATTAAATATAAAAGTTGTGAAAAATGACCACTGGTGTCCGACTAGACTTTCAACTGTTTTATTGCCCAAAAAAAGCTCCACTTGACGAGTGCATTGTCATAAACTATTTGATGGTGAAAATTAAAAATAGAAGCAAGATAGCAAAAGCATGATGGACATCATTACTGTCATCATCAGTGCCCGTTTTGTTCATCGAACTTTTTTTTCGTTTTTCTTTTTTTTTTGAACCTCATTTTCTTTTATGTTCCACTGTATTGTTGTTTCAGTGAAATAACAAAAACCATTTTTCACTTTGTTGTATCCCGAAGTGATCAAGAGTGTCTTTGATCATCCCCCCGGACAACATCCTCGTTTCCATGGCCGAGCTTTCGAGCTTTATTTCAATCATTTCTGAACTGACCTCGTACAAAAAACAAAAAAAAAACACCATCAAACGTCAACAACCAGATAAGTTCGGTTTTTTGTGTTTCGATTTAATGAAGAGAAAAAAAAATCCGCAGGGAAAAATTATTGGTGGAATCGAGAAGAGTTTTCAGTGATCATTGTTTCGCTTTTTAGTGTGCTTTGAGATACAAATCGATGATAATAAATAACAAATGCGCATCTTCGATATTTCATCCCTTGGCTGTGTTGTTTTTTCGTTGGTTGGTCATCAACCTGCTTCGTTTATAGAGAGCTTTTCTAATAAAAGCTTTTGTCAATTTGGTCACTTTTATGTTGCAAACAGCTTGATTACACTTTTAACATTCACTTGTTTCTCGTTAATGTATTCATTTGTTTAAACGATGCATTTTTGTTTGAAACAATATGCAAACGATTTTTCTCTTATATTTTATATCGCTGCGTATTATGTTTTATCATTTGACATTTTAAGTTATTTTTTTTGGGCTTTACAATAGCACTTTCATCCCCTATTTCGATTAAATATTCAATATTTCAAATCAGTTTTCAATTTCTTCGACTTTGTTATCATCGATTAATTTTTATCTGCTTTAATGAAAATTGAACACGTTTTTATTTGCATATTTAGCAGAAAATCGCGACGGATAATTCTTCGTTGTTCGATCTGAGAGAACACCCCCTTTGCTCCCCTCACCCTCAATTTCATCCCTTAACACGATCAAATCTCATCATCGTAAAGCATGACTAGTTTGCAATAGCAATTAATTGAAGTGTTTTCCATTATGTTTTTATCATCTGGCTTCGTGAAATTTATAATTTGTAATGCCAAAAACCTTTAATTAGTAGGCGTTAAATAAACAAATGAAGTGACGAAATGGAAACAATTGGGAGCGATTTAAGATGGAGATGGAATGAATTTGCACGTATTTGTTGCACATTTATTTATTTTTTTTTGTGGAGTTAAATTATTTAAATTATGATTGGAGAGATCCAGCAGGAAAATGAGATGGGATGAATGTGGTCGGTGATGTACCGGGAATTTTTCGCAGGAACGAGAGGTGGTTGGCAGTTGTTGATTTTCCCATGGGGTTGTAGTGGGATGGGTTATGAGGATGCTGGAGGATGGAATTTTTGTATCATTTTTCGCGACGCTTAGCTTTAGCAATTAAAGTTAATGAGTTTTTAAATTCTTAGACGTGTACAAGAAGACGAAGACGCGGCGAAACAAGTGGAAAAAACCATCTAAAAACATACGCCACCATTAACGGGGGGAGAAGGGGGCAACTGGGAGCAAACGAGATGGCACATTCACAACAATATGTCGAGTGCAAAAAAGACAAAACTAAACAATTTTAATAAGAAATAATTTCACCGTTTTCATTTCGAAAATTTAAATTATCCGCGCGTTTATTTGTATTTTTTTTAATTTGTACTAGAGGTACGTGAACTGGCCGCCAGTGAAAGTGTGGGGAAAACTTGAATTAAGTTTAGGAAAAGCGAAGCTTTTCGAAAATTGAAGTCTGTGATTTTTTTTCTACTCACTGAAAAATTTCATTCTTTGAATCAATTAATGACACGTCAAAAACAGTGAAAAGCTCATTTAAATTCGGTGAAATTGAGCTTTTAAATAATTTTATTTTAAAGCTCTACAATTGATTTATTTCAAGCTCTTTCTGGTTTTTTGAAAATCATTGATAAGTTTAAAAATAGGCTTCAATTCAATTCGGTTATGAAAGAATTTGTGGTGGATTTAGACGTTTTTTTATGTGAACAATTTTAAGGGTTGCTTGGGTTTTTAATATACTTTATAATTTAAATATGAAACTTTGAATTTTTAATTCATTTAAATGTAAAATTGAAGTTGTGAAATGTCAAGAGTTGAAACTTGAGATTAGAAACGTTCCCATCATGAAAAAACCGTTTCAGATTCCTACGTACGTACATTTAGATCTATAAATTCGTCGTCATTTGACACGATTTTAACAAATTTACACAAATCCCGAGCAAAGTCGACATCATCCCCGTCATTCGTTGTAATATAATTATTTAAATCGTCCGCATTAGTACCGTGTAAATGTGTGCAATTCCCATTTCCATTCAGTGAAAAGATGGAGAGATATGCTCAAATAATGACAGAGAAAATACACTGCAAACTTTCCAGCACTTTGGCATCCCCCATCCCCTGTTTCAGGTCCGAGACGTTTCGACTAGGTGGCGAAAAATCATCCATTCGTATGCTAATCGTAGACTCGACAACGCCAGTTATCGGGGGGAACGGGGAATGTTGGGGAAAAATTGGACACTTTAGCGTGAAAATTCCACGTTGTCATTCATTAACGTTAACGTACTATTATTATTATAATTGCGAATTATATTTGAAAAGTTTTTCGAAGGGCCTTTTTCGACTCACGTAAACGACGATTTTTCGTTTTGTGGAAAACTTTACCGTGGCGACGATAAATGTAATGATGATGAACATGTTAATTTTTGGGACATTAATTATAACAAGTTTTTATCCGAGAAAATCCTATCTACCATCCCGCCCCCCAACCCCCGCTGTGGCAAGTTGCGACCGAAAACTTTTCGTTAATGAAGCCATACTGGTGAAAATTATTATCGAGCTTTCAGCATTGCTTGAGTGCGAGTCGAAGATGGTCGGTGATGAGATGAAAAGATAGATGACTTAAGGGATGATTGAGGGTGCCGTGTTTTAACCACCTTAAACAGTGGTTGTAACTATAAAATCATATTAGGCGTCGCTTGAAGAATTACGGTTGTAAATTTTCCTGTAAATTTTCCAGGAGTTATTAAGGAGTCGTCTGATTTAAATTAAAACTGCAGTTTAATTTTTTCTGCCATATAATTTGTTGGGAATTAGTTTTTGAAGTAATTACTTGCTATAAATGAAAATGAGGTAAGTCAATTCCAAAGAGGATACAATGATCTGTATTTCAGTATGTCTTAAATCTTCATTCCCTTATTTTTTCGAAAGATTTATCGTCAATTGATTGATTTTAGATCGTATTTTCTAATATTCATCAAGAGAATACTATTATATCAATATGGTGAGGGAAAAAAATGAATTTTGGGTTTAAAAACCAGAGAAAGTCAAATAATTTGGGTTGAAAAAATAAATGGAAATAATTTTGTTTACTGCATCCTTCCGAATCATGGGAGGTTGTCAAAAAAATTAAATTTGCTTTTAAATATTTGAAACAATTTTCAAAGAAATCAGAGACTATATCAGTGTATGCTCCGTTTGTGATGTTTGTAAAAGCTATTGTGGTTTCTAGTTATGACTTAGGGTTTAAATAATCAAAAGAATTTTTTTTATTTTTTCGAAAGATTTATCGTTAATTGATTGATTTTAGATCGTATTTTCCAATATTCATCAAGAGAATATTATTATATCAATATGGTGAGGGAAAAAACATGAATTTTGGGTTTAAAAACCAGAGAAAGACAAATAATTTTGGTTGAAAAAAAAATTGGAAATTATTTTGCTTGCTACATCTTTTCGAATCATGGGAATTAATTAAATTTACTTATAAATATTTGAAACAATTTTCAAAGAAATCAGACTATATCAATGTGTGTCCCGTTTGTGATGTTTGTAACAGTTCTTTTTTCTGAAATTCAAAGAAGTAATTGAATTTGGTGAGAATTAAAAGCTATTGTGGTCTCTAGGTATCACTCAGGGTTTAAATAATCAAAAGAAAATTATGACAATGATTTTTCGTTAATTATTTTACCACAATCGAAACCAAACGTTCGTAAACGAATCGAAAAAACATTGCAGAATTCCCACATTAAGTTATCTTGTAAATTTGATGAAAGCAACGGAAAACTGGTTTTTAAAATTAAAACTACCACTTACGTATGGAAGTGGAAAGCACAGCCACAGTGAATAATTAAATCGAATAAGAGCTTTTTCGCGAAGCTTTTTCAAATCTCAAGATTTTCTTGCTACAAATGTAATTTTATTAAACTCAGACGTAAGATGACGAAAAAAAAAGTTTCAAACGGTTCTTATTTACGTTTACACTTGGCCAATTATCTCTAACGAGACCGAGCGAGACAGCCGTACTCTCATCATAGTGGATGAGAGCTTTTTCATTCATCTCTTTTTTTTTTTGGTTAAATTTAAGCTCTTTTAAGTACGTCCCGCTGTAGTTGACAGGTCGTTTAAAATGAAACCAACTATCTAGAGGGCTGGCTGGTCGGGCGACGTCATATGGGACCGCACTGGTGGGTGGGTGGGATTCGGGAACATGGTAACGTCAAAAGACGAACCCTTTTTTTCGACGGGAATGTGTGCTTGAGTGATGAGCTTTCGGTATGTGTATGTTTACTTACCTAATAGTAGAATCCCGCGGGATACGCCTGAAATAGACAGGTCAAGAAACTGATATCAAATCGAACTAATTGAAAGCTTTAAATTTTCGCAAATGAAAATAAATATGGCGGCGTTGATTAATCGATTCGCTTTTGTTTCGGGAATATAAATGGAAACTCATAGAAAAGTTCATTGGATGTTGGAATGTTTTCGTTTTTTTTTTCATGATGATGATGATATTAAATTTTTATGAGGTGATAAGAGTGGTGGTGGAGGGGGGGAGACAGGTGAATGCGTTTCAATTGATTGATTATGGATAAACCGCGAGTGAGACACGACTAGTGCGAAATGGGGACAAAGTTATCGCGGGAGGAACGGGGAGCATAAATATTCTGTTAAAGCCGGGAAAAATCATAAATAATAAATTTTTTAAAAAAGAAAATTTCGTTTCATACGATTGAAGTTGTACAACGAACGTGTGTGTATATGTGTGTGATGTGTGTTGTCTGGATGTGTCTGAAGCTTTGGCAAAAAGCGTCAATTGGCGCTGCTGTCGGGGTCTCGGTTCGAGTCTCAAATAAAATATTCACATATTATGTATAACATCAATTATTTATGACATTTTGTCTGCCTTTGAATAAAAATGGCATGGAGTGGAGTGGAATTTACGTGAACTTCGTCTTTTTCCAACAAATTTCACTTCAATGAATTACTCGACTTGCATATTTAATATCGAACAGTAACCCCTCAAAAGTAAAATACCTGGAATTTTTCGACAAATTTTTGGTATAAAAAGAACTAAATTTTGTCTAGAAAGAATTCTGGAATCATAATTTATTTATATAGTAGCGCCAGCAGACTTAAGGGATGAAAATTTGTTATTATTTTTCATTTAAAATCTTATAAAAAGAAATTTATTTTTATAATTAGTAAGTCGAAGTTAATCGGGATCCTCAACTAATTTTAGACCAGTATAGGGAAAAAAAGGCAGAAAATAAAATCATCAAATCAATATCTCATTAAAACACCAAGATCAACAACCAGGAATTCCAAAAATGTTCATTTAAAAACTCATTAAAAATACCAATTTTTAGAAGAGTTAATTATTAAGGAGTTTGGATCGTTAATCTATGGCGATGATCGTAACAAAGTAATTAATTTTTAAAGGGTGCATTGTAAAAAAGAGAAGCTTTATCCCTCACCATTGTGTTGAACTCATTTGTCATTTTCTTTTATAGTTATCAACAAATTTTTGTTATAAAAAGCTCTAAATTTTTCTGGAATAATATCTTGTTTATGTTTAAATGCCAGCATACTTAAGGGATTAAATTTTTTAATCGATTTTTTGGCCAGAATGGGATAAAAAGGAAGGGAATAAAATCACTAATGGGTTATGTATAACTCCAAGTTCAACAATCAGGAATTTTAAAACGGTTCATTATCAAATTCATTTAAAAAAAAATTTTTAAGAATAATTTATCATTAAGGAGCTTAATTCGTGGAAAGTCAAAGAACAGTGGCGTGGACCTTCACAAATTTGTCTCTTTTTTAAGTGTAAGATGGAAAATAAATAAAAAATTATCCTTCACCATTGTGTTAAGTTCACTTGTCACATTTTTTGTCGAGTTGTTTACTGAAATCTTGCGAATTTTTTTTCAGGGTTTAGAACAAATTTTTGGTATAAAAAGTCTTTAATTTTTCTGGAAACGATTCTGGAGTAATATTTTATCTGTATTAAAACACCAGCAGACTTTATGGATGAATTTTTTTTATTGATTTTTAACATTAAAACCTTAGCCACTAAAAAATTTCCAATAATTTGTTAGATCCTTACTCCTCGTTGTTAATCGCGACCCTCAACTAATTTAAGATTGGTATGGGAAGAAAAAGACAGAAAAAAATATCATCGAGAAATAATTGGTTAAGAAATTAAAATCACCAAGATTAGCAACTAGGAATGCCAAGACGTTTCAATAAAAAATTAATTGAAAGAAACTTTTTTTTACAACAATTGATTTACTAAGGAGTTTGGACTGTAGAAAACTGTAGATAAGTGGCGAAGATCTTAACTCTTAACAGGGTGCAATATGTAAAATAAAAGCTCTATCACTAAAAAGCTTTAGTATAAAAAGTTCCTAATTTTTCTGGAATCAATTCTGAAATATTTTTTTTTCATTAAAACGCTAACAGATTAAAGTGATCTATAAATCTTATATGAAGAAAAATTTCTGAAAATTAGTTAGATCCTTACTCCTCAAAGTTAATCAAGACCCTTACCTAACTAAAGGGCTGTTTAAGAAGAATAAAACAGCAAAAATAATCATCAAAGAATCAGAAGTTAACTAAAGACCACCAAGATTGGCAACCAGGAATTTCAAAACGTTTTAATTACAAATTTATTGAAAAAAAAAACTTTTTTTTTGAATAGCTGATTACTAAGGAGTTTAGACTGTGAATAAATAGTAGTACAGTGGCGTAGATTTCACAAATTGATCACTTCTTTAAGGATGAGATAAGAAATAAAAATAAAGCCTAATCCCTCACCATTGTGTTAAACTCACCGGCCAAAAAAAAATTTCGAATAGAAGAAGGTTAAAAATATTACTAGAAATTTTGTGACACTTTTGTATTCCGTTTTCTTTTGAAGTTTTCAAACTTTGGTATAAAAATTTTATAATTTTTCTAGAAAAGATTCTGGAATAAGATTTTATTTATATGATAACGCCAGCAGGTTTTTGGGGAAATTTTTTTAACCAATTTTGTCACCAAAATCTTATACAGAGATTTTTTTCAATAATTTGATTCCTATTCCTCAAACTATTCCTCAAAGTTAATCGGGACCCTTTACTAACTGGAGGCCAAAATAGGCAAAATACGCACCTGTTTATGTACAAATTCATAGAAAAAACTATTTTTTAAATTACCAATTATTAAGAAGTTTGGATTGAGGAAAATCGTAGATTTGAGACGTAGATCGTCACAAATTAACCACTTGTTTAAGGGTGAAAAAAAAATAATCCCTCACCATTGTGCTAAACTCATTTGTCACAATTTTTCGTCGCGTGAAAAAGGTTAAAAATGTCAAATTCTTGCCTGAATTATCTATCATTGTTGCTGTCAAAAGTTTAAACACAACAATCTGCATCAGGGGATGGTTCAGCCAAAGTGGAAGGGTTAAATTACGTTGCCTATCTCATAGACACGGTCTATTTCACACGACGACACTTGGCGTTCCATTAAATTGCATTCTCCTACACTTTCCACCCTCACCCACACACAATGACACCCTCAAAAATATTCCATTCTCCATTCGTATACATCTACATTACACATCCACCCCAAACATATCATTCGTCTTGAACTATTTCTTTTATTCAACTCCATTTATTCAACCCTTAACATTGTAATGTATTTGGGAAAAAATAAGATTTTAATGTAAAATCTCTGTTTAACCCAAATTTTTAAAAGGGATCATCAATGTAAGCTTGACATTTTTTTCCGACGCCCTGCTTGGAAAAATAAAAATAAATTTTTCACCCCTTTATCGGTATAGAGATGGCCATAAAACGAATTGTTAATGGAGAAAAGTGAAATGTGAGATGGAGGGATATTATGCTGCCAATGCTGATGATGATGATGTGTTAACGCCTTTTGTAGATATTTTTCTCGGGGTTGGAATTGTTAAAGTTTGTATACTCCAAAAAGTAACTAGAAAATCGTCGTAGACGACGCTATTTTGACTACGACGCCAACCAACCGTCGTTGGGCCATTTATTTTTAAAATATGGCAGTGCTGCCATTTCCGAATAAAATAAATACGTGTCTCTTGCAGTGTGGATTTTGAATTACACCACCCAAATGGCTCATTTTATGCTTTCGGTTTTCAAAAAAAAAAAAAAGGAAAAATCGAAACGGGGTGTAACAATAACAGAATTTTCTCCAGCGTTTTCCACGATTTATGTGTTGTCATTAAGTCTGGACGAAAATTTTTTGATTTAAAATCATCCACTTGTAAAAGTTGATATTTTTTTGTTGAGAAATTGATATTTGAGTACACCAAATTGTTACAGTGAATAATCTTACAAGTATAATCAATTTGGGGGATTTTTTCTGAGAATTTTATGTTTAAATTGAAGTTATATTTATTTTTTTTTCTGGGGGAAATTTTGTGGTTTTGGTTTAATTTTCGAACAAATGAATCTTTTTCGGAGATGTGCTGTTCATGTATGATGAGCATTACGTGGATGTTTGTAAAGGATATGTCTGAAAGAGATTGGTGTGGAGCAAGGAACGAGGGAATCGGGCTGGCGTCCAAAGGGTGAGGGATAAACTAAAACAAAAGGTGAACACATACACGTGTAAACTTGCGACAGTGTCAAAGTTCTGTAACAATAACAATAATTTCTAGAATCATCATGAATTAGTTTAATCTCGGGTTGCATTATAAATGAGATGATGGTGGAATGGAAATGATGAAAGGGGTTGGGGTTGTGAATTTATCATGAATGAAATGAAACGAAGATGTGTCTCAAGTGAATTTCTCTTTCGCAACGAAATGGGATCTATTTCGAAAAGCCGCAGACGATTCTCTGCAAGTCGTCTTAGCAAGTCACCAAACCCAAACAGTCCCACGTCCATCCATCCCCACGAAATGCATCCCCCCAAAAAAACAAATAGAGATCTCCAGTGGTTTGTCATCACCAATCTAATCTATATGTATACGATGACCCTGTTCCAACCCGTTTTTCCATCATTTCCCTCAAGGACTAAATATTTCATTTGCAAAGTTCCCAAAAAAAAAAAAATCCGTGGAAAAGCTCACAAAACGGAAACATCTGTTAGCAATCTTGAAAATCACATTTCCATAATTCGAATGAATTGAAAATGTATTTCGAGAGAGAGAAAGATGGTTTGGGGGGTGGAACGATGGGGTGGTTTTGGCAGAAAATACATTTATTGTTGTGTATGTCGCCATTTGTGAACGTTTCTTAAAATCAAATCAGTTTTTTACGAAATTGAAGTGGGATTTACATTTATATTTGTATGCGAGATTTCTACCCCTTTTTTTGCTTGGCTCAAGCAGATGCAATTCAGATAAATAAAGCCTTAAGGGGGTTGGAAAAAAAGTAGAAAATTATCTCCGACTGCAATTGTATGTTATACACGAATGTCTTTAAATATCATCCCCCGTTGGATTACCAATGCGGAAATGGTGAACTGGCTGGCCCCCTCACCCGTTTTGACATGATCATTGTCATCAACTCGAGAAATAAATGAGACGAAATCGGATGGGATTTTCGCTGGAAAATTCGTATCGTTGCCTCCTGTCGGGATAATTATAGGAGCGGCACATTTGCATATAATCATCGAGTTTGGCTCATCATCGCCCCGTTTAAATTGTCGTCTCTATCGCTTTCGACACTCTTGTGGCTCCGTTAAATGCTAAATAGTTGTCGTTCGACGTGTTTCGAGCGTCATTGTTCGAAAATCCCGGCTCTAAAGTCGAGCATAATCGAGGATTATTAATGTAACCCGTAAAATTATCCCGAAAACATCGTGTTAATTGGCTCCGCCAATTTGTCTCCATGTTTTTAACTAAACTTTGAAGATTCTTCACCTGTTTAAATTCCATGAAAAATTAGTTATTTCAAAGGAAAGTCTTCAAAAGCGAATTAAATTACAAGAAAATCACATTTTCTTCTTCCCAAAAATTTTTCGCGCAATTCTTTTTGAAACGTTAAACGTTGCAAGTTCAAAGTATACATTTTCGCGATCAAAAACCTTATCTTTTAATTCCTTCCATCATTTCCTTGTTCCACTATCATCCGAGTTGAACGATGTACAAGATTTTCCTCCATCAGCTAAAATCTCAGCTAACACTTAAGTGTCATCAACATAATCATCAAGTAACAAAACTTTCAAGCACAAACTAACAAGGATAAGGTTCCACCATCCTTGTTCCACCAACCACCCACATCCACGCTCTCTCCTTATCACCAAGAAAATTCCATCAAAACGTTATTGTTGTTGTAATTATTATTATTATCTACGATAAACTCTTGAAACAAACATCAATTAAGTACAAAATATGCCATAACTATAGCCAACCCTTACGCTTTTGGGAAAATTTTAAATCAACACTAACAGGGGCGAACACACAAATCGTAGTCAAGACACGAACCTCGAGCAATTTAGTGGTAACCCTCTTCAACGTACTTGAACAGCTAATTCATGCCTACCCTACATCCCTCAACCCCTAGGCCCGCCATCATTATTAAACACTCAAAATTATGAAAATGCACTCAACAATTCACTAAGTACCTTACTTTAAACTACAAGTGTACGAAGTATGACGACGATGACGTTCCTAGTCATCAAGATCGTTACAATAATAATTTCAACCCTTAAAAACAAAGACATAGCGTACAAGTACTACAAGCGCAACCCTTTACGGAAATTAGCATCCCTCGAAACGCGTGGATTTTCCTATTTCCATCGTTTTTTGCCTCAAACACGATCCAATCGTTTCATTCCTTGTGTGCTCATTAAAATATTTAAACGGTAACTGTATAAATTCGAATTAAAGGAGATCAAATTTGATGAGAAACCTTAAATTTCAAGAGGTGCGGAAGGACAAAGAAAAGGGTTCAACTCTTTAAATGTATTTTTTTTAAAACAGTTTTAATCTATTCGCTAATTAAGACCCCAAACAAGTGGTGGTCCTTGAAATTTTTTTTTCACTTGATGTTTTGATTGAAGAAACAAAACACGGGCGTGTTGTGGAAGTTAAGGGGTAAACTCTATATTTTTTTTATTAAAAGCAATAAATTTAATTGGAAATTAAAAACTTTGTGACACATGATTCATCAATTACGGAATGTGAAACATTAATTGTGGGACGTGATCGAATGTGACACCTGTTCTCGATCCTGCCCCATGTTGTCGAAATTTTCAAGTGCAACCCTTTGCTGTTTTTTTTGGAGTGTCGAATTTTGCAAATAATTCATCATGATTGCATGGATGATCGTAGACGGTCAGTCATCTCTGTCGAACTTTTACATGTGAAGGTGGTGTTGGCAAGGGGACTGGCAGCAAGGGGTGGCGGGCTGGCCAATTAATCATTGGCTCCACTTAATGAAGTGACCAAAAGGCAACGTTTGAATTAAAAAAAAAATGACAAATGTTCGCTAATAACGCACATGAAACACATTTCGCACACATTTACCATATCCCCTCGCCCCTCAAATTTCACGTAGGTAAATGATGAAAATTTCGTCTCTGTTAAATGGCCAATATTTTTTCAACTTGCCACTTGGCAATTTATGTTGAAAAAATTTCATCTTTTGCGATATTTTAGGAAGGAAAATTCTCCATTTAAATGATAATCGGAGTTATCTCAACGTCACCGTTTCAAAGTCAATGAGAAGTGCTATTTTTAATCGAATGTTAAGAGTTCATTGATAAAATGCAACACTGTTATAATATGTCAAGGTTTCACTCCATCTCGAGAAATTGCTGCATAAATTTTAGATTTTTAGAACTGGTTTTTGGGCCAAAGCTGACAATTTTTGAAAATTATCAATGTATAACATAAAGGAGAAAAAAAAGTTTGGTTTTTGAAACGAGGTTAGAGCAGAATGAATGCACGTTTGGGTCTTGTGTAATTCGTATGTGGAATGGAATAATTTCGGTGACTATGTATTTGTGTATATTATTGTAAACGGGTGTTTTGTTGTTTAAAAAGGAGGTTGATGACCGAGCGACACTCTTTTTCAGGCCGTGCCAATGTTAGCAACACCAACACACAATTGTGCGATAATATTCGCAATTTATATATATCTATATATGTATATTCATGTGTATGTGTATGAGGTTTATGCCACAATTGTGACAGTGTAGCAACAACGATACACTGGCATACAGCAGACAAAAGTTGTATACATTCAAATACGATAATTATAATTTATTGAATTAGTCGAGAGGAAAAAATAAACTTTCATCATCAGCATCAACACTATTATCGTTATCGTGTTATCGTTGTATGTAGGCGTTATATGCACACGCAAATTTCATGCAAATTTTACACCAATTTAACAAGAATTCGCCGATTTTGTCGAGAAAAAATTACTCTTTTCTTCATATTAATTACAAAAGACCATATGTATATTTTTTTCAGCCTGAAAAAAGACATTATTAAAGTGAGAAAAAACCAATGTTTAGTTCAGAAAAAAAATATATTTTCTCCGAAAAAAAAGCTTGAATATTAATGAGCAAATCAGCGAAACGTTTTGTGACGTCACAGTCCATATATTGAAACCTATTTATATTAACAGATCATTGAGCGATTGTTGTACATTTTTAGCTAGATAAGGTACATTATTGAAGTGAGGAAAAGCCAATTTTTAAGTTCAGAAAAATTGATACTTTGACCGAAAAAAAAAGTTTCAATATTGATGAGCAAATGAGAGAAAACGTTGGGCTTCTAGGTTTATTGTGACGTCACAGTCCATATATTAAAACCGAGATATAAACAGATCATTGAACGGTTGTCAATAAAACAAAAATTCTTTACCCAATTTTTCGCCATGAAAATCAATTTTCTACCCTAAAAACAGCTCTAAATTTATTTTCTTTTGAAAGAAGTTAATTATGTTTAATCTATGTAAAAACTATGCTTTTGTTTTATTTATTCCAATACTTTGTTTTAATTCAAATAGGAAAACTATTTTTTCCAAACGATTAAACTTTAACTGCAATTTTTAGATGGTTTTAACTTTTAACATTAAGTTTGAACGATTTAAACAATCTTATTATTTGTCATTGGGAAATATTCGTGGAATTTTGAAGTTTATGTACTGTGACGTCATTTTAATGCCAGGCCAATAGAGACTCGTTTAAGAAATTTTGAATTTAACTATTTTTTTGCATTGCAAAATGAATTTTTCTTAGGTTTCTTCAGAAAATGATAAAATTAAACTGTTACATTAGGATTTGCTGGTTTTTTTTTACACTTGGTTTTCCAGGATGAGGTTAGTGGAGCCTTAACCTTGCATCTTTAGAACTTATGGTACTTCTTGGATCCTTAGTTTATCTTGTTAAAATTAAGCATCTGGACGAATCTCTAGTTTCCATGTACTTCGTGCTTTTCGACTATTTTAGTTCTAGGAAAAATATCCCCAGTTTCTAATGTTCTCATTCATTCAGGAAAAAGCGATTTAATCCTCTACCTAATTGAAAATTTCATTTCAGAACATCTAATTTTTAATCCCATTGTTTGCAGATGTTTTTTTCATTCCAAAGGAGTTGACTTTTAGGCCCGTTACCTGTATCTTTACCTGATTTTTTTGGTAAGACCAAAAATTTCAGTTGTTAGCTTCTGTGATAATTTTCCCATCCAATTTTTACTGTGCTTTTGTCCGGTGGCATTTTTTCATGTATTCTAAGATTCCAGGATCCCCAGACCTTTCTTATTTTCTAACGTATCAAATCTATGGAATTAAGTAGAGTATGTATGAGCTTTAAGATAACCGGTGCTCAAAGTTAGAAAAAATACTTTTTTTTTATTCTTAAAGCTATTTTTAAGTAAATTTTAGAGAATATAGTCAAAAAATAATAATTCCTACTGCCCAAAACTTTCCACCGGTTATAACTTTTACCAGATGCTTTAAAGCTGCTTAAAAAACTTTTAAATTTTATTCATTATCTGAAACTTGATTTTTATACTTGATTTTCAGGGAACTATTACAATATTTTATGAGAAGATTCAAACCAATTGGATGGACCAACATCCTCCCCGACTATATAGTCCGATTAATTTAGATATCCATCCTTGCATAAGTTCCTAATAAGCTGAAAATTTGCATAGTTATGGACACTATTTCAATGATATTTCGAAAAGTTTCCATCGATTCTATGAATGCAAAACATTTTTAAATGTTTTGGAGCTTTAAAGCGTCTGGTAAATGTTATGGTCGACGAAACGTCGGGCAGTAGTGATTTATATTTTTTGACTATATTCTCTAAAATATACGTAAAAATTAAAAGGTTTAAGAATTAAACAAAAAATTTTAATATTTTTATTTTCCTTTACCATCGACTTTCTGTTAATTAACGGTCAACCGTAGGTCGCAGGCAAGGTTTATAAAATACACAGGTGGCCTCATGGTGGCTACGTGACGTACCCAGAAGAAATTTGTACATATCTTCAGACTGATTCAATTTCAAAATTCTTCGTTTGACGTCATTTTTTTTTCTAATGGAGCGACCTGTGTAATTTACAAACCTTGGGTCGCAGATACCCAAATACTTAAAATTCATACTTACTCTAATAAATCCCATAAATTTGAAATGTTAGAAAATAAGTATGGTCTGGAGACTCTAAAATCTTAGACTAATGGAGTTCAGTGACCTTAATAAATCCAAATTTTGATGGTATTTTTCACTACCGATTTTCAAACGCCAAATATAGGCTATGGACTTGTGAAGAATGTCTTGGATTCTGACCAGCCATAGGCGTTAGCCCTTTTTATGCCTTTTATGCTCTTGTGGCTGTCTATCCAACCCAAATATTTTTTTTTTTTAGTAACTAAGTTTACAAGGGTTGCTTTTTACTCCCAAATCAGTTTAAAGCTTATTTGTGGTTTTGCTAGAGCCTAGGATTCATGTGATACGTGCTATTTTTGTTTTAATATGAGCTTAAAACATTTTAAGGACATGTTTATTAAACCTTTTTTCTTGGTAAATATTCAAAATTAAATTCCATTGGAGTTTCTAGGGAAATCATTTCAGGGAAATCTAATGCTAAATACCAAGAAAGTCAGGGAATTTAATCGATGATTTAAAGCTTTAAAGAAGGAATCTTTACAAATAATTTTTGCCAATTGAAGTGAAAATCATTTGTGAAGGAAAAACAGTAAAAATTAGTATAGAATTGTTTAAATAAGAGAAAAATTCAGGTTGTTTAAGATCTTTAATTTTTTAATATTTTATTATTTCAAAAAGCAACGTTTCGTTACGTAATCGTAACTTCCTCAGGCTTCTTGATTTACAAAATTTAATATTTTTAATTTAATTCAATAAATAAATAAAACTTAAAAAATTATTTATTATTATTTATTTATTTATTGAATTAAATTAAAAATATTAAATTTTGTAAATCAAGAAGCCTGAGGAAGTTACGATTACGTAACGAAACGTTGCTATTTGAAATAATAAAAGTATTAAAAAACTAAAGATCTTAAACAAACTGAATTTTTCTCTTATTTAAACAATTTTAAAGCTGAGATCTGATTATTATCATCTATTATGGAAAATGGTTTTTACAATAATATATTAGTATAGAATCTTAATTTTTTAATTAAACGAAATTTTAAATTTAATATTGCAAATTTTTATTGTAAAATTTCGTTTTTCTTTAACTTTTTTTAAAGTAAAATAAAAAAAGCATTTTTTTTCATATTTAATGTGAAAAAACGAGCTGCAACTTAAGTGAAATAAAGCAAGTTGATAATCTAAAATGGGTGTTTCGTCTATCTGATATTTTATCGTAACCTGTTCGTGTATTTCAATTAACCATGACAGGTAAATTAATAAAAAAAAAATAAAAATAAAAAACGAGAAAAAGTTAAAAAAGCTCGTTTGTAAAAAGAAAGCAATTTTCTCTTCATTATCTACAAGCTTCATCGCATTCCTTCCCATCCCATCTCCAACCTGCATTTGTTCGCCAATATGATATGGAATAATGAATATCGAAACGCTACGAAAGTAAAATCGTATACAAGAAAAACGAGCGCGAAAAAAACTCTTTTTTTTGCGATGTAAAAAAGTTCAAGTCGCGTATGTATCTACGTTTTTTTTTTGTTGTTTCCTTCATTGAACGGAGCTTTTTTATGCGCGAGCTTTTTTAAGTTGAGCTACAATTTTTTCCGCTTTGCGCCCCAATACTTATCCAACAGGTATTCGAAACGAAAGCTCGAAGCAGCGAATATGTGAGGTGGATAGGGGCTAATTGCTGGCTTGGGTGGTTGTTTTTTTAGAGGGAGGAGGAGGAGGGCAAGGGTGAGTTTGTTTGGGGGTAGTTTTCCTTCAGTTATTATATTTTCTGTTCAATTCAGTTCGTTCGAAATTAAACATTAACTAACGGTAGCTTATTATGGAAAACTTCACAGACATCGTATGAGAGGTGAAATTCTAACTGGCATCTACACACAGACAGACATTTAATGAAAAGCTTTTGCTTTTAGGACGTTGCAACGTCGCTAGGATACTTGTCGAGAAATATTAGACACATACCTACATACCTGCGTGGCGTCTAATTGAGCCATGCATTAGCAAAAGTGAAATCGAACTTTATTAAAATATTTCAGGTGAAAAAAAAAAAAAAACGTTTTCGAATTTCAAATGAACATACCAACCAACTTTATGCGCGCTTTTAAGCTAATTAAGCGCCAAGTTTGCTGCATCAGAGCTTTCCAAATTTCACCTCAAAGTATACATTTTTTCAACAAACTTTCTCGTCTAATTAAACATTCCATAAAACGAAATAAATTTTGCAACGATTTACTCGAAAATTTTCACAAAGTTAGTCGTTTATATTTTACAGTAATACCAACCATTTTTATCAACTTTCCGATGATAGTGGTCTTCTAGTAACTTTTAAAGACTATTTTAGACAGACCACTATATTGAAGGCAAAAAGCGTCAAAGATATTGGCGTCCATTTGGGCAAATAATCTTTTTTTCACTGCAGAGAATCTTACGAATTTTTCGACCGATAATTTAGTGAATGTAAACGTTGCAAATATTTATTTTTTCGTTTTGGCTTTTTGAAATTAAACATCGAAAACTCTTAAACCAAACATTAATGAGTTGTTTCAACTCTTCGGCAAATAAAACTTCATTGCAATATTCCCTTTGTTTCCATTAATTGTTTTGGATATCCGAACAAAAATAGCCTTAATTAAACAAAAGAACCGAGAAAAAAAGACGATCGATTGTGAAACATTCGTCTTTTCTTTTTTTTCGTAATCCATATTCAAAGCCTTCTAGTTTTGAATTATTGTCTTGGTGGGTAGCCTTGCCTCGACACCCACGCAACAAATATTTATTTTTTTTGAAACTTCTTCATAAAAAAAAATCGATTCAATTACATTCGTATTGTGTACTTATGTTATCCATCTGGCTATATGTATGTATGTGTGTGTGTGTGAAATTTTGAGTGGCAAAGACCCAAAACTATTATTCGAAATCGAAAAAATCAAAATATTGTCTTTGCGCCGTCCCGGCCCCGCCATGACCTCAATTTGGATGAGAAGCGCCATAAAAAATGACGACAACGATGAAAAATATGGCAACCAAATGTAATAATGCACAAAAAAGAATGAATACACACATATAAAGAAGAAAAAAAAAACGGTCGATGGGATGACAGGGGAGCGGAGAGAACAAACCGGTTCTATTACATATTCTGCGCTCGAATTCGTTATTTTTTTTTCTTTCTTTCATATGAATGTCGTCAAAGTTTGAGGTTAACTGTTTTGTGGCTTTTTCCTCGAATTTTCATTGGTTTATTCGAAAGAAAATCCTTAAATCTGCAATTTCCCCCATCAATTATACAAAGATATAAAATAAAGTACTAATTTAACTAGTATACCGTTTGTATTACATCAAGTACATATTTGAAACCAAAATTCTTAAGTTCTAAGTTTATCATATAGAAATCTAAACTCTAAGGAAGCAAAAAAGGAAGTATCTGGAATGTTTTCAAATTCAAATTCAACACTGGAAAAGATCGAAAAAAAGAGTTTTTGAAAAGAGTCAACGAAAAAATAATGATATTATCGATATGGTTTAGAAAAAAAGGGAGAAGACGAATCGAAATTCTAGCCAATTCTAAAAAAAAAAATAGATTACCACTTTTAAAAGAACCTTTCCAGAGATGGACGATACTAAAAGGAAAAATTGACCCATTCAAAAAAAAAACTATACTTGAGAATTCGAGTTGGAATCGATCGAATTATTGAAAAAATTGCAAAAAAGTTTCCTGTATGTTGAAATTTCTTGGATACTTTCCCCTTCCCCCCCCCCAATAATACGTTCAATTTAACCATTTTAAACCCTACAGAATTATTCGTTTTTGGGATCAATCATAACTTTTGAGAAATTGGGACCAATTCAATAAGTATATACAAATTTCAAGTTAAACACTGATACAAACATTACAAACGGTTTACGTCTGTAATATAACTGCTGCATTTGGAAACTTAAACTCCAACTACTAAAGAACCAAAAAAACCTAAGTCCTAAGGAAACAAAGAAAGAAGTATCTGGAGAATTTTGAAATTTGGTCCTGGATAAGATTAGGGAAAATTCAATGGAAAAATTGAACTACAACGTTTAAACGATTAAAAAGAGTTAAGGGAGAAATAATTATCATCGATATGGTGACAAGAATTCATACTTGATTTGTTAAAAGAGGTCCTAAGAAAAAAGGAAGATAATGCATCGAAATTTTGGCTTCTTTAAAAAGTGAAATGTATTACTACAATTTAAAGAATCTTTCCAGGGATGAGCAATGCTGCATGGAAAAACTGAAACAAGTGAGAATCTACGGTTAATTCTATGACGTCACATAGTACTGTTTAAATTTTTAGACTTGTAATTATTACAACTTTGGATGGAATTGGTCAAATAGTCGAAAAAATTGTTCAAAAATTTTCTGTTTCTTGAAAAATAGTTCAAATTTGATTATTTTTCTTTGTTACTATCAGGGAAATGGAAAATTTCTGGATATTTTTCACCCCGATATTAAATTCTGTTTTACAGTTTTAAGTCCTGCTGGATTATTCATTTGGGTATGGTAATTTATAGCGAAGATGTCTTATGAAGCCCTACGATAGTAATTTGATATCCTTGGACATCCCCTGACCCTTTCTGCCATGGAAAATCCTTTTTTTTCTTGTCTATGTGGTCTCTTGACATTTATTCCTGGTGATTTCCAATATGCAAGCCACTGAAGCGGCGTTAATTGGTAATGGAATAAAAAGCATATGATTCGGTGCAGTGGAACCTCATTTCAGACGCACATACAACACACATAAGTGGACTATGCACTTTTGTGTGCACTTTACAACTCGTCCCTACCATCAACGAAGCCTTGACTCTTATCGTACGTTTTTCCTTTTTTTTTTTCCTTTTTTTTTTCCTTTTTCTTTTCTGTTCATTCGTTCAATTTTTATGCCTAATGAAGTGACGCGAAAGAATTGAATGAGTTTGGAATGGAATGGGAATTTGAAGGAGTGGAGGATTAGAAGAGGCATATCGGCCGGCGGCGGCGACAGTAGCAGCCATGACGGGCAATGTCCTCCTTCAAGGTAGTGGAAGAAAGAAAAAAAAAATGGAAAAACAAAACAAAAACCGTTTCACACGCACTTGAGTGCAATAATAAAATTATAATGATTTGTTTTTTTTGATAACACAAAACAAGTCGATAACAATTAAATAAGACAATTGAATAATAAGTTACCGCCAAGCAAACAAGTCACTTGCATAACATTTGCACATGGCCTAAATTTCCAAAAAAAAATAAAACACGATCCCCAAAAAACAAGTTTGGCCAAAAATATAAAATAATAAGAATGAAAAAAAAATCGCGACAGTAATAAAATACATTGTAGAATTTATGAGAAACGAAATAAGGATATATATGCGCTGTAGGGATGAAAAGGGATGACTTAAAATAACACACATACGAATTCAGGGAATATTTATAACCCAACCTCACATGTATTTTTATGGACAAAACCGCGAGCCAAAACCCCAAAACTTTTTTGCTGTCTGTCTCGTCTCGCAAGCCCTCTCTCTCCCTCTCTCTATCTGTCTTTGTCTGCTTTTCCCATTTCCGAGAGCATTTTTCTTGCTCGCATTGCACCACCCACGGCCACGGCACCCACACCATGCCGACTGGCCCGCTTGCCACTACACACTCCCGAATCCTTCTTCCCGACAATCCAATCCATTTTGCTCCATAAAAAACAACTATCATATACATATATACCACCATGAACTTGAAAAATCCTCTCGAGATTTCATTTTGATTTGTGTGTTTTGATTGTTACCGTAAAAACCAAACATTTATTCATTTGTTTTTAGTCGGTTCGAAATAACAAATGAATTGGGTGTATGGTTTTTTGATTGGATGAGAGTTGGGAGCTACGTTTGATTTGGTACTTGGGTGAAAGCTTTGAGCTTTTCGTCAGAGGAAAAAACAATCGAAGGTAGAAAGCTTTTTACTAGGAAAGAAGTTATAAAATTGACTTTTAACTACAGCAAAATCAATTTATTTTCATGTTTTTATTTCTTGTTAAAATTATCACTTTAAACCACATTAAAAACTTTCAAATTATAAAATAAACCTAGGGACTTATGGATCATTCTGTTTGGAAAAATTAACTATATATTTATTGAAGAAGGACTCATAAAAAGTTATTAATATTTACTGCTTTAAACTAATCAATTTGAATTTTTTAGTTAGTTACGAAAGATAAGCTTTCATGAGTTTTCTTTCAGAAAAAATGGGGGGCAAATTAACTTTTGTCTTAATTTGAGCTTTTGGTGAAAGTAAAATTCAAAGGGCTTTGAAACAGGTGTTTTTTTCCCCCCAAAAAGCTGAAATCCCAAGTTTGAAAGATTTATCTTTAAAGAAAGGCTGAAAAAAGTTCGTCACTTACAACCCCAATTTAACCCTTGTAAGGGATGAAATTTTTTCAGAGCTTTTACCTTAACTTTAACTTTAGCTTTTTAAGTATATTTCAGCCAAATTTTAATTTTGTACTCTTTGTAGCGTGGAAGAGACTTGATCTTGAAAATTTGCAAGTTTTGGTAAAAAAAAAATTTGCTGATAATTGGAATACCCCCAATTTTCCTTACAGAAAATCTGTTATCACCAAATTTTTGGACTCTGTATATAAAAATGGGACCACAAAAATTATAATTCTAAGAAAAAGGGGAGAAAATAAAAATTTTCATGTATTTCAGGACCCTAGTCTATTTGAATTTTGTAGTTAGTTACTAAAGATGAGCTTTCATGCATTTTCTTCCCATAAAAAAAATAACTTTGGTCTCAATTTGAGCTTTTGGTGAAAGTATAATTCAAAGAGCTTTGAAACAGGTGTTTTTTTTTTCCTCCAAAAAGCTCAAATTTCTAGTTACAAGGATTTATCTTACAAGAAAGGCTGAAAAATGGTCGTCGCTTATAACCCCAATTGAACCCTTGTAAGGGATGAAATTTTTTCAAAGCTTTTCCCTAAACTTTATCACGAGCTTTTTAGTATATTTCAGTTAAATTTCAACTTTGTACTCTTTGTAGTATTGATGGGACTTGGTCTTGAAAATTTGCAAGTTTTGGTAAAAAATTTTTTTTGCTGATAATTGGAACAACCCCGAATTTTCCTCACAGAAAATCTGTTATCACTAAATTGTTGGAATCTATATATTAAAATGGGACCACAAAAATGAAAATTGTAAAAAAAAGGGGCGAAAACAAAATTTTCATGAATTTCAGGAACTGTTACGTTGTTTGAACAATTACATAGACCACAAACAAAGAAATATTTTTTTATTTCCATAGAAAACTTTTGTCTTACTTACAAAAATATTTGCAATTACTAAATTTTTAATTAATGAAGATTATTTCGTTGCCTTTTCATATCGAAAATTAACATGTTTAACTAAATTTACATCATTATTCAAATGTAATTCCCCTGTCTATGTTAATATTGACTTGATGAACAAAAAATTTTGATTTCAAATGTGGATAGTTCTAAGTTGAGAGGTACTAAAAATTTTCTACTTAAATTTTGATCAAAAGAATCATAATAAGTACGTACGAGTTGACAATACTCGTACGTAATTCCCCTGTCAGTGTCAAAGACAAAAATGTAAACTTATTGCTCTCTATTTTATCAATTTAATCGCTAGTTTTCCAGTAAACGTATTCAAAATAAGATTTTGGTAATCTTTTATGAAATTTGTTGCTTTCTTTTGGAAAATTATATCATTGATTGATAAAATCAAGGAAAATTAATTCCCTATACAATTTTAATGCCTAAAGAACTAAAAACTTTTCCAGACAAGTATATTTTTCCATAACGGTAATAATATTTTGCTAGATTGTAGTTTTAAGTTGGAGTTTTCCTTGGAGATTATAAAATCGTGTGTAGTCTTATGATTTGATGATTTTTTTTCGAAATTTCTTGAAAGATTCTCTTTATAGATCATAATTTTCTTTTAGGGACTAAATCGTCTCTAACGTTTGTACAAGTTGACAAAAAATGTTTCGAATGCACCAAGTGAGTACAAAGATATATTCTATTAGTGAGATTGAGCTTTAAAGCTCACCTAGCCCGGCTAAGTAGCTGGTTATATGTGTGTATCCTCTCGTACTTTGTGTCGAATTTTCGCGTGTCTCTATTACGTATATGTAGAGCTAAAAGAGTGGATCAAGTGGGTGCTGTGCACACGGAGAGGTGGGGGATTGCTACGTTGCTATTGTAGCTCCTTACCCGTGCTGTTCACCAGCTCTCTCCACATTGTGGGACAATGTTGGAACTAGTGGGAGAACCCAGTGGGTTTCTGTCGTCGACGGAGACGAACCGATGGGGAAAACCGTGCACACGACAGTAACAGATCGATATGATTGCTATGTAGCGCACCGTTTGAGGTGTAGAAATCAACGTCGTTCTGCTGAGAGCCTGATATTCGTTGGCGCGTTGCCAACTGTTGCCGGCATATTCCAAATATGGACATAATCTTACATAATGTATTCTCACTCTAGCCAATCGCACGGCTATGTCCCATTGCTGTTTGCCATCAAATTAATTGCGTAACTCTATTAATTATACGAGATTTTTTATATCATTTCCATTTATTTCAGTACTGTATATATACATTAGCGTCAAACGGATAGGCAATTAGTAGGTCGTTTAACCTCATTGGTTGTCTACATCTAATAATAAACTTTTGCTGCAGTAAAATTCATTTTTTTTAGTATATAAAGTGGTTGAAATTTAATGTTTTCTAATTAATTGTTTCAACCCTTAAAAAAGCTGTCTTTTTTAAAGAAAAAGCTTTCAAGGATTTGCAGGAAAAATTAGAGGCAAAACTTAATTTCGAAGCTCTAAATTTTTCAATGAATTTAACCATGAAAAACAACATTGATTGACTAAGGATCAAACGGAAAAATAATATAAATATCATGATTTTCTTCAGGCACGTGTAATATCCTTTGTCTTGTTTGCAATGGAAAAAATTAGTTCTGTTGGAAACCAAATAAAGCAAATGTTGTTTTTCTCAACAATAAAGCACCGCAAGGGATTAAAAGCGTGAACTGATTATTCCCGAAAGGGTTAAATAGAGATTAGAAAGCACTTCTCATTCAAAAAGAATCAAAGCTTTCATTCTGCAAAGCTCACGAAAGCGTAGGGCGCACAGATTTTGGAAATCATCAGCGTAAATTCATCACTGACAATAAAACGATATGGACTTGAATCATACGATCCGTATGCTATTCAGTCGAATGAAAATTAGCCACCCTCGAGTGGAAGCGGGGCTGGGGCGAGGGTGGAATGATTTAAGGTAGTGAATGGATAATATTTTCGTTATGCTCTTGTTTGTAAATCTGCCAACTTTCCCTGTCTGCTACGAGTTTGTATTGTATCTTTGTTTCACTTTGTCGTTTGTATTAATTGTTTAGTCTTAATCAAATATTAACGATACGCTTAAAAGCCCTCCCGGTGAGCTTTCACTCGAGCTACTAGTAAAAGCTCTGTACAGCTTTCTCTACGTATTTTACATAAGTCTTTGTTATCCCTATACATATGCATTATATTCGTGATGGTTTTATTTTCAACTGAGAAAAACTTGATTTAGAAAAAAGAAAGCTTTCATTTTTAAACTTTGCCAGAGAAAATCCATCAAAAGGGATGCTTCCTGATCGGAAATAGTTTTTGGCCAAGGACAATTTTTCATCGGCCGGTTAATATTTGCGGAGAAAAATTACCGGGTGTCATAATATCCGGCCACAATCATCGAGGAAATGAAGAAAATATTTTTTTTTCTTGATAAAGTTTCTGACTTTGATAATGATTTTATGTCGGACGTGAATCCCGAGGGTGTCTCGTACAAAAATGAAAGAAATGTTTTGATTGATCGTGCTTTTTGATTGCCTTTTTTTCGATTCCATTGGCCGTGTTTTACAAATTTTCTGGTTCTTTTCTTCGTATGCAAATGTGCGTCAACCGCCCCCCCCCCCCACCAAAGAAAAGGACTTGTGTGGCGTCTACTTCATTTATCAGCGGCTCAATGGACCACACGCGGGAACATTATCTTTCCGATTCTAAATTGCGGTTGGTGGTGCACAAATTTATGATGACTCGTCACCGCTTAATGGAATATCCTGGCATTGTGGTTGATGGAAAAATGAGGAATTGACGGACGGGGGAGAAAAAAGGAAAAAAAAGGAAGAAGCTAATAAGAGAAACATCATTTTCTTTTCATACACCATCATGTTGGATGAATCGTTTATTTGATCACTTCAAATTATCATCTCAATAAAACGCCGTATGGCAGAAGAAAGAAAAATGTTCATTTTTCATGGATTGATTGCCGGATATTCCAAAAAAGCTAATGGTCAACAGAAAATAATCATCAACAATTTTTCATGGATTTTCACAAAGGAATTTGATAAAAGCTTCTAACTAGTTTTGGCGTTAACGAAAGCTTTAAGTAGCTATACTTGACTCTTAACCGAATAGCCAATTTTAAAGCCAATTTTCCACAATTTTCTTTTGCCAATCGATGGAAAATTATTTGTAGAAGTTAATGAAAAAATTATGTAAAAATATTTATTTAGTCAATTGATAAAGATAAGTGTTAAGGAAATATGATTTTAAGTGACGTTTGAAGACAAAAATGCAAGAAAATTCATAAAATTCATAAAAAAATTAAATAAAAGGAAACAGAAGATTTCCAGGATTTCCAACTCTAGGACGTAATTTTAGAAAAAAATAGTTTTAAGTAATATTGTAATATATCTTTTTTAAGTTTGTATTATTGATTTGATAAATTTTATTAACTATACTATTTTTGTGTAAATTTTTTTGCTCTTCTGGTTCTATGAACAGGTGAAAAGCACCTCTATAGAAATTCCACCAGAAATAAAAGGATAAATAAATAAAATAAATAAGAACCTCCCTTCCCCGTCCCCTCTCAACCAAAAAATTGGAGAAAAAATAAGATATTTATGGAATGTTTTTTTTTCGGTAACACATATTTTTATATTGGTATACAACCTTAGTTCCGCCATTTTGAATAGATCCATTAACTGCAAAACTTTTCATTATCTCATTTTGGCCTCATGTTACCATAGTTGCCCAAAACATAATTAGAAACGCTGAAATGCAAAATATTCTTCAGATGTTCCTTTTACTGTCACCTATTTTGCTCAATGGCCCAAAGCCTGAAAATCCAGCATTTCCGGTCTTATAAAAAATTCCCAAATTCGATCGATTTGTGGATCGCGTCCAGAAGAAGACCAGTTCCTTCAATGGCGAATTGGCAAATTATATTGAAATAACACATAACGGGTTGGGGAGAATTTAAAAATTCACTTAAAAAAAAAAATATTTTCACAAACGATGAAATCGTTTGTGTAAAAAGCGTGTTCAATGATTATTTTTTACAATAAGTCTTTGTAAACCAATGAAATTTTCCGGAAAAACAACAATCGAAACATCATTGACACTAAATTTTTAAATATAAATATGTGAAATTACATAGAACAGGTTTTGGGGAGTTTAAAAATTAATTGTGAGAAAAGTTGATTTTCACAAACGATAAAAATGTCTGTAAAATAAACTTGTTTAATTTTAACTCGATTTTCTGTAATTTTGAAGAGATCTATAGGTTGGAAAGTGCAAAAAAACATTTTTTCTGTCTCCCAAAACCTATGGTGTATTATTTCCAAGTTTTAAATTCAAAAATTTACCATAGAAAAAAATTATTTTCACAATGAACGAAAATGTATGCGCGAAAAGCCTGTGAAAAGCCTGTAAATATTGAAGAAGCTTGATTCTCTCATTAAGGCCTTTATTCTCGCCAAGTTTTGAGAGGTAGATTCTTTTAATTATACATTAGTTTTTCTTATTTTTTTTCTAATTGAACAACATTTTTCTTCATTATTGTTTTTATATGCCAAATAGGTCGTTAAAAACCCTTTTTTTCTAAACTTTAAAACCCTTTTTTCGTAATTAATGAACTTTTCTTTTAACCATTTTTTCCCAAAACAAAAAAAAGATTCTTTTCTAAACCTCTGCGAACGATTTTCCAACGATTGGCCAAAGAAAATTTCGAAAATCTCTAACTGTAAAACTTTGTTAGCTAATCTGTATAGTCAATTCTTGATTCATTTTTTTTTGTTATGTAAACAAAGACGTACAAAAGAAAAACATTAGTTTTAAGACTTACATATATAAAAAAACATTTGCTCTTGGAAATAAATTAATATTTTATTTATACTTTCAACTTACAAACATTGGAGAATATTTGAATTGAACGTTGCTATATTTCTTTGATCTTGCACCACCTCCACCTCATCGCAAACATCGTTCAATTTCATCCCTTATTTTTTGTCGTATTTAATATAGTCTTTGCAATAATATGTATATATATATTTACTTATCTGTCGAGTTCAACGTAAATATTTCTCGTTATTGCCATTTATGTTATTTGAAAATTTAATAAAAATGAAATGTATGAGAAAAAATATCATCTTTCCCTTTTGTGAAAAAACGAGAATCATTTTGAGAAATTAATTTCGAAGAAATTAAGATGACGTTCACAGGTTGTTGACACTTCGTGAACGGGCGGTAGAGCTTTGATAATTTTTTGAAGTTGTCTGACAATTTTTTGTCGGTCTTGCCTTTTTCGATGTCTCAAGTCGTTATCAATCGAAAATCACATTAATACTCCCAGTATGCCGGTGTGCGTGTTATTGATAAAGCTTTTGGATGGGGGGGAGGGGGAAGATTTGATACACGTAAAAGCTTTTTCTTTCCACTGAACCTATTTTTTTGTTTGAGTTGAGAGACACCAAGGCCAAAATCCAATACAATTTATCATTCTCGATGCGCAAAGCTTTATCGAATGTGATAGTAGCACTGGAGCTTTCATTCAATATACTGTCGGTGGTGAGTTGTACACCATTCAAAATGAAAGGGGACAGGGATGAACGCATATCACGACCTGGTAGGTGGGAAAAGGAACGAGTGTTGAGGTGATGATGAAAGTTCGTGAACGATTTTGACTTCAAAGCTCGCGCGATAGTTGCTTGATCTTGTGACGACAGTGAAGCTTTTTGTAGTACATTACCGATAAGCTTTGCACGCTTTCATGAATTACGTCGAATGAAACAGGTGTTTTTTTTTTCGTTCGGTTTTTCTATTCAAATCTCTTTCGATTGACTAGTTGAAAAAAAAACTAATTGTTAAAGCTCAATGAAATCAATTGTTCTAAATGCACTTGTTTTGTTGCACCCCAAAACTAAAGCTGCGGCTCACTTCGATTGGCAATTGTTTCAAATTATAGGGGTTGAAACGTGAGTGTGATTAGAAATTGAACCAAATAGCGGAGGAATGTGAAAAGGTGTTGCCACCGCAAACTCCGGCATATTCCCGAAGGATACGCTACGAAAGCTGCGGGCAGCTTGGCAAGAGAACAAAACACGTTCGGTGTACCGGATTTGATACCTCCTCCCCACGCAACAACAATGGTGTTCGTGGTTTTGGAACCGCGAGGGTTAATTAACCGACGCTTGGCTTGCATACAACTAGTATCAAAAAAAAATTAAAAATAAATATTTTTCCTGGAAAAAATTAATTAAAAAAATTAACTAGTTCTTTTTTTTCACGTACGTGAAATGACAGATTAAGCTTTGAAAAGGAGGGTTGAGGAAAATATAATGCGAGAAGATTTAACAATCAAAAAAAAAAAAAAAACGGGAAAATCGTGGACTCGTAGACAAGAAAAGATTAGATTGGTGGCATGAGGGATGAACCAATGGGGAAGGAGAAGTGTAACCGAAACAAAACAGCAAACTGCAACAATATAATAACAATAATAATAACATTAAGTTTGCTTGGTTGAAAGACAGTTAAAACTTCGTGTTTTCCTTTTCTGGATTGTTTCCTTTTTCTGTTTACGTCTGTTCCACACTCCCATGCACACCCTCCACACCCCCACCCCTCCAATTCGGTGGCTTAGGGAAACGGGAAAACGCACATGTATGTGGCTATACTATTTCTGAACGCAAACAGCCGTGAAATGTAACAATTGCAATTTCACAAATATAACGAAATAACCGGGAGACACGTTTGGGAGACTTACGTTGTGTCTTGTGTATGTACACGTGGAAAATAGGAAAATAATAAGATAATAAATTTGGGATAATAGTAGGGAATGATGTGGGATTATTTTTCTTTTTTGTTGGGTTCTTGGGAGAAGTTGTAGAGCGGTGGAAATGCGACTCGTTTTCGATAAGAGCCGAGCTTGATTTAGTGTTGGGGGGCTTTAAATTTAAGGTGATTGTCATATCCACCCCCCAAAAACATCCCCTGTCAAACTTAAAGATAAATAAACGTTACAAGTACCACTATAAAGTTTAAAGTTTAGTAGTACGTATTTATTTGTAAGTTAATCAACAAATATTAGATGAAAGCTTTTTAAGGTTGTAAGCTCAGAAAAAAAGGGAGGGAAAATTTGAAATTTGAGTTCTTAGCTCAGAAAATGATGGCACTTTATCGAGCTGTAGGATAAACCTACAATCGAAGGACTAATCTTGCAGGGTTTTCATCGACATACATATAATGAAGAACTTTTTTTGAGCTTTTAATTTCTTAATTTTTTTCCTTAATAGAATTGTACTATATCAATATGGTAATCTATATGGTATATTATGAGAAAAAGACATGTATAGGATTCCTCTAGATTTCTTTATTGAAACGGAAAAAACCGAAATTTTCTAACCAGAATATTCTTTAAGCAAACTACTTGAATCTAAACATAATCACTAAACATCCCTTATCAATTCATTTCATTTAAGGATTTTCTATTCAAAACGCCAAGAAACGTCATCCTTGTCTCTCTTTTTCGGGATTTCATCCCTCTAATATCGTTCTATCTAAATCCGAAATCTCTTTAAACGAGATTAGGTGTGTTTCGACCGAAGGACGAAAGGTAAGTGAAAAGACCACTCTCCAAAATGGGAAGGTAGTCTGGATTATTTACTAACTGACTATTAAATAGACAAGACAATCTGGTATCTGGTCTCACCTATCCCAATCCCCAATTCCAATCCCGGTCGGTCGTATTACAGGAACGGAAAAGGGAGACTTTCATCCACGCAATTCGAACCCTTGGTGGTGTGACAAGAACATTCGATAGTTTATTATTATGACCGATTCAAGCTTTGTTCTGGCAAAGCTTTCGAAAAGCTTACAAGGTTTTATACGTCATTGTTGACGATGAATTATCTCCGAGAGTTTATGATAAATGGTTTGGTGATTTTATTTAAGATTGGGTTTTAATCTCCGTTTTTTTTTTGTTTTTTCGCAGATGGAGGATGAGGGAAATCATGGAAATGATGAGACACGTTGTTTCATTTTGTCCACGTTGGCCGGGATAAATAGTCCGCGGGTGCATTGCGTTTTGTGCAATGATGAGATGCTGGTGTTCGATCGCTATCCGTTGGTGGATGGAACATTTTTCCTGAGTCCCAAGGAGCACAACAGTCGGTGCATCAAGGTGCAGCAGGAGACGCGTACGCTGTATTTGGCTGCTGTGTGCATGGCCTGTTTGGAGGCAAAGGATGCGTCCCGTGCAATCTATTGCTTCAAGTGTGGCAAACAGTGGAAGGGCTCGTCGTTGGTGTTGGGCACAATGTATTCCTATGACATTTTTGCTGCCACGCCATGCTGCAATGAACGATCAAACGTGAGTACTAAAATTACTTTTTGAAGAAAGTAATCGGAATCAATGTTCAAAATATCGAAACTTTCCCTTAAAAAAAATCTATTCGCCAGTACTGCGTCTCTGCCTCAAAAAGTTTGGAAACCACTGCATTGCACTGCAATTCTCTTATTTTTTTAAGAAAAAATAAACCACCAAACAAAAAGTTACAAAAGAAATAAATTTTTAAAATAGGAACTCGAAAGATAGTTGGGGAAAGTGATTAGTCAAAGAATAAACATTTGGACGTCTTCTGGTATAAAACAGATGATTTTTTTTAAAGGATTCCTAACTATGAAAAAAATTCTTAAAATTTATGATTGAAAATCAAATTTCATTAGTTTACTTTTATCGATTAATTAAATGCGAATCAATTGATTAATTGCTTAATTTGACTACATAAAATAATTTATCGATTTTTTTTAAATTTCGTACACTAACTACTGACATTGTAGACTTTAAGTTTTGTTCGAAACTTTTTCCTCTGAAGTATCATTAAAGTACACTTTGCTGCAGTTGAACTTGTTCTTAATTACAAACATCACAACGAAACTACATATTGTTGGTTTTAACAAAGATTGGGAATGATATAACCATTAGACTAGGCCAAAAAAATCGATTTTTTTTTTTTGAAAAGTATATCGAAAATATTGTTTAAGGTGACCAAAAAAAATATGGGGAAAGTTTGAGCTCTTAGTATTAATATTAAGAGGTCTATCATCTTCAACTTCGATTTTTTATTTGTGCTTTCATTTTTGCATCAATTCTGTCAAACTATTAAGGTAAAAAAATTCATCTGCACATATTTTTATAGAAAATTAAATTTTCTACAAAAAATGTCTCTGTAAAAATTTTTGCCAGACACGCCGTTTCCGAATAATCAAGCTTCAGACAGTGATATAATTTTTAGATTTATCTTCTTGATTTTGGAATTTGATAACTAACGAATATATAGAAATGAACAATATTTATTTTTAGAGGGAATTTAATGCTCTACAAAAAGGTTTCTTGACGTTTTTCCATAAAATCTCTTTTAAAAAGTAATTCACAATTAAAGTTGAAGGAAAAATTAAATTATTGTTTTTTGTTCGTTGTTGAACCAATTTTAAAAGAGTGATATTATGTAAAAACGTTAAGAGACCTTTTTTGTAGAACATTATATTTCCTTCAAGAATCTATATTGTTCATTTCTATTTATATATATTTGTTAGTTAAAATTTCAAAATACAGAAGATAAATCTAAAAATTATATCAATGTCTGAAGCTTGATTATTCGGAAACGGCGTTTCTGGCAAAAATTTTCAAATATACCTTTTTTGTAGGGAATTTAATTTCCTATAAATATATGTGCAGATTTTTTTTTATCTCGATAGTTTGACAGCTTTGACGCAAAAGTGAAACCACAAATAAAAAATCGAAATTAAAGATGATAGACCTCTTAACATTAATATGAAGGGCTTAAAACTTCCCGATATTTTTTTTCTTGTCACCGTGAACAATATTTTTGATGTACTTTTAAAAAAAAAAAATAGTCTGAAAAAAATATTTTTTGGCCCAGTCTATTTTTTACAATAGGAGCTTGAAATTAGTTGGTGAATGGTGGAGTCAAAGAAAAAACGTTTTTAGGTCTTCTGGTATAAAACAGGTGATTTTTTTTAAATGATGCCTAACAATGAAAATAAATGCTTGAAAATCAAATTTCATTAGTTTATTTTTATAGATTAATTAAGTGAGAATCGATTGATTAATTGCCTAATTTGAATACATGAAATAATTGTCGATTATTTCAGAAACTGCCGATTCGATTTTTTTTAAATTTCGTACACCAACTACTGACATTGTAGACTTTAAGTTTTGTTTGAACTTTTTTTCTCTTTAGTTTCATTGAAATATACTTTACTGCAGTTGCACTTGTTGTTCATAATTACAAACATCACAACGAAGCTACATATTGTTGTTTTTAACAAAGATTTTTTAACAATGATATGATCATGTTTGCATTACACTTTTGATTTTCATTCATTTTAAACTTAACTTTTAAGGGTAAAATTACTTTTTTGAGAAAAAAAAAAACAAAAGATAAATTATTTTCCACTCAAAATAACATTTTTTCGCTGACTTTGAACAGTTAAACTGTGTATACAATATATACGATATATTGCAGTCCAATTTATGTAGTATAATTTAATATAATAATATAGAAAAAACCATACCACAAACATAAATTTGAACAGAAGTTCAAACAAAAATATTCATGACGTATTGCCCAGATACGTATTTCGATTGCCAAGCAATCTTCATCAGTGGTCATCAAGTAGTTTGGATCACTCCGTAACTGCTTTGTGATGATTCACCTAAATGAATCCAAACTACTTGATGACCACTGATGAAGATTGCTTGGCAATCGAAATACGTATCTGGGCAATACGTCATGAATATTTTTGTTTGAACTTCTGTTCAAATTTATGTTTGTGGTATGGTTTTTTCTATATTATTATATTAAATTATACTACATACTTACACAGTTATTTTTCACTATTTTCATTGATTTTAATTTGATACTATTGAAGCATACTTAAGGAAAAAGCTCTATACGTTTTGATTAGAGTGTAACTATATTAGATTTTAACAAATAATTTAAGCTCTTCGAAAGTTTCCCCTAAATGTAAATTTCATTTTCCAAATTATCCATAACTAACCACCGTATGAATATGTCACGCATTTGAAAACGACGCATTTGTTTAAGAAACGAAACGAATCGAAAAACGCATTCGACCAATCGCAAATTCGGTTGCGAGAGTTTCGGACAACGATGCATTCATCCAAAAAACGAGAGGACGCGTCCAACGCAGGACATCCACTCGAGCGTGTTTTGTTTTGTATTGTGTCGCCTGGACGTCGTCCTTCCAACCCCCCACACCCCTAACATTCACCGCCCGGGATTGTCCACCCGCTCTATCCAAAGAGGTCCTGCTGACGAAATATTAAATTTATAATTGACGGTTAACGAATTCAACTGTCCTTATACTGTTCGTTGGCGTCTCTTGATTGTTGCCAATTAAATATGAGAATTTAGGGGATGTTTTGCTCCGTCAAACACATATGGCCGGGTGTTATTGAGAAGGGTTATTGAAATGATTTGGTGATGCGTGATGATGAAAATTTTGTGTTTTTTTTTTGTTGCAGTGCAATAATTGTTGTAAGCCGTTGTTGCAGTTCAATCAACGGTTGAATTACTTCAGTGATTACAGCCGGCTGGTGCCGTGTCCTCATTGTTCCAAGGCCGACTATCACTTCGTGAAGCCCTTGGCTTATTGCTACACTCGCGAGAGGATACAGCTTTACCGACAGTGGCCATAACAGAGCCGCCACTTAGGCGCTCCATTTAGCAAAGCACTGTCGCCGTCGTCCTTGATCAATCACAAACCAGCAGCTCAACCAGCAACGATGACCCAGCCGAAGAAGTCGGCCGCTGCCACCGCCGCGGCAGCGGCGGCAGCACCATCGCCATACAACAACAAGTCATATCCGCCACCCCAACCACCCCTGTTTGATTTGGCGGCTCGATCTACCTTTTTCCCGGTAGCCTCGCTACCCTCATCGTCCGCTTCTTCGGTGTCCTCAGCATCCTCCACCACGTCGTCATCCAGCTCGACTCCACCGATTATGGACATGTGGGCCGATTTAGCTCGACGTTTGGACGCTCAAAGCTCGCGATCCAACAAAAGCGTCGACGGCATCTTCATTGAAGATTTGCGCCGCATGTGCATGGACGAATCGACCACCGAGGCTGCGCCAAATGTGGCGGCCGGTCCTACAGAGCCGCCATTTTCACCACCTACTTCCGGACCTGAAAGTGATGAGCATGCGCAAGGCTTACTCTGGCAACAACTCGCAGGTTTGTGTCTCGAAGATATTCTACCACTTAATCTAAAAACTCGATAGATCAAGACGGCGTCGATTAATTTAATTGTTTTTTTTTTCTTTTATTTTAGTCCTTTTTAGTTAGTGTTTTATTTAATTTAGATTCATATAAAAAAAAAGAAAAACAATTGTTTTCTTATGCATTTTTTTAACGACTGTTGGATTAATTCCATATGATTATATTTATATATTATTAATAGTTCAATTTATTTCCAATTATGCATTTTTTTGTCATTCATTTTTTTTTTTAATCTAATGCTTTGCTATATGTAAATGATGCGTCTGAGTAATGGCGAATCTCGATCTCGATAATTCGAAGAAAAAGAAAATAATTGAAAAGCAAATATTTATAGTTTTTTATTACAAGTATTAGATATTGTTAAGAGAAACGAGTGAGATATGCATATGGGAAAGGCTTTTTGTAATGATGGAACAAGAGATTGTTAGGACTAAGTTTTGTATACCATGTTTTTGTATTTGTATAAGAAGTTGCAAGGAAAATTGTTAATTTTAGAGTGAAAATGAATTTGGAATTGTTTAGAATTATAGACGATAAAAAGATGCCAAATTTTATGTCGTATTTTTTTTTTTTTTTTGTTAGAAATTTTTTATTGAATCCTTATCCTTCAAACTGTATTGTTTTCCTTGATTTTCGTTACGAAATTATATCCTAAATGTTAACGTGAGTGTATGCTGTTTTATTATCGAATGTATGTTGATTTTTTTTATGATTAAAAATTCAGTTTTGATCTAGTTACCCGGGGATGCAATGGTAGCAGAGTGGAGATCAAATATAAGAGTGGATATAACTAGGCCAAAGTGCATCCCCTTGTACTAGAGCCAAACCAAATAATAAAGTTGCTGTGTCCCCCAATAATATCTAATTTTTTTAATTAAATATTAAGCGCGTCATTTGTTCATTTTTAACGTAATAAATTAAGGTTAAACTTTAAAAATTAAGTGAAAATTTGGAATTAAACGAGGCCTAGATATTATAAAAAAAGAAAAAAAACTTAGGTATTTACTAATCAAATCTTGAAAATTTAAAAATAGAGAAAACCGAAAGCAAAAATTTATAGCAATATTTTTGATATTTTTGGATAACTAAAGTAAGAGAATCGGGTGATAACGTGATAGAAATTTAAAAAAAAAAAAAAAAGATTAAAAATATATCTTTTGCAAAATTTAAGGGTGGGTCAACGTCACCCACCCTCCCCTACTAATGACGCTCTTCAATAAGCATTTTTATAAGGATTACGAAAGACTTAAAACATTAGACTGGCAAATTGTTACGAAAGAAAACAAAGCATAAAACAAAAAACAATCGTTTACAAGATGAAAGCCACCGCCATATCTTTTTTTGACGCAATAATTAGTAACGTAACGTAATTGAAAACAAGTAATAATAATCATCATCATCATTTCATGTTCCCCAAAAATCTTTTGAAAAAAAATCCCAATTCCCTTTGTCACGATCATTTCTTCTATTTTTCCTAAAAAAAAACAATTGCGATTCAGTCATTTAAGGAAAAAAATGAAAATCGATATTTTTACGGCTTTTGTGTTATCTCGATATCTCGAAAACTATTAATTGAACGAAGAAAATTAAACGTGCTTTTGACGCATCCGTAAAGAGATATTCCCAAAAACTCAATTTATCTCAAGAATGGTTGGTTTGATGAAAATTTTAGTAGATCAAAAATTATACAAAACTTACTAATAAACATTTTTTGCAATATGCATAAAACTTCTACGATGCATTGATAAAGAGATATTCACAAAAAACTGTTTTTTTTTCTTATGGAATCTTTATTTGACTGAATTTTACAGCAAATTTATCCAAACGTAGTCTCTACAAAATTAAGTCGCTCAGTAATTAACAAAATGGCGTGAATGTTGCATGTGTGCATGAAAGTTAATAATAATTTTTCAATTATCTATGATTTTCCCTTAAAAAAACAAAAGATGAAATACAAAAATTTAAAGTTGTGATCTTAACTACATACAAATATATTAAATCAGGGACAAGAATTTTCTTTTTTAAAAAAAAACATTTTCCTTTTTAATAACCACAAAACCTACAAATATCAGTTCCAATTTTCTGTTGGAATTTTATTTAGCTTTCGGTTAAGATTCACACCTGATGTGTGCTTTAGAACTTTAGATCAGGGTAGCATTGAAAATATTTTCAAGGCTAACCTGATCGCCAAGTTCGGTGCCTGGTGAAGATCTTAACCTTGCTCCTCATATATATATATATATACAAAAAAAACCGCTTTTATAGAGATAGTTCAAATAGAAAATTTTAATTCTAACCTTAAAAAAATAGTGTTTATATCCATAAAGTTACAAACACAAATACAAAACAAATATATATTTAAAAATTAAAGTATATGTAATAAATTTATACGTTACACTAAAGAAATAGCCAATAAAACCCTCAACCTAACCTCGAAAAAAATTATAAAAAAACCCCCACCCCAACCCCAAAAATTCCATCAGTTTTTTTATTTACCAAACAAAAATAGACAAATTTTTAAACAAAAACGAATCGCCTTTGTATCAATTTCCGATGTACAAATAACAAAACAAAAAAAAAAATAAAAACAATTGAAACCTAACCTCAGATTTTATCAAAATGACATTTTTGGATGAAATTAAAAAATAAAGTGTATTTATTCTAGCAAAAATAAAAAATGTCTGTTTGTTATTTACAAAAAAAAAAATAATGGTTAAAACAAATGAAATTAACCTGTTAGTTATCCATCCGAACAATCAAAACAAAAGAAAATTCTTCCAACACTTACAAAACAAAAAAAAATAGTTCAATAAATCCGAAATACTGTCGTTGTTTAAAAAAAAAGTGAGTTTTTATATGAAATTTTATTATCAAATCGTTATTCCTTTTTTTCTTCTGTCTGTTAAAATATAACCTCAAATATATACAAATTTTCATAGCCCCCTCCACATAACAAAAATCCTCCAATTTTCATCCCCCGAGAATAAACAAAAAAAAAAAAAACAAATTTCTATGCTACTATAATAATTATAATGATATATTTAATCTTATATATTTCTATATAAAAATATATATATATGAAAACAATACTTGTACCCCTTACCTTTAAAGATTATAATAATGAAAGATTTAATTAATTAAATAATTTATTGTAAAAACAAAAGATTGTCGTAGAAAAATTGCTTCAAGTACAAAAAAAATAATAATTCAGTGTTTGTTACTTTTGCAAATTTTATCAAAAAAAAAAAAAAAATAATTAAATGGAAAACAAATGCAAATCAATAATCTAAACAAATTGTTAACGTAGAGAAAGAGAGTACGAGAAAATTTTAATAACATAAAAGTATTTACATTATCAACAACGGCGGAAACAAAGACTATGAAGTGTAAGATAAATTTTCCCTTATTTCCCCTTTCATTGATTCTATTTTGTCTAGTTTATAATTTTCCTCATTGATGTGATATTGTTTCAAAAAAAAAAAAAACATCGAATCAAAACAGTTGAGTTGATTTTGTGCAACAGTATCGTTAGTATTTGTTGTGAAAATTTTTCCAAAACAACATTGATTTAGTTGGGGGGTGGAGAGACGGGGAAAACATGTATCAGTCAACTGTTTTGATCGTACTATATGGAGTATATTTTTGATTTAATGGACACTTATTATATCTCTTCGTGGAAAATTTATTTGCACTTCTACCCTTTGTAAACAACCCTTGGCAAATTTTAAGTTTCCTTTTCAAAAAAAAATAAAATAAAATAAAAATAGTAGCAGTTGAATATAGCATATTATACGGTAGCCGTGTTTTATTCAAACGCTTTTCATTTGTTTATATAGCAAAAGAAAAACAAAGAAAATCGCAATAAGTAAATTTAATGTATGAATGCGTGCGAGCGAGAACGAGAATGAATGAGAATTGCTCATTCCCAACAAAAAACCCACCCAATCCCCCTGAAAACGTTTCCAACCCTTCATTTATCATTATCTCATAGATTTCTTGATCATCAAAAATTTTTCTATCTATATTAAACGTAATAATTAATTAACTTTCTTAGGTTAAGCATCTAGGAAATAGATATTTATATATGTAAAATCCATTATGAAAATTTAATCAACAATGGAAAATTGCGTACTTAAGAAACAATCGAATTTAAAATTTAAAAAAAAAGAAAAGATGAACGATTAGTGATTCTTTTCATTAAATCTAAGTTTAATGTCTAAATTGTATAAAAAATATACGATTATAATTGTGATTTAATCCCTTTTGCAAACCTTGATGGTTCCCATCCCTGTGACAAACGCACATTGTGGTTTAAAGTGCCCCAACTTACCCCATATTAATTATTATAACTATATACATATTATGTATGTGTCATAAAACCTCGTTCGTTCGTTAAATTTAAGAATCCTAATATTAAATAATTATTCGATATAATTGTGATAAAAACAAAATACGAAAATGTCCCCCATCCCCCCCTCAAAAAAAAACTAGACCAACACGATGAAAAACAATTGAATATTTGAAAAAGGTGCGTGTTTTGACGTTCAACTATTTGTCGGATAGAGGCAACAATTCAAAATTGAAATATTTTTCCAAAATTTTTTCTATATTTTTTGTAAAATTTTACTAGAAATTATTTTATATACATACTTAGGAGTATAAGTAATATTCTACTGAATCATCATGGGCTGTCGTTGCACAATATACTATGGTAGTAGTGGCGAATAATGAGGCTATAGGGCCTTATTTATTTGGAAAAACCAAAATATACGTTTTTGTGGAAATAATAAAAATATAGGAGGCCTTGAAATTTGGAATCAAGGTACCTGCGGCTTATAGGACCCACCTGTCTGTTAAGCATTTCAACGCGCATCCTTCACCTTGAAAACAATTGAAACTTTGTCTTTATAGTCCAGGAAAATAAGGTTCTTTCGTAGTGCTGTAAAATTTCCAAAAAAAAAATAGCAAATATTTTAATATTAGGGGTAGGATTACAAACATTAATCCCATTTCTAAAAAAAATTGTTCTTTTAAAAGAATCGGAAAATATTAAGAATAAAAATTAAGGAAATTAAGAAAAAAGGCTCCTTAAAGATTGCTTCATATTATCGAATTTATTGATTTTTTGAAAAAAAGTTTCAAATAAAAGTTGTTGGCAATTGTTTTTATAGAAAAAAGTTGGAATACCAAATTTTCATTTTCCCAACAGATTTCCCGCAAAATTCAAAAATTGCCAATTAAACTTTGTTTTTGATTCAATGAAGTTCTACAGAAATGGAACTGATGGTACCTACAAAAAAAAGAAATAAAAAACAAAACAAAAACAGGTTTTTGTTTATATTGATCTTCACGAAAATATTTAGTTGGCAATTGTTTTATCTAAAAAAATAATCACGATACCACCGTTTTGATTTTCCTAAACGTTTTGTTGAATATCTTTGAATTTATCAATTTTTCAAAAAAAAGTTTCAAACAAAAGTTGTTCACAATTGTTTTTTTTAAGAAAAGTCAAGAACCAAAAAATTCAATTTTCTGCGTAGTTTTTCCGCAAAATTTGAATAAAATCAAATAAACAAAGGTAATCTTTCAATTAGGTTCAAGATCGTTGAATTAATAAAATTTTCAAACAAAAGTTGTCAAAAATTTTGTTTTTTATTACAATGATTTTTAGTGTCAACAGAGGGGAAGGGAGTATTGAAAATTAAACATTAAAATTATATATTTTGTAGGAAATAAAGTTTTACATTTACAATTCTTTAAGATTACTATCGTGAAAACTGCAAGGAAAATCAAAAATTTTCCTTCTTAAGTTTTTCGAGGAAAAACATTTTCCAACGACTTTTGGTTGTAACTTTTTCCGAAAAATCAATAAATTTGAAAATATTCGATAAAACTTAATTCACAGAATACAAATAACAATAATGGATTTTTTCCCCAATTTTCCGGAAAAACTATTGAGAAAATGGCAAATTCGCAATCTAAATTGTTAGAAAAATTAATTTCTAACAAATTTCATTTTAATTGTTTTTTTTCCAAAAGTGATTAGATATCGACCAAAACCGTTTTTTAAAGTTTTAAACCAGATATCCAAATTTTCCTTTATCTTTGGTATTTTGCTTTTCAAAAAAAATCTATAAAATCCTAATTTTCCGCCTTATTTTTCTGAAATTTCAATCTTTTGTCGCCGAACTATTGCCCTTCTTTACTACAAATAATTGCTAGATCGCCGTTTATAAGAACCAAAACAATTGGAATCATTATTCTCTTGGAAAAACCAAGTGGATCCTATTTGCCGCACGTACCTTACAATAATTTTTCAATTTCCAAACGAAAAAAAAAATCGGAAAATTCAATGAAAAATGGGCTGAATCAGGGTACGAAACTAGAAACTAAAAGAAATCATACTATTTTTTTAATTTTGTAAATTCTAATTGGCTCAAATAAGAAAAACAAATGAATGTCTCGTGTTCCTCTAATTAAATGATATACTTTTTCAAATATTGATCATCATTATCATTCTTGTACGTACGCTATTTTCATATAACAATTTTTTTTGTCACCTAAATGGTATAGTAGCGCTTGCGCAAATTTTTTAAAAAAAAATGAAAAACCCAAAAAAAAAATGATATTCATATAATTCACGCCTACTATTTAATATTAATGTATACATTTAAAAAAAAAAGTATATACGTATAACCTTAAAATACTAATACTATAAACCCTAGTTTTTCATTTTTTTATATTGAATATAATTAAGAGTTAACAAAACGAATAGTTTTTAAGGTTAAAACTAATCTCTAAGATTGTATGTGTTGTGACGTCACCATCGTCGTATATACGCGGCGATTTTCATAGCTTGAAAAGCTAATAAAAATTTTCCATTTATATTATAAATATATTATATTCATAGTTTGCGTCTAAATAGTCGTTAGATAAGGAACGCAAATAACGGTCTATCTGTGTCGAACAGAGAAAAAAATATTTATTTATATGTATAATATTATTAGAACCAAGTAAAACGAATGTGTTAATAATTGTAGTCAGAAAACAAAAGAATGAATGTTTGTCGTTGTGTGTGATTGTCAACTGTTTTTAACCTAACCTCTTATCTACGATCGTTTTTTTTTTGTTCTTCTTCTTCCAATTCAAGTGCATCATCCTTTTCTATTTTACTGAAACAAATGACAAACGTGAGCATAAAATGGTGGCATTAAGTAGAGCCAGAAGCGTAACCGTTGAGGGGGTGCAAAGAAAATTCATTTTCTGGCATTAAGTTTAAACGTTAAAAAATGCCCGATTACAGGTTAGATGGTAGACGAGAAAAAAAAAAACCACCCCATTGGGGTTTAAGTCACCGCGAAAATGTCATCAAGGTGGCTTAGGAATTTATAAATTTGAGGCTAGTGCTTATTGTGGTTGTTGATCGTCCATTTTTTTTTTTGTTGGTCCGCCATTTTGATTCGATCCTATTTTTGTAAAAATGAAGCTTTTGTGGATATATATTTTTATATATATAGTAGTTGTTATATATATAGATATATAAGGATTGGTTCTAAGTTTGTATAATTAATAAATTTAAAATGGCCAAATCAAAAGGGTAGAAATTGTGATTGTAGCTTTCGTGAGTCCCCAAAACGTGACAAAGACGGGTGATGGGGCATTTTGAAAACGATCGACCCAAAGTCAATTAAAAAAAAGTATGGAAATATTTTATATGAATATATAATTATATTTATTAACTTTTGGAAATTTTTCTATGATATACGATTAACTTAGTGTACGCTCGAATATAGGTTAGAATAGTGATTAAATACGGATTGTGACGTAATTACGGATAGGTTTAAAAAGTGTGGTTATATGCTACACAAAAAGCAGCGCCTACTAGATGTAAGCTTTGAAAAATTGTATTGCTAGACTAGAAGTTACAAAAATTTGCTCATTTTTATCATTTTTGTTGTTAAAATAGAAAGGGATGAAAACTTGAATCTAATTAGGGCCATTTTTATTATATATTTTCCCTAAATTTCCTTTTGTCATTTTTTTTTGTCGGTTTACACCTGAAATTTTCATCAAAAAAAAAAGACACAAAAAAATCACATATCAATTCTCATCTAGAAAAAGTTTTAATCATTATCCACCCTCATCCAACCCTTCGATCATCCCCTTCCACATTCATCACTAGATTTGTTTTGTTTTTTTTTTTTTTAATTTATTATATTAAAAAAAATATTTAATAGACATAATTAATAATCACATTTTTTGATAGTTGATTTACGAAACGATAACCCTAGCAAAAACAAATGAAAATAGTAAATTAACTTTTGTTTTAATAGTCAAAAACAAAAACGAAGAGTTCAAAATGTTTTTTTTTTGTTTTTTCTTTATTGAAAATATTTAAAATATATTATGTATTGTAAACAAATAGAACATAAAAATCAATGGAATGGAACGAAAATTTTTTTCTAGTGAATTCACGTTGCTAAATTGATTATTATTGTAATTTATTATTATTATTATTATGGATTAATTATCTAATTATTATAAAAAAAAAAGATATTGTAGTCAGATGTTTTTATGTGTTAATTGTTTTTCACATTTTTCAGATTTTTAAAACAAATAAGAGTGACTTTTACCTTTCCTATTAGCCGGTGGTACCTACGTTTTTTTTTTCTCAGTTGGCTATGAATTGCGCAGCGCACGGAAAATGCAATAGGAAAATTTGGTTTGACAAGCATGCGCACTACTAACGCTCCCTGTTGTAACTAGTAAAGCCCAAAGTAGTTAAGGCAAAAGTCTCTCTTTTCCCTCCTATCAGAGTACAAATTTTTATTATTATTATTATTATATTAATTATTATCATTAATTACTATTACTACTTATAATATAAAAATGGGAAATATTTAAAGACAAAAAAAAAATAATACTTTTTTTAAAGTCAAATTGCCAATGAATTTGCGCAATGGTCAAATTTGTCTTTGTGATTATTCTATTAAAGAAATAAAAAAAAATACATTTATCTATTAATTATTATTATTATTGCAATTATTGTAGTGAAAAAAAATTAATCACAACCTATAAATTTTTCAAATAGCCAAATTAGTTGATTTTTTTCACGATATCAATTGTTAAAAACTTTGAATATAATGCAAGATCAAGTAGGCTTTGGTTTTCAAATGGAAAACAAAAGTTGTTACGGAGAGAAAAGCACAGCCTACTGATTTTTTTTTGAGGTCTAATCTTTTATAGCTGCTTCCTTTACTTTGGTGACGATTTGCAGCAAAACGGTTGGTTCAATCAAAAAAAATTAAGAAACAAAAATTGTCGATTTTTTCACAGCCTACCAGATACCATTGTTTTAATTCCGAGATTTCTGATGAAATTGTTAAATTCTGGATCAAAAAGTAGTGTATTTTTTCATCATTTTCCTAAGAATAAAATTTGCGTTTTTTTTTTAGTTTTTTGAAAGCTTTAAATGGATAAATATTTTTCAAAGGTGAAAGCTTGATTTGTTATTCCAAAGATGCAGTTTTATTGAATCAATCGATGCAATTCGTAGCTGTGTAAAGCATACATTATATTCAAAGTTTTCAATTTTTTTAAAAAAAAAAATTTGTTTAGTAGGCCATGTTTTCTTTTAACTAATCAATTAGTGAATTTTCATCATTAACGTTCAAATCATCATTCACTTTTATTGCAATTATTTTAATTGTTTCATTTAAAAAAAAAAAACACAAAAGGAATACTCCCTCGCTAATTTCAATTAAAAAAAAACGTATATTAAAATAGTCTATCTTAATTATTATTTTTAAGCAAAACAAATGAACAGAGATTGAAATAAAACACAATCGTTTTCCGTTGCTTCACGAACAATTGACAAGAGAAAATTTTTGTTTTTTTTTTTGTTCATTCGGAAAATATTTATTAAAAATGGCTTACCAATGGGGTAAAATCTTTTGTTTCTAACCTTAAAAAGGTGGAAAATTTTGTTTTTTAAATAAAAAAAAAAATTTTTTTTACCTATTTCTAATACTAATTGAATTCGTTTTTAAATGGTAGAATCAAATTTGCTATATTTTACCCTAATTACTATTATTACTACTAGAGTACCTATAGTTTAAGTGAGTGCGAGTTGAGGTGATAAAGACGAAGATATGATGTGGGAGTGAAATAGAAAGAAATATTAAAAGATGAGTTTCTTTAAAAAAAAAAACAAAAAATACTTTCTTATTCCTCTCCCTATGTCTAAATCTTTATCTTTGAAACAAATATTTTTTATTAATCTTAAATATTGTTACTTTAATAGAATATATTATTATCTATTGTATTACATTATTATTATTACTATTATGTAGAAGATTTTTTCCAAAAAGAAAAAAAAAAGTAATTATGAAAAAAAAAATGAATAGAAATAAGCGCGTGCAAAATCGATATCACTTTATTATATATATAATATATAAAAATACAAATAACATAGTAAGAAAAAACCTAAAAAAAATAAATAAAACTATTACTTATTATTATGGAAATCGAGCTTCTGATGGCTTCTTTTTAATAATGTGTAATTACTTAATAATAGGTGGCCCTTTCTGTTCCTCCCCACCCCCCTTGCTAAGTCCTAGTGAATCCTTTGACTAATTATTAATCGAGAGAAATAAAAAAATTGTTCCCGTTGTGCTTTTCAAAAGTATTCATTCAAATTTCCTTTGAATATATTGTGTGGTGTGAATCAATCCCATTTTCCAACCCCTCTCCACAACCGTCACCCACCCCCCCGAAAACAGCAACAATTCCCGATTATTTCAATTGTGGAAATGGGTCCTTGAATTTTTTATGAAATACATTATTAAAGTAAATAATATATATATGAATAATTGAGAAAAAAAAATGATAAAAAAATGTTTAACAAAAAATAAATGAAAAAACAAACCCCTTTATCAATTTTACATAATTTAAAGAAATGAAAAATAAAAATCGCAAAAAAAAATAAAAAATTTGATATTCGATTCGATTGGCTTTTATTTTATCCGTTTTTTTCCATTTTGAGATTTGCAGAGGAAAGTTTTTGACGAATGGAAATCGTCGAAAGAAAATATGAGAGAAATCGATCAAAAGTTTGAGGTAATTAAAAGGTAAGAGGTAAGTAATTTTTTTTTTTTAAAAATCAGTCAAAAAATAATCCAAATAATGCCTAAAGATTCAGGTATTCAGGTAAATGTTATTTGGAAAACCTTGGTCAAATTACTCCATAAAGTGAGACCAAACTATTGTCAAATGTCTAAGAATAGTTTACTAATGATTATGTGATCGATAATGGACTTGGTATCGAAAGCTCCCAAAATATAAATTTGCCGTACCATTGAGAATAGGAACCACTTTATACTACATGAAAAAATATTCAGTGCTAGCTTGTCCATGGGAATTTTTATGGAGGAGTTCCTATTCCTATAATATTTTATCTCGCCCTGAAAAAATATTCCAACAACTAAATTATTGACGAAGCTACGGTTCTTCTGGTGTTACAATTTGAAGAATTTGACAAAGTGTATATTATACAATACTTTATGGTTTACCCAAAATCCATAAAATAAGTATGCCAATCCGACCGATAGGGAATTACACTCTAGCTCCTGGATATTGATTAGCCAAAAAATTTGTACAAACAAACAATCAAATCTTTCCTCTTTATAATAATAGATTAAATGTAAAAAAATCTACATTGGCCAAATTGGTAGATCTTTCATAATAAGATATAAGGAACATATTCGTACATCTAAAAATCATGTCATTGGTTAAAATCTATAAGGTTTTAGTAACAAATGCACTGATTGGTCGAATTAAAGATTGAGTTTTGAACGGTGTGTTATGATTGGCCCATGCATCCGGCGCCATTCAAGCAACTACAGTGCCTTATACAAAGTAAGCTTAGTATTTCTCGTTTAAAGTGACTTTTAAGTACAAAACATTTAGAACAGTATTTCTTTCGATTTATAATTCATATATCGCAAAGAAAATTATTTTTATTTAAATAATTTTTCTACATAACTGTTAATTATAATCCGGAATTAATATTTTTCAATTTAAAATTTACTTTTGAGGATGAAGATCATTGATTTTGTTAGGGTTATTTTTTTCGCAGAATTAAGACCTACGGTCTTAATAAAGATCCATAAACTGAGAACAACAAAAAAAAATTTCCTATCATATTTTGGGCAACTTATTTTCTTATTCTAATTTTGATCATTATCGCGATTGGCCTTATTGTTTTTAAAGTGAAATTTTGACTTACGATTTGAAGTCTTCACTTGAAGTCCAATAACTTTCTTTTACTGTTCGGATTAATGATTGTATCGTGTAGGAATCGAAGGTTGGAAAATCGCTTTCCACCAATTTTAATTCCACTATTTTATTCCTCCAAAGTGAGTTCCAGTATAATCTCTCCTACAACAACTTCAAATTTTACAAAACACCCTTATGGAGGAAAAACATCAATGCTTAAATTTCGAAACAAATTTTAAGCCATTACATATTTACAAAAAAGGATCACACGTGATCACCTTAGAATAATATGAAATATATAAACTAGATCCAAATAACAGCCTTAATGACAAATTATATAAAAAAAACAACCTATATGAAATTTGTTTACAACTAACAAAATAATCATTACCTGATGATGACAGCCAAAAAAAATAACTTCAAAATATTTTGGTGTATAATCGTTCAAGAGTTCTGGAAAATACACATTTGTCACTAACAGATTTTCCAGAAAAGCTCTCAAATTCTACATGCCGAAATTTGCTCAGATTCTCAGCTTACAATAGCACTTTAGGCAATATAAGGGTTGAGGCTTTCTAAACCTTATTCTAGTGAACCTTAGAAGAAAAAAAACTAATGCACATTCTAATGCCTAATTGTTTTTTTACCACTGCAAAATCGAAAAAAAATGTTTTGTCTACTTTTTGAATTATTAGATGTACTGTTAAATTTTGAGGGATTAACAAAATATGATATTACTAAAATTAAATCGTTGCAGATAATCTTTTAACTATATTCATTTAATATCAATATCCTTCCCCATATGAACAACAATCTGCCATTTCACTGAAGTAACTACATTAAAATTTCTTTGTGGTCCATCTATTTCAACTTTTGTACCAACAAAACACCATAAGGGAAAATTGTATCTTTTTTGTTTCAATATCAAGAAAAGTGCAGCCAATGGACATCAATTGTTGTAGGAAACATATGGAAAATATTTTTCATCGATAGAAACATGTAAGTTTTGGTTCTGGAGCTTTTAACGAGGTAATTATGGTTCCAGTGATAAAAACACGAAAGTAAATTAGTTTAGTTGGAAGACGCTGAATTGGAAAAGTTTAGGATCAAGATTCATGTAAAACTCAAAAGAAGATCACAAAAATCTTTTAGTAAATCAAAAAGTGGTTTTAAGCCATCTAAAAACCATGGATATGATGCAAAAGCTAGGAAACTAGAATTGTATGAATTCATGGCAAATCCTTTCCTCCACGTACAAAAAAATACTCCAAAAGCAAAAGTAAAAGATATTTTTGCATAGAATTTTAATAAAACAAAAAAAATGATCTAATTCGACAATCCAAAAAGGAGAAAATTGTGGGGTATGCCCAACCACCAATCAACTTCAATGGAAAATCCGAATCTGTGGAAAAAAAATTTGGCTGTGAATTAAATGGAATTATATCGAAGAAGTCTATTATAAGTTGCTAAGACCAAATTAAAGCTTTACTTGGGAATGTTACCAGTAGGAATTGATCCAATTTGACCGATAATTAAAGCTCAAAAGCTCTCAATCATATTAAAAGTCATGACCAGATCTATCAGCACGATTTTTGAGTACATGTCACTAAAATTTGTAAGCAAGCTTTGAAAGTGATTTTATGAGAAGTTTTACCTCACCCCCCTCATTTTCACCGGATATTGTTTTCTTCAATTTCCACTTATTTTGGTCCATGAGCCATGGCCTTCCCGGGTAACACATTAGGGGTAACACAATTCTTCGGTCGTCTTAAAAACGCAGTTTTTTAATTTTAAAAGAAATCTTATACTTCTAGTTGTTAAATAATTAATCTATATGCTTTACTTTAAATAATATTTTATAATTTCAATCCCCAAAATGAATTAATTTCACCCTCCCCCCTATTCTTTCATTCAATTTTCCCACTTCTTTTCAAACTTAATCTCCTAAATCCCAACGAAAAAAAATAAACTTAAAAGAAAATAGACAAAAAGCTTAAGCTTGTCTTTTATTAACTCTCTATTTTCCATGACAATATTATCATATTAAAATCCACCCCCATCCTACTGCGATCCACCACCATATTCCACCCCCAAAAACTTTTTCATTTTTCCATTCTTTGCAAAGCTTCATTATATCCTATCTCATTTCAATGAAGCACAAAGACATTCTATCGAATCAAAAAAAAACAAAAAACGGTTCAAATCCTTAATATTTCTCTATTCAATTTTTTTTTTGGTGCACAGCACACGTCAATTCTTTGGGGACATTTTTGTCTTGCACGTTAATTTGGCACAGGTGGTTTTGTCTTGACTGCATTTTCATTTGCATATGATATAAATTTTTATGACGCCTCATCTCAAATGCAACCCCCATCCCCATCAACTCGGCTCCACGCGGGGTTGAACTCGCCCTTATCTCTCACCTTTCATAACATTCTACGCCATTGTCTCCATTTTATACAATAAACTGAAGAAAATAAACATTGACTTTATTAGAGAGACGGAAGATGAAACAAAAACCGAACAAAACAAAACAAAAAAAAAAAGCTTCAGCTTTCATAGCCACCTTTTTCTAAAACTTTTAACTTCATTTCGCGTATGTAAGATTGGTCAAATGTTTAGGGGTGAAAATAGAGATCAAAGACATTTATGCGTTTGGCTAAGGGATGAAATAAGATAATCGAAAAAGGTGGACTGAATAATAAATTGAGAAATGGACACAAAGCTTTTTCTTTTTTTTTGGTTTCCCCTAACTTTAATAAGGCTAACCAAATGCAAATTTTCAGAGGTGTCTCAATTTTTGTGCAAAAAACACAACAAGGGGTTGGTAAAAAAAAACAAAAGCCAAATCTCATGAAACAAAAGATGTTAAACTTGTCACACTGTTATTAAAATAACAATTGAAAATTATGTAATTGTATTACAAAAGTTTTTTTTTTGTGTGCCGTTTCATTTTGTAAACAAGCGAACAAAAGGGTTGGTAAGCGCGTCAGCGCTGAACGGGGTGAGGGATTTTTCGGTATAATTGGGAATCATCCCTGATATTAAAAGGATTATCACGCCATTGCACCTCATACTCACTCTATTAGCATTGCAATTATACATAATATTGTTAGTGTGGACCAAAAGCGAAAAAAAAAATCAAGCTCAAAGCTTGACCATGCTGAACCATCCCCGTGCTTCTCCTGCCCCATTCTTTTTCCGTCTTTTTCCGTCTTTTTTTTTGGTTTCCACCGAGGGCACGGCATATCTTTCCACAATTTATGAATCCCATGCGAGCGACGTTATCTCAATATTTATTTTTCGTATTACCATAATTAAGTGATGGGATCGAGCCGACCGAGGAGGGTGGAAATGTGTGGTGGGCAAAAATAAGGGATGGAAAACTGACAAAGTTATTTTTATAAGTTTTTAAGGTTTTTCCACTTAACTTTCTTTTTGATCTTCTTCAAGAAGAAAAAAACAGTTGCATCAATACCTGAAATTGGGTTTTAAGGGGGTGGGGGAGGAATTAATTTTTATGTCTATTGAATAATACCTTTCATCAAATAGTTAAAAATATTGGAATTGAAGTCAATGATTTTATCTTTTGTTAATATTATAGATTTTCAACAAAGTTTTTATTAAGGGTAGTTTTCTATTATTTTTAGTGTAACTTGTGCTTTTTTTTTGTTTTTCTTGTTATTATGGACTGTTTTTTCGATGTTGCAATTTGTTTTCGTGTAAATAATGTACGAGAAATATCGTTGTTTAAACATAATATTGTGTTCTCTTGTTCAAATTTACAACAAGACAAGACCACCAACCAACCCCCAACCCCTAATTTTCCCCGTTGGCCCGACCTGTCGTGCTCAAGCTGCTTCGATACTTTTCACCACATCACCACCCCGTAACACGGCTTGATATACTTATTGCCGAATTTCTCTCTCGTTTATTCCTTTCCCAATTTGTCTACATACTTTACTGAGCCATCAACCTGAGAGGGTTGTAAAAGAAGAGGAGCCGATGAGTCCAAGTGGAACTTGCAATTGTCAGGGGGGTGGGTAGGTGGTTGAGTGAGAAAGAATTTTGATACAACGAATAGGTATCGAAGGGAGTGGGACGAGGGAATTTTCATGAGACTTTATCACGCAATTGAAATTCATTTCCAGACGATTCGCTCATATTTTTTTGGTCGTTCAAATGTTTTCGCTATGTGCATATGTCTTTTTTCATCCACTTCACCATCGCCGCCGTCGTGTGGCGTTATTGTAGCCCTCGTAGACGACTTGGATCTCGTTTTTTGCGCTCTTATTAAAAATATATATTTCCCTCGTTTTTCTTGACGTTCAATTGAATTTTTTTCGCTATTGAAATTAAGAATGTACATTTTGTGGATGAATGTGGGGGCGGGTGGGGTGCAATTATGTGTACCGCCCTTGGTGGTTTCGGCGTTTTTCCGTGGAAACAAATTAAAGATCAAAAGACGTAGCGAAACTGTTGTGAAAGTTATTAAATTTTCTTCGACGAATAAATAAATTAATTTTAAAAATTTTCTTTTGAAATATTAGTGGAAAATTCTAGGGAATTTTTTTTTAAAAACGTCTGTATCTTAGTTTTTTCATTATTATTTTATTTTGAAACTAAATAAGTGGAAAATAACTCTTGGTACTTTTCGATTGCGTAAGCAATCGAGTATTTAAAGAAAAAAATTATTTTGGGCTATAGCAGTGAAATCTCCCTTTCCAGCAAAAGAATTATATAGTAACTTTAACATTTATATAGGGGAGACTTCCGCTACTTGATACAGGTGATATTCCTTATAATCTTCTTTTTTTTTTCACTGCAAAAAATTATGCAAGTTAATGGGTCAAAACCCGCAAAAAATGATTCCAATAAAAACAAATAAATAGTTCTAAACCAACTAGGCAACAAAATTTTCGGGAATGAATTTTCCGAAATTTTCTTTTTGCCAACCAATAGTAATTCGTTCATAGAGGTTTGCGAAAGAATTTGTTTTGTTTCTCACTAAATAGTTTAGAAGTTATTGATTAGTTACGAAAAATTAATTATTTAGTCATTAATATAGAAAGATGTTAAGAAAATAGGGTTTTAATAAAATTAATATATATATAGGGTTTTAATATATATAAAATATCAGGAAGCACTTAGTACTTGGTCACTTTTAGTCGCATTTCCAAAGATAAAGTACGATCCATAAAGATTTTTCTCATCTTTGTGAAGATTTCTTTGGCTTTGATTTTCCTGCCCCATGCTGCTTTTTTCGTTGATAAAATATCCGTGGTATTTGAAATGCTCCCACCTTTCTATTGTTTCCTCGTTGTTTCTCACTGAAAAGTTAAGTAGGAATTGATTTATTGCGAAAAAAATATTATTAGTCATCGATATAGAAAGATGTTAAAAGATCGGAGTTTTAGTCAAATTCTTCTTCTTCTTTTGGTGCCTCTTCAATATTGAATATTGGCGATCATTATGGCAATTTGGCAGAGTCTTTAAGTGATTTTTCCGAACCTCAACACGAAAATTGGCTAACTAGGATGTCCTTCTTCTTTCCATAGCTCTTTTACCTGCTACTCAACCCTGAATAATAAGCTTGAATAGGTGATAAATAATGACCACTCATGACGTGGTTAAAGTACCGTAATTTTTTCTTCTTTAGATATAATAAGAGTTCTTGTGGTATTAACTTTCCATAGTACTTCTTCATTTCGGCTATCCTCAGGATTCGTTATTTTATCCACAGTTCAAATACGGTAATTTTATCTTTTAATCTCTGGTAAAAGTTTATCTTTCCATTCCATATAAAACAAGAGGAAACACATAGCACTTGACCATTTTTAGTCGAAATTCTAAAGATAAAGTACGATCCATAAAGATTTTTCTCTTCTTTGTAAAGATTTCTTTGGCTTTGATTTTCCTGCCCCATGCTGCACGTTTTCTTGATAAAACATTAGTGGTATTTGAAATGCTCCACTCTTTCCACTGTTTCTTTGTTGAGGGCTTGGTATTGTTAGGATATTACCATGAACATCTTCTTTTTATTTATTAATTTTCCCTTAGTAAATATTTTGATATAAATATGTAAAACATTATTTAATGTAACAGTAAGTAATTCGCTATTTTTGGATACTAAATTCTTGATGTTTTTCGCTACTCTCAAAGCTTCATCAGGTACTCAATTATAAAACATCAACTGTTAAATTCATTTATAATAATTTCGGTGTTAAAACAACAATAATAATATATTGATAGTATCGTATTGTAAATTGTAATCATTTATATGATATAAATCATGGATCAGAACATGAATAGTGCTGAAAATTACACAGTGTGTTTTGGAAGATTCGGAAAATATTTTCTCCCCACTTTTCGACAAAGCCTTGATGTACTCTAATATTCTAAAGAGGAAAAATTTGATTGTTTGTTTGCATTGAATAGGCTCCGAAACTACTTGACCGATTTGAAAAATTCTTTGACTGTTAGGAAACTACACTATCTCCGTTCAACATAGGCTATATTAAATTTTCAGTTTATTAAATATGTTTTTTAAAGTTGACAAAATAGTGTTTTCAGAGGTATGATTATGTTTTTCGTAAAAGAAATAAGGGAAATAAAATTTTTCATACACCAGTACAAATAGCAAATCTGAAAAGAAAATATAATCTACCTCTACGTTACGCAAACGAAGTCGTGGGGATCAGCTATATCAGCTATATATACGAAAAATTCAAGTATTTGCTTAATTGGTGATATGAAATAACATAGTTAAAACTTGAAGGCCAAAATGAGAGAATGTCAGCTTTAAATATGTCGTTTAAGGAATCTGAACCGGTTTGAAGCATTTATTATTTGTTGTCAATCATAAATACATTAACACCTTTTTCCGATTTCATAGATTACAGCTTTAAATCTCCATTTTTGTCATTACCATAATATTTATTATCACAAGTTGAGAACAGGTAAAATTCTTTTCAATTTAACACCTGTTTTGGAATTTATTCGATTTTGCTCACAATAATGGTCATTATGAAGCAAAGGTTAAAAAAATTATACTTAAATACTACCTGAATTCTATCGTACAATTCGTGAACAGGTTAATCGATTTCGATAATATTTTGTTTTCAGGTACATCTTAGTGTTTCATCAAAACAAAAAAGAGTATAAAGGTCACAAACAAGTCCAATTTAAATAGTTGTACCAATTTTTTATTTTGATTTCACTTACGGTTCCAATCTGAAGACAGCTTTACTGATTTGATAGAAACTTTGTAATCAAGCTCAATTAATTTTTCTTCAGAAGAAACGGTTGCCTATTTATGATTAATTATTAATAATAAAAGTAGCATTCAGAAGAAGACTGATTAAAATAAAAAAATGGACACTCATTAATTGGATATAAATTGGATTCTTTAATTAAAAATCTATGTTCTATTTTAAGATATCGAAAAATAAGCATAAATGAAATCAGGGGTGGCCTATACATATGATATTGCAGGCCACTTCAGAAATGCATCATAACTCCGGGAGCCTCTTTTGAAGTTATATCTCAAATTCTCCAATTCTAAATTTAGATAGACTGTAATCATTTTAATATTTCGGTTTTCACCAATTTGGTCATTGTAAAAGGTATACATTTTATGAAAGCCTGATACTTATTGCGGGTCAAAAAAATTGTCAATGTATGCCTTTTGTGGTCCGTGGGTTGGCCACCTCTGACAACCTCTGATTTAAATAAACAAAGAATAATCTATCTTTTATCTACATAAATAAAATTGTGGTGTTGGTTTATGTAGATTTCAAAAACTCAAAAAAAATATTATTGATTTAGCTGAAATTTTGTTACCATATACAATTCCCTTCAAAGACTGTTGTTATCTTTTTCTTGCGTCGAAAACATACCTGCGATCCCAAAAAAACAGGCTTTTTCAACGGCCAATACAATAGCCGCTAATTGTCAATACTGCATTGCTATGATGATGCAGTGTTTTTTAAAGGTAGAGCAATTGATAAATGTATAATCAAAATAAGATATTTTTTTTGCTTGGAAGATTGCTTGGCAATCGAAATACGTATCTGGGCAATACGTCACAAATATTTTGGTTTGAACTTTTGTTCAAAGTTATGTTTGTGGTATGATTTTTATAATTTTTTACATTAAAATATACTACATAAATTGGACCGCAATATATTCTATATATTGTATACGCATGATAAACGTATATCTTGAAAGTAAGTTATAATTGGTACAGTGGGGTTGGTACGGGAGGTGATTCTAATAATTCAGAATCTTTTTTTTTGCTAAATTCAATTTATTTATTTATAACCATAGGCTGGCAAGACAAAGTCTGCCGGGTTCAGCTAGTGATAAATAAACCTATACAAATGGTATAGGATTTAGAGTACCAATTTTAGATTTTTGGAGATTTAAAAAAACCTATGAAGATGTTAAATGATTTACTTAATCACAGAAAAATGTAAGTAATAAAATTTTGGTCTGTAATGAAAAATGCTGGCGTTTTCTTCGCCAAGTGAATTAATTTAATACTATGAAAAGAGTCTTGTATATTTTTTTCAACCCTCTTCGATTGATTGTGGAGGATACACTTACAGCCAAAAGCAAACACTTTCATCTTATCATTTTGCGTCTTTTATTCCACCCTTAACCACTTTTCATGTACGTTCCATCTCATCTCCACCCATACACAATCAGTTTCGGTCTACCAACATCAAATCCATCATCCGACTATCTTTTTGGCTCCAATCGTTCCATGCCAACCCCCATCCCCCATCCCCCATGCCCCGTCATCCCCCCAACACTTTCCTGTTCCTCTTTTCGTTCTTCATCTCGACAAATTCGAGTTTTTGGTGTTGACATTTAAAGGAAATTAACTGTAAGCAAACATTCTGGCTGAGAGCACATCTTCGAGTACATTGCCATATTAAATCGCAACATCCCCCCACTTCCCAATCGATCCCGTGAACCTTTGAGGATTCTTAGTTTTCAATCAATTAATTATCAGCTTTTATCTACGAATAAAAATCTTTTATATAACTTTTAATGAGATTTAAATGTCAATTTTTTTTTGCCTCATTTCTTTGTGATATCATCTTTCAAATCATCCATTTTTCTTTTGTACGGTTTAGTCATCCTTGTCTCACACCCCCCTTTGAAATCATCTTATCATTAAAATAACAAAACGTTGATTTGCTTCGAAAAAAAAAATATTTGGAAGAAATTATAATTAAATATTTAGAATAAAATGTTTATCCCAAGAGGAATATGAAAAGCGTCTGGAGGAAATCCTCGTCTGGAAGCCTCACGAAACGAACGACGAGAGGCGTTTTTCGAGAAATGAAAGCATTTTAAAAATTATAATTAAATTTAGAATAAATTTCCATTCATTCATCATTTTTTTTTCATCTACTTTTAATAACAGTCGCCTCGTTCAAATAGGGGTTGTACGTATCATCCCCTGTGTTCTGCATCCCCCATATTTCCTCGTTTTTTTCTCCCCGATGTAGTTCGCCTCTATTCCAATTATGAATTCTTTACAAGATTTTAATTTGTTAAGTTAATATCAAAAAATAGAGGCGAAATAAAAAACGGTAGAATTCATTTAACTTGTACTAGATACGGGGTGCAAGTGAAATGGGGTGAAAATGGTGTGAGTTTTGTATTGAATTTTCCAAACTTATCATTTGAAAAATGAGAAATTTAGGTGGACAGGGGAATTACATATCAATTTCTCTACTAAAGGAGTCATATTTGATGCGTGTATTTTCAGAGAAGTTGGTTTTATTTTTTAAGTTTGGCCAGGCTATTGAAGCAAAATGAACAAAAGAATTATACATTTTTAATGCCAAAGATTTGCCTTAAAATTTTTTATTGAAGTCAATTTCTTTGAGGGATGTTTCAAGAGAGTTTCGGAATGATGATTCATTAAATTTTACTTCAAAAATTTGTGTGCCAAAAATTCTTTTCAAAGTTTAGCGTACAACTTTCCAGTCTCAAATATCAAATAAGTTTCCCGATAATTTTCCAGACACTTGAAAAATCGCTAATTACTGGAAAGATAGGGCTGGAAAAAAAAATGATGAAAATCCTCCCTTCCACTTTGGAATTCAAATTAAAATCAAAAGTATCTCAGCCTAGCAACAAAACAACTTTTTTTTGCTGTTGTTGTTTTAATGACTGACCCCCATCCCGCCGAGCGACGCATCGCGATCCTGTGGGAAAATGAGAACGAATGCAGGATATTACATATAAGGGGGATGCAATGAAGGGTTGTTCTCGACGGTTGTTATGAGTGCCCTAGAATACCAAAATCTCCCCATTCTCATCCATTGCCCCCGAACAAACGCAGGGGTATCGATCCAAAATCTCATCCCCATTGTGAGCCCCACAAAGCCGAGGCTTGCCATCCCCATTTGCAATTATTTGAACCAATCCTGGGCCTGATGGTGATATTCGCTCCTGTGTTTTGTGTTTTGTTGCCAAGGAAAATGCATTCAAGGCCACTGGAATACACACATACAACTGGCGTTGGATTTCTTTGCCGTTTCAATATTTAAAATATGTGGCACACTGAAGAGGGTAGTTTGCTATTCATTTGTGCATCCCTTTATTGGTGGTTTATGTGGAGCAAAAAAAACTCAAGGATTTGTTAATGTTCTTAGAACTTATTTGATTCACTAAAGTTATATTTCGCACGAAAAAAAATATTTTATTAAAAAAAAAAAAAATTTTTGACAAACATCACAAACCATTATTGTTATTTTAGACCTTCAAACCGCCCAAAAGTCGTCTGGAATTATCCCAAAAAGGTTATTTTCGTTTTGAGAGTCCAAAAAATTTGTTGGGTGTCAATCTATCGATACTTTTTTCCACCCTTAAGTTTCAACCCCTTATGAAATCGTGCTTGAATCTTTACAATATCTATAAAAGCTCAGGCTCTTTTTTTGGATTTCGATAGTTATCTTTTTAGGGTAAATCCAGCACTGTGTCCAGTTTCCCGGTAATCAATTTTGTTGCACAGCTATCCTCAATCATTTTCTTGCAACTTTTTCGAGCTTTCAAGCTGAGCTTTTTTCTGAGTCGAGCTTGTTAAGGCTAGGTTAGGGACACGATAGGGTATATCGTTTAAATGCACCCTTTCACTGAAAGTTTCTATTCGATTTAGTCAACGTGAACGTTAATGTGGGGGGTTGGGGGGGTGGTGGTGTTAGTATTTGTGGGGGTGTGTGTATGTTTGAATGTAAGGGAAGTGACAGTGATTGATGTTGCTAAAGATGTGGATTGTAGAGGGATGTAAATTTAGAATGACATTGCAACATGCAACCCCTTCTCTCGATATTTGTGTGGCGTTTTTCCTTTTGGATTTATTATTAAGAGAAAATAACCTTTCTCACCCCTAAACGATGTAGCCTAGGCCAACCCTCTATGGCTACGACGAGTTCAAATTTCTCTCCACATAAAAATTTAAACACAAAAAATTGATGAATTCTCTGAAATAAACGGAAACCCAGTTATTTATTACCTTGATATTTTATCATTTTTCCCCCCATTTATAAAACTTATCACTTTCGATAAGGGTTTGTTTTTAATTTCATGTGGAAATTGTTCGAATTTGAAAGTGAAAAAGACAAACGAGTAACATGCAATTTCATCCCTTTGGAGTGGAAAAAATTCATCTATTTATTTATATATGGCGTTTATAATAATAAAATATTAGCGTTTTCAAGATTTATGGATGAGACACCTACCCCCTGGTTCCATTCCCGGTAACAATTGCCGGTTTTTTTCGTGTGTGCCAACCCTCTAAATATGTCTAAAACATTTCGACCATTACGCTACAATAAATTGAAAACGAGAGACGAAAAAAAAAAAACCACCTCGAAAACGTTTATTTTATTTATATACAGACAATGTATAAATCTTGTATTCATCCCCTATTATATTTATTTGTTGTCTCCTCATGCCATTTCCATGAATTTTCTAGGTTGGCCCTACAATTTACTACGTCAATTTTAAGTGACAGTTCTTCCCAAAAAAAGTTCATAAAATTAATAATTTCTCCCCAAAAAAAATATATTTGAGCTTAATTAATCAATGAAAATGTGAGCTTTATTACTTTTAAATAAATAAAGATTTCCTCGTTTATAAATAGAGGAAACAATCTTTTTAATGGTCACGAAAGAAACATTTTTTTTTCGATTCATTTATAAAAATGGTTTTATTGGCAGACCAAAACAACCCCCTTTTAGTGTCCTTATTTATGACAATTGACTAATTAACGTCCGATTTTTCCCGGGGATAAGGTCAAAAATCGATCGTAAACGTGAAAAACAACGGTCATAAAAATGTTTTCCAGCACCGTTAAGAAAGCCAATTGGTGGTCGATTGAATTAATTTTCGGTATTCAATTTCGATTCAACCGGACCAATTGGACCGTAACGACCAAATCCTATTATATGCTAATAAAACCAACTGTCTCGCCCCATCCCTTTCTATGATATGTTATGGCATGGTATCTCTTTCAAATTTGTTTCAAACACGATGAATAAAAATCAAATAAAATGTAAAACAGGGATAAAATCTTGACAATCATTAGGATTTGAGGGATTTTTTTTTTGGTTTTGGGCCACTTGTGTGGGTATGAGGGAGGGGGAAGGTAAGATAAACAAATGGCTCGTCAATTAGGTGGGAAAAGTTTGGGAAAGTTTAAAGAAATGCACCCCGAAAGAATCGACCTGAAGAAAATGGTAAATTTTTAAATTGAGTTTTCTGCGATGTTTCAATCAATTTAAGGGGTTGGTTGCAGGTTTCGTAAGACAATTTTTATTTTTGTAACATAGAGCTTACTTCTGCAACTTTGCCTCCGTGGCATATACAATGTAAAAAAATGGCAGATCATCTTTTAAAAATTAAAATTTCCTTCAGCTAATTTCAATAAAACATTACCGTAAATAGACCAGGGTCGATAATTTTTTAGACCAAAAAAAATTATAGTAGGATGAAACCCATTGGAAAAGCTAGAGAATATAACAAAAATGAAAGGAAAAATAAATTACGGGCGATCTGAGGCCGGAAAGGGGGAGGGGGTGAGTTTTTAAGGATAAAAAACGGTTAATCTCGATTTCCGGAAAAACTGCAAGTCCTATGAAAAAAAGTTAAATAGCAAAGTTGTAGGTAATTAAAAGATCTACAACTTTTGTATTGACACTTTTTTCACATAACCTCAAAATTTATGTGAAAAATTCGAATAACGGAGTTTTTGGTTTTTTATTTTTATTTTTTGCAAAAAAAAATATTTTTTCACGAAGTTTGGTGAAAACTTACCTTTGTATGTCCCAAACATACAGTAATTTTTTTGATTTAAAATATTCATTTTTTCACCTTATTTTGAATTAATATCCAAAAAGCACCCTAAATATATGATTTTTTAAAAAAGTTGGTGTGTTTTTTGTTTATTGAAATCTCTACTTTCTGATAGTATAAAAAAATATACACTACTATGGTAAATGTTCTCAGAAAATGCAAATAATGATTACACAAATGCACAAATTTATGCTCAAATTGTCATGGTTCTGAAACATGCTCCAATGTGGAAGAAAAAACCTATCATTATTTGCATTTTCTGAGAACATTTACCATAGTAGTGTATATTTTTTTATACCATCAGAAAGTAGAGATTTCAACAAACAAAAAACACACCAACTTTTTCAAAAAAACAGATATTTTGACGTGAGAATTTTCGATTGAAAATTAGGGTGCTTTTTGGATATTAAGTCAAAATAAGGTGAAAAAATGAATATTTTAAATCAAAAAAATTACTGTATGTTTGGGACATACATAGGTAAGTTTTCACCAAATTTCGTGAAAAAATATTTTTTTTTGCAAGAAATAAACTTTTTAGGTCGATCTCACGAAGTTAAAGTTGTAAAAACCAGAAAATCTGGTTATTATTTGTTCTAGTATATGGTGCATGATTTAGTTGATCAACTGAATTTTTCCTGTACCTTACACTTTATAAACATGACCACAGTACTATGACAAAGTTAGAGAAAATGAACTTAGTGACTTATGCGATTCATGACTATTATCAGTAAATAATTTGTGACCGTAATATGAGCTCCAGAACCATGGCAAGTACCAATTATTATTCACAATTAATGTGTTTTGATCCACTTATATGAGGACATCAAAAATTTACTTGATTTGTGAATATCTTTAACAAATAAACACTTTTTCCGTAACGATATTCAAATTCAATCATAAAGATTAAAAAATTTGTTTCAAACGATGGGCAACACTTTAAATGATACATTTGTTACACTATTTTTACAATCAAGTTGTATTTTCTTCCGAAAAAGAGTAGAAACAATTTTGGCAAGCTTTTATTCGGCAAGGTGCAGTAGAAAATTTTCCTGGGGAAGGGTCAAAGTTTTCTTCTAAACACTTACTATCGAATCAATGTCTTTTCACCTCAATAATTGCAATTCTTAGGAATCGTACAGAAAAATATACTTGGTTATATCTTATACCTTTGTCAGGCTATCAAAACCCCAACCCGTGCTGACATAACGCCTTTCTTGCGTCAAAATTCTTTTCAACTTAAACAAAGACGCCAACTAGTGAAAAGAATCAACCAAAATCTAAATCCTTAGCGTTTTAATTTTATCTTTTTGACCATTTATCCTGCACCAATTTGTTTTACGCATGTCTAAACCAAATTTTCTGAAACAACACTTATTCCACGTATTCCTGTTAACCAAAAGACTCCTTTTTTTAGAAAATGATCAAAGAAATCCTTGTGTTTTATTCCTAGTGAAATACTCTTTAAAAATTTGCCTTTTTGGCAACAATCGTTTAAAAAACTTTATAGTTTTGTAAGCAGCGGGTCCAAAATAAATTTGGGTTCCTATTTTTTTTCTAAAGCTTAATTCGAGCTTTTAGTCGCTCGCCTTTCAGTCTGCAATCAAAACTTTTGCTGTACCATCACAAATGAAACATTTGCATTTAGAAGTTTATAAATGATGAGGCAAGAGTTTCCAGTGGAAAAAACATGAAAAAAAAATTGCGTTACTGGTGGTAGAGTAGCTAATAATCATAATTACAATAACAATAATACGTGATAGAACTCATTACGTAATCAAAGTAATGAAACGCCAACAAAATTAACTTACAAAGTTAGCATTTAACTTTGTTAGACTCCTTGCGTTTTCTTTTTCCTCCCATTCACTCTCCTTTTTTTTCGTCGACCTCCCCTTCATCCCCCGACGTGCTCCACCATCGTTTACCTTTCATCATTATCATCGTCTTCCATGATTCAATTGTACTCATTAATTATTCGTCAGAAGAAGGTTGCGACTGCATACATAAACTTTTGCATTTATAATAAGTTTAAATAAACGGGAGTCAAAGGTGTACAGCTAGAGAACATTGGCTCGAACTTTCCATCCTTTTTATCCTTCCACCCTCCACCCCCCGTCATCCCCCTCGTGCTTTCAGTTCCTTACTCTAACGAGCCACTTGAGAAAAAGTAAATAATGTTAAAAAATATTTATTATTTAACAAACCGTTGGCAAAAAAGAAACCGATTGAAAAGTGTTTCTGGTTTTTTTTATCGCTAGATTCCACTCACAACAAATTTTCTTTGATCTTCGGTTTGTTTACGAAAGAATCGAATAAGCTTATTCGAAAGTTCGCGACCGTTTATATATATTTTTTTTTAATTTTCAAGAGAGGAACAATTAATTATATTAATCATAGCAAATAATAACAGTGGAAATAATTAAAGAAGGTAATACGTCAACCCCTGGTATTTCATCCAGCAATTTCATCCCTTACCGTTTCTCATTTCTCGAAAATACTTTCATTAAACTCGAGTCATATTCTCGGCTAATGTAATGTATTTTTTTTTGTCTGTCTTTTATTTTCTGTTAATAACCGGCTGCCTGGTATTGCCACCCCCTTGTCAACTGCCCACCTATGACGGGGGAGGTTTCGCCCTTATATCTATTATCATTATCATCAAAAACATTCTTGCTATGTAATATTTTCATTTTTATCGCAGTGATTTCCTGCCGATTTGATTAAATATTTCTGTGTTTCCGTCGTTTTTTTTCCACGATTGAGGGTAGTTTTTGCTTTACCTTGACGATGGACTTCATTCCAGAGTTTATTAAATACTATGGAATGTTTATTAACAAAGTTGTTCTTTTTTTTTTTGGGTGGAAATATTAAGTGTAATTCATTATTGCAGTTGTGCAACAATACAGAGAAACTTGAAATTTTCATTATTAGTTTTCTTTTATATTTAAGGGTATTTTTTAAGCTTTTTATAAACTTTAAAGTTTGAAGATCTAAAAAAGGTTTCCCTTATCGATTTTAGGCAACTAGCTTGCCTTAATTTTTCACCGTTTTTATAATTTTCCCTAAAATAACTTTTCATGAGCTTTTTAATAATCCATCCAATTACTCGTCAGAGCAGAAGTGGTGTTCCCATTTAAAATCCTCTACATATATTAAATAACGGAAATATATTTGTCCATTTTTTTGAGTGCCCAACATTCTCGTCCGAGAAAAGCCATCAATTTTCCAAGTTGAACTGCAAACAAACTTGTCTCCCGTTAAAAATGGGATATTTTGTGAAAAATGCTTGTTGAAAATTTATTCTGTGTCATATAAATAACATTCATGTTGTATAAAATATATAAATAAACTCCAATTCCCCCCTCCCCCCGCTCCTGAAATGGCGACAAAAACTTTTCATCCCCATTGTACCATTCTCAAGCCTTCAACCCTTACAACTGACTAAAATTTATAAACGCAATACTTTTCGTGTAATGGACGACGATAAATAAAATAATAATAATTTAAATTAGTCTGAATGTGAGATATTGAATAAGTTTATACAAAAGGGGTGGTTTTTTTCACTTTTTTTTAGTTCAAACTACCAAAAATAGAACTCTATTAAAATCTGGCCTCATTAAAAAATAGTTCTGCACCGTCATTTTCATTTCCCGCGCCAAAGTCTATAGCTTTTTCGACGTGCATATCTCTTGGTTCCTCTTTCCAGCGCCGGGAAATTTTCAGGGACTCGTCCCGACTATTTTATTTTATAGTTATTGCGTAACCGCACCGGGACATTGTGGCCGCCACACTTTATATAGAGCAAATAATAAATAAGCCGCCCTAACCATCAACTGGCCCCTACTCGTTTCCCCATTCCTGGTAACCACCCGATTCGGGGGATTTCGCCAGTTTAATTTGAAACATCCGTCGCCACACTGTATCTCTCCTCTTTTCGCCGGTTGAGCGTCACAGATGACGATGTAATGGACCGAAAAAGGATGAGAACCGCCGTTGGTATCATATCATTTGGGTGGGTGGATGAACGGGGTGCTAGTGGACAACCCTCTCATTACAACCACCCTTAATTCCTAGCCTCATTCGGTATCATTTCGTCCGCCCGGTGCACTAAAACCATACGAAACGACCATTTGGACGTCGTCACAAATTATTTTCAACTTCATAAACGCAATTTATTTGGATGTTTAAAAAGTTAACAAACAAAAATTCCAGTGGCACTAAAGTGCTAGTCTAAGGATACAAAGAAAAAAAAACATTTGTTCTTTTCATTTTTTTGTTGTTATACTTCTTAAGTAGCCAAATATGTGTACATATTATACAAAATTATTGTAGAATTTCAGATCCTCGATGATGATAAATTGGTTAAAATATTCAGGACTAGATCAAATCTAGATCAGAGGACTAAGATCAAATAATAATCAGTCAAAACTATTTTTTACAATCTCAATCTATGATATTTCAGAACGTCTGAGGAAGACTCAATAATCGGACCGAAACGTCGCACATGTAATAAATAGTTTTGACTAATTATTATTTGATCCTAGTCCTCTGAATATTTTTACCAATTATACAGAATCTACAAACAGCCAACATTTATCTTTGAATAAATAGCCAATTTAGTCTTTCATTTGAAAACCAGTAACTTTCCGTGAAATATTCACAGTCCAAAACTGACGTAATTGAATGAAATTGAAATGACAGTTGAAACAAATGACATGATAGTTCAAATTTCAGACAATTATTATTATATGGATGTGTTTACTACTTTATATTCTTTGTCCTTACACATACGTTTGCTTATTATGTATTTTGATATTTCAAGAAAATTATGATTATAAGTATATCATTTTTTAATTATTACAAATCACTCACTACCGGAAGAGGCTACATCAGTGGATTGAAAACATCTTTTTAATTATTCCAAAGAAGTATAACAACTTTCGTAATACATAGACTACAAACGATGAGATATCCTATGCTTTTCAAGCATTTTCTATTACCAGTTGGTCTATATTAAACGGATGTTGAAGTGGAAAAGGGCATTTTTGTTGTCAAAAATTAGAATAGATGATGATTAGTCCAAATTGATTTAGAGCTTAAAAAAGCTCAGGGTTTTTGTTAATATTATATAAAGAATGAAGCTTTAAATTTACCAAGGAGCAACAGCTACCACCTTCATTTTCCTTCATTCCTCTCTTTCTTTAATTAAGCAAAGTTTATGCATTGGAATTATTTTATATCTTAGAAGTAATTTACAGGATTTCGAAAGTTTCAATCGAAAAAATTGGATTTTAAATAGTTTTTTTTTTTAAATTGGTAAGATTTTGGTCATAATTTTCAATTGGGTCTTATTGAAATTAAAAATAGTTTACGTTTTGATTTGAAATGCTTTAAACTTTATAGCATTCACTAGACTGAACCAAAAATTTGATTTTTTTTGAAAGATATATCAAAAATGTTATTCTGGATAACAAATAAAAATATTGTAAAATTTTAAGCTTTTATTATTAAAATTAAGTGGTCTATGTTGGCAATATCTTAATTTTTTAAGTCTTAAACGTATGATTATCTTAAAGCTTAGGATAGCATAGCTATAGCATTACTCTGTAAATCATAGCCAATTTATATTTTTAAAGGTTATTAAATGCTCTACAAAAAAAGTCAGATTGTTGATTTTCATTAGACCAACCGTTACCTATAAATCGAGCCTTAAAAATTGATCTGTCTTTTTCGATTCGATTTTTTCAACTTTGGAATTTTTTAACGTTAATTAATTAATTAAAGTAAATCAAGACCAAAGTTGAAATTAAAATACAAACATCACACACAGAAAATTATCATCTCTTCAATTTTCAAAATTTTAAAGAAAATTCCTTTCAAAGGGTCTAGCAGGATCTACATGGGGAATTGGCCCCCAAATAGGAACCTATATCGAAACTTATGTTAAAATATCAGCTTGATATACAAACACATTTTATATACTTTTCGCGACCAAATTCCTCTTTGACCTGGAGATATGGGCAAAAATGTCCCCCCGCATGGTTATTTTTCAAAGTTATATATCTCAAAAAGTAATAAAGCTAAAGAAGTGAAACCAACTCGAAACTTTATATTATTTTATAGAGTATATCATGTATTTTTTTGAAATTTTTAGAAAAATAAATTAAACAAAAAAAATCCAAAAAACAAATGAAATAATTTTTTTTTCATGTGTTTTCTAAAAATGACAATTACGAAAAAAATATATTTTATGCTTCTACATGAGCACTATAACTCATTAAAATTGCGTGAAAAAATAATTAGTGCAACACCTTGAAAAAAAATGAAATGTGATCTACGCCTAATAGTGTACCTCGGTTTTATTTTTTTTCCGAAGTGTTTCACCAACTTTTTTTTCACAAAACTTCAATAAAAAATAGGTTACATATAGGAGCAAAACATATATTATTTTCATAATTGTAAGTCTAGGGAAACACAAAAAAAATTTTAATTAGTTTTTTTGTTTTTCTATATTTACTCTTTAGATGATTACTTTCAAGATCAAAATAATTGATCCCAAAAGAAAAAAAAACAACTAGTGTTCAGTTTTTATTAAAATAAGAATAAAAAAAATCATCGTCACTTATATTTATTACATTTGGAATATTATGAACCTAAAATAATTTAGTTAGTATCTCGTAGGACGCAGAATTCTGGATAGTTATTGTTCATATGAAAAATAACAAATAAAAGCTGTTGCATGAGAACAATATCCCACTGTAAAGTTTCTATTGGAGAATAACAGGAATTACGGAAAATACTATTGCAATCTTTACCATTCGAAATATAATCATTGTATATACGACCGTTTTTGCTATTTATTCATATGCCTTGATTTTACTTCTACCCTAATGATATTAAGTGCCTATTTTACACATTAATTTAAAATATTATTTGATAGTTCATTTATTCGCCCACTTTAGGTAGAACCTGTAAAAATTTTGGTATGAGCCAGTGAATAATATCCTAAGCTAAACGAAGAAAATCAAGTAATTCAGATTCCGTCAATATGTACGCAGAATTAATTGGAGACGCATAGTATTCCAGTTGTTATAAATTATAACAATGACGATAATTTTTTTTATTCTTATTGAAATAAAAATAGAACATTAGTTAGTTTTTCTTTTCTTTTGGGATCAATTATTTTGATCTTGAAAGTAATCATCTTAAGAGTAAATATAGAAACACGAAAAAACTAATAAAGATTTTTTTTTAATGTTTCCTTAGACTTACAATTATGAAAATAAAATATGTTTTGCTCTTATATGTGGCCTATTTTTTAATTGAAGTTTTGTGAAAAAGAAGTTGGTGCAACACTGCGAAAAAAAATAAAACTGAGGTACACTATTAGGCGTAAATCACATTTCATTTTTTTTTTCAAAGTGTTGCACCGACTATTTTTTCACGCAATTTTTATGAGTTATAGTGCTTATATAGAAGCATAAAATATATTTTTTTCGTGATTGACAATTTCAGACAACACACAAAAAAAAAGTTTTTTCATTTGTTTTTTGGATTTTTTTTGTTTAATTTATTTTTCTAAAAATTTCAAAAAAATATATGATATACTCTGGAAAATAATCTAAATTTTTGAGTTGGTTTCACTTCTTTAGCTTAATTAGTTTTTGAGATATATAAATTTGAAAAATAGCCATGCAGGGGGACATTTTTGCCTATATCTCAGAGTCAAAGAGGAATTTGGTCGCGAAAAGTATATAAAATGTATTTGTATATCAAGCTGATATTTATACATAAGTTTCGACATAGGTTCCTATTTTGGGGGCCAACTCCCCATGTAGATCCTGCTAGACCCTTTAGGATAAATCATTTGAACAATTTTTTTTCCAACAATTGGCTTCCAAATTACTAACTTTTGATCAATTGATAACTAACAATTTTGAAGTATTTCCATTAAAAATTTTTGAAAAAATTAAGAAAAGAGTTGCTATTCTCCCTTGATTTCATCGAGAAACTTAATTGAAAATGTCATTTCTATTCATCCCTTATTTTCCAGTGTATTATATGGTAAGAAACAATACAATTGAAGGGTTTTCTTATGATTGAAACCCTTCACTCCATTGACAAATAACCTTCACAACACAATCTAAAGTCGAAATCTCGCACTAGTGGCGCCATTTAAGACTCGAACAAAAGCTCAATTGAACGCATAGCGGTAATGGGAGGACGAGCTTTCGTGAAAAGCTCTAAATTACGCGACGTATAATTAAACAATCACAATAAATGCTAAGGTCTTATCAGACAACACGCGTAAAGATCGGTTATCGGATGCCTAAACATTCCACACGACAAAATGTACGGGGAGGGAAAACGTTAAACGCATTTACAACACCGTTATCGACTACAACTCTCCAATTCCAATTAGTATGGTGTGTAGGGGTTGAGCCAATTTTCAGACTAACTTTCACTAGCGAAGATAAAGTGACCGAATATCACATAAATTATGCTTTAGAAAATGATTCATATATTATTATATAAATCGTAAAACATCCAAAATTTGATAATCGAAACGGCATAGAATTAAAGTGCCTAATGGCCAAATGGGACAATTAAACAGAGATGGAAATGATTTAAGGGTTGATTGTGTGAGGGATGATGATGATAATGATAATGATGACGATGATGATAATAACAACAAATTGTCCTCGAGCCCTAAACGCCGGCAACAATTATCCTAATTGACTAAGAGGAATGAATGAATGCATTTTTTTTTTGGGTTTGTTAAGTACGTATATTTTCGTTTCGTATATAGGAAGGCACATATTTTATTGCCTATTTTTTAGCCGGAGATTTTATCTTAATGGGATACGATGGGCGCCAAAAATGGAGGAAATCCGGTAAAGGATTGTGGAAATTTTTCTTCCGTGCACATTAATAGCAATAAAAATGCAATTAGAGGTTGCGGCGGCTATCTTAGACCCACAGGCACTGTGCCGTTTCGTATAAATCAAAAGGGGTGGCGAGGAAAATTTAAGTCGCCATTTTACCACGACCGACCTGAAATTTTTAATGACTTTTGTTGTTGGGAAATCATATAGATCAATGTCGATAGTTTTTGGAACAAAATCAAGTTATAGTAGGATGAAACCCTTTGGAAAATGAAGAAAATATAACTAAGATAAAAGAAAAAATAATTTACGGATGATCTCAGGTCGGGAAAGGGAAGGGGTGAGTTTTTAAGGGTTAAAAACGGTTTCCCAATAATATCAACAATACCAAAAGTTATTATTAAATTTCTAGCTTTTTTTGGGTAAAAAATTAAAGAAAAATTGCAACTTAATATAGACATTGAAATGATTGGTTCGAAGACATCGCAGACGGGAGGAAATCGTAAAATTTCACCGAAGAATTATTGTTTTCTTTGAGTTCAGTTTTATTAGCGTCATTTCAATTCAGTGATTTTAATAAAGAAAAAAATCACTCGTGCGAAATTTCTATTATATATTAAATAATAAAAAAGCAAAAAAAAAATTAAATCCCTACGGGTGGTAAATTGGGCTGACGGTGCTTGCCCCGTAGAGGGTTGGTTTCGGATGGGGTATGTCGAGATATGATAATAATAAAAATAAATTTTATATAAATCGTAATCTCTTACCGTTTTTTCTATGGCAAGACAATGACGCCATCTACCTCAGCATTATCATCCCCCTGAATGATTTACCACCCCTCCCCCCTCAATTCCATCCCATTCTTTTGAGTCGTGATAGTGATGAGATGAAACGAACGACTGAACATACGAACGGACAGACCTCATCGCTTTCGATACGCGGAATAAAAGCTCTCGTCTTCATTTGTTTGTCTTCATGTCTGTCTGTCTGTCTGTCTGTCACAGCTTTTGTATAGGTTAGGTAGATTTTCACACCGAAAAAACCGTTCATGAATGACGGAAAAATCTCTTCATTTTCTCGATTTTTACTTTTCATCAGATTTTCTACACAAAAGATGCGAGGCGATATTTTTTTTTTGCACTTGCCTAATTCTGGCATTCCAGAAGAAAAAAAATCAACTGGAAACGTTAAATTTATACGTTGAATCGTGGGGGATGAAACTCGGTATGGTTTGTTTAAATATTGGAAAAAGGGGTTGGAGAAGAGATGATGCGGTCAGCGTCGAGACACATTGGGTTTGACAGGAGTGCTGAAGATGCTGGACGAGAGTTGATCGGCAGCCGATAAGGGGATGCTGACCGCACAGATCTCTAGATCTTGGCCTCTTTAAATTCAAATCATTCTGACAACAAATATTTCAAGCAATTGGATTTGTTCCATATATATATATATAAATATCACCCGAGTTTTGAGGTGGATCAGTGGGGTGGGGTTGAGCCTAGAGGGGGATGAAGATGCACGAGTACGAAAACTAATTATTCCAGTCTCGGGGTGATGAAATGTGAGACTCGCACTATGCTATATGTGTGTGTACATTTACGAAACTAATATAAATCTGTTGCTTTGTTTCGTTGTGTTTGCAAAAGGGTCGCCGGGGGTGCAAGTTGAAATTGGGGGATTGAAGGTGGCGGTGGGATGGTATGGGGGAGATATATAGTGACGACTGAGGAATAGGGGCCAAAGGACTGTTGAGTGAGATAGTCCGGGTGGTAAAACCACTAAGAATGACATGCGGCCTCTCCTATGTCTCTCTATAACAATATCTTTGTGGTTATTTAATTAATTTTCCACTAACATTGCCAACTTGGAAATTTAGTAAATGGAAAATTAGAAATTTCAATCAAATACCATCCGAATGGAACAGTGCGAACCGCTTTTGACAGTAAAATTGTCGTTTTTTTGCATAGTTGAAAAACAAACTTTCAAAACTTTGAAATTTCAGATTTGGAGGCAAAAGTCATTCTTATAACAAATTAAATATTTTCTTAAGCCCTAAAGAGTATTATTTAAGTGAAGAAAACAAATTTTAAGATCGAAAAATTTATATTATTACTGAAAGAAAAGTTTTATTATTAATGAGCAAAGGAGAAAAAACGATTAGCCTATGACTGTTTTGTGACGTCACAGTCCATTTGACTGAGCCAAAAAAATCGACTATTTTTTTTTTTTTGAAAAGTATATCAAAAATGTAGTTCAAGGTGACAAAAAAAAATATCGGGAAAGTTTGAGCTCTAATATTAATAGTAATCATCTTTAATTTCGATTTTTTATTTGTGCTTTCATTTTTGCGTCAATGCTGTCAAAATATCAAGGCAAAAAAATTCATCTGCTCAAATATTTATAGAAAATTAAATTTCCTACAAAAAAGGTGTCTTGAGAAATTTTTTGCCAGATACGCCGTTTCGGAATAATCAAGCTTCAAACATTGGTATAATTTTAAGATATATCTTTTTTATTTTAGAGTTTTGTAACTAACGAACAAATTAATATATAGAAATGAACAATACAGATTCTTGAAAAACATTTAATGTTCTACAAAAAAGGTCCCTTAACGTTTTTACATAAAATCACTTTTTCAAAAGTTATTCACAATTAAAGTTGAAGGAAAAATTAAATTATTGTTTTTTTCGTTATTGAACCAATTTTGAAAGAGTGGTGTTATTTGAAAACGTTAAGATGCCTTTTTTGTAGAACATTAAATTCCTTTCAAGAATCTATATTGTTCATTTTTATATATTTATTTGTTCGTTAAATACAAAATTTCAAAATAAAGAAGATAAATCTAAAAATTATATCAATGTCTGAAGCTTGATTATTCGGAAACGGTGGGTCTGGCCAAAATTTTTAAAGACACCTTTTTTGTAGAAAATTTATTTTTTTATAAATATATGTGCAGATGAATTTTTTAACCATGATAGTTTGACAGCATTGACGCAAAATGGAAAGCACATATAAAAAATTGAAATTAAAAATGATAGAACTCTTAATATTAATATTAAGGGCTCAAACCTCCCCGATATTTTTTTTTTGTCACTTTGAAAAATATTTTCGATATACTTTTCAAAAAAAAAAAGTCAATTTTTTTGGGCCCAGTCTACAGTCCATACATTGAAACAAAAAAATAAATAGATCATTGAAAGGTCGTAAAAATTTAGAAAATTTACAAAAAAATCCCGTTTTCCGCTAACAAACATTTCTCAACCCTTAAAATTACTTTGAATTATTGAAGCTTTTTAGCACAATAACAGAATGATACATGATTAGAATACCTTGGTGAAATTTAGGGCAAAAGTGGAAAAGTTTAGGAAAAGGTTGGAAATTTGCATAATTTTTTTCTAGCGGTATGTGGTCTATGTAATTTGTTCTTTTTTTTATAAAAACCAATGCAATATTTAAGGAAAGAATTTAAAAGGTACACTATACAAAATAATTTTCTGTTGAAAATATTTAATTTTATTTTTAAGGAAAAAATTGGGTACTTCAAACTGGCGACATTGCAAATAACTTTATGATATTTTACATTGTAGAAGAACCTTGTAAGCTTAAAAAGCTCATGGATGTTTATTGAATCATTTTTATGCAGTTTGAAAAAAAGCTCAAAACGAAGTGTTTTTTGAAGAAAATTTATTTTATATTTCAGATAAAAACAACCCCTAATCATATTCGTGCTTTTAAATTATGAAATTGAATTTTATGACCGGCTGGACTTAAAAAGCTCACGAGAAACAAAGCTTTGCGCACCAAAAGTGTTTTTTTTTTGTATAAACCAAAAAAAAACAATTAAATATCATGTTTTTGCACGTGTTTTATTTCACCCACCCACACAAGTGGCTCATGTCTTGTCCTTTATTCTCGCCTAGCTTTTGTCGCCCATGACGCTTTTCTATCCTCACATTTCTCACAATCATACACGACCACCTGTAGTACACATTGTTGCGTCTCCTTTTGCCCCGCACCCCGGCCGTTTCTGGTAAGGACTCGGCACTGTATTTGAACTACCTTTGGGGCCCATTAATATTAAGAGAACACAATATTAATCTCGTACAAAATGACTCTCATTCGTTTTAATGTTTATTTTTCGAGCGGATAATTTTTTTTAAAACGGTTTTTTGTATTTTTTCGTGCCAGCGAGGGTTGATGTGCGATTATGGGATGAAACACGAAGCGACTGCCGACAACAGATTCACGAAAAAATTGTATTGAACCACCCCTGTCGAGATTAGAGACGTTTCGTATAAAATTTGTAGATTGGGAAAATATTTTTGATTTTTCCATTCTTTTTTTTTTTTGGTGTTGTATTGCCACTCCCAATGGAAGCGTGAATTTTAATGGGAAGATGTGCACCCCCTGCTGCCGCAGGGTTGTCACGCTCGGGGATGGGGATGTTCATGAAAAGTTGCGAATCGAGCCGGCGTCACAACATGCCACATTTGCAAACACAATGTTATCATAATAGAGTGCGACGCCATTGTTTCATATAGTCTCTCATACAAAATGATGTAATCAATTTCGATTAAAGTTTCGAATTCGAAAGGGGAATTCTATGGCACCAAAAACGTGGTATCAAATTCAAATGGGGTTGGGGGGTGGGGGGCGTGAGGCTTATCTGATGAGGGATGAAATGAATTTTTACCAATAACAAATCTATTCATTGCATTGAATGCCCCACACGAACGCCATCTGACGAGTCAATGAAATGCAGCAAGTGACCTAACCTCAAATGAAAATGTTTGTTTAACATTAATAACACCCTAATAACGAAAAAATAACAAAAACCAATCGATTTTTGTTTCGAATCGAAAAAAAAACACGTGCTTTTGTCTCTACAACAATAACCCTGTGCTTTACAATGATAAGAGCTTTTAAAAGCTCCCTGATATCAAACAAAAATCAAAAAAACGTAATTGAAAACAAACAGTAAATCTATTAAGCTCTTGATCAATTCAATTTGGTTATGTTTTATTAGAAAACATGTGGTAATAATTCAAAATTTATTGGAATTTTTTTTTGAGAACAAAGCTCTAAGCTTTATTGGTTAATTGGCATAAATCTCCATAGAACAAGGTCCAAAATTTATTTGATCTAATCTGGAAATCAATTTTCATCTACTTATCTATAGCCAATGTTAATTCGTAAGCTCGTATATAGTTGTCAAGGGGATTGGGGGAAATACAAACAACTATTTGAAACATAATACTTAAAAACAGTAAAAAAAAAGCTTTTTTCAAAACCTATTGAGTTGTTTTTTTTTTTAAATGTACGCCACTGGTATAATTGATTCAATTTTAACGAACTTTTGCCTCATACTCGGGTTCCACGCAAATAATTCGTTTTTTTTAGTCAACAATTTTTTTGTGCAAAGGCATTTTAACATATTGAAGAAATTTTGTACGCCACTGAGTAAAATCTTATATATTTTAAGCAATTTTTGCCACGATTTGTATCCAACGACAAAGAGAGGAATACTTTTTTTTTAAATTTTAATTTATCGTCGCATAATAACTATTAAGGTCTTTAGCGACTCTAGGATTAATAAAAATTCGTTAATCGAAAAATATCAAAAATTTGTTGGATCCAAGGAACCCAACACCTACCAATTTTGGAGTGGTCATCTTGACCACTCGGCCACCAGTGGCCTAATAATATTTTTGAATGTAATAAAATTCGAAGATAATTTTTTAAAAATATCTGTTTTGGCTTCCATAATAGGCACGCCACTGGTCTAGTTGACTTGTTCTCTACTAATGACAAAAATACTTAAATCATGCTAAAGTAACCATTTACTTTTGTAGAAGAACCAAAAAACATGATTTTACATTTTACATAGACCGCACACATCTTGGAATAGCCTATGGAAGCGATACTGTTACAATTTTCATGGATTTTTCTTAAAAATATCAACTGTAAGATCCAACCTTCGCGTTACGTACAATTCAACTTACGTATATACCGTTTTTGTAGATGCTTTGAGTGTATGATTATTTTTTGCCAAGGCTGAAAGACTTTGCAAGTAAAAGTTTTGCATACAATAAAACTAGAAAAAAAATTAAGTACGCTACTGGGTTAACTAACTTAAATTTTAACTAATGTCTTAATTACTTAAATCACACTTAAATAACCATTTACTCTTGTAGAAGAATCAAAGAAAGTGATTTTACCATTTACATAGATCGCACACATCTAAGGAAAACATACAGAAGTGATATTGTTACAACTTTCATGGATTACTCGTTAAATTATTAAATTTTAAGACCTAATCTTCGCGTTACGTACTCTTCGACTTACGTAAATACCGTTTTTGTTGTTACAATGAGTGAATAATTTTTATTTGCTGGACCGAAAGACTTTTGCTTAGTATATTTATGCTAATTAGTAAGGACTATTCAATTTTCATGACTTACGCTTAAGTTACGTATAGTTCGACTTACGTAAGTTTTTTTTTTATGTAATAAGGGCTTATAATATAAGCCAAATGTCGTTAAAATTTCAAAATCATAATGTCATTTAACTTCAACTTTGTTACACCAATTATTGCAACAATTCATCATTGCAATAATGTTTCCAAAAAATGTTTTCAACTGCTGGAACGCCACTGGCTTTAAGAGGCATGCAAGTTTAAAGAAAAGCTCATATAATGCTTCACATATTCAATGACGCATTTTAATTTTAATTTATATTGAAATTTGTATTTAAAGTCCTCAGAAAATTCCGGAAAGCTCACATTATTCCCCGCTCCCACACCGCACATAATTATAAAGTGCAATTAAATGCAATAATAATAACCGTAAAAGAGCGGAGAGCGGCGAAGCCAAAAATAAATCAAACTAATCAAATTAGAAGATTTTTTCTTTCGTGGCAAGGGGATAGGAAAAATTGAATATAATAATAATGAATGCATCCCCCTTAGCGTTTGCCGGGGTATTTCGGTGGATTCTTTATTATATTCCTGTTTTCCGAAATTATTATTGAAATTTAAACTTTTTAATAGAAATATAATGGGCTTGGCAATATGAATAAAGTCGTTACTGGATGCTATTTAATATGAAGATATGATGGGATTTCGTGTGCAAAGAAAGAGGACGTCCGTTTTCGGTGGATTTCTATTGCGCTCCGAAAAGAAAACGACTTTATCCCTAACGCTCTTATTATGAAGTATGATTAAGATGTGACATTAAATTTAATGAAGGTAAATACACAAACAAAAGCGGAAAAGCTCGACTCGAGGTCCCTACCAGTTCCCCTGGTTCCCGTTCTCCTCAGTAACCGTTCAATTCGGCCAAATTCAATTCCCTAAACGATTCGACCACCTTGGGCTGGCTGGCCTGGAAAACTAGGAACACTAATTGGACGAAACTAAAACCACAATAAGTGCGCATCGTTGCCCAAAGCTTTGGTATCATTATTATAATTACCGCAGATATGATGGCAAAATTTCAAATCAAATTTTAGACGGTCCCGCAGGGAAATTGTTGTGTCAGTTAGTGAAAATGGTTTTCATTGTTGTTTATCATTGCGGGGCTTTTATTATCCCAACAATCTGTTAGAGCTTTCACTGCAAATTTCTGTCATTATTTTTGTTAAAAAATTCAGAAAAGATATTGATTCTTATTCAAGCTTTTCGAACTGAAATTTAGAGGATTTTTTCATCCCTTTACTACTTAACACTTAAAAAAAGTTTAAGGGAGTAAACCAGTTAAAGTAGTTTGGCATATTTTACCCCTGTGTTATTTTACAAACTGCATAAATCGTTTAGAACCCCTTCTTACTGAAAATTTTAAATAAATATATCTTGGTGAGCTTTGAGTGCATATTATGCACCAGATCCTAAGCTTTTTGATTTGCTCTAATCTATTTATTATAAACTACCCATTTTTGAAGTATAAAAAAATATTTTTCACTCCTCGCAATATAGCATCCCCTTTTATTCACTCTTAGAAAACGATTTGATTTTTCAATGGATTTCTTACTCTATTAAAAATATCATCGAAATCGGATTACTATGTAAAAAAATGTATATTGCGAACATTTTTTTTTTTTGGTTGGTTTGAAGTGTAAAAGAAAAAATGGCGCCCCAAATGAAAATTTTTTTTTTCACCAAAAAACCTTTGGTTCCAAAAACAAAATTCTTTTGCCCCAAAACACCAACGTTGTTGCCAACAGAAAATCGTCATAAAACATTCAATTTTTCCTTGCCAAAAAACCACCCCGTCCATTTCTGCAAACCCATTATGATTATTAATTTGATTTCATCCCTTAAATTAAATACGTACTTTATTCGCTATCTCTCAACTAAACGTATATTAAAATAATTTAATATTGAGATAAATTTTTGTCCTCTCTTCGTCGTCGTGCCATCCAATGATGACTAAACGAAATAATATCCAATTTTCCGAGTCGAACATAAAATACCTTTTTAAGGGTTGAAACATACAAAGCTAGAACTCATATACGTAGGTACTTATAGAATAGAGCGATATTCTCGGGATTTTCAATTGAACTGGGAAATGTTGGTGTGTTGGGGGTTGCGGTGTCTAAAAGTGGGTTATATGCTGTATATGTGTGGGGGATACAAAGGGATGAATTTCACTGATGCGACATCTCTCAATTTGAACTTTATTTTAGTACTTAATTTGTGAATGGCGAAATAATATTAGAGGGACAATGAAATGAGAGATGCGATGCTAACTAATAGAGAATGTAAGGAGGAGGAGGAGGGTTTTGAAAAAGGGTGGACAAGGGGATGATTTTATGCGAGATAGATGTCCAAAATTGAGATACTAAATGTATTCAGTAATAATAATTTCAAAGTCATCATTTTAATAATAACAATAATAATAAAATGTTTCCAAGGATTATCAAATGGGGTTGGGGTTTTGAGGGTGGATGGTGACATTGTACCATAGATGAATATGAATGAAGCGTTGAGTCTAATTTTAATAAGGATTTAAAACTTTGAATAAATTATGTCTTATTAGTGAAACTTTTATAATTCAAATCATGAAACGTTTTTTTTTGCCTTCTGTGGGAGGGGTGGAATTTTGTCTGAACTACAATAATTAATAAAGTCATTTCATTGTTAAATTAGTCGACGTTTTGTTGGAAAACTTCTTTTAATTTTCGGAGCTTTTCAAGCTTTTGGTAATAACTGTAAACGTGACAATAAAACTTTTATAGGTGAGTGTTTAATTGAATTTTCTCCAGTATAATCAGTCACCCGTATGCATATGAGCACTAAAATAAGGGTGGCTAGTCCAAGGGGTTGAATGGTACCAACTAAAGATCACAGTTTGATATGTCTTATCGTTGGACAACCAGATCGGAACATATGATAACCAAATGAGATAAACACAAGGTAAGGGATGATGGTAATAGCAGGACATGACAAGCTTTGAGCGGTATGGGGCAGGAGTGAATGATGGGGGTTGAAATCATAACGTCATATCATAAAATTGATACAAAATTACAAAATATATAACTTTATGTAAATGAAACCCTTAGATAAATGAAGATACTTACAAAATGTCCCACTTAATTAAATGTTTAAACGTCCTTTTCAATATTGCTAATAAACGGGAAAAAGGAAACAGTGGGTGGTGAAAACGTCCCCGGAGGAATGGAGGGATGGAAAATAAATATTTTTCCTTTTAGCAAAATTGAAGACCGAATTTAATTGAAAAGTTTTAGCCATTGCATTTGCTATTCTTGTATTTGAACGCAAATAATTTAGTTGATTGCACCTGTACTCGAGAAATATTAAGGGCTTAGAAGCCTAAAAATGTTATTGAGGCCTTTGACTATTATATTCAGGATTATTATTAATAATGGTACCATTGTTTGGTGGTCAAAAGTTGATTAAGTAAAAACTTGAGATTTGGCAAAGGTAGGCTTGATTTGAGAAAAAAATAAGTTGGCAAGGGAGCCGATTTAAGATCAGTGGTTGTCAAACTGTCAGTGTATCATTTAGTATTTTTTGAAGGGTTGCCCACATTGAAACATTGCAGACCTAGAGAAAAAAACAACTGATTTTTAAATTAAAATTATTTACTCTTAAACTTTTATTGAAAATCTGGAACCTTTTCTTCCTGCATTTTGGTGCACAGTTTCAAACTTTTAGTTTGAATTTTCTCTCATTTATTCATTTGTTTAATACATGTTTTCCTTGCTGCGTCTTTTGTTTTACGGAGATAATTCTACAATAATTCTGAATCTTTTTTCAAAGTAAATCTATTTTTTAACAAGTTAAAGTTACCCTCAATTGCCGAAAAAGGATGAATATAAGATTTACCACCCTTATTTGTAGTATTTGAGTGTATACCCGGAAAATTTCTGCATTAAGTATCCCCAAAAAATCCATGAAAAGTTGATAATTTGGTTTAAATTTCCAAAATTTAAAATTTGAAGTAGATAAAGATTGTAATGAATTTTTAAAGTATTTTACTGCTTTAAGGGTTGTTTTTTTTGACAAATCATTTAAGCACCAATTTAGGGGATGAAACATAAAAGTGAAATTTAAGGGTTTTGGAGCCCTAAAATGTTATTGAGGCCCTTGACTATTATAGTCAGGATTTTTATTAATAATGGTGCCATTGTTTGGTGGTCAAAAGTTGATTAAGTAAAAGCTTGAGATTTGGCAAAGGTAGGCTTGCTTTGAGAAAAAAATAAGTTGGCAAGGGAACCAATTTAAGATCAGCGGTTGTCAAACTGTCGGTGTATCATTTAGTATTTCTTGTATGGTTGCCAACATTGAAACATTGTAAACCTTGAGAAAAAAAAACACTGAATTTTAAATTAAAATTATTTACTCTTGAACTTTTATTGAAAATCTGGAACCTTTTCTTACTGCATTTTGGTGCATCGTTTCAAACTTTTAGTTTGAATTTTCTCTCATTTATTCATTTGTTTAATACATGTTTTCCTTGCTGCTTCTTTTGTTTTACGTAGATAATCCTACTACAATGATTTTGAATTATTTTTCGAAGTAAATCTTTTTTTAACACCTTAAAGTTACTCTCAATAGCCGATAAGGGATGGATTTTAGATTAACCACCCTTATTTGTAGTATTTGAGTTCATACCATGAACAAGAATCCATGAAAAGTTGATAATTTGGTTTAAATTTCCAAAATTTAAAATTTGAAGTAGATAAAGATTGTAATGAATTTTTAAAGTATTTTACTGCTTTAAGGGTTGTTTTTTTTTGTTGACAAATCATTTAAACACCAATTAGGGGATGAAACATGAAAGTGAAATTTTTCACCAGACAACAAAAAGGTAATTCATTTATAAAGCATTCAATGTATAAGTGACAGACATCTACTTATGCAAAACAAGGGATGAAATGCAGTAAATTAATGAAATTAACTGTACCAATTTAAATAATGGTCAAACTGGTCCATCAACGACTTTGTTAGGGACCCAATTGTTAAATATTCATTGTGAATTATTCAAATCTAAAACGTCCGCCACGTGATGCGATGACAGATTTTCGAAGGACGTTTTTTTTTTCTTTTCTTTTTTGTGAATAAAATCGAGATAAAGATGATTTTCCTTTTTGTCGAAGCAATTGAGGGATGAATTTTAAGCAGCCCAAGTCGCAACGAAAGACGGTAAAAAAACCTCCCCCCTACCCCCACACCTCTAATGTCCATCTAAAGTTGTTCAAATCCCGAATTCGGTCCAGTGTCTGCTGTGCATGTATGCACCCGATAAAATCGTGTCCGGCATACATGATTTATCTCGAAGACAACTGAATCTAGGGGAATAAAACATATAAAAAAAAAATCGGGAGACTGCACCGAACAAACGACAAGCGTCAAGTGGATACAAAAACGTAAATAGGTGATGAGTGTAACGGGAACGAGGCTCCCATGCTAAGGGGATGAAAGCGATGTTTTGAATTCGCAAAAGAGCAAAGATTTTTATCTAGTTACTCCAGAAACAAGACAGCATCGAGCCAAAAAGATTTGATGATTGGAATTCGGCTAGAAAACGTGCTTCGCATCAAATCATCCCCCTTGAAATTCCAACCAAAAAAAAATCAACAATAAGACCTGACACTAACTATAATTGTAAATAAATTACACATCCGAAGGGATATTGTTGTCCTTGTTGTCTACGAATTGATCGAGAAGAAAAAAAAACATAATTGGAAACCACTCAATTTATTCATAATTCAAATTTCCCACCCCTGAAATTACACAATCTCAAAAAGCAATAACCGAAAATAGAAACGTGTGAATTATGTAATATCAATGCAAACAACAGAAGGCTATGAATCTCAATTAGGATCTTAATGTCTTTCTTGGAAATTGCGCGTGCGTGTGCTTAATTTACATTAGTACCAACATAATAATGTAATTTATATCTAAATAGTATTGTAATGCATTCATCCCTTTCACTATCAATTTAATATTGAGTTTGATATTAATCGTGCGCGGGAGAGGGGGTGGGGGGTGGGGGTGGATGAGTGTCTCGGGATTTCGAAAACAACTTCGGGGATTGAATTGGCGTTATAACACGCGGGGAATGCGCTAGGGGGTTGGTGGCTCAAATGAAATGGAACGCAAGCAAATGTGACAGAATGATAAAATTCATATGAAATCTAATATGGCGAATTTAACATGGTGAAACATTGACAAATGAACGACGCAACTGTAACTTCATTTATTTTTGTTGATATTTTTGCATAAATTATGCGAGGGGGTGGAGGGTTGAAAAACTTTATTATTATTCCAGCTGTAATTAATACGATCGTGTCGACTTGGACCAGAAAAAAATCCTAACGAGTTTATCGCAACGACAAACGTGAAAAACGTGATGAAAGCTCAGGGATGATAAACAAACGAAAAAAAAAGCTCGAGAAAGTTCAAAAAAGTGCCGGACTTTGGGGATGAATCGTTTGTCGTTGCGAAAAATTCAAAGGAGCTGCATGACTATGCGAAAGATTTTTATGTGATTCCAAACATGCTTTGAAACGCCACCAAGAGATGGAATAGCGGGGTGGGAGGATGAAAGGGGATGCATAGGGGGTATAAAGAGTAGTTAGAGGTTGTTACTGGCCGACGAGACAACGTGATAGGAAAATTTAATACGAGAAATTCTCTCTAGTCGAGCAAATCATCCACATCTTCTCAACACCTACCCCCGAACTTTTTTTTCATCCCCCTTAAATTTTTCACATATACAAACACACTTTGTTGATTTCAATAATTTTCAAATTTAACCATCATCCCCCATGATTATTAACATCTCATTTCCGATGGCAATCTTACAAAAATAATTTTCAAACATCTTTTGTTTCGCGTCGTCTTTTGTTTTCTGTAACGATACACTGTTGTGTTCATCCCGAAAAACATTCATTCCGCACATCTATCAACCCCTTATTTTCCTATTTTCATTTTCGTGGCTAATGCCTTCTCAATGCCAATTCGCAACTCCCGCGACATGCATAGGTATATATACACATGAAAACATACAGCAACCCCTAATTTTCCGTTCGTCACAGCCAACCAGTGCTCTCATTAATAGTTGGAAAACAAAACAACATTGTCAAAACCAACATTGATTCAACATAATGAACTTTTTTTTGTGTACTCGTTTGTTTAAACAATTAAAAAACACAAAAAATGAGGACGATTTTCGATTGTTTTTTTCGAGATTTTTCAATTACATGCTTCATTTTTTTCAATTGTTAAAAAAAAACAATTAGTGGAAATCATAGAGTTTCATGAATACACGCAACTTCATTTGTAAATGATGCAGTAAACGTTACTCATCATATCCATGAATTTGCTTATTTTTTTGCGCCACAAAAAAAATTCTTTTGAAAGTTAAGTAAAATAAAACATCCCCTTATGCATTTACATGCTTAATGAACAGAATGAGGAAAACTTAAAACGATATTGCATCAAACAAAAAGGTACAAAGTGTATATGAATGCACCTACTTTCCAAATATGAATATCATATTATGCGATTGTGAATTCCGTGAATGTATGCATATTGGTTTTGACTGTGTAAATTGTTGAGGGATATCTGTAACATTTTGCCCGCATCATCCCTGATATGTAGGGTTCCGAGGAAAATATGTTTCAGGCTTAGTTGAACGCCCCATAGAAAAAGATAGATGGGCGCATACGATGGTTGAGTGCGTGAATGGGGGTTGGAAATTTGGGGGTTGAGGTTTTATTTAAGACCTAACGCGCGAATGTACGCTTGAGATATTCATGAATCGTATATTATATGATATATTGTGGTATGGAGATGATGCAAATGATTCAGAGGTCCATAAGTGTGACACGTGTAAAAAAATGGTTCCCCACCCTTGTATTGACATTTGGAAAGTTTTTTTTTTCCCCATAAAAAGTTTGCTGATTAGAAATGAGAGGTATTCCCGTTGGGAATTGCCAAAGTCTTGATGAACCCCTAAACTTCCCGTTCCACCCCCTTGGAAACTTGTATTGTAATTTAACTGTTTACTAATTTAGAGTTCGCGTGACATCTAATGTATTACACACTTAACAAGTGTTACGCAATCATCATCTTACCACGTGTACAGGAGTTATATCTATTCCTCTTGATTCAACTGTTTGAACGGGTTCGGTTCCTTTGTTTCGGAGATTTAAATTCCATTTCTCAGATTTGATTGTAAAATGGTTCCTGCATTACAATTTCGGAAATCACATGCCTCACTTGCCACCTAAGATTTGTTGAATCGAATTAAAATCGCGGGGGATGCAAATAAATTTGGTGTTTGATAAGGAAATGGAACTTAAGATAAAAAAAAATATGTTATTAGAATTTTAATAGAAAAATATCATTTCATTCATTTAGATCACGTAGTAGAATGGAGAGAAATGGAAATTAGTTTGTTGGAAAAAAATTGATTTAGTTGCTGACGTGTTGCATTTGGTGTAGTGGTTGTGTTGAATGCATCTCATCACTTTTTTTTTTGTTTTTGTTTGCTATCATCATCATCATCATCATCACATGTTGGTTTTTGCGTGCACATATGTATATATATATATATATATATATATATATATATATATATATATATATATATTTAGAGAAGTGGTGCACGTCTCTGCAAAAATTTGCACGGTGACAAAATCTGATTGTTTCACGTACGAATCTAACGACAACCGAAAAAGATAAAAATCTCAGATTTGTTAGACCGAATTTTCGCGTTTTTCTTTATATCCAGTCGACGAAAAACCCACACTCTGATAATAGAATGGGAAAATTTCTGCAAGTTAATGAATCGAAACGGGAGGGGGGGAAGATTTGGTAAGGAAAAGAAGTGATTTTTGTACCTCATTTAAACGTTATACAGTTAAAGACAGTGAATTTGATTGGTTTTTTACAACAATGACTAGCAAAATGTTTGTTAACTAGTGGCTTTTCTAAGACTAGAAAAATTATCGTTTTCTACTAATAATTAAGAGTATGTATCACTCATAGATAATATTAATGTATAGAAGTTAACAAAATTTGATGTTCCATGTATCATCTTTAAAAGCTCCAATGCCCCATGGATGCAGACAAGAAAGTTGGGGTAAAAAAAGATAGATTCAATTATGCTATTCATGAATCCAAAAAATCAGCTCTTTATACTCTCTCTTAAAGATCCATCAATGAAATATTTCAATCTACCTTCGTCTACTTAACTTTCTTACCTGCACCTTATTAGTAGCCAAGCTTGTCTTATCAAATTTCCAATTGCCATCTGAGAAAAAAAAATTGTTTGAATTCCCACCTAAGTTTAAAGGTGTTTTTTTTTTTTAAATTAGTGTCTACCCAAATTAAACTTTTAAATCCATTCAAAGTTCATACAATCAATAATAGTGATTTTCATTGTTTTTTTAACAATAATGTCATCTCAATAAGGGAAAAATCGACTCTTCTCTACTAATTAACAGTACTGTGTCATTTAAAGACAATGAGTTGGTATAAAGAAACTCAGAAAAGCTCTAATGCCAAATAGCTGTAGACAAGAAAGTTGAGAAGGGAAAGATTAATTCAAATATTTCTTTCGTGATTTCCAAAAATTTGCTATCTATCTATTAACTTTCTTGCCTGCACCGTATTGGTAGCCAAATTTGAATCATCTTATTTCCAATTGTCATCTGATACATACATTAATTTGATTCCCATACAAGTTTAAAGGAATTTTTAAGTTAGTGTCTACCCAAATTAAGCTTTTAATTCTATTCTAAGTTCATACAAATAATGAAAGTGAATTTAATTGTTTTTTAACCTTTAAGACTTCTCAGAGATCTAAAAATTGAGTTTTCTCTACTAATTAACAGTACTGTGTCATTTAAAGACAATAAGTTGGTATAAAGAAATTCAGAAAAGCTCCAATGCCAAATAGATGTTGACAAGAAAGTCGAGAAGGGAAAGATTAACTAAAATATTTCTTTCATGATTTCCAAAAAATTAGCTAACCATACTCCAAAGCACTTTCAGATCCATCAATGACATTTCAATCTACCTTCGTCTACTTAACTTTCTTACCTGCACCTTATTAGTAGCCAAACTTGACTTATCAAATTTCCAATTGCCATCTGAGAAAAAAATTGTTTGAATTCCCACCCAAGTTTGAAGGCATTTTTTAAACTAGTGTCTGCCCAAATTAAACTCTTAATTCAATTCAAAGTTCATACAATCAAAGATAGTGAATCTGATTGTTTTTTTAACAATAATGTCTTCTCAAAAATCTAAAAATCGACTCTTCCCTACTAATTAACAGTACTATGTCATTTAAAGACAATAAGTTGGTATAAAGAAATTCAGAAAAGCTATAATGCCAAATAGATGTAGGCAAAAAAGTCGAGAAGGAAAAGATTAATTCAAATATTTCTTTCGTTATTTCCAAAAATTAGCTATCCATACTGCAAAGCACTTTCAGGTCCATCGATGACATATTTCAATCTACCATCGTCTACTTAACTTTCTTGCCTGCACCGTATTGGTAGCCAAGCTTGACTTATCAAATTTCCAATTGCTATCCGAGAAAAACATTGTTTGGATTCCAACCCAAGTTTAAAGGCATTTTTTAAGTTAGTGTCCTACTCAAATTAAACTTTTAAATCTATTCAAAGTTCATATAATTAAATATAGTGCATTTTATTGTTTTTTTTTAACAATAATGTCTTCTCAAAAATTGACAAATCGACTCTTCTCTACTAATTAACAGTACTGTGTCATTTAAAGACAATAAGTTGGTATAAAGAAATTCAGAAAAGTTCTACTGCCAAATAGATGTAGACAAGAAAGTCGAGAAGGGAAAGATTAATTCAAATATTTCTTTCGTGATTTCAAAAAAATTTGCAATCTATCTATTAATTTTCTTGCCTGCACCGTATTGGTAGCCAAGTTTGAATCATTTTATTTCCAATTATCATCTGATAGATACTTTATTTAGATTCCCATTCAAGTTTGAAGACATTTTTTAAATTAGTGTCTACCCAAATTAAACTCATAATTCTATTCAAAGTTAATACAATCAAATATAGTGAATTTGATTGTTTTTTTAACAATAATGTCTTACCAAAAATCGTAAAATCGACTCTTCTCTACTAATTAACAGTACTGTGTCATTTAAAGACAATAAGTTGGCATAAAGAAATTCAGAAAAGCTCTAATGCCAAATAGATGTAGGCAAAAAAGTCGAGAAGGAAAAGATAATTTCAAATATTTCTTTCGTGATTCCAAAAAATTAGCAATCCATACTGCAAAGCACTTTCAAATCCATCAATGAAATATGTCAATCTACCTTCGTCTACTTAACTTTCTTACCTGCACCTTATTAAAAGCCAAGCTTGTCTTATCAAACTTCCAATTGCCATCTGAGGAAAAAAAATTGTTTGGATTCCCATCCAAGTTTGAAGCTATCTTTTAAATTACTGTCTACCTAAATTAAACTTTTAATTCTATTCAAAGTTCATACAATCAAAGATACTGAATTTGATTGTTTTTTTAACAATAATGTCTTATCAAAAATCTAAAAATTGAGTTTTCTCTACTAATTAACAGTACTGTGTCATTTAAAGACAATAAGTTGGTATAAAAAAATTCAGAAAAGCTCTAAGGCCAAATAGATGTAGGCAAGAAAGTCGAGAAGAGAAAGATTAATTCAAATATTTCTTTCGTGATTTCAAAAAATTTGCTATCCATACTGCAAAGCACTTTCAGATCCATCAATGACATATTTCAGTCCGTTCAGACCATCGTCTACTTAATTTTCTTGTCTGCACCGTATTGGTAGCCAAGTTTGAATCATCTTATTTTCAATTGTCATCTGATAGATACATTATTTAGATTCTCATATAAGTTTAAAGGCATTTTTTAAGTTAGTGTCCTACTCAAATTAAACTTTTAGTTCTTTTCATAGTTCATCAAATTAAAAATAGTAAGTTTGTTTGTTTTTCAACTATAATGTCTTCCTAGAGATAAAAAAATGGACTTTTCTCTACTAATTAACAGTACTGTATAATTGAAAGACAATTTTAGTGTAAAAAATTCTCAAAAATGATGTTCTACGAAGCATCTTTCAAAGCTCTGATGCCAAATAGATGTTGACAAGAAGGCAAGAAAAAGATAATTACAAATGTTTCATTCATGAATTCAAAAAATCAGCTTTCCATACTCACACTTTCGGGTCTATCAATGACTTATTTCAATTCATTATAATTAATATCTGCTATTTAGATTCCTTGGAGTAAGAGTTCTGTTTTTTTTCTGTACCGCTGATTTAAGGAAAACACAAGAGCTGTTCATAATAATTAAAGAAAATTTAATTGAAATTCGTACAACTTGTGGTTCTTGAGTAGTTAGAAGGTACTCAAAGTCTACTTTTAACTTGTATGATAATCCAAATAATGTATCTCCTAGGAGACAATTGGAAACAAGATGAAGCAAATTTGGCTACCAATAAGGTGCAGGCATGAAAGGCAAGTAGATAAATAGATCATCTTTGTCTACTTGCCTTTCATTTCTGCCCCTTATTGGTAGCCAAGTTTGCCTCATCTTATTTCCAATTGTCTCCTAGGAGATACATTATTTGGATTATCATACAAGTTTAAAGTAGACTTTGAGTACCTTATTATCACTTAAGAACTAGAAGCTATACTTCTTCCGATTAAATTTTCTTTAATTATTATTAACAGCTTTAGTGTTTAACTCCAATGAATCTAAATGGCTGGCATTAATTATATTTGACCATAAAGTCGCCAGTCTTTGACATTTAGAAATGGTGGATTGGGAAGAAGAAAAAAGAAATTTCAGCAAAAAAATAGAAAAAATATAAGACCGCAAAATGATCGAAGCTTAATAATTGTACAATTTTTTTTTACTTTGTAGGAAAAGAGTAGGTATACCAAGAACATAAGAATGTGATTAAAGCCATAAAATTACCCCAAAGCTTTAGTTGACTCGTCCTTTTGAATCATCACACTAAAAAAATTAAAAAGCTCCTATTTTAGCAGAAAATTAAATGTCTTACAAAGAATTTTATGATGTAGATTATGTTATGTTATTTTAATCGAGCCATGGACATTGATCTGTTTTAATTCTTTCATTAGCATGATATTTTAACTTTGGAATTTTGTATCTAATTAACGAGTTTAAGAGCAAATTTTTAATTGCACTAAACGCTTCTCAAAGAGGCTTATCCTTAAAATATCCTTGAAAAATTCGTAGCTGAAAGAGTTTCAAAATATCCGGAAAATATCCTCAAAATATCCACAAAATATCCACAAAATATCCGCATAATATTTGCAGATGAATTTTCAAAATATCCGAAAAAAAATTATTTCCACTAAACGCTTCACAAAAAGGCTTATCTTTAAAATATCCTCAAAATATCCGCTACTAATAGATCTTCATATTATTCATAAAATATCCTCACAATATCTTCAACATCTCCTTAACATATCTTCAAAATGTCCGCAAAATATCCACAAAATATTTGCAGATGTATTCTCAAAATATCCGCAGAAAATATTTGGCAATTTTGATTAGATGTTACGAATATAAAAATTTGTATAGAATTTCTGCGTTGATTGTTTTATTCACCAAAATTGATTTTGAAACTTGACAATTTTTTATTTAGTTATTTTCTAGGTAAATTTGATAAGCTATATAAAGATTTTCTCAGTGTAAGAATATTTAAACTACTACAGACTTCCCGCGATTCAGAAGTTTGGATAAGGAATTCTTATCCATTTAACTTATCATTTGCATTTGGAACTAAACGATTGTCAACCGTTATAGTTATAACTGTATCGAAGAATGAATTACTTGTGAAACTTTGATATCTTAGTTTTATTATAAGAAAGAAAGATTGTTTTGAAAAAATGCCTCAAAAAAGGATGGCTGTTATCATATTAAAAATAACATGAAATATATAAAAATATTTGATCAAATAGTGGAGTTATTTTTCTCTGATATAATACAGAATGTTTGAAATTTTATATTAATTATCATGCATTTCAAATATGAGTTTGATGGATCCCCTGTGGAGTAACAAGGTTATCAACGATTGATATTTGATTAACGCACTTGTTTTCAAAATCTACAATTCTCGAGTAAAACTAAAAACCGGTCTTCAATGATTAATGAATCATGAGACATTGCAAATTAAAATTAAATACTTTTAAATTTATTTTTATTTATAGATTCACCTGATTTGTACAATAATATTTTGGTGTAAGATTGCTATCCTTAATTTTTAAAAGGATATCTTTTCTGTAGAATAACCGGACATATTTCAATGTAGATTTTAAGTTATGAACAATTGGAACTGATCTGCAATGAGTGATGAAAGAGGGAGTGGGAAATACTTTTAATTAGTAATGCTAACATAAAATTGAAGCTTTGAAATGCTTCTTTTTTTTCTTCATTTCCAAATGTTCGTTTTTTCTTGTAATTGTATTTAAATTAAAGCCGAATGAAGACTAATTAAAAAGTTAAGCTAACAATGTCCAACGCAATCCAATAAGGATGAGTCTCTATGCCAACCGAAGGACTGAAAGTATCTCTTACACCATCGTCCCCCTCCCCTTTCAAATATGTCGCACTCAATTAAAGAATTCAGAAGCTCTCGAATCGAGACACTATGTATGGATATATATATATATATATATATATATGTATAGGTATGGTCGGATGGAATTCACTTCGAAGGACTTATACAAATAAAAATCGAGGGTTTCAATGCTCTGTGTATGGTCCTTTCGATGTAAAAACTTTTATTAAATAAGACATTCCCCTTTAATGTCTGCGTTATCCTTTTATTTATTTACATTACATTTTTTTTTTTGCTATCTGCGTCTGTCCATTCGAATTTTTCTCTGGGAAATTAAACGAAAAAGTTCAACTTTTTTACGATGCAAAGAAGACTACTACCTTCAATTATTTCACTAAAGGATAATTGGAATTGTTCAAGTTGTTGGAATTGTTATTTTTTTTTTTTTTTGGCTGTGTAACTTTTCCAAAAGACGCCTGATTATTGTCTTTGACACACATGAGTGCGTTTTTTTGTTCGATGAATACATACAATACAGACTAAGAGAAACGACGGATCAAGAGGGCTGTGGAAAGAAAAAAGCTCCATTGTACTAATGCGCAGCTTCTGTTTGTTTTTTGTTTTTATCGCCTACTAAATTTCATAAGTTGGGACCACCGTTGGTTTTTCACATTTGTGATTTATGACGTTTTTCTTTTTTGACAAACTTTTATTCTCTATTCACAGAAGAATGGTTTTTCCGTGCACTCATTTGTTTTTAAATTCTACTAAGACCGGAAACAACAAAGAGCTTTCTTTTCGTGTGGGACTTCAGAGAAAAAAACGCTCTTTTTAGGAAGAAAATAAATAAATTTATATTACATATTACGCAAGGCTGCAATTATGAAACATTATTGCAGCCAATTGTTATTGAAAAAGCGGTAATTGTTGCTAAATGCATAATTTATATGTTTATAAAGCATATCTTAGAATAGGGGTGTTGTAGATTCATATTTCAAGTTATAGAAATTGATGATTGCATTGATGCAATTATGACTAAAAAGTTTTTAGTTTTATTCAACAGTTGGCTGGATAATTGCATCAATGCATTTAAGATTAGCGTATTTTTTGGAGGACAGAATAATCATTGAGGAGAGCCTTAGAAAAAAGGGTACAAAAATAAAGCTTATATCAGGCAGCAATGAACGAAAGCTCCTGTACTTAGAATATGTCATGAGAAGCAATTGCTACTATATCTTCCGATTTTTAGTCCAAGGAAAAGTGGCCAAAACTTTAAAGCATAAAGCTCTAGGTCGATAGTTTCGACGAATCCTTACGAAAATAATCAGAGATGCAGTCTTAAGCACTATTATAGTCAATTGAAAATCTAAAAAAAAATATCGAGTTTTTGATATCAAACCTGTAAAATTTAAGTATAGAAACATTAGGTTTTAGTAAGATGGTACCATTGGTACCACATACCCTACAAGTTAAAAAACATTTGAATTACTAAGCAAACTAATTCCGGAATGTTTACTTATAAAATTTCGTTTAAATGGTTAAAATTGGCAACCCAAAAGTGTAGAACACATAATCTAAGTAAACTTTTCTATTTAAAGCTCAAGATTTAGGCCCAAAAGCTGACGACTATTTAGTACTACAAATTAAAATAAAGCTAAAGCTGTCAAAGCCATTTTGTCCTTTAACTTTGTGCAGAATCCTTAACTGCATTCTTTTTGTACCAATAGAAAAGTTCTATCAGAGCTTTTTTCTTAAAATTTCTTCTTTTTCATAAGTTTGAACATATTTCTTGTAGAAATCAAAAAAAAACCCTTATACCACCCTTAATATGATCGTATGGGAGCCGCATGCGGCTCAATCAACTTATACTTTTATCAACTCAATAGTTTGGTTATTGCAGTGTTTGTGATGTTTGTACCAAAAATTTATTTTTTTGCAAAAAATATTTTCCACTTCAGAAAAAAATAACTTTTAAGTCAAATATGGTTACCAACCCTTAAAATAAGTCATAAGGGATGAATTTTTTTAGATATAACAATTTTTTTACCTGACTTTACTTTATAAGATGCACGAAACGAAAAGAGGAAGAATTTATGAGTAAAAAATAGAGAAAAACTGATTTTTTGAGTTAAAGCGCGGGGAGAGGGGGGTATTAAAATTTATGCGAAGCAAACGTGAAAAGAATTTATAAAAGTTTTTTTCTTTTGATAAACTTTCATCGATATTAATTCCACTTGACTTATCCTTCAGTCTTATATAAAATATGCGTTAACATCCATAAAAAAATCATAAAAAAGTGATACCAATTTTTTTAGGGAAATTCAAAAAAAGCATAAAAAAATAACAACTAAACAACTAAACAAAAGGGTGCAAGATGACCTGCTGTGTCTTCCTTGTTTATAACTAAGAATTTCACTTTTATTTTTCGTCATCCCCCTTCATTTCCTGTCGCCCGCATTCACCACCCATCCAGACAATCCTCTTTGGACGTCCGCTCCAGTGATTCCCCTTGCTGCCATCGCCTTGCCATTCTTTTTTTTACGAGTCCAAATATCTTGTGATAATCCTTTTTTCGTCCTGTTTTAATAAATTTCTCATGTTGTCCATCATAAAAAAATTTACATAATCTGACGTCGAATCTTATGCAGTACAGGGATGGGAATCAGAGGGGTGTGAACTGTGGATGATTTATGTCGGATATTTGTCACAATAATTTTTGTCAAAATATGCGAGAGAATAAGAGCGATGGCTTCCTGGATGGGAAGACCGAGACAAAAAAAATTAAGCTCGAGAGACAAAAAGAGAAATGATTTAATAAGTTGTCTAAGCTTTATGGATTAAATAAATTGGATAAAAATCTCGTTGCAATGGTTGCGAGCTTTTATGGGATTTAGACTTGGACATTAAAAGCTCACACATTCAAATAATGAAGTCAGTGGACAATTATGTTACTAATTACGAAAAGTAATAATTTTTCGGTGCAAAAACAACGTCTCGAGTTTCCTGCTATTATAAATGAGATTTTTCTGTAGACATGTAATACAAACCATCGGGGGCAGGAGTGTGTGGCTAAGTTGAAAAGGCTCTCGCAAATGAAATAAATACAAATTTTCAAGCTTATTAAAATGGTAAAATAATTAACATGTTGATGACCCTGGTTTGGTCGGGACACTGAAATAACCTCGGGAGCTTTACCAGTGAAAAGCTTGAATTTGTCCGTTTTTATATACGTGCAGGCCCGTCTGGCTATGCTATGGATATATACATGTATGTATATGTCGACGGACTTTAATCCAGAGCCGCAGATTATATTGTTATTTTTATGACAAGCACCTGGATGATGTCCAGCTCAAGCTCACAAGCTCGCCAACTTCCCTCGATCCCGCACCATGCAGCTTCTATCCGAACCCTCCCGTTTGTAATATACACGTACCAGATAAAGATGTACATTCTAATAATAATATTATTTAAATAACCAACTTTCACTGGCTTTCTCTTTCTAAAACACAATCCTACATTGTTACCCATTTTAAATTCTCTTCTTTTTTTTTTAATAAATTAATTTTACATTATAAAAAATGAGCTTTTGTTTGTTTATGTATATCTCAATTTTTGTGTTTGTTTTTTTAAGGATTAGAGAAGAAATTTTTTTTTAAAAAAAAAAGCTTTGATTAAAGAAGAAAATTACTGGAATTGTTTTTAAGAATCAAATACCATCGAAAGCACTAGAAAATGATTTGAAACACAGAGGGAAAAACTTTTACTAGAGAAAATCCTTTTAAAAATTCCAACATCTATCATCCCCCTGCTTCAACCCTTATACTTTTTCGAAAGCTATCAACTTTCACCATAAATATTAAGCAAAAAGTGCATTTTCTTTTTTTGTAAAATGATCACGCACATTTCACACCTTCATCTGCAGCCACCCTCATCACATATTCTATGCACTTTAATTTTCATTGTTGCACCACCCATAAATGCACACAAGTGCAATGTGTGTAACGCATAAGTGCAACGAAAGGGTTCGAAAATGACACACGAAATTGTCATTCGACATGTGTCACTTTCATTGCAAATATGATGAAAAAAAAAAAAAAAACAAATGACAATCAAAAAGCTCGAAAAGCACAATATGGCGGATGTTTACGAAAAACAAGTGAAACAACAATAGCGGCGAGCCGGCTAAATCAAAGCGAAAATTGACCAATTGACGTTTTAGTCAAAATTTATTTTTCGTTTTGTTTTTCGCGCTCTCTTTTGTTTCGATTGATCGAAAAAGGATGGCAAGATGCATCTCGGTCCATTTGGTTCTCTCCATGGTGGCCAAAACGACAGGTCAATACTCATTAAATAGATTTAATATCGCCCCGATATTACAGGGTGACCTCCACACCCCCATATTCGGTGATTCGGTCGGTGGTTGACGATCGAAAATCACTGTTTACGAATTACGCGAATCGTTATCGTAGTTTTACGGCGAACAAGTGTCGTCCAGATAGGCCATTTCTTTATCTTTTACGATCGGTTCGGACGGATTGGCGCAACGTGATGGGGTTGCAAATGGGGATGAAAATGACAAAACGGCAATTTCGACGATGTGTGTTTCTTCTTTTGTTTTCTAATAGATATTAGTTTTTCATTGGCTTTCATAGTCGACTTGATTTATGTCTTATTTTAGTGAGACATTGGGGTTTGGTTAATAAAAATGTCGCTACCTTGGCTTATCGGCAAGATAATAAACGTACGGGAGGGGAAAATTGGATCAAACAAAATAAAAATGATTTATATGTGAGACAAATTAGACAAATGGGGTACTAAGTTCTAATAGAAATAGGTTTTAGTGTCTCGTTGATGTATCAATAGGTCGTTAGACCTATCTCTTTCTTTTCAGACCTCTATCTCTTCTTGCTTTCCATAAAAATCAACTAAAAAATTTGGTCCATTAAAAAATCAAAATATCAGCCGAACTCATGCAAAAGCTCCTCCAAAACGGTCATCTTCTTGGATACTAGTAGCATGAACCTTTTTTTCGGTCTATCATTACCTTCTCCGTTTTTTTCTGAAATCAGAGAAGCACCACCAGGGGAATTACAAAATAAAATTCCTGTTTATATACTTTGGGGTATCTGCAAGTATAAAGTTCGCATTTTTTTTAGAATTTCAGGCATTTAAATATATTTTTTTAATATTGAAAGGCCTGTAGTAAAAAAATTTCTGGATTGAGTGACTTTAAACTGGTCAAAAAGTGGTCCAAAATTTTTTTCAATAAATCTTTATTCTAAAGGCTTTACAAAAAATTAATTATCATTTCTTGTAAGTCTTGATCTTTTGTTCCACTCATCTTACTAAGTACTCTTTTGTTATAGTTCTTTATGTAAAGGTTTCTTTTTATAAAACCCATCATTTTCATTTAATTCGAACTTTCCCCGATTTTTTATGTAGTTTTTAAGGGATGTAAAGTTAGTGCCTGTTGTAAAAAGTTCATACCAAGTGCCAGACTCTCACACACATACACATCCAAAATAATAATAAAAAGAACGGAAAAAACTAACACTAAGGGTGTCATAAAAATGGCAAGCGACTGGATCAGGGTGTGGGATATTTAAAAAGGGATGAAATGGGATGAATTGCGGGGGAGTTCTTCAAAAGAATTGTATCAAATTGAGAGGTGGTCGTGTTACGATATCCAACCAAAAAAAAAAAAAACCACCCCCCAACCCCCTGGCTAGCCATTCTTACGTTTCAATTGCATTGAAAACAAGACAGCAAACACGGTGGATTGAGCGAGACGATCCGCCAAGGATGCGGGGAATGGAAACTGTTAAATGTAAAGCGTCAATTTTATGATTGTAGATTTTTCAAGGATGAGGGTTGATTTTTATACATATATATATAAATATCCCACCCCATTTGTCGGAGCGCCCGTTTTTAGTTTGATTCTAATAAATCATGATAGATGGCGTGGGTTGTACATTGAGCTTTTACGGCCGAATTTTACGATCGTGTGTGAATGCTTAGGAAATTATTTTTGTGCTTGCACCTCGTGTTACGTTTTCGTAGAGAAAAGCTTTTGGGGGGGTGGAGGTAGACAAAGAAGAAAAACTGATCATTGCAATTGTTGCAGATTGTGCATTTGTCTGCAAATTTTATCCATTCAGCGTGCATTTGTTCAAAGCTCTTCGTCGATATATACTAAGATACGAATACGTAAACGCTTTGAGGATATGTGTGCTAGCCTCGTGTGTTACGGGTTGGTTGTGTGCAATGCAACCAGGGGGTGGAGGGAGGTAGAAGTGGTCGAGGAAAATGAAAACATTTCAATATAATCGAAAGTGGAGTAATCGAAGTGAGTGAGAGCTTGCAGCTTTGCAATGTATTCACATTTTTCTCAACCAATGGCCACGAAAAAGATTTGAAACAAACGAGCACAGTTGTTTTTGAAACAAATGCCTAACGTTGCTACGTTCAATGGAGCTTTTTAAGTTTTATTTGATTCTACAAAGTGACATCTAAAAATTTTTGCTTTAAACACTTTCAAAAGGTAAAACAATATCAAAAAAAAAATCACTTTTACGATTTGGAAAAAATAACTTCTAAATATTTTAATGTTTTTTTGTCGTTCAAGAAAAAGCTCGATTTGGATCGCAATCCAAATATTGAAATTTCTGAAATAATTTTTTTTTGCTTGAGCTTTTGAAAAAGCTCCATTTAAGTCATTCTTCTAATATTGAAATTTTGAAGTTTTTTTACCCAAATAATTGGCGTTTTTTGTTGTTTAAGAGGTCCAAAAGAAAACACTTTTACGTTTGCTTTTTTTTTCGGAAAACATTGTTTAAAGGAAAAGCTCTTTTAGGATATTTATTAAGTAATCAAGCTCTAATACTCTTATAATCAAAGCAAGTGACAAATATTACAAATGTGAGTGATGAAATTATTTATTTCTGAGCTTTCGATCAACAAAAAAACACCAATTAATGGTGAGAATAAGCTTTGGAAAGTTCAATATTTGAAAAATGAACCAAATCAAGCTTTTTATTCAAATAGCTTTTTCCGAGAAATAAACAAGAGACAATATTTTTTCTTTCGAAAATTTCAAAAAAACACCAAGTAATGGAGTAAAAAAATCGATAGTTGAATGTTTGGAAAATGATCTAAATCGAGCTTTTTCTTTTACTATTTTGAAAAAGCTCCATTTGTGTCATTCTTCTAATATTGTAATTTTGAAGTTTTTTTCCCAAATAAATGGCGTTTTTTGATGTTTAAGAGTTCCAAAAAAAACACTTTTAAGTTTGCTTTTTTTTTCGGAAAACATTGCTTAAAGAAAAAGCTCTTTTAGGATATTTATTTAGTAATAAAGCTCTAATACTCTAATAATCAAAGCAAGTGACAAATATTACAAATGTGAGTGATGAAATTATTTATTTCTGAGCTTTTGAACAATAAAAAAACACCAATTAATGGTGAGAGTAAGATTTGGAAAGTTCAATATTTGAAAAATGAACCGAATCGAGCTTTTTATTCAAACAGCTTTTTCCGAGAAATAAACAAGTGACAAAGTTTTTTCTTTGGAAAATTTCAAAAAAACACCAAGTAATGGAGTAAAAAAATCGATAGTTGAATCTTTAGAAAATGATCTAAATCGAGCTTTTTCTTTTACTAGCTTTTTCCAAGGAACTAGGCAAGTGACAATTTTTTTCCAGAACTCTTAAACGACCAAAAAAACACCTAAATATTTCCTAGTTATTTTTGCTAAATTCCCAAAGAGAAGAAACAAATTTCAAGATCAAAAGCTTTGTAAATGTTCATGATTTTTCCAAATTTTTGTAGAAAAGAGTTTATACTCTAGTTTCTTGTCTTCTATTTCTTTTTTTAGGTTTTTTATCTTTCTTCTTGTTGTCTAGATGCCTTTTTGGTACAATGGACGTTAGATTGCTAATTAAAAATCTTATTTCATAAATTTTTTACCCGTTTAAGAATATTTTATTTGGCAATCGTAAGTGATCTCCATTTCACCAGCATTTTTTGCTTTGATATATATAGAAGAATAATTGGTTGAATTGTTATAGGAAAGATGTCAATAATTATTTACGTTTTTGTGATGAAATCATTTTTATCAGCAGTAGTGCAGCCAAGATACTAATTATAAGGGAAAATATAAATTAGGCATTAAAAGCAATGGGACTGAAGATGAACTTTTAAAAAATGCAGAAGATGAACCTGAATCCACTGGAGTAAGTAAATTAATATGTCTACTTTGGTAAAACTAGAATGGAAGAATCTTTTGTCTTAGTTCTCCTGCCCCACATGGACATACGCTTGTCTCCTGAGATTTATCTCGGAACCAAACCTGGCCAAAAGGTAGTCGAATAATAATTTAAAGCCAAATAACTTAGATCTAAAACATACAAAACGAAGTATTTTATTTCAAATCAACCAACTTTCATCATAGGGTGACCTATCATATAGAGTCCACACTCAAGAATCATTTTCTTTTGGTCCTTGAAAAAATAATTAAATCATACAAATTGAAATGACTACTTTGTATGAAATAATGCCTAGTTATACTTAGATTAAAATAATTATTATCTTTAAATGAAAAACTATCTTTTTTCGTCGGATTTCGCGGGAAAGTTGATTTTTACGTTCTTTATAAAAGAAAAGCCAAGAGCAAAGAGAAAATAACATAATCCAAGTATAAATTTGCAAAGTAGACATTAAAAACTTGACTAAAGTAAATAAGTTTAGGAATTATGTAAATCTAACACCCGAAATCGTTTGCGGTTATAAAAACGAAAATGTTAGGTTAGAAAGTATAAAACAAGTGGAATAAAATATCGTGTAGATACAACAATGTAAGAGATCTTAGATTTAATTCTCACCGTCTGTGCCAGACAACTATTCTGATCATTAAAACCGAATAAAAGCGGACGACTGGGCGATTTTGGGTGAAATCAACCCCACTGCCCCACCTATTCAGCCCCCTTGCCCTATTCCGAGTATGCCAGTTTCTAGCCAAGGGGTTGTTAAGGAAATATAATATGGACAATTAAATGAATTAGGATGTAATGCGATGCTCTCGGGCTTTTTATGATCCCGAAGATATTTCGGGAACGTTATGCCACCGAATTTATGAATGTGGCAAGGAGGACCACCGACACAATGTAGTTGTGTGGGCCGAGCGTGGGGGATGAAAATTGTGTTCCCCGAGAATAAAGAAAAACGGGAGAGACAGAGTAAGGGCATATAACATAATCACATAATTAAATGAACATAAATTTTCTTTCACTCGAGACGATTCTCGGTTTCACTTGCAAGCAAAAAAGAGCTTTTTTGATATAAAAATATTGACGTCATTAAAGTTCACTTAGTGCACTACGAAAAAAAATATAGAAAACAGATAGTATATGCTTTAATAAATTTGAATTGGAAAAAAGCTCGAAAAAGCTGCCGTTTCTTATTCAACACGTACGTTCGTTGGCAATGATAACAAATTCGCGTGCTTTTAATGTGTAATTTAACGACGAGCGTATAACCTATGAGAGACAGACGCTTTTCGTAACAAAGAGATTCAAACAATTCTTAAAGCTCCTTTTGTCATTTCTCAAAACTATTTCGTCGGTATAAAGAAGCTGGTGAGCTTTTATGACGTCTTAATACAAAATAATCTAATGAGTTTCGGTCGGGGAGGGGAATTCTTGTACAACTGAATCAGCCATAAATGGTAAACACATACCATCGGTTTAATTTCATGGAGTTATTAAAGACATTGACATTTTCAAGTAACAAACTTTGGATTTTCAACCTCATTTTTTTAACAATTCAAGTCGAGCTTTCAACCTGAACACTTAATGGAGAATATTTCCTAGTCCAAAAGATCTTCATTATTATTTTTTTGTATAATTCTTTACGCTATTCTATTGCAGAGAATAATCTCAAAATTTTGATATGTCATTCTGTATAATTTTCCTGAAAATTCAAAATTAATTTTTCCACAATAGCTTTTACTAATTTTCTTTAGACTCCAATTCCAAACGTATATTTTTGTTAAAAATTACTTACACTTTCGATTGATTATAGTTTTTTAAAGAGAATATTTTCATTAAGCTTTAGTAAATTGTTAAGTTTTCCGGAAAATTCAACTCAATTTGTGACGATCGACTTACATCCCATAACATTTTTCCTCAATATCGTGCTTTGTTAGTTTTCACGGTTTAAAGAATGAAATTGGATACCAGTCGGTCCAAATGAACTTTTCTTCATCCTTCAGGGAAATTTAAGAAAATGGAGGAAAATTTTTCACTTAGAAAAACCAAAAAATTGATCTATTTTCTTAATAGACAAAAAATCTTTGAAAATCTCTAGTAATAATGACAAATTTTCCAATCCCTTTAAATGGTACGTTTTCCACGATTTTCCAGAGCAAAACCATATACTGTTAGCTTAAAATTAATGTTGGAAAAACCTTGATCACTTTTATTTTTATTTGGGAAAGTTCAGCACATTTTTACCCTTAAAAAATCCAAAAAAAGATTCCTTTTTAATTGAAACCAATTTTGAGAATCTGTATTATGAATGATGAACTAAGATTAGTTTAAAATTATATTGACATTTTCAAGTGACTAACTTTGCTTGGTAAAAAATTTTCTTGTATTTTTCGTTTCTCATTTCCTTTTTCACTTTGATTCTTTTTTGTTGTTCAATTTTTTAAGGCTAAGACTAAATTTTAAAACCTACTAAATTTTTGTATGTCTGTGAGTATTGCAATATGAGCTTTAGCACATTTTGAGCTTTCTGCCCTGAAGTTCGAATTTTGAGGTTTTCAAGTCCAAAAAAATCTTTTGACTAATTTTTTGGATAAATCATTTTCCCCAATTTTCCGAGGATTGAAGTTTTCTTGGTATATATTGGTTATACTTCCGAGTCACTTAGTATAAGCTCGAAATTTTGATATGTCACTCCGGAAAATGCAAGACTATTTTTTTTCGAATTTTCCGACCTAGTATAATTTTTAATAAATTTTTTTAGACTACCTTTTCAAACGAAACCTTTGGCCAAATTTCTTTACACTTCGGATTGATTGTGGTTTATTCAATAGTATATCTTCTTTTAGATTTAATAAATTTTGGAGTTTTCCGGAAAATTCAACTCAATTTGTGACGATACACTTACTTCCTAAAGCATTTTTCCGCAATATTGAGCTTTGTTATTTTTCTCGGTTTAAAGAATTAAATTAATTACCAGTCGGTCCAAACAGGTTTTTCTTTATCTTTCAGGGAAATTTAGGAAGGTAAAAGAAAATTTTCACCTAGAAAAACCAAAAAATTGATCCATTGTTTTAATAGACAAAAAAAATTTGAGAATCTCTAGTAAGAATGACGAAATTCCCAATCCGTTTAAATGATAGGTTTTCCACGATTTTCCAGAGCAAAAATATATACTATTAGTTTCAAATTAATGTTGGAAAGACCTTGATGAACTTAATCTTTATCCTTTAGGATAATTTGGGAAGTTTCAGGAAATTTTCACTCTTAGAAATCCAAAAAAAGATTTCTTTTTAATTCAAATCAATTTTTTGAATCTGTAATATGAATGATGAACTAAGATTAGTTTATTTAGATTATTGTTGGGAAGTCTTTGAGGACCATAACATTTCTTGTGAGATTAAATTTTCAGTCCACGTATTTTTACGGCAGAGATAAAGGATTTTATTATAAATTTTGTCAACTAGCCGTAAAATAAAGCTCAAATTTTCGACCTTAAGAATATGATTTTAAATTTTCAATATTAAGTAAGACATACTTCAATTAATGCCCTTCTAAAGAAAAAAAAATCATAAAATTTTAATATCCTACGAAAAATATACTATACTACAAGCTTTGAATAAGTAATTTTCTTTTTTTAACGCTTAAAAATTGATATTTATTTAAGATTTTTGAATTTTAAATTTCTTTATATTCTTATTCTTGCGTATGATTATAGTTTCTTTTTACTATTCAAATTTTTTTTACTATTCCCAAGCTTTTCCACTCATATATGATCTATTAATAAATGAACCAACATTTATCAATGGGCAATATGAAAAAAGATGGCAAAATCTTAAATGGCACAATGTGTAAGTGATTAAGAAAGACTATCATCAAAAGTTGGCATACTAGAAGGAAATGGAATCATACTGGAGATATCAGTTAATGTTATAATTTAGGAGAAGACTTATGAATCAACTATATATTGGCATTTATGACAATAGACCATCAGTACATTTTATTTGTGAAAAAATCGAGAAAAAAAACAATAAGTCAGAAAATATTATTTTCCTCAAAAATGAGGGTACCAATTTAAATGAAATTTAGATATATTATAAAGAAATAATTTATCTACAATCTACAAAAAAAATGAAAAAAATCGCATCAGTAGATTTCAATTAATAGAGCTTTACAAAACCACGTGGATCCAAGTATATGGCCAGCTTTAACCAATTTCCATGATAGGTGATATGAAGAGAGATAGCAAAATTCCTTTAAATGGCACAATGCGTAAGTGATTGAAATAGAGAGAGACAAAAAATTCATTCATAAATCCAAAAAATCATTTTGGGCGTGCCATACCTAGAGAATGCACACACACATCCTTGCACTCAATGCACATGCACAATTGCAAAGCCTACTAGTTTTGGATTTATGAATGAAACTTTCTAACGATGCCCTATCTTCTTCTTACGTACACATTATGACATCTCATATCTTTCTCAGTAATAAACAAAGAGTTCAAAATTTGGATCCCCAAATGAGTATGTGTTAGAAGAAGACGGCTAGATAAAAGTATGTTAAAATTTTAATTCTTAGATTTAGAAAGTGAAAGTTAGGGGCGTTGCACAAATTGTGCGTAAACATTAGCGTTCGCACTCGTCTATGTCTACGATTGCACTTCCGGGTATTTCCCAAGAATGGGGTATTCCCCAAAACACATGCCTGCCGGGTTGCCTACCCTTCAACATCCAAGATTTACTAATTTTTTTTTGCTTAAATAAATAACTGAAATTTGATTTTTTTTTAATCCTCGGTATAATTAAAGATTTTAAATTTATATTTTAATGTTTTAAAAATTTATAATTTATATTTGTGTTTTCTATTGAGCTGCTTGGAAAAAGATTTTAATTTGACTTCTTTTGGCAAAGGTTTATTATTATTTAAATTATTTTTCATTTTCATTTGGGCTTTTATCAGTTAAAATTTATTTAGGGTATATCTCTAACCATTCATAATGGGAAAGTTTTGAAGATTTCCCTAAATTTGGGTCCAATTTATGGAGGTAGACATACATTTTCTACTTCTTTATTTGGAGGACCACTTTTCAGAAGTTCTAAAATAACTATTGCGCTTTGTTTTTATTACTAGTTTCAATTGATTCAGGCTACCTCTGGCATAAATATTAGCAGACAACAATGGAAAAATTGTTGACCTACGGTTACCAAACTTTTTGATCTCATTGACCAATTAATTCAGAATTTAAATCACGTGGATCACTAATAATATTTCTTAAATTTTAAATATACTTTATTGAGAATGTTTCACTTATCTCGGCGGATCAGAGAGATTTTGGGGTCCGCAGACCACCATTTTGGCGACTACTGTTTATGACTATTTCCCAACTCTTGCCAAGGTGATCCTAATAAGCTGAGATGGTTCTTAAGTCAAAGCTAGGCTGTTGAAAAGTATAGGGAAGGCAGTTTCCTCTCCCACACCGTTTTTCTGGCATACGCTTGTCTGATTATATATCCCAATAGTTTGGGAATACTTTCTCAAATTTATTGTCCTATCAAAAGGCTTTTTGCGATCTAAGTTTTATTAAATCCAGTGGATCACTATTAAGATTTTGTATTCCACATTTCTCTGCATTCCAGCAAAATTTGGGGTCCGCAGACCACCATTTTGGCGACTACTGTAAATAACTATTTCCCAACTCTTGTAAGGCGTTGAACTATTACTTGGAATACTGTGGCCATTTTCCTATTTATTTTCCAAAATAACAATGATTAAAACATAATTAAGTATGCTTTTAACTAACCCAAATATTTTTATCGTTTGTGAAAAGCAATTTTTCCCACAAAATTTTTTTTTATTATAAACAGATGAAGTACTACTAAACCGTCCTTATAAAAGGTCCAAAATATTTTAGATACAAATTTTTGGGAATCCAGAGGAAAAATTTTTCCTGGTCAAGTTTGTAGAGAATCTAAAAAGATCCACACCAAAAACTTCCGCCTCACTTAACTTGGGGTGAAAAAAATATGATTTTTTGTACACTTAAGAAAGATATTTAAGTTTTCATCCCTTAATTACAGGAGATATTTTCCTATTTTTCTCGTACAATAATTTAATGGTAAAGATCTAAAGATTGAACACTAAATTTTATCGGTTTTATTTTGATTGGAATACTATGGCTATTTTCCTAAGTCCTAAGTCCTCCGGTTGTTAATTTTCTGAGCTTTTCTCCCCAGTTTTGATCTCAATTGGAATTTAGATAATCTAATATTCAAAAGTTTGGTTAGTTATAATAAATTTGAGGGTTTTCAAAGTTTTGTTTTATAGGATCTCCAATTGTTATTGATTTGCAGTCTTTATGATCTCTAATTTGCAACCCTATACAATAAATTTTCCAAAATAACAAAAATCAAGACATAATTAAGTATGCTTTTAACTAACCCAAATATTTTTATCGTTTGTGAAAATCAATTTTTCCCACAATTTTTTTTTTAAAATAAATAGATGAAGTACTATTTGTTTAGTTCATCTATTTATATTAAAAAAAAAATTGTGGGAAAAATTGATTTTCACAAACGATAAAAATATTTGTGTTAATTAAAAACATACTTAGATAAAAGGTCCAAAATATTTTAAATACAAATTTTTGGGAATCCAGAGGAAAAATTTTTCCTGGTCAAGTTTGTAGAGAATCTAGAAAGATCCACACCAAAAGCTTCCACGTCACTTAACTTGTTGGGATGAAAAAAATATGATTTTTTGTACACTTAAGAAAGATATTTAAGTTTTCATCTCTTAATTACAAGAGATATTTTCCTGTTTTTCTAGTACAATAATTAAATGGTAAAGATCTAAAGATTGGGACTAAATTTCAACAGTTTTATTTTGATTATTTGCCGAAAATTTCAGGAGAAAAATATTTTATTTTTGTAGGAAAATTAAGACATCAAAATAAATGATAAGTGGATGAAAAAAAAAAGAAGTGATGAATCAAAGCTTGGGTAGAACGAAAATGAATCAGCTTTAATTGACGAAGACGTTAATTTCGTACATCGTTAAACAGAAAATTTAATCTTTTATCTTTCGCAAGAATCTCGTTTTCATTTGATTTTTCTCCCCGTCCGTTCGTCCCTGCCCCATTGGGACACAAGTCGCGACGCTTTCTACAAAAGCTCCACGAAAGTGAGCTTTTAAATTTCTAACCAATTGCAAGACAGCGACCATTTGATTCGGATGCTCATTTTCTTTATGAAAAAAAAAAAACTTTTCACCGCTCATTTGCTTTAAAATTCAGCGTGCGTTCATTTGTTTGATTTTCAATATATATTTTTTGAGATGCTCTTTTCTTTTGCATTAATTGCACCCGCACGCATTAAGATGCGAGAACGCAATGGAAATAATTTCGATGCGAAAAAATTATGTAAATTTTTCGAGAGCTTTAAAGTTCTTTTTTATGATGTGCCATTGGATATGAGTCACGAGGAGTGAATAAAATAAGAAATTTCACAATTAAATTTATTTTTTTTTTGTGCATGCCGTAATTGCTGGGAGATCTTTAAAAAAATCGCATAATTTATGTACGTGGTGGCGTTCGAGTTGAAAACGATAAAAAGGACAAAGAAGAATGATGTTTTGGGGGGTTGGAGGGTGGAATGATACGTGAAATTGGAGGACGGTGTGCGCCCAAGACGGTGGCACCAGGGTGGAATTTGCGTGATTCAATGCAATTGTCCAGTGGAAAATAATTTAAGGGTTTTTGTTTTGGTTTATGTTGTATTAAACATCAAAAGCGACCACCCTTCTTGTTCGAGTGATTCTTCAACAGGGGTGCATCCATTGACGTCGTAGACGTCGTTAACCGATTGAATCACAAAAATCAGATAGTCTTATGTTAATTTTCCACGGAAATTCCAGGAAATTGAAGCTTTTTTTTTTCGATGAAAAATATCAAAGTTATTTATTTGATTTTTTTTGGCAATAAGACGTTCGTGAGTGTGTTTGACTTGGGAAAATTTATTGGTTGGAAAAACCGAAAACTAAAAACACACAATAAGAGTAGGAAAATAACGGGAAAACCTATCTTAAACACACAAATCAATCGTTTGACCTTTGATCATTTTTGTCATGTTTTATGGAGGATTTTTTAAACGTTTTGTTTGCCATATAGAAACGCCACTCGACCATCGACTTAGGGATCTTCACGTCGAGTAAATAGAGAAAATACAATACACAAATATATCGTAGAGCTTTGGCTTCCAACAATGCGCAAAAAATGTCCAAGATAAGACATTTTAAAGAAGACGCATGGTCTCGGTTGCCAAACAACAAAAAATCAGGGGAATGAAGATTAAATTGTTGGGAATGGGATTGGGAGTGGTGGTCGAAGGACTTATAAAATGGCAATAATTCGTAATTATTGTTTCAACGATAAGTCGTAAGAATATTTATGATTTTTCCACCAAAAAAAAAAAGTGATTCAATTTTCCAAGCTAACGCTTCTTTTTTTTTCAAAACCGGCAATAACTTTTCTTTTTATTACACTTTCATCGGTCTCTAAACGATTTTTCGTTCACTTTCATCCCCGTTTACTAGTCGGCGGAAAATTTTCCCGTAGCTACTGCACCTCATTGCCGTCCACCTCGTCACAATCTGCTCTATCTCACTATTATAGTAATAATAATAATAATAGTAATAATATTTATTTTAGTTTCGCATTCGAGGTCGTGAAAATTTTAATGGCCGCAGCCTTTAATTCAAATCCGTCAGTCGTAGAAAAGTCGTAAAATAGCTTTCACTTGTGCACACCCATAATATAACCGTTATGCATCCCCTCGCAATGTCTATCGCTGCTATAAAGCTCTAGATGCATTTAACTATCCAATCTTAAATACTGCAGCATTTTCACCAAGCTTTTTATATATATACATATACGTGTAAACTGTAAGTTTTCAATCTAACCGAAAACCACATTAGATTGTTACCTCTTCGTCAACTTCCTCAACCAATCCCGCCTCGACTATTATCGTTATTCTTTTGTTCGCGGTTTTATTATTATTATAATTCTATTATTACAGCTTTTATAGATTTTCCCTTTGGTGGTGGTTGGGAAAAGAAAGGACGAAAAACGGAATTTTTGTGATGAAAATTCGAAAGAATTGGTTTTTAAATATTTAAGAGTGGAAAAGCAAAAAAAAATGGGGAATTTGTAAGGGTGAAAAGTTATGGGTTGTAGCTATTAAATGGAACAACCCCGTTGGGGATGTTTGCATCAAGTTATGGTTTAATTATTAAATTTGATTGATTTTTTGGCAAAGAAAAGCTTTTCGGATGTGGTTTCTTTGAATTTTCTGAAATTTTATTTTGCCAGTTGATAGAAAATCGTTTTTAGAGATTTGTGAAATAATTTGTTTCGTTTGTGATGTAATAGTTTAGAGGAAAATAAATAATTATGAAGAGCTTAGAAGGGCGAAATTATATTTCAAAAAATTAGGAAAATCTAAGAATCATTCAGAAAAATTCCACCCCTTAAACCCCAAAATTTCGAGGAACAAAACCACATTTAATTATTTTCTTCTTATCTTATATTATAGCAAAATTATCTAAATTTCCTACATTTTCCAACAATACATTTTTTTTTATTTTCAAATAAACTGCACAATCTGCATAGGGTTGCAATAAGTGCATTCAATCCATACATAATCACATGTAAGCACTAGTCCCAGTAGAGACAATACATTTTTGAATATGAATATGTGAAGTTTCACGTTTTTGTGGACTTAGAAAATATTTTCCACCCTTTTCAACAATGCCAAAGTTTCCAAAGTAATAAAACTCAAAACCTTATTTAACAATATTTCCTCTGTTACAACTCAATTGTTGGTGAAAATCATCTTTTCCCATAGTAAATTTTTGAATTTAAATCAGTCAATTACCACTTTACATGATTTTGATAACTAAAAAAATATTTGTTAGAAAAGTTGATTTTCACAAACGACAAAAATATATTGGAATAAAGTGGGATGATATTACAACAGAAAGTTTGGTCAAAAAGTGTGGAAAATATTTTTCAAATCCTCCGAAACACGTTACTCCAAAATGTTACTTCACATATTTATTTATAAAAAAAAATTGTCGGAAAAATTGATTTTCACAAACGACGAAAATATAAAAGTAAAAACCATGTTTTTTAATTTTTGTTACTTGGGAAACGTTGGCTTCATTGAAAAGTATGTAAATATATTCCAAATCCTCGAAAACACGTAATAATATTATTCAAATCAAGTTTCAAAATTTATTGTTGAAAAAATTCCACAAATTCTTTTCCCATAGTAAATTTTTGAATTTAAATCAGTCAATTGTCACTCTACATGATTTTGATAATTAAAAAAATATTTCTTAGAAAAGTTGATTTTCACAAACGACAAAAATATAGTGGAATAAAGTGGGATGATATAGAAAAGTTAGTTTGGTCGGAAAGTGTGGAAAATATTTTCCAAATCCACCGAAACACGTTACTCCAAAGTGTTACTTCATATATTTATGTTAAAAAAATTTTTGTAGGAAAAATTGGTTTTCACAAACGATGAAAAAATAAAAGTGAAAACCGTGTTTAATGCTCTTTTGATTTTTGTTACTATTGAAACGTTGGCTTGATTGAAAATTTTGTAAATTTCTTCTAAATCCTCGAAAACACGTAATACTATATTTCAAATCAAGTTTTAAAGTTTATTGTTGAAAAAGTAGACTTTCACAAACGATAAAAATGTGTTGATCAATGTTGTTTCGATTTTTGTTAATTTGTAAATTTTACAAAAATATAAGTAAGGAAAAACTTTTTTTCTCATAAATGTCATTTATCTAGAGACCACTTTAAGGTTATTGAATCCTTCCTAAAAGAAAGGATTTTCCAAGTCAAGCAGGGAAAGGTAGTAAATGGTTTAGAGCTGGAGTGCCACAAGGAAGTATTCTTGGACCCCAACTGTCAACGTTTGTAAATTACACAGGTTGCTCCATTAGAAAAAAAAATGACGTCATACGAAGAATTTTGAAATTGATCAGTCTGAAGATATGTACGAATTTCTTCTGGATACGTCACGTATCCATCCCGTAGCCACCATGAGGCCACCTGTGTATTTTATAAACCTTGCCCAACTGTATCTAGTATACACCGCTGATCTTCCGACTATCGAATTGTGTCATTGGACACAACTAACCCACGAGTGTTGTAAAGTGTGAAATATTACAATTATTGCCAAGAGGCAGATGGTTCAAAAACAAAATTTGTATATAAAAAATTGCCATTTTTTTCCAATTGTGTATCTCAGGGTGGAGGGGGAGGTTTTGTAAATATTTTTTTGATTTTCCTTTTTGAAATGTATATCAAAATTTTCTTATATTGAAAAAAATTAACACCTTAAATTGGTCTGTCAAATCAAGTTCTTGCTAAATAAAAAAAACATTGAAATTTTGTTACGTTTTAAAGTTATGATCGTTAAATAGTGTTGAGACTGTTGTTTGGTCTTTTACGGCTGATCGTAACCTCAAAATATTTTAAAATAGAAAAAAAAAATAAAAAAAAAACAAGGGGTGAATTTATGACAAAAATTATTACAACTATTACGACCATTGTTACGTTTTTTCAATGATAGCACCACCGAATTTTAAGGGACGTTGCCGTAAAATAATGGCGCTACATACGGGGAATTGGGGGTTGTCGAGTTGTAAACCGTTTTTCCAACAGCCTATTAAAATCATAACACGACCAATAACTTTTCATATATCATATATGTGAAAGTAAAATTATTGTTCCCATTCCGGAAAAATCGGCAATTCCCATCCCTTTGGTATGCACTTGTTTTCCCAAAGGATCATAAAATATGTTTCATCCACCCTCACACTCCCGTTAGGTGCCGCCCTTCATTCCCGATTCCCGGGTTCTTAGTATTATTGCGATTTCAATAAAATGTTTACAAAAGACTTTTCTTTCTTGTGTTCTTTTATTTCCTCGTCTTCTCCGGCAGGTTTTCGAGGGGTTCGACGCGGATTAAAAACATGGGGGGGGTAGGTGTACACCCCTGGATCAGTCGTGTATCCTTTCCGGTCATTTCCCATTATTTTTCTTGGATGACCAAACGCATTCGAAACGAATGAATGACGGTACAATAACATGTAAATGATGATGAATGAATCGAAGACGAATCTGAATAAATCAACGAAAAAACCTTTCATCATTCATTTTATACTTCCCGAGGCTATTCTTTTATTCATATGTTTATTATAAACAAAATAATAACGCATTGAATTCTCATTCAACTTTTTTTTTTGACAAATTTCCCTCCAGGGCCTACTGAGATTCTATTCAAGACTGAATCTTTTATGTGTTTTGTTATTTTTCCCGTATACCTTATAACTACCGCTTGGAAAACAATAATTCGGTGGTAATGCCTTAATAATTTTGTACTAACATGAGCTTTTCATATCGTGATGCCATGTGACCGAATGGTTGGTGCAGATATGGGATAGTAAAGAAGGATTCAGTGGGAGGAAAGTGGGAGGAAGTGTAAGGGAATATCGAATAAAGCTCGTTTACGAATTTCACGTCATAAATTTCATATGTAAGGTATAAATTATTGTTTGCCTCGTAAATCAAAATAATAAAAATGGATAGAGGGGGCGGATTGAAAGAAATGAGATGAAATGCAATAATGAGAGTTGGTTTTTGGGAAAAATTTATATTTGTTGGGCTTAAACTTTTGTGAGACGTTGAAGTCGAAAACTTTATTTACTGATTTTCAAATTTCAGTGAAAATATTTAAGTTTTCCTTTCATCATATCTATACTAATATATAAAATTCTTACGTCTGTCTGTACATTTCGATTTTGAACCCAATTTTAGGGTAAATAATTGTTTCAAGAGGCCCTTATTCCGAATTTAACATTTTTAAAATTTTTGTCTGTCTGTCTGGCTGTGTGTCCCGATTTAACTAAAGAACGGAACAACCGAATTTAATAAAATTTGGTATTAAGATACAACACAATTTCCCACAGACTATATGCTACTTATCATTCCAAAAAAATAATAAGGGAAGGTATTCCCTAGGGATGAAAACATAAATTTTTACACTAGACTGGTGAGTTATATATCATTGGAAAGGTAATTAGAAGTTAGAAAATAATATGTAAAAATATTTGTAGTTGAACTGATACAAAGCACAGTAAATTCAATTTAAATTTTAAAAAATTGCCTCGTTGACATATAAATCTTTATATATATAAAACACATAGTTGATGTTAATAGCGTAATGGCTTACGTTTCTAACATTCTATTGCTCCTAATTATAAAAACGTGGGTTCTCGAATCTTACAGTAAACTTTTTTTTTATTTTTTATTTTTTTACAAAATTGTTGTAAATAGACCCTTAGAGTTGCTCAATATTGAAATATTAAAAAAAAATAATAATAATAGTAGTAGTAATAATAATAATAGTAATAAAACTTTAAGTAAATACGTATTTAAAACCGTGCATACATAAAATCCTATATTTATATTAGGATGATTTTTTTTTTGACTTTTTTTGGTCCCATCGTGAAATTTTGTTGGAAATACCAAAAAAAAAAATCCCTGAAAGTTTGAGCCCTTAATATTAATTTTAAGTCCTCGACCAAGACGTGTAAAGATTTCCCATTGAAAATACACGGAAACTCTGATTTTTATTTATAAATTTCTATATCTCCGCGGCATTTCATGGGATCGCTTTTACCGAAGATGCTTTTTTCTCAGAATTAATTGCTCTACAAAAGTGCCTATTGCGACAAAGTCGTAACTCACACCGGTGAGGTAGTACGAGCCACTGAACCTAATTTTTCCATAAAATTCGCGTTTTTTTTGCATTTATCTCGTAAATAACACGAGCTACGGAAAAATTATAAATAAAAAACTTGTAGAGAATTTGATTTCCTACAAAAAAGTTGCCGTAGACCTAATCGCGAAGATCAATATTAAACGAGATATTAAGTTTATATCAATATATTTTTTTTATATCAATTTATAAGTTTAAATCAATGATCGGCAAAAATTTCACAGAAAAATCAATTGAAGACTTAATATCTCGTTTAATATTTATCTTAACGATTTAGTCTATAAGACTTTTTTTGTAGAAAATCAAATTATCTACTAGTTTTTTACTTATAATTTTTCCGTAGCTCTTGTTATTTACGAGATAAATGCAAAAAAAACGCGAATTTTATGGAAAAATCAGGTTCAGTGGCCCGTACTATCTCACCGGTGTGAGTTACGACTTTGTCGCAATGGACACTTTTGTAGAGCGTTTAATTCTGAGAAAAAACCATCTTCGGTAAAAGCGATCCCATGAAATGCCGCTGAGATATAGAAATTTAAAAATAAAAAATCAGAGTTTCCGTGTATTTTCAATGGGAAATCTTTACACGTCTTGGTCGAGGACTTAAAATTAATATTAAGGGCTCAAACTTTCAGAGAATTTTTTTTTTGGTATTTCCAACAAAAATTTCACGATGGGTTCAAAAAAAAAGGCAAAAAAAAAATCCCTAATTTATATATCCCCTCTCACTGATGAAATTTTAATATTCGATGTATTCCTTATAAGAAGTAGACATTTGATAAGAATTTTTTTTTGAAAATTCCTACCCTAAAAGAGTAAAAGGGGTGACTAAGTTTGTATAAGAATATGTACAGTTAAGCAACAATCGAAATTTTGAATTTACTAAGTGTAATTAATAAATAATTAATTAATTAATTATAAGTTCCTGTTTTTGTTATATCACATTAATAAGAACGTTTTAAATAACGTTATTTCACTAAATTAGTATGAAAGTTTATGTAGTACTTATTCTAACAAAGCGATTTTTAATCTTTGTTTGTTTTTCAACAATCAAACTTTTTTAAAATCTAATTTTTATCAACCAATGATTGTGACCTAGAGCAATTATTTAACATTAAGGGAACAATTTTTTGTCATACATTTCATTATCAATCAAAAAATAAAATCTTCCAAACCAACTTTTCTTCGGTGTTTAGAAAAATTTGAAAATCAATTACTGTTATTGAAAATAAATAAAATATTCGAGTTTCCTTCCACGCTTTCTATCTATTTCCAACAATTTTGTATGTACAACGTCAAAATATTCGATATCGAATTACTTTTAGTCATTATAATCAAAATAAAGGTCATAATTTTTTTCGTTTTACATTGTATTTTCCAATATAAATGTATATTTGTGGTCGATGAAATTTGGAAAGTGTTTTTCTTATACGATGAAGATAGTTAATAACATAGGGTTTTTTGATAATTCTTCCTCTAAAAGAGTGAAAAATGGTGGCAAAGTTTGTACGGCATAACGTCTAATAAACAATCGAAATTTCAAATTTAATTTTCAAGGTATGTTCGTTATAGACGAAACGTTTTATCGCTTAAAATAAAACAATATTGGTTTATTATTAGAAACAAAAACGTAGGATCTGCTTTAAAATTTAAACTCTAATATATATATATATATCTAAAAACGTTTAAGTTCATAAGTGAGCATTACGTATTTTGGCTTTTACATATTGTAAACCGGAAAATCCGATATACGTAATCACAAATAAATTAATTAATGAGCGAATATCGAATAGCGAGAAATTCGGTGAACTGAAAGAAAATGGTTTAATCATATAGTTGAAATTCTGATATTTTAATAGTAAGTGCATACATACACAATGATTATACTTGATTATGGAGGAACTAGGTTTCGTGCATTTAAACAAATTTTAATTTCGCCGTAGTTTTGTACATTTCAGTAGTGTACAAGTTGAGACAATGAAATGGGATTTCTACTAACATTCTAAATATCTAGGCGAGTGTTTTGATAACTTTTGACTGTTTTAAGTCATAATTATGACTGACTTTATTGAACTTAACGATAGTTTTTATTTATGTAGAGATGGTGATTGATTTACGGATTATTTGGTTCACGGTAGGTATACGCAATTGAACTTACTCTTTTTAGATATTTATAAATATTTATTGAAAATTAATTGATCATTATATACAAATATTTTATTTTAAGTTGTAACAGTTTATTAAATGTGTCTTTTTCAAGTCGACAAAATAGTGTTTTCAGGTATGATTATGTTTTTCGTAAAAGAAATAAGAAAAATAATAATTTCCATATACCAACGGCCAAATGGCAAATTTAAAAAGAAAATATATTCTACACCTACGTTACGCAGACGAAGTCGCGGGGATCAGCTAGTTCCAAATAAGTTTTGGAGATCGGGAAATTCGAGTCGTAATGGAAGTTGCAAGAAAAGCGATAGAAAGTTTCAAGTGCCAATTATTTCACGTAAATCGCTAGCTTTTACTTGTTGGTAAGGTAAAAGAGGAAACATTTTTTTTCTTTATTAAATACTGAAGTAAATTTCAAGTTGACGTTGGTGATAAATGAATCTGGAAAAGAGGGGTGGCAAGAAAAATCGCGATGAATAGTATTACAAAACATTACAGTATCGTTTTTATTTACAAATTTACATTAAGTATTTGTGTACGAATGAAATATTATTCACTTCACCCAATGGAAAGTGAAAATCAAAGAAAATTTTCCATTGAAAATTTAAGGGGGTTGTGCGACCACTAGAGTGCATTGTGGTGGATTCGTAATTTAATTCAACTCAAATCGAATGATTTATCTTCCACGGATTTTTTGATCAAATGGAAATTCCATCGTTGTTATTAATAGATTTTCTGCCTTTTCTTATTCATATATGTTTTCGCAAGAAAATGGTATAGGGGAAGTGAAAACTGCTTTGTCGACATCCAAAACGATTGCATTTGGCTCTATTTTAATCGAAAAAATGTATACCTTCAGGGATTCAATGTATTTATTTACTTCTATTGGCTTTGTACCCAAAAAAATTTCTACTCGAATACAGGGAATTTAAATTGTTCACTTAATTCAAAAAGAAGAAACATTTAACTATGAAAATACATAATAATCTCTATGGTACTTTTTAAAATTCATCGTTTTTCACCTTAATAAAAACGTCAATAACATGAAAATTCATAGTGCTAACTATAGCACAATAAAACAAGTCTACAATGTGACTAACGCAATTAAAAACGCCCTGGAAAAAAAACAACTTTGTGCATGCATTTTCCTTGAAAATTCACAGGCTTTCCATAGAATTTATCATAAAGGTTTTCTCTCTAAAGTTCATTCTTTATAAAGCCCCAAATATCACCAAATCCTAACAAATTATCTATAAAATTTGGGAACAAAATAAATTCCTGTCAACCAATCGGGGCGGGAGTCTCTAACAGAAAGTGTTCTTAGATCATTATTCGATCAAATATTCACAAGTGATTTGCCAACAATCAATTAAATAGTAACCACATTAGTAGAGGATTGAGCTATTTTTCTATTCAAGCCCATTTAAATATCTTGACAGGCTGGTGCGACAAATGGGGCAGGACATTAAACGAGAAAAATAAGCCAAAACAAGTTACCTTTATTCTCAATCGGCAAACATGTTCACCAATAAAAACCAACGACAAATTCATATCAAAAAGAAAGTTGCTAAAATATCTAATAATTCATCTGAACTTTTGACTTACGTAGAAATAACATATACCTAGAAAAGAAAGACCATATTAAAATCACTAAAATGGGTCCTGAACAAATAATCAAAATCAAACTATTCTATAAAACAATGATTAAAAGTGATAATGAGGTATGTCAAAATGGTACGAGACAACTAAAAATTTAGAACAATATTTCCTATTTAATACTAAAGTACAAGTGAAAATTTTAAAGCGATTCACTACGTCGTTAAAAAGTTATGTCAATTTAAATTAATCGTATTAAAAATGCCAACTTTAGTAACTTATGAGCATCAAATCAATAATATCGAGATTTGTAAAGTTAAAAACATATTCAGTCCCAAAAGTTAGTTTACATATTTATAAATTTTTTGAAAAATTGGTTTTGAAGGCTATCTAATTCAAAAAGAATTTATCATTTTTACTCATATGAAAAAAAATTGGAATCGAAAATCCTTAGAACAGCGAAGGATTACTTTGAATCCTTCACCGATTGGACTTGGAAAACATCTTGTCTAAATTAAGACTTAGAACGTAAAAATTTTATCAAAGTTCACATTATTTAAAAGAATTTTAAACTAAGGGAATCAGGAATTGCTATCTATCTGTAAATAACTGAAGTTATCCAAGTTCAACACCATTTTTTTAATCAAGAAATATTTTGGACGGCATTGAGAAATTAATTATTTATTAATAGAATAATTTTTAAGAATAATCTCATAAAACTACAGTAAAAAATCAGTTCAGTTGGACACCTCATTTTTAAAAGATGTCAGAGTATCTGTTATCACATCCTTATCTTCCCGTTTCAAATTTCCAAGGATCTAGTCAATATATAACTATTATTTCTAAGCAATACGGTTAATTATGATTTAGTCTTTAATATTCAGCTCAATTTCGGCGAAATTTTTTTATCCTTATATCCTTTTTATGCACTTGAAAATTGTCCTTTTTTAAACTTTGAAACGATATTAAGGGTGTCCTTTTGCACACAGGACAAAAATTTTTTCACTAAATTTCTCCCGTTAGGATATTCTTTAATATTCCGTTGAAAAATATCTCTCATAAGGAAAAGCCATCCCTCGAAATTGGCCAATTTTTAGGCTTAATTGTTGGTGTATGCGTTTTCACATCCATATCTTCCCATTACAAATTTCCAAGGATCTAGTCAATATATAACTATTATTTTTAAACAATACGGTTAATAATGATTTAGTCTCAAATATTCAGCTCCATTTCGGCAAAAGAAATCCTCCCTTATATCCTTTTTATGCACTTGAAAATAGTCCTTTTTGAAACTTTGAAACGATATTGCGGCTGTCCTTTTGCACACAGCACAAAAAATTTTTTACTCAACTTCTCTCGTTAGGACACTGTTTGATATTCCGTTGAGAAAAATAGCTCTCAGAAGGAAAAGCCCCCCCTCGAAATTGACCAATTCTAAGGCTTAATTGTTGGTGTATGCGTTTTCACATCCTTATCTTCTCGTTTCAAATTTCCAGGGATCTAGCCAATTAATCATTATGGTCTTTTTGCTATACGGTTAATGAAGATTTAATCTTTAATATTCAGCTCAATTTCGGCGAAAAAGTTCTTCCCTTATATCAGTTTTATGCACTTGAAAATTGTTCTCCTAAACAACGCTAAAATGCGTGTCGAATTTAGTTGGAAGCTATGAGTACATCCCCCTGACTCATAGGTGGCGGTAAAAATTTAAGGTGGTTTAATTGACCTTACATGTCAAGAGTTCACACGTTCTAGCGTAGATAGAGCTAAGATGCATGTCAATCTGACAGCTAATTTTTGAAAGTTTATATTTATAGTCCTGTTTGAAACTTTGAAACGATATTGCGGGTGTGCTTTTGCACACAAGACAAAAAAAAATTCACTCAATTTCTCTCGTTAGAGCATTGTTTAATATTCCGTTGAGAAAAATAGTTCTCATAAGGAAAAGCCACCCCTCGAAATTTTTAGGCTTAATTGTTGGTGTATGCATTTCACATCCTTATCTTCCCGTGTCAAATTTCCAAAGATCTAGCCATTAAATCCTTATGATTTTTTCGCAATACGGTTAATGATGATTTAGTCTATAATATTCTGCTCAATGTCAGCGAAAAAAACATCCCTTATATCCTTTATATGCACTTGAAAATAGTCCTTTTTGAAACTTTGAATTGTTATTGCGGGTGTCCTTTTGCACACAGGACAAAAATTTTTTCACTCAACTTCTCACGTAAGGGAATTGTTTGATATTCCGTTGAGAAAAAGGGCTCTCATCAGGAAACGCCCCCCCTCGAAATTGGCCAATTTTTAGGCTTAATTGTTGGTGTATGCATTTCACATCCTTATCATCCCGTTTCAGATTTCCAAGGATGTAGCCATTAAATCCTTATGATTTTATCGCAATACGGTTAATGATGATTTAGTCTATAATATTCAGCTTAATTTCGGCGAAAAAAAACATCCCTTATATCCTTTATATGCACTTGAAAATAGTCCTTTTTGAAACTTTGAATTGTTATTGCGGGGGTCCTTTTGCACACAGGACACAAAATTTTTCACTCACCTTCTCACGTAAGGGAATTGTTTGATATTCCGTTGAGAAAAAGACCTCTCATCAGGAAACGCCCCCCCTCGAAATTGGCCAATTTTTAGGCTTAATTGTTGGTGTATCTATTTCACATCCTTATCTTCCCGTTTCAAATTTCCAAGGATCTAGCCATTAAATCCTTATAATTTTTTCGCAATACGGTTAATGATGATTTAGTCTATGATATTCAGCTTTATTTCGGCGAAAAAAATCATCCCTTATATCCTTTTTATGCACTGGAAAATAGTCCTTTTTGAAATTTTGAATTGTTATTGCGGGTGTCCTTTTGCACACAGGTCAAAAATTTTTTCACTCAAGTTCTCTCGTTAGGCCATTGTTTGATATTCAGTTGAGAAAAATGGCTCTCATAAGGAAAAGCCCCCCTCGAAATTGGCCAATTTTTAGGCTAAATTGTTGGTGTATGCATTTCACATCCTTATCTTCCCGTTTCAAATTTCCAAGGATCTAGCCTTTAAATCCTTATGATTTTTTCGCAATACGGTTAATGATGATTTGTTCTATAATATTCAGCTCCATTTTGGCAAAAGAAAACTTCCCTGATATCCTTTTTATGCACTTGAAAATAGTCCTTTTTGAAACTTTGAAACGATATTGCGAGTGTCCTTTTGCACACAGGACAATTTTTTTTTCACTTAACTTCTCTCGTTAGGCCATTGTTTGATATTCCGTTGAGAAAAATAGCTCTCATAAGGAAAAGCCACCCCTCGAAATTGGCCAATTTTTAGGCTAAATTGTTGGTGTATGCATTTCACATCCTTATCTTCCCGTTTCAAATTTCCAAGGATCTAGCCATTAAATCCTTATGTTTTTTTCGCAATACGGTTAATGATGATTTAGTCTATAATATTCAGCTCCATTTTGGCAAAAGAAAACTTCCCTGATATCCTTTTTATGCACTTGAAAATAGTCCTTTTTGAAACTTTGAAACGATATTGCGGGTGTCCTTTTGCACACAGCACAAATTTTTTTTCACTTAACTTCTCTCGTTAGGCCATTGTTTGATATTACGTTGAGAAAAATAGCTCTCATAAGGAAAAGCCACCCCTCGAAATTGGCCAATTTTTAGGCTAAATTGTTGGTGTATGCATTTCACATCCTTATCTTCCCGTTTCAAATTTCCAAGGATCTAGCCATTAAATCCATATGTTTTTTTCGCAATACGGTAAATGATGATTTAGTCTATAATATTCAGTTCCATTTTGGCAAAAGAAAACTTTCCTGATATCCTTTTTATGCACTTGAAAATAGTCCTTTTTGAATCTTTGAAACGATATTGCGAGTGTCCTTTTGCACACAGGACAATTTTTTTTTTACTTAACTTCTCTCGTTAGGCCATTGTTTGATATTCCGTTGAGAAAAATAGCTCTCATAAGGAAAAGCCACCCCTCGAAATTGGCCAATTTTTAGGCTAAATTGTTGGTGTATGCATTTCACATCCTTATCTTCCCGTTTCAAATTTCCAAGGATCTAGCCATTAAATCCATATGTTTTTTTCGCAATACGGTAAATGATGATTTAGTCTATAATATTCAGTTCCATTTTGGCAAAAGAAAACTTTCCTGATATCCTTTTTATGCACTTGAAAATAGTCCTTTTTGAATCTTTGAAACGATATTGCGAGTGTCCTTTTGCACACAGGACAATTTTTTTTTTACTTAACTTCTCTCGTTAGGCCATTGTTTGATATTCCGTTGAGAAAAATAGCTCTCATAAGGAAAAGCCACCCCTCGAAATTGGCCAATTTTTAGGCTAAATTGTTGGTGTATGCATTTCACATCCTTATCTTCCCGTTTTAAATTTCCAAAGATCTAGCCTTTAAATCCTTTTGATTTTATCGCAATACGGTTAATGATGATTTAGTCTTTAATATTCAGCTCAATTTCGGCGAAAAAAAACATCCCTTATATCCTTTTTATGCACTTGAAAATAGTCCTTTTGGCAACTTTGTAACGTTATTGCGGGTGTCCTTTTGCACACAGGAAAAAAAATTTTTCACTCGACTTCTTTCGTTAGGCCATTGTTTGATATTCCGTTGATAAAAATAGCTCTCATAAGGAAAAGCCCCCCTCGAAATTGATCAATTTTTAGGCTTAATTGTTGGTGTATGCATTTCACATCCTTATCTTCACGTTATAAATTACCAAGGATCTAGCCATTAAATCTTTATGGTTTTTTCGCAATATGGTTAATAATGAATTATTCTATAATATTCAGCTCCACTTTGGCAAAAGAAAACATCCCTTACATCCTTTTTATGCACTTGAAAATAGTCCTTTTTGCAACTTTGTAACGTTATTGCGGGTGTCCTTTTGCACACAGGAAAAAATTTTTTTCACTCGACTTCTTTCGTTAGGCCATTGTTTGATATTTCGTTGATAAAAATAGTTCTCATAAGGAAAAGCCCCCCTCGAAATTGAACAATTTTAAGGCTTAATTGTTGGTGTATGCGTTTTCACATCCTCATTTTCCCGTTTTAAATTTCCAAGTATCTAGCCTTTAAATCCTTTTGATTTTATCGCAATACGGTTAACGATGATTTAGTCTTTAATATTCAGCTCCATTTTGGCAAAAGAAAACTTCCCTGATATCCTTTTTATGCACTTGAAAATAGTCCTTTTGGCAACTTTGTAACGTTATTGCGGGTGTCCTTTTGCACACAGGAAAAAATTTTTTTCACTCGACTTCTTTTGTTAGGCCATTGTTTGATATTCCGTTGATAAAAATAGCTCTCATAAGGAAAAGCCCCCCTCGAAATTGATCAATTTTTAGGCTTAATTGTTGGTGTATGCATTTCACATCCTTATCTTCACGTTATAAATTACCAAGGATCTAGCCATTAAATCTTTATGGTTTTTTCGCAATACGGTTAATAATGATTTAGTCTATTATATTCAGCTCAATTTCGGCGAAAAAGTTCTTCCCTTATATCCGTTTTATGCACTTGAAAATTGTTCTCCTAAACAACGCTAAACTGCGTGTCGAATTTCGTTGGAAGCTATGAGTACATCCCCCTGACTCATAGGTGGCGGTAAAAACTTAAGGTGGTGTAATTGACATTTCATGTTATGAGTTCACACGTTCTAGCGTAGATGGAGCAAGTATGCATGTCAATCTGACAGCTAATTTTTAAAAGTTTTTGTTTTATAATTGTCTTTTCTATATCTAAATAAATTGAATTTTTAACGTTATTGTTGTTTGAATTGATGGCCAATGTTACATTTTTACTTCATAAAATCCGAATAGAATTAAATAAATGTGAAACAGGTAATATTTATTGTAAAATTGTAGCTATGGGCGCAATGTTTACATAATGTTACATATACTTTCTATTAATTTTATGGATTTTTTCCAACGTTTAACTAACTAATGTACGACAAAAATGAAATATATTAAAAACGAAATCATACAGAGAAGAATCCAATCAAATAATCTGCAAATTTAAGTCTCTGGAAGTGCAGCATAAGTATTATGGGTATCAGAAGAATATCTCCATCCACAAGTATTGATATCACGGGATAAACAGGACCATAATAATATTTCAAGTTTTAATCATCGAAATAGGCTTAATAGTGACCAAAACTATGGTTGTATTTTTAAGTCCTTCTTATGAAGAGCTGAATTATGCAATACCGTTAAGAATAATTCAGTCTTCAATAAAAAAAAATCATCACTTATATCCTTTTTATGTACTTGAAAATTATCCTTTTTGAAACTTAGGAAAAAGAACATTTATCAGGAAAAACAATCTTGCAACTATCCGTTTTTTTAATAAATGAAAAGTTTAGGAACCATAGTTTCAATTATATAAATGGGCTACGCCGTGTGTTCCCCAGTATACATGTTAAAGTAGGTAGAAAGTATAATTTTTTTTTAGTAATAATAAATTATATTTTTACAGATCCAAATTACCAAGAAACTATGGACATAGACATTGTTTTTGCGCTGAAGAAAGGATCATCTTTATGGGATATAAATGATTGGTAAGTATCAGTACTTTTGAGACCTCCAAATATTGTTCTAGTTGGTTTTTTCGTTCCAGAAGTAGCTGACCAATGACAACGGAGAATTATTCAATCTCTTTGAATTGTTCATCATTTCCTATTGGAAGTTGGAGGAATAAATGAGGATCGTTCGAGAATCAACAATGGAAATTCATCATGGATATCATTTCCACAATTGATATCTACCGAGGAGATCACTGATGGATTTACTACAACAATCAGTGCTGTAAAGTGTGTTTTAATAAATCAGTGAATGTATAAAGTGTTTATTTTAATATAAAGTGGTTTAAGTGATAAATTGTGGTAATATATGAAAATTCCAAAAAATTTAATTTACTTAATATTTCTTTATGATTGTAACAATTGATACTATTACTTACATAATTTACATAAACTATTGTAAATATGCAAAAAACTTATATTGTATTATTGTTTATGTTTAATTGATATTTAACATTAATAAATTAATTTTAATAGAATTCATTGTTTCAATTCGATTTACCCTACTTATCCTCTTGAACTTTATATTTCAGAGTTAGAGAATACAAAGAAAAGTTAAGTTAATGCAACGATAAGGTAAGTAAGGTAAATTCAATGCTTTTGATAGATTATCGAAAAAAAGGATCAAGGATCAAAAAATTTTCCAATGTGGTTGGACAACTTTTCCGAACGTAGCATGGTGCAGCTATGGTTAAAATATTTTTGGAAAATTCCAATTCCTTCGATCGAAATTTTTTTCAATTTTCTATAAATCTCATTAGAATTGTTTATATATGAGTTTCAACGTCATTTAAATATATCATCTGATAGCCGAGTCGTCTTGGTCGCCGTTGCTGTTGTTCGGAGTCGAGGTCCCTGGTTCGCATCCCGATTGGTCCCGGTTTTTTATAATTTCTAATAATTGATTTCTCTTCCTTACAGCATATAATATCACTAATTAACATTAATAATTAATTCCAGACATTGTTTCATCGAAATATTCGATCGATAAAGTTCCAACTATTCGAGGTTGAAATTGATCGATCGATCGACGCGTTATATTTTTCATTTTATTTTGGCTCATTGATTTTGTGACGTCATTTTTTTGGATAATGGGGGGAGGACCTCGAATTTTCGAATTTAGCGAAATGGGATTTCGGGAATGGCTTAGTTACGCTGCGGGAAGCCTTAAAATCAATTTTAATTATATAATTTTTCATTTTTTGGCGAACATTTTTCGGGCAAAATTCGGAAAAATCTGAGAAACTGGCCAAATTTGACACTTTTTTGCACTTTTTCCAACTTTAAAGCCATTTGTAGCGAAAACTATCGATCGTAGGTTAACGATAGTAGGCTTATTCGATAGCGCTTGAATTACTCTATCGATGGTGTAAATTTGG